>CM031242.1:425618282-428018282 GCA_018340775.1 Taxus wallichiana var. yunnanensis | reverse complement strand
CATATCCACCTTAAGGTCGATTCAAAAAAACAAAAATAGAAAAAATTGAAATTTATCTCATTAGTACTATTAGTTTATTTAATGCTTGTTGGGTCATATCTCTTAGTCCGTATACACAATTTGCTAAGCACTGCTAGGCATGGAAAATCAATGAACAAACTCAAAAACATCACTACAACAATAACATTTCAACTATTGGCGTATGATCCAAAGCCCAAAAATGCTCCAAAGACCTCCAAAAATGCAAAATACTAAAAGCTACCAAAAATTATTAAAAATATATTTTCAAGACTTTCTAAAAATAACTTTTCTAAAATCTTGTCTTGGATCATAACAATTGAAGTGACAACCACTAATGAATACGGATATTAAAGAAATTAGTGGCTAAAAGAGATACACACACAACAATCTTTGCACTTTCTATCTTATGCTTCTCTACAAGTGCACTATAACCATGAACCACACTATAACATCTATTGTAAGCACTTAAATCCTCGTTGATTAACTTGAAACAATAAGCATATACTTATATTCAATTGCCACACTTGTCTACTATTTATGCATACATTGTATCATTGAATTTATTCAATATAGGAGGTTGTACACACTTGAGATAACTCCGATAAGGTCCTCTCTACTATATGTTATTCAATGGGAACGCGTTTGGGGATAGCATTCTAGAATAACTTCATTCTTTACAAAACTAGAGTTTGTTGTTGAGTTGTATTTGCTCAAGTCAATGGAGGACAAAACTCGAGGACACGCACAAGTGCCCCTTAATGAGTCTATTGATTGCATCTCAAGAACCAACCCAATATTTTATGCAACATCCTCTATAAAGAAGATATGCTTTTGAAGATTCCAATGCCCATCTCATTACACCATAGGCGTTCTATGTTGACAATCGGGAATAGTGGTAAAAGACTATAATGTTTGTGGGTTTAAAAACTCATTTTGAGCTTAAATTTGGCATCCATTTGACCATCGCTTTTTTAAAAATTGTTTGTATAAGTCAATCAAAACAAAGTAATATCTTGACCATACTCTAGCTTTTGGAGCCCAATTTTTTTCTAAGATATTTCAAGAATCTAGATTGATGCCATTTGTGACTAGTGAATCAAAAATTGACATAGAAAATAATGGAGTTATTACTCAACAAAATAAAACATCTAATATAAAGATTACCTTGGGATTGATATCTCTTGATGCAATTTAGATAGATGTATTTAAGATATATGTGCTAGTTGTAGTAAATCGACAAACACAAATTGTTATTGATGAGAATAATATGAATCTCTTGACCTCACCGACATGTAAATGTTATGGTGTTCGCATGGATTCCACAAGGCTAGTGTTGTCTAGGTGTTTTTCACATTCAATATAATTGACATATTTGCGAAGTTGTGAGTATAGAACCAATAGTAGTGAAAGATCCCCAATAGATCTTTTTGCCCAAAATGAATTTTTCTCCAATCACAAATATAAAAACATACTTTTTGATAGCTATGACAATAAAGCTAGGGCAAATCTGATTTAAATAGAGGAAATGCGACTAGGGTTTGGATGAGAAACCAATGCAAATCACTCTAAAAAAATTATATTTTTTTCACAAACTGATTGCCATATTTTTGAAACCAAGCCCAAATATATTAAAATCGAGTTTTTAGAAGCCACAAATAATCGAAATCAAATCTGAAGTCGCATTTGGGGAAATACATAAATTAATTATAGGGTTTTTTTATCTTTCCTAGGCTTCATTACTCCCTTTGGCCCAAGTCGCCATTATCCTTTCTAGGAGGAATAAAATATAATAAATCCATTTACAATGACTTTTGCCCCTTAAGGCAAATCGTATTTTCCATAGGGATTACAATTTATTTTTATTAAGCTAAATAAATTAATATAAGTGCTTTAATTATTTTATTTTATTTTTTTATAGCACTTTATAATAATTTATTATAACTTAAGTCACCCTTATATTTTTCCTTTGGCCGTCGGGTTGACAAAATAGGCCAAAGGTCTTCGATTTGAAAGGGGATATTACCATATTGTCTATTGTCTCTTGTCTAGGTGTTTTTCACACAATGTAATTGACATATTTGCGAAGATGTGATATAGAACCAATAGTAGCTCATGAATATAGTTGAAAAATAAAACCCTAATAGCCTTCTAGACAGCAGCATATTCTAAAAACAATTCTTGACAATGATGTGTGCCTCGTCACAAGAGCACTCACCCTCCCACCCATACAAGGGAACTATAAATTGGTTACACAAATTTATTTATTTTACTTTGATTTGACACCATGTCCTAAGAAAAATTGTTTTGTATATATGTTTCAATTCCTTGGCATATTTATGATGATTAAAAGAAATGGAGAAAAATAAATAATATTGATAAGAGTAAATTTATAGAAATTATAGAAGAAGAAGAAGATATTTTAACATCCACGAGGCTACCACGTTATGAGAAAAAGATTTTAGAATTTCAGAGGGTACTCAATCATGGCCACCACTTAAGACTCTGCAACACTACATTTCCAGCGCTGATGATAACTTGCCATGTAGAATGAAAAAGTGACAAAAACAACAAAGGGTTCGTGTACAACCCACATCCTACTATATAATTCCAATAACATACCCAATATATAGAGTTCAAAAATCATACATTATGGTTGACTTTCATATTTTACGGAAGGTTCCAAAAATAAAGATCTAAGATTCCTCCGTGGAAGTCTAAGAACCATAAACAGCATATTAGCTTCCCAAATCACTACCATAGCAGCATCAGATTGGAAAAATTACTGAATAAAAAAGGTTCCCGTAACCATTTTTTTGAAAAGACATTTTACTTCGCATCATCAACAATCATCTCATATTTACATAACCATTAAGAAGACAATAACATAGTCATAACTCACAGGTTTCTGTATCCAACCTCAATTAGAATCCTTCAACAAAAAGGCCATTTCACAAACATTTCAGGGTTGTGAATTTTCTGTTTCCATCAGCTCTACCCTCATACTTCCCATAAGTTCTTGCCTCGTACTTTGGATCCAACTAGAGGATGGAATTCCTGAATAAATCAAACAGGAAATCAACTTCAGACATCTGTAACCTGTAAATCTATCAACACCCAATAAATGCTAACTGTGAAGTTCATGTTTATTATACAAGCCGCTCTACAATGTAATCAAATGAACTCATCCATCCCATACACAATTAAGTCTCTCGTACTCAACCAATGAAGAAAACATGATATATCTGATGATAATAACTTCGGGCCTTTTTAGTTTTTTAGGCAAAAAGTTTTGGCTTACAAACTTAGAGAGGCTTCAACTGAGTCTCTAATGAGCCATATTAATTGCAAGCCAATGAGAAGTACAGAAACATGATTTTTAAAAATTTAAGATAATTTTGTAGCTATGCTTTTATAAATTGGAGGAAAGCCAATTGACAAAACATTGCAGTTATACTTCAATTAAAATCATACTGGCACACACTGGATTTGGAATAGAACATTCTCAGCTCCTTTCGGATATCACAAACATCCAAAAGACAATCTAGGAATCCAACTCCCAAGAAGGTTTTGCTTGGCTTCAACAACTAGCAAGGCAACAACCAATTTCATGTTTGAACTCAGAATGCCATCCTTTCAACTTCCCTGCTTGAGTTGCATGCCTGATCAAGATGACTGGGCATTTTCAAGCTTGATCAGCATATAAGTGATATAAATAATTTGAGATTATATGACATTCATAAAGCCCAACCATCTTCAAACTGTTACCACTCATGGACCGTAGTCAAAAGGTTCAACCAAATTTCATAGGTTTCTGCAAAGACTAACGCTTGGTTAAAACATTGACCCTGATGTCAGCCCTTGCAAAGTCTGTTTTCAAACTCCCCAGGATGGCATCCTTCATTTTGTCATCAGCCAGCACATTTATAATCTCAGAATCTAGATCATTGTAGAAGGGAGATTCCCATGCAATCTTTGTTTTCCTATGCACATGCATAAACTCTCATTTGATGCATTTGATCAGGATGTTGGCACTAATTGCATTAATCATTGATTACATCATGTGTTTATGTTATAAATTTAAAGTTGTTGAAGTTGTCATTTTAAAGCCTAGAGGCCCTAGAGCCTAGACCATGGAGATTCAAGAAGTAGCACCAGCACCACACTCTGAATATTGCAAAGTAATAAAACATATAAGAATTTGAATTACTGCAAATACTAGACATTGAAATATCTGTTTCAATTGAAAGCGATTAAATCATTCATGAGAGAGAAGAGGGAAATTACTGTTTCTTTATATCCAGAACAGGAGAAAAACATTATTTGCTGTGTACTTTCAATTCCTGATGATGCCTTTATGTCTACCCGACGGCCAAAGGGAAGTTTTAGGGTGACTTATCTTTATTATTTTATTATAATGTGCTATTGTTTCAAAAAATAATAATATCATGAAAAAAGCACATATAATAAATAATAAAGTATAATAATGAATTAAAATGTCAAAAATACAATTAAAAGTAATTGTATTAGAAAAGAGAAAGTGCGACTTACCTTAGGGAGTCATTTTTTGGAAAATGTGCCAATTAGCCCAAAAGGGAAAATGCGCCCAGCATAGGGGAATGAAACAATTTGATTGGCTGATTTGAGGGTGGTGGTTGGCTGATCTCCCTTTAAATAAACAAGTCGACTTGTAGAGAGAACATCCAGATTTTTATTATCATCTTTGCATTGCTAAGAGCTCTGAGCTTTTACCAGAAATTCCAAGGACGAAAACCCTTGTGAATTTATCTCTTGCGGACGAAAACCCCAGGAGATTGAGAGGGGATTTCACTCAGAAATTCCTAGTGTTCTTCAGGTCAGTTCAACCGTGTGTGTAAAGAGATTTGAAGGTGTTTTCCAGTGATTTGCAACCAGCAGTTGGTCGGTCCATTGTAAGCAGTTTTGGCAGCATGTTCAGAGGTATTTTTATCCAAGATATTTGTCAAATGTTTGTCATCAGACTGTAGACTGATTGCTGTACTTTTTATCATTTCTGAGGTACATTTGAAGGTCTTTCTTTAATCTGAATTTTAACAGATCTCAGATCTGATTTTCTGGGCTATTCCAGTTTGTGATAAGTTCAGTTTTCTGTGTAATTCAGCCCTAAAAATCTGGGCAGTCATTAGAAATCAGAGAATAGTTTTATTGGGCGTGTTTTACATTGACATTTTGCTTTAACCCTAGTCGCACTTTCCAGATCTGCACTAGGAACTTGATATAAAATACACAGAAATCTGTATTTGCTGTTTTTGATTGATTAAAAATCAGTATAGTATAAGGAAGATCCATCTAGGGATCTTTCAGTGGTATCAGAGCATCAATCCTCCCACCTGGAGGGTCTGTTTGGAATTGTTTTATGCAGCCTACAGAAGTTGGGCCACACCGATATTATACTAGGAGTCAGGCACGTCTGAATATTGAAGGTATCATGGATAGAGGAGAAGGAGCACACACTCCTCCACGACGTGAGCGGCCTGATCCGGATGCCCTTTTTAGCGGAATGATCGATTCCCATCAGGAAATGATTCAGACCATGAGACAGCTGATGGAGAATTTGACTATGGATAGGGCAAGAAATCGGCATGATAGAAGGGAAAGATCTGCATCCATAGCCAGCAGCCTACCGAAGGCACAGCCGGGTTCCTACAGAAGTGGGCAGCGTAAGAGGTTCCCCTCCGCGAGATAGGAGACATACAGAGGAAAGAAGACCCACGAGGACTGCAGATCGACCTATGCAGCCTAGATTCCTACCAAGGGAGGAGCCGCCATTAGTTGAGGACCCACTTGAAGACATAGCCTTTCAAGATAATGTAATGGTAGCTCATGATGAGTGGAGAGCACTACCAGAAGAGGTGCGGAACGCCTTTCCCCTCCACCAGTATTGTATGCAGAAAAGGGAGAGCTTGAAAGCTAGGCAAGCACAGAGGCCTAGGACCCAGCAAAACAGAGAATTGAAGCAGGTTACCAATAAGGTGACCCTTTCCACCTTCGATGGCAGTGGAAAGACTAGTGCCAGGGCATGGATTCACAAGCTTGATACATACCTCACTCTCAAACCTATGCAGGAACAAGAGGCTATTCAGTTTGCTACTCTTCACTTAGAGGGGTGGCATATGATTGGTGGCACCATGGGCTTATCACACAGAGACATGACTTACTACGGTCATATAGGGAGTTTAGTGAGAAGTTGATTGCCAGATTTGACCGCAAAGATGTGGAGCTATATTACAGGGATTTGGCACAGCTACGACAGAGTGGGCACGTTGATTCTTACATCAACGAATTTTTCAGGATTGCAGTAATGGTTCCCGAGATGCCCGAGAGACGTGTGGTAATGCTTTTTATTGAGGGCCTGCATGACAGGTTAAGAGGGTTGATCAAGGCCCTTAGGCCTACTACGTTACATGATGCTATCCAGACAGCATTGGATTTGGAGACCACTCCCACTTCTTACCAGCCTAGTAAGAAGCCCTTCACAAGCTCCAAGCCGGTTCAGCGTTCCACTACTCAGCAAAGGAGTGTTCCCCCTCCTAGGATGGATCAGGAGACTCGGAATGAGTTGAGAAGAAAGAAACTTTGTTTCCATTGCAAAGATCACTGGGAGCCTGGACACAACTGCCTTGGGAAAGGCAAGGTGCATCTTATTGAGGTTATCTCGGATGCAGAGGCAGATTCTTCAGCAGATACAGATACAGAGGACAGTGGTCATGGTGCACATGAGGAGCAGCCCCAGGTAGAGCTAGGAGATGGAGATGCATCAGGCTCAGGTACTATTGCTTCACTTTCTGGAATCCCTAGGTATCATCCATTTCGTGTGAAAGGAGTACTTAAGGGCCAACGAGTTGTTTGCTTGATTGATAGTGGTGCTACACACAATTTCCTTGATGAGGGATTTGTGATGAAGCGGGGATTACAGGTGGAAGAATTTGAGGGGTTTAGTGTACGAGTGGCAGATGGCTTTGCTCTAAGCTGCACTAGACGAATTCCACAGCTTAGTATCCAGCTAGGAGACTACACACTGACAGATGATTTTTACATAGTTGGACTTGGAGAGATAGACGCAGTTTTGGGGATTCAGTGGCTTCAGTCTCTGGGGAGATATGTGCAGGATTTCAAACGAATGGAGATAGAGTTTATGTCAGAGGGGAAGAAGATTGTGCTACGAGCTCTTTCGGATGGTGGGCCTAGAGTTGTTTCAGCACATAGGATGGAGTCTATTATCAGTCATGGAGAGGTTGCATGGGCAGCCCAATGTTTCATTTCATCCAAATCTTCTCCAGATGGTGGACAGCAGTTGCATGCAGATATTCAAACCATAATAGATAGGCACGGGCAGGTTTTTGGTGATATTCCTCCAGGGAGACCACCAGACAGAGGGTTTGAGCATGTCATAGAGTTGGAGGAGGGTGCCAAGCCTGTGATCACTACACCCTACCGTCATCCTAAGAAATTTAAGGATGAGATAGAGAGGACCATCAGAGAGCTTCTTGACATGGGGCATATCCGTCCTAGTTCTAGCCCATTTGCTTCTTCGGTGGTGTTGGTAAAGAAGAAGGACGGGACGATGAGAATGTGTATCGACTACAGGGCCCTCAACAAGAAGACCATCAAAAACAGGTATCCCATCCCCCGTATTGATGAGCTTTTGGATGAATTGCATGGAGCCATTTATTTTTCGAAGATTGATCTTCGATCGGGATACCATCAGATTCGGGTCCGAGAGGAGGATATCCTCAAGACAACATTCAGATGTCATTATGGGCATTATGAGTTCTTGGTGATGCCATTTGGTCTCACTAATGCACCTGCCACTTTTCAGTCATGCATGAACCATCTCTTCAACAAGCAGTTGAGGAAGTTCGTGTTAGTTTTCTTTGATGATATCTTGATCTACAGCAGGTCATGGGAGGATCATTTGAGGCATTTAGATGAGGTACTTGGCATTATGGAGATTCAGTCTCTATTTGCTAAGATGTCCAAATGTGAGTTTGGACTTACTGAGATACTATATCTGGGACATGTCATTGGGGCCAATGGGGTCAAGGTACATCAGGAGAAGATACAAAGCATGCAGATTGGCCTCCACCTAGGAACATATCGTAGTCATGGGATTCCTAGGGCTATGCGGATATTATCGGAGATTTGTGAAGGGTTATTCAGATATTGCTGCACCTTTGACAGATCTCACAAGGAAGGGCGCATTTAGATGGACAGATGAGGCACAGATAGTATTTGATGAGCTCAAGATGGTGATGAGCACATGCCCAGTCCTTGCCCTCCCGGACTTCTCTAAGCCATTCATCTTAGAATGTGATGCTTCGGGTTCAGGTATTGGTGCAGTCTTGATGCAGGACCGTCATCCCATTGCCTATGAGAGTAGAAAGTTGAGGGAGAACGAGAGGTTGTATTCCACCTATGACAAGGAGATGCTCGCCATCATGCATGCATTGGCGAAGTTCAGACAGTATCTGGTAGGAGGGAAGTTCGTAGTAAGGACCGACCATAACAGCTTGAGGTACTTCTTGGAGCAGAAGGAACTCAATGAGAGGTAGCAGAAATGGGTCAGCAGGATTCAGGCCTATGATTTTGACATCGAGTATGTCAAAGGGAAAAAGAATGTTGTGGCGGATGCACTATCGAGGAGACCCCATGTTGCTGTCCTATATTCTATGAGTGAGATTTCTGCAGATTGGAAGTCTCAATTGCTGGTCGAGTATTCAAAGAACACCTTAGCATGTGAGATCATGGACGGCAAAATTCAGGATGGGCGCTACCATGTAATTTCTGATTTGATTTATTATAAGGGTAGGATTTATTTGGTACCTGAATCTAAGCTTAAGGGGAAGATTCTACATGCACTCCATGATGCACCATTAGCAGGACATCCAGGGTATTTCAAGACATATAGGCAGGTTAGAGAGAGATTCTCTTGGAAGGGTCTCAAGGAGGATGTCCTACAGTATATTCGAGAGTGTGTGACTTGTCAGCAAAACAAGTCCGAGCATACTTTCCCTGCAGGCTTATTACAGCCCTTACCTATTCCAGAGCAGAGATGGGAGAGTATATCTATGGATTTCATTACAGGACTACCAGTTGTGCAGGGCTATGATCGCATTTATGCGATAGTTGACAGGTTGACTAAGTATGGTCACTTCTTTGCCATCCCCACGAGCTTTAAGGCACCACAGGTGGCTGATTTATTCTTTAGGGAGGTATTCAGGTTACATGGGCTTCCGAAGAATATTGTTAGCGATAGGGACAGCAGGTTTATGAGCACATTTTGGCAGGAACTCTTCAGGTTGGCAGGCACTGAGTTGACTCCGAGCACTAGCTATCATCCGCAGACAGATGGGCAGACGGAGATTGTGAATAAGTGGATTGAGGGGTACCTGCGCAACTATGTTTCAGGGCAGCAGAGAGCATGGGTCAAGCAACTTTATTTGTGCGAGTATTGTTACAATACTACGTACCACATGTCCATTGGGATGACCCCTTTTCGAGCTTTGTACGGTTATGACGCGAGATCCTTCGTGGATATGGCGTTTGGAGATAGCAGAGCTCCTAAGGCTCGAGAGTGTTTACAGGACAGCCAGGATATCCTTAAAACCCTTAAGGACAATATGCAGCATGCCCAAAATCAGCAAAAGATGTATGCAGACAGGCACAGGATTGAGCGATCATTTGAGGTAGGGGATATGGTCTTTTTACGACTCCAGCCTTACAGACAGAGTACTCTTAAGAAGAGTGGAGCGGAGAAGCTTAAGCCTCGCTTCTATGGTCCATACAGGGTAGTGAGGAGAGTTGGACAGGTAGCTTATGAGTTGGAGTTACCTTCTGAAAGTAAGATACACAATGTTTTTCATGTATCTTGCTTAAAGAAGGCATTGGGACAGCATGTGACCTCTTCAGTAGAGTTACCCCCCTTGGATGATGAGGGAAGACTGGATTTGGTTCCGGAGGGGCTTCTGGATTGGAGGGAGAGAAGATTGCGGAACAAGGTGATACGGGAGTACCTGGTTCGTTGGAAAGATTTACCCTTGGAGGATGCCACTTGGGAGGGTGAGTCTATTCTTCAGCACCCCGCGTTGCTACAGTTGCTTGTGGGCAAGCAACTCCGGGGAGGGAGGACTGTAATGTCCCCTCTGCCCGCGTGAGCCTGGGCGAAGACCTTTGGCCCTTTATGTCTACCCGACGGCCAAAGGGAAGTTTTAGGGTGACTTATCTTTATTATTTTATTATAATGTGCTATTGTTTCAAAAAAATAATAATATCATGAAAAAGCACATATAATAAATAATAAAGTATAATAATGAATTAAAATGTCAAAAATACAATTAAAAGTAATTGTATTAGAAAAGAGAAAGTGCGACTTACCTTAGGGAGTCATTTTTTGGAAAATGTGCCAATTAGCCCAAAAGGGAAAATGCGCCCAGCATAGGGGAATGAAACAATTTGATTGGCTGATTTGAGGGTGGTGGTTGGCTGATCTCCCTTTAAATAAACAAGTCGACTTGTAGAGAGAACATCCAGATTTTTATTATCATCTTTGCATTGCTAAGAGCTCTGAGCTTTTACCAGAAATTCCAAGGACGAAAACCCTTGTGAATTTATCTCTTGCGGACGAAAACCCCAGGAGATTGAGAGGGGATTTCACTCAGAAATTCCTAGTGTTCTTCATCAGACTTCCAAGGTCAGTTCAGCCGTGTGGGTAAAGGGATTTGAAGGTGTTTTCCAGTGATTTGCAACCAGCAGTTGGATCAGTCCATTGTAAGCAGTTTTGGCAGCATGTTCAGAGGTATTTTTATCCAAGATATTTGTCAAATGTTTGTCATCAGACTGTAGACTGATTGCTGTACTTTTTATCATTTCTGAGGTACATTTGAAGGTCTTTCTTTAATCTGAATTTTAACAGATCTCAGATCTGATTTTCTGGGCTATTCCAGTTTGTGATAAGTTCAGTTTTCTGTGTAATTCAGCCCTAAAAATCTGGGCAGTCATTAGAAATCAGAGAATAGTTTTATTGGGCGTGTTTTACATTGACGTTTTGCTTTAACCCTAGTCGCACTTTCCAGATCTGCACTAGGAACTTGATATAAAATACACAGAAATCTGTATTTGCTGTTTTTGATTGATTAAAAATCAGTATAGTATAAGAATCAACCCCACATGGGGAACCCCTCAAGTCATGTGAGGGGCTTCATGCCACAAGGTAAAAAAACAAAGTTAATTTCGAGATGATTTAGCCTCCAAGCCTTTGAATGCCAATGGAAATGTTTGTGGGGCAAGGGATGCAAGACCGTATAGGCCTCAACTAAGCAGGAGAACGGTTTTGTTGTTGAGACCAACCACAGAATTAGAGCTGCTGCATGGGTCATAAGTGTAAGAAGTAGATATAAAATGAAGGGAAAGTACTTGAGCAAGAAGCTAGGGGATAGTGGCTAAAGCTACTTGTAGCCTGATTCTGATAGTTAAAAGCTAACATAAGAATACTCAGGAAGGCATTGTTAATGAAGACATGATTGACTACTCACCTCTTAATGAAACAATCAAGGTAGATGCAAAGAAAGCTTTATTACTTTCTCATTATTTCTTCCCTACGAAGAGAGAGTGCTCGAGCAAGAAGCTAAGTAGATTGTGGCTAAAGCTACTTGTTATTGCTAACTTGTAGCCAGATTCTGATAGTTATAGCTAAAACAGGGATACTCAGTGATGAAGGTATTGTTATTGAAGAAGTGATTGGGCACTCACCTCTTAATGAAACAATCATGGTAGCTACAAATGCAGAGAAAGCTTTATTACTTGTTCGTTATTTCTCCATCCCTACAAAAACCTCATTTCAATCTTGTGTCTGAAAATCAGTGTCAAGCCCTCTTGCATGTATTTCAGTTCTTTCAGTGGTGCATACCGTTGGTATTCTTCTAAGTCATAACCCCCTGTGGTGATCAAAACACACCATGCAATCAGAAGAACCTAGCCCAATACTGCGCAGAAAAATCAACCTGCTTGACTCTTGGATTGGGAAAGGTCAAATGCCAGAAACCGGATAAGTCTAGGTGAACTGAATAAAAAAATAAAGGTGACCCGCTTATTTTCCATTGTGCTTTGACATTCATGAGAGAGGTGAAAAAAAGGACACTGAGAATATTTGCATGTCAGAAATCATCATTCTGGGATGTCAAAAGGCCACTCTTACACACAAATATCACTCTGAAGATTGTGTTGTTCACGTAATTGGCCATTAATGCAAAGAGTGAAGGGACCAGTTGATGTGACAGCACTCATTGGGAGTATAAGGAGAGAAAACAACTATAAAGGATGCGCATTAATGCAAAGAGTGAAGGGACCAGTTGATGTGACAGCACTCATTGGGAGTATAAGGAGAAAACAACTATAAAGGATGCGCATTTAGATAGGTTTTTTCTCAGCTAAGAATTGTGTCAAGGCGAAACCTTAATAGACCTCCAACTTCAAGCAGAGGTAATTGATAAGAAGGGAAGGCTACACAGTTAACAAAGTGTAATGTCCCCTTTTGGAATTAATTACTTCTGGATACCTGAAGCCTATTTTTATTATTTTTCATAGGCTAAGGGGAAATTAAAAGAGGAAAATAAATTAATTTAAGTGGTCCAAAGATATTTTATATTTTAATTGGAAAAGGACACTTAAATTATATTTTTAATTCAAAAAGCATTGTTAGAATAAAATAATAGTAGAAGGTTGACTTCTATTATTGGGCTCTTAGTTAGAATTAATAAATAAATAAGGGGGGCACCAAAGTTGAAGAGAGAGTTGCATGCTTTTGTAACTCCTAATTTTAGGATAAGGGATGACAAAAGTATTATTTAAATACGTTAATCCTATTCTTAGGATGGGGCACCAACATGGAGGTGAATAAAAGATTTTTTAAAGTGTTTAATCCTATTTTTGGATGGGGCGCCAACATGGAGGAGGGATTTATTATTTTTAATAATTCCAAGCTTGTGCATGTAAGTTTAAAAAGGGAAGCGCCCACTTTAGAGTGTCTGAAAGTTATAAAGGCAGACTTGGGGGTTCATTGTAACACATCTTGGAAATTCATCAATTATTTTCTTTGTCTGCAAGTGGCTTCAGCTTCTGCAATAGCAATAGAGGACGAAATCCCTCATTTGCATACAGGTTTGGGGACGAAAACCCTCACATCTAAGCTTGGCAATTCCATTCAGGGGTTGCAGTGACAATTCAGGGTGCAAGTGTTCCACCAATTCAACTCCATACCATTGTATTCAAACACTGGTATCTTTATTGTAGTTGGTTCATATTCAATACATAAAATACTGTTTTTACAAATTATGGTTTGTTGTTTTTATATTAAAAAATCAGATTATTGCTGCTGTTATAGAAATCAGATTTTTAATACTGCTGCCCTAGGGATTAACAAAAATATCCAGATTTGTTAGAAATTATTTTCAGGATATTACAAACAGAAATGGAAAACAGTAAATTAAACCAAAATCGGTTGGAACCGAGAAACAACTGTTATGAAGTTTTGTGGACAAGAAATGCTTTAGAATTTTTTATAGGTTTTAACCATCATCATGCTAAAAATTCATCTTTCTATGAGTACAAAGATATATCAAATATATATACTATTCCAAGACCTTCACTAAAGCAAATAAATTCTTCAAATTCATTGGGAATGTAGGAGACTCACAATTGTGTCAGAAACAATCACAGGCTACAAGACAGCAATTGTGTCCACCAGAAAACTTGGGAGCACATCAACAAGAGACTATGACATATATTGGTAGATCACAAAATAGGATTATTATGGAGAAATGTTGGAATAGTTAACATATGAGACTTAATTAGCTTTTGTTTTTTTGAATATTTTTGGCACTGATTCGGATGGATGTTTGTCTCATGCTAGAAATAGCCTAAAAATGCTAGTTTCTTGAGAAATGGAGTTTGCAACCCAACAATCCCTGTTCATTCAATTTCCAGCAGTGAAGGGAGCTACAAAAACAGAGAATAGATAAATTTAAACTTCATCCTTCACTAGAGGCTGTCTTGCCGCATTCGTCAAGCCTATGGAAATGTGTGACTACATTGGAGAGTTGGGGAATTAGAACAAGGATATCCAAGGTAGCAACTATTATACGGAATGTTTTACAGTGGAGCAAAAATATGGGGAAAAAAAAAAAGAACCACTAAAAATAATACAATATGTACAGAAAAACTACTGTAAATTACGTCTATAGAAATACTTTGCTGTTTTGAAAACCTGGAACAATATAGAAATTCAAAGTTACCACCAAAGAGAAACATGGCTTCTCTTACAGTTTGTCTGATAAATGAATGTTAGTCTTTTCAATGCCTTTTCAGTTTGATAAACGGCAGTAAGTAACACTGTTATCAGAGGTTGCTTTGGTTCTCTTACGATTTTAACAATTTCTTGTGTTTCAGGTGCCTGTAGGGACCCAAACGGTATAATATCTGTTAATAACATGTTTCAACAGCTTATGATTAGCTGCTTGAATACCTTGTGCTTGGTTGTTCCTGTGATTTTGTTTTTCTTTGACATAAGTGGGTGAGGCACAAAACTCAAAAGCTAACCCTCAATTTTGACACACATGTTCCAAGCCTGTCTACAGAAAAAATTACCAGAAAGGGTACATTCTGGTCCTCAAAGAAAAGGCAATCCCAATAACCTGTGGATTACACCTCATCACATAATGACTTGCATCAGCCCTGCAAAAAGAAAACCCCTACAGTCTTACCTCTACATACATGGAAGTCAAATTGGCCTACCCAAAGAGTGAGTGTAATTGAGGATTGTCTAATGTGCATATGAATAATATTAAATTTTAAAAATATAAAAATCTTATTTGCAGGCAAGGGATACATGAGTTACAACTACTAATAAATAAGCTAGTTTTGGAAAACAAAAGCTCGAAATTTATTTTGAAAATAAATGACAAATTAAAAAAATTAAATTAGCCTACCTGTTCCAGAGAGGAGATGTAATTGAGACCGTGGTGCAGCAAACCTCCATGCATCTGCCTCCAGGGACTTGTCAAGCAACCCGACAACATCCTCCTTTAGAGCTGCACTTGCACCCAAAACACTAACCCTAGTTACTTGGTATCCTCCACACATTAAAATATAAACCCTGGCTCTAGTTTTCCAGAACCATCTACATATGAAAAGCATAAATCCTAACAAGGGTATTTTTATGGGCTATGTTTAGCCTATTAGCTAAGTTTTCAAGTTTCAACAACATCAGACAAATAGATTTGCCAATTGGAAAATTTTCTTTAAAATACATGTTTGACCAAATTTTCATAAACATTTACTGATTCTTATTGGGATTGCCATCAAATATATATACTACTAGTAAATTCTATGTTTTTCTATACCATTCCAAAATATTTTCCATCCCTTAATGTAAAATATTTTCCCGACTCTAGTATCTGAATATAAGAATACAAACCCTTACCCTAGTTTCTTGGAATCCTCTACACATAAAGACATAAATCCTCTAGCCTTTTGGAGCCATTAACATATAAATACAAAATCACTAGCCTCTTTTTCCCAAACGCCTCTGCGTATTAAAACGGACCTTAACCTTCATTTCTCAAATTCCTCTACATATAAAAACATAAACCACACCATCCTTTCTTAGAAGCCTCTAATATAGAAAAACAAACACAAACCACTAGTTTTTTTGAATCCTCTATATACAAAACAAAATTAAGAAAAAGTGTTACATGGAGATGCTCCTCTGCATATTAAAAATACCTTGACCTTTGTTTCTCAAATTCCTCTACATATAGAAACATAAACCACACCAACCTTTCTCAAAACCTTCTAATATAGAAAAACAAACCCTAACCACTAGTTTTTTTAATCCTCTATATACAAAACAAAATTAAAAAATAGTATTACGCTTGGACACTCCCCCCATGTTGGGCGTTCATGGTGTTTCAAGGAATGGAGATGAGGACGAAACTCTCCGCCATCTCCCCAATTCCAAAAAGGAGGGGCCAACCTTGAGATGTCTCCCACATTTACCAACTATTGTGGACACCATGATGTCCTAGTGTCCTTGATGCTAAAAACAAAATAAAAATTTAAACAAGAGTTTTGAGCTAAAAACAAAAAACGGCATACAAACACAATAAAGGCAATCATAACCCAAAAAGCACACTCAAATCTGATCAAAAGCGCCTAAACTACATTGTTGCTCATACTTGGGCAAATAGAAGAGAAAGAGGGAAAAGAGGAAAAGGGAGGAGCACACAAGGGTTTTAAATGTTTCACCTTTCAGTTTTGCAAGAGCAAGAAGGTTCTAGTTCTCTCATTCTATACGTTGTAGCATCCTAAATTTGGTCCAAGGCACTTGGTAACAACACTCTTTACACCTTTATAGAATTTGGTCCATTAATACATATTTGACCTTATTCACGCATATTTCCCCATTTTGAACACCCTTTAATCCAATAGGTTGGTCTCATTTTCCAGTTCAACACTATCATAACCACTTACAATTTGTACAAGAACTTCTTAAACATCCTTACATACATACTCCATCTTTCAGGTTTAGTCTCTCATGACCTTTAGACAAGCTCCTAGCCCGTCAAGAGATTCAAACGTGCACCTATTGAACAAACCATTACGCCAAAACCTCGAGGTGTTAGTGAAATCTGCACATGAGGATCATATTATCCCACCACGCTTCCGTAAAGTCCGATTTCAGGTTGGGTCTCGCACCCGCACTCCCATACGTGCAACCCCCTGTTTCACCGATGTTTAGGCACCCCATGGGCCCCAACTACACAACGTAACCAACCGAGTGGGATTCGAACACAAGTAGAGGCTCGATACCAAATGTAAAGAACCGTTACACCAAAACCTCGAGGCGTTAGTGAAATCCACACATGAGGATCATATCACCTATCGGCCTACTATAAACCAGTCCTTCGCTTGTCTAATAATCATAATATCATATGGGTTACTTGTCTTAATCGGCCTTAGCGGTACTTTAGTGTTGCTTGAGTAGAAAACTAACCGAGAGACTTCTATAAATACAAATACACTCTAAGCTGTTTGAATCATCTGGGTATCACTTCACTCCTTGGAGATCACTACATACAAAGAGCACATCCTCCTAAATCTTCCAAGAGCAGCCCTAGACCAGCCACGAAGCATGCAAGACACTGCAGTTGCATCTCGTCATAGGATCGTGAGAGAACTACGTGAGTTGAGCCCTCTTCGAAGTATTGGTATGTAGGCAATGCTCAACTTTCATGCGGGTGTGGTAACGCTAGTGCAATCAAAAATGCTAACCCCTTTTAAGGTTTCTTATCATGAAGCAAGTGAAAGGCAGGGTTTGGCACAAGGAGAAGGCATTCCAATTTCTGTCACAATCATCGCAAAATTCCAAATTCACTGAACAGGAGATCAGATCCAGGCAATCGTACATAGAAAAGACAAACATCATCAAACTTGCCTTGGACGCCTAGCCCCTAGACGCATTTGGACCCAAACCTGTCCAAGGCAGACAAGCTCAGACTCATACATGTCTGGCCTTTTCGAACCCATCTTCTGCATACTTCCAAATCCTGAGTTTTTCTAGGCACCTTGACAGCTGCATTCGCACCTTTTTGTCCAGTGTCTAAGCATATTGTTTCATCTTCTGTGAGCCTACTTTGGTTATCCTATTTTCTTATTTTCTAGAATGAGCAAATTATTCTGAGATACTAAATTGAAGTATAATTCATGATCTGATTAGGCCTGCCACTAGTTATTTTCTAGATTATTATTCTCAGTTTTAATCATTTTATGCCTTCGGTATAATTTCATTAAAACAAAGATATGTGCATTGATCCCCAATTCCCCTTAAGGTTCCATTCTGTTTTTAAAAACCTGCATTTTATTTACAAATTCATTCAAGGTTGTACTTTTTCTCCTTTGCAAACATGCAAACCCATTTGGGCCTTGGCTGTTTTGTAAGTTCTTTCTTCTTTTTTTCCTTTACAAACTAGGAAATACATGGACCTTTGCTGTTTTCTGCTTTCTTTCATTTTAATTTTATTTCAAAATGCCAAAATGGATGATGGCATTGGCATATCGATATGCCTATGAATTCATTGTTCAGTTTTTTCAAATTATTTTTATTTTCCCTAACCACTAACATAGTAAATAGTAGAGACAAAATTATTTGTTGTTTTTTTATTTATGTCATATGAATATTGTAGTTTCAATTTACTTATTTTGTTTTTTTAATTAAATTATTTTGCTGTGTTTGTTGATTCAAGGAAATTTATATATTTATTTTGTGTTTTTTCATAGTCCCAAAATGAGTTCAATAGTGATTATGAAGTTGATTTGCACATGGATGAGATGGTAGTGGCCCTAGTGGGAGGAAAGGAGAAAGGGAAGAGGCAACACAAACTGGAAGTTTAGTTGTGTGAGCCCAAAATTTTGATTGCTCCTGTTTGATATTTGCCCAATATGCCATGGGACCAGTCGACAAGAAGCCTTTGAAAATAGTTTTGCTCAAATACTTGATTCCACCTAAGTAAGCATTGAAGGGGGCACTAAAATGTGGAAGTGTGTAATGTTTGTTTGTCGACTTGGTTGGGAAACATCTCTAAGGTGAATGCTCACTTCTTTCACATACTAAGAGAAGGCTTGACCTTTGTACAAAAAGTACACTTGATGAGAGGATAGAGTTTATCAAGTTGTTTAATGGAGATATCCCGAAGAACATTTCAGCAATGAAGATATCCCGAACAACATTCCAGTAATTTGTGGCGTTGACACTGGCACCCCTTCTAGTTCTCATTAAACTTCCATCAGTTCTTTCTCTACTGCTCCATCAATTCCATGTTTTAACATGACAGAAGTGGAGACTAGGAGGACGGGTCAAGCCATAGCCCCCACTTCACTTGTTGACATGTATGAATGGCTAGGGAGAAGGTTGGCGATTCCATTGGCACATTATTCTATTCTCATTGGCATCCCATTTAATATTGCTAACTCTCCTTATTAAAAGGAGGTTATGGCTATGTGTCCAACATAGATGCGGGGCTATCTGCCCCATGGAGAAACAAAATTGAGGACACCAAATTTTTGTCATTTCCTCCAAAATTTTGCCTTCTTCCACTCACGGATCTTCCTCTGCCTCTGAAGTTCACATGTTATCTTCGTGACAGCTTCTCCTCCACTTGTAATACACATTAGTAGGCTTCCTCTATGGTTCTAAAGTTCAGAAAATTGATTTCATCTTGGATATCAAAATGCAGTCCATTCACATACCTTGCTACCATTTATGGGTCATCTTCTACATGTCCAACCCTTATAATGAGTTTGTAAAACTCCTCAATGTACTCCTTCACACTTACTTCTTTTTGTCTTAAATTTTGTAACTTTTTGAATAAACTCATGTGATAGTCTGAAGGTAAGAATTTGGCCTTCAGTTTAGTCACCATTCTATCCCAAGACTTAATTTTCTCCTTCCCTCTTCTTTGCCTCTCGGTTTATACATAATCCCACCATACTGATGCATGACTCTTTAACCTTGTGCAAGCAAACTTCACTTTCTTGGACTCCACTAACTCATAATCAAAATCTTTCTCCATTTTTGTAATTGAATCCATGAACTCTTCAGCATTCAAGCTCCCATTATAATAAGGTGTGTCCAGCTTGAGTTCTTGAGCTCCTTAGGCTCTCTCTCCTTCATCGTCACTTACATCCTCAATATGAATTCCCCTTCTTTGGGTTGTCTTCATTGCAACCAGTTTTGCTCGGACCTCTCTCATGATTTGTGTTAAGTCAGTAACTCTAGGTGCTCCTGCTCTTGCACCTCCCATCTGAATTCCATTGTCACTCAATTGCAAGTTTTTATTCCACAACTTGTCAATGCCGCAACAAGATTTTCACAATATTTCTCTCCACACTTGTAAAACTTCTCTTTCACAATTTGCAGCACTTCTCTCTACAAGAGCTTCTTCGCGCTTTTCCAACAAGGAAGGTCCTTGCTCTGAAACCAATTTGATATAGCCCACTACTTTCAGCACAAGTTCTATAACTACATATGCTACTTTCAGCAGAGCTCTATGTGAACCTAAGTCACAGGGTTTGCCGAACATCAAGCAAAAAGTTCGAAATCCTGCGAAAAAAAAAATCGTTTAAATTCACCCTAAAGTTTGCACCGAAAAGGGATTAGCATTTTTTTATTAAAATATATTTTAAAAACGCATTTTATTATTAGGTTTTTGGATTTTTCCTATGAAATCAACACTCTCAGGCTTCATTCAATATTATTTCTCTTTGTTCTACGAATCTTTGCTATGTGAAAGTCAGATTTATAGTGTTGAGTGCCTCTGCATGTGGTATTCATATGTGGCTTTATAACTTTTTGTGTGAAGCCTGTGACCGCCGAACTGCCTTTGAGATCGCCATTTTCCAGTTGGAACGGGAGACTATAGATGGCAAACACCATTCACTCCATTCGTCAATCTGGTCGCCTCCATTGTTGCTTAGGTTGGGTCGCAGGTTGGGTCTAGGTTCAACTTTAATAAAATGCAACTTGTTCATTAGGTTTACGTTTAGGTTTTTAAAATCTTTTATTTTTTTGTTTTTAGTTTGGTTCTTTTCAATTTTTTAAGTTTTCATTACTTTATGAGTGTTATGTGATGATATTTTATAATTTAGTTTTTACTTTTTGATATTTAAAAATATAGATTTAACATTTATAATGTTTAAAATATATTAAAATAAATGATATTTATTATGAAATATAAAATATAAAAATTAAATTTATAATTTATTAATATTTATAATTTATATAATATTACAAATAAGAATTCTTTTGATTTTCATATATTAAAAAAAATAGTAATTTATATTTTTCAAATTTTATCACGATTTTTTCCAGATTTTATCATTGCCGAATTTTATCCAAATTTCATCTGTACCGAACTCGAACACAAACATGAACCTTGCGACTTAGGTATGAACTATTAGAAAACATGAAACTAACTTTGCAATCTACTGAAGCAGATAACAATATAGAAGCATCAATTAAACTGTTAGAACTCTAAATAATACAGGTACCTAAGACTTCGAGACAGCAGGACAAAGTTTCTGGGAAGGCAAAATATTCCAAATTTTGGGGATAGCGAGGAGATGGCTAGGGGACGAGTATTAAAATAACATATAAAATTAGAAATATTAAAAATATACAAATAAATTTAAAAAATTATGAATAGTAGTCTGTGACAGTCCAGCATCTGCATTTGTGCTCGAAATTTTTGTATTCAATGTTCATATACCACTCTTGATTCTTATTTTGTCTTTGTAAAACGTAATACAATACAATCAGGTTATGGTCAACGGTAAACATTTTGATCTATGCCTTACTACTTTTATTATCTACAAAACCTTTAGTTTGTTAAGTGGCTGTAGCTTCCAAAGTCAATCTTTAAAGAGAAAACAACAAAGATTTTTTTTTATTCAGAAAAAAACAGACATCTAAGAGACATCGTGACATCCCCAAAAAGAGGACATCCCTGAAACCTCCCCTAATATTCAGAGACATCCTGGGGACATCCCCTGCGATTTACTACTGTTCAAAATTGTGGCGAGAGGGGGCGGGGGGTGGTATTCCCCCATCCATTCCGCACATGTTGGTTTGGGTGGGGAAGCATCCCCGCGTAACACTGAAATAATAGACTAGATTATTCTTTGCAATGAATAAAAGAGAGGCAGAGAGACAAAGGTGCAGATATGAACAGTTGCACTAGAAAACCCGTTCACAATAGCAAAAATATCACATTTTTATTCCTCTTCCAAAGTTGATATTGCATCTCATATCTCTCTACCATTGCTCCACCGTTAACTCATAGCCTATCATGTAAACTCTTACTCGGCCCCTCCAAAGTTGCACTAGAAAATCCGTTCAAAATAGCAATAAAACCACATTTTTATTCCTCTTCCAAAGTTAATATTGCATCTCAAATCTCTCAACCATTGCTCCACTGTTAACTCTTATCCTCTCATGTTAACTCTTACTCTGTCCCTCCAGCAAGTAGTCATTTTTATAAATAAATAAACTAATCTACTCAAACATGTCTACCTAATTCCTCTAAAACAGGGCAGTTACAACAAGTTCTATTTTAAGGAGAACTAGCTCCTAAAAACTCTCAGTTGTTTGGATTGGCAGTTGTACATCGAAACAAATCAAACAAACTAAAAATATACTTATTTAGTTTTTAAGTGATGCAAGTTTACACAATCCCCTTGGATGCACCTTCATCACATGGTTTTGCGCAAGAAGGTTATGCACAGATATTGTGTCATGCAAGCTTTGCAACACTGTTGCAGGAAAGTCTGTGCAAGGATATGTATGTAGTGGCATTGTGCAGGGTTTGTACATAGTGGCATTGTGCAGGGTTTGTACAACGTGATGGTACAATTGTGGGTGTCACCGCATACTAGAAGATTGGTGCACAGGAGAAGTTGCTTGAGTGTTGTGCAGTGGGAGTTGCACAACATGGTAATGCAACGTATGTTTGTTGTAAGGTATTACCATATACTTGTCTAATTGTATCTATTGATTGAAGGTGTGCAAGCAACGTTTTGATAGTACTCTTACATGTTTGGCGGGGAAGCATTATGATCACTTTGCTCAACAGTTATTGAGACTGAGGATTCTCCTATTGCATGAGGATTACAAAGTGGAGCGTTGGTATAAAGGCACGCATTCCCTTCATGGAAAAAGATTGGAAAATAGTGCAACAATCTTTAGATTGATGGTCAATTAGACCATTAAATCTAGTTGGTTGTGTTCAGTTAACATTGTTGTATTTATACAATTACACGGTGTGGTGTATGGACTATATGTTATCTACAAAACCTTTGAAGTGACTCTTTGTATTGTAAATGGTTTCAGTTGATGCAATAGAACGAAGGTTCCTATATTGGGTTTTTTACACGAAAGGGTTCTCCCAGGTGAAATGTTGCGTCTATTCTAAGGGTCATTTTCTTCTGCATTGTTTACATTCCCATTCGGAAGAGCTTTTCTCTGTTTTAGCTTATTGCACAAGGCGCAAATCCCAACAGCATTAGTATGTTCAGCCCATCATTCATTCAACAGGGGTGGGATATGTTGAACACCCCCTTACACATGGTCGCACGTGCATGTAAATTTGAAATGGTATGCGGAGAGGCCTAGTAAAATTGTCCCTTGAGATAACAAGGAGGTGAAAAAGGGATTTTTGAAGGCCGTAAGAAAAGTGTATAGCTCAAAGGAAGGTTCACGAATCAGAGTTGAATGGCTCGAGTTTGCCAAACTTGATGACTACTGGGCTTCAACTAGTAGCGAGTGTATGCCTCCACGATTTTTGCAGACACCAGCCATTCACCTCCTTCCCAAATTTCTTGTTCCTCTACTGCTGAGAGGAATTGATCAACATATGGTTGGCTTCACTTTCTAAAGAGGAACAAATTTATCTCTGAGAGAGCGGAGAAAGCTTGTTGTTGTACACAAAACCTTGTGTCTCATTGATTGCAAAAGACCCAAGTACAAGGACAACTCAGTATTATGGTGGGATGGAGAACATAAGGAGCGAAGGCAAGTTGACAGGGATGATGATGTGTTTCAGGGATTGGTTGGAATCCCCTTGTAAGAGGAAGATGAGCTTGACAATACATAATAACTCTGATTATTAAGTTGCAGACTATGCTTTTTCATTTTGAGCATTACCATGTTGATGCATCAACTATCATGTACTCTTCTCAGCTTTGAGTATGACTTAGCATGTTCATGTATCATGTACTCTTCTCACTATCTCAACTCTGAGTTAGCATGTTGATGTATCTCAGTATTTCAGATGATGAGATTAATAGCTAATAATTATCGCTTATCAGATGGATTATTGGATTAATGAATTTATATACTGATTTATTGTTTTAAATTTCAGAAAATTTTAGTTCGTTTAAGCTTTTTTTCTTAACTTATTTGTATATTTTTATATATTATTTTAATAGCCATCTCCTTGCCATCTGCAAATTCCGGGAATTTTTTCGCAGTCCTAGAAACCTAGTCCCCGCCTCTCCAAGACTTGAAAAACTATAAAATAACATAACCCTAGTTTCATAAAACCCTCTGCACATTTAAAACATAATTTCTACCCCCGTTTCTCAGGAGCCTCTGCATATAATAAGACAGACTGTAAATCTAGACTCTTATAATCCTCCACACACACAAGCAAAAACTCTAAACCCGGTTTCAGAGAACCCTCTGCATGTAACAAACATAAATCGCGGCACTCGTGTAAATTTTCAACGCATTCAAAGCAATAAAACTTAACCCTAGTTTCTCAGAACCATCTGTATAAAAAATAATTGTTAAAAAAAAAAAACCTAGCCATAGTTTCTCAAAACCCTGAAAGCAAAAGTAAAAGGAACGGAAGGAGAACCTTGGAGGGTCTCGTCTCGGCGCTCTTGGGTGATGATCATATCAGATGTGAGTTGGGTGAAGAGGCTTTCATCTAATGATCCCCACTATTCGAATTCGCATTCACACTCGCATTGAAATTGGCATTGGATGAGGAATTCGTATTTGTGCTTGTACTTCTTCCGCCTGTGCTCGCCATTTTTGGATATAAATTTAATTCAATTCAATCCACAGGAAATACGCAGAAAGGTTGATTGCTCACAATTCAACTGCTTCACATAAACACTATACAATGCAGGTAGCTCTTCGCAGAATTTCAAAATCCCACCTTAAGGGGCCAAATACAATTTTGAAGTGCAGAATAGTCGGTCGATATATATATATATATATATATATATGGATAATAAGATTATTTATAGAAAGAATTCTCCAGGTCTTTGCTCAAACTTTAACACCTTTGTGTATCACCATGTTTGAATAAGAGGAAGATAAAGACATGAGGGGTTGGAAGTCTTGTCTAGAAGTAGCAATTGCACCAAAGTGTGCAATGGGAAGGCTGATAGGTGGAGGAAGAAGATGGGTGCACATTAATGATGGAGAGAAATGTTTTTGAATTTTGTTGTACTAGTCTATGTTTCTAAAATTGTCTCTTCAAATAACAACACGATTATAAATGTAGATGAATGATATTTCTTCCAATGATTGCAAGATGTGTCCACTTTTTCAAATAAGTTTCTATAATGGAAAATAAGAAAATTAACTCGATTATTTAGGTGTATATGCTATTTTAAAAGCCTCGAACCAAGGAAAGTATATTCATTTCCACACAATAAAAAGTTGGTGTTCTAATGCATTGATGACAAGATATGCCCAACATGGGCAAGGCATAAAAGGCGTCCTGAAATTTGATAAAATGCAATAGGAAAGATTAAAGCTAGATCAATTTCTAGATGCACATCATGTCGACTATTGCTTGGATTTTGTAGTGTCCACACTAACATAGAGTGAGGAATATGTATACAAAAGAATGTATTATTGAACTAAAACTACCTTTTCGCAACCCTATATATGTTATGAAAAAAATTCAAGTGTAGATGACATATGGAATGATATAACAAAGGTGAGAAACATTGCAATCCTTTTATTCCAAGGTAATCTCATGTGCAACTATGAAAAATATCAAGATCGTTAAACAGCTTGGAAATTTTCATTTCTACCCAATAAAAATATTCAACAAAGAAATGCAATGATATACATCTATACATGGAAACCACATTACATAATTTCATTAAATCATTTATGCATTAACACCAGGGAAAGAATGATCAACTCACCTTATCCATTCAAACCCCTTTTATCCACAAACACAATACCAAGTATTATGGGAGCTAAATACCTACCAAGATATTAGGATTTAGTATTTCAAGGCCTCCAATTCATTGTTTTTGTGTATCCCAACATGTGAAATGAGAAAATGGATATCCCATTATTGTTACCTCAATTGTGTGAAAATATAGTTCAACAAAGAAAAGGCAAAGTCTTGTCACAATAAGCACAATTCTTGTAAACGTTGATCTTGTAATTTTCAAGTCAGCGGGTCACAATGCATCTAAGAATAAAACAATGAATCCACTACACATTATATATAGCTATGGGATTAATAAAAAAATCCACTCCATACTAAAAGATATAGTTATGGTGTCATCAAAGCAAGTTTAAGAAAATGCATCTAAAATAAGCACGATAAAAAGGGTTTTGCCAAAAGAAATTATAATTCAATGAAAGCATGAGTAAATAATTTAACGAGCACCGCCAACCATTGCACAAGTCTCTCGTTATCTAGTTGAATATTGAGAATGTCTCCCAAATTCCTAGAATTGTGACCTAAATCCAAGTTTGACGATATTTCAATCTTGCATTTGTCATATATAGTATGGATTGATTTTGACATAATTTTGAGGTATTTTCCTTACTTATTTGACAAGGCAACTATTAACTTCAAAATGTCTTCCCTTATTACCCACCTAGACATATTGAGGGGGATGGGCCTTTTCTACAAATGGAGTCACATATATTTACAACCATAAAGCAATTTGGTTATGTTGTCGAGAAAGTGGTGCATGAAACAAAACAAAACCTTGAGAATTTATTTGAATCTAAACATTAAGACACCCACGTATACTATGATTTTAATGTTTAGACACCAATAAAGAAAAACCCTTTTAAAACATTCGTAGATCACATTTGCAAGCCTATCTTCGTTGTGCAAATAATATGAACTCCAAAGAAAATAGATCTCCTTCTTTGTTTTGAAAAGTATCTAATGAACTTGATTTATTAAATAATTACAATGTTTCCTAAATAGGAAAACAACTCCCAACTCGAGTTGCCAAGTAAACTCTAACTAACTCTGACTAAATCTACTCTAGGTGGCGGAAATTACTATTTTTAGTAGTTTACTAGAACCTGCTATTCTTAGTAAGTTTGCATGCTTATTCCTACGGGCACAAAAATTGCCACGCATCTTCTACATCCCTAAATTAGAGGAATTGCCAACTTTCTAACTCATAATGCAACTAATAGACTAAAATTAACTAATGCCCAAAAATAGGAAAAAAATGAACTATAATTTAAATCCTAATTTTCAGCCTCAAGATGGTGGATTTAGGGCATGAAAGTGTGTCGAAAACTTGACCAAACCAAGTAGGGCCAGTTGTTTCATTTACATTCGTCTCATGAAACACGTGGTTTCAAAAAAAATGGACTCAAACGGACACCCGAGCTCAAGTTATGACCTTGTCAAGTTCCTGTTAATTCTAGCGCATCATTCTCCTGCTTGAAAAAAACGCAACTCCTGCAAGTTGTCTTCTTCAAACTGCTTCCATTTATCTGCATCCAACTTCTTAATCTCCCACTCTGTGACCCAAGTATTGTCCTCTTGTTCCAGTCCTTTCCAATGTACCAAATATTTGTTGTATTTCCCATGTCGCGTGTCCATTGTTTTCTTATCTAGAATCGATCCACTTCTTCTTTCTTCTTCACTGGAACTTGTTGCCTCCAATCTACTACTTCATCAATAACATCCCCTTCTACACCATCCCCATGAAAAGAATACAAATCTAAAACATTAAACACTGGAGAAATATCAAAATTCCCTGGCAATTCTACCTCATAAGCATTATCATTTATTTTTTTCATGATTTTTGTAGGACCAATCTTCTTGTACTTCAGCTTGTTATAGGTTCCTCTTGGAAACCTTTCCTTCCAGATATACCATAACCAACTCACCAATCTGTAAATACCTTTCTCTCATCTGTGCACATCTATTATTTCCTTATACTTTTCATTACTATTCTGTAGCTTCTTCCACTTCTTCCTGTAATTGTTGTATATGTTTGGCAAATGCTTTTGCATCATCACTAACTCTGCCATCAATTGGTAGTTATACCAAATCTAACACCCCATTTGGATTACTCCCATACACAATTGAAAATGGAGACTTTCCTGTGGATCTATTTATGGAACTATTATATGCAAACTCAACTTGTGGTAATGCTAAGTCCCATTGTTTTGGCTTTTCCCCAACGATGCACCTTAACAAGTTTCCCAAACTCGATTTACCACCTCTGTTTGCCCATCAGTCTGAGGATGATAGGCACTGTTGAACTATAATTGAGTTCCCAATTTCTTCCATAAAGTCCGCCAGAAGTGACTTAAGAACCTTGTGTCCCTATCTGAAGTAATGGTTTTTGGAACACCATGCAAACGAACAACTTCTCTGGAAAAACAAATCTGCTACGCCTATCGCATCACTTGTTTTCTTGCAGGCAATAAAATGAACCATCTTAGAAAATCTATCAACAACCACAAAAATTGAGTCATTACCTTGTTGTGTTTTTGGTAATCCCAAAACAAAATCCATACTCAAATCTGTCCATGACCCTTTAGGAACATGCAATGGCATATACAACCCTATATTTTGTGCATGGCCTTTCGAGACTTGACAAATTTGACACCTCTCCACATATCTTATCACATCTCTTTTAGCTTTCAGCCAATAGTATTTCTCTGCTACCAAGGCTATCGTCTTATCTTTACCAAAATGCCCAGCCAATCCTCTACTATGCAACTCTTTACTATGTTCTCTCTCATAGACCCAACTGGAATACATAGTTGGCGTCCCTTGAATAGATAGCCATCCTGTAAAATGTACTCATCCAGGACATCTCCTGCATTGTGTGACAATGGATGATTTAACCTTTCAACAATATCCTTGAAATCAATATCAGAAGAATACAAACCCTTTATTGCTTCAAAACCCACCACCTCATTTTCCATAGTGGTAAACAAAGTCACACGCCTACTCAATGCATCTGCAACTTGATTTATGTTTTCCGATTTATGTTTTAGAGAAAAAGTATAACCCTGCAAAAATGATACCCACTTTGCATGCCTATTATTCAACTTCTTTTGTGTATTCACATACTTCAGGGCTATGTGGTCTGTAAATAACACAAACTCCTTAGGCACTAAGTAATGCCTCCAATGCCTTAATGCTTATACAATTGCATAAAATTCCACATCATAAGTAGAGTAGTTCTTTCTTACCTCATTCAGTTTCTCACTAAAGAAAGCTATTGGCTTTCCACCTTGACTTAGAACAACACCAATACCCACATGCGAGGCATCACAATCAACCTCAAACACTTTATCAAAATCTGGTAGTGCCAAAATGGGTGCCTCTGTCACCTTCTTCTTCAAGAACTGAAAACTATCCTCAAGCTGCCTTTGTCCACAAAAACTCCCTTCCTTTTGTGCAATTTGTTATAGGTGCTATAATATTGCTGAAATTTTTAATAAAATTTCTATAAAATGTTGCTAGACCATGAAAGCTTCTTACCTCTGTTATACTCGTGGAGTAGGCCATTCAATAATTGCCTTTATCTTTTTTGAGTCCATCTGTACCCCATCTGCTAAAATAATAAAGCCCAAGAATACCAAACTCTCTTGCATAAATGTGCACTTCTTCATATTTGCATATAGTTTCTCTTTCCTTAACACTTCAAATATCACCCTTAGATGCCTCAAATGTTCTTCCTTAGTTTTACTAAAGATCAAGATATCATCAAAATAAACCACAACAAACTTACCATTATACTCCCACAACACGGTGTTCATCAATCTCATAAAAGTACTAGGTGCATTGGATAACCCAAATGGCATCACCAACCACTCATATAATCCATTTCTTGTCTTGAATGTTGTTTTCCACTCATCTCCTTCTCTGATCCGAATCTGATGGTAACCACTTCGAAGATCAATCTTGGTGAAATACCTAGATCCAGCAAGCACATCCATCATATCATCAAGGTGAGGTATTGGGAACCTATACTTGATTGTAATTTTATTGATTGCTCTGCTATCAATGCACATTCTCCATGTTCCATCCTTCTTTGGTGTTAATAAAGCTGGGGTTGCACACGGACTCATGCTCTCCCTTACGACACCCTTTCTCATGAGCTCTGCCACTTGCCTATTCAACTCAACATGCAATGTCGGGCTCATCCTATAAGCTACTTGATTTGGGAGTGAAGACCTGGAATCAAATCAATATGGTGTTGAATATCTCTTTTGGGTGGTAATCCGTCTAGTAGCTCATCAGGAATAACATCAGAAAATTCTTTTATTAATTTGTTGTTTCTACTAGTATTTGTGCACTTGCAGGTTCATCCTTGTTGGCGACTAGTGCATAACAAAAACTGGTTGCCTTTGCCTCCTTCACAAATTCCTTTGCAGAGAGCATATTTTCAGCCTTCCCCTCTTCCTTGAGAGGTAGTAAAACTATTTTTGTGCCATCCTTCCAGAAAGTATAAGTATTCTTTCCCCATCATGAATAACTTTCCTATCAAATTGCCATGGTCTTCCTAGCAGCATATGACATGCATCCATAGGAATAACATCACACCAAATCTCATCCTTGTAACTTTTCCCAATAGAGAAACTTATTAAACATCTCTTATCAATAGTAACTTCATTACCCTTTTTAAACCATGCAATACGGTAAGGGTTAGGATTCTTCTCACAATGCAGACCCAATTTCTCAACCATCTCATTTGAAACCATGTTCTCACAACTACCACCATCAATAATAACATTACATACCTTTCCTCTTGAAGTGCATCTTGTTCTGAAAATATTTGTATGCAGCCATGCATCCCCTTGATATCCTTTCTTGGAGCAATCATCATCCTCTTGATCATCAAATTTTCTCCAACATCTGGTGGAATTTCTAGGTCATGTTCATCTTCTACTTGTTCAGCTTCAACAAGATTTACTCTTGGTGCATCTCCTTGTCTCTTGTCATGTGTATAAGAATGTGGGCATTCAAAAGCCCGATGCCCCTCTTCACCACATCTGTAACAAACAAATGGTCTTCGTGGAGCCTCCCATCCTCTATCGCCAACATATCCTCTGCCCCTAGAAAATCCTCTGCCTCTTTGTTGATTTTGGAAATCTTGTCTCGTATCTTCTTGCTTGTCCAATCCACGAGATGATTCTCCCCTACCTTGGTTGAAACCAGCTCGTCCCCGAAAGGAAGATGAGGCCCCCTATTCATTCCAGGTGATCTCCTAAAACTTTGACGATTTTGTTTTTCCTCGGCCTTTAAGGCTAATTGATAGGCATCCTCCATGCTCTTAATCCTATGCATACTTATCTCATCTTGAATAGAAAATTTTAATCCATTTACATACCTTGCAGCCATTTGTTCCTCAGTTTCTTCATGCTCTACATGAATGGACAACTTGTAGAACTCATCTGTGTATTCTTGCACTGTTTGTAGGTTCTGTTTGAGATTCTGAAACCTCCTGTAAAGGGTTTGTGCATAATCCACAGGGAGAAATTTATCCTTCAACTTCTTCTCCATCTTACTCCACGTCCTAATTCTTTCTTTCCCCTTTCTTGACCTCTCTTTCTGTAGGTGATCCCACCATAACATAGCATGACCTTTCAATTTTGTGCATGCAAATTTCACCTTCTTTTCTTTTGACATAGCCTTCCACTCAAAAATTTCCCCATGCTAGTCAACTAGTCTATCAGCTCCTCTGGTTTTAGACTACCACCATACTCTGAAACATCTACTCTTATCCCATCATTCTTCCCTTCTAATGTGTGAAGCATCCTTTCTTCAAAAGCTAATGGTGGCGCTTGCATTTCCTCCTCTTCACAAACTTCTTCTTCATCTGTGTCATCTCCACCTTGGTTTCCTCTCTGGGTTATCATTACAGCAAGCGCAACAACTTGCCTCTACAAATCTTGCATATTTCTATTCATCTGGGCAATACCGCCTCCTCTTCCTCTTCCTCTTCCTGCCATTTTTTTAAAGACTCGAACCCGCTCTGATACCAGATAATGTAGCCAAATTCTAACCAACTTGATTTACTGCAAATAATATGAACTCCAAAGAAAATAGATCTCCTTCTTCATTTGTTGAATAATGAATTACAATGTTTCCTAAATAGGAAAACAACTCCCAACTCGAGTTTCCAAGTAAACTCTAACTAACTCGACTAAATCTACTCTAGGTGGCGGAAATTACTATTTTTAGTAGTTTACTAGAACCTGCTATTCTTAGTAAGTTCGCATGCTTATTCGTACGGACAAAAATTGCCACGCATCTTCTACATCCCTAAATTAGAGGAATTGCCAACTTTCTAACTCATAATGCAACTAATAGACTAAAATTAACTAATGCCCAAAAATAGGAAAAAATTGAACTATAACTTAAATCCTAATTTTCGGCCTCAAGATGGCAGATTTAGCTTGCTATTGCCGCCTGCGTTCCCTCATCAAAACATGTGGTTTAAAAAAATAGACTCAAACTGACACAGAGCTCAAGTTATGACCTTGTCAAGTTCCTAACACTCGCACATTAGTATCCCATCACATCTACTACTATATATTCAATGTATATCCTTCCTCCACATTCAACATTGCTACAAATGGTACCACGCACGCAGTGCGACCAAATTTGTGGTGTTGTCGACTTCATCTTGCAAAAGTGGGAGACAATTTGATAGATCTCACACTAATTTGACCTTTGTTCAAATTCATCTCAAGCTAACTCGACAAAAAAAAGAGACCAAAAACAAACGTCCTATACACCGTATGCTACATATTCAATGTATATCCTACACACATAAATGTTAGTGTAGGATATTTTTTTCCTTGTATTTTTTATTTACTTGGAGCTTTCCTACACTCATGGGATATGTTTTCTTAGTTGTAGCAGTTGTGTTGAGTTAGCTTACCATTAGATTGAGTTAGCTTACCAGTTGTGTTCAGTCGGCTCACTAGTTGTGTGGAGTCAACTCTACTTCTAGTATAAGTTAGTGAGAGTTATTCCCCATTGATCTAGGAAGATGTTACACATTCGCCTCCTATATGTACATGACTTGCATCAGTCTATTTCATTGTGAATATGGAGCATGGAGCATTGAGTTGATTTGGAGTCATTCTTGCGTTTGTGAGTTTTGATCATATTGCATCTTATTATTAGTTATTTTGATTTCTACAATTGCTTGTGCATTCGTTTTCATCGAGATCCACAAACTCTTATGTGGTGTCGAGTGGTTTTGGTGAAACGCGTTTATCATTATGTAGTTATTTGCATTTTTCAAATACTTCATCAGTGAAACTAACAATTCATGTGCAAATAGATTTGACTCTTTGATTTAGTGCATGTGTGAGTTTGGTGTAAATTTCAAGGGTTTACCAAAAAAACACACAAAAATTAGGGGTCATCGAGGTTATTCTCCTCTACCACGATGCCCTAGCTTGCTCACGTCTCTACTGTGGCCTGGAACAAATTTGAGGATGCATGGATCTTATTGCAATGGAAGTTTTTTGGGCCCACATGACTGTATTGCTTGGATATAACCGCATTGGGTGTTTTTCACATGTATGAGGCGTGTTTTGGCTTGTAAAGGGAATTTTGCTAACTTGATGGGTGTTTTAGACCCCTAAGGAGTTGTGTAAGACCCAAACATGACATGTTTCAAACCTTTAGAGTAGTAACACGACCCAAACATAGCATTTTCAAACCCCTGGAAAGTGCTTAGAGCCCCAAATCATGTGTGCGAGCTCTTGAGGTGGTTTTGGATGGCACATACAGGTCATTTTACTTGGGTTTAGAAAGGCCTTCTAAAGAAATTTCCATTGTCCTACACACCCCGGTTTCTCCTTGATGAATTTTCATTGGATGGTGGTGCTTAGAACAACAAACAACATCAAAACATAATTTGTTTTTAGGTTTCCTTCTCAAATCTAAAACAACTCTTTGTTCCTCTCTCCACGTGGACTCCACTTTCAAGGAGTTTATTGCATTACTTTTCTTAGTTTGACTTTACCTTAATTATATATTAGCATTTGATGCTTTTGGAAAATAAGTCATTTGAAAAAAATTGCATTATGGAGAATCAAGTGGTTCTTTAAACCTTGTATTTTACCGGACGAAGACGAAGTGTGAGACCTGAGTTGGAAAGAGGCTAATTCCCCCTCATAAATTAAACCACCACATTATTCTTTCTTTTCCGGTTCTAACGAGTATACACACAACCCCCTTTCCTCACATTTTTGGAAATTTTTAATCAATTTGTAAAATTTTAATTAAATAAGCCATTATTTACGGAAATTGTATTTGCTATAACTTTTGATCAAGAGTTTCGGATTTGAGCACTCGTTTCTGGTCAAAAGTGCATGTTTTCTTGTGCTCTACATGATGGACTCATTTATTTTTATAAGTGCACCAATTTATAAAGTGCCACATTTTGGGGGGTCTAACATAACTCACTCATCGGGAACTTGTAATTTTAGCACTAAGTTATAAAGTGTCAACTAGAATATTTTTGGGGTTTATCGCATTATGGAGTCTCTAATACAGTTTCACTATTTTGTTTTTATGCTCAACTCTAGGAATTTTATGTCTTGGAAGGCAGACATTATTAATCATTGCATTATGCACGATTTGTTGCCCTACCTCCATGGTCATGTTCCTCAGCCTGATGAGCCTCTATAGAAGTATGAGTGGTTTAACCACAATGATGAGGTTTATGGCATCCTCAATATTATTATTTCTAGGGATGCATTTCTTTTGTTTGAGCACACTGAGTGTCCTTTCACTGCCTAGACCATTATCCGACAGTTGTATGACAACCTTGTTTCACCATCTGAGAGTGACACTTCCCTGGACCACTATAATGCCTCCATAAATTCTCCCCCTCTCACATCCCTTTCATTTTTGAGTGTTCCTCTGCACCTATTGCTACTCATGAGTCCCATGTTGACCATTCATCACAGGATCTTGTTATTGAGCACACTCTCCCTATTGTTGCCTCCACAGAGCTAAGTGTCACCCATGTGCATGCTTCCATTCACTCTCTGCAGCAATTTTCTATTGGAAAACCTTCCTCTGAGATAGATGTGACCATTGCCTCTCGTGCTCCATTGCATCTTGATTGCTCAGATGATGACATTCCACATACACAAGTTGTTACCCTTAAGTGCAACGTTTCTTCATCTTGGACTTCTAGTAGCTCTTTCCAACAGTCTTCTCCTCTTACTTCATGTTGTAATGTTTATACATTCTTGTGAAACATTTCTCTCATTGAGAAACCCCATTAGACAAGTATCTGCCCGACCTGAGTTGTCTATTTGCATATTCCACTTGTGTTGCATTACAGAATATGCTCCATTGAGCCATCACACATTCTAGAGGACCCATTCATCTCTCTCATTGGGAGTGCCCACCTTGGGACATTTGTCACTTCCACTATTTCAAAGATGTTTCATGATCCACCTATTCTTATGGATCCCTTTATGAGGGTTATTGGGCCCCACCATCTTCTCTCTTTGACATGTATACTGTAGTGGCATTACCATTGTCTTTTGTACACACGTTTGTCAGACTTATGCCACCTTTTAGTTACATACTAGATGTAGAGATTAGAGTACTACATGCTTCTTCTTCCTTTGTGGAGTGGGCTGACTTTCAGTGCTCATTTTCTATCCTTCCCAAGGGTAGAAACATTATTCGGTGCAAGCGGATTCTCTTCAATCTTTACGTGGAGGACCACATCATTGACGCTCTTCTTAGGGGCCTTCTTGTCCTCACTTCTTTCTCTACTCTGGAGGATGATCATTGTACGTGGGTACCTCATCAGGCCGAGTTACTGGGACCCACTACTTCTTCTTCTTCTCTAGTTTTCTTGAGTGAGTTTCATGTCTCTCTTTTGAGGGGGAGTTTTTCTCCCACTGGGTTTTCTCCTTTTCTCCACTTTATGAGATTAGAGCAGTTGCGTAAGTATTTTTTTGAAGCCGCAAGTTAAAGGTTCTCTCATTAATTATCGAATGTCAAATGGTGGTAATTTTTCATTCTAGCTTCTATTGTTTCTTGGAGACAACTACGACATTCTTTTGGAGTATAAAGATGAAGACCCTACTATTATCCCAAGATATCTCGGGATTTAGTAGAAGGAGGATACATGAAACCTACTGAGATCATAATGTGTTAAATGCCTCAATAGCAAATCAACGAAGTCAATTGAAAGAAGACAAAAAGAAGGACAATCAAGCTCTTTTTGCTATCCAATCTACCTTGGATATATCAATTTTTCCGTGTATAGTTGGTATGACAAAGTCAAAGGATGCATAAGAGGCCCTACAAATTGCATACCAAGGATATGACAAAATAAGGTTGGTAAGACTTCAAACCCTTTGAAGAGATTTTGAAAGTTTAAGTATGAAGGAAGTTGGGTCTATTCAAGAGTTTGTTACTAGTGCTCAAAGTATTGTGAACCATCTTAAAACTCAAGGCGAAAGTGTCACAGAGCAAAAATTGTAGAAAATATATTGAGACCTCTTCCTCCAAAGTTTGATCCAGTGGTCATAGCCATTGAAGAAAGTAAATATCTAGCCACATTCAAAGTTGCAGAGTTGATAGGTTCTTTACAATCTCATAAGGAGCGTATGCAACGTTCTACAGAGAACCTAGTTCAAGCCTTCCAGTCTACTGTAAGAATTGAAGAAAAATCTACAATCCCTTCTCAATCAAACAAATCTCAAGGGGAGTCTTCTACATCTAGAGGATGTGGCAGAGGAAGAGGAAACAAAAGAGGAAGAGGAATAAATTTTATGGATCGTATAAGCATCCAATGCTAATATTGTGAAAGGTATGGACACTATGAATCTGAATGTAGAAAGAAAAAATCTGACTTGAATACTAAAGAGTCTTTTGAAAGAAGCAAAACGCTCTACATTCTTCGCTTACAATTTGGCAAAAGAACCTCAAAAGGATGTTTCGTTCTTGGATAACGGTTGCTCAAATCATATGATAGGTAAATATGATCTCTTTGTCAAATTAGATGAATCTGTAAGGAGTCAAGAAAAATTTGGAGATGATAAAGAGGTTGATGTAATGGGAAAAGGTACCCTTGCAGTGAAAACTAAGCAAGGAGAAATTACATTTATTCATGACACTTTGCATGTGCCCAAATTACAACATAATCTTTTAAGTATTGGGAAACTTGTAGCAAAAAATTACAAGGTTGTGTTTGAAGATAACTATTGCAAAATATTTGATAAATCAGCTAACCATCATCTTGTAGCAAAGGCTTGTATGACAAAGAATAGATTATTTCCTCTCACTTTGGATTTCGCTAAGATGCATGCCCTCAAGGAAACCACAAATGATTCATGGTTATGGCACCAATGGTATGGTCATTTGCATTTTCAAGGATTAAGTTTGCTTCATAAGAAAGGCATGGTGAGAGGACTTCCTGCAATTCAGGCAAAAGAAGAAGTTTGTTCAAGGTGTGCACTTGGCAAGCAACATCGATATAGTTTTCTAGTGAACAAATCGTGGAGGGAAAAATCTCCTCTAGAGCTTGTGCATAGTAACATTTGTGGCGAGATGCAAGAGGAATCTTTGAGTAAGAATATTTATTTTTGACATTTATTGATGATTTCTCACCACACATGGGTTTATTTTATTAAGCGTAAATCTAAGGCATTTGAATGCTTCAAGCATTTTAAGGCTATGGTAGAAAATCAAAGTGGGTATTCTCTCAAAATACTTAAAAGATAGAGGGGAGAATTCACTTCTAATGAGTTTTTTTATTTTTGTATTACTCGTGGAATAGAGACAACTTACGACAACTTATACCCCACAACATAATGAATTGCAGAAAGAAATAACCGTACCATTATGGAGATGGCACAAAGTATGTTGTAATCCAAAACCTTCCTTATTGATATTGGGAGTTGCAGAGCAACCACAACTTATATTTTAAATGAAGCCCAACAAAATTGCTTTAGCGAATATCACCCAAGGAAGCCTAGAGTGGACACAAGCCCTCGGTGAGCTCATTTGTCATGTATTTGGCTGCCCTGCATATGTTCATGTTCTAGAAAAGAAGCGAAAGAAGTTGGATGTAAAATTCTAACTTTGTATATTTGTGGGCTATTCAAATTTCATAAAAGGATACATATTCTATAATCTTGACACAAAGAAATGGATTATTACTCGAGATGTGGTTTTGATGAAGGAGTATGGCAATGGCAAAAAGGAGTTCAAAAAACTACACCACTCATAATGGCTATTGAAGATGTTCAACAAGTTCCTCCTCTCCCCACAAGCTCAAGTGGAAGTTCAAGCCCCAAATCACCAAGTTCACCAAGTTCCTCTTCAGGTGATAGTTCTAGTCCATAATCAAGTCCAAATTCTTCACGAAAGGTACAAAGTTTAAATGAAATTTATCAAAGGAGTTCTAATGTGAATCCAGTTTGCCAATTTTTCTTTGTTTAGTTCCATTCAAGTTGAACCTTCTGTGTATGAAGAAGTTGTGAAAGAACAAGTATGGATTGATGTTATGAATGAAGAGATGCATGCAATTGATAAAAACAATACATGGGAATTAGTGCAACTTCCTAAAGATAAACAAGTGATTGGTGTCAAATGGATTTATAAGGTGAAATATCATGCTGATGGTTCTATTAATAGACACAAGGCAAGATTAGTTGCTAAGGGATTTGCACAAACACCTAGAGTAGATTATTCAGAGACTTTTGCTCCAGTTATAAGATTTGATACAATCAAGGTTATATTGGCTATTGTTGCACAACACAAGTGGCCAATCTATCATATGGATGTAAAATTAGCCTTCCTAAATGGTTTTATTGATGAGGAAGTCTATGTGGAACAACCGTTGGTTATAAAATTCAAGGAAAAGAACATTTGGTTTACAAGTTCAAGAAAGCACCTCGTGCTTGGTATGCAAGGATCGATGAGCTATTTCTTGAAGAAAGGATTCATTCAAGTTCCTCAAAGCCAACCCTCTATATCCAACATCTTGACAATGATATTCTAATTGTTTGCCTTTATGTTGACAATCTCATTTATACGGAGTAATAGCCCATCTCTCATGGAGAAATTTCAAGCTGAAATGAAACAAGAAATTGAGATGTCATATCTCATGACTCATGCATTATTTTCTTAGAGTGGAGGTGCAACAACAATCAAGGTATATCCATTTCTCAAACCAAGTATGTGGATGATCTATTGGAGTGGTTTTGAATGATGTCATGCATCGTAGTTGCCACTCCTATCACCCTTGGTGAAAAATAACCAAGAAGCAAGTTCCAAAGTAGATGCTACTTTATACAGAAGTTTGGTTGGGAGCCTCATGTACCTCACTACCATGAGACATGATATTATGTATGATGTGAGCCTCATCTCTCGGTTCATGTAGGATCCACATGAGTCTCATTGTGTGTGCAAAAGAATTTTAAGGTATGTGAGAGGTACACTCAATTTTGGCATTCATTATTCTCCCACTCATAAGTTTGAGCTATGTGGTTACACGATGGATTCTGATTGGGTTGGTTCAGTGGATGATAGAAAATCAACATTTGGTTATATTTTCTCACTTGGTTATGGAGTTGTCTCATGGAGTAGTAAAAAGCAGTGCAATCATCACTCTCTCTTCCATAGAAATAGAGTATATTGTAGTAGCATCACCTAGTTGTCAAGCCATATGGATTAGACGAATTTTGGATAATTTGCAATTAGTTCAGGAACATCCAACCACTATTTACTGTGATAACAATAGTACCATTGCAATGACCAAAAATCCAGTGTTTCATGCTAGATCGAAGCACATTGAGATTTGACATCACTTCATCCGAGACTTAGTTCAAGATGGGACAGTGGAATTACAGTTTTGCCCTACAGATGAGCAAGTTGCTGATATTTTTACCAAAGCTCTACCTACAGCCAATTTTGTTGCTTTGAGGAATCAGTTGGGACTCATCCCCATTACTCATGTAGGGGGATTGAAGGATGCATGACTAACACTGCAGTTCCACCGCCTAACTCCAGCTCAGCTCTAAGTGATCCATCAAACTCCAACTCATCTATAGTTTTCTTTAACTAGATTTTTACTTCAGTTAATAAACTGCAGATTGAGCAGTTTCTTTCAGTTATAGGGTAGTTCTATTTTCACTTAAGTCCAGTTATCTTCATGTTTGCAGCTTCATTCGCTGCCAAATAAACTATAGCTCTTAGTTCTCTTCTTTTTTAAATGGTTTCTCTCTATTAACATTGTACACAACAGAATTCACTACTGTTGAATAAAATGAATTTTTTTTTCTGAGACTTTTTGTTTGCTAAAAATTAAAAGGTGGGGGCTAATGTCCTCCGAAAACATCATTACTTCCCCTCCTCTCCATCGCCCTCACCATCTCCTTCCTTCGTTTTGATCTCATCTCTCCTTCGTGCCCTCATAACTAGCCCCCAAAAAAACCCAGAATCTGCTGCAGCAACCCCAAAACAGAAGCCTTTCAGAGCAAACCGAACGCCACAGAAATATTTATATCCTCAACCGTATTTTACTCTCATAGTAGCGCCTTTAGACTGCCATGAACACCGATCACAACAAAAACAGGAAGCTCCTGCCCGTTGTGGTAGAAAACAAAATTCATACTCTCCAGATTGAAAACACAAAAGAAAACAAATAGAGAAAAAATAAAAACGCTGACACAGGAAATCGGTAAACACGAAATGGCTGACACAGGAAATCGTGATCCTTACAATCAAACATTGAGCCAATCGTGGAGAAGACCATATGGGTTGACGTGTCCTGACCATGCAAGAAAACACACAGATTTCAAACAACGTGCATGGAGCTTCCATCCCTAAGCACGCAACTGGCCAGGGATGAACGAGCCCATCTCTCTCTAGACAATACAACCTAATCATCTCAGCGTGGAGGTACATGGGAAGCGGCTATAAATGATGAGAGTAATACACAATCACCGATGGGCAGGACGACGAACCAACCTGTCGTGCTCCATACCTCCATCGATTTGCTCAACCATTGAAAGCAGCGGTGCTCTATAGTGTTTTTGATCAACAGAGTAGATTAAACGAATGGTGCAAAAAGCTATGGCAACAGTAAACTCATTCCAATAGTTAACTGTTCCTCCGACGATGACATGAACGACTCGGATCAGTTTGATGGTCATCCTCTTGTTACACACCGTCGATGGCTATACTGCATCTTAATGCTTCCCGCAGTGTAACACCTATCGACGTAAAAATGTGGCAAAATCCACACTACTACATTTTTGAGGATTTGCCCATCGCGTTTATGATACATATCTAAGGTTAAGGGCTCAATCTAACAAGTGCTCAACCAACCAGCTAGCTATCCAGAATACAGAGTGGACTTCATAATAGAATCCTATAGAGGCCGAGTCAGAGACATAAAAATAATTCTATTATAAATCAAAAGTAACACGACATCTATAAATCACAATAAATGGACTCTCTATCACCTAATGCGTCTCTTTAATCTCATTTTGAGATCTCTTAACATTCTATGTGCTCTCTAAGTCTCAATGTGCTTATGATATACACTTTGTTTCTTTTTGTTTCTTGCATTCACCTTCCTTTTATTTGGCATTGCGTAAGAGAAAAAAACATTTAAAGAAAGATTGGGGTTCTTACGACAAATGAATACATCATTTGGTGCTTATTCATGCATTTTGGGTCCATGATTGTGACACTTCTCACAATCATAATCACTTGGGATCTTGTTCCCTTTTACACTTTATGACTCGATTAAATATTAAATGACCCTCTTAAGCGTAATGCAATGACCCCACGATACTTGATATAAAGGGACCTCGAGAAACTTTAAATATAAAGTGACCCATAAACGTTAACATTTAAATGATCCCGCGAGTCTTAGACTATAAAGCGACTCGAGATTAATTAAATCTTCAAAGAAATCTACTTAATATGTGACCTCAATAAGAGATGATACCGAAGAATTTATTAAATCCTTCTAGGTACGTGCTCTACTTAACATAATGAATCGAGGGCTTGCTTAAACACTTAATGAATACTCAGAGACCTGGTTATATAAATAAAGAGCTCAAATTGATCACCATGAATCTACAACTGTTGTGACTTATTATGCCTTTATTCCAAAACAAACCCATTTTCTCCACTCTCCTCTTTGTCACATAGGATCTATTCTCTTCCCCATACTTTTGCTTATTCATGCATATTATCATTTATTCCTCCATATCTTTTATGTGTGCTTCTTGTATTTTATGAACTTCATAGACCTCCTTTTCTTTCCACTATTTTCTTCATGTCTTTCCTCAATAAGGTGAGTTTCTCCCACTTATGTGTTATCTTAGACCTGACCGTGACTTACTTCCATATCTCTCCTTTCTTCATCCTCAATCAAGAGGATCTCTTCTTTTTTTCTCTCTTTTATGGTAGTTCATAGTTCCCCCACTCAACATTTATCTCACAATCTAGTGTCTCTCCTTCTTTAGGGTAGAAATAGTCTACCTCTCCTTCATATTTTCCATTTCAATCTTCACTCTTTTCTTCATATTCTCCTTTACTTTCACTCTCCATGTCTTCCTTCACATCATATTTTATAGTGCCCTACGTAAGTTTACAACATCCTCATCTCCATCTTCATCTTCACAATATCCTTCTTGAAAAATTATGCTTTACCTTTTGTTGGCGAAATAATTTGTCACAAAGACAAATTAGTTGATTTTCACCAACGCTCTATAACTACGCCCCCCTGCATGAAAGGGGAGGCTCCCTTTATTGAATGAAAATAAAACAAATATTGTGGGTGTTTCATAGGTCGTGGATCACACAGACTACTCCACTACACCTATGGAAAATTGCTTCAGCACCTAATGTAAGGGAGGAATTTTCTTGGGAGACAAGGTGATGAGAGTTAGAACTTAGAAAAGGAGGGGTTAATCTTGTAAATAGGCACTAGCATAGTTTCACAAGCATTAACCGAATCAATCCACACTCAATTAGATGAAAAAACTTTGCTAACAATGAAAACACAATAAATCATGGACACAAAATTCCATTAATCCATTCATCAAAGGCACTAACACCTTCCTGGTTATACAAGATTATCATATGCACAAAGTTGAAAAGTAGAGAGATAGAGGAAACATAGAGAAAATGAATAGAAGAATGTTATCTTTTTCTTGCTTCTTAGTAGTGCAATAACTATCTACTTAGAGACTCATAAATTGATAACCCCTGGAATGAGGGAGTCATACAATATATAGCTTTACAAAAGACTCTTCACCTACTCCCCCACATGACTTTTCACTTACCTTTACAACTTGTGACCTTTCATATCCCTAGGAAAGAAAAGTGAGTCCCTTTTTATTAATTGAAGGAAACTCATTACAATGTTTGACTATAGGTCACATTTAAATGAATAAGATGAAATAGTGAAAAGTAAACCCCCTTAATGAAGAATTAGAACATGAGAGAAGAGAAGAAAGGGGAAGAAAGAAGAAGGGAGATAACTATGTCGAATAAGATGTTGCATCCACCAATGAATATCCACTTGTTAAAGAACTCTGGGAGAGTGCTCTTGGAGAAATATCTATTCCTTTGAAATCTTTACCGAAACAAGCCACTGCAGGTACTACCTTCTTTGCTTGAGGAATATGCATGAAGCTTAAAGCCTTAAGCCAATTCTCAAAAGTATTGTTGATGTTTTTGCATTACTTGAACCATATTTTATGCTCCTTGGATGTGTTAGAAATAACACATCTGATCTCTATAAGGGACTTTAAGGTGTCCTCATCAAGGAGAAGGGGTCTCCGCCTCTTTCGACCACTTTTGAACTCAATGGATTCGTAAGATCATTCATCGTATAATTCTCATCTATCGAGGTGTTTACACACTTGAAAATCAACATGTGATCTCAGATGCACTCGAGGTCAGACTCGAGACGATCGAAATGTAATAGATGGAATGGGTATAGGATGAATAAGAACAATATAAATGGGATAAGTGGGAATAATGGTAAAACCAGCTCTATGATCAAGACAAATGCAAATGCTCAACTCGCAAATTAGGAAATTGCTTGTCGAGAACAACGAATGCCTCGTCTAATCAGATGGGAGTGATACTACGGTCAAGAATGATCATTTTCCCTAAGTCTCAATCTATGTCAGTGAAACCAAGTGTAGCTCAACTCGGTTGATGGATTCAAGGAATTGTCCTTCTACCTCTAAATGTACCTCTCTAAAGAGGGTCATGTAAGAATGAGAGAGGATGTGTTGAGGGAAAATAAGGGTTGTGTGATCTAACCCTATCGGCTTGATTGGCCTAATATTAGTATAATATTTCAACTTTGTCGTTAAGGGCATTAAGTTGGTCAATGATCTCTGGTGGTATGAGAGTTTCAGAATACTAGTTGTCGTAAACCTAGGTTTATGTCTCCCTAACATCGGTCGATGTTGGGTGGGTTTATGATTGGGTCAAATATCCTTATGCGAGGCTCATGTGGACCCATAATGGTCATATAGGCACCAACTCGGTGAGAAAGACCAAAGGAAACAAACAATCGGTAACCAAAGGGAACTAATGGATTAGTACGGTAGCCTAGGCCGCTAAGGAAATGGGGATTGTGTTCATTCCAATTTCTAATCTACTTTTAATTCCTAACTTTAAATAAACAAAGCAAGTGAATCTAAATTAAATAATGAGATGATTAATTCACCCTTTAATCTAATTAAATTACATTTGCCAACATTTAAACAAATTAAAACAATAACAAACTAAGTAATTATTTTTGTGTTTTCAACAAAGCTTTTAAAACAAATAAACGAATGAAACAAATTAAATTCCTAGGCTTTATTTTTGTATTTTTTGGATTTGAAGAATTAAATAAAATAAATACTAGACACAGACAAAGAAACTAATCTAAAATGAAACAAGCTATTTCTAAATTAAAATAAACTAAAATAGGGAATAGCCAGATGTGGTTATTCCTCTATTATAGGATTGTGGAACTAGATCTACTCTAAATAGAAGATGTATTCAAAGTTATTATTCTGGAAAGTGAAACTTCTTCTAACTACTTTTGCCTCAAGTTCACAGGAAAGAAAAGAAAACTTCTCAAAAGCAATTTCTTCTTTACTCGTAAGCTTTCCTCAACAAAGTGAAAATAAATTGTATGGATGATTAATAATGAAGAAATGACAAAGAAATACAAACACAAAATATTCCTCCAACTTCTTTCCTTTCAGACCCACAAGGATAAGTAGGGAAGAAGATATCAATGAAATTTTTGTTTCAGTATAGAAAATACTAGAAATGAAGAAGTATTTAATTCTACCAATTTAAAACAAAGTATTTCTTCTACTTTAACGACTATAATTAATCAAAATATTCAAAGAATTTAAAACATCCCCAACCTGTAACTATTGATTTGAGATAGCATTCTAGGTGTGGTGTTGTGTTTGTGTCAACACAACTTTCTTTTCTCTTCCAGAGATGATTTCCAATTGATCCAAGGTATGCAAAGTGTTGGTTGGTAGAAAGAAAAATCAAGAAAATGGTCAGTAGCTAGCTAGATAACAAGAAAATCGGTTGAAAATGCAATACTAGAAAGAACAGAGTAATGAACAGTTGTCGTGTGATTCCTAAAGCAAGATTTTGCAAAGATAACTTTGCAAATAACTTTAAAAATCAAATCCAACATTAGAAACCAAATATGAGATATATATATCACTTTTTACTATTTTTAGAAATCATTTGTGCATACCTACTTAGCTAAATTGAGCTCGATTTCTAGTGACCGCTTTGGCCATGAGTATAGTCAAAACGAAGAGAATTCAATCATCATGGTAAAGCAAACCCAAGCGGTAGCAAAGAGAGGGTCAATAACATGTAAGTTATAAGCATTTATTTATTTTTACCCTAAAGTATCATTTTCTTTTGAAACTAGTTATAAGAGGGGAGATTTTTAGTAAAATTGTAATCAAAATGTTCATGGGGGCACTTTATAGGTATCAGTGAACTTGTGTTGAAGTTTTTGGTTACTTTTAGTGTATTTTTGAGTTTTTATTTTCAAGGGTACGACCCCATCCTCGGTTGACACAATTATCGTGGTAGTTACGCAATTGCCGCTCGTCATAGAATGGTGGTTGCACAAACGCCGCTCCTCACGAGTGGTGGTTACACAAACGCCGTGTAGGGTGCTAAGAGTGACAAGCCAGAATCGTCACGAATTTTTGTAAATTAAAAGCTAAATATGAAATTTTAAATGTTTTCATGGATGTTTATATTGTTTTTGTGAGCCTATCATGCATTTATCGACTCGATATGCTCTCTTTTCCTTATTTTTGAATGTAGGGAACTTATGCTATATAGAGTAGAGCCCGAGAGTAGAGTGGTTATTGATTTATCAAATATAGAATTTGTAAAACCCTAGATATTACATAGTCACATATGATAAATAAATGTTGAAGTACATATTTGAAACAATAAATAAGTGAAGTAAATATAAAACCCTAGTACAAGAGAGAGAGTGAGTGGAAGACTTAATTGATTTCGTAATTTATCCCGAAGTATTAAGGACTAGAATATTGATGAACATGAGAAACAATATGTCAGAATCGCATCAAAAAATTGTAATTTCCATATGATCCTCGAACTAGGCGTCTAGACGGGGGAGGGTGCCTAGGTGCTAGAGACCTCTGCTAGGTGTAGACACAAAATCACACATATATTCCTAGTCCTGCATACTACTATTCATATGTTTTTCGATGTTAGAAAAGTACTTATTAACCCATGTCCTTCGCCACTTTTCTTTCCTTTTTGGTACTTTCGTATTGCACTTCTATTTGTTCAATCCGCATTTGAACCTTCTTCATTTGTCACCCTTGACACCGATTGCCTAGCCAGAAACCAACACTAGGTGCCCTCGCCCCCACCGGGCGCTCATGTCCCATTTTTACTTTACTCTTATCTTTTGGGTCCTTTCTAGATGTTGGAACATTTTGTCTTTTGGTAGCCATCCTTTTCGAGGTTAATTGAGGTTAATTGTGAAATTCAAGAAAAGGAATCATATAAATATAAAGTTATGTGACCATAATAAAGGACCAAACACTAAGCATTACTATCTCCACCTAAGGTTACATCCATTAAGGCATCTATAGCTCCATTTGCATCCATCTAGCTCCATCACAAGGGACAAAGGTTGGTTCATCTGCATCACACTTCATAGGAGGGGAGTTTATTTTATTCCATGCACACATTATTTACATTTTACATCTAGCTACTTACTTGTTACTTCAAGTGTGGCACACACAAGAGCAACCTAGGGCATAATTCTGTACACACACACACCTAGAACTACATTAGGTATGAGATGTAGTGCAATGCTCAGTGACAAGTCCATCCATTTGGAAGTTGAGGAAAATCTGACCCCTTCATATGCATCTTTCTTTTTAGGGGTTTAATGCTTTGCTTGGGGTTTTGTAGGTGATTCCTTCATTACAGGTTTATAACAACATCCGAAGAAGTTCAACGACATACATGTGACAAAAGGAAAACACGTGCAGACATCTTATGACCCTAAAAATTAGGTTTCCAAGAATTTTTGGCACTGTGGTGCCCAAAACACAAACTAGAGCACCTCAGTGCCCCTATCTTTCTCCAGCATCCCAATCCAGTTAAATCATCATATCTACAATTTTCCAAGTTTCTATGTGATGATTCTCCACTCTTGTTCAGCCGGTCTCCACTGTGACATAGTCCTGCCACCTCTTCGAATCAGCTAAGGCTCTTCTAACCCTATTTGCACACTAGGGTTTCATATTTTCATAGCTTAGTTGTTTGGGTATTATTTCGTATTTTAGTATTCCATGATTTAGTTATTTACTATCGCTATAACATCTAGATTAGACTATTCAATCACCTTTTAGTTTAATCATTTTTTGAACCCGATCTTCAAATACACTTTCTTTTTGGGCTTTTCTTCTTCTTATGTCACAACCGTAGTGGTTGTTTTGGGTCTTTTCAATATTGTGAGCTTCCTTCATCTACCCGTAGGGTTTCTAAACCAATGGTCGATTTCCCTACATTTGTAGCTACAACTGAAAATCCCTTGGATACATCTCGCCAAGTTCCTCTTCACGAAATGAAATCCTTTGGTAGTGAAAAATACGATGAGGATACCAACATTGATCAAGAAAAAATAAACACACTTATTGATTTTTGTCAAGCTTTCAGTGTGAAAATCCCACACACCTACCGCACATCTTTCATCCTTTGATCACTGTTAGGAATGCTCATGATGCTTCCACTCCTCTCATTGATCATACTTTGGCTCCCATGGCCTCCACCATTCCACCTCATATTCCAGATCCATCCCTACTACTATCGCTCCTATCATTCAACCTAATACTCCTCATGCCTAGCCCGACTACTCTTTAAATTCTACTCGATTTAACTTCTTTATATCAAGATCTATGACACAAATTATTTAGCTACAACTTGATACTTCTCACATGTCTCCATCTCTCGACTCCACTTCGCTTCTTCATACTCCTTTTGCACCCACTATTTCCGCTTATCAACTACCACCTTACTTCGTCTCACCTAAGTTGCCCATCTTCAAAGGCCACAATGACCCACGGGAGCATCTTCGAGCCTTTCATGTAGTATGCCTTGACTATGTGAATGACCACACCATACTAGCGAAGCTATTTCCCGTATTTTACAAGACTATGCAATGCGTTGGTTCTATGACCTACCCTGCTCATTCTGTAACCTCTTTCACGTATCCGGCCAATACTTTTTCACTCACTTTTCTATCAACATTAGCTCTAAGATCTCCTATGCCCAACTCACACAACTTAAACAAAGAGCTAATGAACACTTAGAAAATTATGTCTTGAGATACAAAAACTTAGCTAAGATGTCAAATGTACTTGCAAACTTTGAGTTTCAAGACTTATTTATCTAGAGTCTCCTACCGCCTCTTCAAGAAAGTGTTCTCTTTGAGACATCTACCTAATGCGACCAACTATGTCACACTCTTAATCTTCATGAAACTAAGATCTTATCCATCGCTTAAATATCAAGAACACACCTCATCTTCTACTGTTTTCAAGGTAAGACGCAATTCAAACCATCCACAACTAAATCAACCGATGCAAAGATCACTATCAACATGGTCGCTACTACCAAAGAACTTCAATTACAACTAACTCGGCATACATTCACCAACTTCAATGTCCCTCCACATATTTCACTATCGCATCTTGTCTAAGTAACCGATCACGCTTCCTTCTCCACTCCTAATTAGATCCATCGTGGCCAAAAGGACGTAATTTTGATGAAAAATTCCATTGTGACTATCATCAATGCGTAGGAAACTCCATAGATCATTGCTTTCGATTTCAATGTCTCATTTAGGATCTCACTGACAATGGTAAAATTGATCTTCCAACACTGACGGTTTCGCTACACCTATAAAAAAATGATAAGCTTAAATATTTAACAATCCCCTACCAAACCATGACATGAAACCAACTCGACCCTTGGCTAATTATGTGTATCACAACATGCCACCTTTTGCTTGGGAGCCCTTGATTTCTTAGTTGCTAACATTGACATTTCTCCACTAGTTATCTCTTTCTCTCGATCATGATTATCATGCCACATTCTCTTCTAATCACTTACATATTAGTGCCTATATTGGATTTGTCCCTATCAATAATACTAAGGTTGATTCATCCGGCCCATCAGTGCATGTTCTATCCCACTCCTCATAACTATTGGCTATCCACTATCAAAAATATCATATCCAATGAAAAATTCATATGGTGTTATCAAACTTTGGGTTATGGTCAGTCCCCTCACTATACTCGTATCCTTTCTTGTGGGATAAACAATGACGTGTGGGACATGCTCTTAGGTCTCAACTAGATTTGTAGATCTCAGTCTATCATTTCCATGAACTATTTGTGTTTAAAATTCATTCACAACCATCAAGTTATTTCTATCAATGGTGTGCCTCCATCCACCCCATGGTCGTGATCTCCTCGTGTAGTCAACAATATATCACCTATTCCATCTAGTGTGCCACGACTTCTAGAGCCTAAAGCACCCTCTACTCCTAGTTCACCCACTTGTATACAACCTACGTAGTCTCATCATTTTGCTAGTCCAACACACCAATATCAGCTCATTCCAAGGATGGCTATGCATCTAGAACACGTCTCCGCCTTGTTTTATTCCACGCTAGTGTCCACCACCGTTGTGCATTCGATTTACATAGATCTCATCATTGCTACACATTTTGTTACACCACACCATCTGCAATATACTCATCCATCACATTCACATAGAATTCACTCACTTACGCAACATTTATCTCATATACCACCACTATTAGAGCATGGTCACATGCCTTCGTCACCACAATCATCGAGTAGAGGACCTTCATCCTTTACTTTCATCGGATAGTTCACTCACCACTACACACTTGGGGGCATTACATCTATATCCCCTTAACATAAACACACGTCTTACACTCACCTTAGTACACACTTAACCTATCACATATACATCTTGACACAGATTATCATTGTCATTACACCGATGACACACTCTTGTGCTTCGGCCTCACACTTGACTGCGTTTAGGCATCCCATACAAACAAACCTCACACACTACACATTATGCATCTTCACACATCTTGCACTTTACATCCTACATTTTACACCTTGTGCTACATACATAATAAACATTCTACACATACCTCACACCTTTTGCATTACATACTACACACCTTACATCACACATTTTACACATCTACTTCTACGCGCTGCACTCACTACCATATGACACACTCTAGTATAATGGTCCATACTAGACTGTTGAGGGTATTCATATCCAATGGACCACATCACACTTGCACATTCACACATTCAATATTTTTCTCATGCGACATCCCTAGAATTAGTGATATACGCTTTAGGCTACATCTTCACTTTTTCTAGCATCATTTAGTGGTATACGTCGTACACTACATCATCACTTTCGTTGGCATCATTTAGTGATATACGCCATAGGATAAATCATCACTCCTTCGATCAACTTGTTATCATATACGATGTAGGCTATATCATTGTGCATTTTCACACTTCATATCTAGGTCACATATTATCACTACACATTCAATACATCAAGCTACACACAACACATAGTTAGAACCATTTCTCGATGACACACTCTCTTTTACCATCCATTCTTGATCTATAAGGGGGCATAAACAAATGAACCTCATTGCATACAATTCCATTCACTGGGGCACACAACTCCTATAATTCACACTCGCATTCCATTCCATCCATCCACAACATACTCCATTTCATGGTTGTATTTACTCTTGATTTCATTTACTTGTACATGTTCATCTTATTACCCATGCTAAATAGATATTTTGTATGCCATTATCATTATCATACACACATGTGCGTTCACTTTATTTTCTAGTTTTAATCCTAGATTATACAAGACCATTACACGTAACATGGATGCTTGGTACAATACCTAGTACCGCCTCATGATGGCTCTAGAGGCATACACATTCATTCACTACATGTATTATCATTTCATTTGTTTCACAACACACTAGTTTATAAAATTATACATGCTTTGACATAATTTTTATCTTTCTAACGTATTAATAGGTGTTTCATGTGTAGTATTTTATAAGCAGGATATTTGCTTCCATACTTGTTTGTTACTTTGTATGCTATTGTTTATTGCTATTGTTTATGAGATTTTCCTTTGTCTTGTGTACACACTTGTTTGTTTGTAGCCACTACAACCTTGAGTGTCTTGCGACACCCTGAGTGGTGTCCCATGTTTACAACTTGCTTTTTGCAGTCTACTTTGGTTTCTTGTGTGTTTACTTGCATCCTAGCTTACACATTGTTTTGTAGCTTACACTTGTCTTCTACATGCATGCTTGATAAGATTTACTAACAATTTTTTTCCAAGCCATTTATTTGCATGTGCCTTGGTTTCTACCACTTCCCATGTAGGGCATAGTTTCATCACAACGGTTGGTTCACTTTTGGGTCGCATACTCCTACAACGATGTCGCATGTGTCAAAAATGATGGGGGCATCATTTGGGTGAATCAGTAACCCCATACATAATATACATAACACAACACAGGATCGATACAATACCATTTTCAGTTTTCATCCATGAAACAATGATGATTTTCCCGGATTTCCTATAACTAGGGGTAGTTACACAACGATTGAGTTCAACACAGCCTACAGTAACTCTACATAGTGGATTTTACAGGTAGGTTGTCCTTAGCACATGCATTGGTACACATCATCTGCAGTGGTATTTTATTCCGGGGAGCAATTAAAGGTTAGAGGATAACACCATACCTTTCTCTCTACACTACTTCTACCATGGTGTCAGATCGCCCAAAAAACTAGACAATACAAATATCTCTACAATTTTGGGAAGCGGTTATAGGTTGGAGGATAAATTAGACTTTCCTCCCTACACTTCTTCGCTAGTGGCATGAGATCGCCAAAAAAAATCACACTTCATCAAAATTTACAAGATCCTTTATACACTCTTTCCTCTTCATGGATTAGGTGCACATGTTCCTTTTTCACTTTCATGATTTATTTACACACTTTTCTTTACATATTTTGATTATATACATGCATTTTTACACATATACATGCGTATTTGACTACTTGATCATCTTCTCTTTTGCAGGTCCATCCGTAAGGGAAGCAAGCAATAAAATTCACTCGAAATCACACATATTGATACTAATAACAAGTACATCACACACATCGACATTTACACACACACTTTCACCCTGGGCTCATTTTCATCACTTTTTACACTTTTAACATCTTTAGTCTCCATGCTCCATCTTTTTATCACTCCACACTTTTATATAGTCCTTCAACATGCTCTCTCGCATTTATCTACATGGATATCGATACACATCTCTATATAATTTATGTTACCGAGCTTTCCGCTCACAAACATAAAGTGGGGAAAATTTAGACATAAAATCACGCACTTTGGGTAACTATCTAGTCCTAGTTACATACTACTATTCATATGATTCCGATGTTAGAAAAGTACTGATTAACCCATGTCCTTGGCTACTTTTCATTCCTTTCGGTTGGTACTTTTAGTATTGCACTTCTACTTGTTCAGCCAATACTTTGACCCTTCGTCATTTGTCACCTTGGACATCAGTGCCTAGCCAGGACGCCAGTGCTAGGCGCCCTCATCCCCAATGGGTGCTCATGTCCCATTTTTACTTTACTCTTATCCTTTGGGCCCTTTTTAGTTTTTTGAACATTTTGTCTTTTGGTAGTCAACCTTTTTGGGGTTTATTGTGAAATTTGAATCAAAGGAATTATTGAGTTATGGAGCTCAATTACTTCGGATTAACATGCAATATGAAACTTGTTGGAAAATACAGTAACCGACATTGGTTATGGAGGGACTAGCATCGGTCACCTATGACCGACATCGGTCAGGCAAGGAGGAACCGACATTGGTTAGGGCTAACCGACGTCGGTTACCTGTGTGTGAGTGTTTTATTTAACTCACGGGAATTAGATCTAATTTTAGTATTAAAGTAGATCTATTGATTGTAATTGCATGGCTAAGTGCCCTAAGTTTGTATATGCCTATATAAGCATGAAAGCTAGGGTTTAGAAGTAATAATTAAGAACTTGCAAAAGTTGATGATTATTATGAGAATAATTATGAGAGAGAGAGAATTCTTGGAGAAGAAGCAAAAGCTTGAAAGAAAGAAAGTACTTGTACATATCCGAGAGGTGTGGAAGATTATAAATATTCATTCAGATATCTTCACAAAGCTTTGGATAATAGATTGGCTTGTTTCTTGGTGGACGTATCCCCACATTGGGTGAACCACATTAAATATGGTGTTTATTTTTATCTCTTGTTTTGTATAATTCTTTTGGTAGAATATTTGCTTTCATTGCATGTATGTTTAGATCTCGATATATTATATGTACAAACTTGTGCTAACCATAACAAATGGTATCGAGATATTTGTTTGAGGGTTTTGTGTGTTGACAGATTTACTCACCGAGGGTTTTCTGATTGAGTGGGAGCTACAACAATGGCATAAGAAAACAAATACAAGGTAGAGAAGTTTGACGACCAAAATTATCAATTATGGAAGATGCAGATTGAGGATTATCGTATCAAAGAGATTTGTATTTACCATTGGATGAGAAGTCTAGACCTATGAAGATGATCTGATGAAGAATGAAAGATTCTTGATAGAAAGACTTTGGGATCTATAAGATTGAGCCTGACAAAGATCCGTGGCTTCCAATATTACAAAAGTGACTTCTATGGTAGGGTTAATGAAATCTCTTGCTAATTTATATGAAAAACCTAGTGCTTCAAATAAATTTTATTTGATGAAGAAACTATTTAGTTCTAAGATGCATGAAGGTGGATCTGCATCTAGTCATTTGAATGATTTTAGATCTATTGTAAATCAGTTAGAATCGGTTGATATACTATTTAATGATGAAGTGAAAGAAATTTTATTCTTATGTTCTTTGCCTAACATTGGGATAACTTGGTAATGGTTAGTAATACAACATCCGCTAATAATAGTTTGAAGTTTGATGATGTGGATAGTATAATCTTGAATAAAGAAATTTGGGAAGAGTACATAAGAATCATCATCTAGGAATGATTTGAATGTAGAAAGAAGGGGTAGACATAAGGAGAGATCCAAAGGTAAGGGAAATCAAAGTCAAGGGATAACATATCTAAATCCAGAGGTAAGGGAATTACCTATTGGAAATGTGGAAAGAAAGGACATGCAAAGAAAGATTATTGGTCAAAGGATAAATAGAACCAACAACCAGACAAAGGAAATAAGAAAATCTTGCTACAACAAGAGGTAATGAAATATGATCTTATTCTTTCTTTAGATAATATAATTGAATCATGAGTTTTAGATTCAAGAGCTTCTTTCCATGCAACCCCTAATAAGGGTTATTTCAGAAATTATGTCCAGGGCAATTTTGGGCATGTTTATTTGGGTGATGATGAACCTTGTAGTATTATTGGTAAAGGGGAAGTTCATCTAAAATTACAGAATGGAAATACTTGGGTATTAAAAGATGTGAGGCATGTGCCAAGTCTCAAGAGGAATCTTATTTCTGTAGGGCAACTAGGTGAATCTGGTTGCATGGTTACATTCACAATAGACTCTTGGAAAGTCACCAAGGGTGATTTTGTTGTGGTAAGAGGTAAGAAGGTAAGAACGTTATATTTATCTACCTGTGTTACTGATTCCTTTTTTGCATTATCTACTTCAGATTTAGATGCATATATGTGGCATAATCGGATGGGCCATATGAGTCAAAAAGGAATGCAAATCTTAAAGGCTAAAGGTAAGTTATCAGATTTGAAAGATTTAGATCTTGATTTTTGTGAGCATTGTGTCTTTGGAAAGCAAAAGAGAGTGATATTTCTCAAATTTGGGGCAACTAAGAAGGAGCATAAATTGGAGCTTGTACACTTAGATGTGTGGGGACCAACTCTAGGTATCTTCTCATGGAGGATCCCAATATTATGTTACTTTCATTGATGATGCTACAAGAAAGGTATGGGTTTATTGTATTAAACGTAAATATGATTTTTTGAGACTTTTAAAAGATGGAAAGCCCTTGTTGAGAATGAATCAAATTCAAAGTTAAAGTGCCTTAGATCTGACAATGGTGGTGAATATCAGAATAAGGATTTCAATGATTATTGTTCATTGAATGGGATACGAGAGAAAGAATGATTCTAAAATACCATAGAGAATGGTATTGCAAAAAGAATGAACATGACAATCATGGAACATGCTAGAAGTATGAGAATACATTCGGATTGTTTGCTAAATCTGTAAGATTTTCAATTTTCAGGATTTTGTGTAACTTTTCTCCACTCTGTCACCGGCCTCCACCGTGACATATTCCCGCCACCTCTTTCAATCAACTAAGGATATTCTAACTCTCTTTGTGCACTAGGTTTCATATTTTCATAGCTTAGTTGTTTGGGTATTATTTCGGTATTTCAATATTCCATTATTCGGTTATTTACAATGTTATAACATCTAGATTAGACTATTAAATCACCTTTTAGTTTAATCACTAGGTGCCTATAACCATGTAGGAATTCGTAAACCGATTCTTCTTGTGTCGCAAGATGGCCGCTAACCTTTGTTGTTAGTCACATGTATGTCGATGGATGATAAATTCGTATTCTCCCGTAAGCTACAAAGAGAAAGATAACTGCAAAACCCAAAACACATCAAATCCTAAAAACAAAAGATGTAAACAGGGAGTCAGATTGACTTGGCAATCACCCAACAGAGTGAACTTACGATCGAGCACTCCACTACATTTCAGACTCCATGTGGTTTAATAAAATATGTTTATATTTTATTAAAATCAAAGAAATGACTACTACAACTTATATATAATGAAACACGAGATGCTAGGAAATTTATCTCGATTTATTAATGAAAGTAAATACAAGAGATAGAACACTTATCATCGTAATCCCACTTACATCATCATAATCCCACATGATAGAATAGAAACACATATCATCGTAATCCCACCTAGAAAAATGTAGAGGTGCTCGAAACTCTTAGTAAACAGCACCTAGATAGGGGTAGGGGTGCTTACAGTGCCCTAAACCTTTCGTTAAGTGGGTGCCATAGAATACAAAAATCTCGGGATCTGGTTCCAACACTGTCGCTAGGGTTTTTACTTATTCACCACTAATTCTTGAAAGTTACACTTTGATCGTAGGAGTACTTGTAAATTCAAAACACAAATATCCTCCTAAAAACCCTTAAAAAGACATCAAATCCTAAAAAATAAAGATGCAAAATAAGGGTGAGATTGTCCTCAATTGTTAATTAGTGAACTTACGACCGAGTGTTATGACCGCATCTCAAACCTAATGTAGTTCTATGTGATTGTGTGTGCAATAGTGCTCCTAGGTTTCCCTCACACCGATGACACCAAGATAATGAGAAGTAGCTAGATAAAATGCAAATGTGTGGGATGGAAAATGAACTTCCCCTTCCTATGTAGTGTGTATGCAGAAAAATGCACCCAAATGCAATCCCTTGAGATATGTAGATAGATAACCCTTGATAAGAATTTTCTCGCCATTATAATGGTATGTATGTTGTGTTTATATAGGGATCTCTTGCTTAAATTTCAACACTAATGACCGACATAATGATTAGTACCTTGGGATATGAATGGGAAAATGAAAAAGACAGACCTCAAGTGTCAAAAATAAAGAGGACACGGGCGCCAAGATGGACATGAGTGCTTGGGTGCTTGTGTCTAGAGACAATTGTCGAAAAATGTGAGAAGATTGAGAGATAAGGATCCCTGTGACTTGACCAAAATTGGATATATGAGTGACAAGTGTGTAAGATAAAACAATAGAAACAAGCAAGAAAAATAGACATACTAGACAATGGGCCATCAATGAATACTTTTCTTATGTAAGATCCATATATAAAACATCACACTTAGCAATATAATAAAATAGTAGTATGTGTATGATTTTGTGTCTACATTTTCCCCCTTTATGTTATTTGAATGAAATTCAAGTAGTGTAAAGGAAGTAAGGAACATACTTGAGAAAATTCCGGAGAATCCTTGTTATAGAAGTACACAAAGATGTTGTAGAATTCCACACATAACATGGAGAATCATGGATCGGTGTGTCAACCCATGTGTCTTAAAGAGAGATGATGAAACATTATGAAGAAAACTAAGTGAGATTGATGATTTTGATTTTGAGTGATTGGAGATTTTGATATTTTCATTGATGGGGATTTTGATTGGGGTAGGAGTCATCAGTTCCCAAATTGATTTGTGTGTGTGAAAATTGAGGATTTGGGTGTCCTGCCGCCAGAGGAAGAGTGTAGGGAGAGAGGTCTAGTTTTACCCTCCAACTTTAACTACATCCTCAAAAGGTCTAGCCATTATAGACAGACAAAAGACCAAATTTGTTCATTTTGATACTTTTCAATCAAATGTGAATAACCCATATAGGAGTAGTATTGAAAGGAAATGACATCTCATTACCCCCACTCCAAGGGTTCCGCAATATGTGTGAGATGGCTTCCATGTTAGGTCATCTGGAAGCGATAGAAAATGTGGAGATAACTTCCCATGTTAGGTCATTTGGGAAAGTGATGATGTAACTCCCAAGTTAGGTCATCTGGGAGAAGTGTGCTATGTTTGTGTGGATTGATTGATGTGAGTAGAAGATTTGTGTTTGATATTTGAATGTGTTTGATTGATTACTCATGGAGATTTTTATGCTTGTTGCCCCTAGATTAGGTCATTAGGGGGAATTGGTAGAAAATGGTGTGAAATGTCGCATGATGTATGAGAAAATTTTCGATAATGTTGAATTAGAAATGTAAAATGATCATGTAACGGTGTGAGGGGATTATAGGATGACCCGATTATATGCCCCCTCTTTCGGTGAAAGGGAGAGTGATGATGAGAATGAACACTGAGCCAAAAGTAGATGTGTGTTGATGTAATTGTGATCGAAGCATAATATAGGTGATGTTGTAAAATTATGTGTATATTGAGTTGGAGATGTGTTTGAGTAGAAATATAATGTATATGGAATACATATGATATGGTAGTAAGAATAAGAAGAATTCTCAAGAGAAAAATGCAAACGAGACAAGAATTAGAGTAATGAAGCCCAAGATATGAGTGAAACTATGTGATGTGCATTAGTTAGAGAATAAGCATGAATATGACTATAACGAGGTAGGCAATTGAAAGTTACTATAAATAGTAATAGGAAAAAGTGAATAGGTATGTCATTTGATCATTACGCGAGTGTGATTTTGAGCTTTGGGTGTGTGAAGATGCCGTAAGTGAGAGCACCATGATTGAGTCAATTTGAGATGGTGGTGACAACTGTGGTGTCACATATGACAATTGAGCTAATAAGTGTGATTTTTTCTAAAAATGTGTTGAATGGATTGTTTTTTGTGAGTTTTTTGCAAATTTTTTTTTTTTTAATTTTCTTGGCATTTTTGACCTAGGCAAGAGCGGCGAAGGCACTAATGACCTTTGAAACACTAACACCCAAGAATGAATGGGTGATAGTGACCTGCTTTGGGGTGCCCGAGTCCCGTATGTGGGTGTCAGCAACCTAGAAGGCTAGGGTTGAGCCCAGAGTGTTGTAAATGTGAAAATAGATGTTTGTTGATGTTATTGGTAGGTGTTTTTACATGTATATGATGTATTGATGTCTTGTTTTTTTTGTTGTTTTCGTGTTGTGTAGAGGGATATTCATTCACGTGAGTTTCGTGATGGTCACCACTTGAGCACATTGTTGGGATTGTTGTTGTCATATGAAGAGTGGGTTGTTCTAAATCGTGTCGGCTTGTGGCACATAGCGAGGATGGGGGATGTGCCCCATAATATTCTGATGATCACTACATTATGCGAGATATGGTGTGTAGATACTTGCACATTTTGGTTGCCTTGGAGAGAGATGACAATGACTTTAGAGGATGTATATCGCATACTTGCAATTGCTTATTGTTGGTGAGAGGGTACAAGTGATGTCCATAGAAGATGCACAGAGATAAAAGAGGGTCATTAGGTGGTACTTTATAGGGACCCGAGTGCATACTGAGGTCCATATCAGTCTTGATGTTATACTAAGGTAAGGTATTCCACAATTACATAAGTTTATAACAGTTGTGATTGCTTCGTTAGTTGTCGTCGAGGGTGGTGGTGTGGGAATCTTGTATAAGATGCATGATATTTGTCATCATATAGAGGAGGATGGGATGAGATATTGCTTGGGTATGATGTGTATTAGCCCATTTGTACAAGGATTTATATAGATTAACACAAGAGGAGCATGGGGGTGGGCTAGGAGCCACCATTATGTTACATGTGTGGGCATACAAGCATATTATAATATTGAGGCCACTTGGTGGGCCACGTGGAGAGTGGGCTAGACATAGCATATTTTCTTAGCAGTGGTTGGTAGGTGTGCGGGGTATGAGGATGGATACTGATACATATAGATCTATGTTGGATCACATGGGGCCAGGGCCATTATCTGGAGGCCATATCATGACTATGGTGGATGACTTGAGGATGTAGTGGAGCTTCGATGTATTCGTCACACTATGTGGTTGGAGGACAAGTTTCCTAGGGTGGTGGAGCTATTTCAGGTAGAGCGTGTATCACGATAGTTTGGCATGGCCCAGATGTGCCCCTAGAGCCTATATGGGTGAGAGACACAAGGACACCAAGGAGGGCTAAAGTGAGACCAGTGGTCCACGGGGTGTAGTTAGTACTCCCCGGGCATGAGGAGTGAGATACAATGACCATAGGGCCAATATAGGTGGATGATGTAGGTTATACAGAGGAGTATAGTGCATGGTGGGCAACACACCGATGTGTGCTATTATACCCAGTAATTATAGATGAAACAAGAGCATCACCAATAAGAGGAATAGAGGGACATGCATCTACCCCTGGTAGTGATGGTGTGGCAACGACGAGAGCAGAGCATGAGTATATGTGTATTGATAATTGTGGATTGGTACTTAATTTGTTTGATTGTGTCATATATTTTGTGTGAACTAATGTGATGTTTTGGATGGTTATGGGGATGCTTATTAGTCACTGATTGTATATACTTTGATCCACACATTGACACAAAATGTTCCCATTGATGTTCTCATTAGAGGTGGGATGTTAAAATGAGTAGATGTGATTGCGGGTGAGCATGCCCATTTATTTGAGCTAGTGGTGATAACAAAAACTACTTGTACCGTGTTTTTGAGTGAGTGAGACAAGGCACAAGAGGAGACATATCAAGCTAGGGAGGTCGGGTGGAGGTCCCCTAGTATAGGATGTATTTGTGAGGTTTTGGAGCTACAAGGTCATTTTACGAGCATTTGATCGAGGTGACTTTATTACGTAGGTAGGTAGAGAGGTATAGGGGCCACGACCAACAATGCAGATTGAGTGGTGAAGCATCTAGTTCTAGAGCTCCCACAATTGTAGATAGTGATAATGATGATGAGATATGATGTATATGTATGTAGGGGCTTTCCCCTAATGATTGTACTATGTAACCATGATATTTTGATGATATATAGAAATGGATGATTGTCATTATTATATCATATTGATGTGTTGGATGGATATATGATATGTTGAGCAAGTTGTTCACATTTTTAATTTGATTTACATTGTGTAGTTGTTGATGTTGACTAATGTATAATGATGCTTAATTTGATCATGATGAGATAATGTATGCGATAATAGGTAGTGTATGGAATATATAATGTGATTGTGTCATGTGATGATGCAAAAGTATAATGTATGTATGAATAAAGATGTGATGGATGGTAAATTATGTATAAAATAAAGGATGTAAAAGAGTATGTGAATGAGATGATTGTAAAAGTGTACTTAAGCACATGTTAGTATGATGAAGAGAGGGGGAGAATAACGATGTCCCCTAGTGTGTGAATGATGAGGTTCATTTATATAAGACCCCTCAATAGTCAAGAATGAACCATAAAGAAAGAGTGCATCATTGGGAAGTGGTTTGATAATGTATGCTAGATAGATAGATCGATGAAGTGCATAGTGTAAAAGTAGAGTGGGGTTCTTATCATAACAAATCCTTCAATAGTCATGTAAGAACCATGATAACATGAGTGCGTCATCAGGGGTTAAGGTGAGAAAATCACCTACAAAATACCAAACGAGCATGGAGCGGTGGAAGCATGTGGAGTGTAAGCAACATGAGTGTATGAACCGAACTGAATGCCAGATGAGATGGTGCCAATGATGGGAAGTGCCATGGTGGGAAGCACAGATGCTAACGGATTAGGAAACCAATGTGTAGTAGGAGCACTGCATAGCGGATGAGATGGTACAGTGGTGGATGGATGAGATGGAGGGCATGCATGAATAATAACTTGTCATGTTAGACAAATAGTTATCTTAGGAGTAGGTGTAGGAGATAAGTGAATTGAACTAGATGCATGCTTGTGTGGAATTGGAGACATATACCGCTCATGAGAGTGAGGGCCAAAGGCAATGACACCCTTTTCTTCTAAATTTTGTAATTGATCATGAAGGGCACAAAATCATTGTCACGATGGCCATTGATATGATGATAGTTGCAATAAGGTTGATCACGTTGTCATTGCAAGTGATGAGGTGGATGATGTTAATTAGAAGGTAAGAGAATCAAGCACTTATCAAGAAAAGCACACAACACAAGGCCTAACATCATGAGAAAAGTGTAATGGATCCCGTGGAGGAGATGGAGAAGTCTTAGGCAGAGACCGATGCGATGGAGGAGATGAAGGATGCTTATGTGATGGAGAAGACTGAATTTTCTTGCGGGGTGGAGGAGATGGAGACCTAGGAGGATGTTGAACATATGGAAGAGGAGAAGAAATAGATGATGCAACAATAACATAAATAGTAGGAGGATCTATGACATGTGTAGCAATGAGATATTGTTCTAAATCAATGAATTTATAACATAAGAGTGTGAATGATTCACATGTATCATATTGCAAGCATTGCTTTAAAGAAGGAATCAAGCCACAAAAAAAGATGAATTGCTTTTCTAAATCAATGGGCTGAAAGAATAACTGATGCATGCAAGCATTGAAATGCAAAATGTAATCAATAATAGGTTTTGTTTTGCCTTGATGTAAGCCAGGTAAGCAATCATGTGTGACTCTAGGGCCATTGTTAAGTATAAAGCATCAAGGAAGGCCTCTTCCATCTCACAATAGGTACTAATAGATCTAAAGGGTAGATGTGTATTGATGAAGAATGTCATCAATAAGACTATGGTAAAAATATTTTAGCAATAATCTATCATTGGAGTATGAAGCCATAGCTAGACGATAATGTTTGAGATGCAAATATGGATTTTCAGTACCATCAAAGCATGAAAATGTAGGCATAATGAAATCCTTAGGAAATGTTGAATTGTGAATCTTTTTTAGAATAGGATTGCCATGTAAAGAATTATTATCGATAGAAGCATAATAGGCCTTGCTTTCAAGAGTGAGAGATTGGACCTGAGATTGTAATTGGCCAACAACATGCATGAGTGATAAGATATCATGTGAAGGAATGGTAGAAGATGTGAATGGTGTATTGAGTGGTTGAAGCTTGCCATTATGAGTGATCATAAGGATGTCAATAGAAGAAGTGGAAGATGTTGATGCTAAGGGAACACTTGATGTAGGTGCTAAAGAAGTAATAGGTGGTGAAGAACATGGAGTGTTGATAGGAACAGTAGGAATAACATCGGAAGAGATAGTAGGAGATGAAGTAATAGAAGGAGATGAATCAACATGCATGTTACTAGATACAATCTCAGAAGAAGATGAAAGTGGAGTAGAGAATTCACATTCAACAATATGTAAAGAAGTAGAATCATTACTAGTATGTGTATCATCAATATCAGACAAAGATTCGATGCAAGGATTTCATTAAGCATATCATCAACATATAATGAAGTAGGAGGAGAACTAGTATGAGATGTATCATTACAATCATTGGAGACATTTTCAAAAATGCAAGGAGTATGAGATGCAACTATAGAATCATCCTGACTAGTATTAGAAACAACATCATGCACATATATATTTTCATCATGTTTTTTATCTGAATTATCATCATCAAGACTAAGCATAAAATGGATAATAACATCATCTAGAGTCTCAACAGAAATAGAAGAGGGTGGAGTATGGCTTACTACATAGCAAGGTCTACAACTTGAAAAGCTTACATGATTAGAAACAATGCTAACAATAGAATGATCAAAGCTAGTAGGAATATTGCATTCATTAGCCAATAATTGCCTTTGAGTATCATCTAAAAGAACAATATTGTGATAGAGAGTGCTAAGTTCAACTATAGTTTCTTCATCATAAATAGGGTTAACACTCACATGAGGCATGGCTTGCCTAGGAGGAGAAGAGCTATTCTTATCCATTAGGGTTTTAGTGGATCCTAGGCAAGGAGTTCTAAGCTATGGGTTCACCAAAAAAATTCAATAAAATATTGATATTTTATTAAAATATGAAAGTAATGAATGCTACAACTTATAACATCCCAAATTTCTGGAAAGGTTAAATTAACTATGGTTAAGTCTAATCAAGATTAGATGAGATCATCATAGCGTGTATGAGTCTATTTTGTCACCGTGACATGATCCACAACTTTAGCTATGGGGCATGACACTGCTAAATAGGTAACCTCACACCCACCTTGATGATCCTGTCTAAACATGATTAAGCCTTGATCATAGGTAAAATGATTCATAAATGATAATGAATCTTTCATTTATTGTATTTCTGTTACTATCATTTAATCAAATTGGTCATCTTTTGTTCTATTCAACTTTTCTATGACCCTTGATAATAAATGACTCTATTTTAATTGAAATGCTATGTCAAGCCAACTTTATGAGAATATTTGAATTATCATTTATGGACTTGGTGCTTTTCGTTTATTGGAATGTTTTATATGGAACCTAGTAATTCAACTAAGTATTATGGTAATATATTGGCAATATGTGGACTTGTATTATGATGATTAAGTTGGACTTAACCATTAAGTTGAGTAATGGCTAAGCCACAAAAAAAGATGCTACATTAATTTTTCAAAATATATATAAATCCTAGAAGGATTTGGCATGTAAGTCAAAAGTTAAATTTTTTTATTATCATTAATATTTAATATTTGTAGGATTAGTAAAGAGAAACACCACCAAGTTTGGTGTAGGTTTAAGAATGGAGGTGGGAGTTTTTTGAAAAACACCCTCACATGGCGCCAAGTATGTTGCGTGCATTTGATGCATGTACCAGCATTGGGAAGCCAAAACCTCCTCAATATGTTACCCAACTAAAGTTGTTTCCATATCATTATTTTTATTATTATTATTATCTCCTTTGCCTATTTTCACTCTTCCCTTGGAGATCTGTGTGAGTTTTGGAGGAAGGGGGGATTTGACTTGTTGGAGCTGGAAGATTACGTGGTTGCTAATTTTGGGTTTCCTTTAGGCATGAGTATTTCCTCCCTTCTCTGCTGCATTGTTTAATAAAATCTGATTTTGTGTGCATTCTATTAATTTGTAAGCTAAGGGTTTTTCTGGACAGTTTTTGCTTAATGTCTTGGAAGTGTTAAGTGGAATGAAAGTAAAGAAAAAAAGAAGAAGTTAGTTCTTATGGATTTCGAAATTCCTTTTTCTCTTTCTAGATTCTGTTATTACCCAAAACCCAGTTGGGTTTTTGATCTGTTATATTCATTTAAAAAAAAAAATGTTTTTGAAATGGTATTATTTTTCCCAAATCGATTTGTGTAGAAGCAAATCAATTTTTATATACTCAAATCAATTTTTTTGAATCAAATCGATTCTTGTATGCCCAAATCAATTTTTGTTCAAGTAGTTTAATTAGTGTTAAATAGAAAATTTATTTGCAAAAAGAAAATTGATTATTGGCTATGTAAAAGTCGATTTGCCTGTTAGTTTTCTTTTCATTACCAGATTTTGGAAGAAAAAAATGGTGATAATAATCTATGCAAGATGACTTTGGTTTCAAAGGATTTCGTTACAGGAAGTTTAGAAGCATATTGTTGTTATTATATGCAAATCGACTTCAACATACAAGCTTGTGGTAAGTGGTTCAATCTGGGTTGTGGTCTTTTTTTTTAATTGGTGTGATATTGTGATATACGGTTACTGAGGGTATTTTCTTTCTGATTGAATAGAATATATACAATAAATTATTGGGTTCTCACTTTGGTAATGACAATCCGTAGTTGTAATGGACTGGGTCGATGCCCTTATAGAGCATGGGATTTCCATGATTAAAAATAATAATAATACACAAAATTCTGTACTTTTGTAATTCATGATTTGCTTGTGGTTATAGCCCAAATTTAGATGCTGAAATGATTACAACATGATTACTCTCTTGAAATGGAATCTTATGAAAAATTATAGTTCTTCCTTGACTTTAGTGATTGCAAAAGGAAAAAAAAAGAGATAAATAAATGCACTCTTTTAAATAATATTTTTCCTACTAGTTTCTTGTATAGAATTTAGACGTTGAATGATTAATGATTGCAGCTGTAATAGTGATGTCAGAACCATGTGATTAGTTGGTTAAGTAAACTCTGATATAGAAATTCTGATGTTCTTTTAGCAATCATTTTCCGTTGTATCATAATGTTAAACCAGAAGCATTATCATTTTCAGTTTTATTACCCTGTGCTCGTGTTAAAAATAACATGCATATTTTATTCTATTTTATTAAATAGTTGCATCAGAAAATGGAGTCAATGCTCATGCCAATTCATTTTGAACTGACACCATACCACCACTTCAGTCTTGCAGGATATTTAGCCGTCATATGGGGATATACGAAACTCATAATGTGTGAAGTTTTATAAAAGTCTGGAACCAAATTAATTGTTGGAATTTCTAGTTGTAAAAGGAAGTTATCTTAAGTTTGAATGTATTTATCGGAATCCTTTGTTCTTTTGGTTTTATACCCAACCTCACTAAGTGAGAGTTTATGTAAATGTTTATTATACTGTTTTCCTTTTTGATATATGACTCATTTTATTTTAATATGAGATGATTACTTTGTATATATTAATATCTCAACCCGAGTAAATGATGAATACTGTTGGACTTGTGAAATCTCACTTGTCATAAATTGTTAAACACTAATCAAAGGCTATATTTATTTAATATTTATCAATGTATGTAGCCGATAAATGGGACAATTATCATAACATTCAAGTGTCTTTTAATTTCTGAATTAAATAGCTATTTAGTGGCATAATTAGATGGAGGAATATATATATATATATATATATATATATATATATATATATATATATATATATATATATATATACCGATAATCTTGATACTAGTATGTTAAGACTGTAAATTCTATTACCTAAAGGATGAAAGAGTATCACTATGAAAAGGTAATTTAAAGTTAAAATTGAATATCATGCAAAGAGAAACTAGAATGGAAGTAACAATATTCAAGATAATTAATTTGAGTTAATTAATTAATTGTTTGGAGATCTTTCCATTATTTAATTAAGTCAATTATTTAAGTCTTGCTATGGTGTATCTACTTGGGGATGGGAGTAAGTAACCGGAAATTAATTATTTTAAGTAAGTCCTAGCTGCATATAATGAATCTTGTTAAATAACTAATGGGTGAAAAATAAATATAATCACTAAGCTAGTTAATATCATTTCAAGACATCATGCACCTGATTGTTAAAGATGAGTTCAATGGAAATAAAAAGGGACTTATAATTCCTTAATGTTTGAAATTGATAAGTTTTAAAAGGGAGTTCAAAGAAGTACAGGAAAGGGAAATAAGGAATAGGATATGGGCCTGTAGATGTGGTGTCATTAATGACTAAATTGGATAAAACATGAAGTGTATCTATAGGAACCTAAGTATCTAGTATGAACTAGAGCCAACCTATTATCTACTCTCAAACGTAGATGCTGCAATAATAGGTTGCTATTGAGTGTTGTTGTGGGATCATATTAGCAGATTTGCCAAAATGAACTTATTTTATTTATGGGATAAAAATGAAAACATTATGATAAATATTCTGATCTGCATTATTGCAAAGGATGGGAACATGTATTTAAAAGACAACCATGGTGCGGAAATGTACTTAGATCTCTTTGGTAATCACATAAGAAGGTAAATAGATGAAAAGATCCATTAGGCATATTAAGGGATGTGAACATGTGGGATGCTGAAATAGTTACATTTCAGCATAATGAATGTACTTATCTCGTAATGAACCTAGTTGAAATCTTGCAAGATAAGTTTAATTTGAAATAAAGAAAATGCAAACTAAAAGATCTAGACAACTGTGAAAGGGATAGTTGTGAGGTGGCGGAAGACTTAAAACTCATATGACTAGTGTGATGTATTGAGTTAAGCTATAACCTTCACGACGGATAAATTTGGCCAAAGTAATGCATTAATGGTTGTGCATTGTCTGATCACCTGTCCTTAAACAAAAATTGTCGGTAACCGGATCATGGAAAGTTGAACACTGAACATGAGGTAGACAATGGTTGATATTGGATGATGAAGTTGGGAAACCAACTTTAGGGTAGACCTAAGGACATTCACATGGTTCCCATAACCTATAAAGGGTTGAGCCGTAATGCTAGTAAGCATTATCACTCGAAGTAGTGACGAAGGGAGATCGTGGAGATCTGGATGCACCCTTCTCAGCCACACATGGCTTACATGGAAGTTGTCGGATAGATCAAATGAACAAATCTGATTTAATGGATATGATTAATAAAATATGTTTGACTGTAATGGTGTATATTGTTTTATGTTTTTAAAAAAATCCACATTTTCTAGCTTTGTATTTTGCAAATGTTACACAACCGCTATACAATGAAATACAGATGCTAGGAAATTTATTTGATTTATTTATGAAAGTAAATACAAGAGATAGGGAACTTACCTTGATTTCACTTATCTCGAAGTGTGTTTAGACTGGAGAATGTGATAGAACAGAACAGATCGTTACAATCCCACTTAGAAAAATGTAGAGGTGCTCGAAACTCTTGGACATGGGCGCTCAGATAGAGGCAAGGGAACCTAAAGCCTCCCTAAAACTTTGGTGGGCACCGTAGACTATGAAAAATATAGGGATCTAGTTCCGACACTGTCGCTAGGGTTTCACACTTGTTCGTCTAAAATTCACACTTTGACTGTGGGAGTACCTGTAAATCTACAACACAAATATCCTCCTACAAAACCCTAAAAAGAAATCAAATCCTAAAAAGAAATATGCAAAATGAGGGGTTAGACTGTCCTCAACTATCAATTAGTGAACTTACGAGGGAGTACCGCACTACATCTCAAACCCAATGTAGTTCTATGTGATTATGTGTGTAATAGTGCTCTTAGGTTTCCCTCGTGTTGATGACACCTAGATAGCGGGAAATAGCTAAATAAAATGAAAATGTGTGGGATGGTAGAAAAATGCACCCAAATGTAGTCCCTTGAGATATGTAGATAGATAACCCTTGATAAGAATTGTCCACCATTATAATGGTATGTATGTTGTGTTTATATAGGGATATATTGCTTGAATTTCGACACTAATGACCCGACATGCTGACTAGTACCTTGGGATATGAGTGGGAAAACCAAAAAGACCGACCTCAAATGTCAAAAATAAGATAAAAAATAAAGAGGACACGGGCACCCAAGATGGATAGGAGTGCCTGGGTGCTAGTGTCCAATCTTGGGTGCTAGTGTCAGAGACAATTGATGAAAATGTGTGAAGATTGAGAGACATGGATTCCTGTGACTAACCAGAATTGGGTGTATGAGTGACAAGTGTGTAAGATAAAACAATAAAAATAAGAAAGGCAAATAGACAGACTAGAGTGGGCCATCGGTGAATACTTTTCTTACTTAAGATCCATATATAAAACAAAACACTTAGAGGTATAATAAAATAGTACTTTATGTACATGATTTTGTGTCTACACCATGTAGTTCTTGTGCATGTGTGATAGAATCGTGCCCTAGGAAGATCTTGTGTAAGATGTGCTTGATAACAAGTGATAGCTAGATGTAGCAATGTAAATAGATGTGTGGATGACAAAATGAAATTTCCCTCCCATGCATATATGTAGAAAATATAGTCCCTTGTCCCTTGAGTGAATGTTAGTTGGATGCCTTATGCTCTTAAAATTCCTTTGGATGTAACCTTAGGTGATGATAATAGATGCTTGGAGCTTGTTCCTTTATTTTGGTCACATAGCTTTGTATTTATATGATTCATTGTTTAAATTTCGTAATTGACAACTAAAAGCATAATCCATGAGAAAATAAGATGCCCAAAATATAAAAGAGGCCCAAAATAGGTGAGTAAGATACAAATAGGTTGGGGGCATCCAGAGGGGACAAGGGTGTCTCAGGCACCGATGTCCTAGCTAGGTACTAGTGTCTAAAGTCAATAAAGATCGACCTGGGTTATGGGGCATGCAAGACTAAAGAGGATATAATAAAGAAATAAAAGAGGCCAAAGATAGATGTCAATTACTAGTTTTCTCACTTAGGAATCATATGAATAGTGGTATGTGATTAGGACCTAGAAATGTACCCAAGTGCATGATTTTGTGTCTACATTTGCCCCCACTTTATGTTGTTGAGTGAATACTTGATAACATAAAGTAGATAATATATGCATACCTGATAACTATGTAGATCGATGGCAAAAGTGTGTTGAAGAGACAAGAAAAAATGTGGAGTGATAAAAATGAAGCATGGAAGCTAAAGAAGAGGAAGTGACCTAGGGGTGAAGCATATGTGTCGTACCATATTATTGTCGCTTGTGCTCACCTTTGTGGGGCTACTTCTTGTTGCATATTAAGGATGGACCTACAAAATAAGAGTGAAAGAGTAGTCAAAGTCACGTGTTATGAAAACTCTATAAAAACATGTAAAAGTATGTAAAAATGTGAAAATGTAATAAAAGGAATGTGTGCACTGATTTGTGACAAGTGAAAAGGATATTAAATTTCCTGAAAATGTTGTAGATGAGTGAGTTTTTAAGGTGATCTCATGCTAAGAATGAGGTTTTTGGGCGATCTCATGTCAATTCTAAGTTTTTTGGGTGATCTCATGCCACGACATAAGAGTGTTGGGGAGAAAGGTCTAGTGTTATTCTCCATCCCTGAATGTTTCAGAATTTATACACCACTGCAGATGGTGTGATCCTGATTTGTTTCATGTTTGATCCAGTTCAATCTAAGTAGAAAAAGAAGATAGAATGCATTCTTATTGCTGGAGGAATGTGTTAGTGTGAAATCACAAGCACCCCCAAATGAGTCATGGATATGCTTTTCTAAGGTAGGGTCATTTGGTGTGATTTACATAACATGGGACCATCTCTGCCGTGGGACTTCGGACTTGAGATGGCCCTTCGGAAAAAACCAACTTCTTCTTCCGATCCTAATTGCTAAACTACTCCTAATGCATAAATGACGTCTAACTACACCTATCCTAACAATGCCAAGGAGACAGGGAGAGAGAAAGTGCATAAAGAGGGAAATCCTACACTAACGAGGTGATAACACCAAGAAAAGGGAAGTGTTGATCATCTATCAAAATGACCATGAAATGAAGGGAGGTGAGGTGAACAATGGAGAGGATGGACAACAACATCATAAACCAAATTTTAGATTCACACAAAACTCCATTTTTGATCCCCACGAACACAACTCCCAGATCTGCAAATGAAATGTCCAAAACATGCATAGAATACTCCAGAATGATGAGAGGCAAGAAGATGCAATGAAAACAAGCAAAGGATGGACAAACACATCACAAAAATGAGTTTTATTGCTTCATAAATTTGCACAGAGCATCATACACGAGCAAGAGGCAAAGAACACCATTTATAGAGTAGGGGAGGAGGTTTAGACTCCATTTTTGACCCTGGGGAAGAAAAGAAGAGGGGAGGCAGAGAAGAAGAATGAACAAATTTTACAATGAATCCTGCCCTTGTATTTATAGATTCGATTAGAGAGAAGAAAGAGAGAGAGAAGTGGGAAACATAGGTCAAAGCTCAACCACTACTATTAATGCTTCTGCTAAAATCTACCCATAATATGTCACTTTTGGCTCCCCAGCAGGTTGAATCAAATCAGATCTGGTATTTGAAGAGATTGGATTCTACGTTAATGCCTGGAAGAATTTTCTTCATTTTTTACCTACCAAGGCCTATAAAATATGATTTTTTATCCTTCCATGGCATAGAGGACATTGAGACGCTTCCAACAGTGTCAAATTTGCTATATTTCAAGCCCTGAGTCGAAAGATATGCCCCTTGAAGTTTTGATCGATTCGTACAAATAAAGCGGAAAACAACTTGAAAATGGTCCCTCTTTTGATTGGGACATGTGGCAGCCAAATTGGATAAAAAATTTGGGTCCATAGCCCACAATTTACCTTTTGTCCCTTTGCGCACAAAAATGTAAAAACTCAAAAACCTCCGCAGCCCTAAAACTCCGTCTGGACACGTGGCTCCTTTTGGTTGGCTGGGAAATGCATTTCCATTTTTACCTCTATGCATTTTGGACAAAAGGCAAATTTTCACTTTTCTCCCGATGCCATGCCTTAGCTTTGACTTGGGTTTATATGTTGACTTTTTCCCTCTTGGGCGGAGTCGTGGGTATTTTTATAACTTTTACCCCTTTTGAGGAAAAGGGCAAAAAACTAACCTTTTCCCCGATTTCCCACTTTCCCCTAGGACACGCATCACCCTGTCACTTGCTTGGGAACCTTCTCTCCTTTTGACCCTTGAATCAAGTGCCGTTGAGACACTTGGTAGCCTCCACCAACCTGTTAATATTTGTCTTTTCAACTAACTCTATCCCCCTTTGAGGACACGTGGAGGCACCACGCATGTTTGTAAATCCAATCCAAAGTTTGCCTTTGGAGGAGCGTCGGGTTGACACTTGTCTACCTTCGTTGCTTTGTGGACTATTCAACAGTCCTTACTTTATAGAATTTGAGCTACATGGTGGAATCACACTCATTTGGGTTTCCACCCAGGGACCAACTCTTGGAAATGTGCCAGGCTGACACGCGCACTCTCCGCTTGCACTTCTATACTTAACCAATTTTGAAGCCCACCTTTTGACCCTATTTGACCCTTGGCTACGTGGAGGGCTGGCGCAAGTTTGAGTCTCCACCCTGGGTTCCCTTTGTGAATTTACACCAAGCTGACACCTGGCATGCTTCGCTCTCAGCCAAAGACTTTTCAACACCCCACAACTTTTGGGGACTTTGGACACGTGGAAGCCTGGTACAAGTTTGGACTTCTCCTTTTGGATTCACCCTTGAAACAACGCCGTTAAGGCACGTGGCCCTTTCCACTTCCTCCTCCATACTTAGTCATTTTTTCCCTTTTCCTAAACCAATTTGAGCTCGAGGACTTGAATCTTCACCGTTCTTCCTTCTTCTGGCTTCTTTGTAGCATTGATCCTTATTATCGACCTAACTATTTTATAGTTCTACCTGCCTGTAACTTGGAGGATGGATTTAAGATGTAGAAACGACCAACAGAGTCATTTTCTTTCTGTACAGGTCCTTTGATCTTTCTTGGCCTCCGCCACTCCATTGCTAAATCTTCTTGCAACCAATTTGTAGGATCTGGATGAGTTTTCTTGGGTTCCTTCAAGCGGGGTCATGATTTGATCCAATATTTTACTTGGGGGTGAAATATGGATAACAATTTGGTGACTCACGAGGACATATGCCCGCTAGATGAAGAGATTAGTTGCCTTTTCGTATTTGTTGGGCATGGAGTTGAGAATAATAGTCTGATACTAGTTCCACCTCTGGTTTATGAGCCCACCCGCTTGCATCCTTAGATTTTATAAGAAAATCCCGAAATGAAGATTTCTGAGAGTAGAAAAGTGTTTCAACTCCAGGGCTTCATCTATTTTTCTTAATGAACTGCATAAGAGAAACAAAACAACACCAAGACTATGTACAAAATTAAAATCATACATGCTCCAAATGGAACATGCAGAGTGTGCACAAGCACTTCTTCTGCTGAAAGCAAACCTACCTACACTACTCTAACTGGAAGCAAAGGTGAACTAAATAAAACCTACAACTGGTTGTGCAAAATAACTTCCTTTCTTCAAAATGGGCAGCCATGCAAATGATTTGGAGCTGATCATGGCTGGTTGGATGAGTGGAAAATCAACAAGAAGTTGTTCTTCTACCCAAATTAGCAAGGTGTCAACTGAAAACAAATTAGATACCTCTTTTAGTTTCTCTACATTTGGATTGTAGAGGTATTATAGCTGATCCTTGGTACTTTGATGCTCATACTCATGCTTAGAAGTAAGCATGACCATTGGAAACTCCTCCTTTGGCTCCAAAGAAGCCAAATACTTGATTGGGCAAGGTCTGATCCGTTGAATGTGCCCATAGCTCTGAATCTCTACTCCACAAATGGAGTCATCTCATAGACCTTCCTGAATGAATGGCGTGGGAGAAGTGGTAAAAATATCTTTCTCTTTCCCTTCCTCTTCCCATGAAGAACATGGAAGATTTAAATCTCCCAATCTTGGTTCCAAAAGGCTGCTACAAAAACAAACCGTTGTTCTTCAATGTTCTCCTTCGTGGAAAGAGGCTCTGATGTCTTTGAAGAACGAATGATGGAGAAGAAAATTTGTAATTTCAGCTGGCTCCTCATCAAAAATTCTTCTAAGTCGATAAGAAATCAAACTCTTCAATGTCCCACTGCAACAAAGTCTCTTCCTCTTGCATGGTGACTTTCAAATCTGCATTTTCTTCACCATGTGTAGCTTCATTTTCAAACATGAAACTTGTCAATTCAAACTCATCCAAAAAATCAGATTTTTGGAGAGATGAAGTGGGAGAGAAACATGAAATTTCTTGTGCCTCTTGTTCATGATTCACTACCTTTGGACCTGTCTTGTTTACCTCCATAATGGCTTCATCAATCAAATCAGCCCCTTCAAACGAAAGCAAAAATTTATCAATAATGCTTCCTTCTTCTGCTGTTACAAAATCTGATCTAATCTCTTCCATTTGCTCCTCTTCAATGGGGTTTGGAGCTGATTTTTCTTCCTCTTTGATGACTGATTTGGTAGCTTGGATTAGATCAACTTTTCCTTTAGGCAAAGTGCCAACATGGACACCAAACTCAACACAAACAAACTAGCTGGTCTTTTTGCTCTACTGCTGTTATAAAATCAGCCTTGTCCACCACTTGTCTTTCAACCTCAACCTCCTCCTTTGGCTTAACCATCAAGGGGATTTTTTTAATCCCGAATTTAAGAGCCAAGTTTAACAAACTTTTAATCTTTTCATCCTTGTTTAGCTCTTCTTTTTGCTGCTGTTCTTCTTGACTGGCATTCTAATTTTTATCCTCCCAACATGGATTTGGGAATGCAAGAGGAGGGGTGGGTTGTGATTCAACTGGTTTTGTAATTATTTGTGGTGGTGGAGGAGGTAGAACTTTATTGTTTCTTTAGAGGGGATGACTACTTGGAATGGAAAAGAGTAGAGAAGCTAAGGTGGGATGGGAGACTAGGAGATGGAGAAATGGAATCAACTTCTTTTGGGACAATAGATGGGTAACTTTAAACTTGACATCGCTGGAATGAAATAGATTGAAAAGGGGGAAAAGAAAGAGTATGAGGTGGCATGCTTACCCGTTGACAAGGTCATTGAGCACTCCTCTCATATATCTCTATTCCTTTAGCCCACTTTACGAGTAATGGCAACATTTCAACAATGAATTCAAGTTTCTCTTGTGGGCTATAATGCCTTGGAAAAGGTCCAACCCATGGAAAAGGTGCCCTACAACCGATTCCAAATGATTTCATTTGTGCTTGAGCCCTGGATTGCACCATGTTTGCCTCCATCTTTTGGATCTTCTCCAACAAATCTAAATTTTCTTCTTGACTACCCTCATAATCTGTGTACCCTTGTGCTTGACATGCTTCATAGCCAAACTAACTTTGGCATTGCTCAGATGGGTATGCATATTGGTTTTGAATTTGATCAAAATGCTGATATGGAGGATTTGAAAAACATGTTGGAGGTGGGAAACATTGCTCGCTTGCTAAAATTGTAGATTCCATGGGGGAAATGAAGTCATGATTGCACAACTTCATGGAGTGAAAGAAGAATGACAGAGATGGAAGGAAAAATAGATGAGAAATGAAAAAAATGAGTGGAAAGAAGGTATGCAACTTCGAGAGATGGGTTATCGATCGATGGAGTCGCTAGATGTGTTTGCAAGTGCCTCCAAATGCTAAAATTTTAAACAGAACACATCAACCTAAAAAAATGAAGTGAAAGACCTAATGGTCCCACCGGATCATGCATGCCAAAACTATTAGTGCAAAATCACAACACCCCCAAATGAGTCATGGATCTACTTTTCTAAGGTAGGGTCATTTAGTGTGATTTTCATAACATGGGACCATCTCTCAAGCTGTGGGACTTGCGGACTTGAGATGGCCCTCGGAGAAAGCTGACTTCTTCTTCTTGATCCTAATGCTAAACTACTCCTAATGCAGAAATGACGTCTAACTACACCTATCCTAACAATGCCAAGGAGATAGGGAGAGAGAAAGTGCATAAAGAGGGAAATCCTACACTAATGAGGTGATAGCACCAAGAAAAGGGAAGTGTTGATCATCTATCAAAATGGCCATGAAATGAAGGGAGGTGAGGTGAGTAATTGAGAGGATGGACAATAATATCACGACAAAATGTCAGATTCACACAGAACTCCATTTTGATCCCATGAACACAACTCCCAGATCTATAAATGAAACATCCAAAACATGCATAAATACTCCAGAATGATGAGAGGCAAGAAGATGCAATGAAAACAAGCGAAGGATGGACAAACACATCACAAAAATGAGTTTTATTGCTTTAGAAATTTGCACAGAGCATCATACATGAGCAAGAGGCAAAGAACGCCATTTACAGAGCAAGGGAGGAGGTTCAGACTCCATTTTTGACCTTGGGAAGAAAAGAAGAGGGGAGGCAGAGAAGAAGAATGAACAAAAATTTTACAATGAATCCTACCCCGTATTTATAGATTTGATCAGAGAGAAGAGAGAGAGAGAGAGAGAGAGAGAGAGAGAGAGAGAGAGAGAGAGAGAGAGAGAGAGAGAGAGAGAGAGAGAGAGAGAGAGAGAGAGAGAGAGAGAGAGAGAGAGAGAGAGAGAGAGAGAGAGAGAGAGAGAGAGAGAGAGAGAGAGAGAGAGAGAGAGAGAGAGAGAGAGAGAGAGAGAGAGAGAGAGAGAGAGAGAGAGAGAGAGAGAGAGAGAGAGAGAGAGAGAGAGAGAGAGAGAGAGAGAGAGAGAGAGAGAGAGAGAGAGAGAGAGAGAGAGAGAGAGAGAGAGAGAGAGAGAGAGAGAGAGAGAGAGAGAGAGAGAGAGAGAGAGAGAGAGAGAGAGAGAGAGAGAGAGAGAGAGAGAGAGAGAGAGAGAGAAAGAGAGAGAGAGAGAGAGAGGAAATGAGAGAGAGAGAGAGAGAGAGAGAGAATGTAGGTCAAATTGTTATTAATGCTTCTACTAAAATCTACCCATAATATGTCACTTTTGGCTCCCCAGCAGGTCGAATCGAATCAAATTTGGTGTTTGAAGAGATTAGATTCTGCATTAATGGCCTGGAGGACTTTTCTTCATTTTTAACTACTGGGCCTACAAAATATGATTTTTATCCTTCCATGGTGTAGAGGAAATTGAGATGCTTCCAACGGTGTCGATTTGCTATATTTTGAGCCCCGAGTGGAAGATATGTCCCTTTGAAGTTTTACATCGATTCTATACAAATAGGTAGGAAAACAACTTGAAAATGGGTCCCTCTTTTGATTAGGAAACATGGTAGCCAGATTGGATCAAAAATTTGGGTCCACGGTCCGTAATTTAACTTTTGTCCTTTCGCGCAAAAATGTAAAAACTCAAAAACCTCCGCAGCCCTAAACTCCATCTGGACACGTGGCTCCTTTTGGTTGGTTGGGAAATGCATTTCCATTTTTACCTCTATGCCTTTTGGACAAAAGGAAAATTTTCACTTTTCTCCCGACGACCCCACCTTGGCTTTGACTCAGTTTATATGTTGACTTTTTCCCTCTTGGGCGGAGTCGTGGGTCTTTTTATAACTTTTACCCCTTTTGAGGCAAAGGGCGAAAAACTAACCTTTTCCTCGACTCCCGCTTTCCCCTAGGACACGCGTCACCCTGGTGCTTGCTTGGGAACCTTCTCTCCTTTTGACCCTTGAATCAGCACCATTGAGACACTTGGCAGCCTCCGTCGGCCTGTTAATGTTTTGACTTTTCAACTAACTCTGTCCCCCTTTGAGGACACGTGGAGGCACCGCACATGTTTGTAAATCCAACCCAAAGTTTGCCTTTGGAGGAGCGTCGGGTTGACACTTGTCTGCCTCCACTGCTTTGTGGACTATTCAACGGTCCTTCTTACTTTTTAGACTTTGAGCTATGTGGCAAACTCATGATCATTTGGGTTTCCACTGGGGACTGACTCTTGGAAATGCACCAGGCTGACACGCGGTACTCTCCACTTGCATTTCTATACTTAACCAATTTGAAGCCCACCTTTTGACCCTGTTTGACCCTTGGCTACATGGAGGGCTAGCGCAAGTTTGAGTCTCCACCCTGGGTTCCCTTTGCAAATTTACGCCAAGTTGACACGTGGCACGCTTGCTCTCGCCGAAGACTTTTCAATGCCCCGCAACTTTGGGGACTTTGGACGTGTGGAAGTGTGGCGCAAGTTTGGACTTTTCCTTTTGATCCGAGGTGAAATATGGATAACAGATTATGCTTGTATAGTGAAAACTACTCTATAAAAATTGTTGAAAACTATGCTAATATGATAAAGTAACTATAACTTCCCGGTCATAGGCGCTTAAGAAAGGTCAGGAGCACCCAAAAGCTCATATTTACATCTAGGCACTAGATTTCTATGCTTTGAACTAAGGACCCAAGTTAGAATCTAGGTTGTTTTATGACTATAATTCTATTTTGTTCTGCATGCTGGAGTTTATGTTCAAGTTGTGAGTTGCTGAATTGGGTGATAGATTCACCCAATGTATGTCCCCCCTCGTTTGGGGTGTATGCGATGTCATTAGGAGGATGCGGCCCAAAGGAGAGGACCAAATTATGATATGAAATTGATACCCTGTCAGGGGGAGGGAATGTGCATGGTAGAAACTAAGGCACATGTAAACAAGAAGGCTAGAAACATGTGTTAGTAGAAATAATGACAAACATGTTGTAGAAGACAATGTAAATAAGCAATAATGTAGAAAAAGTAGAATGTGAAATGAGGGTTTCAAATAGGACATCTCTCATAATGTCACAAGAAAATCAAGGTTGAAGAGGCCAAAATCATACAAGCAATGATCATACAAGACATAGGGAATAGCCCACAAATAATGACATACAATGGAAAACAATAAAGATATAAGAAAGAAACAAAGTATCGACAACCATGGTGGCAAATAGTTCCTGCAAGACAAATGTTGCACATGAAGTACCCGTTAGCATGTTAGAAAGATAAAGAGTATGTCAAAGTGTGTATAGATCCATGTAAAGTAGTGTGCTAGTAAGGATAAGAAGTAGTATAAAATGAAACAATAACACATGTGATGTGTAAGAGTAGAAATGTAGATGCCCCTAGGAGCCTCAATGGGACTGGTAAGAGGTACAATGCCAAACATCATTGTTGTGTGTAAAGATCTGTAGAAAGTATGCATTCACAACTAAAGAAAAAGTGAACGTGCATGTGTATATATAAAATATAATGACATACTGGATATCCGTCTAACATAGTAGCAAACCGTAACACGTGAGTATAATCAAACAAGAATAATTCCAACCAAGATATGCAACATGGTATGAATGAGTGAAATAGAATGGTATGCAATATGAATGTGATAGGAGTAATGTGCCCCTTGAGAACATGTGGATGATTAGGAGATGAGGATCATTTACACAACACCCCTCGACAATCAATAATGAACCATAGTAACAAGAACACGTCATCAAGAAATGGTTTGAATTGTGTGTGCTAGAAGGATAGGATCAATGAATCATATAACATAAAGAGTACAAGTGAGGTGAGGTTCATTTTCAGATTTAGACACTCGTCATGATCGAGTATGAACTGTGGAACTAGAGTGTGTCATAGGGAAATGATGATACAAGTTGTGTAAGATGCATGAGAAATACTAGATGTGAAGTGCAGAGCATAGTAGTAGAAAAGTGAGACACATGATAATGCTATGAGAGGTGGGGAAGATAAACATGATGACCCCAAGTTTACGATGATGAGTAATCTATTCAAAAAAGAGAAGGGAAAGGGTCCTCCACCGATGCTTTCAGAGGTAAAGGCACGTGACCATGCTCTGAGATCAGTGATGTACGAGACAAATGATGTATCGTGAGTGAGACCTATGTACACGAGACCTAGGAGGTGATGAGAACCTATGTGAAGGATATTGAGGAGGTGATGTTCACCTATTTGGAGGATATTGAGGAAGTGATGTGTACCTATGTGGAGAAAACTGAGGAGGTGATGTGTACCTATGCAGAGGAGACCGAGGAGGTGATGTGCACCTATGTGAAGGAGTCATCCGAGTAGTGGACCTAAGATGATGAGATAGACTAGTGGACTAATGAGATCAAGTAGATTGTGTGAAAATAAGATAGGTAGGTACAAAATGTGCCTTAGATTTGATAGGTCCAAGGGGCTAGATGCTTTGAAGCAAGTGCAATGAAAACCTCAAGAAGAGGTGTGGCCATCATGTGCATGGCAAAACACCCTTGATGGTGACAACTTGCTTATTGTGAATGAATTTGAGACATAAGTGATTCATTGAAATGATAGCCTTAGTGGCATGGAGCCAAGGAAGACCCAAGAACATGTCACAACCTTTGATTGCGAAGGTACCACAACAAATGACACAAACATGGTGAGAGGCCCAACTATAACTGGAAGCTTGATGAAACCATAAGATTTGGGAACTGGATATGAGATATGAGAGAGTGGATAGTTGATAGCGACAAGGAGTGCAATAGAGCACACACCCATATGAATCGATGGATTGATCATTGTATTATTGATAGCATGAGGTATGATAGAAATGTGAATATGTAATGTATCAGAAGAGAATGTGGCATGATAATCGTGATCATAGAATGTAATGAATGGTGGAGATGCATCAACATTAACAACTAGAAAATCAAGAGCCCCCGATGAAGGAGGAGGCACTACACGATATGTATGATTAGTAGAAGAATCAATAGCCTACTTGTCATGATTAGGGAGAGGATCATTAAAGATTTTGAGATTTTTGTTTTCATTGATCGACGTAGATGTCAAAGGCTAAGGGATCTTGATAACATTATATCTATAAGATCTTGAATGAGATGTCTGAGTTTGAAACATCGATTAGTAGAATGCCCAATGCATTGATGATAGTCACATATAAAATTTTCATTATAATTGTGTCCTTTAGGTCGAGATGGATCTAGATTAAGTGGAGGAGGAAGCGTAATAATATTTCTCTCAATAAGTTGTGGCAATAGAATATGTGGAGCACAAGGAAATTTTGTGAATGTACACTTTAGAGGTTGTCATTAAAGATTTTCAAGAGTAGAGACAATGTTAATAATAGCTTTTACTTCAGTGGGCTTAGTAGATGGCTTGAAAGTTGATTTTCTTTAAAATCAAGTAGAAGATGAAGCCTAATCATGATATTTAAGCTTGCTCATAGATAATGATTGCTTTTGTGTAACTTAAGAGTATGACATAGTTAATCAAATGATGGAGAGGTCTCAAAGATGACACTCTCTTACAAAGGAGACAAAAGAATTTGGACAAAAAGATCTTGTAATTCTAGAGTCCACAAGTACATTAGACATCTTAGCTAAGTTATTCTTATACTGTAAAACATAGTCCACTAAATGCTCATTAGATCCTTGTTTAATTTGTGCAAGTTGAGCATAGGAGATCTTAGAACCAATATTTATTTAAAATATGTGAGAAAAGCATCACTTAAATGCATAAATGATGTTACCGAATGGACAGGTAGATATTAAAACCAACACATAACAAAGTCTTAGAGACTTTTAGAAAACAAACTTTGCTAGTAGAGGATGGTCATCCACACAATCTAGACATACCACATGAAATGCTCAGATACGCTCTTGAGGGTCACCATGGCCTTTGAAGGTGGGTAGCTTAGGGTGACGAAATTTGGAGGAAGTGGATAGGCTGAAATGGTGGGTGTGAAAGGAGTGTGAAGGAGTAAAGTGGAATCAAGAGATGGAGATGCACGAGAAGTAGCCATTTGAAGTTGACAAATTTGAGTCTACAAATCCTGATATAAAGAAGTTAAATCAGGATTGTTTGAAGAAGAGCCAGGTTGTGCAATAAAAACATTAGGTTGAATGATGGAAGTGGTAGTAGTGTGAATGGAAGTGGGAATATGAAGGGGTTGAGTAGAGGCCATGATAGCCGAGGAATAACTAACAAGGGGTGCAAAAGCAACATCTCGAGAGTTTTTAGCAGCCATCAAAGCATGGAGAATATGTGGAAGATGAGTGGGATTGTCATGCAAAGCTTGACGAAAATTGGTAAGCTTGTCTAATTTCTCTTGATCAACATTGGTGTCCTCATCATATGATTTCTCACTATCATATGTTTTAATGTTTTGAGAGGAACATTTTGAGAGTTAGAAAAGGGGTTATCAGATTCAACCATTGATTTAGAAACCCTATGGGTAGATGGAGGGATCTCTATATGCTTAAAAGACCCAAAATGACCACTACGGGTGATGGGCATAAGAAGAAAACCCTAGAAAGAAGGTTGGAGTCGAGCGATGGGTTCACCAAATGATTTAACAAATATAGAATTTTTAAAACCCTAGATATTATAGAGTCACATATGATAAATAAACACCAAGTACATATCTAACACACATAATAAGCAAAGTAAATATAAAACCCTAGGTGCGAGAGAGAGAGAGAGAGAGAGAGAGAGAGAGAGAGAGAGAGAGAGAGAGAGAGAGAGAGAGAGAGAGAGAGAGAGAGAGAGAGAGAGACTTAGCTGATTTTGCAATTGATCCCAAAGTATTATGGACTAGAAGATTGATGAAGAGGAGGAATAATATGTCACAACCGCACTCAATTTTTTTATAATTGTCGATGAGCTTGGACTAGGCACTTGGACTGGGGTGAGGGTGCCTAGGCATTAGAGACCTTTTTGCTAGGTTGTGTGACATCATAGGAGCTTGGAAATTGATTCTTCTTGTGTCACAAGATGGTCACTAGATTTTGATGTTGGTTTCATGTATGTTGATAGATGATTGTTGTATTCACTTGTAACATGTAAAGAGAAAAATAACTTGCAAAACCCCAAAATAAATCAAATCCTAAAAAGAAAATATGCAAATGGGGAGTTAGATGACCATGATGGTCACCTGACAGAGTGAACTTACGATTTGTGTTCAGTTAGCACACCACTGACATAATATATAGATCTAAGCATACATGCAAATAAAAGCGGATATTCTACCGTAAGAAATATACAAAATAAGACATAAATCAACACTAGATTTAATGTGGTTCACCCAGTGTGGGCTACGTCCACCAAGAAACAAGCCAATCTATTATCCAAAGCTTTGACAAGATATATAATGAAGATTTACAATCTTCCACACCTCTCAAATGTTTAGTACTTTCTTCCTTCAAGTTTTTGCTCTACCACCAAGAATTCTCTCTCACCAACCTTTTTCAAGTTCTTTCTAATTCTTGTTTTTCATTATTTTCTAAACCCTAGCTTTTGTGCTTATATAGTCATTTATAGACTTAGGGCACTTAGCCATGTAATTACAATCAATAAATATATTTAATGCTAAAAATAGATATAATTCCGAGATTTAATTAAAACTTCATCGCACAGGTAACCGACGCTAGTTTTCCTAACCGTCGCCGGTTCCTACTTTCCCTTGACCGATGTCGGTCTTCCCTGACCGATGGTCTGACCTTAACCGATTTTGGTTACTATGTTTTCCAGCAAGTTCCAATTACATGCTAAAATGAAGTAATTGAGCTCCACAACTCAACAATCTCCCACTTGGAGTTTAATTACTACACCATACCTATACAACATCATTCTTGGATCCTTCCTTGGCTTTGTTTCTTCCTCTTCAAGTCTCAAACTCGAAGACCAACAGAAGTGGAGTGTAGCTCCAACTTCTCCTTTGCTAATGGCTTTGTTAGCATATCCGCAGGGTTCTTTCTCGTATGAATCTTTTCCAGATTCAACTATCCATCCTCCAATACTTGCCGTATGAAGTGATACCTCAACTGAATGTGTTTCGTTCTCGAATGAAACATTGAGTTTTTTGCAAATGAATTGCACTCTAATTGTCACTAAACAATTTACAATCACTTTTCTCCTTTCCTAACTCTTCCATGAACCTACTCATCCATATCATCTCCTTGCTAGCCTCTAGTAGCTGCAACATACTCTTCCTCTGTAGTAGAAAAATCCACAACCTTCTACAATCTGAAATCTAGCTAACTACCATTCCACCTACTGTGAAAATATATCCAGTAGTGCTCCTCCTACCATCCAGATCTCCAGCCATATCCGAATCAACATAGCCATGTAATGAAATATCCAAACCTCCATAGCATAACTACATGCTAGATGTCCCTTTCAAATACCTGAGTATCCATTGGACTACTTTCCAATGCTCTTTACCTGGATTATCCATATATCTACTCACAACTCCCACTACTTGTGCAATGTCTGGTCTGGTACAAACCATAACATACATGAGACTTCTAACTACTAAAGCATATGGTACTCGTGTCATGTATTTTACTCCTCATGTGATGAAGGACACTGATCTTTACTCAATTTGAAGTGTCCAAGCCATAGGTGTGCTAACAGGTTTTGCATTCTACATGTTGAACCTTTCTAACACCTTGTAGATATAATCCTCCTGAGACAAATACAATTTCTTGTTTTTCCTGTCTCTATGTATTTGCATGCCAAGGATTCTTTTTGCAGCTCCTAAATCCTTCATAGCAAATGTGTGAGCTAGCTTTCTCTTAAGCTCACCAATGTCCTGCATACTAGATCTTGCAATAAGCATATCATCCACATACAATAAAAAATAATATAGCTCCCATTTTAAAGCTTCTTGAAATAAACACAATGGTCAGATTCACATCTCAAGTAACCATGCTCATGCATAAAACTATAAAACCTCATGTACCATTGCCTTGGAGCTTTCTTGAGCCCATATAGGCTCTTTTTCAACCTGCACACTAGTTTCTCCTTACCCTTGACTTCATACCCAAACGACTGCTGCATATAAATTTCTTCATCCAAATCACCATGAAGGAAATCGTCTTCACATCTAGTTGCTCTAAATGTAAATCTTCTACTATAACTAAACTCAATACAATATGAATAGAAGTCATCTTAACAACAGGAGAAAATATTTCACCAAAGTCAATACCTGCTTTTTGTGTAAATCCCTTTACTACAAGCCTTGCCTTGTACCTTTTCTATCCACCCTCTTCTTCCTTAATCATGTAAACCCACTTGTTCTACAATATCTTCACCAACTTAACCAAATCCCAAGTTTGGTTCTTATTCTCCATCTCTCATCCATGCCATGCTCCCACTGAACGTGAGTCTTATCCTGCATTGCTTCTTCAAAGCTCTCTAGTTCACCACTATCAGTCAACAATAAATAAAATAGAGAAGGTGTAAATATTTTTGGAAGTTTACTTACCCTTTGTGACCTTCTCACAGGAGTTTGGGGTACCGGAGGCTCAATCTGGGCCTCCTGGACATTAGTATCAACTTTGACTAGTGACCGACGCCGGTCACCTCTAACCGATCGGTTATTCTAACCGATACCGGTTCTGATCCTCTGTAACCATTGGCGGTTCATCTGACCGATGTCGGTCAGGGACTAACCGACCATGGTTACTGTGTATTTCTATAGGTGTTTCTTTAAAACCCGAGAGTTCATTTTCATCAATAAACTTCTCAATTTTCTCATCCTTGGGTACCAAAATTTGATCCATGTACATTCTCTTTTCATTCCATTCAACATCACGACTCCTAATAATTTTAGAATTCTCTAAATCCCAAAAATAGAAACCATTGAAATCACTAGATCCATAACCAATGAAAGTGCACCTCTTGGATTTTGCATCCAACTTTTCCTATTTTCCTTATCAACATGCACAAAAGCTTCTGAACCAAAAATTTAAGAAAAGAAAGATCTACCTCTTTTCCGGTCCAAGCTTCCTCTGGTATTCCTCCATCTAGTGAACTTGAAGGGCCATGGTTAATCAAATAAACCATCTGTATCAATTCCTTTACCCAAAACTGTAAGGGCAATCTAGAATGTATCCTCATACTTCTAGCACATTCCATGATTTTCCTATTCATTCTTTCTGCAACACCATTCTCTTGTGGTGTTCTTGGAACCATTCTTTCTCTACGTATCCCATTCACTAAACAATAATCATTGAAAGCCTTACTACAATATTCACCACCATTATCAGATCTAAGGCACTTTAACTTAGAATTTGATTCATTCTCAACAAGGGCTTTCCATCTTTTAAAAGTCTCAAAAACATCAGATTTATGTTTAATACAATAAACCCATACCTTTCTTGTAGCATCATCAATGAAAGTAACATAATACTAGGATCCTCCATGAGAAGCTACCTGAGCTGGTCCCCACACATTTGAGTGTACAAGCTCCAATTTCTACTCCTTCTTAGTTGCCCCAACTTTGAGAAATCTCACTCTTTTGCTTTCCAAAGATACAATGCTCATAGAAATCAAGATCTAAATCTTTCAAATCTGATAACTTACCCTTAGCCTTTAAGATCTACATTCCTTTTTGACTCATATGACCCAACCGATTATGCCACATGCATGCATCTAAATCTGAAGTAGATAATGCAGAAAAGGAATCAAGTAATATAGGTAGATAAATATAACGTTCCTACCTTCTTACCTCTTTCCACAACAAAAGCACCCTTGGTGACTTTCCAAGAGTCTCCTATAAAAGTAACCATGCAACCAGATTCACCTAGTTGCCCTGCAGAAATAAGATTCCTCCTGAGGCTTGGCACATGCCTCACATATTTCAATACCCATGTATTTCCATTATGTAATTTTAGATGAACTTCCCTTTACAGTAATACTGCAAGGTTCATCATCACCCAAATAAACATGCCCAAAATTTCCTTGGACATAATTTCTGAAATAACCCTTATTAGGGGTTGCATGGAAAGAAGCTCTGAATCTAAAACCCATGATTCAATTCTACTATCTAAAGAAAGAATAAGAGCATCTTGCATTACCTTTGATGAAGCAAGATTCACCTCTTTACCTTTGTCTGGTTTTTGATTCTCTTTATCCTTTGACCAACAATCTTTCTTTGCATGTCCTTTCTTTCCACATTTCCAACAAGTAATTCCCTTACTTCTGGATTTAGATCTGCTTCCCTTGACTTTGATTTCCCATGGCTCTTACTCTTGGATCTCTCCTTTTGCTTCCCCTTGCTTTCTACATTCAAAGCATTTCCAGATGATGTTTCCTCTGTACTCTTCCTATGAATTTCTTCATTCAAGATTATACTAACCACATCATCAAACTTCAAAATATTATTAGCAGATGTTGTATTACTAACAACCATTACCAAGTTGTCCCAACTATCAGGCAAAGAACATAAGAATAAAAGTGCTTTTACTTCATCATCAAATGGTATAGCAACCAATTTTAACTGATTTACAATAGATTGGAAATCATTCAAATGACTAGAGGTAGATTCACCTTCATGCATCTTAGAACTAAATAGTTTCTTCATCAAATAAACTTTATTTGAAGCACTAGGTTTTTCATATAAATTAGCAAGAGATTTCATTAAGTCTACTATCGTAGAAGCCACTTCTGTAATATTGGAAGCCATGGATGCTGCCAGCTCAATCTTATAGATCCCAAAGCCTTTCTATCAAGAATCTTCCATTCTTCATCAGTCATCTTCGTAGGTCTAGACTTCTCATCCAATGGTAAGTACAAATCTCTTTGATATAGATAATCCTCAATCTGCATCTTCCATAATTGATAATTTCATTTGTCAAATTTCTCTACCTTGTATTTATTATCTTTTGCCATTGTTGTAGCTCCCACTCAATCAAAAAAACCTCTGTGAGTAAATCTGTCAACACAAAACCCTCAAAAAAATCTCGATACCGATTGTTTGGGGTTAGCACACCGGTCATCAGATGATAATATATCGATCTAAGCATACATGCAAATAAAAGTGGATATTCTACCAGAAGAAATATACAAAACAAGAGACATAAATCAACACCAGATTTAACGTGGTTCACCCAGTGTGGGCTACGTCCACCAAGAAACAAGCCAATCTATTATCCAAAGCTTTGACAAGATATATAATGAAGATTTACAATCTTCCACACCTCTAGATGTTCAAGATTTTTCTTCCTTCAAGTTTTTTCTTCTACCACCAAGAATTCTCTCTCACCAACCTTTTTCAAGTTCTTTCTAATTCTTATTTTTCATTACTTCTAAACCCTAGCTTTTGTGCTTATATAGTTGTTTATAGACTTAGGGCACTTAGCCATGCAATTATAATCAATAAATCTATTTTAATGCTAAAAATAGATATAATTCCCGAGAGTTAATTAAAACTTTGTCACACAGGTAACCGACGCCATTCTACCTAATTTTCGCGGTTCCTACTTGCCCTGACCGACGCCTCGGTATGACCTTAACCAATGCTCATATCATCGTGTTTTCCAAAAGTTCCAATTGCATGCTAAAATGAAGTTAGAAAATGCAATACCTTGCCCTTGAGTGAATGCTAGATGGTTTCCTGATGCTCTTAGAATGTTTTGGATGCAAAATTAGGTGATGATAATAGATGCTTAGATTTTGGTCCTTTATTTTGGTCACATATATTTTTATTTATATGATTCCCTTGTTTAAATTTTGTAATTGACAACTAAAAGGCTGACCCATAATAAAATAAGAGGCCCAAAAGAGGTGAGTAAAATACAAAACTATTAGGGGTGACCAAAGGGGAATATGGCACAGGTGTTGACCTCTGGCTAGGCATTGGTGTCTAGAGTCATTAAAGATAAAACAATAAATATTAGATTGGGATGTGGGGTGTGTAAGACAAAAGAGGATATAAGAAAGACAAAATAGTGGCCAAAGATAGATGTCAATTACTAGTTTTCTTGCTTAGGAATCACATGAATATTGGTATGTGATTAGGACCTAGAAATGTACCCAAGTGCATGATTTTGTGTCTATAGTTACCAAGGGTTCTATAATTATTGTCACCAGAAGAGAGAGGGTTGTTAGAGAGGGAAGAGATATGACATTTAGCTCATACATGACCAATGTTGCCTTAAAGTGAGTTACCTTCTTTGCGACTTCTTGACTTATTAGGATGTAGATCAACACTTTCGATTTATGGCATTAGGGGGATTGGACCATCACCTTAGAGGATATTTACGGGATACTTGTGGTTCCTGTCGGAGAGATAAGAAGTCAAATCGAAGAGCACCATCTCATCGGATGAGGCCCATAGATGGGCAACCTACTTGGGAGATGCACAGAACTCGACACAAGTGTAAAATAGGGTGTCAAACTAGTGACCATTGAGGGTGCCCCTATTCCCACTCTGCACAAGGATATCATTGGTATGTTGGCCTCATGTTTGATTGGGGAGAAAGATAGGGACATGTTTCTATTATGTTGGGAACTTATTATGGAGAGCATTGAGCTCTATGGGAAAGTATTTGCATGGGGGTGGACATACTTGGAACTACCTACCGTGACCTAAACAGATTGTCATATATAGGGCTACATATCTCATCCACCCCACACTAGTGATGTCATGGATCTATGAGCATGTTATCCCCTACTAGAGGGGTGTTAGGATAACAGATCCTAGAGAGATCAGTGGCTACTATATGTGTCGACATGGCTTCACTTAGGGCTACACATAGTTAGAAGTGACATTGACCACAAAGGATATGGTGGCTTAGCCATATCAGGATATGATAGGCCGATGGGGTGAGGAGGCATTTATTTTATACCTATAATACTACCTCTCATTTGCTTAACTACAGTAGTTAGGTTGATATAAATCCAATTCTTCGGTGTTCCCTAGCAGTTTGGGTTACCTTTCTCGATGTTCTTCCATTGGTTGGAACCATATATAAAGGTATATGAGAGGTGAGAGTTGACCAGTAAGGGCCGAATCCGGTGGATAATTATAATGCATGTTGTTGTAATTGGGAAACTAAGAGTTACAAATGGACCCAACTATTGGTGTTGTAGTTAGTGCGATAGATTTTGTAGATTGGTGAGGACCCGATAGGGAGTGAGCAGGGAGGAGGTCAAGCACAGACTTGGGATCAAAGAAGTCATACCCGAGTGACAGGTATAAGAGAGGAATGAAGAATTCCAAATCTGAGGAAGAGGTAGAGGAGGATTCCATCCATCTAAAGGATATGGAGGAGGAGGAGGAGGACGTGATAGCTCCCCGTAGGAGGCATAACGTCGCCTATAGACTCGAGTGGGCCGCCATCGAGAGACCCGAGTGAGTACTTATACCCTTCTCTTTCCTTCTACTTCCTATATTAGATGTTAGTGAAATATTTTTTTACATGTTCTAACTCGTCATCGCACATTTGTGTTTTTGCATCCACATTTGATGGATGGCGAGATCTTATTAGGCATACAAACCTAGATTTATTCATGATCACTACTAAGATATTGTTGTCACTTTGAAACACACCCTTTGAGAATGACATGGTAACACTCCTACTCTATAGGTGACCTGTATGTTAGAGTGAATATCCGAGAGAGGGCTAGTTCCCCTAGTGAAACACCTAAACTAATTCTATCTCCTAAGGCTAACTCTATTCTACCAAAATGGATTGGTAAAAGGGAGAAGGAAAAACTAAAAAAGGGTGGTGATACACCAAATTGTTTTGAGAACTTCATACTTATTTTTATCACACAAATGAAGAAAGGAAACCACACACACCATACACTAACTACAAGTAATTAAGTCAAATTGAAAGTAACTCATAAAAGGGTTCTAATGAATTGTCAAGGGACATGAAGGGGAAAAGATGGCTCCACAACAAGATCCTACAAACAACTTGTTAAACACAATCTATGACCAACACATTGACACAATAATGTATAAAGGCATGAGAGATTAAATTGATAAAATAAGGATAAACAAGTATCACAAAATAAAATTAGTTTAAAGACAAAGTATGCACTAAATACAAATTGTAGAAGGTAAAACACAACTCCTTTATTGCTTCAAGAGGTGGAATAAGAAAAAAAATTCACTCACAAACCTTGCTTTCTCAATCAAAAAGACTGAATTGTTTTAGAAATATGAATGAAGAAGTTTTTTATAAAAATATGAGAGAGAAGAAGGATAAAAAATCCTAGACATGCAAGTCTGACTTAAAAATAGAATAAAACAATGCAGTTTGTTTGCTTGTTTCAAAAGTAGCTCCTTCGGTGTAAAAAAATACATGGTTTCTACTTTATTTTATCTATTTTTCCCAAAAATAATCTCTGCATGGCTCAAAATAAATTTTCTATTTGTTTTACATGCTTTGTTATGCTTTTAAATATCGATGACGAAACAAGCTTTAATATGCATGCTTTTATCTATTCTTAGTCTTCTTTCACAAAATTTTTTTTTTTTTTCATGAATTTTCCTTTGAATGTCTTCAATCCTTGAAGTAAATTATGTCAAATTGTAGATATGGGTGAGAGATTTCCAACGAGATAAATTTTGTAAAATTTGGAGTTGTAGAACAAAAGTTATGGCCTTCTGAAGTTCTACTTGTTGTGATGCATAGGAAGATGACACGTCTCAGCTTTTAATTGGCTTAGGGATTGAGTTTTCTCATGTGCCTACCTCCCTAACTTGCTTCCATGTGTCCTCCTCTAATTAGCTTGTGGGATTAGGCTTTACTTCTTTTTGAAACACGAGCCAATGAAAAGACACCACATATGCTTTAGATTTCACAGTTTTGGGCTCAATGAATATTTGATTATGAAGTATGAACCATTTAGAGCACTCCATACACTTTTAAAATGTCACTACTTTGATTTACTCTACTAATCTTTGTAAAACTTGAACCAATAGGAGAACACCACGTATCTCTACGCCTTTTTCTCAACTCGGCCACTATGAAATTATGACCAATAAAAGCATCATGTATCTTCATGGTCAACCCAATTGATTTTTGTGAAAGCCGAGCCAATAAACTGCTCTGCTCCATGAATGTATCTTTGGTGTCATCCTCGACTCGAGTCCTACTGAAAATCTGTGAAATGTAAACAAATAGGGAAGCTCCACACATTCTTAATGTCAGTCCTTTCTAAAAGAACTTTGTCGCTTGTGAAGTGTGAACCAATCAGAGCATCCCATGCTACCTTCACCCTTTATCGACATGTTCCAACCCTATTTCAAACCGTGAAAGGTGAGAAAATAGGAAATTTCCATGCATCTTCACTTTTTAGCTTTGAAATCTGCCACTTGTCCTATTGACTTTTCACTGACCAATACTGGACCCAAAAGCTTTACAAACTTGGTTTATTCTAGAGCCTTATGTTTGCAAAAGTCCATCGCTATGAAAATAGTTAGAATCCCACCATGTGTCCCCTCTCGTAACGTTAATTTTCCGCCACGTGGCCATATCTTTAGATGCTGAAATTTAACGGCCATTTGAATGTCTGTCAGCGATTTTATACAACCCTCCAATGATTTAAAATTGGTTTCCATGGATTTTTAAAATGTTAATGGCAAGTGTTGTTGAGAAGTGGAAATTGATGACCGTTTGAACATATTTTTCTCTTTAAAAATGGCTAAGTCCATTTTAAAAGACTGATTTGTGCTCTGTCCAAAAGATGCTTTTGTTCTCGATGTTTTCTAACAGGACCTTTACAATTATAGTCTTCATCTCATGCAATCCATCCATATAAGTCATTCCCATGAACTTGTTCTTCCATTAATGGCCTGTATGTCTTTCCAAAAGATCTTTCCATATGAGAAACAAAGTTTTGAGTTTCCTTCTTGCACATGTGCAAGAAATGTCAACAATTTATGGTGATTTTGTGGGGTCAGCTTCTACTAGATGAAATGATCTAGTGCCTTGATGCATCCATTGGGCACACAATTGAGTATTGATTATTATAACCTACTTGGAACTGTAAGGACACTAAAATACCTTTAACAAAAGGAAAACATGTGCATGCAAACACTTATTAGACACACCAATAAAGTGCATAGAGCACATAAGAAAAGAAACTACAAACAACAATGTGCATGAAGCACTTGGAGGAAAGTAAACACAACAATCTACTACAAAGGAAAACATCCCTAGTAACAAGGTTTGAGATACATCCCATTAACTGGGATGGGAAATTCATCACCATTCAGTTTAGAGAGCTGAAAAATCATTGTGTTGCTTGTAACTGTAATCAAGTATGGTCCACTCCAAAAAGCATCAAAATTTGTGTGTCTTCCAAGTTTTGTTCTATCTTCATCCCACTTAAGCACAATGTCTCCCTCTCTGAATGTTCTAGCAGATGATTTCTTATCAAAGTAACTCTTGACTTGTGCTTGATGAAGTTCCATCATTTTCATTTCCTTGTTCCTTATTTCTTCCAACTCCATCAACTCTGCAAATCTGATTTCCATTGAATCTACTCCATCATCTCCATTTGTTTAATGAGGTCTAGAGTTGGTAATTCATTAGAGATAGGAAACCTTTCTTCTCTACCATAGAAAAACATGAAAGGAGAATTACCAATTGATATTTTAGGAGTAATTCTATCAGCCCATAAGGCTGATTTCAGTTTTGTATGCCATGATCTCTAATTTTCTTCCATAGTATTATTTGATGATTCTAAGAAGATTCTTGTTTTTGATTCAGCCAAGCCATTCCCTTGAGGATAATAATTAGAAGAGGTTGATAGATGAATTCCAAGCTTGACTGCCCATGCACTGATTCTTGCTCCAAGGAAAGCTAATGCATTATCTGAGATGATTGTTGTTGGAACACCAAACCTTGTGACAAGACCTTCATAAAAATCTAAAACTGATGTCTCATTTGCTTCCTTTAAAGCCACTATTCTATCCATCTTGTGAAGTAGTATGTAGTTATGAGAATCCATTTATGACCTATACACTAGAAGGTGGATTAATCATGCCAATAAAATCCAATCCCCATTGCATGAAAGGTTGATTTACCTGAATGGGTTGAAGAGGAAGAGCTACTAGCTTTTTTTTTTTCTACAAAAATTGCACACTTTTCACACTTCCTTACCCATGTATGAGCATATTTGAATAATTTTGGCTAGTAATAACCAACTCTCATGATCTTCAAGGTTGTAGCTCTTGGTGCAAAATGGCCACCAGATGAACCATCATGAAATTCCTCCAAAACATGCTCAATCTGATCTAAGTCAATGCATCTTAAAAGAACTCCATTCACATATTTTCTAAAAAATATATTATCAACAAGAACATAAGGAATGGACTGTAATCTGAAATACCTCCTTTTTTCTTTTTCTAATCCTTGTGGGAATTGTCTAGTTTAAGAAAATGGATCATATCTTGGGTCCAACTTTGAGGAAATGAAGGAACTACTGGATTTGGACCATCTTGAATTACTAAAACTTGATCTTTATCATCATGAAAGTCTGAAGCTAACTAGCTCACACATTCCTCTTCCTCTAACCAACTTAGTGACTTTAATATCAACATCATATTCCATTACCTTTGTGATCCACCCACCCTCTTCTCATTCAAATATTTTCTCAAAATAAATTCTTTAACACTTGGTGAGAAACCATTAAATGAATCTTGTTATTAGAAAAGAAGATGTCTAAATTTCTTGAGGCTCCTAATTACTAAAAGAACTTGTTTCTCAACAAAGGAATAATTCACCTCATAATCATGTAGCCCTTGACTGAAAAAAGAAATTGGTTGCTCCATTCCCTCATCATTTTTTTGTACCAACATAGTTGAGATTGTATCAATTGACCCAAAAGCATAAAGAATGAAGTCTTTTCTAAAATATGGATTAGTGAGAGTTGGAGCTTGTGAGATGGCATGTTTGATTTCTTCAAATGCATTTCTTTCCCTTTGTTTTCCAACTGAAAACCATATTATTCTTCTTGAGCATTGAGGTTAGTGGATTTACAAGATTTGCAAAATCTGGAATGAATCTTCGATAAAATTAATCCTACCTAGAAAAATTTGTAATGCCTTCTTATGATTTGGAAAAGATAAGGAAAAATTGCACTTACTCATTCAGGATCAATTGTGAGACCTTTCTTGGAAACAATGTGACCAAGTAACTTACCCTCATGGACTGAAAATACACACTTCTTTGGATTAAGTGAAACACCATATTCCTGCATCTCTCAAAAACATGTCTAAGATGTATGATGTGATCTACAACATGTTTTGAAAAAATAGTTATATCATCCAAGTAAACAAGAACACAAGTATTGATTAATCCTTGAAATGCCAAGTCCATTACACGTTGAAATGTGGCTCCTGCATTTGATAATCCAAAAGGCATTTTCCTATATGCATAAGTGCCCCATTTTGTGGTGAATGTTGTCTTAAATTGATATGATTCTTGTACCAAAATATGATTGTAGCTGAATAGCCATCAAGTAATGAGAAACATTATGAGCCACTTACTCTCTGCAAAATTTTCTCCATGGATGGTAGAGGGTAATGATATTTTAAAGAAGCTCTATTTACAGATCTCGAAATCTACACACAACCATATTTCTCCACTCTTTTTCCTTACAGAACCAAATTGGTGACCCATGATGAGTGTTTAATAGGAAAAATAATGTTAGCCTTGATTAACTTGTCCAACTCTTGTTTCATCAATGGTTCAATTTTGGGATTGATTGGTCTTTGCTTTTGTCTAACTAGTTTGGCTTTTTGATCCAATTCTATGGTGTGTTGAGCTAGATTTGGATTAAAAAAAATTTTAAATCACCATAGTTCCATGCAAAAACATCATCAAATTCTTGAGCAAGTTGAACAAAATCAAGCCTTTCATCATCATTACATACCTTTCCTACTTTGAGTGCTTTTCATTTCCAATATTGATTGCTTCATAATCCTCTTGTTTAATCATCATATTGGATTTTTATTTTTGACCTGATCATTTGTGTTGAATATAGACTGAGAGTAATCAATCCTTGAGGAATTTTTTTATATTTTAGCTGAATAATTTGATTATCATATTGTTGTGCAACCTTTCCGATTTCTGACTAAAAACTCAGCTTCATCTTGTAAGAAATTAACAATTTTTGATCTGATTCAAACACTGCCAATTAATGTTGTTATCTGGAATAGAAGGTCTTACCACTATTTTGACATATTTTGATCTCTATCTTTCTTTTTTCTGATCTGGAATATCAACTTGAGCACCAATGAAAGCCAACCTATCTGCATGTTTGTTCTTCACTCTAGGAATAGACTGAATATTAAAAGCATCAAAGTCCTCAATTAAATCCCATACCTGTTTTTGTAAGATCTCAACAAGTTGTTCTTAGTGGAAACTTGTTCTCTGATTTGGTTAACCACTAACTCACTATCACCAAAAACTTGCAACTACTTTTCTCCTTTCTTTCTTTCCCACTGAAGACCATGCACAAGAGCTTCATACTTTGTTGTATTGTTTTGTGCAAGAAAATGAAATCTCAGAGCTGAAAAATAATTTGTCTTTGTTGGGGAAATCAACATGATTCCTCCACCTACTCCATTTTGCTTCTTGATCCATCAAAGTATAATTCCCACAAACCTTCTTCTTGATGATCTGTTTTGACAAGGTTAGGAACCATAACATTTTCTTCATGCAAACAATATGTTCCAAGCTCAACTTCTTCAATATGGTATATGGATCAATAGAATATTTTGAGAATCCCATTCATCAAGTAATAAATCAGGAATTCCCTCTAGAAGTGTGGTTGGATCTTGGTCAACTGGTTGGTCTTCTTCATCTATGATCATGCAATTTGAGTTAATGACACTAGGAACATAAGGCTCTATGTGGTGTTCTGATATTGGTTCAGATTTTATGGTAACCTTGGTACCATATCTTGTTCTAAATAACATATGAGACCAGTCTGATGATAAGTAACCTCCAATTTTGGCCGTGAAATATCTAGAAGACATAAGGCAAAAAAGAGGAGGAAGATCAATAATGAAAACATCTTGAGGAATGGAGAAGGTGGGGCATGCATGCAAGGTTAAGCTTCATATTTATAATGAATCCAATAGTGGTTATTGGTGTTCCATCAAGCTAAACTACTCCCTTAGAAAGAGGCTCATAATCTAAACCAAGTTTTTCAACAACTTGCTTGGGCATAATTGAGCTAGAGGCTCAAAATCAATCATGCAATTGTGAACTAGATTTTGACCTATGATCAATGAAACATAGAAGGGAGGTGGCTTGAAACTCTTATTTTCTTGAGATTCCTTTGGATTAGATGTATTGGTGAGCACAACCTTAGATGGTTCTTTAGATGGTTGGCTAGAAAGATTGAGATTTGACAAAGCTTCTTGCAAAAGGTCCTTTTGTCCAGGAAGTGACAATGTATCCCATATTGACATACTAACTTTAGTTTTCTTCATATGCTCAAGGATATTAAAATATGGGGTACTAACCTTTTTGTGACTTGTTAACAACAACACCTTCTTGTATTGGAGGAATGGAGAATTGGAACCTCTTGCTGATTTGGAGAATTTTGTAGGTTGATTTCTTTGATTACCTTGTTGATTTGAGACTGAAAAATTCAAGTATGCAAAAATGGAGAAGATTGAGAACTTCTCTTACCAATAGGATGCTCCACTTCTAATGCTCTTTTCTTAGACCTTGTGTTTTTCCACATAAGTAGAGTTTTGATTATTGTCAAGCTGATTTATCCCATAAGTCATCCTCTTGCCAATTAAGGAATGTAGCATCACTTTGCACTAATTCTTTTGAAACTTCTTGTTGTGGTGGAGTCTCAACTGTTGGACCTTGTGACATAATAATTATTTGCACCATAAGTGCTTGATTTTGAATACCATTAAAGCATGAATTTTGATTATGAGGTTGATTACATGGATAACACCACTCATAATCTTGGATCAGATTATTTGGACTAGAACAATTACTTTGGATGTGCTAGCAACATTGGGATTAATTGTTTGAATAGGCTTTGGATTAGCAAACTGATTTGAGCCTTGTAAATTTGGTTGGAAAGGGGGTCTATTCTGTTGATTGGGAGGATAGTAAGGTTTGAAACTCTAACTTTTTTACCTTTTGAGAGCAACTATCTCATTCCCATAATATTTTAAAAGTCCTTTTATCTCTTGCAAATCACTTGATTGGACTTGGGTAACATTGGTTTGGATCAAAGGATGAGAATTAGATGTTGGAATTGGGGCTATTGTAGGTACTTGATGAGAAGTGGGAGAGGAAAATCTAGAAATATGGGCATAGGAGGCCTTGGAGATATCTTCCTACTTGTATAAGACTATTTTCAGCTTTAATTACTATATCATAAGCATCAGGAGTGTCTCTCCACCCATTGATTGTATCATTCACTGAAATATCAAAATTCAAAGCCCTTAGATAATACAAGAAAAAGCATTTTGAGGAGTAGGCCTTACCACTTGTGGAATTTTATCCCAAGTCCTTTGGAACCTGTAATTGAAATTATCATGAACTCTTGTGGTGCTCTCTTGATAGTAGTCAATTTTACTCAACCAATGAAAGATGATCTTGATTTATCCTCAAAGTTCTTACAAAATACTTCTCCCAGCTGATCCCAAGTAGTAATAGAATTTAGTGTGAGTCCTTTGTACCATTGCAATGCTTTTCCCTTGAAAGAAGTTGTTAATAATTTGACTGCAACATCATCTTGAGTTATGTGATAAATAGAGCATATATTGGCAACATCCTTTACATGTTCTATGGGTGTAATATGATTTTCACTAGTAAAAATGGAATGCTCTTAAGGGCATTAGCTAGAATATCATTATGTTGGGCTAGCAACAATGGGCTACCAACATTGAAAGGAACAAAAAACCTGATTTCTTGGAAGGGCCATATTCAAAATGGAACTAGTTATGGAAATTTGGGAGATAATATTAGATTTTGTGGAGTGGGAGGAGATTTAAGATATGGTTTGGAACTTGAAAATATCTCCTCTTAGTTGAATTCAAAGGTAATTCAATGAAATAAAAAGGAATACCTTTTGTAGATGATCTAGTTGTAACCTTTGGCATGAAATATTTTGATCTACTACTAGGATGTGCTCAAACTTATGGAGTCACTAGATGTTGGATGAAAATGTTCTGAAACACTAATTTTGTCAAGAATAACATCAAATTATTGACAAATTCTTTTTCTCTCCCATCGGCATGCCAAAAACTATTTCACTTTGAAATGCACCCTTTGGAGAATGGTGTGATAACTCTCCTTTCAATTGAAAAAATGGAAACACTCCTAGGTTGTGGGTGACCTGTATGTTGGAGTGAATCTCCAGAGAGGGTTGGTTCCCTAGTGCAACACCTAAACTAATTCTATCTCCTAAGGCTAACTCTATTCTACCAAAACTAACTAGGAAAAGGGAGAAGGAAGAAAATAAAAAACTAAAAAGGGGTGGTGATACACCAGAATTTTTTGAGAACTTCAGACTTATTTGGATCACACAGATGAAGCAAGGAAACCACACACACCATACACTAACTACAAGTAATTGAGTCAAAGTGAAAGTAACTCATAAAAGGGTTCTAGAATGAATTTTCATGAGACAAGAAGGGGAAAAATGGCTCCACAATAAGATCCTATAAATAACCTATCAAACATAATCTATGACGAAAAATTGACACAAGACTACATTAAGGCATGAGAGATTAAATTGATAAAACAAGGATAAACAAGTATCACAAAATAAAATCAGTTTAAAGAAAGAGTATGCACTAAATAAAAATTGTATAAGGTAAAACAAACTCCTTTTTGCTTTCAAGAGGTGGAATAAGCATAGAAAATCACTCATGACCCTTGCTTTCTCACTCAAAAAGACTAAATTTCCATCTCTTTGGAAGTCTCGGTTGAAATCGAATCATTTAGGCCTAGTTCTAGAGCCTAAAAAGGTTTCAAAGCTTAATAAAGGCCATGAAATGACTATGTAAGAATGGGAGGATCTTAGGGATGTTGTATAGGGCATGTATGAGAAAGAAAAGGCTTATTTCAACTCCTAGAGGAAAACTTGAAAGTTCACAAAAATTGCCTTTGAGGACTGATAATGAAGTTTGAGGTAAATGGGATTGCTATGAGTTGTACATGAAAATACATGGCTAAAAACATATGGAGTGTGTAGAGGGGTGTCTTATAGTGCTTAATGCTAAATTTCATCAATTTTTGAAGAGGTGTGTGGAATTTATGCAAGTTTTCCTAAAACTAGTTTCTTAAGGAATGCAAACTGAGCACCCTATTTTATTGGCATCCGAGAAAAATATGGAGCCTTATTTAGATAAATAATATAAGGAAATTTTGAAGATAATTCCAAACCTGAAAATTTTCAAAATTTTTGAGGTAATTTGGACAAGTAACAGAGAAGTTATGATCATTTTCTAGCCATGTTTTCTCTCTCCCAAGCACCTTCTTGAATCAATGATAGAAAAAATTTGTCTGTTTAACTTCAAATCACTTAGATGAGAAAATTTAAATATTTTCATGGTTTATTAATGATTTTTTCATGTTCCTTGGATTGTGAAAACGATCTTCAAGTTGGTTAGGTTCAAGTACAAGCTCTCTCAGTGTGTACAAGTGAGGTATCTACACTTAGGATGCATGAATGTATAGTGCTTAATTTATTGTTTGGAACAAATGTTGAGCTTGAAAAAGAATTTTTCTTCTTCCAAAAGTCCAAGGTGATTGGTCAAATCTCAAGATGACCTTAGTATAGAAGTATGATGTTGTTATTCTCCATTGTCCTTAAACCGCTTTGTAGACTCAAGTGATGGAGTATGGTCACTTCCCGTAAAATAATATCTTCAGGATGTTGGAAGTGTTCAAATGGCCTCTATATTATAATATATTCTCTAAAAACTGTTGGAGTAGGCTAGAGATATTGTAGAATATTGCAAAGCCAAATGTTATTACTAGTAAGAATCGATTGTGATTGTGCAAGAAAAAAATTCTCATTCAAAAGTAAAAACTTAGTCTTAAGGGAGGTGGTGGATATTAAAATTAAGTTTTAATAACTCTAAATGATTCCCTTAAATGCCACAATACATAACTTCAAACCTAAAGCCTTCCTCTTTTGACTTAGTGGCATTGTCATTGTTTGTTTTACACTATATACTAAAAAATCATGATTCCTAGGAGAAATTTTGACCATTGTAAGGTGAATTTGAAAGTTAGAAATATTCTCCATATTCTCACAGCCTTTAGGAAGAATAATCTTTAAAAACCATATAGAAATCGATAAGAAAATCATGTTTGGGCCCGCTCGGACTAGTTTAGGTGTTTCAAACCGTCTGGTTAGGGTTTAGAGAAGAAAATGATTGAAATTTGAAATTTACCCAATGAAAATTCTTGAAACTTTCTACAAATTTCTGTCATGGCATCGTCATGAATATTTTTCAAGTTTCAATCCAATTCATCAAGGTCTTGGAGATATTTTTGTAACCATATTCATGAGGCAAGGTTTTCTCTCTTTCAATTGTGTTAGCAAGCAATTTCGTTGTCTTTCTTCATTATTGAAGGTATAAGACTCCATGAAAACCTACATAATGCTAAGGAATGGCCCAATGAACCAAGTTGTGGTCTTGAAAGTGTTTGATGGTATGAAAATTCATGACAATCATCTCGTGACAGGGTCTCATCTTTCTCTATAGTGTAGGGTAAGTGGTGTTTATGCATTTACTCTATGTTTGAAGGTATAAAACCTTGTGAAATGCTTAATTATGGTAAAAGGTGAAGAAATCTACTCTGGGGATGTGTTGAACATGTTTGAAAATATTGAAAGCTTCAGTAGAACTCAGAAGCTTAGCTAGATTGACTGAAATCACAACTAGACAGTCAAGAAATATTGATTCAAAGAAAAACATTGTATCTAAATTAACTTGACTATAGTCATGCACTATAATAAATGTTTGGAAGACTTCATTATCCCTGGTTTCTTCAAGCTTTTTCTCAAAGCAATGAATTCTTCTCAAGTCCTTAAGGCACAGTTTGATGTTCAAATGAAGTTGAAAGGTTCCTGCAAAAGGTGAAGGGTCTAAAGAAGTTATGAAGTATCTCAAAACTTCTTGTAATATTCAAAATTATTAATTATTCCCTATAATTTATCTTGCATTCACTAAAGAACTTAAACAATCAAGTGGTTGACATATTTACATTGCATTTTCTAGGAAAGGAGAAAGCCTTTGAACATCAATTTTTCAAGTAGTTGAAAGGATTAAATTACTTATCACTTACGTGATTAAGTAAGTTAAGAGTGATTTGAGCTAAGGGAAATTTTTATTATCTTCCTTGTACGTACAAATACATGAGAATTGTGAAGATTCAAGATAGGAAGTTGAAATTCATTTTTTGTAAGAAGGAGAGTAGGGGGTGTGTGTGGATGGTAAGAAATTAAAGTAGGCTAGCAAGTGTTAGAAGGGTAAACAAATTACTAGTATCGAATAGAGAGTAGGTGTCAAGATATAAAAACTATCTTGAAGATCTGAGTAAAAAGATGTGATATGTGAATGTGATATCTATATATAGTGTTGAAGGAATGAGAAAGGTGTGAATACAAGGAAGTGAATAGATACATACTATTGTTTTGACTGTGAATACTTTTCATGGATAATTTGACTATATGAGAAAGGTTTGAAATGAGGTAGATGCTCATGAAAATATAAACACATTCCACTGCAAGAAAATGAACATATCATTATCATGAGAGAGAGGAGTAAAGTTGAGAATACTATTGAAGCATGGATCCTATTAGGAGAAATGAACCAAACAAATATAATATTGTTGAAAAATTCTAAGTTATAGCTTATCGGTGGGAGTTATTGTTTCCTTGTGAGTCAAGCTCACTAAAGGTCGGTTGTTGCTTAGCTAAACTTGGGAGCTAAAGCTTCCAGGACAAGTTGAAGCTTGTCAAAGAATGAGTGGCTGCTTGGTCAAAATTTGAGTTGCAGCTCGCGGTTGAGTTGAAGCTCAACCATGAAATCAATGTAACCGATATAGGACAATTTTGTCCTAAGTACGATTCTTGGTTTCGTAGTTTTTTTCCAGTTTGGGTTTCCCACATTAAACCTGTCTCTGTGTGTTATTTATCCTTTTAGATTTTTGTGTATGTTGGTTTTGTCTTGATGATGTAAATTAAGTTAATTAACTTATGCGGTAAAACTTGGATAGACACTCTTTGATTCACACACCCCCTCTTAGTGTCCTAATTTACAACAATTGTTTGCTTGTTTCGAAAGTAACTCCTATGTAAAAGCATGCATTATTTCTTCTTTATTTTATCTATTTTGCCCAAAAATAATCTCTACATGGCTCAAAATAGTTTTTCTCTTTGTTTTGCATGCTTTCTTATGCTTTTAAATCTTTTAGATGTCAAAACAAGCTTTAGTTTGCATGCTTTTATATATTCTTAATCTTATTTCATGGAATTTTATTTTTCTACATGTATTTTCCTCTGAATTTCTTCAATACCTAAAGCAAATGATGTCAAATTTTAGATCTTGGTGAGATCTTTCCAACAAGACAAATTTTGTAAAATTTGGAGTCAGTAGAATAGAAGTTATGACCTTATGAAATTCTATAGTCATGATGCACAAGAAGATGACACATCTCATATTTTAATTGGCTTGGGGATTGAGTGTTCTCACATGTCTACCTCCATGAATTTCTGTAATGTGTCCTATGATTAGCTTGCGGGATCAATATTTTCCTCTTTTGAAACACAAGCCAATGAAAAGATGCCACATCTCGGCTTGATTTCGTAGTGTCTCAGCTCAATGAAGATTTAATTATGAAGTACAAACCAATCGAGTAGTCCATGCACATTTTTAATTTTAGTACTTTGATTTACTTGACCAAGATTTTGAAACTCAAACAAATAGGAGAACACCATGTATATCCTGATTTTGCTTGACCGACCACTATAAAATAATGACCAATAGAAAAACACCACGTATCTTCGTTGTCATCTTGCTGAGTTTTGTGAAATTGAGCTAATAAAACCACTCCATGAATGTATCCTTGGTGTCATCCTAACCAATTCCTACTCATAACTATGAAATAAGAATAAATAAGGAAGCTCCACACATTCACAACATCATTCCTTTCTAAAGGAACTTTGTCGGCTTGTGAAGTGCGAACCAATTAGAGCATCCCATGCTACCTTTTCCATTTATTAGCTTGTTCAAACCCGGTGTCATACTCAAAAGAAAACAAATAGAAACTTACATGTATCTTTTCTTTTTAGCTTTTAAATATGTCACCTGTCTAATTGACCTCACCGATCACGCCGGACCTAAAAGTTTTATAAAATTGGTTTATTCCTAAGCCTTATGTTGCTAGAGTCCATCGCTATGAAAATAACTAGAATACCTCCACGCATCCCCGCATGTACCGTTGATCTACCACTAAGTGGCCCCTTATTTTGGATGTTGAAATTTGACGGCCATTTAAACATCTGCCGACTTTTATAGAACCCACAAAAGATTTAAACTTGGTTTCTCATGGATTTTTAAAATGTTAATGGTTGGTATTGTTGAGAAGTGGAAATTGACAACCATTTAAACATATCTTGCTCTTTAAAAATGGCTAAGTCCATTTTAAAAACTAATCTATGCTCTATCCAAAAGATGCTTCGTTTTCGATGTTTTCTAATAGGACCTTTACAATTATAGTCTTCAACTCATGCAATCCATCCATATAAATTGTTCCTAGGAACTCATTCTTCCATTAATGACTGTATGTATTTCCAAAAGCTCTGTCCATCCGAGAAACAAATTTTTGAGTTGCCTTCTTAGATATCCCGAGAGAATCATTGACAGACCTAGGAGCCCGACACAAGTTGGCTACCACACGATGTCTTTACACAGTTTGGCATGCAACGAGAGATATTTCTTGGTTGAAGATTGAGAATGAATTTTGACACAATTGGTGAAGGGGCTTCAGGATATGATGAGGCATCAACGCCCCTAACATAGCGATACTATTGTAATGTGACGCACCCGCGACCAATTTCACCGCTCCGCACATAAAGGTTATCACGTTACATCTAGCTAATATTATCATAGGAGATAGAGTATGAATCCTATCCTTGCCCATTCACATGGATCTCAGAGAGTGATAAACCATGGGCCTTTATTACTTTGAGATCATTTTTGTGTATATATCATTTTTTTCTATTTTTAGCTCATAGTTGAGCATTTTGACCACACTTGTCCTTTAGTGTGTTGGCATTGTATTCGATACACTTGGCAGCACACACACACACACACACACACACACACACATACATACATACATACATACATACATACACAAACATACGCGCATGCACACACACATAAACATTATATTTTTGGTTTGACATTCCTTTGCAAGAGTTAATTTCATTATGATTCATCTCATTTGTGTACTCATATATGGTTAGGAGTTTCCAATATTTTGTAGTTTTTAATGTATGTTATAGATGATAGTATAATGTGGTAAATAAAATGATGTCTATAGCTATACACATAATAAAAAATTGTACTTAGGAAGCTTTATTTTTCAAACAATGTTTAACATTTCTATTTCATTGGAAAAATGTGTTGAATATAATATGATGATAAGACAATCTCACTCTGTCTTGACCCCAAATAACCACTAAGATGTGAGGGCTCATCACCAAGAGCCAAGAAGGATGTGATATGTATGATTGAAGAGTGTATGGAAGATGATGATCAAGAGACATGAATTTTGACAAAGATTTATTCTGGAAACCCACAACTCAACCCTAATCGGGATTAACTAACATTTAAGATGATTTTTATTATGAGTTTTGGATAGAATTAGATCTATGGATGGCCTATTGATTGAAAATATCCGGTTAAAGAATGATTGTCTCTCCTAACATGTTCATCTAAATAATTTTCTTGGGAATTTCAAAATTTCAAGCACTTATCTTTATTTTATTTAAGGCTTTATTTTGACATGACCCCCTACATCCTACCCCATGCTACTAATAAGAATCACATGCTCATCACCAAGGAAAAATGTAGGTGAGTAAGGATATCTTCCTCTTTTCCCAGACCTCATGCTACTAGTAAGAAGCGTGGGGTCACCACCAAATATTACGAGAGGAAGAAAATGTGTAATATATATATATATATATATATATATATATATATATATATAGATAGATAGATAGATAGTTTTTATTTTTCCTTGTTTTGTATTGTGCTTGTTGGGAGGGAACATTTTCCCCTTGATCTCAACCCCACATAACTAGTAAGATGTGAGGGCTCATCATCGAAGACTGAGATGGGAAAGCGAAGTTCCGGGAGAAATGCTTAGTGTATTTGTTATAGAGAGAAATTTTTAGGGAATGATTTGCCATAAAGAACCTTCTAGAGAAAACTATAAGCGAGAAACACCCGAATTGGAAGAAACCATGAAAAGGATGAAGCATGCAAGTCCTTATAATACCAATGTAAAAAATTGTCTCATGTTTGGAAGTGATGATGAAAATTATATAATTTGAATGTGTGAAGAGACTATAGAAGAGGTATGATTGAGAGATTTTCCAATATTTTAAAGTTAAAGATTCACTTGAAAAGTAATTTTTCGTAATACAAACTCAAAAAAATGACAATGCAAATGAAAAAGATAATAAGAATGTAAAATGATAGTGTGGAGATGTAAATGACTAGAAGTAGAAACATTTGAGATGAAGTGAGTTGATAGATTTCCCAAATTCCTCACCTTTTAGAGTACACAAGTGATAAGTACCATTTTCAATATTTTCTATTACTTGGTAGGGCCAAACCATTTTGGCATGAAATTCTTACCTTCTCACGATTTTTTTGTCTATTCAGCTATCAAGTCTCAAAACAAGGTCTCCTACCCAAATTTCACATTCATAGAAATTTTTATCATATTGGCAATACATTCTGTCTACGTAAAAATGATGATGTTGTTCAACTCTAAGCCTTTTCTCATCCATGTTTTCTAAATTAGGTAAACACGCATTATGATACTCATCCTCATCTAGAATGCCTTGTAGGGAGCATGAATACTAGGTAATTCTACCTCAAGTGTCAAGACCACTTCAGCACAAAAAACTAAATAAAAGGGAGTTACTCCTATTGGTGTTCGAACTGAAGTTCTGTAAGTCTATAAGGTGGAGAATAACTTAAATGCTAATCTCTCTTATTCTCCTTAACCATCTTAAGGAGAATGGAATTCAAGGTTTTTTTGGTATCCTCAACCTATCCATTGGCCCTGAGGATAGTATAAAGAGTCCGTATGGTGAGATATTATATGAAATAATGATTTGTGGAACGTCATACTTGCATATAATTTGATTCAAGATGAACTTGCCTATGATGGATCTAGGTATTGTAGTCATATGTATGGCCTCAACCCACTTCATAAAATAATCAGTGGCCATGATTATGAAAATGTGGTCATCTGATGATGTGGGAGAGAATTTCCCTATCAAATCAAAACCCTAAGCGGAGAAGGGCTAGGGTTTCATCATAAAGCCCAAGCTGGGATGTGTATGACATGTGAGAATTCTTGGCATTTTTGGCATTTCCGCACATACTCCACAACATCATGCTCTAATGTGGGCCAAAATTAACCCATTCGATGAATATTATGAGTAGTTGAATGCCCCATGAAGTTACCATCATGTACTCTGTTGTGGGATTCAAGAGAATTTTCTTTGCTTCTTCATTAATGCATCTAAGTAACATACCATCAAAATCTCTCTAATATAGAAAATTTTCTATAATCACATATTTGGCATCTATGAAACGAATTCGTTACCTTTCCTATGAGTTAGTCCCTTCTCGATATGTTTGATCTACAATATGGTTTATTATATCCAAGTACCAAGGATATGAAGAAATGAAAGGTTTTCCTATGTAACATATACATTCATCTGGGAAACTCAAATAAACCATCTCACCACAATCGATAGGGTTTTTGGTTAACCAATCAATGATAATTTTTCCTTTGATAGACTTTTTCTTGATGAAGGTCAGCTCAAACTCTAAATAATGATTTAATATAATATAAATTGGTGTTAAATATTATTGCAGAGTAACTACCATAAATAATTATGTATAAATGATAACATAAAATAAATACGTAAGTAAACAAGCATGTATATAATGAAAACCTAAGTAAGAGAGGGATATAGGAAGACTTAGCTGATTTATGAGAAAACTGGAAGTGATCTGGGTAGGTGAATAGCTGAAACATATTGTAGGAAATGTTGTCAAATCTTACTAGAGGTTTTGGAACTCGAAACGATGCATGATAAGAGTGCTCGCAGGAGGAAAGGTCTCCCGGGTTTGGCGGCCGATTATGGGTGCCAACATCTATATAAATAGTTAGGATATGATTTCTTTTGTGTTGTAAGAGGTTGTCTATTAATTTTTGTCTATCACTTGAGATTCATTCCTTGATCACCAAAGGTGCCTATAACATGCAAAATAAGATGTCTACATGCACATGTCCACATACCATATCAAATATAACAAAAAATGATGTAAAATATGGATTCATATTGACCCCAATGGTGACTTCAAGAGTGATCGTACTACTAGAGTGCTACACTACATCTTAGACCCCATGTATTTCTATGTGAAAGTGTGTGTAATGATGCCCTAGGATGCCCTTGTGCAAGTTACACTAAGATAATGAGATAGATCTAGAATGCTCTAGATGCAAATGTGTGGGATGAAATAGAATAGAATTCCCCTCCTATGTTGTGTATGTAGAAGTGATGCAACCCTTTTCCCTTGAGTGAGTGTGCTAGATGGATTCCTTTTGTGCTCTTGTGCCTTTTGGATGCAAGCTTAGGTGATAGTAAGTAATGCTAGTGCTTGGTCCCTGATTTTGAGAAGTAAATATATATATGATTCCCTTATTTGACTTTTGTAATTGATAGTAATAAATAAGAGTAAAGAGATAGTAATAAATAAAGTAAAAGAGGCCAAAGATAGTTATCAACCACTAGTTTTCTTGTTTAGGAATCATGTGTACATTATTATACTTTAGGACCTAGAAATGTACCCAAGTGCATGATTTTTGTCTAAATTTTCCCCACTTTATGTTGTTGAGTGAATACTCAATAACATAAATTAGATAGAAGATGCATACCTTATGATCCTATAGAGATTAGTGTTCTTTGATAGCATGCTTTGAGTAGAAAAGTAAAGCATGAAGTGATTGCAAAGTGAAGCGTGGAGACTAGGAAAAGGAAGTAGACCCTAGGGGTGAAGCGTGTGTGTAGTATTGTCATATGTTTACTATTTTGAGCTAATCCTTGTTGTGTATTAAGGAAGGACCTAAAAATAAGAGTGAAAGAGTAGTCAAAGTTCCGTATATGAGAAATCAAAGTAATGCATGTGTATAAGTAAGTAAAGTGTGAAAGTATGTAAAAGGAAAGTGTGCACCTGATGTATAAGAGTGTAAGAGATAGAAATTTTTTTCCTAATTTTCTTGGAGTTGGATTTTTTCCCGAATGGTGAAGTTTTTAGTTGATGTCATGCTAAGAGCGAGTTTTTTTGGGTGATCTCATGCCAAGAGTGAGTTTTTGGGTGATCTCATGCCAAGTGCAATTTTTTTGGGGGATATCATGCCAAGAGAAGAGTGTTAGAGAGATATGTCTAGTTTTACTCTCCTTCCATGAATCTGCCCAATAAGCACCAATACAGATGGTATGTCCCGATTTGTTTTGATTCGACAATTGTAATTGATTATAGGAGATAAAATACATTCCGTGATTGGAGGAAAGTGTCTGCACTCTTGTAGAGAAATGTGATGTAAACCGTGATGAACTAAGAAATTGACTATTTATGCCCCAGGACATTCGAGGCCCAAGAGGAGATAGAAGCACCAAAGCTACTTTGTCTAGGTATGGGCACTAGTGTCTGATATGTGTTTTGGACCCAAGTATGTTTCCGGTCCAATCTGTGATTGTGTTCCTATGTTGTTCATGTACTTATGCTATCTTTGTACTATGGCTTTGATTTACTTTAGGGGTGATTTTTCACCTAATAGATGCCCCCCTCATTTGGGGTGCATGTGAGGATTAGAGGAGAGTGTGGTCCAAAGGAGAGGAACCTGATCTTATATGCATATCCTAAATGGAGATACATATAGGGGGTAGGGATGTGCATAATAGAACCCAATACACATGCAACAAAGATACACTATTAATAAATGTTAGTAGTAAAAGTAGCTAGAATGCAAAAGAAGATAATGTAACAAGCAAGTGTGAAAATAAGATAAACTATGAGATGCGGAGTTTCGGACATGGGACATCGCTCACTTTGTTGGAAACTTGGACATTGAGAGGGGGTGAATCAGTGTCTCATTAAAATTTTTCAGATATTTCTACTTTTCAAAAATTTCTAAGAAGAGCACATAAAGCCATACATTTTAATGTGGGAAACCCAAAATGGGAGAAAACCCACTTGAAATCAGAGAACTAACTTGGACAATTTGTCCTATGGAGTTACAATGATTTCAAGTTGAGCTACAACTCAAATTTTGAGGCTACAACCCCAAGAATACAATCAAGCTACAACTTGATGATTTAGCAAGCTTTTGCTTGCATGAAAGTTACAACTTCCAAAATGATTCAGTCAACAACCACTAATCTTCTGTAAGCTACAACTTGCAAGGAAGCTACAACTCCCTCCTACTAAGCAACCACTTAGATTTGTTCATAAGTTTGATCACTTCAAGTTTTTTGTCTTCACACAACTGATTGTGACCATTAAATTTGCACACAAACTTCCTTATTCTCCTATAATTTCATCAAACACTCAACTTGGTGCTCACCTTTCACACTGGTATCTAATTTCTTGAATCATTCACTATTTTATTTAGGATTACCAAAATAATATCCTGTTCATTCTTCAACATTCAATCTACGAAAAAATCATATAAATGCTAATATTATTAAATTTAATCTCGAACACCTTCATGCATTCTATCTCGGTCTCGAAAACATGCATGTCTTTTCCACTTTCACTCTACCTAATGGACTAGTTAATGCATTTCAAACTTCTACACCCTTTTCACACTTTTTAAACATTGATATAACACCGTCAGGTATACTTATGCTCCATAATTCAATCAAGAAATTGTCAACACTATATACTTTCAATTTTTCTCATCAACTCACCGCATTCAACATCCTTCAAGCATTTTATAACTTCTCTTGTATATTTCATGTAATGAACTCACTATTGCTCTCTATTACTTCCCTAAACTCTTCTCCCAATTACGCACTTCATCAACATATTTTAAGACAACAAAGAAACATCAAACTATTGTCCATTCACATTCTATAGTTTAGTTTTTGTGTCTTTTTATTTCAAAACCAAAAACAAACCAAGTCCCTTTGACTTTATTTCTCTGACTTACACTTAACATCAAAGCTTTGTTTGAGTTCCTCAATTTTCTAAACCGACTCTTCAACTTTCCTATTTTGTTTCATGTACTCCTTTTGTCTCTTCATGTTCTTACTCAAGTTTAGTTAAGGAAAAAATGAGATTGTAACTGTAAAAAAAACCTTTCAACTTATTCTTCACATTGAGCAGTCTTCCTTTGATGCATACTTCATCCTTGAAACCATTTCATGAAGTCAAATTGCCTTTATACATTCCACTGATGTAGTAACCAGACATAATTTATTTCACATTTACCACTTTCATGTGATATTTGAGCCTTCAAATCAATTCAATGGAATTTCAATATTAATTTAACAACTCATTAGTTGTTGGAGGGGTTACATGGAGGTGTAGAATGTTTGCCTTGAAGAAATTTGCATTAAAACCATCAAAAACTAATCCTCGCACATAGTTGTATGAAGAATTCAAAATAATTTTTAGAAAATATCATCCATTCCTTGATGAAATCATTTCATTATTTTTGCAACATGCTCATATATCTAGATAGAGAAATCTCTAAAATTTTAGAAATTTTGGTTGGCTAAATTCGGGATTCAAAGAAATTTCATTTTCAAACCCTAGAATCAAGGTTTTCTAAACTGTGCAAGCCCATGAAGCATTAAAAATGATTTCTTGGCCGATTCTAGATGAAAATAGAAAATTCTAGTTGCTATGGCTTTGTAAGAACATTTTCCATCTTCTCCAATCAATTAACTAGTTTGAAACATTCCAAAACACTACTAGATTTCAAAAAATATAGTGCACAATGTAGAAAGACAACTACAAATCATTCCTAGTTGAGTTCACAAGATGCTACTTGGATTTTGATGAGTCTTGGTTTTGCATGGAGGATCACTAAGACCTTCTTGACCTCCTTAGAGCACCTAAAAAAAACATTTACACACTAACCAAACACCTGTATGTTGATCTCATCTTACATAGTGGAGTTCACTTCACACTTTTGATTATCAATAGGCACACATACACAAATTCTTCTCTATTTTGTATTAGTATTCACATGTGAAGTACTTAATTTTCCACCTAGACCATGGTCATACTCCTAATTCACACCATTCACTAGCACTAGCTTGACAAGAAGGATTGTCAAAATGAATTCTGAGTATACTTTGAATGTTATTTTCTTAACAACTTGACAAACCATCATAAGATAATGTGGATATAGAATGGTTTAGTTTCAAGGCTCATCACCTATACTAAGTGCTCCATCAACTAGAACCACTTTCTATCTCAAACATGACCTTGAACACTATATTGTGATTGTACCATTCAGTTCACATGATTGAATGAGAATGCCCTTGCAAGACTGAGATGGATTGGCTAGAAAGACTATGCTTGGAGTCCATACTTATCACCACTATGGCATGGAGAAGACCTCATTAAGCTATGATAAATTGCAACACTTCACAAACTTGACAAGAAATCAAAATAACTCATTTCAACTCAAACACTTCAAGAAGAAAATCGAGAGAGAAAAAACCTGCTAGTAGAATGCTCATAACTTCTTTTATACTTATCCATTTTGCCTCAAATTTTTTTCAAAACTTCAGGATTGGAGTTATCTAAAAAAATTACTTCTATGATTTATCTGAAGAATGATCCATAATTTTTCTTGGGTGCTAAGAAGATAGGCTGCTCAAATTGCATTCCTTAAGAAGTCAGTCTTAGGAAAACTTGCATAACTTCCACATACCTCTTCAAAACTTGATGAAATTTGGCATGAAGCACTAAAAATACACCCCTATACACATTACATGTGTTTATTATCCATAATGTTTCATGTACAGATCAAAACTATATCATTTTCCTTGATCTACACTTTTAGTCCTCAAAAGTAGTTTTGGTGTACTTTTTCAAGTTTTGTCTCCGGGAGCTGAAACCAATATTTTGGATGCTCATAAAAATCTTATGAAATTTTCCTAGGATTCTTCCATGGTTACCTTGTCTTTTTATGACCTAAAATTAGCTCTTATACCTCATTAGGCTCTAGAACTAGGCTTAAATGATCTAATTTCAATTGAGACTTCCATAAGATGACCTGAAACTCACTCCAATAGCTCTTACCCATGCTGAAACCATCATATATGACCTATATAACATATGATTTAAGCATACAAACCATTTCCATACCTGCAGTAGACTTGTACCTCAGCAATTGACCACCAACCCCGCAACACACCTGAAACCATCCTGAATTCTCAATAAACCACTAAGAAGGCACTACCAATCAACCTTCATGCCTTTGACTAAGCTTCACTTCACCATTCAATATTTTTCCATAAATTCCACTTGAAATCAATGACTAGGGTTCAACACTCATAATGTCACAAGACAATAAGAGTTGAAGCAACCAAAGGCATACAATGATCACACAAGACATATGGCATATCCCATAAACAATAACATACAATAAAAATAATATCAAGAAAAAATGCATTAGATAACCATGGTTGTATATAGTCCTGCAAGGAAAATGGTACACATGAAGCACCTGTTAGCATGTTAGAAAGATAAATAATATGTACAAGCGTGTATGCATCAACAAACAAGCAAGTGCTAGTAAGAAGAAGTAGTGAATGATGAAACAATAGAACCTATAATGTGTGAGAGTAGTAAAGGTAGATGCCCTAGGAGCCTCAGCGAGAATGGAAAGGGATTCAATTTCTAACATCATGCATCATGTAAGGAGCTATAAGATATTTTCATTCATACGTAGACCAAGTGAACATGCATGTGTATATGATAAAGATAATGAAATACTAAGAATTTGTCTAGCATTGTAAGCATAGTGTAACATGTAAGTAGTATAAGCTAGTAATAATAAATGTAACCAAGATATGAAAATGTTGTGTGAGTGTGACAATGTGATATGTAAGATGTGTAGATGGTAGGAGCAATGTTTCCCTCTAGTGGATATGTATGAGATGAGGCTCATTTTTAAATTTTTCCTCAATAGTCAAGAATGAAACATAGAAAAGAGTGTGTCATCAGGAAATGAGTGTGTTGCGTGAGAGTAGATGCTAGAAAAGATGTATCATGAAACACTGAGCATGATGTGAGGTTCATAGATGAAGTGTTCCCTCAATAGTCAAGTCGAACCATAACACTAGAGCATATCATCGGGTAATAACGATACAATGTATATATTAAAGTGTGTAGGAATGTTGAAAAATATTAGACAAGAAGCACGACATGTGAAGTGTGGTAGTGGATACTAGAGACAACTAATAGTGTTATAAAGGGGAAGCATGATGCCCCCAAGTGTGTGATGGGTAGAATTCTATCCAATGAAAGTGAAGGGTGAGGGCCCTCCACCCGACATCTAAGAAGATAGAGGCATGTGATGACACTCTAAGATCAGTAGTGTAGGAGAATAATGATGGACACATGAAGGAGACTTGTGTGGTAAAGAGGTGGAAAACACCTATGTGAAGGGTCTTCCTATTAGGTAACTTAGGACGACAAGGTGGGCTAATAGACCGATGGGGATGATAAGGTCGTGATGTAGGTCATGTGTGAATAAGAGAGCTAGGTGAAGAGATGGATTTAAACATGAAATACTTGTGCATAGATATCTACAAAAGTGGGTGGAGGAAATGGTGTACATGGTGGAATACCTTTGATGGTGACAACTTGTTTATTGTGGATGAAATTGAGACACAAATGATGTGTGGAAGGGATGGATTGGATGATGCACAACCTAGAGAGACCTAAGAGCATGTCACAGCTTTTGATTGAAGATGTAACAATGAATGGTACAAACATGGTAAGGGGCCCAAATGTAGTGAGAATATTGAAATAAAAAAAGAATTAGGAAATGGAAATGTGATAAGATATATTAGACATTTAATAGCTAGGAGGAGTGCCATGGAGCATACATTGGTAGGAGATGATGGATAGATCATAGTATTATTGACGGTATAAGAACCAATAGAAGCATTGATATGCAAGGAATCAGAAGAGAATGTAACGTGATAATCATGATCCGAGAAGGTGATGACCGATGGTGGTGCATCAGCAGTAGAAATAAGGAAATCAAGGGGTCTCGATGAAGGAGGAGTAATAATGTGATATGTATGGTTAATAGAAGAATCGAAAACTTTATTTTCATGCTTTGGTAAAGGGTCATTAAAGTTTTTAAGGATTTTATTATCATTGACTGATTTATAATTAGATGGATCAAGGAGCTCGATTGAATTGGTATCAATATGATCTTGGATAAGATGTTTAAGCTTAAAAACATTCGATAGAGTGCCTAATGCATTGGTGATAGTCCCATCTAGTATTTTCATCATAGTTGCAGCCATGAAGAAAGACAGATCGAGATTGAGTGGTAGTATAAGAATGATAAGATTACTTTTGATAAGTTACGAGAAATAAAACAGAGGTGCATAGGGTAATTTTGTAAAAGTACACTTTGGAGGTTGCAATTGAAGCTTGTTAGGTGTAGAAACAACATTAACAAAGTGGCCTTTGCTTCAGTGGGATTAGGAGATGGTTTGAAAGTAGATTTATCTTGAAATTGATTAGAGGATGAGGATGAAGCAATATCATAGTATTTCAATTTTCCCATAGATAAAAGTTTTCCTTCGCGTAATTTGAGTGTATGACATAATTGATCAAAGGAGGGAGAGGTCTCAAAGATAACACTCTCTTGAAGTGGAGGTAAGAGACTTTGAATAAAAAGATCTTGCAATTTAGAATCAATGAGTACATTAGTCATCTTAGCAAGGTTATTCTTATAACACAAAACATAGTCAATTAGATGCTCATTAGATCCTTGTTTAATTTGAGAAAGTTGTGCATAAGATATCTTGGTGCCGATATTGATAGAAAAGTGAGCAAGGAAAACATCAAATAAGTGTGTAAAATAAGTTACCAAATGAATAGGTAGATCATAGAACCAACACATAGCATAATCTTGTAGGCTTATAGGAAATAATTTAGCTAGTAATGTATGATCATCTACATAGTCAAGACATGCCACATCAAAAGATGAAGATGATATGAGGGTCACCATGAACATTGAAGGTGGAAAACTTAGGTGTAACAAATTTAGGAGGAAGTGGATAAGAAAATATAGCAGGTGCAAAAGGGGTGTGAAGGAGTAGTGAGGAATTAAGAGATGAAGAAGAATGTGAAGTAGCTTGTTGTAGTTGGCGAATTTGAATTTTCTGATCCTGGTATAAAGAAGATAGGTCTCGAGTTCTGAAGAATAGACTTGCCGTGTGTGAGAAGTAAGATGTGGGGTGAAATGATTGGTAGGAGTAGGAATAGAAACGAGAATAGTTGAGGTAGGTTTGAGGGTAGAATGAAGAGGCTATGTCATAATAAGAATGAAAGCATTATTAGAGATAGTGGTTGAGCTCAACTAGGTTAGTGGTGAGTAGTGAATAAGGAGATATAAGTCTTGAGGATGTTCAACAATATGGGCCTAGAGATCATGAAGGTCTTCATCGGTAAAGGGTTCATAGGTTTTAGCCATGGAAGAAAAATCAAAAGAATTCCTAGAAGCAAGGTTGGGTTTAAGCGAGTGGGTTCACCAAATGATTTAATATAAATATAATTAAATCTAATTTTAGAGTAACTACTATAAATAATGATGTACAAATGATAACATATAGTAAAGATGCAAGAAAACAAGCATGTATAATATGAAACCCTAAGCAAGAGACAAATATATGAATACTTAGCTGATTTTAGAGAAAATTGGAAGTGATCGGGCAGGTGAATAGATGAAAATACTATAGGAAGTGTTGTCAAATCTCACAAGAGGTTATAGAACTCATAATGATGTAGGACAGAGCACCCATAAGAGGGAAAAGACACACGATCCTCGGTGACTAGATGCGGGTGCCAATGTCTACGTAAATAGTTAGGATTTGATTTCTTCTATGTTGGAAGAGGTTGGTTGTTGATTTATTTCTATCACTTGAGATTCACTCCTTAATCACCAAAGGTACATGTAACCTATAAAACATGATGTCTACTGCACATGTCCACAAAAAAACATCAAATATAATAAAAAGGATGCATAATGTGGAGTCGATGACCTCGGTGGTCACTTGAAGAGTGAACTTACTACTAAGCGCTGCACTACATCTTAGACCCCATGTAGTTCTGTGTGAAAGTGTGTGTAATGATGCCCTAGGATGCCCTTGTGCAAGTTGCACTTAGATAGCGAGATAGATCTAGAATTCTCTAGATGTAAATGTGTGGGATGGAATAGAATAAACTTCCACTCCTATGTAGTGTATGTGCAAGTGATGCAACCTTTCATCACTTGAGTGATTGTCCTAGATGGATTCCTTACAAGCTCTTATGAATTTTGGATGCAAGCTTAGGTGATAGTAAGTAATGCTAGTGCTTGGTACTTGATTTTTGAGAAGTAACTAAGTATATATATGATTCCCTTGTTTGAATTTTGTAATTGAAAATTGGAAGGCTGAACCATAAGTGAAAAATATGCCCAAAAGATAAAAGAGACCAAAAAGAGTGAGAAAGGGTGAGATAAGGTTAGGAGCTCCCAAGAGGGATAGTAGTGCCTAGGCAATGGTGTCCTAATTGAGTGCTAGTATCTGTAGCCATAAAATATAAATCAGCCAGGTTCCATTAGGTCCATAGGATGTGAGACCAAAGAGACAATAAAAATAAAGAAAAAGAGGCCAAAGATAGTTGTAAAACACTAGTTTTCTTTCTTAGAAATCATGTATACATTAGTATGCTTTAGGACCTAGAAATGTACCCAAGTGTGTGATTTTGTGTCTACAGTTTCTTGGTTAAGCATATAATGCCTTAACCTCTTAGTTGTAAATACAATAGCAAACATTCTTTTTCCACTTGAGAATGTTGAGTTTCATAGTCGAGGAGTGTACACATAATAAAATAGATGGCAAGCTCATGACCACCATCATCCTCATGCACTAACATGCACGCTATTGAAATGTCTATGGCTCTAGAATACAAGATTAGAGGAAGATCAAATTTTAGTGGAATAAGAGTAGGTAGTGACATATAGAAATGCTTGAATGACTCAAAAGTATTGTGACATTCCTCTGTCCATATCTTGTAACAAGTCTTCTTCAACAATCCATTAATGGGATGGATGTCATACGTTAGATCAGGAACAAACCTACTAAATTCCCCAAGATTTCCTAAAAATACCTAATAATAGATTCGTCTATTGGTGGACTCATTTAAATAATTGACCAAATCTTTCCGGTGTCACATCAATCCCTCGAGAGGAAATGATGTAACCTAAGAGCTTACCTCTTATAACTCTAAAGACACACTTTTTCTAGGTTTAAGGTCACACCATACTCAATCAAATGTGAAAGGATGATTTAAAGAACTTTGGGATGGTCACCCCTCTTTTTTCCTTTGCTAAGAGATCATTAACATATGTTTCCACAATCTTATGAATAAGATCATGAAATATATAGCTCATGGCTCATTGATATGTATCCCCAACATTCTTCAATTCAAAAGGCATGATCACGGAACAAAAGGTTCCCCAGGGAGTGGTTAAGGTAGTTTTGCTTTTATCCTCATCAGAGATTCTTATCTCGGTTATATCCGGAAAATTCATCCATGAGGGATAACAACTCATAACTAGTCATTGCATGGATGATGATATCAATGAATAGTTATGGGAAATAATCCTTAGGACAAGCTTTTTTATATCCACGAAAGCAATGCATATCCTTATCTTTCTGTTATTCTTAAGGATTTAGATGATATTGGATAGCCACATGAAGTAGTCTACTCATTTTATAAACCCTACTTGTCGAAGCTTCATTACTTCTTCTTTGACCTTTAAAGAAACTTCAAGATTCATAGGTCTCAAATTTTGTTTCACAACATTAGCATTAGTTTTGGTAACTAGATTATGGACTACTACGTTAGGAGAAACTCATGTCATGTATTTATAACTGAACACAAAAGCTTGAGAATGCTCCTTGAGCACTTTAGTGTGTTCTTCTATCTCTTATGTTGATAATGAAGAACCAAGCTTCAAAATCTATGGCTATTCCTCTGTTATGATGTTGATATTGAATGTACCTACTATCAAAGAGGCATTTACTTCTTCAAACTCAGGGGAGCTAAAGGTAGTTCCAAATATTCTTCCTCAACTTTTTAGATCTCTAAATCTTGTGATGAGGAGAGATACATTGTTTTGTCTCCAAAGTATGAAGACAAGTGGGGAATAATGGAAAAACCTTTCTTGTGATGCATAGGATGAAGATCAATGTACGCATAAGAAAATCATAGGATCATCTAATCATTTTCGGTGAATTCTAACATGTGGGTTCATTCTCATTCTCTACATATGCTAATATTACATTGTTTGGAATATTTTGAATTAATGGTTCATCCGGATATAGATTGTGAATTCTATTTCTTTTAAATATTCACTAGGGAAGAAATGGGAAGAAGAAGATGCCATAGAATCAACAAGTTGGTTTTTTTCTCTGGGAATTGCTTCTATAGAGATAAAGTAAAAGTCTTTACACATTTCATGCACAATAGACTTATAGAGCTGGAGATGCTCTGCTCTAGTCTCATAAAAATATGAGAATTGGTTTTCTATTAGTTGTGAGTCCCCTAGAACTCTAACATTCTTTACTCCCATTATCTTGGCTACAATGAGACCAAGAAGTAAAGCCCCATACTATGATCCATTGTTTGTACACTCAAAGTTTAGCTTGAAAGAAAAATACATGATTCTATCTTCCGGAGAAGTCGAGAATCACCAAGCCCCTGCATCATAATGACATTTAGCTCCATCGTAAAGGAGCATCCAAAAGTTGACATGAAAAATTGACTCTTCATTGTTCTTAGTACTTTCTTCCTGGACTTCAGAAACCTCAACCATACATATCTCTACAAAATGATCTGGTGGGAGAGAGGCTAGTCTAAGGGAATTTACAATACCTAGAGAGTCAATAGGGAGACAAATTAGTAAGTCATTTTCTAAGAGATTTACTATTTCTATTGTTTTCTTGGTAGATATAGTTTCTACCGTAGTAACCTTATCCTCACTCTTATCTACCCTCCAATTTCTTTAGGCTTATCAACTTCGGTTGTTAGAACTAGTTTTGTAATGGAGACTAGTTCTTTGGAAGAAGGTGATTGGTGGGAGTTTGAACTTAGAATGAATTCCAGGTTTCTTCTTGAGATTTTCCAGGTGAATATCAAAGGCTTAGGGTCACCTTGGGATATGAAAACCTTTCCTAAATGAAGGAATCTTACCTCTTGAAATAATATGGATGGAATGGCATTCATTCTATGGATCCATGGTCTACCAAGAATCATATTGTAGTTGGTTTCCCTATCTATAATATAAAACTCGATTAATATAGTTTTGGGCCTAAGGCTAAGCGGGAAAAATATAGTTCCAATAGACATATCTTTCAAGTTGTCATAACATCTCAATGTATTCTTAGTAGATGAAAATTGGTTTCTCTGTACCCTAATTTTTGTAGGAAGGAGAAAGAGACAATATTCACAACAGCCCTGTCATTGATCATTACCCTCTTGAAATAGTTATTGTAAACCCATGCTTGAAAGTATAACAAGGGGTCACATTTTCATGCCAACTCAACGTCGAAGGCATATTTCTTAGGTCAAACATGAATCTCGTGTCTCTTTCATATTTCTTTTGAGGATAAACATCAAAGTATATAGTTGATCCGAGCCTCGAAGGAGGTGTGACATGCACTAAATGGCCAAGACCTAATGCTTCCAACAAATCGAATGATGAGCTGGTGAATTCTTAAACAGATCTAAAAAGGAAATGTGAGAAAATGTCTTGTTAAGATATGTGATTAAATCATAAGCTCCTACAGGTTTGGGAACAACTGGAATATCATCCTACACTAGAGGATAAACTGGAAGAGGGTGCAATGTGTACTCTCAAGTATGAGTATTTGCATTTTCCTTTGGATCTGTCTCTAATTCAACCAAACCAATGATTTTTGTCTTATTTATTTGGTCCAAGTTAGGAATAACTCGAAGATCATTGGATGTAGAAGATTCATGATCATGAGTAGCTACACGAATCCCTTTGTTAGCTTTATGAGGGTTAGGTTTTCTCATTCTCAGGATTCTTGGGGAAAGGATATCTATAGATTCTTGTAGACACAAAATCTATGCACTTCACTACATTTCTAGGTCCTAAAAACATGCTAGCATTTGCATGATTCATAACAAAGAAAACTAGTAATTGGCAGTGTATTTCAGGCCTTTTTCTTTGTTTTTTATAGTTTTATTGACCTTGCACACCCTAAAAATTTGTCGATATTTGAATGATTTATATTTTATGGCCTCCGACACTAACGATTAGTTATGACACTAGCACCCAAGTGCTCCTGTCCCTCCTAGGTGTTCCTAACCCTTTCTCCCCTTTTCTCACTCTTTTGGGCCTCTTTTACTTCTTGGGCATCTTTTATACTTTTGGGTTGGCCTTCTAATTGTGAATTATGAAATTAAAACAAGGGAAACATAGGGAATAATATATATATATACACACACACACATAATTATAGCTCTCAAATAAAGAACTAACACTAAAATTATCTACTATCACCTAATCTTGCATCCAAAGGCACAAAATCACTTCAAAGAATCCATCTAGCACACTCACTCAAAGGACAAGGGCTATAATAATCTGTATACACAACATATGAGGGAAAGTTTATTCTATTTCATTTTACATATTTTATAAATTTTCTACATTATATATCCATCCTACTATCATTGTGAAACTTGCATAAGGACATCCTAGGGCATCATTACACACACTTTCACATAGAACTACATGGAGTCTAAAATGTAGTGCAACACTCGGTACTAAGCTCACTCTTTGGGTGACCACTGGGGTCAGTCTAACTCCACATTCTACATATTTTTATTATATTTGATGTGGTTTGTGGACATGTGCATGTAGAAAACTTGTTTTGTAGGTTATATGTACATTTGACGATCAAAGAGAAAAACAAAGTGAAAAATAGAGACTAGTAATGAAGCTCCTTTTGAACAAAGAGACCAGTCTAGATCATTAACATAGACATGAGAACTCGAATATACACTAGTACCGAGGTGATCCTATCCTCTCGTGGCGCTCTGTTTGACACATTCCGAGTCTCGGAACCTCCAATGAGCACGATGACACTCTTTTTAATATGTTTAAAATATTCACCTAACGAGATCACTTACAAATTGCTCTAGAATCAGATAAGTCTCTTTATCTCCATCTATTTCTTAGGGTTTTGTTGTCATGATATATTTTCAAGGGTAAAAGTCACAATTGAAAGCATGACAACCATACCCTATTCAAAATTTTTCACTTAAAGGTCATTTTGATCCCTCCATATAACCCTAATCCTTGAGTCGGTCATATCCCATATCCCTTAAGTATTCAATGTGTCATGTTAGTGTGTGCATAGGTGATTTAGGGATATCCATTAATTCTAAGTTCTTCCAAGGAAAGATCTATTAAGACAAGATTTTGATGAGCTTGGGAAAGACTATTCTCTAGTATGCTCGAGGTTGGTGCACACCCCTCGAGAGAAGAATTATCAACCCAAAAACATCAAGGAGGTGTATAAGATATCTAAGATAATTTTGTAATCAATTTTAGAATACTATGGGAGGTTTGAAGTTTTGGAGCAGTTTCAACAAAAGTGGGTCTTGGAGGCTTAAGCAGTGCACAATGCCAAAACAACTCCTGAGCTTCGGGAAGAAATTTTAGGAGTTTTGTAAGGAGATAAGAGAAAAAAATGTCATTGGAAATATGATTCAGATCCCTAGATGAGGGTTATCTCATATTTTTCACAAAACCTATTCGCATTCAGTCCACAACATGTTTTCCACATGTACAACCTTGGATCCTGAACAAAAAGCATATTTTTCAAGGAAAAATGGAAGAATAAAGAGATGAGAACCCAACCATTGTATTTAGAAGGCCATTTTCATATAAAATCATATAAAGATTCATCAAAACACTCCTTTGGGAACTCAAGATATGGCCTCGACAAGTGAGTCCCCAAGGTACAACTCCAATAGTTAGTCAAATTTATGCCTTGAAATTAAATCGAATGGGAGAGTGGCACACTTTTTTTGCCAACTGCCCTAAGGATTTGGGATAGATGGTATAATTAAATTCACCCCATCCCGGTTGAGCCCTTGGACCTCAAAGTGACCTCAGTTAAGCCCCTTTTGTAAAGTTGATACCCCATGCTCCATTTCCTAGCCTCCTCTCTAACCAACCAGATTACGCCACATAGCCCAATCAATAAGGGGAAAATTTTGTGCACTAAGTGTCCTAGAGCTTTGGGATGTATGGTGCAATAAAATGTTCCCCCCTCCCTCTTAAGTCCTCAGCCACCCATGTGACTAGGGTGAATGTTTTAAGATCCTTTCCTAGCCTCCTCTCATCCTCAACCGCAAATCATATCCCGACATTTGGTCCAATAGGGATGGGACACATTTTTTAAACCAAGTTTACTAATCCATTAGGATGGTTAGTACACAAAAGTGTGCAAATTCCCAACCATTAAAAATATGCACTTTTTCTTATTGCCATGCTACTTCTTATGGCTTCTAGTTCTTCTTCACACACGCACATGAAAAATCCAATTGCGAATTTACTCACCCATCCATTTCTACTTCCTATGGAACCTTGATACTAACTTCAACATCATTTCCATACCATTCCACATTGCTGAAATGTGAAAAATGAATACTTATGAGAAAAAAACCATAACTATGTTTGAAGATGATATTTTTCTCCACCATGTAGGGGATTTAAAATTATTTCCAATGATATATTTTTTGGCTCATAACTCATTCTAGAGCTCCCATAATTTCTCTCCAAATTTTAGGTATTCTTCTACGGTGAAAGCTCCTTTGGCCTGAAAAACCCACTTTTAGTGAATTGGCTCCAAAACTCCGAAGCTTCACAAAATCTTCCTAAATTAGTTCCATGATGTTTTTAGCTCCTAGATACACCTCTATGATGAAAATGATTCTTCCACACTACTCTAATGATGGTACACCTGGCTTAGAAAGGATGATGAAAGCCCCTTTCTAAGGATGCTTGAAAAATTGTCTTAAAAACCACTACTCCAACATACTTGAATGATTTTGATTTTCCTAAATCACATAGGGGGATTGATGAATTTCCCAGATGAACCATTGGGGGATGAGATTGGACTAAACACCGAGGGATGGGTTGATCGGGGTGCAGGAAAGGTATGACATGAAATTTTGACACTAGGGTATAATTGTCCTATTTTCAAGTGAATTTTGCCCATGCAAAAACACAAGATAAGTGGTCCAACACAAAAAGATAAAAATATAATAGATATGGTGTGAAATACCAAAAATAGTTAATTTAGCCCAAAAATAATCAATTTACAAGATTATATATTTAAATACGATCAATTACATACACACAATATTATTTTACATCAATTGAAATAGATTTTCCTTTAAAAACACACACACACATCCAAAATTTTGTATTTCATTAACTTAGTTCCTACAATTCACTATTTCGATAGACAAGCACACATTAACAAGATATACATAGAAGGATACATTCATTTTCTCATTTATCAAAGTAAACAAAAGAATTAACTTATTTCCATTAGATTTATACAAATTTTACAGAGAGGACATATCGAGATAGTAATAAGGAATTATTAGTAAAAAGTTCCTATGCACACATAACTAATAGACACTAGACTATGGCTACACTATGGGAAGGCGTGTTATACACCCCATGTATGTTTACCTTTCTTTGGTCAGGACCATCAAAGGTTGTACTATGTACCCCCGGTTAGGACACCATTGGTGCCCCTCTCTCTTGCTACCGCCTGGTTGTACCTAGTCACCTTTGGAATTTACTTCCATAGAATCAATGTATAAAATATTTAAGAAATCTTTTGTCAATATTCTCTTTCTCAGAATCACCAACAAAATTTAGAAGTTGTCTCTCTCAGAATAATTCACATGCCTTTTATAAGAATTCATTGGTAGTTATGAACCATCACAATGGTTTCACACCCTTTCATAATTAAATTAAGCATCTTTAATCAATTTTTGGGATATTCATTACATCAATAGATTATTGTACTATTTTTCTTAAATCAAACTTGATCTTTAACAATCCAAAAGTCTTTAATTCTTTAAAAACTTCGGGGATTTAGTCACATAACAAGCTGGAGCATAAGGCACCCCTTGATATTATGTGTAAGGACTAGGAAAAGTATACATGTCCATTTGGGGTTATTTTGAATACATATGAAAATAAGGAGGAAAACTCTAGGATATGGATTAGTGGGCGTAACACTAGGGAAGATTGCATTGTCTCGGAGGAATAAAATTTGAGAATGTAATTCTAGATAGCCCTTGTGTAGGATATGAATAGGAAGGATGAGGAGTCATTCCTAGCATGCCGGATCCTGTAAGGAGATCACCAGGATTGGGAACACCCAAGTAAACTTGCTATGGTGGTTGTTGTACCGAATGAACATTAGTAGCAGGACTATAGTTTTGATTCTAGATGTGATAGGGAATATCACCTTACCCCACAAATTGTACAAGTTGTGAAGCTTGGGTGATCTCTAACTCTTTAATTCTTCCCACTAATGTCAAAATAACATCAATGGGTGAAGGATGTGGACCTTATTTAAGTGCATACTATATGTCATTTGGTTATAGAGTAACTAATATAATGAATGGTGTAATAATGTTAATATATAATAAGATGTGATAGAAAAAGCATATAAATGTGAAACCCTAAGCAAGAGAGGGAGATAGAGAGACTTAACTAATTTCGAGAAGTCTAGAAGTGATATGGGTAAGTAAATAAATGAAACAAGCTAAGAATAGTGTCGTTAGTGCTCATTGGATAATCTAAAACTTAGGAGTGTGTCGGATAGGAGCACCATGAGAGGACAAGAGATCATGGGCAGTAGTATTTGTGTGAAAGATCCAGATCCAGTATTTTATGTGTAGGAGGAGCTTCACTGCTAGTTTTTGTTTGTTGCTCTGGTTTCTCTCCTTAATCGTGGAATGTACATATGACCTATAAAACAAGTTGTCTACTTGTACATTTCTAAAAATGACATCAAATATAATAAAAAATATGTAGAATGTGGAGTCAAATTGATCCTAGCGGTCACTTGAAGAGTGATGTTACAATTGATCACTTCACTATATCTCAGACTCCATGTGGTTCTCTATGAGAGTGTGTGTAATGATGCCCTCGGATGCCCTTGTGTAAGTTTTACCTAATGATAACAAGATAGATCTAGAATGTAGCAAATGTATAGAATATGTGGGATGAAATAGAATAAAAATCCCTCCTATGTTGTGTATGCAGAAGAATACAATGCTTTTCCCTTGGATGAATGTGCTAGACGGATGATTTGAAGTACTTTTATGCCTTTGGATATGATCTTAGGTGATATTATGCAATGCTTAGTGCTTGGTCCCTTATTTTAAAAACATAATTGTGTATTTATATGATTCCCTTGTTTGAATTTCATAATTGACAACTGAAAGGTCAACCCAAAGTAATAAAATGTAATTAAGAAGTGAAATGATTATAAAAGGATAAGAAAAAGGTAAAGAGGGATAAGATCACCCAACATAAAAGAAACATCGATGCTAGTGTTTCAATTGAGTGCTAGTGTCTGAAGCCATAAAAAGATAAAATAGTCAAATGGTGGAAAAAGTGCAAGATGTATAAAGCCAATAAAAGTGTTGAAGACAAAACAAAAGGATAAAGGGAGTTTTTAATTACTAGTTTTCTTTCTTATGAATCATGTAAATGCTAACATGATTTTGGGACCTAGAAATGTACCCAAGTACATAGATTTTATGTCTACATTTTCCCCAATTTATGTTGTTGAGTGAATACTCGATAGCATAAAGTAGATAGAAGATGCGTACCTTGTAACCTTGTAGAGAAGTGTGTAGCTGATGGCATGTTGAGTGGACAAGTAAAGTGTGGAGACTAGGAAAGGGAAGTGGACCTAGGGGTGAAGCGTATGTGTAGTAGTATGTTGTGTTTGTTGATGTGAGATGCTCCTTGTTCTGTATTAAGGACGAACTTGAAAAGAAGAGTGAAAGAGTAGTCAAAGTCCCGTATATGAGAAATCAAAGTAACATATGTATAAGTAAGAAAAATTGTGAAAGTATGTAAAAGGAAAGTGTGCACCTGATATGTAAGAGAGTATGATATAGAAAGGTACTTTGATTTACTTGGAGTTGCTGGATTTAAATGCCAATGGTGAGATTTTTGGGTGATATCACACCAAGAGTGAGTTTTTTTGGGCGATCTTATGCCGAGTGAAAGTTTTTTGGGAAATCTCACGCCAAGTGCAAGTTTTTTGGGTGATCTCACACAAAGAAAAGAGTGTTGGGGAGAGAGGTCTATTTTTCTCTCCTTATATTATGCTTCTCAAATAAGCACCATTACAGATGGTACATCCCGATTTGTTCCGATTGTAACTAAAATGTACTGATAAGGTGAATTTTGAAAGCGGAGGTAAGTGCATGATATCTTGTAGAACTGTTTTGAAACTACTAGAGATCATTTGAACCATGAAATTGATTTTTCTACCCTTGGAAATTAGCACTGGGAAGACACAAGTGTTAGGTGTTACTATATATGCTACTCAACGCTATGTTTGCTCTCTGTGTGAGGTCTAAGTCTATTATGGACTGTTCTATTACTATATCCTGTACTGTTGATTCTACTATGATGAATTTTACTATAGATCTCGAGTGATGTAGGGGTGATTTGTTCACCCAATAGATGCCCCCCTCATTTGGGGTGCATGCGATAACTTGTAGGAAAATGTAGCCCAAAGGAGAGGACCCTGATCTAATATGCATATTTGAAGTGGATACCTACATGGGGTAGGGGATGTGCATGGTAGAAACCAAGTAAAATGTAAACAAGAGAGGCTAGTAACATGTGTTAGTGAAAACAAATTAAACATGTAATAGAAAACAATGTAACAAACAACTAGGAAGACAAGATAGACCTTGAGAGGTGGGTTCATACATGGGACATCATTCACAATGTCACAAGACAATTAGGGATGAAGCAACCAAAAACATACAATGATCACACAAGACATAGGGAATATCCCGTAAATAATAACATACAATAGCAAACAATATCAAGCAAAATGTATCAGATAACCATGGTTGTATATAGTCTTATAAGGAAAATGCTACACATGAAGCACCCATTAACATGTTAGAAAGATAAATAGTATGTCAAAGCATGTATATATCAGGAAAAACAAGTGCTAGTAAGAAGAAGTAGTAAATGATGAAATAATAGAACCTGTAGTGTGTGAGAGTAGTCAAGGTAGATGCCCCTAGGAGCCTCGGTGGGACTAGCAAGGGATTCAATGTCGAGCATCATGCATCATGTAAGGAGCTATAAGAGATCTACATTCACTTCTAGAGACCAAGTGAATGTGCATGTGTATATGATAAATATAATGACATATTGAGTATCCGTCTAGCATAGTAAGAAAAGTGCAAGATGTAAGTAGTATAAGCTAACAAGAATAAATGCAACCAAGATATGCAAATGTTATGTGAGTGTGATGGTGTGATATGAAATATGTGTAGATGGTAGGAGAAGTGTTTCCCCCTAGTGGATGTGTATGAGATGAGATTCATTTATAAATTCTCCCTCAATAGTTAAGAATGAACCATAAAACAAGAGTGTGTCATCGGGAAATGAGTGTAGCGTGTGAGAGTAGATTCTAGAAAGATATATTGTGAAGTATAGAGTGTGAAGTGTGTATAATATGAGGTTCATGATGAAGCTTGCCCTCAATATTCAAGTGTGAACCATAATACTATAGTATGTCATTGGGTAATGATGGTACAATGCATTCACCGAAGATGTAGGAATACATAAGAAATATTAATCATGAAGCGCGGAGTGTGAAGTGTAATGGTAGACACTAGAGACAACTAATAGTAATGGCGAGGAGAAGAAATCATGATGCCCCCAAGTATGTGATGGATAGAAGGCTATTTGATGATAGTGAAGGGCGAGGCCCCCAACCCGATATCCAAGGAGATAAAGGCATGTGACCATGATCGAAGGGTGGTGGTGTGGGAGAGTAACGATGTGCACGTGAAGGGGACCGATATCCTGAAGGAGGTGGAGAATATCTATAAGAAGGGGCTACCGAGTAGGGGACTTAGGTTGATGAGGTGAACTAATGTTCCTATGAGGAAAATAAGGTGAATAATGCCTATGAGAATGGACTGCCCGAATAGGGGACTTAGGCCAACAAGGTGGACTAATGGACCAATGATAACAACAAGGTTGTGATGTAAGCCATGTGTAAATGGGAGAGCTAGGTGTAGAAGTAGCTTTAGAATTGAGAAGCATAGGAGACATATATTCCATGATTGGTGCATAGATACCAGCAAGGGTGGGCCAAGGAAATGGTTTTCCTTGTGGAATACCTTTGATGGTGACAAGTTGTTTATTATGGATGAACTTGAGACATAAGTGATGCATGGAGGGGATGGCTTAGGCAACGTGGTTCCAAGGGAGACCTAAGAGCATGTCACAACCTTTGATGGAAGATGTAATGACAAATGGTACAAGCATAGTGAGGGGACCAACTGTAATGGGAAGCTTCACATGACCATAAAAAATAGGAACTGGAAATGTGATAATAGACATTGGACATCGATAGCTAAGAGGAGTGCCATGGAGCATACATTAGTAATAACCAATGGATAGATCATAATATTTTTGACAATATAAGAAGCAATAGAGACATTGATATGCAAGGAATTGAAATTCAATGTAGTGTGATAATCATGATCCAAGAATGTGATAACAGGTGGTGGCACATTAAAGGAAAAGCAAAAAGAAAGTCAAACGACCCTGATGAAGGAGGAGGAACAATATGACATTTATGATTTACAAAATAATTGGTATTTTTCTTTTCATACTTTGGTAGAGGGTCATTAAAGATTTTAATCTTTTGATTATCATTGACTGGTTTGGCAATAGATGGCTCAAGGAGCTCAATTGCATTATTATCAATAAGATCTTGAATTATATGTTTAATCATAAAAAATGATCAATGTGATGCCTAATGTATTACTAGTAGCCAAAGCATGCATTTTCATCATAGTTGCAGACATGAGGGTGAGAAGGATCAAGATTAAGTGGAGGAAGAGTAATAAGATTGATTTTGATAAGTTGTGGTAAGATAATCCAAGGTGTGTAAGGTAACTTATTAAAAGTACACTTGTGTGGGTTACAATTGAAGCTTGTTAGGTGTAGAAACAACATTGATAGTGGCCTTAGCTTCAGTGGGATTAGGAAATGCTTTCAAACTAGATTTGGTTTGAAACTGATTAGAAGATGAATATGAAGAAGTATCATAGTATTTCAATTTACCCATAGATATGAGTTTTCATACACATAATTTGAATGCATGGCTTGGTTGATCAAAGGAGGGATATGTCTAAATTATAACACTCTCTTGAAGTGGAGGTAAGAGACTTTGAATAAATAAATCTTACAATTCAGAGTCAACTAGTACATTATTCACATTAACAAGGGTGTTCTTATAATGCAAAACATAGTTTGCTAGATTTTCCTTATATCCTTGTTTAAGTTGAGAAAGTTGAGCATAAGAGATATTGGTGCCAATATTGATAGAGAAATTTGTAAGGAAAGCATAGGAAAAGTGTATAAAAGAGGTTACCGAGTGAACATGTAGACCATATAACCAACGTATAGTGTAATCTTGCAAGATTTTAGGAAATAGTTTAGTGAGTAATGTAAAATCATCCACATAATCAAGACATGCCACATGAAAAGATCGAAGATGCTCTTGAGGGTCGCCATGGCCATTGAAGGTAGGAAGCTTGGGTGCAATGAAGTTGGGAGGAAGTGGATAAGAAGATATGGCAGGTGCAAAAGGGGTGTGAAGGAGAAGTGAAGAATCAAGAGATGGAGAGGAATGTGAAGTAACTTGTTATAATTAACAAATTTGGATTTGTAGATCATGGTATAAAAAAGTGTTAGAAGTTGTAATATAATATACAAATAAACACCGAATAATATAATATGTAAATTAAATTCATCCGGGATATTACATTCATCTAGATATAACTTCTTATACAAATGCTTGATCATATAATCTAGGATTCAAGTCTTATCACTTAGTCTTCCTCATATCTCTCTCCATGAATCTCTCAAGCTTATCCCCAGGATCGCTCACACTCCCGAATAGCTACGTGAGTTGTTTATCACAACACACTCATACTAACTATATTATTAATACAAGTTATATAAAATCATTATTAATAATATTTAATATATTAATAATGTTACACAATATATTTGTAACATTCACTCCCCTATTATTAACATTATTAATTCCCAATATACACTCCCTAATGTTGACAAGGTAGAAAAAATAATCACACTTCCTTCTGCAGCTTTCCGCCCATGCGTGCTCATGATCTGGATGGTTTTGTAGGATAGCCAACAACCCAAAACAAAGGATGGTTTTACAGGACAACCAAAAACCTAAAACAAAGGATGGTTTTACAGGATAACCAACAACCTAAAACAAAGGATGGTTTTATAGGACAACCAACAACCCAAATATCATGCTGCTACTTTTCCTTTGTGCTTTCATTTGTCCACTATGTCTTTCCTTCAGGGAATATGTAGGAACCACTACTTATTGAATACAAACTGAATAGAGGGAAAATTGAACATTGAGACCATGTTCCAATTCCCCCCCTCAATGTGAACATTTCACTTATTCAAACAAGAACTCTGAAATCATACTGTGAATCTAAAATAAAACACACATACACACACTGCCACCATAGCTTCATGCGGCCCCGTCATTGGTGGTCGACGAGGTTATTGATTGACCTCTAGCCTTCGTTGCCTCAATCCTCCAATTATTTTCGATACTTACTCAGTAGATTGGACCATGGAGCTCAAATTTGCACCACCTTTTGTCAATGCATCTTCCCCACAAATCTTCACTTTGGTTCTAAAATTCCAAAGCAGGGGTCTAGGGGTGGTAGCCCCCAATGGGGTCAAGGGGAAACACCCTTTGCGAGGCTCTTGGGAAGCACCCAGGCGCGCTCCCATGATCACGATACAGTATAGGTCGAGGGGCGGAGCCCCCAAAGTTAGGAATATTTTCTTTCTTTGAAGTCATCAAAAATATCATTAGAACTGCAATATTTTTCATGTTATTCTCCCAAAAATTGGATGTCGGGTAACACCGAAAATGCATCCGTGAGGAAATTTTTTTTTAACAATATTTGACTAAAGACGACATATGAGTAACGACTCAATTTGACTTAACAAAAATTGACTTGACAAGCTTGACAAATGATTTGACAACTTTTACAACTCAAATAGACTACAGTAACAGACATATAAATGACTCTTTTTTTTTGGTAAAAACAATGCGATAAAGACAAAGACTCAATAAAAACAAGACTTGATAACACTTTTAGGATAATAGACACTCAAAATTAAATGATATTTGACAAAATGATCACATTAAATTATAATAATTAAAACCAATAAACATAAAATGAATCTAAGTATTAAAACTCAAAACACTAATGTAGAGGTACATATATGTGGACTTACAGATTGTATGCAGAAAATGACCAATCACAAATACATCCTGAACAGATATGATAGGCATGGACTGAGGTGATGAATTTTTGAGCTTTGATCAACAATACAATATGACACGATGCATACATGGAAGCCAGTAAGAAATCTTGTTTTACGGCTACCGTATATAGATTGTTAAGGAGAACTTTATCCTGATTCAATTTGCAGATGTAGATTTGATGCTCTGGTCATATAAGGCCTCATACAAAATTAATGAAATACACAGTTGTTAATACTGTCAAGAAAAATTTGAGTTGGTTGCTTTGTGATGAACACATCAATTAAAGAGCAGTCATGCGACGATACTATAAGACAAGTGTTAAGAAGATGGATCTGACGGTGATGTGAATAAACACTGCCAACACATTAACAAATTGTGATATGCTCTTTGTTCATAGGAATTTTATATTTGGAGATAAAAAAATTGAGGTGGATCATGATATAACTAAATATCACATCGATAGAATGTGAAGTGTGTGCCGATAATATCCATACCAATCTGATAGCACAATGTCGAATCTCTTGACAAGTCTGTGTGTTGACAGATTTATGTATTTTCTCACACCTTTCTACGATCTTTGATGGAATAGCCAAATTCATGAACTCGCCATCTGATGTATTAGCTGATCTGTAGTAGAGGATCTGCACGAATTCTTCTACGCAATTATGTTATAAATCCAATAGGATAAATATCTCAATGGCATACTAGATTATTGTGGTTGGGTAGATCATAATGCTGGAAGAAAACTTTGAAAAGCTTCTTGAACAAAACACTACAAAACTGTTATGGTACACATGATATCACACAAAAAAAACATCTGATATGGGGATGCTAAATTTTGAACACAACACAGGCATTTAGACTCTCATCATGAATACAATCAGGAATGGACTACTCTTATACCACTATTAGAAGTTGTAATATAATATGAGAAATAAACACCGAATAATATAATATGCAAATTAAATTCATCCGAGATATTGTATTCATCTAGAGATAGCTTCTTATACAAATGCTTGATCCTATAATCTAGGAGTAAGGTCTTATCACTTAGTCTTCCTCATATCTCTCTCCATGAATCTCTCAAGCTTATCCCTAGGATCATTCACACTCGAGAATAACTACGTGAGTTGTTTATCACAACACACTCACACTAACTATATTATTAATATGAGTTATATAAACTCATTATTAATAATATTCTTGCAATAAATTAATAATGTTACAAAATATATGTGTAATAAAAAGATAGGTCTTGGGTGTTAGAAGAGGATACTTGTTGTGTGTCCTAAGTAATAGGCTAGGTGAAAGGATTGGCAGGAATAGGAATAGAAACAAGAATATTAAAGGTGGGTGGGTGGGTAAAATTAGGAGGTTGTGTCACAATAATAAGAGAATTATTATTATAGACTCGACATTGTTGAGATCAAATAGGTTAGCGACTTCCTCACATGCAATGAACAACAAGATATCTAAATCTTGAGGATGTTCAAAAAAATGGGCTCGGCTGTCACGAATATCTTCATCGGTAAAGGGTTCACAAGTCTTAGCCATGGGAGAATAATTTAGAAGTAAGGTAGTGTTTGAGTGAGTGGGTTCACTAAATGATTTAATATAAATTGGTATTAAATATAATTACAAAGTAACTACTATAATGAATGATGTAAAAATGCTAATATATAGTAAGACGCAAGGAAAAAGCATATAAATGTGATACCCTAAGCAAAAGAGGGAGATAAGGAGAGTTAAGCGATTTCGAGCGATTTGGAAGTGATATGGGAAGGTGAATAACTAAAACAAGATGATAATAGTGTCGTTAGTGCTTACTAGAGATTCTAAAACTATGAGTGTGCTAGACAGGAGGGCCCACAAGAGATGACAAGAGTAGCACACGGGTGTTAGCATTTGTTCTGGGTGCTAGTGTTTATGTGAATGATCTAGATCTAGTCTCTTTTGTGAAGGAGGAGCTTCGTTGCTAGTTTATATTTGTTAGTCTAGTTTCATTACTTAATCAACAAATGTACTTGTAACCTATGAAACAAGTTGTCTACCTACACATGTCCAAAACCACATCAAATATAATATAGAAGATGTAGAATGTGGAGTTGGTGACACCAACAAATCACCCAAAGAGTGATCTTATGATCGAAGCGCTACACTACATCTCGTAATCCATGTATTTATTCTTGAGAGTGTGTGTAATGATTCCATATGATGCCCTTGAGCAAGTTACACCAATGACAACGGGATAGATCTCTAATGTAGAAAATGTATATAATGTGTGGGATGAAATAGAATAAACTTTCCCTCCTATGTTGTGTATGCAAAAGAATGCAACCCTTGTCCCTTAAATGAGTGTGCTAAATGGATGATTTGAAGTACTTTTGTGCCTTTGGATGTGACCTTAGGTGATAGTATGTAATGCTTAGTACTTGGTCCCTTATTTTGAAAACATAACTATGTATTTATATGATTCCCTTGTTTGAATTTTGTAATTAACAACTGAAAGGATGACCCAAAGTAATAAAAAGTAATTAATAAGAGAAAGGGGTCTAAAAGGATAAGAAAAAGGTAAAGAGGGACAAGAGTCCCAAGAGGACAGGAACACCTAACGCTAGTGTCCTAATTGGGTGCTAGTGTCGAGGCCATAGAAATATAAAATAGTCAAATGTCGACAAGAGTGTAAGATGTATAAAGCCAATAAAAGTGTAGAAGACAAAAAAAGGCTAAAGGGAGTTGTTAATTACTAGTTTTCTTGCTTAGGAATCATGTAAATTCTAGCATACTTTTAGGACCTATAAATGTACCCAAGTGCATAAATTTTGTTTCTACAATGGGGTTGAGGAAACATTATTTTGAAGGAGGACATCTATGTATCCTTGTATCCTATCTAAGGATCCATCTAAGGCATTAATGAGGTCACCACTTTGGGTGAAACACGTTAAGAGTTCATTGTTTTGTTGCAAATAAGATGGAAAGGAATCAAATTGTATATTGATTTGGGGTCTTAATAAAACACGTGGATAAAGACCATGTTTTGTTATGAAGGTCATATTATTAGAGCTTGAGAATTCTGGTCGTGGGACATGATTTGGTTGGTCTATCTCCTTGATTCTTACAGTTGAATTAGTGTTCAACCCTTGGATAGGAGATGCATGAGGAGATGAAAAGTTGTGGAAATAGTTAACAACCCACACAGATAAGAGGATGACTGTTGATGAATCACTTGATTGTAATAATATTCAAGACCTAAAATAGGCATGTTATAATCCTGACCCAACATATTTGAGGGGTGTATAAACACCCATAGAATAATGGGAGAGAAAGAAGATTGATGAAATAAAAGAAAAAGAAATGGAAAAAGGAACTAGTCCTTCACGTTGGGTTCACCAAATTTATACACCTAAAAATAAACATGTGATATCGAGATACACTCAACTTATTGAGGTCTACCGAGATAACCAAAATGTGATAGATGGAATCAGTATGGGATAACTATGAACAATATAAATGGGATAAGTGGGAATAATGGTAAAACAAAAATCTATGATCAAGACAAACATAGATGCTCAACTTGAAAAATAGGAATTTTCTCATCGAGATCAACAAATGCCCGTCTAATCTGTATGGGATTGATATTGTGGTTGAGAATAATCACTGTTCATAGGTATTGGTCTATGTCAAGTGAAACCAAGTGTATCTCGAATTGGTTTATAGATTCGATGGATTTATCCTTCTCGCCACTAAATGTACCTCTCTAAAGAGGGTCATGTAAGAATGAGAGAGGATGTGTTGAGGAAAAACTAAGGGTTGCTTGGTTTAACCCTCTAATTTATTAGCTCAATATTGTTATGTTATTTCTAATTCATCGTTAGGGAATTAATGTTTCCAATGATCTTTGGTGGTATGGGAGTTACTCTAAAGAATAGTTGTCATAAACATAGGTATATGTCTCCCGATGTTAGTCGACGTTAGGTGGGTTTATGATTGGGTGAAAGATCCTTATGCGAGGCTCAGGTTGACCTAGAATGGTCATATGGGCACCAGATCAATGACAAATATGGAAGGAAACAAACAAATAGTAACCAAAGGGGACCTAGGGCTAAGTACAAGTAGCCTAGGCCACTAAGGAAATGGGGATTGTGTTCATTCCAATTTCTAATATACTTTTAATTCCTAACTTTAAATAAAAAACAAGTGAATCTAAATTAAATAAAAGGTGGATTAATTCACCCTTTAATCTAATTAAATTGCATTTGCCAACATTTAAATAAAGTAAAACAATAACAAACTAACTAATTTTTTTTTGTTTTTAGCAAAGCTTTTAAAATAAACAAATGAATAAAACAATTAAATTCCTAAGATTTCTTTTTTTATTTTCTGGATTTGAAGAATAAAATAAAATAAATACTTGCAGACATAGAAAAATAAACTAATCTAAAATGAAACAAGCTACTTCTAAATTAAAATAAACTAAAACATGGAATAGTCGGATGTGGCTATTCCTCTCATTAAGAGATGCGGAACTAGATCACCTCTAAAGAAAAGATGTAATTCTAAAGTTTATTATTACGGAAAGTGAAACTTATTCTAACTACTTTTACTCAAGTTCATGGGAAATAAAAAAATATTCTCAGAATCAATTTCTTCTTTACTCGAAAGATTCCCCCGATTAAGTGAAGATAAATTATACTGATGATTAATAATGAAGAAATGAAAAATAAAGACAAACATAGAATCTTCCTCTAAAATATTTCCTTGTAGACCCACAGGATACAAAGGAAGAAGTATTTAATTCTACCAATTTAAAACAAAATATTTCTTCTAATTTAACGACTACAATTAATCAAAATATTTAAAGAATTCAAAACATCCCCAACATGTAACTATTGATCTGAGATAGCATTCCACGTGTGGTGATATGTTTATGTCTCCTCAACTTTATTTTCTCTTCCAGAGATGATTTTTAATTGATCCAAGGTGTGCAGAGTGTTAGATGGTAGCAAGAAAAACCAAGAAAATGACAGTAGTGGATGGTTGTAAAAAATTGTTAAAAATGCAATCTTTGGGAAGAATAAAGCAATGAATATGTTGGTTGTGTGATTCCTAGCAAGATTTTGGCAGCATAAATTTGCAAATAAAATATCAAAACTCCAAGAAAACATTTGAATGAAGTCTAATATTTTATGAAATTTTGGGGAAGAAGAAGTATAAAACATATGTCTAATAAAAAGTGAAAACACATCGATATAAGAGGAAGTCAACCTTCTAAACATAGTAAACTAGGAAGATAAAATCAATACAATTCCAACAAGCCCAAAACTAGAAAAAATGAGTGATAAAATCACATGAATTGTAAAAAACATGTTGTAAAAACAAATTTTTAAGTCACAAGTAAAGGTGACAGAACTACCGGTCTGCGTAGACTAGTAGTTGCATAATTGCCATGACGATTGCATGAATTAAGGTTGAAACCGAGTACGAAAAGAGAAAAAAGTGGCTCACAAGGATGCAATAAACTTTAAAACTTAGAAACATGGACAAATAGGTCATAACAAGCATGTTGAAGGTGAATGGAGAGGATATGGATCTCATCATTATTATGGAAAATAATTATTTCATCATGGCGGCTTACCATGTCCTTTAATATAGCACCATGTAATTTTTGGGTATGTACAATGTTCCAAGATTTTACACTTCCTTGCTTATGTTTTCCTACATTTGTGAAATGAGCTCATCACAAGAATACAGCTCCTCAAGAGCATTGTTCAACATCTCATATTGGACAACCAACATTTGAGACCAAATTAGAGACATATTCTTAGTTATGGAGTTGAACACATTTTTTCCTACCAATACAAAAGAATCAAGGTTCCCCATCTCTGTTACCAATGGAAAAAATTGGTCCTAATGAATCTTTTCCTTCTCAATTTCATCTTTAGTCATCCTTACTTTCATAACAATGGCAAGCATGAACTCAAACAATGAAAGAATCTATAGAAATAATTTTTACCTTTCTCAAATTTTGTATTAACCCACTTGTCATTGGATCTCCCTTGCATTATGTAGCCATGCACCTTCTTGATTGACTCTGGATCAAATATTCTGATTGGAATAACCTCTTTAGCTTAAGAGGGATGGGATGACACTAAGATTAATGAATGAATGAATGTATGAAGTGAGAGTCTTCACATGTTCCTTCAACTGTTCAATTCTTCCTTTTACTCTTCATTTCTTATAAGAAGACGAACAAAAGATTCGTATAATGAATGGGCATATCCTTCATGTGTTGTTGGTCCTAAGGGATTTTTTTCATCTCATAGTATGATGGAATGATATCATAAATGAGATTTACTACCTTCAGTGAGAAAATTCTACATATTGGTTTCCTGAGGCACCACTGAAGAAGCAGGAAGTTTTCTAGGATTTCTTACCTCACCTTGATTTCACCATCCTTGAAATATATTGAAAGTGGGACACCAATTATTATTGCACTTTACACGATTCTCACCTTCGATTAGCTCATGGATCCTTGGAAATATCTTTGTTATTGTAGGTTCGATGCTAGGCATGATTAAAGTTTCATGCTCAGTATGAGGGGGTACCTCTTGAATTTAGTGAGTTGACTCCATAACAAAAGAAGAGATTCTTTGAGATTGATGCAGAATTGGTGGGTGATAAGGATATATCTTTCCTTGTTCTATATCTTCTACAAGGTCTTGAATGAATTTTTATTTCTTGTGCAACCTCATGTAATGAAACTTTCAACATCCATTAATTTTCTCTTCACAGTCTCTCCTAAGTGAGGAGAGCTCGTAATCCTCTCGGGTGCCTTTAGATATGAGAGATGATATGCTTTCCTTATGAGAGTATGAAGACCATTGTATTTAATAAACAAAAAGCTCTTTTTCTTGAACCACTCCTAGACCTATGGATTGGTACTAAAATTCTTTCATTGATATCTCTTGACTCATGAAAACTCCAAAAGGATGGTGGGAGAGGTGAAGTCTTCATTGATTGATATTATAGATCGAACAACTTGGTTCCATCATCTTCGACACCTTCTATGAACCAATAAAATCTGAATTTCCTCAGTTGGCCAACTTTCATCCTCATGTGATCTTATTACCTAACCTTAAAATCATCTAGATAGTTGATCTAATAATCTTCAATCTAGGAAATATGGAATAACTCAGGGAGATTGAAGGTTTTGGGATTGCTTCAGATGTCAAAATATTCCCTGGATGTGTATGAATAGAGGCTCAAGGGGGAAAATGAAGCTTCAATATTTGAGGCATCAACAAATTTTTTTCAAGAGTAAATACCAATAGAAATGGGGAAAGACACACCTTTCTTCTATGGTTCCTGCACTTGTTATGGATGTGAGAAATATTCCTTCATAGTTCTAACATCACTATCTTATCATTGAGATATCTCGGGAGCTTGTGAGGAGTGAGGTAAAATCCGAAACTTTGATATAGGAGAAGGTGGAGAATTGAGTGAAGTAGGACCCATAATTTTTAATCAATGTTGTGGCTTGGGAAGATAATCTCAACTTTGGGTTGCCTTCAAGCAATTAGATGACGAACATGGTGAATGCATCATTCACCCCTGGAAAAGTAATGGTTTCTTTCCTTAAGAGTGAGTTGAGGGTACCTATCATAACTGGTGTCTTTTGAGAAATATTTCAAGTAAGAGTCGAGCCTTTGAATGGTCTTGTGCTTGCGAGGGCATACACTAGATATGATAGGATTTGAGTCATTGAATGAAATACAAGCCATAATATTCAAGGTGCTAACAAGGTTGGTGAAATGATGGGATTCATTAGAAGGGACCTGGGATTTATTGGAGGGATTTTATCATAGCTTGGTGATGTTGGGGAGAGTTATGAATGAGCTCGTATAGGGAAATTTTAATTGGGGCCTAGTGTAGATGTTTGATAATGATGTTTTAAATAAATGTTTTTGATTGATTATGAGGGGATGTGAGTATGGAAAACTTTAGCTTTAGATGGTGAAAAAATAGGCAACTTAGGAGGGGCAATGGAGATAGAGACTTTTGGATTGTCTTGATTTTGGGTATTCAATTTGAATTTGTGGGCTTTAGTGGTTATACATATAACATTTGTATGCAGAGAAAAACTATAGTGAATGAAAGACAAACAATAAACTTGCAAACCTTCTAGTAACCTTCCAATGCAAACCTTAGTAGGAGAGATTTTGAAGTTGTATAACCTTTGCAAGTGATTGATTTGTGGGTGCTCTTGAATGGCCTCCAAATATGAGTGCAATTTCTATGAATAAAGTAGTTGGAAAGCTTCAAAATGCAAATTGACAAAGTTTATTTGCAAATAATTCAGGAGGATTTGGGATAAGACAAGCTTGCAATTTATAGAAGTAGAAACAATTAGAAATGGTTGAATCCACATGCTAAAAATAACATTAGAGGTGGTTACAATAGTTCCAAGGCATTTAGGTTCAATAAATTAATTAAATGCAAAAGATGTATCTAGAAAGGTGGTTGTACGTGCAATTCAATTTCCCCACCTTTCTTGGATTCTAGAAGTGCGGTTAGCTAGGATGAGGATGTGGAGTCCAAGTGGAGTCTAAGTGGCAGTTGACTAGGATGTGCACACACTTAATTAATTAATCATTTAATTAATAAATGATAATTAACTTAGGTAAAGGGGTATTAAGAATACATGGGATTAATTTAATGAATCCAAAGGGTGCAATGTGTATGAATTAATTGATTTAATCAATTAATCACAAATGGGTGAATAATAGGGTGTATTAGGATAACATTGGGAATAGGTGGAAACATGTGTATAATTTTGGGGTGTCTACAATGGGGATATGAAAACGCGGTGGTTTAATAGAATAGGGCATAGTTTTTCAAATAGGCTCTCAAATTATTTCTTTGGATTATTCGATTTAGGAACTCTAAGAGAAGGTGTGATGTGATGTTTTTATTTGGTTGATTTCATAGGTGGAATGGGATGATATTTTTTGATTAGGAGGATTCCTTCATTAGAAAGACTTTGAATGATGACGTGAAGGGATTTGCAATATTTAATGTAATGCCCTTTTTTTCGATGGTACGTACAAAATTCCTAGTAATTATACCAAGAGAGTTTCCATCCTCGAGGGTCGAGAGTTTGACAGTGGTAATTGTAGACACCTTTAATTTAGATCCAACAATTTAAATACTTAAATCATGCTAATTATACTACTTCCCACAAATTGACGACATATCATCAATATAGCACACTTTCTCTTCCATCGTCGTTAATTAATTACATTACACTAATTAGTTGACCCTTATATCTAGCAAAGTCGACAATTAACAACCTTCCGTTAATTAAACCCCTTTCTATTTGAATTTAATTAATTATTCATAATTAATTAAATTTCCTCTTCTATTAGATAAATAAATCATCATTTATGTAGCCTAAACCTTTTTATTCCCTAAATCATACTAATTGTTCTTTTAAAAAGCTTCTATAAATCTTGCTCACCTATTAATTAATCACTTGGGTTAATTAATAAATCCTCTCAAACCCCATGAGTCACTACAGACAAATTAAACTCCCCTAAGGTTGACTTAACCCCTTTTCAACCATAGTCACCCCCAACTAACTCAACCTAGCTATTATCCCACATGTAAAGGGATGTAGAGATTATTTTATCCATTGGGCTATATAAGGAGCCCTCCTCTTACCATTCTACTCACACCTAAATGAGCATAGAGCCTATACTATAGCCATTTTATCATCTTAGAGCATTCTTCCATTAGAGGAGCTAGTTATCTTCATTTCTTGCATTCATCCATCCAAGTTTGAAGTCATATGGAGATATGTCAAGTGGTCTTATAGCCATGGATTGACAAGAATCCATTCTTAAAACCTTGGGATTCAAACATACAATTAACCCTTTTGATTACTAAGGATATAAATAGGTTCATTCCATTGATTAACATTCAATAGAGATAGAGATTAATTTCTTAACATATTAGTTTGATGTTTATTCATGTTCTAATGCAAAGATGTTGGTAGATTAGTCTTGTTTAATCTCTAAGCATGATGGTGCATAGATTTTAGTTTAGCATTGTATTGAGGCTATTAGGTGTTAGTATTGATTTTACTTGCATAGCTAACTAATTCTTGCACACATTTGGCATGCCTGGTGGGACAGATCCTTAGTCCCTTAGCATGGTAGTTTAAATTTTGTTGTTATTTCAATTTTTGACTAACCCTTGATATGCACATGTGTGAATTAATGTTGAATTTCTTATGATTTTTTCTAACTTTACATGTGTTGAGTCTTGCTTATAGATCTAATTTAGATGGGTTCTTGTCAATTTTGAGCTAACTATTCAAAAATTTGAGATTTTTGAGATCAATTACATCATTTTCTGTGTTTTGACATCATTTCTAGGTATAGGCGTACACAAAAATGACAGAGGTACGTACACATCCAAACCTGGGCATACACATCAAAATGCTAGCATATGTGTCTAGAGTCTAGCGTATAAAGATTCGCTAGCGTATATGATATCTTACCTCTCTTTTTTTCTATTTCTCTGTCTGTGACACATATGCCTAGCCCTAAGCATACATGTTCATCCTCGATGTACATCTGGTAGAGATTCTATTTGACCCATTTTGACTCTATGGGTGTACATGTCCAAAGTCTAGCGTATACATCTCACTTCTTTGGTGTACATGAATTTCTATCTTCTAAGTTTTCTGGTCTTTCTGTTTGCTAGCATATGCATTTAAACCCTAATGTACACACATATACCCAAGCATACCTATATGCTAGTGCTATTTCTTTGACCTTCGTCACGTGGGCGTATACATCCAAATACTAGTGTACACAAATCTCTGGCTGCATACCCATTAGCTCACTGTCAGTTTCCACAGAGGGGTGTACACATCCACGAAGATGGCATACAAATCTAGAGTTGAGCATACACATCATAGTTCAGATTTGTGTTTCACTTTAAAATTTACAAAAACATGTTTTTGGGATGTATTGACTCCTTGTAGGATTTTATTGAAGATTAACTGTTTCATAGGGTTTATTTGCATGTTTTTGCTAACTTGATTTGATTTGTTAAAGGATTAAATAAACATTGCATGCTTAACCATGAGATTGGAGTCACGTATGCTCTTCCCTCGTACCTTCTAGGTGATCTTGGGAATCATAAATGATTTCTATATCTATTTTTCCTTGAAAAAATGTTGAAAATAATGTCAAGTTTGGTTAAAATGAACAAATTTTGCATTTAAATCAAGTATTTTCCATTGTTGATTTTGTAGTTGATTTTTCATCACGTATGCTCTTCTCTTACGTCCTAGGATGATCTTGAGAATCAAAAATGATGTTCATCCTTTTTATGTGTATGGAAAACTACTAAAACCATCCGCAGACCTAAATGCTTTTGAAGAATGAAGGCTCAAGAAAAAAAAACTACTAATACAGTTTCCTTGGGTTTCCAAACAGTGTTCAAGAAAAACACATTAAGAATAAAAGATAAAAACACACCATAATCAAAATATTGTATTTGTAGATTTGGATAAGGGTATGCCCCGTATGCTCAACTAGGACATAACCCCTTTGGCATAAGACTTAAGCTACAACAATGGGGGTGGTCCTAGGAACCCCAAAGTAGTCCACACAAGAGGAACCTTATGGATGAAATAGGAAGTGCTCCGCACTACCTACTTGACTAGTGATACACGTGAGATTTAGCATCAAAGTTATTTGTATTGTGACCCCAATAAGATTACATGATGGACACATTTATTGCCCTCGCGTGCTTTAAGGGGGTAAAGTAAAGTTGGGATACTCCTTGGGAAACCTTGGAAAATTGAGCTCACATTTAGATAACTTGTGAAACCTAGTTGAGTGAACCTCCTAGGAAGCTATCTTGTCCAGGAGCCAACTTTGACCATATCAAAACTAATTTGAGTTGAGAGCCATCGTAAAGGGAGAAATTTCTCGAAATGAAATCTTGTTTGATGAAAAAATGGATATTCCATTAAATTTCAAATGACACGTCATTCATCATGGAGATTGTGAGGCATTACTTTTGTTTAGTTTTTCACTCACCCTAAGGTGAGGAAAAACTATACCAAAGTGAAGCCAAACTATCTTCAACACCAATTGATCTACTTCCTTCAATTTCTTTTGACACTTTGTTGATTAGGAGAAGGGTGACTACCGTTTGTGTTGCTAATTGATTGTATTCTCCACTTTTGTGTCTGTTTACGCTCATCCATGTTTGAAGTTGAGTTGTTAAATGTCTAAAGTGCGTGGAAACATTTAATATCATTGGTAGCCTTTTTTTTTTATCTTGATACCCAAGTCAAGATTGTTAATCATAGTTAGGTGTGATTCATCATCTTGATTCTCCTTTGAAATGTTATTTTACGTATCGCAACAATTTTGATACTTACGTCTTGTTTCTTACAAACTTTGCCTAAGTGTCTAGATTGTAATGTTACGCTACGCACATTCTAAAAATTCCTTGGTATACTTTAGCATTAGTTTGTTTTCAAACATTACCTCAATTTTGAAAAGTGTTGAGTGTTACCAGTTTTACGCTGCGTTATATCAATATCATTTTGATATTAATACCTTACTTTTTTGAAAAGTTTGGTTAACATATCTTAGTGATATTGTTGTGTCACTCACAATCGTAACTACCACTTTTTGAGATATAGGTCTTGATTGGATTCAAGCTCACTTTATTATACTTTGTTTGATGATCCTATTGAATCTTTGTTATTACTTACGTATTGTTCATTTCTTTGAACTTGGCATAAGTGGTGACATTTTGTTAACCATCTTAAACACCAACTACCATTTGAGAAAAAATTTAGGAAGTACAACATTTTGATTGATTGGGCTGAAAAACGAGCATTGAGTGATTGTATCTTGTTTGTCACTTTTGACTTATTATTTAAAGACAATCACTGTGAAACATTGATTCTTTGACATTACTCATCCTTTGAAACATCGACATTCTTTGACATTTGTAAACTTCAACTTAGGTTTGATCAATACCTTTTGAACAAATTTAAAACACCTTAGTGAAGTTATCACACATCATGGCCCCCAAAACAAGATTGGGAGCTAGAAGACAAGTCATTGAAAAACAAGCATGGGAAAAGTCAAACAAACAAGGGTCAAATCCCTTTATTGGTCATGATTTAGGACCTCTATTTTCTGTAGAAAAGGAAACAAAAGAGATGATAGATCATAGTGGTGATGAAGCAAGATCACCACACACAGAGTTTGAATTTGACCCTGCCCTATTAGATGAATTAATTTTTATAAAAAAGATAGAGTACTTGTGAGAGTGGTGGAATTAGGTGCTAGAATGCCAACAGAACATGAAACTATTCCACCCAAAAATGAGGCTAATGAGGAAGAACCACCTCTCATTAACATGGACAACATTTTAGCACATGGACATGCTTCCACATCAAATGTAGAAAACAACAACATGGTGGGTTATAAATTACCATTCATCAAGATGCCACGTAGAGTACAAATAGAACATGAAAACATGGAACAAACCCCATTCAATGAAGATGAAGAATAAATTCATGAGGAAGAAGTCACTATACCACAAAAATTCAAAACCTTAGTCGGCAATTAAATTTACTTACATCTCATGTACAAAAATAAACAAACAAAAATGCACATCGAGAGAAACCTAAGGACAAAAATAGTGAACCTCACATAGAAAACCAAGAGGGAGGAATGCCAAAATATAGTTGTACGTATATGCAGGTTCCCCACTAAAGAACACATTCTTTCACAAGAACTATAATCGATGAAAGCAACACTCTCAAGCCTTCAATAAAATAATGGGGAAATAACAAAAGATGTCAATACGAAGAGTTATGTCCCTACCATTTGATAAAGCTATGTTGCTTCAACCCTTTCCTAAGAAATTTGACATGCCCAAATTTGAAAAGTATAGGGGAAAGTTGATCCACGTGATCATTTGAAATATTTTTACATGGCATGCCAAGAAGTAACCTACAACAACAACTATCTCATACGATTCTTTCCAAAATTCTAGGAGGACAAGCCTTGGAATGGTTTACTCGCTTACCTCATGGGTCTATCCTCACATGGATTGAACTATTAGTAGAGAGGTTTGTGCAAAATTTATTATATAACATGGAAAGTGACATAACCATGACAAACTTGTGTAACACTAAAAATGTCCAAATAAAACATTCACAAGTTTTCTACAAAGATAGTGGGGGCTAGCTAGCTTCTTCCCTTGTTCAATACCGAAAAGAAACTTGTTAGAATTTTTGTACCAAATTTGAATCCACACATCACTTTTCATTTACAAATGTATTATGTTCGAGAGCTGAAGAGGTAATTGAGAAGGGCATATACATAGAAAAAACCCTCATTGCAAAAGGAACAATCAAATAATCTTCCAAGGATAATCAATCTACCAAACCAATAGATAAGACAAAGATCTTTAACAAAAACAAGAATGTGGTAGGAGACGGAATCATAGATTCCAAATGTATACAAGTGGTTAGAGTTGGTCAACCTTGTAAATTGACCAAAGGGCCAATCAACCACCACTAAGCATAGAATGTTCACGCCTCTTAACAAGTATTTTTTTGTAATCTTGAAATAGTTGGATACAACCCACATGGTGACTTATCCTATAACACAAACCTTTAATGACAATGCTCCCAAACCTTCATGGTATAAAGAGCATGGATATTGTGATTTTAATTTTGTAAAGGGACACAAGACAAATAAGTGCCTAAGACTTCACCATTTCATTCAAGATCTTATTGATAATGGAGAGATAGAAGTTGATGCACTAGAGAGAAATCAAACACCCAATAAACAGATGGGATATTCAAAAATCTATTCCCTAAATGGGAAGAAGCCGGATCGAGGAGAGTCATCCCAAAGTTAAAATCCATGAACTATATGTATACCAAAAGCGATAAAATCATTACAACTCACTCATTGGATGTGTTTTCTCTTCTAATGAGCATGTGAATACCATTAGGATCAAGGGAAAATATTGTGCTACGGTAACAAGGCACACTCATCTCATGATATCATAACCTCCTCTGTCAACCCCTCAAGATGGTCAATACAACATCTTAGAGAAACTTGAGAAGACATCTGTAAAGATTTAAATCTTGGACCTTCTTAAAATATCAAATTTACATAAGGACATCCTATAGAAAAATCTCTAGGGGTTAGGAGTGATAATGGAAGTAGACCCTCCAAATTTTAAAGTGGTGGTGGTAAACATTGCACTGGCTAAACACATCTCATTTAACCACAAGGAAATCCCTAACGATGATCACACACATAATCTTCCCCTGTATATAGAGGTATTTGTTACCAGCTGGAAGATAAAATGGGTGATTTTGGACAATGGGTCGGGCTGAATATATGAACATGAAACCAATCACACCTCGGGGGGTAGACAGAGGAATATCTAAAGTCTCACATTATCACCATAACCACTTACAACAACACGAAACGAGAGTTAGCTAGAACAATAACACTTCCGATGGAAGTGGGGCCTACTGCCACAAAAAAAAGTTTCATGTCTTAGATTTGGAACTTCCATACAATATGCTTCTTGGCCGCCCATAGATCCACACCATGTAGGCCATTACATCAACATTTCATCGAGTGTATTAAATTGAAACATGAGGGACACACTGTTACCATTCAAGGTGATCCAGAACCCTTCGCGCATTGTTGAGCTCTCAACAAATTTGTGTGTGGGGGTACACATACATGTCCCTCCACTAATATTGCTACTCCCCTTCAATTAGAAGCTCTTAAATCATAGGTAGATTTAGAATCCATAAGTTCTTGTGCTCATGAGGCTTCTACATCTACTTCTCCCTTTGATTCACAGGAGATGAAAATCCTTGAGTATGGTTGTGGAGAATATAATGTGCAACAAGCTCTCCTAGTTTCAGATATGTCATTGTCACCAAAAATAAGAGGCAGACCCAACTATCACTTTAAATGGCCTAAATATGAACGTACTATAGGGACATTCTTACCTGATGGACTGTTTGCAGAAGAGAAATTGTTGGACCCACCTACAACTTGGGTCCTAGAGGAAACTAATCCTACCTATTACGAAACCCCAGAATATGCCAAATCTAGTAGAATGATGTATTCCATGGGTTATAAAGGACTTAGATGTGGAAAATTTGAACAAGGAGTAAGAGAACTAGTCCCACTTCCACATTTCAAAATAGAATGCTATGGTATTGGTATTCGGCCATATGGGTCACATCCCATGGATCAAGATGCTACCTTCTCTGAGCGTGAGGATAGCTCTGCTTATTTGGATAACGAAATAGATTCCCACTATAGCCAATATGAGGATCTTGCCTCCATGAACCTTTTCATGGATATTGCTATCCTTACCATAACCCCCACTAATCCTAAAGTTGACCTTATATACCCTAACCTTGTCGATTGGGACAAAAACATCATGTGCCATTGGACCTCTTTGAAAATGATGAGGCTATTGCAGAATTTATGGGCATACATGATACCATTCCTATTGGAGATCATAAGAAAGGTTTCTTCATTGAATTAGATACTGTACATATTTTGGCAAGGAAGCCAAGCTTCATGGTCAACAAAATTTAAGAAAAATTGAGGGCAAAATTTCTAAAGAAAAGCCTCGTAGTAAAAATGTACGTCCAAGTCGCACAGTGAAAACCTCTTTGAGGCGCTAGTTGAACAAGTAAAAAAATCAATGAAAAAAATAAGTGACAATGCTGAGGGTGAAAATATAGTAGAGATTCCCTTGGAATAATATCTTAACCTTCCTCCCGATCCTACGCGTATGGAGGATATGCAAAAAATAGTCGTAGAGGAACTGTTGATGTGAATATTAGAACGAGAAAAAGACCCAAAGATTGGAATGCTAGAAGCTTCAATTTCAACACAAGAACAAAATACATTCACCTTTATTCTCATAGAATTTGTGGATATATTCACATGGTCTTATAAAGATATGTTGGGCTTAGATCCAACTTTGGTGGTGCACAAATTAGTAGTGCATCCAGACACAAAGCCTATTAAATAAAAGCTAAGGAAAATGCATCCACGAGTAGCCCTTTTGGTTAAAGAGGAGTTAGAGAGACTATTAGCAGCAGAGATCATCAGACCATTGAATACTCTGAGTGGATATCAAACGTAGTTCCAGTATAAAAGAAACTAGTTAGAATCAGAATTTACATAGGCGTTTGGGACATCAACAAGGCATGTCCAAAAGATGATTTTACTTTTCCTAATATCGACATGATTGTCGATTCAACTATGGGCTATGAAATGCTATCTCTTATGGATGGATTTTTAAGATACAACCAAATCAAGATAGCAGAAGAAGATCAACATAAGATGACCTTTACAACCCCTTAGGGAACATTATGTTATCAGTAATGCCCTTGGCCTAAAAATGCCGTGTAAACTATTAGTGGGCCATGACCATAATATTCCATCATATGTTGCATGACATCATGGAGGATTATGTAGATGACATCCTAGGAAAATCCAAGAAAATAGAAGACCACCCTAAAGTTTTATGACATATATTTGAACATCTACGGGAGTATAAGGTCGGATTGAATCCAAAGAAGTGTGTGTTTGGAGTATTATCGGGGAAGCTACTAGGATTTATTGTATCAAGGAGAGGGATTGAGGTGGACCCAACCAAAGTCACTACAATTACTGAAATGCCTCCTCCCAAGAATATCAAATAGTGTGCATCTGCAAGGGAAGATACAAGCCATTCACCGCTTCATTTCGCAACTTGCTGACAAATTTCATTCATTCACCCATCTACTTAAGAAAGATGTTGACTTCATTTGGGGACTAGAGAAATAGTAGGCCTTCACCTTGCTTAAACAATACTTGGCCAATCCACTTGTCCTCATGCCTCCAACTCCAGGTGAGCCACTTTTGCTATACATATCTGCTACCCAATTTTCTATTGGTACTTTGCTCGTACAGTATGACCTAAGCCAAAAAGAAAAATTAGTGTACTATCTCATTTGTACTTTAATCTCATATGAGCTCAACTATCCCCAAATTGAAAAATCTTGTTTAGCTGTTGTTTTTACCTTCGAAAAACATCGCCATTACCTATAGAATACTAAAACCAAGCTTATATCCAAGGTTGACCCACTCAAGTACTGTTGTCAAAACTTGTCCTTACGGGTATAATGGATAATTGGATCATTCTGCTTAGTGAATTTGACATTGATTACATACACTAGAAGTCAATTAAAGGACAAGTGCTTGCCGACCAATTAGTAGAAGCACCTTTACCTAGAACAGAGCATGTGAGTCTGGATCTACCTGACGTATCGCTAATGTATATTGAAGAATTTGTTATGTGGTAAGTACATTTTGATGGATTGTTTACTTTCCATGGTTCAGGGGTAGGTGTAATGCTAATCACTCCTTTAGGAGACCCCATACCGAAGCTTTCCATCTTGGATTTCCTTGCACAAAAATCATTACAGAATATGAGACACTCATCACTGGAATGAAGATGGCTATAAATGGAATATCCACCACCTTAAGGTCGTTGGCGACTCACAATTGATTATCAAGCAAGTCAACGATGAGTACAAGGTCAAGGATAAAAAACTCACCCCATATAGAAATTTGGTGAAAAATTTGAAATAATATTTTGTGCACATAACCTTTGAAAAAATTCCAAGGGCACAAAACCGATCTGCAAATGCAATGGAAAAAAGTGAGTTCTATGCTCCTCGGATTTTTGAAACCGATATGATAGACCATTTTTGTTGAAAATATACATCAACCTACATACGACATGCTAAACCATTACCTGTCATGTGAAGATGTTGGTCCCTACTCCTCATGGTATGCCCATATTTTTAAATACCTCCAAAAGGGTACCTTTCCTCATAACATTACTCGTTATGAAAAAAAATCCTTATCCACCAAATAGCCCATTACACCCTCCTATGAGGAACACTTTATCCTCATGGAAATGATGGGAATCTATTGCGTTTTCTAGATGCATAAGAGTCAGCCCAAGTGGTCAAGTAGGTACATGAAGGAGTATGCGGTGCTCATAGAAAATGATTGGTATTAAAAGAACATTTGTTAAGGGTAGGCTATTACTGGCTTACTATGGAGATAGATTATTGCAACCATGTAAGAAATTTATTTCTATGTCAAAAGTATGGAAATTTCATTCATGCACCATCACAACCTTTACAACCGATAACGACACCATGGCCATTTTCTAAATGGGGATTAGACTTAATAGGGAAGCTCACCCCTACCTCATCTAATGGTCATACCCACATCATCATGGCCACAAAATACTTCACTAAGTGGGTAGAGGTCGTCCCATTGACATATGTTATAGGTGCTCAGATATCAAATTTCATCATGAATCACCTTATTTTCCGTATGGCATCCCGACTGCCATTGTTATTGATAACGAAAAGTCATTCAAGAACAAGACAATTAAGGATCTCTGTCATTGCTTTAAGATAAGATTAAAGTGGTCCATGCCATATTACCCATAAGGTAATGGGAAAGAAGAATCCACTAACAAAACATTGGTTCGAATCATGGAGAAGATGGTGAGTAATACAGTCATAAGCGGCATTTGTAAATCAACCTAGCCTCTCAGGATTATAAGACCTCCATTCACACTCCTATAGGTGCGACCCCTACTCCCTAGTATTTGGAACCAAATATATCATCTCATTAGAGATTGAGATCCCTTCTCTAAGAATATCTCTTAGGGATTACCTAGATAAGGATGATGATTATAGAGTGGCTAGACTCACAGAGTTAGTGCTCCTAGATGAAAGATGCATCCGTGCCCTTAACCATCTCAAGGTGTATCAAAACATAGTCTCACAAAATTACAATAAAAGGATCATACCTCGTCAGTTTGAGGTTGGATATTTGGTGATGAAAGAGAATCAATTCAACACAAGGGTAAAAAGAGAGAAGAAAGGAAAGTTTGAACCTCATTGGTTAGGACTTGTTGCAAAAAAATTTGTTGGGTGGAAAAACTTGTGGATTTTTTGCCAACGCTCTTGGAATCTAAGTCCCTTTACTTAACAAGTGTAGCTACCGTATATGCATGCATGAGAAAATGTGGATTTCTATGGTGGAATTTCGATTGGGGATCAAACAGGCACCCCATTGCCCGTGCGGCAAGGCTAGCAATATCTTGCTAGGGAAGACTTTGTCGAAGAGTAAGAAAGGGTAGTGAGAAAATAGGTAGGAGAACTAATGTTGTAGGTAGAAAATTAGATTCCTGCACACACAATAGTTAGAATCTTCAACACATGCATTTATGGGAAGAAATAACTCTATGAATAGCAACAAGACCAAATAGAATTCACTGATCACCAAGTATCAAGAAACCCCTTAGTCAAAGAAAGCTAGAAACTCCTTCTTCTTGTATTGATTGCTCAAATAAAATTTGTACATAATGTGGGAATGGAGGAAATTTGAGAGTAGAGGATAGTAGAAGAAAATGGCTATCTACTATGCTTTAAGTATTTATAATGCACTCTTGAGTTTACAAGATCAATCGCCAACCCTTTGAAATGGGAATGGTGTTACAATTTATAGAATGAGAGGTGACTTATCATCTTCCTCATGACCCTCCATATGCCTTATTTCTAACTTTAGACTATTCATATTCCTATCAAATATTTAAGTCCCTTTTATAAAATCAAGGTGACTTAATTTACATTATGTTTCTAAAGTCACTTTTAGGTGACTTAAAGGCATATCAAAAAGTGCAAACCCCAACGAAGAATTAGAACATTTGAAGGGGAGAGAAATTTGGGGGGAAGAGGAGAGAGAAAGAGAGAGAGAAGAAGAAGAGGAGATGTTTTCGATGAATCCCGTTGATCCTTGTTGATGGAAATCTCCACATCCAAAGTGAAAATCTAAATCTTCGAACTCCTTGCACACTGCGAAAATCCTCCAAATTAGCTCATGAATGCTCTGCCAAGTTGAATGAACTAAGATGGATCTTGAATTCCCTATGAAAAATGACTAGGATTCTCCCAAACAATGATGTCCCCTGAATGATTATCCTTGTACAACCCATTGTGCCAAAACTACTTTTTGAGTGTAACTTACTATTTTTAGTAAGTGTGAATTACGAGTCGAGATGACCTTTTTGATGACCTTTCTGCGATGCTCCCTCTGTGTTCACTGCCTTATTCATGGCATATTCAAATGGTGGCTTACCCAAAGTAACAAACCCCTATGCAAGGAGACATGCTATTTTTAGTAAGTGTGCCATGAATGTCAAATTGTGACAAAATGGGTCTTGAAATTCTGGGTTTTATTCCAGGGTTCCACGCTCCGAATTTTGAGTAATTCCTTCATCTGAACAAGTGGGAAAATGATGTTTTCATCGGTGGGGAAGAATAATGAAAAAAACTCAGTCCTCCATATCCCTAAAAATAGGGGCTTCATGGCACAAAAACTAGTTCACATGAAACTAGATTTTTCAATGATCATTCCCTCCAATTTTTGGATGATTTCACCCATCGGATCTTGGGAATTTGAAAATTTCTTCAAAGAGGGAAGAATGCTGATAAAAACATAGCCCTCCATATCCCTAAAAAATAGGGACTTCATGGTGTGAAAACTAGTTCACATGAAACTAGATTTTTTGACGATCGTTTCCTCCAATTTTCGAGCGATTTTGCCCACCGGAACCTTGAGAAGTGGAGAGGTAGCTCGCTGATTTTTTCCACTTTTGTGTCATGGTGGCCATTAATGGAGCTTGAAATTTTCAGGTCTGGTTTTTGTCTCCGTTCACAATGAAATCAACTCCATTGCGATAGGTTTTTCATTATGGTGCTTCACATGAAATTTCTCTTCAATCCGATGACCGATTTGATGGGAAATCAAGCTTTTTCTTCAGAGACCAGAAAGAGGATTTATTCACTGTGAGAATTCCTTGCTGAAAATTGGAGGTTTGAATATGATTTTTTAATGGCATTCAATAGATAATAACTCAAGAACAAATGGTTTGTCAATCCATGCTCTGGTTTGGAAGATTTCTTCAAATTTCGATTTCATGACAATGGGGATTTCCATTTTCTTCTTCTCTTATTCTTCGTTTCTTCTTATTATCTTAATGAATTATTCTTACGAGACATATGTGCCATCATGGAGTGAAGGATAATGTGTTGTAATGGATCTGGTTCAAGCTTTGGTAATGGTGGAGTGGTGGACTGGTGTTCTCTGCAGTTTTCTTCTAGTAATGGAGAAGCAACAAGAAACAACTAACAATTAGAATTTTTTTCAATTTTTGGGTTGGATTTGGGTGAATTTTTTCATGTTTGATGTCCCTAACCTTAGGGATGTGAGGGACATCAAATTCCATGGTGGTCAAGAGGACGACACGTGGCGGCGATCCGACGACAGGGAATGAGTGCTCCAAAATCAGCTTTAAAGCACCGAGGGGCTGGAAACTGGTCATATGGGTGACCAAAACACTCTCCTAGAGGGATGGGCACATTTTTCCATGTTTTATGTCCCTCACCTCAGGTACATGAGGGACATTAGTTTCCATGGTGGTCTTGAGGTGACACATGGCGCTTGATCCGACGGTAAGGAATGGATGCTCCAAAAATGCACCTAGGGGTTAAATGTCAAGTTTGGAGGTCACATGAGGGTCCCAAAGGTCACATGGGGGATGGGAGGGCCTAAAATGGGTTGGGAGAAATTTTACAACCTTGATGTCACTAACCTTGAGGGACGTTAGGGACACAAAATCCCACCAGGCTCTGGAGCTGACACGTGTCCTCCCAAAATTTGGCTAAGTCATGAACTTGTGATAGTGATAACTTGAGCTCCGGTGGAATTTCTTGGTGAAATGTTATATGATCCTGACTGGAAATGGAATTTTAATCTAATGGTTTTGGTATCATGTATTTATTCATCTATATGATCCCTAAAAATAGGATTTGTGATTTGAGACTCCACTTGTGCCTGATAAAAACTACTTGAAAATCCTATGAGCAAGGTGTTGTGAAAAATATTATTTCACCATAATGTAGGTATTGGAATCCTCTTTCCAGTTATGTTGTTTTTACTTCTAACTCCATTCGGAGCTCCCAGAATCTTCTTCTGAAGCCCAACAACTGTTTTAGGCTTGTGAACTGCCTAGGCTTGTGAACCCTGTTTTCACTTAGACTGCTCAAGGTCTTTACAAACTTCCCTAAACCTTCCAAAATAATTTCCATGATGTTCTAATGTCTTCAATTCACCTCCATGTTTAATTTTTCCCTTCCGTTCCATTCCAAGAGGGTTGATCCGATCCGGGGAAGGTGACTCGATAGCCCTTCCTACAACTGCCTGTAGTTTGCAAATGAACTCCTGAAATCACCTAGGGGAATGAATGGAATTTCCTAAATCACCTAGGGGGATGATATAACATTATTTGGGAGGTCATTTGGAGTGAAAGATTTGACTTGGGGTGCCTAGAAATTATAAAACATGAAAATTTTGACATAGGGGTATAGTTTTCGTGCTTGGAAACTTCCAATTTCCTTGTACATTTGCACGAAAACAAGACCTTATGTCATTGTGGCCAAATATGGGTCAGGAGCATACAAGCTTGCTCATCCTGATGGATTTGAGCTCTGTGAACCCATGAATGCCATGCACCTCAAGTAGTTATATGCTTGAGCATGGTGTAGAAATCATGAAAACAACATAAAAATAAAAAATTATTCAAAAATACAAAAAAATTTAAAAAAGAGAAAACAGGTCATCTAAATGTGAAAACCATGCAATTGTGGTGCTTTGGATAGGTCCGTTTTGAAAACTTGATTTTGGCACCTTGGGAGGATTCGTTGTTCACAAGCATCCTACATCTAGAGGGTACTTTTAATTTTCCTAGGGCTAGTTCCGCACCTACATCCGAGATTATTTGTGAACCTGTCCTGTCAAGCCTTGATCCAGTTGATTCTCCTCTTGCTTGTTTGTGAAAGGATTTACTTTGTATATTCCTCATCTAACGCTGGGGCACCATCACGCTTTCACTTTCCTGTATATATCATGTGGCACCTACCCTTGTATATTCCCATCTAACGCATAAGGGCATCCTATACATAGCTTTGGAAAACCTTGGAAAACCCAAAAACATTAAAAAATGTTCAGAAAATCCAAAAACATTCACAAATGTTGAAAACACAAAAACATTCAAAAATGTTCGAAAACACAAAAACATTAAAAAATGTTCAGAAAATCCAAAAACATTCAAAAATGTTGAAAACACAAAAAAATTACATAATACTTGAAAAACCCAAAACAATAGAAAATCAGACAATACAAAAACAATAGAAAATTGTTTCACAAAACTCCCAAAGACAACACAAAATGCATTGAAAAATAGTACCACAAAAACAATAGTTTTAGTTTACTTGATTTGTTTCTTTGTTTGGTTTCTTACTTTTCTTGTTTGATTGCATGTACATTGTTTATATAGTGTTTACTTGCTTGTACATTCATAGTGGCTTGCTTAAAACATACTTACCACTTGAAATTAATCTTTTCTTGCTTAGAATATATTTATTTGTATGTGTGCCTATGGAGTGTGTTTTTTCTTGCATGGTGGTACATAGTTGCTTTAGGTTGATTTAATGTGTATATTTGGTAGATTTGTTAACATTTTCTTGTGTTTGTTTGTTGTTTATACATACTTTTGCTATCACATCATCATGTCTTCATCTATATCATCACATATAACATCATCTCTACATCATATATAAATAAAATGCTAAGTCTACATCATACATGTATGCTAAGCTAATCATCACATATATGGCAAGAGGGATCACAAATATCAACATCTACCTCCCCCGCACTTATATAATCATATCATCATGTGTAATAATTCAAAACAACATCATGTGCAATAAAAATGATAACATTTAGGGATATATCATAAAATCAATAAGTATGCTATACATCATCAATAACACAAGGTCCATCATCATCATCATCATCACAAACATCAATGTCAAAAGTCTAAATATACATGTATGTCTCAAAATGTACAAAAATGACCATCATGGGCATAGATCAAAATAAGCCTTCATCACGAGGCATGAAAAAAATAATACATGTACATTGATAAAAAATAAGCCTTCATAAGAGGTGTACATTAGATACATCATACAAAATACATGATCAACGAGGAAGAGTCATCCATGACTCTCTCCCTCACCTGGGTTACCGATATGGGGAGTGAGGTGACATTTTCTCTTGGTGAGAAGGCCTTACGACTATACTCTGCTACAAAACTAGCTGCTTTGTACTAAGAAAAAAAGATGTAGATGTCATGTGGGATCTAGTTCGACCTACTAATAGGAAGCTTCTCAAACGACGCGATCATGTGACCCTTAAGAACTACCTTGATGTAAGCTGCCTTGTAATAGGCAGCTTCCACACTGGCTCTCATGATACTGGATAACACATCTGTTTATCCAACCACGTGGCCACCTCTATAGCACCATCCTAATCTCCCCGTAACCCTACCCACATTAGCCTATGCGTGTGTCAATAAGGAAACATGTCACCTTCTCTTTCCCCATTTCCCACTCTTATTTACCCTCTTCATCTCTCCCCATATTTATCCCTAGTCTGCAGTGAGTGACGGTGAGGACTTGAGCACGTGCCTACTATATGGTGCTCGTAATCGTGACATTTGGGCTGCCATCTACCATATCTGCTGAAACCATGTGGCACCATCACCTCCCTAGACAACCTATGCTCTCTGGCCTTGTATTGCTCATTTGTCAATGTCTCGATCTTGTGGCCTCACCCGATCCTAATCATCCGTGAGTGTTTTTACCTGACCATGGCGTGGTCCCTCTCTCGTTATAGCCTGCAATTGGACAACTATGACTGCTGAAGTTACAACTAAAGCGCATCTATCTATCCCCCATATCCACCCACCTCTCCAATCTCCTCCATCATTTTCTCTCCACCATCCCTTGGTGGGCTAGGAAATGACCCTTGTTGTGGAACTCCTCTTGTAGGAGGAATCGTGGTGCTCTCTATACTAGCACTTGTTGTAGTGGGACATCTATTCCTACAACTATGCCCACTCGGGGTATCTCAATTTGTCATACCCGTACATGCTATCTCTCGTGCCTGCTTGTGAAGTGGAGGACCTTATCCCCCACCATGTATTCCTCCCTCATCCTCCTCCTCCTCCCCACCATTAACATCCTCCCACTCACCCTCTGCAGGTTCCCTAACCCCTGTGGCCCATGCTTCCTGTGAAATAGTAAGACAATGTGGTAACACTGTCACATACCAAGGAGTATATTGAATAGTGGTCCTAACATCTCTGACATGCCTCAATGGAAGCCACTATTGTGGAACCATTTGATCAAAATTGGCATGGGCCCTGGCTGGTTGAATCTAGGGCCCCATGTCAAATCTCTAGTAGCATTGTGGGCATACCGCATTTTGCACCGTAGTAACATCCGAACACCCCCAAACTATCGGGTACATTGGTCCATGTGATAGTACTCCATAATGTAGCCCCTGCTTCCTATCAAAAAGTTCTCTACCATCGCTATAATAAGCTCATAAGCATCCTCAACCCACTGATAATAATGGTAGGGCCTCCACACTATCATATGCTATGTAAGCTCATCAAACTCCCGCCTATAATGATAGGTGTTACCTGTATGTCCTTGAATGTCACCACCTATCAAGACCCATCCCATAACAAATGGATCCTCTAGATATCAAGCCCGTAAATCACATATAGGGTGAGCAATAGCTATATGGTCCCATGACCAGATCTGTAACAAAAGTGCTAGACCCATGGCCTTCGACTATGGTATGTAATCAGATGTAGGTCCCAATATAGGTGCATTAACATACACTATCCCCAACAATATCTCTCACCTTGTAGTAAACCTGCTATGACTCCAATGAGGCCAAGTGGAAAGGTAACACCTGTCTTTTCGGGGATGATAATGCCTCTAACAAGCGCCATCAAGTATACTGATAATGCAATGAGACTATGGATATGTGATGCAATGATTTAGATAAACCATCATCCCTTGGTGGGGTATGTCCAATCGGCCAAACACCTCAATAAGACACCCTGTAATATCCTCATCATCAATGGTATACTCAACTAACTGGCCAACTATGGGAACATGGAATATACGCTAGACATCCTTGAGTGTAACTGTCATCTCCCCTGTTAGGAGTCGGAAGCATTGACTCTTTGAGTGTCATCTCTCGGCCAAAGCTGTAAGGAGACCATGATCTAAAGTGATCATAGGAATCTACGATGCATAAGACAATCCAGTCACATATTAAAAAATTGCCAAAGATCCACCGATCATGTGAAGGGAAGCTTGCCTCTATGGTAGCTAGTTGGTTATGTCACTCCCTTGTCTAAAACAATGGTAAACCAAATTGAAAAAGACAATCCACATGTTACAATTTTCTTCTAACTAATTTTTCATCTAACATTTCCTTCTTTTCAATCACTAATTATTCTTTTGAAAGTCAGTCAACTTTTGTTTTTCCCATATGTGGCACATACGCACCCCTTTGGGCATGTATGTACCTCCTCTGGTGTATGCACATGCCATTGTGTATGCACCATGATTAGTGCATACATGTGTCTGTGCGTATACGTGTGTACCATCCCTTACCCATCTACTCTATTGCATACACAACTCTTTATCCATATGCACACCCTTTGTCTCATGTACGCCTAGGCATACCCATCTTCCACTCAACCCTGTGTATGCCAATGTTTAGATGCAAATGTGCAAGCGTACATGCCACTAACATATACGCCTACGCGTACACATTTTAGACACATGTACACCCCCTTTTGACCACATACGCACCCTAGGGCATGTGTACACATCCTACGCTAATTACTAACAACAATAAATTCTTAAAATCATGAAGTAAGGTTAGGGCAGTCATGAATGGTATGTCATATTCATATCGGGCATACTCCGAAAGGCGTCAACTCATCTCGTGGCGGATATGATCCTGGCCATCTAGCTTATTGCTTGCGATATGTCATAGTAAAACTTTGGTAGAGCTCAAGAAAAATAAACTGATCATGATGATTTACCCATGATGTCCACAAACAAAAAAAAGGCAAGTCATGACCACAAACAACAAAAAATATGCACACAAACATAGGAAAAAACCCACACACAATGGAAAACAATAATAGACATGTAGAGACAAACAAACAAGTAGTCATGGAAACATGTAATCTTGCAAAATAAGTACTACACATGGAATGCTGTTAGCATGTTAGAGAAATAAATAATATGTGAAAGCATGTATGATCAAAAATATAAGATGATAAGTATAAAATGAAACAATAAAGAATCGTATGAGATGAATGTGGATTCCCCCAATGACCAATATAGGAAGGGTAGAAGGTGAACATCCAATCCGCGTGTAAGATTCCTATATTCGTGATCACACTAAATAAAGGTGTGAATGCACATGTGTGTATGATATAGATAATGACATATAAGAAATCAATCTAATATGTGTAGTAAAGTGATCTTGTGAAATAATAATAAACAAGAGTAAATGCCCCCAAGATAATGCAATATATTGTGGATGAATGGAATGGAATGCAAGATGGAATGATAGGATCTACGTGCCCTCTTGACTAGATGGAAGTGTATGAAATGAGGTTCATTTTTTTTCCACCTCAGCAATCAAGAATGAACCGTAATCAAGAGTACATCATTGGGAAATGGTTGAGTAGTGGTTGTTGTGTCTAGCGCTGCTGCGATAAGTGTGTATGTAGGAGTGATGAGATGCAATATGTAGAAAGGATGTGCGTGAACCCTATAACCAAAGTGTATATCATGACTCATTGAATGAATAAGTGATGATGTAGCCTAAGCATATATCACTATATGATGAAAGGATTAAGATGAGTGATGATTTATCCCTAAGCCTATATCACTATAAGATGAATGGATTAGGATGAGTGATGATTTAACCCTAAGCATATATTAATATAAGATGAATGGATTAGGATGAGTGATGATTTAACCCTAAGCATATATTAATATAAGATGAATGGATTAGGATGAGTGATGATTTATCACTAAGTGTATATCACTATATGATGAAAGGATTAAGGTGGGTGATGTAACCTAAGGTTTATGCCACTACAAGATGAAATAATGGAGGTGGTCATTTAGCCTAAAGCGTATACCATTATGAGAGTAAATAGTGAAAGTGGGTGACTATTTATCCTAAAGCATATTTCACTAGTAGAGGAAATGATGGAGGTGGGTGACGATTTATCCTAAAGCGTATGTCACTATCCTAGGAATGTCACATGATGAAATGTTACATGGTGAGTGTAGGGTCCATTTGATTTGTAAACCCTTAGCAGTTGAGTATGGAATGAGAAACTAAAGTGCGTCATAGGGTGGTGAGTGTAATGCGTAGAAGATAATGTAACATGTATGATGAAAGTAAATGAACATGTGATGAATAGGATTTATGAATGCGTGGTATGTAAAATACGATGCTAAAAGGTATAGGGTGTACAATGCATAATGTATAAAATGCAATAATAGGCATTGATAGAAATGGAATATATAATGATAAAATGTAAAGCTATACCCATATAGAATTTAACCTAGTGTAATGTGTATAACCGTAGAATGTATGATGTGCCATTTGTATAGGTTATGCATGGATATCCTAATAATGTATGTAATGTATAGAATGACTAGGATATATGGTATGTAAAATGACCTAAGCATGCTGTAAGATGCATGTAGAAGAATGAGAGAATGTAGAATAAGTGTAGTATGTATTGGTTTATAGCATGCAATGTGTGATGAAATGTAATGTGTAATGCCTATAGTGTAGTGTGCGGGGTTTAGTGTAATGATAATTCCTCAACAACCAAGTGTGATCTAGAGCACAAGAGTGTGCCATCGGGTAATGACAATGCGACAATGCATGATGAATACATCTAGGTAATAGGATTGATAGATAATGATATGTATGTGCTAGAATGGGGGGGTGAAATGCTATGCTCCCCAAGTTTGTATGAAGGTTAAATAAACCAAAGAGGGTGAAGGATAAGGGTCCCTCATCCGATGTCTAGGATGATGAAAGTGGAGGGCCATGATCTAATAATGGTAGTATAGTAGATAAACACAATATCGGTGAATGTAATCTTTATACACGTGAAGGATGAATGAATGATGAAGATTGGGATGTAGGAGCATATTTGTAGTGATAAGGATGGAGCGGGAGATGGTAAACTACTTGTAAAAGGTCACTAGCTGAGGAGGAGGTACGTGAGTAGCACTAGCTTGACACTTATGAGATGAATGAGCCTGATGGGCTAGATGGTTAGTAGGAGAAGGTTGTGTAACAAACGAAAGGAGGCCTAAATGTTTGAGATATTTAATTATACATGAATTTTTTTGGAAAGAATTAGTATGATGTCCATGAATTCAATGATAATGGAAATATGGATGACCATGGTATTGTACTAGTTGAGAAGGAGGATAGTGATGAGTAGGTGGTAGAGTAATCAACTGATGATTAAGGAGTTGAATGAAAATGTCCTATGTTGTAACATTAGGGTCAAAGATGAGAGGTTGAGGCAATGGTATACCTTGAGGTTCAGTTAGATGGCAGGTAGTGGACGTAGATGGCATATGAGGTGTAGCATGAGTACCAACATGCGATTATGAAGCATCCTTAAGTTGTTGGACTTTAGCAATGAGAGATGCAATTGTGGCTTCCATGGAGTGACACTAATTTTGCAAAACATGTATTGAATCCAATAGGTGTGTATTAGATGGATGATTATGAGAGCAAGAGTTTTCAACTAAATGTGTGGATATAGGACCTATTTGAGGTGGTGATGGTTTTTGATAATGTAAGGAGGTAGTGGAGGAGTAAGATCTTCTAAAATCTCATCATTATTACTATCAAAATCGTATGGAACGAAGCGGAAAAACTGATAAGCAATGGTATGTGGTTGGTCATCCAAATAACCATGAGTGCATAAAATATACATGACCATGGCATATTGTTCATCTCGTAAAGGAGGTAATGGACATCCTTGAGCATACCAAATAGTGAAGTTGGGTGAATAGTAAAGAAAAGAGCTACTACAATGCACACAATGCCAAATGGCATGGGAAATGCTATATCAATGTGATCAAGATCAAGTGTGCCTCCAATATAATCTAACTAAGACTAGCCAAGAGTGAGTGAAGAAGTAGTATGATAACACGTAAGATGTACTACAAGATGGAAAATGTGAAGGCCATATGCAAAAATGAGAATAATGGATCCATGATACAAATGTGGATCATATAAAGGAGAATGGAGGTCTTCAAAGTCAAAACCAAGCTAAAGGAGACCATCATGTGAACATACAATGGCCATGCATGAAGTATCAAGTGGTATGTGCTCCTAATAAGAATTATTCATGAAGAGAGTACAAGTGAATGGTGGGCACATTGAAGGGGATGGTATTGGCGTATATGATGGAGAGATGGTCATGGATTGTAAAGGCCCTGATATGGAATAATAATAGTAGTAGTGGCAGGTGGTGAGGAGGGAACTGTGTCGATCATGTGAATAACACCCTCAAGTGGTAGCTCATCTATAAGGGGAGGTGGTGGAGGGATAGGTAAAGCAAGAGAGTATTGTGGAGTAGGCTCTATATACAATACCATAGCATTGGTAACATCAGGAGTAAGTGGTGAATTATAAGGGACCATATCAATCATACAAATAGTAGGAACGAAGTCATGTGGAGCTTTGAGAGATTGAGATTCAACCGTAGAAGATGGAGAAGTAGGGACAACTATTGTATCAGTAGAATCATCTACACATAATACAAGAGAATTAACAAGTGAATGTGAATGATCTTTTGGTTCACTAATGGTAGCAGGTGTGACTATGGGATTAGGGGGAAGAGATTGTACCTCCACTATGATTTGTGCTAAAATAGTATGATTGATAGTACATAGATAAGCAAAAACAACAACATCGATAGCTCTAGGATCCATATCAGAAGATGGAAGCTGAATGAATGAAGGGAAAGGTATATAACTAGAAGGATCAGTAGGGGTATCAACAAAAGCATGACCACGGATATCAAATTTTAGAGTAATCAGAGACTTAGAAGGATTATGTTTACCCATGATGAGAGGTCGGGTTCACCAAAATGATTAACTAAAATTAACTAAAAATGGGGGAAATGTAATAATAGTTAATCTAATCTAGGAGGACATAAACATTGTAAATAAATGCACTAAAGTAATATGAAGTGACTAAAATGATTAAAATGATTGAACTAGTAGAAATAAAACCCTAATATACAAGAGGAAGGTAAGGAATAAACTTAGCTGATTATGGATGACTATCGTAGGGTGTCGCAGTATGACCGAAAAATACGGAAAGCTGGAATGATTGTACTGTACAGAGGCCCCAAAAAAGTGGATTTGGATAATTTAAGCAGAGGGCACCAAGAGGGTATTGGGTGCACCACGAGCCACCCTAATATGGAAAAATAGGTGCCCTAGTCTCGAAAAATATTAGAACTGGTTCATTCGGGGTTGAAATATGCTCTGTAACCTTCACTACATGTTGCACTAGATTCGTTGAACTACACCAAATGTGCTGACAAGATGAAGTTGAAGACCTGCAAGAGAAAAAAGGAGTATCAAAACCTAAAAAAAAATATATAAATGAATGGGTCAGAATGACCTCAATTGCCACAACAATGGGCTTACTAAATTGAGCGCTGCACTACATTTCAGACCCAAATGTAGTTATGGTGTGTGTGTACATGACATGCACTAGGTAATCTAATTCAGTCACACTTTGTGAAGTAGAGAGCAATAACTAAATGTAGAAAATGCAATAGTATGTGTGCATGAAATAGAATACAATCCCTCCCATATGATGTATGTGTTGATGAAGATATCCTAGCCTTGATGCATGAAACTATGTGGATGCTAATGATGCAATGGATGCAACTCTAGATGGAGTGATATAGTAGTAAGTGACGCTAGGACCCTCATTATGGTATCATAACTTTATATTTGTAGGGTTATCTTTTTCTAATTTTATAACTAACCCCGAATGGTCGACTAGGAAAAAGGTATGGATGAAAAATGACTAGAAGAGGCCCAAAAAGAGGCGGAAAGTAGAAAATGGATCACAACAGCCCCAGTAGGACCAAGGCACCCCAAGACAGTCCTGTGAGCCTAATTTAGTTTAAAATGATAGGAAAGTGCTGAAACAACTAGGCATGTATGTAAAAATGTGTGGGAATGACAAAATAAAAAGTAAAACAAGATGACCAAAAGGTGGGATTAATTAATACTTTCTTCACTTAAGAACCTTCTAAATAGTAGTATGAGACTAGGTTAAATAATGCCTAAAGTGCATGATTTTGTGACTACGAGATAGTAATGCTTAGTTCTTGGTCCCTTTATTTTGAAAAAATAATCATGTATTTATATGATTTCCTTGTTTGAATTTTGTAATTGAAAACTAAAAGGATGACCCATATATATATACATACATGTAAGATGAGTGAAAAATATGCCCAAAAGATAAAAAATACTTAAAAAGAATAAGGTAAGAAAGGGTCGGGGGCACTCAGAGGGACAAAAATACCTAGGTGTTGGTGTCTAAAGCCATGAAAGATAAAAAAGTTCAATTTTGACTAGGTTGTAGGGTGTGTAAGACCAAAATAGAAAACAAGAGACAAAAAGAGGCCAAATAGTTTTCAACCACTAGTTTTCTTGCTTAGGAATCGTGTGAATGCTAGTACAATTTTAGGACCTAGAAATGTACCCAATTGTGTGATTTTGTGTTCCAGCATTTCCCCACTTTATGTTGTTGAGTGAATACTTGATAACATAAAGTAGATAAGAGATGTGTACCTTATGGTCTTATAGAGCATGTAACAAATAGCATCTTGAGTGAACATGTGAAGCATGAAGACTAGGAAAGGAAATTTACCCTAGGGGTGAAGTGTATGTGTTGCATTGTACCTATTTTTGTGCTTGTGCATGTTATTATAGAAAATTCTTGTTGCATATTACATAAAAACTTGCAAAAGAAGAGTGAAAGAGTATTCAATGTCGTATATATGAAAAATCTGAGTAAAATATACAAAAGTATGTAAATTTGTGTAAATGTAGTAGTAAAGAAAGTTTGCACCTGATGTAAACGAGTGTAAAGAATAGAAAAGTGTCCTAAGATGCTATAAAGAGTGAGTTTTTGGGTGATCTTAAGACAATAGTGATTTTTTTGGGTGATCTCATGTCAAGTGCATATTTTTAGGCAATCTCAAGCGAAGGGAAAGTTTTGGGCGATCTCATGCCAAAGAGCAAGTGTTGGGGAGAGAGGTCTAGTGTTACTCTCCTTTTATGACTATGCTTGATAAGCACCACTGCAGATGGTACATCCCTGATTTGTTCCTATTTTCCCAATTGTTTTGAATTAGTTCCAAGTTGTACCGATTGAAGGAGATATAATGCATCCTATAATTGGAGGAATATGTGTGTAACTATAGAAATTATCTAAGGACTTTTGTGAACTGTGTTGATATGAGAAGATGATGGTATGCTCCCCGGGACATTAACACCTAGGGAGGATATAGGTACCAGTACATTATTCTTGTCTCGAGTTTGGGCCCTGGTATTTGTGATGTGCTAAGAACCCAAGTCATATTTTGGGCCATTTATGACTGCATTTCTATGTTGTTCATGTAATGTAGCTCGAGCTAATGTAGGGTGATTTTTTCAACCAATGTATGCCCTCCTCATTTTGGTTGCATGCGATGATGCAGTAGGAGTGTGCAAACCAAAAATAGGACCTAATTTTGAGTTTTACTTTATACCTATAGGGGGTAGGGATGTACATGGTAGAAACCGAGGCACATGCAAACAAAGTGGCTAGTAACATGTGTTAGTAGAAAAAGTAGAAAACATGTAATAAAAGACAATGTAACAAGTAATTGTGTAAACAAAGTGGACCATGAAAAGTGGGTTTCATACATGGGACATCACTTACAATTTCACAAGACAATATGGTCGAAGAGGCCAAAAACATACAAGACATAGGGCATATCCCACAAATGATATACTATAATGACAAATTATGGCAAACAAATTTTATTAGATAACCATTGTGGCATATAGTCTTAAAGAAAATGCTACACATGAAAAACCTATTAGCATGTTAGAAAGATAAAAGTATGTCAAGACATGTATGTATTAATGGAAAGTAATGTGCTAGTAAGTAGAAGTAGTAAATGATGAAACAATAACACCTGTAATATGTGAGCATAATAATAGTAAATTCCCCAAGAGCCTTGGTGAGATTGGAAAAGGATACAATGCCGAGCATCATTGTAGTGTGTGAAAATATTATAAGAGATCTGCATTCACTCCAAAATACCAAGTGAACGAGAATGTGTGTATATAGAAAGATAATGACATACTGAGTATCTGACTAGCATAGTAAGAAAAGTGCATCATGTAAGTAGTATAAGAAAGAAAGAGTAAGTGAAACCAAGATATGAAAATGTAGTTTATGAGTATGAAAGAATGGTATGCAAAGTGTGAAGAGGAAAAGGAGCAGCGTGACCCCTATTGGATGTGTATGAAATAAGTCTCATTTATAAACTTCCCCTCAATAGTAAAGAATGAACCATAAAAAAAGAGTGCGCCATCGGGAAATGGTTTGAGAATGCATGCTAAAAGATAGATCATGAATCATAGAGTGTGAAGAGTGAATGCGGTGAGGTTCATTTCAGATTTTGACCCTCAGGAGTCGAGTATGAACCGCAAAACTAGAGTGCATCATACCGTGATGAAATGGATGTCATCTACTAGAGATTAAGATGCCTAAAATGCATGGATGGAACATGTGAAATAACAATGGTATGAGGGTAAGTGCCAAATTGGATGCCAGAGGGAATGGAGCCAAGAATAAAAGGTGTGGTGGGAGGAAGTGTGGAAGCAAGGGGCTTAGGAAGCCAATGAGGTATTGTAGAAATGTGTGAGGAATGAGAGGATGCAACCATAGGTGGATTAGATGGAGGATGTGGATGGATAATGACCTTAGGAGGTGGATGGATGACTACTTTAGATGGAGGTGAAGGAGACAAGTGAACAACGGTGGAAGCATGCTTATGTAGAATAGGAGAAAGAGAGCACTCATGAGAGTGAGAGATGAAGGAAATGAAACCTTTTTCTTCTAATTGTTGTAATTTTTCATGGAGAGCATAATAGTCATTATCACAATGGCCATTGATGCAGTGGAAATTATAGAAAGGGAGGTCATGCTAATGTTGTAAGTGGTGAGGTGGATGATGTTGAGTAGAAGGTAAACGAATGAGTTACTTATCAAGTAAAGTTTGCAAAACATCATGTGGTTTTACATTATGTGAGAAGTGCAATGGTTCATAAGTAGGATATGAAGAAGACTTAGGTGAATGCCGATGCAGTGGAGGGGAAGGAAGATGCTTACGTGGAGGTGGAGATGGGGACTGTGGAGGGATCTTAATGGATGGAAGAGGAGAAGAAGTAGTAGACAATGAAGTAGTAGAATAAGTAGAAGGGGGTGGTATAATATGTGTAACAATTAAATATTGTTCTAAATCAATGAATTTATAACATAAGAGAGTAAAAGATTCACATGTATCATATAATAGTTTTTCTTTCAATGCAAGAATTAAACCATGACAAAAGATAAATTGATTTTCTAAATCAATGGGCTGAAATAATAACTGATGCATGCAATAATTGAAGCGTAAAATGTAATCTACAATTGGTTCATTCTTTCCTTGATGCAAAGAAGGAAAGCATTCATATGTGACTTTAGGACCATTGTTAGAAATAAATTGTCTAAGAAAAAAATCCTCCATATCATAATAAGTACTAATGGATCCATAAGGAAAATGAGTATACCATTGGAGAGCATGATAAAAAGGATATGGCGAAATGATTTGAGTAAAAATTATCATTGGAATAAGTAGACATGGATGAACGATAATTATCTTAGATGTAAATAAGAATTTTGAGTGCTACCAAAACATATGAAGTTAGGCATGATGAAGTCCTTTGGGAAAGTGGAATTATGAATCTTTTTAGGAATAAGATTACCATGCAAAGAATTATTGTCATAGGAATCATTATAGGATTTACTTTCAAGGGTGAGTGCATGAAATTGAGATTCTAAATACCAACAACATGCATGAGGGATATATTATCGTGTGAAGGAATGGTTGGTGAAGTGAGAGGTATATTGTGGGGTTGGATATTTCCATTATGAGTGATCATGGGAACTTGAGAAGGAGGAGTGGATGTGGAAGGAGGAGAAGTAGGTGGTGTATGAGGAGAGGAACATATAGGATCTATGGAATTATAGATGTAGGCTCAAGAGACACAATAAATGTGTAGTATTGGTAGGACTAGAATCATCATGAGTAGCAACTTCAAAAGAAAAATAAAGAGGAGTAGTAAATTCACATTCAACAAGTATTAATAAAATTAACATCATCACTAACATGTTCATGATCAGAAGCATAATTGACATCACTATCAGTCATATTTTCACAAGTAATTATTTCATCACGACTATAATCAACATATAAATAAGTGGTAGGAGTACTAATATCAGATTTATCATTACAATAATTGGAAACATTGCTAGAAATAGGAAGAGTAGGAGATATAGCTTTACATTCATATTGAATACTAAGAGAAGCGACATCATAAAAATTTAAATTTTCAACATTATAAGTAACATTATTGATATCCATATTGTCACAAGCAAGAACATGATCAAGCAAAGAATTTACAGTAATATTATCATGTGCTATAAGAGGAGGAGAAGAAGGTGTAACAACATGGGTGACTACAGAAGATGAGGGAGAACATGAAGAAAATATTTTGTCAGGGGAGACTATGTAAATGTTAGGGGTGTCATGGCCAATAGGAAGAGTGTCTTGGAAAGCAAGAAATTTTTGAAGAATGGAAGAATCACATTGAGGATTGCGATAGAGGTCACGAAATTTAGATTCTGCAAAAGTATTTTTGAATAAGGGTTACATAAATGTATTGACCATATTATGCTTGATATATGAGGACCTATTTTTAGACATGAGGGTTTTTAGGATCCTAGGGAAAGAAGTTCAAAGAAGAGTGGATTCATAAAATGATTTAATAAAAACTTAATTAAATCTAATTGCAGAGTAACTTAATGAAATAAATGATGAAATACGGAAATGACACAAGCAAACTAAGATTTAAATATAAAACCTTAAGAAAATAAGGAGAGATTACTTAGCTAATATTCATGAAATCTAGAAGTGATATGAGTAGGGAAAAGTGATGAATAAGATGTAAACAACATCGTTATTAATCTCTGTAAATTTTGGAGCTCACGAACCAATCTCAACAGGGCTCTTGGGTGTTGATGACCGAATCTAGGCACCCATGATTGTTAAAAACATATGGATATGATTTTCTTATGTCTTTGTTAAGGCATCAAAATTTTTTTTTATCACCTATTGTTTTTTCTATGATCGCCGAAGGTACTGTAACACGGAAAGGATATGTTCACCTACATAATCCCACAAACCACATCAAACCTAAAAAGGAAAATGTAGAATATGGAGTCAGAATGACCCTAACAGTACCCCCAAGAGTGAACTTAGGACTAAACACTGCACTACATCTCAAAATCCATGTAGTTATTGTGTGTATGTGTAGAAAGCGTGCACTAGGATGTCCTTGTGTAAGTTACACTTGATTGTGGGATGTAGCTAGAATATTGCAATGTAGTAGGATGTGTGGATAGAATAAAATGAACTTACCCTTCCTATGTTGTATATGTAGAGTTGATACATCCCCTATGTTGACCTTTGTCATGTGTCACATGTGTTGTCATTGATGTCAAGCTGGATTTGTTGATTTCAAGTGTATTGATGGCAAAAGGAGTGAATTGGTAAAGTGAGTAATCTGAAAAGATGAAGATTGATTGGTAGTGTCAGCTCATAGAGGCTTCAAGATGACTAAGGATAAACACTAAGGGACTTAGTCAATTTTTGTGCAGCCAAGAACTAAAAGAGATATCCTTTGGAGCCTAGAGATAGCCGTTAAATTTCACACAAAGTGTAAAATGATAGAAGAAGTTGTGGAAGGAAAGTGGTTTCGCGCATAAAAAAATGAAGTTACAAAACTACATGGAGTCAAAGACTGATCCATGAGTAAGAAAAGTGAAGCTGAGAATGAAAAAAGAAAGAACCGTGAAGGTTAAGGAAAAGTCACAAAAGTAAGGAAGTAAGAAGAAAATCGTGGACAAATAGAAAAGATGCAAAGAACTAAATAAGTTGCTAAGGACGAAAGATAGCCATGGAAAACTATAAAATCCGCAAGAAAAAGAGATAGTGTTGCGGACATGGAAAAATCTGTGGGAAGGTAATAGATAAGGAGGAACACCGTGTGACATTGGGAAATCTGTGAGAAGAATAGAAGAGCCGCAGACATAACTAAAAATATACCAAGGAAGAAGAAATGTTGTTGAACAAAGGAAAGTGCCATGAAGAAAGGAAGAGGAGCTAAGGAAAGCCATGTAATGATGGAATATGGACTGGAAAAGGGTAGAAGGAAATCAAATTGATTCAAACATGTACAAGTGATTACAATTACGGTTAAGGATATGACTTGATCTCCATGAAGAACAAAGAAAACTATTGTTCTAGCTGCCAATATTTAATGCTATTGACTTTGTGGAAATGCATTTACATTCTCTATGTGATCTTGAGCTTTAAGGTAGAATAAAATATTGGAGAAGGAAATGGCTCACTCATCTGGGTCATGTTGCAAATGTGGAAAATCTATTTTTGGCAAACGACTAATAAATAACTTCTGAAAATGCATGGAAAGTGGTGTAATCAATCCGAATATATAAGGAAAAATATTTGGAGTTAGCTGCATGCATTTAATATTTCGGATTTTTAGGCGACTAAGAAGGAAGGTACATGACACATAATTCGAAGTGAAGAACTGAGTCAATTGTGAATATAGTTCAAACTTGGAAAGAAAGAGCGAAAAAAGGAGTGGAAAGAAGAGAGTAGATCGATGAAGCATTTATTTAGTAGATGAATAGAGCATCAAGGGTGGAAGATTGATAAAATAGTTTGAATCAGATGAGAAAAAGAGAGTGAGAAGAAGAACACAGACAGAGCTAGGAAAGTGATCATAATTCATTGTATTAGCAATTTTTGTAACTAGATGATCAAAATGTATATAAATCAAGTCTAAGTTGTAGCTTAGCACATTCAAGGAGTTGTAGCTTCCTTGTAGGTGGGTTACTACAAAAGAAATCTCTTGTGATGTGTAATATTCACTAGAGTCCTTTGTTGTGTGTAATATTTTATCCAAAATTCACCCTCAAAGTAATTTTGATAACATGCATCAAATTATTCAGTCTCGAGCAAGTAGATTGATTTGAGGCCCAAAATCATGTTTTGGGTCCCCTCAACTTTTTTCTAACTCTCCCATCTAAGAAGAAATCCCAACGAGTTAGAAAAAATGGAAAAAATGCAAAAATATGGTTCAGCAAGATTGTTTTAGAACATTTCGGGTCTGAAGGTTTCAGGTCGTACCAGTTCGGGTCGTATTGAGGTTCGTCGTACCAAGCTTGGGGCTGAAAAAACAAAGAAAATCAGCTAAGTCAGACATTTTTGTCCTAGGCGGTCTGCATCTCAGGACAATTGGGACGTTGACGCTGCGGGCCGCGAAAAGCTGAAACGGACCGAAAGTGGGAAAAATCGTAAAGTTTTGTTTTCACACGGTTTGGGACATCCAGGACAAAAGTACGTGGGGACGTGAACGGCGATTCACCGGCAGTCCATACCCATTTGGGCGGTTCGGAAATATTTGTCCCAGGCGATGCATCTGGGGACAGTTGGGACAAAAGTACGCGAGGACGCGTGGACGCGAAAAGGCAAAAAGGCCCTAAAATAGGAACAAGGAAGCTTTCTTGAATCGGTCCGAAGTAGGAGATTTTCATACGGGATGCGGTTGGGACAAAGGTATGTGTGGGACGCGAGGGATGCGAAAAGCCGAAGCGGCCGAAGGCAAAGAAGAAAAGTCAACGTTTGACCCGTGAAACTTCAAATGGCCATAACTTTTGACTCCGAGCTCTGATTTTCACAAAATTAGACTTTTCTGGAAGCGAATGAGAAAGACTCATTTTTGATGAGGGTAGATATATTTAAATAAAAGAAACATATTCGGCTCCAGTCAGTTAATGCTCATTCCCGTCAAATGACAGAAAACGCCTGTTAGACCCAAAATAGCTGCCCGCACTCAGAAGGCCATAACTTTTTCATTTCTCAACGAAATCACACAAAATTGGTACCATTGGAATTGTGGCTCCGAGCCCGATGCAAAAAAATCAAGAAATTCTAGATTTGATGAGATATTGATCGATATTTTTAGAAAACGTGGCTGGGTTCATAACAGTGTTTTATTTTGGTGGTTGGGAGTGCAATTAAGAGGCATGGTCATCATTCTTTCTCTATTTGCAGCACACAGGACAATATGGGAGCCTTTTGCAAGTAATATATAATCATTTTACTCCATTTAATGCCTCTTACAAGTGGTTGAAGGACAGATTTCGGGATTTCCATTTTCCTTTCTCTTTCCCTTCTCATTTTTCTATAAATTGGAGTGTTGGGCTCATTGTAAAGGGAGGTAGTTTTTGTAGCAAAGCTCTACCAAAATTTATTTGTGAAGATAATGTGTTGCTCAAGAGATTTGGAGGCCCTTGTTGTGGACTCCTTGCATGGTGATCCAGGCCCTTTTCTTGTAACCAATTGAAGCATGCATATCGGGGAATCAATAAAATATAAGTTTGTGGATGCATCTTCCCCTGTTGTGTTTTCTTGCATTCTTCTTGCCTTTCAAACTTGATTATAATAATATTGGGTCTATTATTATGTTCATGCAGGGATCCATTATCATTGTGTATGTTTGAAATATTTTTGTGAATGCGTTTTGCTAGATTATGGAGAACTGTTATCACCTCTTCTAGTGTGCACTTTTCTTCTGTATTTCACGCATTTGAAGACTACTCTCACACCCTCCTTTTCTCGGTGTATCACCGCTGTAGTGTAGGCTTTCATTTTATGTATTCTCTCTCACTAGTCCCTTGGAAGACTAGATTAGAATAGTTAGTTTTCCTTGCATTAGAGTAGATTGTGGCACTAAGGTAGTTTAGGAGCAAGAACCAATTTTTTCTCGGAGGTCTATCTCAAGTAGAAAGTCCCACAACTTGGAGATAGTACCCATGTTATCCAATCACATCGTGAGTTCAAGTATATGCACTTGTATAAACATTAGGGTGTTGTGATTTGGTGATAACAATATCAATAGAGGTGTAGGGGTTAGAGCTCCTTGTGGGGTTAGTGCCTCACTAAACAAATCTTGTAAGATGTGTTATATTCTTATGAGTCCTTTCTTTTTGTAATATAAGCAACGATTTGGTGGGTTTTCTCTCGAAAGGGTTTCCCATGGTAAATATCTGTGTTCAATGTTTTTGTGCATGACATATGTTTGATTGAATGCTCATATTTTAAATCCGCACATCATTAAAGGGTTTAAAATTAGAATTAAGTAAAAATTTTTTAATCTGCATTGATTCACCCCCTCTCAATCCTTGTGATTTCTAATAATTGGTATTAGAGTGGTGTCCTTACAACAGAAGATTAACATCTTAAAGGAGATCCTCTTATCACAAGCATGGAAGCAAATCAAGAACAAGGTAGTTTGTCACTATCAAGGTCACCTCTCTTCACTGGAATGAATTATGCATTCTAGAGAATAAGGATGAAAACATACTTGATGTCATTTGGTTATGATATCTGGGAATGCGTTGAAAAATGCTATAATTATCCAGCCATGCCAATCACTACTTCCACCGATAAGGCAAAATATGAATGTAACACAAGAGCTATGAATGCCATTCTATGCTACCTAACTTAGACAACATTTTTGAAAGTTATGCACTACACGATCAAAAAAGAGATATGGAACAAACTATAGAGTATCTATGAAGGTAATGAAAAGGTCAAGCTAGCTAAAATATAGACCTATAGAGGTCAGTTCAAGAATATGAAAATGAAGGATGATGAAAACATATCAGCCTACATGCAAGGAAAAAATTAAGTCATAAACATGATCAAAGGCTTAAGAGAGAAGTTAGAAGAATCTATTATTATTTAGAAGGTTCTGAGATCCCTGACCAACAATTATGATGTAAAGGTTTTAGCCATAGAGGAAGCAAAAGACATGAAGAATCTCATGATGGATGAACTTCAGAGCACCCATCGACATACGAGATGAGAAATGGTGCATCTAAAAATACTAAGAAAGAGGTAGCATTCAAGGTCAAGAAACAAAACCAGTCCATAAAATAATATGGAGAAGAATCAACTTCAGGAGATGAGTTGGATGATGAAAATATTGAAGCAATGTTTGTTAGAAGACTGAAAAGAGGTTCAAGTAAGTATAAGGGAAAAATTCCTTTTAAATGTTTTTCATGTGGACAAGCGAGGTCACTTTCTTTGGAAAGTGTCCAAACAAGAATATATACAATTAGTCTAAACATGAAGAGAACAATCAAACAAAATAAAAGAGAAACTTTGTCTATAAAGAAAAATAACAAGAAGAGGTTCTTAAAAAAAATAAATTTTTACTCAAAGGAAGAATCAAGTGGATCAAATTCAAGCAACTCAGGAAACTCTGAGAATGAAAATGATGAAGATCAGTCAAAGTGTTTGTTTATGGCCATGGATGCGGTGAAGAATGCAGTTCCAGAGGGAAGAACATAGTTGAGTATGAAGATTCAGATGAAGAAGAAGTTGAAGTGAATCTAGAAGTAGAGTTGGTATGTGCTCTTGAAGAGTTGAAACTGTGTAGGAAAAAGAATCAGAAACTAAGATGCACCATTGAAGGATTATGAAGAACAAATCCACATCTTTGAAGGAAGAAAATCCCAAAGAGAAGAAGAAGAGGAAAATGAGCTTAAGGAACTTGAGACACAACTAGAGAAGATTTCTTAGTCTTACAAATCAAAAGAAGAAGAATGCACAAAATTGAACTCAGAAATGGAGCAGCTAAAATATGAGATGAACCAACTGACCAACAAGCTAGCAATGTATGAAAATCTAGAGAAAATTTCAAATGTGTTAATTGACATAATCAACAATAAATGAGACATAGCTGATAAATATGGAATTGGATTCAAGGGAGAAAATAAAGAAAAGGAGCCAACTAAGAATGAAGGAAACAAGTCCGTGGAAACACCAAGTACCTCCTCTACTACAAACAAAGGATTCAACAAATATGTGAAAAGAAGAACCAATGCACCAAGGATCACCTATGCTATGAGGTACACACATTCCTTTTATGGTTACTTGTTACTCATGTAATCAGTTTGGACATAAAGCCACTAAGTGTAGGAAATTTTTAGAGGATATAGGAGAAACTTTGGCCCATCTTACACCAGATCAAACTATAATAGTGTCCAACATAATCATCATAAGAAGAGTAATGCGGTTTCAAAAAACAAACAAGAACCTCCCAAGAAAAAGAAGTGGGTATATGTGGCAAATAAGGATGAGAACAAGAGAAAAGAGTCATGCTCAATAGTACAAACTGCATTCCATGTGAAAAATGAAGATAAAATTTTGTATTTAGATAGTGGATGCTCAAGCCACATGACAGGTGAAAAAAGTAAATTCATTACTTTGTCTAACAATGCATCATGTGTTGTGAGGTTTAGTGATAACAACTCAACAAACATAGTTAGGAAAGGAACATTGAGTCTAGATAATGGAAAGACTATAACTGAAAATGTTCTATATGTTGAAGGTCTTAAACACAATCTACTGAGTGTGAGTCAAATGTGCAAAATGGGATATAATGTGATATTCCATGACAAAGGATATGACATTATAAATTGTAAAACATGAAATAAATTTGCAAAGGCCAAGCGAAAAAAAGAACAACATGTATGTTCTTAATGAAATAAATAAAGAGAAGTGCTTTACAAGTAAGATTGACTATAGCTGGTTGTGGCACATAAGAGATTGGGGCATATGAGTTTTGAAAATTTGGTGAAACTAAGTGCTAAAGGTTGTGTGAGACATATGCCAAAGATTGAGAAACCCATGGATACACTATGCAAGGCTTGTTTGCATGGAAAACAAACAAGGAGGTCATTTAAATCAAAAGAGTATTCTACAACTAGGCCACTAGAGCTAATCTATACAGACCTCTGTGGACCCACCAAAACTAAAGGCATAAACAATGAGTCATATTTTATGCTTCTAATAGATGATTACACTAGGATGACATGGGTGGCATGTTTGAAACAAAAGTCAGAAGCCTTAGACAGATTCAAGAAATTCAAGGCCATTGGTGGAAAATGAGAAGAAAAAAAAGATCAAATGCCTAAGATCTGACAGAGGCGGAGAATTCTGGTCAAATGAGTTTGATGAATTTTGTGAAGAACATGGAATTAGAAGACAATTCTTAGCTGCAAGGACACCTCAACAAAATGGGGTTGTTGAAAGGAAAAACATAATGATGCAAGAGATGGTAAGAACAATGTTAAATGAATCCAAACTCTCAGATAGGTATTAGAGTGAAGCAATTTACACCACGATCTATCTTTTGAATAGAGATCAACTGAGAATAAATAGTGATAAGACTCCCTATGAACTATGGAAGAAGAGACCAGCCAATGTGAAACACATAAGAGTCTTTGGTAGAAAATTCTATATCAAGAGAGATGAAGAAAACTTGGGAAAATTTGACTCTAGGTGTGATGAAGGGATATTCCTTGGTTACTTAGCAGTTAGTGTGGAGTACAGGTGCTATAAAAAGTGGCTAAAAAAATTGTTGAAAGAACAAATGTAAAGGTGGATGAGACACGGTATGCCAAAAACAACACTTAACACAATGGTGGTCATGAAGATCAAGAAGATGATAATGAAAGAGGCAGTCCCTATGAAGTAGGAGATGATGAAGAAGAAAGACCAGACACTAAGGCACCCTCTAGGAAAGTTAAAAAGGATCATCCTTCAAATCAAATCATTGGAAACAAATATGGCATAATTCTCACAAGAACAAAGTTTTGTAGAAGCAAAAAAGATCAACATTGGGTAGATGCCATGAATGAAGAGATAGATCAGATTGAAAAGAATGAGACATGGGAACTGGTACCTAGACCATGAAACAAAAATGTGATTAGAACCAAATGGGTATTCAAAAACAAACTGAATGAGAAAGGAGAAGTGACAAGAAACAAGGCAAGGCTAGTTTGCAAAGGATACATGCAAATGGAAGGAATAGATTTTGATGAGAAAACTTACTCCAATGGCGAGAATGGAAGTAATAAGACTATTTCTAGCTTATGCGATAATACAAAAAGATCAGAGTGTTTTAGATGGATGTAAAATCAACCTTCCTAAATGGTTTCTGAATGAAGAGGTATATATTGAACAACCTAATGGATTTTCACTAACTGAAGATAAGGATTATGTGTGTAGGTTGAAGAAATATTTGTATGGATTAAAGCAAGATCCTAGAGCTTGGTAAAATGAATTAGAATCATACCTCATTGAGAAAGGATTCAGAGAAGGCGTTGCTGATAGTAATCTCTACATAAAGGAAGAAGGATACCACTTAATAATTGTCATTGTGTATGTAGATGATATCATATTTGGCGAAGATCATGATAATATGACATATGAATTTGTAGATATGATGAAAGAAGAATTTGAAATGTCTATGCTTGGAGATATTTCATTCTTTCTGGGTTTACAAATTATTCAAACAGATCAAGGTATATTCATATCCCAAACTAAGTATATCAAGGAGATGTTGAAAAGATTCATAATGGAAGAATGTAGACTGATTGTGACACTAATGGAAGTAGGATGTAAGATGAATATAGATGATGAATCACCAAAGGTAGACAAAACACTATACATATCCATGATAGGAAGTCTAATTTACTCCACAACATCAAGACCTAATATTATGCAGGTGGTAGGCCTTGTTGGAATATTTCAAGAAGATCCAAGGGAAACACACCTCAAGGTGGTCAAGAGAATTTTGAGATATCTCATGGGAATAGTTGAATATGGATTATGGTACCCCAAAAGTAGTGATTTCAACATCAAAGCATATACAGATGTAGATTGGGAAGGTAGTGTTGATGATAGAAAGAGTACAAGCAGAGGAGTGTTCTTTTTTGGAGATTGCTAAGTATCTTGGATGAGAAAGAAACAATCATCAATGGTTCTCTCAACATGTGAAGAAAATTATATAGCTATCACGATGTGTTGTACTCAAGTTCTCTAGATGAAACAAACATTGGAAGACTACAAGGTAAAATATGAACATCTAATTCCCTTGTTGTGTGATAGTACAAGTGCAATTAGTGTCTCTAAGAATCTGTGTTCCACTCAAGACCAAACACATTCCAATTAGATATCATTTATTGAGGGAACAAGTGAATGATAAGAAGATCACTCTAGATTATGTGAGCACTAAAGAGGAAATTATAGATATAATGACCATGCCGCTACCAAGAGCAACATTTGAACACCTAAGGAATGAATTGGGGGTCATTCCTGATCCCACCAACAACTAAAGGGTGTGTAGAAATGGAAAGGGAACATGTTCAAACATTATTGGCTCCTAAACAATGCCAAAGTAAGGAGGAGATAATCTATTAGATCAAATTTATCAAAGTATGCATCAAATTAGGGGGAACATTGCTATGAACACACTAAGATAGATGTATGAGAAGCATAAGCCTAGGGGGAGAGTATTGAGGTAAGAACATGTTGTATCTAGCTTACCAGAATATTCAATTTTATGCAGTATAGTTGGCCCTTTGTCATTATTGTCAAAGGGGGAGAGAAGATGATGAAAGTTAGAAACCAACTGTTACATTAAAATGGGGAGAAATGCTATGATATATAAGGGGAGAGATGATGGAACCAACCAAGTTATATACACAGAGGAGTAAAGCTGAAAACAACATAAGTATGCAAGTATTTTTCCATCAAAAGGTTTTTGTTATGAAGGTTGGAATATTGCCATCAATGACAAAGGGGGAGATTTTTGGACCTTTTTCATGTGTCATATGTGTTGTCATTGATGTCAAGATGGATCAATTGATGTCAAGTTGCATTGATGGAAAAAGGAGTGAATTGGTAAAGTGAGAAAGATGAAAATATGAAGATTGATTGGTAGTGTCAACTCACAGAGGATTGAAGATTACTAAGGATAAGTGCTAAGGGACTTAGTCAATTTTGTGCAGCCATGAACAAAAGGAGATATCCAGAGCCTAGAGATAGCTGCTGGAGTTTGAACAAAGCCGTGGAATGCTAAGAGAATCCGCGGAAGGTAAGTGGTTGCCGCACATAAAAGGATAAATTCATGAAGCTACATGGAGTCAAAGGCCAAGTTGTGAGTAAGAAAAGTGAAGCCGAGAATGTAAAGGAAGAACCAGGAAGGTGAAGATAAATCTAGAAAATTAAGGAAATCAGAAGCAAACCATGGACAAAGAGAAAATATGCGAAGAACTAAAGAAGCGCTAAGATGGAAGATAACGGTGGAAAACTATAAAAGCCACAAGTAAAAGAGATAGAGTTGCGGACATGGAACAAATCGTGAGAAGACAAAAGACAAGGAGGAATGCCACATGACATTGGAAAAGCTATGAGAAGCATAGAAGAGCCGGGGATAACTAAAAATTTGCCAAGGAAGAATAAATGCCACTAAACAAAGGCAAGTGCAACGAAGCAAAGAAGAAAGTCAGAGGAGCTAAGGAAAGTCACGTAATGATGAAATATGGACTAGAAAAGGATCAAAGGAAATCAAATTGATTCAAACATGTACAAGTGATTGCGGCTAAGGATATGACTTTATCTCCATGAAGAACAAATAAAACTATTGTTCAGTTGCCAACATTTAATGCATATTGAATTTTTGGAAATGCATTTACATTCTCTATGTGATCCCAAGCTTCAAGGTAGAATAAAATATTGGAGAAGCAAATGACTCACTCATCTGGGTCATGTTGCAAATGTGGAAAATCTATTTTTGGAAAATGAATAATAAATAACTTCTGAAAATGCATGGAAAGTGGTGTAATCAAGCCGAATATAGAAGGAAAAATATCTGGAGTCAGTTGCATGCATTTAATAGTTTGGATTCTTAGGTGACCAAGTAGGAAGGTGCATGAAACATAATTTGAAGTGAAGAATTAGGTCAATTGTGAATATAGTTCAAACTTGGAGCTATTTTGGTTCTTTACTCAAGTAAAAAAGGGGTATTCGAGCTAAGTGAGAACTGCAAAAGAGAGAATATGATGCAATCAAGCTAAGAAAGAGTGAAAAAAGAAAAGAGAGAGGAAAGAGGAGAGCATATTGATGAAGCATTGATTTAGCAGATGATTAGAGCATCAAGGGTGACATATTGATTGAGAAAAGAGTTTGAATCAGATGAGAAGAAGAGAGTGAGAAGACAGAACACAGAAAGATCTAGGAAAGTGATCATAATTCATTGTATTAGCAATTGATGTAACTAGATGATCAAAATGTATATAAATCAAGTCTAACTTGTAGCTTAGCACATTCAGGGAGTTGTAGATTCCTTGTACATGGGTGACCGCAAAATAAATCTCTTGTGATGTGTAATATTCAATAGAGTCCTTTGTTGTGTGTAATATCAACAAAGGTGTAGGGGTTAGAGCTCCTATTAGGTTTAGTGCCTCTCTAAACAAATCTTGTAAGATGTGTTATATTCTTATGAGTCCTTGCTTTGTGTAATATAAGCAACAATTTTGGTGGGTTTTCTCTCGAAAGGGTTTCCCATGGTAAATCTTTGTGTTCACCATTTTTGTTAATGAAATATGTGTGATTGACTGATCATAATTTAAAGCTGCACATCATTAAAGGGTTTAAAATTGACACTAAGTAAAAAGTTTTAATCTACACTGATTCACCCCCCCTCTCGGTGTTTGTGATATCTAACACCCTATCCCTTGAATGGATGCTAGATGGATGCTTTAGAGTGTTTTAGGTGCCTTTTGAATGCGAGATTAGGTGATGATAGTAATCATTAGTTCTTGATCCCTTTATTTTGAAAACATAACCATGTATTTATATGATTCCCTTGTTTGAATTTTGCAATTGACAACTGAAAGGTTGACTCATAAGTGAAAAAGATACCCAAAAGATAAAAGAGACCCAAAAATAATGAGTAAGGTAAGAAAGGGTTAGGGGAACCCGGGAGGGAAAAATGTCTAGAAATTGATGTCCTTGTTGGGCACGGGTGTCTAAAGCCATGAAATATAAACAAGTCTAGTTTTAACTGAGTTGTAAGGTGTGTAAGACCAAAATAGAAAACAAGAGACAAAAAAGAGGCCAAAGATAGTTTTTAACCACTAATTTTCTTGCTTAGGAATCATGTAAATGCTAGTACGCTTTTAGGAATTAGAAATGTACCCAAATGTGTGATTTAATGTATACAATTATGATACCCTATGGCATTGGTTTGAGGTTGGTTATTAGTCTGAGGATGATTTAAAAAGGTTGTTTAAACACATCAAAATTTTGATTAGGAGGTGAATTCAAATTATCAAGATGTAACTCACCTCGGTCAATGAGATCTTGAAGGGCAATTTCTAAATGATTGACACCTTTCGATGTCATGTCCTCGGACTTGGTGATATTTATAGTAGTCATTTTCTCTATACCAAGAAGGTTTAGATGTGGAAATGTTGATGGGTCGTATGGGAGGAAGTGTGATCATATAAGCGAAAAGAATTTTATCAAAGATGGAAATATATGATTCTCCTATGGGTGTATATTTTCACTGAGGTTGGGACTTGTTAGAGTCTGATTTGTTTTTAGATGCAATTTTCAAAACAATTGTATTTGCAAAGATTTGGATTTATCTCGTGTTAGAAGAAACTTTGAAGGAGGGGTCGGGTTTGGGTTTCTTAGATCATAATTTCACCTTACCATCCTCGAGGGATCGAGTTCTAATTTTTGGGCCATGGTGAAGGCTTCATCAAAGGTTTGGAATGATTGGATTTTTAATGTGGATGATATATGTTTAGCACATGATCGAGCGAACAAATCAATTAGCTCAATCTGTGGAAGGGATAATGAGAGTTGATTGATAATCCCTCACCATTTGATGACAAAATAAATTATAGAATAATCTCCAAAAATTTTAATAGTATAGAGATCTTACAAGATATGTTAATAGAGAAGTGTTTCAAAAAAATGTGCTAGTTGTGTAAATGAGAAGAGGGAATGTTGAGGAATACTATTATACCGGTTGAGAGGAAAGGCCGGATAATGACATGGGAAAGGTCCTCAACATCAAATCTTGATCGTGGGTGATGAGGTAACATGCATGAAATTAGGCCTTAATATGTTTTTGTTGATCCTCCTTGATATAAAATTTGATAAACTTAGGTAGTTATCAATGAGGAGGATAGAATTTGAATGGTACAAATGGATTAATAGGTTCATTGCATATTTGTTCTTAAGAAATAGTGCTCTTTGGTCCTATAATAATAGCTTCAAAGATCATTATGTTACTTATTAATGCTTGCATGGGATCATTTTGAAGAGGTTGTTGGATATTTGAAGAGGATGGGTTAGATTGATGGTGTTTGAAGCATCCACATATATGATTTTATTGCTCTCAAAGTTGATACAATACATCACATTTAGGGCCAAAGGCACATATTTTGCATTACAATGTTCAATAGGGAGGTTTGAAATCTCCACAAATATCTTACAGATAAGAAAGAAGGGAGGGGCATATACAAGTTTTCCAAATTTTTGAAATGAGACCCTCCTTACAATATATAGGAAGAATGAGATAAGGGAGAGAAAGGAACTCAAAATATTTCTTCAACCACCCAAAAATGCATTAAAATCACTTGAAACAATGATGGGTGCCACTACAAAACCCATGCCTCCATGTACTTTACCTTGTTGGAGAAGAAAGGAAACCCATACCTCATCATTTTGGTAGGTGAGAAAATTGGAAACACCCTCTAAAATGGCGGATTGTATTTATTAATTTTTAAATACTTAGTCTTTATAAAGATAAGAAAAACCAACCGTAATTTTATAGAGGACATTGAGGTCTTTCCAAAAAGTCTAATTTTGCACAAATATGAGCTTCCAATAAAAAGTTATGGCCATCTGAAGATGAGGGTGCCATATTGTAATAAATGTGAGTGGTTGGCTCTATTTTTTCAGACTCCGAATTGCATCGCATCCTCCAAAATCTGAAATTTCAAACTTTCGAGATTTGGAACTTCAAACATTTTGATTTTGGAGTTTGGGTTACTTGTTCATCACTCAAGTCGGCTTGAGAGTTCGAAATGTCGAACCTTTGAAGTTTGAAATTTGGACTTCGGAGTTCAAACTTGGAAACCATGTTACGTGACACTATTCATTACTTAAGGAAAAATTTTAAAATTCCAAAACTCTGAAGTCCAAAATTCAGAATTTGAGTTTCAAACCTTTTCCTTTTAGGGGTTTTGGGTTTTGGGGTTTCAAAGTTTTTGAGATTTCGGGTTTTAGGATTTCGGGTTTTGGGGTTTTGGGATTTTGGATTTTGGGGTTAGATTTTTCACTTGGCACATGGAACCTATGAAATCCTGAAAGCCCAAAGTCTGAATTTCAGAATTCGGGTTTTGGAAATTTCTTTTCCTTTTCTGTGTTTCTTTCTGCCGAGTCCCTGAATTGACCTTTGACCTACCTCTAAACAACCACACCTCCAAAGTTGGATTTTCAAACTTTAGATTCTTCATTTCCTAGAATCCTTTGTAATTTTCTTAGCTTGCTTCACTGATTTGCATGGTCGAGCACAAACGTGAACTCCCATGATTGAATCGATCCCTCACTTTTTCTCTGTGCAAGGTCATGTTTTCCAATTTTTCTTGAGGGGAAAAATTATATAACAAACACCAATCAGATCTAAGGGAAGTGATGTACTCATCTTTTCAGTAAGTAAAATTCCAATGAAAAGTGCCATGAGATACATTGGTACACATGATAACTCAGATATGTGAAACATTGATGCATCCAAACTATCATACCCGTCGAGGTATCTCATCATCTACAGAAGAGCTTCATCAAGCTATTTATAATTTGGGCCACATAATCCTTGTACTCTATCAACTCGGCCCTATGTTAGCACTCTCAAAATCCTCCAAACATCCTCAAGTGTAATATTTATCTCGCTTGATCCACGAGCACGAAACACTAGCTCTCGCTATGCCACCTCTCAATTAAATCTATAAGGAGGTTGTGGTCCAAGGTGATATGTGGTATCTGTGTCATGTAGCTAAGCCCTCTAACATATAGGATGATGTCTAAATAGGCCCTCTTACATCACGAGAAGGTCACCTTAAAGTTGGCTAATTGGCTGTGTCGTTCCTGCGCCTGTAAGGTAGGTAGATACATCTGTAAGATCATGCATCCTACATGTATTATACTTTCTTCTCTCTAATATCATCTAATAGTTGGCCTATTCATCCCTATATTCTTCTAAAACTTTCCCTTTTTCTTCTAAGTGTTCCCAAAACCCATCTTCCATGCATGCCCCCTAGTGATGCGTGCGTTCCCTTATTAGCGTATGCATGCTTAGCATGCATATCCCCCTTTCCAAGCACTTTCACACTCATCCTAACACATGCGCACGTAACCCTTTGTCTACCCAAACTCCGATGCTTACGCACCATATTCAACACATGCGTGCCCCTTCTTACGGTTCAGCATAGGGCGTATTTGTCCCCCTTCCCCAAGAGTTGGCATGCCCTATCAACGTATGCACCGGTGTGCATACACCATATCAATGTTTGTGCACTCCACGATAATGTATGCCCACCCCTAAAGTTCGCGCATATGTTATCACCCCCTAAAACGCTAATAAATGACATTAAATTCTAATAAATAAAAACACAAGATGGATAGGGTATTCATGTAGGGTCCATCACCATACATCAAAATGTAATCATGAATCGTATCTACTCACCTTTTACACCTACGAACTCATGCCATCTATCTCAAGGATTAGATAAAAGGTAAATAGTAATTTGGGAAAGGTTCGGTAAGAAATGAATTACTTGTGATGATTTAACCCGTGGAGGGGTATATATGGTATTTTACCCACTGTGATGTGCTCTCATCTACCGTGATGGTGAGGGGTGTGGTTTGACCGCTATTATCATTCTAACCTCTTCTATCACTTGCTTAGATATTTATTTTTAATAAAAACTCATTTTTCATTCGCTTTTTGTCCCGCTGGGGCATATTTTTGCTACCTAGCAACCATTTCTTCTCCTTGGGGAATTTTTCTTGCTTTCAAGTGATCTTCCCTCATCTAACTTCTTCTAATAAATAAAAAATACTAAAAAATAAAAAAATCAATATTTTCAAAAAATCTAAAAAATCATTAAAAATCCAAAAATCATTAAAAATAAAAATTAAAAAAAAAAATTGGTTAAACGCTAGCACACAAATTGAATCCTATGTCAAACGCATTATATTCAAATTATATCTTGCTTATGTTTTTCTTCTTTTTCTAACAATAACTTACGAGGTCATTTGAATCTACCCCATTAAAAAAGATGGTCTGCTTGTTCCATCTGTACTATCTTGCACAACGAGTTGCACAGTACTATTTGTTTAAGTAGTGCACTAATTATTTTTATCGGACCCTTGCTTCCACCATATTTCCCCTCACATGTATCCTTGCTTGGGGCACCAATTTTAACCCTTTTCGTTACACACAAAAATTTGGGAACTGCAGCTCGATAACAAAACATTTGTGCAACTATCTTAAACGTTGTTGGTTTAAGTATGTGTATTTGTACTTGTTTCCCTGTTAGGTTGGCTTGTTTACTTTCTCATATTGCATTGCATTCTTGTATGTTGCATGGAGTTGGTGTTTTAGCAATGCACATTTGTTAGTAATATGGATTTTCATGTCATTCTACACTTCTATCGTATACTTAAATTTTTAATAAGGACTGATGATGAAAACTACTAGCAATATGATCAAAATTAAGTTGCTTATGTGCCTTTGGATGGATGTTTTCTCAATCCCATTTCCTCATAATTTTTTTTCTTCTATCTCCCCTTTCTCTCTCCATCAAACTCGGCTTCTTCATTCTTCCTCTACATCTACGCACATTGCTTTCCAATATAAATATTAAATTTATTGTGCATCTCTGTCGAAGAGGGAATCTCCCTTATCAACTTGGTTATTCAATATGACATGGAAGATGAGAAACGAAAATGAAAGTTGGAGAATTAGATTTCATGGGTACTTAGTACTAAGTATCAACAAGACTAATATGGCTTCCTTTCTTCTCTTCACACTATTCTACTCCTTTACTAGGAGGATCTTCCCCCTTCACTTCTTCTATTCACTTCCTTCATCTTTTTGACTGCCTTTGACACTCTAGCGAAGGCCCCTTCTTTTTATAGGAAAAAAATTTCTTATCTCTATATCAATATTCGGTATCTACCACATATATCCCATTACGATGGGAATTTTCCTGCTTTGGTCCTTTCTCTTCTTCTTTTCGATCTTCGTTTGACCTCTTCCATCACCCCATCGACACTTGAGGGGGAATCCTTCAATCTATTAATTTTTCTTCCACTTCATCAAAATTTTAATTTTGCTCTATTGTTTACTATGTTTGAAGTGGTGTAGCTTACGCCAACCCAAAGATGGGAAAATTTAGACACCTATAATTTTATCAAAGCAATCTTATTATTAACATTGCACTAACTATTCAATTTCCGTAAATTGATGATACTTCATCAATTAGTCCCTCTTTCCCGTAAAATCATCTTAATTAACTACTATATGTTGATTAAGCCTCTATCTTACATTTAACCAATAAACCTTTATTATTGTCTAAATCCCACTTCTTTAACATCCAAAACTATCAAAACCTCCTCCAAATTCTCCCGAAAGCTTCCTAAGCTTACTTGGGATTCTTAATTAATATTTAAAGATTAATTACATTCTAATTGTAGTCAAAAATTGCTTTGACTTGAAAAAAGTGCTTTTGGACTTACCTTTTGTCCCACATGCACAAAAATCATACCATTCTTGGAATAGGAAACCTATAAATAGAACCTTCCTCCTCCTCATTTCTTAGAAAATTTTTCCTCTTCTAGCATAAACTATAGGCATTTAGGATCTTGAGAATTTATCCATTTATATTGAGCTAATATCTTCATAGTGCATCCATTAACTCAAGCTTGAGCAATATGGGAAGAGCCATACGGCATTGAAGCCATTATTGGTGAGACTCCATTCTCAAACCTTGGGATCATACTAACAATCATATTTTATTGCTAAGGATCTTCTTAGGTTCATTTCAAAGTTAGCATTCAAAGAGTAGAGATTGATTTAGGCATGTTAGTTTGATTGTTTTCAAATTTATATGCATGTTAAAGAAATTAGTCTCCCTAAGATCTTATCTTGATGGTTCTTGTTAGATTAGTTTAAATCTTTGAAACTCTTAGGTGTTTAGTTTCAAGTCTTATAGATTTCCTAATTTATACATGAACACAATCAAAGCTAAATCAATCGAATTCGATACTAGTAGTAGTATACTCTTATGCTTCTACCTACTCTAATTGTATAAGGTTCCATAAGAAAAATATTTGGATCAAATGACATCAAGCAAGCTCATGTTGATATAATTTTTTCTACATTGGACGAAGAGCATAATGTGTAGTTCAAACCAAGATAAACTTAATTGTAGATATAATTATAGATAAATGACAAGAATAATATGGTTATTGGGTTTGTCTTCTCTTTAAATGATTTTCTTGCATGATCCCAAGTCATGTTGACATGGAAAAGTGTAAATGTAGGTGCAATATTAATCTTGTGATGGAATTCCACTTGGTTGGAGGATTGAACTGATATAACAAAAAAGGTATAGTAGTTGATTATCGTAGAAATTTTGTGAAGTCAAGAATGACAGTAGTTAGGGATTGAAGTGAAATTTGTATCCAATTTTTGAAAATTTTTAGTACTTGAACAGAAGTGCAAATAGCATTCCTCTTAGGAAATTAGATGTTAAAATTTATTCTTTTTCTTAGTTGTAGGATTGAACTCTTACATGACTTCAGACTGGTATGGGTATATATATTAACTTGAATCCTATTTTCCTGTTCGGGTAAAAATCACAGTTGGTTGCTTACTTGCATTTATTTCTATGCAAAATGAACACTCTGTTCAACAATAATAGGTAGGAATGCTCTGCTAGGTTCCTTAAAAGGAAATTTCCATCTTAATAAGCACATTGAAAGAAGAGCACAACATACTCATGATGTGAAATGAACATCAACAATTTTGAAGCTTGATCATGATACAAGAGATTTAAGATGGGGATTGAAGTGTAATTTGGGGATAGGTTGCATAGTTAGGGATTGGAGAGAAATTACATCTCGGGCTCACTCACTATTGCTTATTAGACATGGTTTCAATTTCTTTTTGTTAGCTAGGGTTTTAATATTCTATAGGGAAGATCAATTTTTACAAAAAAGCAATATTAAAACCAATAAGGTGCCTTGTAACATTTATAATTTTTTTACAAAAACTAGTATAAAAACTTGGTGCGGGTGACGTTGGTCTAGGATGAGTGTGACCTATTAATAGAGGCATTTAGGAAATCATCCTTCATGCAAAAACGCCCGTGGCGGAGGAAAAAGTGAGAACCTTAGTGCCACCACAAATATATAAATATGGAGTTCACGCGAATGGTGTTTTCCCAAACCCCTTTGTGCAAACACCTTTTTGTGGCTTACGTGGTAGTTTGGGAAAAGAGTTTTCATGAAAAGGGGTGTTCGCATGAACATCCCTTAAATCCAAACCCACCCAAAATCCTACTCATGTTTTTAGAACACCAAGTGGGATGAGTATTGTGCTTTTACCCACTTTTGGGTGATAAAACCCAACAAAAAAACTTTGATAATTGTATTAACTTCAAACAATCTTACGAATAAAATATACCATATTCAAATATTTACATCAAAATTTAGATAAAATATACAATCGTGCTTTAACATATAACATTCCCGTACTAATCCACATTGATCCTTCAACCTATTTCAGATGTTCTACATTAAAACATATCCTTGATAACACCACCTTGTCTTCCAACCCATGGTCTTGATTGTGTATCCAAAACTCTTCAACTACCCATGATTTTTCAAATGATTCTATTGTGAGATAACATGCACTTATATATATGTGAATCTTCTTAAAATATAACTTTATTTTAACACAAGTCTCTTGAGGTCATAGCCTAAATTTTATATTAAAAAAATATCCCTAATTTTTTTCAAAGACTTGAAATACAAGCTAACACTAGCTTACACTAATATTAGGATCCACTTTATACTTTATTAAAAACCACTCAAAATAGCCAAGTTGCCACTTTGCATGGAAGAATGAGACACATATTACAATAACCTCCCACTTGTTGAATAATTTCATGGGAGAGACCATGAACTCACTCTTCAATAGCAGAAGACTACTAAACCTAGATTTTATCTATATAAAGTAACCCCCTAGACACACATTGCATTTTTCAATGAATCTGTTACATTCACCTATATTCTCCCTCTATACCATCACTGTACAATATTGAGAGAGAAATACATTTCTTTCCCTAATATCTTGTTGTATAAGTACTCCGATTGATATAAAAATCATGGAATATAGTTTACTACATATCCATAAAGATTCACTCCTCCATGCTCCTAGTTTCCATGCTTGAAGTAAACATACTTTTGCTAACTTTTCCTAGTACTCATGTGATCTCAAGGATTTCCAAATCATAGCAAACTTAAGGCCTCCCCTTAAAATTACAAAAATATTCCTCATGTCCTTAAACCAATCTTATGTTTTAGAAACTTTCCGGTTGAAATTTCTTGAGAAAACTTCAACATACTAATAGGGCTATGTCTCACTCTGATGCTATCATAACCTAGAATTAGCTCCTCCAAGATATAGTTAGGTTGGTATCTTTTTCCACTCTCTATCATGTCAACCTATAAATTCTTTGAGATGTCTATGAGGAGACACCTCTAAAGCTCCTCTTTTCTCCCACAATATCTCCAAAATGTCATTGAAAGGATATCTCAACCCCGCATCAACTCATTTTTATGTCACTGATATGTTGTTGAGGTGAATTTTCCTCAAAAATACTTTATCAACACCCAATTATTCATGAGATCTCATTAGGGTGACATCTCCTCAATTCCACCTTGCAAAATTCCAACCTCAACATTCTTTCGTATATGTATAAATATTCCGGGGATGTCAATGCATTAAAATTTCCTCCAACCTTGCTCCATAGAGAGTTCTAATGTGTTTATTTATGGGGAGACACCTCCATGAACAACTTTCTCCTGAAACCCAAAGCAATAAGGGTGTTAATTCTTTGAAATATATTCCTAGAAAAACTCTTGATCTAACCTAACAAAAGTCTCACTCGGGTGCGATCTTGTGAATCTTCTACCATGCTTCATCTATGCAGAGGTCTTGTTATCATGAGACAAAGTGCTCCATGGTGTCATAATTCATTTTATAATTATATTTAATGAGGAATATTCCTCATGCCACATCCATCTAACCTTCATCTCCCAATTTAAGATCCCGTAATAGTGATAAATCCACCATGACAATCTTTTATGCACTTGCTAGACCGATTCTAAGATATTTCCATATCAAGAGTTCCGTCTCATACAATTTGACACCAAAATATCCCTCTATCATGATATCTCCTCTAGGACCATTCCTTATCCAAGTTGAACTTACATGAAATCCTCCTATTACAAGTAATTTCCTACTCTTGCACAATCCAACCTCAAATAAAGTTGGTATGAGAATTTCATACCGATGCTTCAATTAATCCTTCCTAGGAACACATTTGGCTCCTACTAACCACTTATAAATGTTTCATTACCTTCACATCAGTTTTCAATTTATCATCTAAAAATAGGCTTTATAAAAATATCCTTTCTATATTAATAATTCCATATGGATTTAGATTTAGCCTCCTCCAAGACCACCCCACTACTATATGACACTCTTTGATCAACCATACAACGTTGAATACATGCACACTTAGAGATGTAAGATACACACCACCTCCTTCATCCATGCAAGCTCCTTCACTTGAATATGGGTTATAAATAATCTCAAATTGCATTTTTCAGATTCTAATCCTTCTCGAAATTGCCTATTTTACTAGAGATTGAAAAATTATTTAGATTTATTTTTTGGAACACAATATTTAATTTTATTCTTCTCTTGGTACACTATTTCCAACTATTCCCACAAAACCTTTGTACATTTATCATTAAATACATTCAACAACACCAAGTATGAATCACAATGCCTTATAGTACTATTCAATTTTATATGATCCCTATACCACTCTTAATGTTTGAACTCTATAGATGTTATTTGTGTCACAACGATCCAATGATATCTCTCTATCAAGAGACCCTCCATCTCAAGTTTCCATATCTTAAATTTGTTTCCATAAAACTTGTAAATATAAATCGTGGTGCTATCCCCCATATCTAAGGCTCTATAGTTTGAACCTATAATATCACTACCACTAAAAATAAACAACAGAAAACCCTCATCAAACACACCATTATCTTTGATAGCACATAATGGGGACTTGAGGTAAACTATGGTATGATAACCTAAAACATAAAAGTGGAAAAAATAGATTTAAATGGTACAAACAAACACAATACTTGACATAATATTTATCATGGGATAATCTTTTTGAGCTAAAAATCCTAGTCACAAAATATTGATAATTTTGTTATCTTCAAACCAAATTATAAATACAATATACCTTCTTTAACAGTTTATATCAAACTTATATACACACATTCAATTTTTCTCCAACACGTATCCTTCTTGTGATAATACGAATTGCTCCTTCAACCTATCAAATGTATCCTACTACAAACCATCTCATCAACAAAAAAGCTTGTCTTCTAACCTATGGTTTTGACTACATGTCTCCCAAGGTCTTCAATTCTATATGAATTTTCAACTTCTACAATGAGAGTGCACACACTTATATAGAAATAAATATCCTTAAAATGACACATCTCTAGTGAGAGTGCATGGAAAAATTGGGCACCGATCACTCCCAATGCTTTAACAACTCAAAAGTATCATAATATCCACTTGTATAACAAGAATGGGGGATCCTCCATCAAAAATTGAATATGTATATTCCTTTATTGATTTGCCTCTTTACTTCACTATGAAAATTTAGATTTTAAAAGTTACATACATTATTCATATTTGAGTTATAGTTCAATTTATTTTAGCACATTAACACAATTATATGTTCTAGGTTTCACCAAGGAATGTGCAAACACCATGCAAGAACAAAAATTGAGAAAAGTAAAATTAAGTGTACACACTCATGTAAGTTTTTCCTTTATAAATGTCACACTTGGGGGAATGCATAAATATAAATGTTGCAACTAATCTTTTGGCAATGGAAATTTTGGCTTTATTCATATATTATGACTTACACGCCTTTTAAGCCTAATTGACATATCCTTCACTCTCTTGCATGAATTGTTTTATCTCTACACACTAATTTATTTCTAACTCACTTAGTTGAAGATCATATCAAAGCATATAAGTATGTCACACTTGGTGGAAAAAAACATTTTAAAATATGACTGTAAATAAATATTAAAAATACTATTAAAAATATAAAAATTAGGTAAATTCTGGATGCCCTACACCTTGGTATTTATAAGCTCTTAAAAATACATGTTTGGTCATTTAATATGTGTTTGGTAATGTTTTGGTTGTTGGACATATTTTATGAAAGTACAAAAATTCAAAAAAATGGGACACAGTTATATGCTTTGTCATACTCATAGGCATCTCACATAGAATATTTCTTGAACATTGTTAATTGTGTATCTAAAATTGTATAGTGTGGGATTAGGCCATAGTATGGTTTGAGTTGACCTATACATTCTTATCTCATAACTTCCAATGATCTTTTCTAAATTTAAATATCTATTATGGGTTTTTCCTTATCATATAGGTCAACCTTAATCCGATACGTAACCTACGAAATCCTATCTAAGGAATTCTTATTCATGTAAGAACTCACTTGGAATTCTCAAGAGAATATAATAAAAATTGCTTCCTAAAAAACTCAAGGCTCTCCTATAGTTTATTAAAATAGTAGCACATATATTAGAGTAAACACCATATAAGTCTAGAGAAATCAAACATGATTTCGAGTCTAGCTTCCCACACCACAAGCCTCCATAGGTAATAGAACTTTGTCTTAACAAGAGTAAATCACAAGAAGATTGCCAAATGTATTAAGGGAAAAAGGGATTCAATTTAGCATATGAAGAACATTACACTATATCACTACCACATATGGTGCATTTCTATTTAATCTATAGTTACTGACCACTTCTCTGTTAGGATATTATAGTTAGTGCTCACATTATGTGTATATGATAATATTATTGTATGTGTGAGTTTAAATAATATAGTTTATTATTTGAGTGATTTGTGAGAGAAAATCATGTAGGATAGAGTTGGGTGAGAGAATAAAGGAGACAGTTGAGATATGTAAGGGATTGATGATTGAGTTTGACTCCTAGCATTTAGGAGCTTATCAAACTATATATTGTACACTCAACTTTGAAAAGAATACCTCTTGTATGAATATAATTTAAAGATTATTATTATTATTTGTGTTTATTTTTGTGATTGGTTTATCAAATAAAACTAGAATTAACATTTGGTATAGAGCAAGATAAATCAATGTTGGAGTTTTGATATCGGTTAAGCAGAGCCATTTTCCTTTGTCTTGTGAATGAAAAATGTATTTGACAAATTAGCTAAACCCGTTTACAAAGCAGGTCATAATTATTTTTTTACATTCTGGGTTTTTGTAAGATTTATTGGGTTTGAACATATACATGCTCTAATAATACATCAAATTATTAGATCAACCCAAATCATATTTTTTTAGAAAAATTGAAAAAAATCAAGTTGTTTTGATGGTGTAAATAATGCGTAGGGGGAGTGATGTTATTCTTCTTCCCTATAGGTGATAGATTTTTAAGTGCAAAATAGTATATATGTAAAATATATTATTTTGTCAAGATAATATTTTGTTTTTTCCTCCCGAGAACCTTTGTGCTGGTCGTATACCTACACATGAGGATTTGAATTTGGTGTTCATCATTAAAATCTGCATTCTAATTAGACATTATTGCCAACCACTTCACACTAGCATTTCATATTTCGTTAGATCATGATGGAAAACTATACATGGAAGAGATTTCTGTGCATATTATTCTAATTCAAAGGCTTGATATATTATTTTGGAGCATTGACATCTTCTCTCCTTAAGCGTGACATTTTCTTGATCTCAGATTGCATTAACACTTTGTGGCCTCACCAAGACTCGTATTATTTAGATCTACCATCTTAGACCTCCACACCTATGCATCATTTCCTTTGTATTGCAGCTATTTCATTTGTTTTAGGTCATTTCCTTTATATTGTGGCTATTTCAGATTTGGATGAACAAATGGAACATGTTATTTTGGGCCTCCAATTCTCCACATTGCTATTTTTCCCACAATACTCTCTTTCTTATTTGTGTAGAAGTTTTAATGTTTTGGGAACATATTTTTCCTTTGCGTTGCGGTGATTTTGGATGTTTGTGTCCTGTGAGCCCCTTGTTCTTGTGGGCCTTGTGTTCCCCAAAACCCATTATATCTGTGTACTAAACTTTGTGTCCTTTTTATTGCATAGGTTTTAGGTATTTCGGGAACTCATGACCCTTGGTCATCCTGGGCCTCTGTTCCCCACATCTCGTGTTCTTTGCATTGCTCCCGACCCACAAGACCTTTCCTTAACTCCGCAAGGTGTTTCTTTGTATTGTAGAGATGTGGATATTTGGTGAACTTGCAACCCGTATTCCACTTGGCACTCTATTCCCGCAAAACATGTATTTTCCGCACTATAAATCCTTTGTATGTATTATAAATACTTGAAGTTTGAGCCCCTCATGTACCTTGTTCCATCGCACCCTCATTTACCCAAATCTTCATCATATCCACAATGTAAAGGGAAAAATGAGTAAATTATTCCATGAACCATTCACTCTCAGTAAAACACTCTAAAACCCTAATTGATCATTTACCTAGTCATTTTTGAATTAAAAAACATAAAAGGGGGTAGAGTAACTCATTTTTACCATTAGACGTCAAGGATTTCTAATGTGCACTATGTCCATACCCTCATGAATGTTTCTAGTCGTAGTTCACTCATTTGCTAGCCATTTAAAAAATTTGAGTTACATTACGTTTCGAAGGGACCTGCCATTATTCCTATGATAAAGGTAAGTCATCCCTGAGCCTCTTGAATGTATTTGATGTCAAATTGAGTTTTTTCCCCTAAATATCATGTTTTTTTAAAATTCATTGATTAAGCACTATCCTTTTGAAGTGCCTTCCCTTTTCCTACTACCATGAATTTCTAGTACGGTGATATGCTCATATTTCTTCTCTTGAAATTTGGGTGCCTAACATTAGGGATAATGACATATGGCATGTGAACCTAGATGATATTTGGGGACGTGTTTATGGAGATACTCCTAATCCCATAGCCCAATGTATTAAGGACAAAGGGATTCTTTATGTTACCACCTTCCCCCTCTCTGTTCAAAGTGATCGATACTTTCTTTGCTTTAACTTCTCATTTTGATACGACACAAAATAAATAAAAGACCCTCAAGGCCAAGTCATTGCCAAATTGGATGCTAATTGTATTAATGCATCCTTTATAATCCCAATCATGGAAAAATTTATCTTTCTATCTCAAGATAGAGCTCAAAATCTCTTTGAACAAGACAAGGAGAGATACAAGGCAATGATAGCCAAATCATGGCTTAAAACCCCAAAGAGAGGAGCCTCCAAACTTATAAAAGTCATGTATAGAACATATTTTAAAGAATAATTATATGATATGATCACTTTTTTTTTTCTGGATTAATGGGTCTCCCCTCTACAAATGAGTTTCAATTCTGGATGAGTGTCTTCATCAATATTATTTGTGAGGGAAAAAAAAACCTAAGCTGGGGAGAAATGATCTATGAGAATCTCAGTGAACAGTTGGTTGGTGTGCAAAAAAGCAAGACTTTCTACATGAACTCTTATTTGATGTACATAATTTTAGCCTATAGGGTATGAGTGGTATTGTCTCCACAAGAGGATAAGAAAACCAACCATTTTATGACTATTATCCCCAACTTTTCTTTGAAAAAAACAAATTCCATTTTAGAAGGGTGAATGATGCCTTTACCATGTATATAGTTAGACTCTTGGAGGGAAATACAACTGAAAGGGTGTCTACTGAGGAAAAATAATTGATTTCAACATATGGCAGCCTGTTCATTTAGTTCAGGATATTTTCCTATATTAGGTTAGCTAGATTTGAAGGTGCACCAAACAAACTACCTATGTATTGCAATGACAAGTTAGTTCTTGTAGATGTTTGCAGATAATTAGACATGTTGCACAAGACATGTAGGGATAAGAAGATCACATGCATCCAATTCCAAATCTCTTTGGGGATTATACTTATGAACAACTTTGGATGCTCAAAATGTGGAAAGAATGATTGCTGACTTCAAATTTTACTCATTTCATAAGAGGTATTCTTTTGATTCAAAGGGTTTCATCTATAACCATTTGAGAATGAATTACTACCATCTTCCCACTCTTGAAGACTATTGGGAGGATTGCTTTGATGAGTATGAAGTAAGAAGGAGGTATTTTGGTAGACTTTCTCTACAACAAATCAAATATTTCAAAATATATAAAGTTCCAGAGGATTTTCCAGATGACAATGAAGATCTGTATTCTCTTGAATATATAAAAACTATTTAACACACACCTCTTCTCACCATTAATTGGTTTCAAAAGGAGAAAGATGATCTTTTGGAAATAATTAACCTAATCTTGGTAAGGAAAAAGGTTTGGTTTGATAAGAAGATGAAATCATACATGATAGGTGTGACACAACATTCCCTCAAGAAGCCTCTTCATCACATAAGGAGGTTTTTGTTTCACTCACATAGGTGTAAACTCAATCAACTCTTTCTCCTTTGCATGTAGAATATGAAACTAAAGTGTACTCCAAAAAGGATAAGGCTAAAAAGATTGAGAGGATTGAAGAGATAGTTGAAAAGGAAGTAGAACATGTAAATAGCTCATGAACCAACAGAAGAAGTCCAAGTAATTGAAAAAATAACTCAGCCTTCAGAAGAAGAAGAAAAGGAAACCAAAGAACATGAAGAGAGTGATTATGAAGGAGGGAGTACTGAGAAAGAAGAAGATGAGGAAGATGAAGTAAAAATCATATAGATAGACTCTAGGAAGGTGAGAATCTCCAAGCCTAGATCACCAATCAAGGAAGTGTCTTCCTCCATTTTTGAAACACCCACTCTGGAATTATCTATTACTGAAACTCTTGGTTCTCTTAATAAACTTGCATTGGGCCCACTTTTTGCTCCACCTTCTAGTGATTCCTTCACATGGGTCCAACCCATGATTGACAATAGGAAAAGGAAGGCATATTCTCAAGTTGTTGCTCCAAGTTTTGATGTTGTAGCTGCCCTCCTTGGTACAACTCCCACTCCTCCTGCTAAAAAGGCCAAGACTACTTCTAGGTTGGTTTCTGATTCAAAGGGTCAAGCAATTTTTGGAGATATACAAAACCAAGGGAAGAAAATGATGAAAGATATATCATTATTGCAGATCTATAACTAACTATAATTCTACTTGGTGAATCTACTCCTAAGGGAGAGGTTCATAATTTGAAATAAATTGTTTCTAAAGTAATCGAGAGAGTGGAAAAAGGAAAGCAAACTCAGGAATAGTTGGAAGAACAAATTCAAGTCCTTTCTAACTTTATCAAGTCTTTTATCTCAAGTGAGAAAGTTCTTGACCCAACTCCTCTCTCATCAATGCCTCCTCCCACCATTTTATTTGAATAAGATGTCAAGTCCATTAAGGAGATACATAGCATGTTACGTATGGTAGGGAAAGTGAAGCCTTAGTGGAAGGGATGTTGGTTTTTGGGTTGAATTTCATTGATGAGGCTTACAAAGTATATGATAACATTTCCTTGTCCCAAAGTCAATTTGATACAAGTGATCACAGGATCTGAGAAGGAGCTCAAGTTGTGACTGGAATGTATTCAGGATCTAAGAATAATGCAAACAACAAGTGAGAAAATCCTCCTCTCTCACAAAATTTTTGATGATCAAAAGAATAATCTCTCTAGGAAATGGGTGTTCAATGTTGAATGGAAGATTAAAGTGCTTGAAGAAGCAATCACTGAACTCAAAAGAATGGTACAGAAAGGTGAAGCTTTTAAATATGAGATTTTGGCTGATTTACAAGCTCTTAGGTGTCAAGTTTATAAAGAAAATTAAATAGAAAGGTATACTATGGATGAAGTCAAGGAAAACTTCATTGCACTAATAAAGTAAGATCTATTCAAGGCCAAGATTGTCACCAACAAAAAAATCTAGATCATTGAGTTGCACAATGTTTTCATAGAGGACACCAAGGCTTCTTTGTAGAATGGAAGCATTGGAAAGGAAATGGAAGACTCTTTGGGAAGATGGTTGAATGCTACAACAAACACTACTATTCCCAAAGTCATGGAGATTTCTAGTGCTTTGTCAAAATTTAGGGCCCTTATGCTCAAAGTGAAGACCCCAACTACACCTCCCCCAAGTGCCCCTTCCTCTAGTACTTGACAATATTTCTTTTTAGTCGTTGTATTTTGAAAGTTAGCTTTATCATTTTGAAAACATAAAATTGTAAATAAAGCTAACTCATGTAATTCATTAATTAAGTGTTATCACTTAATTAATAGACAATAGATTAAGAAATTTGGTTATAACCGCCCCTCTGCCTATATAAGGCTTTTTCTTCATTGTAAAGGGGTTGTTGGATTTTGGTGTCTTGGATGTAATGATATATAACTTTTGAATCAATTTTAAAGAATAAGTTTCCCTCTATTATCTATGTTCTTCTCATTTCTATTCCTTGTAATTGTGAATGTGAATTTGGTATATTAGGATATAGAAACTATGTGTTCAATTCATTTTCTATAGTGTGAAGAAATTTGTGTTTGTTACATCTATATCTAATGGATTTTCTGATATACTAATTCATGTGTTCTTGAAGTTTCATGCATGCATAAGTAAGGTGTTACTCTGCAGTCTCTACACCCAAATGTGCTACCTTCTTCACCCCTTTCTCTTACAATAGTGAGAAATATTTCATAAGCAAGAAGAATACTTGTGTTCTTGATAGGTGGATAAGTTGAACTTTGTGTCTCTCTTTACCAGTCTTGCTCATTCAAACTATTGTTTTCTCTTCTAAAAATTCTATACCTTTCTCATCTTCTGTATTGAGAATAACTGGATATGGAAACATTCTTTACACCAAAATCCTCATCTAGATATTGTTAGATTGTATATTTGTAAATAGGTAGTTTTCCCCATTTTTGGTGAATAAGGAAACTCTCCCACAAAGAGGAGGGACTACTGTCCCCTAAACTATTGTTTATGTCTAAAGACCAAATTCTCAACCAACAAGATGGATGCATTTTTTTGTGTAACTTGACGCCTAATTTGTTATCAATCTCAATGATTCAATATAGCTAAGTTAGTAGTGGTGAAATGGAGGAAGGAGGAAACAAAGGAAGAAGGTAAATCATTGATCTCTCACCATCTATAAGTGAAAAGGCCACACAATAAATTTTTGGCATTCTTTTAGTTGTGAATTTTTATTTTCTTGTGTGAAAATAAGAAAGGAAGTATATTCTGTTCAAAATTACAATGTGTGACCAATTTATTGCATTTTACCCTAAATGTAATAAGGTGATATGAAATAAAAAGTACGTTTCTATGAAATGATTGGTGGTAACATTAGAAAACATTCTTTTGAGTTGTTGGTTCTCTTAGAAAACATTCTACGGATTAGTTCTTGGTTCATTAGAAAACCTTATTGTCAGTTGTTGCTTCTCTTAGAAAACCTTCTACAGAGTGGTTGTTGGTTCCACTATAAAACCTTCTTTCTACTATTTTTTTGGTTGGTGGTTAGCCAATTTGTAAAACCATATGTAAAACATGAGAAGGTACAAGATAATGTTTTCCCCATGTTCGCACTAAGGGGTGGGGGAATGTTAGGATATTATAGTTAGTGCTCACATAGTGTGTATAGGATACTATTATTTGTATGTGTGAGTTTAAATAATATATTTTGTTATTTTAGTGATTTTTGAGACTAAATCACGTAGGATAGATTTGGGTGAGAGAATAAAGGAGACAATTGAGATATGTAAGGGATTGATGATTGAGTTTGAATTAGGAGATTATCAAGATATATATTGTACACTCAACTTTGAAGAATACATCCTGCACAAACAAAATGTGAAGATTATTATTATCATTATTTTGTGATTTGTTTATCAAATAAACCATAATTAACATTCTCTCTATTTAAAGATACATAAGGGTAACATAAGGGTTGTCCTAGATTTGTGTACACTATTATGCCCACACTAGGAGAACTATGTGGAGTTTTCTCTTATTGTTAGGGGATGTAATGGAGTGCTTGAATTATTTCAAAGTAGGGGTTTAACACTGTGGTCATTGAAATTCAAACCAAACAAAGATTAATCATTTTGTTATCTAGTCATCTCCATGAAATGATAGTACATGTATTCTAGGATTTCATCTAATGCAAATCATTATAGGAAGGTCTTGAACACTTATAAGCCCTAGTAATAAAAACATTTTATTTATCAACTATTGGTGAGCATAAAAGTTACATAACCCTATCATATGCCATTCAAAGACTCTACAACCCATGAATAAATCATATTATGCCTTATAAGAATTTGTATGGTTATGTACAAGATAATTTTGTAATTTTAGTTCTAAAAACAAAGCATTTTATATTCTCAAAATATTAGACATCCAACCTACACACCCAAATTACTTTTGTACCTCTCAAATCAGATATGTATTCATCCTTCCTTTTATTTTAAGAAATTATTTCATTGTTCTATTATTGTTTACCATATTAATATCTATATTTTAGTTGTTTGGTTAATGTGGATTAATTAATTTAGAATATTCTACCTATAACATTCTTACACCTATTAATAGATAAGGAAGACGCCATATCAAACCCTTATGTTTTTAGTTTAGGGTGCAAACAAGATGTGGGCATGGATTTCATTCTTCGACTTCCAATAAATTAGAAAGGTAATGAATGTATCAATTTAGTTGTGGATATATTTTCAAAGATGTTATTATTTTTACGTTACAAGAAGAAAAAATGTGCTACATGCATTGCTAATGTTTTATTCAAGATAGTAAGATAACATAGATTCTTGAATAACATTGTCTCATATAGGGACCAAACAATTTGGGGCATTTTTTTATCACAATTTATGGATATATTAGGGAACTAGGTTGAGTTTGAGTTCAACCTACCATATACCAATTCGATTTAAAAATGAAAGTTGTGAATAGAATCCCCAATAATTTTTGAAATGTTTGGTTCTTGAAAAAAGACAAGGCAATGAGATACTCATTCATAAGTTGAATTTTCTTATGATAGGTTTGTATATAGAAGCATATCAAAGAGTCTTTCAAAATTGTGCATGGTTACAAAACTAAAAGTACGATAAAAAGGCATTTCAAATTGTGCATGAATTTTCTTATGATAGGTTGGTAAATAGAAACATGATAAACAAGCCTTTCCGAATTGTACATGAATAAAAATATATATGAAGTTGAATAAAACTATTCATTTGGGTTCAAGAAGGGTTGCAATACGACACTCTTAAATTAAACTCTTAAATCAACCATATAAAATTGTATGCATGTACACTTAGAAATGTAAGATACAATTCACCTCCTTCATCAATGTAAGCTTATTATCTAAAATATAGGTTATACACAAGCTCAATTTTAATTTTCATCTTCTAATCCTTCTTGAAATTCCCTATTTTAATAGAGATTGAACACTTATTTAGATTTTTTTGGAACACTATATTTACCTCTATTATCCTTTTGAGTACAATATTGCCAAATTTTCCCACAAACTTTTGTACATTTCTCACTAAATACATTCAACAACACCGAGTATGAATCACAATCCCTTATAGTGCTATCCACTTTTCTATCAACCTTGTACCAATATTAATGTTTCAAGCATGTAGATGTTATTTGTGTCACGATGATCCAGTTGATCTCTCTCTCTATAAAGAGGCCCTCCATCTCGAGTTTCCATATCTTAAATTTATTTCCATCGAACAATTAAATATCAATCATGGTGCTACCCCCATATCTAAGGTTCTATAGCCTAAATATATAATCTCTCTACCATTAAAAATAAACAACCAAAAACCCTCATGAAACATAACCTTAGCTCTAATAGAACATGGTAGGGACTTTAGGAAAAACATGCTATGATAAACTAAAACATAAAATAAGAAAAATCATATCTAAATGGTAAAAATAAACAAAATAATATTGACATAATATTTAACCTTGGATAACCATTTCATGTTAAAAATCCTGCTACAAAATATTGATAATTTTTTAATTTCAAACCAAATTATAAATACAATATACATTCTTTAAGGGTTTAGATCAAGACTTATTTATATACACACATTAAATTATGCTCCAACATTTATCATTATTATGCTAATATGAATTTATCCGTTAACCTATCAAATGTATTCTACTATGAACCATCTACTTGATAATAAAACCATGTCTTCTCACCCATGGTGTTGAATGTGTCTACCAAGATATTCAATTATCTATGCAGATTTTACACAAATTCTATAACAAGAGTGCATGCACTAATATATAAGTGAATCTCCTTAAAATTCCACATCTTTAGTGAGAGTACATGGAAAAATTGGGCACTGATTACTCCCAATTATTTAGCAACTCCTAAATATCATAATATCCAAGTACAACAAGAATGGGAGCTCTTCCCTGAAAAATTGAATATAGGTTTATTCCTTTAATGATTTATCTCTTTACTTCACTATACAAATTTAGATTTTAAAAGGTACATACATTATTCATATTTGAGTTATAGTTCAATTTCTTTATGGATATTGACCACATTTTATGTTCCATGTTTCACCATGGAATGTATAAACACCAACGCAAGAACAAAAATTGAGAAAAATTGAAGTGTGTGTGGAAACTCATGTATATTTTTCCTTTTAGTATGAAATTATAAATTTCACACTTGGGGGAATGTATAAACATAAATTTTGTAACTAATCCTTTGACAATGGAAATTTTGGCTTTATACCTATATTATGACTTACTCTCACCTTCTAAGCCTAATTGACATATCCTTCTATTTCTTGCATGAATTGCTTAAATCTACAAACTAATTTATTTCTCACTTAGTCACTTGAATTTTACTTAAGTATCATTTTACTCATAAGAATCTCACATAGAATATTTATTGAACATTGTTAATTGTGTATACAAAATTTTATAGTACGAGACTATGCCATAATATGGTTTGAGTAAACCTATTCTATCTTGTCTCCTACCCTCCAATGAATTTTCACTAAATGTGAATATGGGTTTTTCCTTATCCTATAGGTCGACCTTAATGCGATACCCAACCTTGAAAGCCTATATAATAAATTAGTATTCATGTAAGTACTCACTTGGCATTTTCAAGAGAATAGATTACAAATTGCATTTCTAAAACACTCAAGGCTATCCTAAAATTTATTAAAGTAGAAGAACATATATTAGAGTAATTTTAGACACAAAATCATGCACTTGGGTACATTTCTAGGTCCTAATCACATACCACTATTCATATGATTCCTAAGCAAGAAAACTAGCAATTGACAACTATATTTGGCCTTTTGTCTATGTTTCTTATTTTCTATTTGGCCTTCTACACCCTACAACCAAGTCTAATATTTATTAATTTATATTTCTTTACTCTAGATACCAACGCTCGGTGCGGATGCTAGCACCTAGATGCCCTCATATCCTTTGGGTGACCTCAAACTATTTGTATCTTACCCACCTCTTGTGGGCCTCTTTATTCTTTTGGGAATATATTTTTCTTATGGGTCTTCCTTTTATTTGTCAATTGTAAAATTCAACCAAGGTAATCATATAAATACAAAAATACGTGACCATAATAAGGGACCAAGCTCTAATAATCTACTATCACCGCCTAAGGTTATATCCAACAAAATTCTAAGAGCATAAAAGGCATTCATCTATCACTCACTCAAGGGACAAGGGACTACATTTTATACCTACACGCATAGGAGGGGAAGTTCATTTTTCCATCCACGCATCTATTTACATTATTTCATTTATCTATTGCTCGTTATCAAGTGCATCTTGCACAAGATCTTCCTAAAGCACAATTTCTACACACATGGACAAAAACTACATAGGGTATGAGATGTAGTGCAATGCTCTGTTGTAAGTTTACTATGTTTGGTGACCTCTCGGGGTCGGTCCGACACCCCATTCAAATTTATTCTTTTAAATATTTGATGTGTTTAGGGCTTTGCAAGTTATGTTTCTCTTTGTAGGTTATAGGTGAATTTCGTGATAATTGTGTGACATACATACAACCAACAATGAAGCTTAGTGGTCACCTGCGATACTAAAAGATTCAAGTTATGGCCATTTTTCATAGACATGGGTGCACCTAGAAGTAGATTCTAGCGCCTAGACTCCTATTCCAAGATCATCCAATAATTAAAGAATTCTCTCGATTATGGTTATGATAGTCTCCTCCTCCTGTTCATCAATATTCCTGTCCAAAACTCTTCAATATTTATATATTACATTTGATTATGTAATATATAGGGTTTTACAAAAATTCCAATTTTTAATATAAGTAACCACCACATATGTATATGGAAATCAAAAATGATTTACGAGTATAGCTTCCTGCACCATAAGCCTCCATAGGTAATAGAACTATGACTTAGAAAGAGTAATTTATAAGAATATTGCTAGAGGTATTAAGGGCCAAATGTAGTCAATTTAGCATATGAAGAACATCACACTATATCACTATCACATAGGGTCCATCTCTATTCTATCTATAGTTATACCTACCTCTCTTTATTTCAATAGAGATAAGGGTAACATAAGTGTTGGCCTAGATTTACGTACACTATTATATCTACACTAGGATAACTACATGGAGTTTTCTATTATTTTGAGGGGATGTTGTGGAGTGTTTGGATTTTCTTAGTAGGGGTTGACCAACAGGGTCATTCAAATTCCAACCACACAAAGACTTATATATATTTTTATCTAATCATCTCCATGAAGTGCTAATACATGTATTCTAGGATTTCATCTAACGTAGGTGATGTGGATCCAACTGCAAGAGGTTAAAATACCTCCAAAACACACACAAATAATTTGTAAAAAAACTAGAAGCTTTAAAATAGTTTTCTTCTCATTTTGGAATCCATAGAATATTTTACATTAATATAATATTCAATTTATTTCACATTAGCTCTAAGAAACCATAAAATGACAAAACCCCTAAAATGCCATCAATTACCTACTAGTAAAACACCTCGAATGGCCCCAAAATTTTTCATAAAAAATATGTCTTCATAATTGAAGGCTCGTGATTTTTTTGTCTTATTCAATATAACATAGCAAAAGTTATTAAAACTCTTAAGTTCTAGGAATAACTAAAAAAATGTTCAAAGCTAATTTTAGACCACTAGATGAAGGAATACGACATAAAAACATGACAAAATGGCATCCAAAATTTGTGAGAAGGATGGTCATGGAATATTACTAATCAATATCTACCACTCTGGAAAATTTCAAGACGATCCAACGGTCGGACCAAAAGTTATGGCCTTCAGAAGTTATGCTCCTGCATTATTCTCCCCTGATTGAAAATAATTTTTCTCCTGCGAATACGAGTTGATGGAATTATCCAATTTTCCATTACCAATATTCTTGAACTCCCACCCAAGGATTCAAGTATTTTCTTCCTGCTGCAAATCTTCCTACTACACCAAATATCTATTATAGCTCCCTTGTCTAGTAGTGATTGTCTTTTGGTTTAAGAACACAAATTACCATGTCCCTTTTCTTCTTCGACATCTACTACTCCCATTTTTATTCTTCCTCCTCCACGATATTTTCCTCTTGACTTAGAAACTTATATAAGTCTGAAACATTAGAAAATGGTGAAATAGCAAAGTTTTCAGGTAGCTCCATCTTGTAGGCATTATCACTCATTTTCTTCAAAATCCTACATGGCTCAATTTTCTTATACTTTAGTTTATTATATGCCCCCTTTGTAAACCTATCCTTTATAAGATGAACCATCACCATATCTTATTATTCAAACAAATTTACTCTTTTAATGACATCTGCAGCTCCTTTATATTTTGAATCACTAACTTTCATCTTTTCCCTCACTTCTTGCAATTGTAGCATGTGTTATGCAAATGCTTCTACATCATCACTAGATTTATATTCACCACGTAGAACATTAAGATCTATTTCTCCCTTGGGGTTCCTACCAAATAAAATATGGAAAGGAGGCATCCCTCTAGACATATTTAATGAGATGTTATAAGCCAAATACTCTTTTGGTTAAACCAAATACCATTGTTTTGGATTTTATCCAAATATGCAATGTAGGATATTTCCCAAGCTTCGTTCACTACTTATGTCTACCCATCGATGGGGTGATATATAATACGAACAATAATTGTATCCCCATTTTACTCCACAAAAGTATTCCAAAAGTGAATAAAAATCTTTGTGTCTCGATCTTAAGTGATTGTTCATGGAACTCCATGCAACCTAACCACTTATGAAAATTAAATATGTAACTCGAAAGCATCATTAGTTGTCTTACAAGAAATGAAATGTTCCATCTTATAGAATCCTATCAACCAAAATAAAGATAGAATCATTTCCTCATTGTGTGATAGGAATACCTAACATGAAATCCATACTCAAATCCACCCATGGTTATGTAGGGATAGGTAATGGAATTTATAGGTCATTTTTTTGTGCATGGCCCTTAGCCATTTAGCAAACTCTACATCTTGATATGATCCTTCTTATACCAATCTTTACCTTTGGACAATAATAATTTTCTACCACAAGAGCAGTTGTCATACTTATACCAAAGTGTCCAACCAACCCCTCAAGTATGTAATTATCTTATAACATTTTCTCTTATTGAACCAACATGGATGCACAATTATTTTTCCTTGAATAAATAACCATCTTACATCAAATAATTAGAATAACCACTACCCACTTTAGGGTCCTTACATTGTCTCACAACATCACCAAAATTTGGATCACCTTCATACAATTCCTTAACTACCTCAAACCCTACTACATTTTTCATTGTTATCAAAAGCACTACACACCTACTCAAGGCATCAACAACTTGATTCTGCTTACCCAACTTATGCTTTAAGACAAAAGTATATTCTTGCAAAAATGAAACCCACTTTGCATGCCTACTATTTAGTTTCTTTTGTGTGTTCATATACATCAATGCTTCATGGTCATTAAAGAGTATAAATTCCTTAGCTACCAACCATGGGGGATTCATTAGGTAGGAAATATCCTAGCATGTTCATTCATATCGAGGTAATTAAAATTGAAAAAATAAAAGTCTATATACCGATAGACATTATAGGGTGAAAGGGTTTAATTTACTAATATTTTGAATTAGGTATTGGGGTAGGTTAGAGAGGTGGGCTAGAGGAGAGGTAGGGTTAATTTTCGTATAATACTAAAACATTTAAACTCTATTTAGAATAACTAAATACCTTAGAATTGTAAATGGAGTGTGGGAAATCTCAATTAGGAGATTCTTAACCAAAAAATTATAGTATTGTAGAAAACTAGGATTAAGTATGCTTTTCAATAAAAATGAGATTATTTCACTATCTTAATTAAATAAAGAACTATTGATAAATGATTTTAGTTTAACATTAAGGTGATTGGTAATATATCTTGAATGGCTTCAAAAAATATTTTGGATCAAATTTGTATTAAGAATATAGTAATTAAGTGGGAAACATGATATTTTAGTGTCGAAATAAAAGGGGGTAAATTAAATTATAATGGAAAAATGGGTAATTAATGTACATGGGAAAAATATGGGGTATTTTCATTATAATAATATAATAGGAGAGGGCATTATTAATTGAATAATTGGAAGTTAAAACTAAAATTAAAGGTATTCTTTAATACCCTTTGAACAAATGTGATATACTATACTTTTACTAAGTGAACCCCCATGCTACCAAGTAATGTCTCCAATGCTTTCTGTCTCGAACAATAGCATGAAATTCCACATCATAAATGGAATACTTCCTCCTAAATTCATTTAGATTTTCTTGAAGAATTCCACAGGTGTCCTTCTCGACTTAGTACAACTGTAATATCTTTGACATGTGAGGAATCACAATCAACCTCAAAGATATTTTTAACATTTAGAAATGTAAAAACATGTGACTCTTGTTGTCACCCTCAAAATTCCCCTCATTTTTCAAGTCAAGTTTCAAAATTTTTGAGTTGGTGCCTATTATCCCAATTTTGCCCCCCAGAAAAATTGATCAAACACGACCCCACACAAAAAGAAAATTGGAAGGGGTGGTTCAGTCATGCAATCCCACATTACAAATCCAACAATGAAGGGATAGGGTCAGCAAAGGAGGCCAACGACGTCAAAGGAGATAAGAGTGCACAGGATAAGATTGAAGAAAGGGCTCGATTTTTAAGAATTTGCATGTGAGTCGACTCGGGGAAAAGCAATGGACCCGTGGAAGGTTCCATGTGTCTCATCAATGCAAATTCAAAAGGCGCAACCCAAAGAGAGACCCCAAACTTGCGCCAGCCCTCCATGTGTCCAAGGTCCGAGAAAAGGGACAAAGCCGGCCATTTAATCGACTAAGTATAAGAGGGCCGAGGAAGCCTCCATGTGCCTCATCGGTGTAACTTTAGAAGTGAGCCCTAAGGGACAGACCCCAAATGAGTGCCATCCCTCCACGTGGTCAGAGCCTCAAAAAAGTTAAATTGGCCATTAAAAATTCTAAGGCCAATGGATGACGCCACGTGTCTCATCGGTGCACCTTCAAGGGTCGAAGCCAAAGGCGGTTCCCAAACAAGTGCCAACTCTCCACATGTCTAGGGTCCAACAGAAGTCAAAAGGGGTAGAACTGGCTATTGAATAAACTAAGGAAGGAGAACTAGTGGAAAGCCCCACATGTACCTTCGGCATTCTTTCATGGGGAAAATCCAAAAGCAAGTCCCAAATGTGCACTAGCTCTCCACGTGTCCAATCGGTGCACCTCCGAAGGTCAAGTCCAAACAGAGTCTCCAAATGAGCGGGAAGCCTCCACGTGTCCCGGGTCAGACATAAAGCCTTCGCCAAATAGAGGGACTTAGTCAAAACATAAAATATAGAACATGCCCATAAAGGGACACGTGGCCATGTTTTAGGTCAAAGTGGGAAGGTGGGTTGTCGGAGGAACTTTGGAATTTTAGCTTTTGTTTTGAAAAGTGTAAAAGTATAAAAGTAAGCCGCACCTCCACCGACACCTAGAGAAGCCATGTGTCAGGCCTAAATTACATGTGGAGAGGTGGGTTGTCGGGAAACTTTAGGAATTTTGGATTTGTTTCCATAAAAGGTGTAAAGTGATAAAGTGAACCACGGCCCCACTCATGCCAAGGGATAAAGTCAAATGTTGAGCCCGCATCGAAAGTCAAAATGGGAAGGTGGGCTGTCGAAGCATTTTGGGAATTTTGGTTTTATTTCCAAAAAGAGAGTTAAAAGTTATAAAATGCTCCATGACTCTGCTGGGGTCTTGAGCCCGTGTTGAAAAGTCAAAACAAGGAAGTGGGTGGCAGAGAACTTTGACATTTTGAGCCTTGTTTCCAAAAGAAGTAAAATTATAAAGTGATAGCGCGACTCTATTACCACTCAGGTAAATCCACATGTCAGACCTATATCAAAAGTGAAGTTATGGGCCTGCGGGGTTTGAGGGATACTTTCACACTTTTCATCTTTTGCGCTAAAGGTGCAATTTCAATTTCGAGGCCCACGGATCCATTTTGTAAAATTTTCACCTTTTTGTATGGATTCGATTCAAATATTCAAATGAGCATAACTTTTGCTCCAGTGCTTGAAATTGACAAATTTTATACTATTGGAAAGATCTTGGTCTCCTCTACGCCATGGAAGCATAAAATATTATTTTTAGTAGGATTTGATGGGTGAAAATATGAAAAAATTCTTTCAAGACATTAATATGGGATCTAATTGCTTCAACTAGATCAGATTTGATTTGATTTTCCATCCTTCCTTCTCCAACACGCTAAACAGACATGGAGAACTAACTGGATATCTTGATTTGGGTGAAAATATGGAAAAAATCTTTCGTGCCATTAATATGTGATCAGATTGCTTCAACTAGATCAAATTTGATATGATCTTCCATCCTTCCTTCTTCAGCATGCCAAAGACATGCAGAACCAGATTTGATGATTGTAGGTGGATTTGTAGGGGCATTGATGGTTGGTGGTTGAGCTTCCAAATCAGATTTTCTTCCTTCTCTTCTTCTCCTCTTTTCACTTCATCTATAAATGTAAGATCTTGGCTCATTGCAAATGTTGGACTCTGATACTTTTGAAGTGTAAATAGAATCGAAAGCAATCAATATAGAAGAATTTCCCCTTTCTCTCTATCTTCATCTATTGTCTCTCTTGCTTGCCTAAAATCTGTGGATCATTTATCTTCTATAATAAGAAAATTTGTGTTCTTATTGATATGATTTCTAGAACTTTGTGTCTATGGAATGATATCTTATGCTATGAATGAGAATGATTCTGTTCTGTATCACCTTTTCTCAGTACGTATAAGGTTATACTCTGCTATCTATATTTCTTAAAAGTACTATTATATTCTACTCTTTCCTTTCTTCAGTTCTTCCATTCATTTGTATTGATAAGCTATTTTGGTAAAAAAGCATTTCAAGATGTCAGAATTCTAGCCTTAAGATGAAATTTGTACATTTGTATATAAGCTTTGTTGTTTGCTTTCAATAAGGGAACCTCTCCCATAAAGAGGAGGGACTTGTTTGTCCCTTATTGTGGTTTTGTTAAAGTACCATTTTAAAACCCAAAATTTTTGGTGACTCTATTGGGGATTTTGTTTCAAATGTATCTCTTTCTAAAAGAACAAATTCAAGATCATTTTTGATCTGGTGACTCTACAAGATATACCGGAGAACAAACTCTTGTCATGTTTGTTCTCTTGATCTAGGAACCTTCCCAGAACAAAGAAAAATGATTTTTTTTGGCCCACATCACCAATGAGTGATAGTAATAGTGATTAGGATGATGGAGATCTCCCTATTAAAATTTTTCAAGCTCCAGTTAGTCTAGAATAGGATCGGTTTCTGTTGAACTTCTATAGAGGTGTAAATCCAAGATTGTTTCCACAAACATTGCAGTAACTTCTCAAACAAGTTGAAGAACATTCAATCAATGAATTTGAGATACCTTATAACAAAGAGGAGAAAATTCAAGTTCTAGAAGCTGCTCATGATCAGGTATTCATTCCTCAACATTATCTCAATTCCACCAATGAATGTCTTCTTCTTATTGCTCCCACGAGGCATGTCAATTTAATATTCCTTCAAATAATGAAGAAGACAAACAACTTGAGGCTTTCTTTCAACCTGAAATAGAGTCTGTAGAAGATATGTCATGTACCAAGGTTGAATGTTCTTGTTTTGAAATAAGTGCCCCTATGCTGGTGGAAGTGGATGTTCATCATAACAAAATGGACAAGATCCTCTCTCTCCTATGATTGAAGAATTTCAATGCACTGAGATGAAGATCACTGTGGACCATTCTCTTGTTGTTTTAAGTTCTCTCAAAGATAAGCAAGTGCCTGTACCCAAAGAAAAATAAATTAATGAGATCACTAGTTCCCTGTTATATCTATGGATGAGATGAGCACACATGATCCTTTTTGCAGTCCTTCGAAACAAATAGAAAATGGAGAGCCATGCCTGGAATATTTTCTTCACAACTATGAGATCTATCTCAGCTCACCCTTTGGAATGCAAAAAAAGGAAGAGGATGATGTTGTTGATCAATCTTTACTTAGTCTGACAACATTTCAATTCCTACTAATCATGAAAATAAATTAGCAATGCAGCTTGTACCTAAGAGTCATGATCTTCAAGAATCAGGTGTTGATTTTGCAAAAACAAGCAGGTATGTTTTTAGAAACATGGTAAAGATTACACCTAATGGTAAACCATCCAGTACCTTTTTCCAAATTCCTCTTGAAGATGGTTACAAGGAAAATTCAATGGAAGTTTATGTTTCTCATGAGATGTGCCATGGTGATAATTGCAATCTTCATTCATATGCTAGCATCATTCCATCAAAAACAGGGAGTTGACACTATTGGGATTGGATTTTCTCATGGATCTAGTTGTCAGAGTTTGGTGATGTGTAAAAATTAGTATGAAGGTAGTCGAGGGTTGTACAAGTCTTTGTATGGCACTATTCATCCACAGAAGAGGAGCCTCAGGAAGATATTCAGTTCTTCACAAGGACTGAATGTTTTTAGTATGGAGTATCACTATTTGGATGGTCTTCTTTCCTCAAATTTTCTTTTCAAGCCACATAGTGTTCCCATGATATTTTGAGTACGCCTAATGTTTGCTCATCTTCAATTTATGGTGTCTCATACTTTCACCATGTTGTTCCACAAAGGTACTTATTTTTCTCAGCCTGTCTTTGGAGTTGTGTAAGTTTCATGCAGTCCTTCTTCTTTCCCTGTAAATATCCTCTTCTTTCTTTTTATATACTTTCCTTGTTTTGGCTTGTTTCCTTTCCTGTTCCTCGTTATGTGTGTGTTTTTTTTTTTGTTCTTTCCTTTTTGGTTTGTTTCTTTTCCCGTTACGTGTGTGTTGTCTTCTGTATTGGTTTTCCTTTGACTCTATTTTCCCAATGCATAAGGCACTGGTATGCTTTCCCAGAGTTTTTCTATGGTTCTTGATCTTGCCCCATTCCTCTGTCCTAGCAAAGTTATCCCCAAAAAGAGCCAATTGTTGTCACCCTCAAAATTCCCCTCATTTTTCAAGTCAAGTTTCAAAAATTTTGAGTTAGTGCCTATTATCCCAATTTTCCCCTAGAAAAATTGATCAAACATGACCCCGCATAGAAGAAAATCGGAAGGGGTGGTTCAGTCATGCAAGCCCACATTCCAAATCCAACAATGAAGGGGTAGGGTCGGTGAAGGAGGCCAACGACATCAAAGGAGATTAGAGCGCGTAGGAGAAGATTGAAGAAAGGGCTTAAAGTTTTTAGACTTCACATGTGAGTCGACTTGGGGAAAAGCAACGGACCCATGAAAGGTGCCACATGCCTCATCGCGTAAATTCAAAAGGCGCGGCCCAAAGAGAGACCCCAAACTTACACCAGCCCTCCACATGTCCAAGGTCTAGAAAAGGGACAGAGCTGGCCGTTTAATCGACTAAGTATAAGAGGGTTGGCGGAAGCCTCCACGTGCCTCATCGGTGCAAATTTAGAAGTGAGCCCCAAGGGATAGACCCCAAATGAGTGCCAACCCTCCACGTGGTCAAAGCCTCAAAAAAGTTAAATTGGCCATTGAAAAGTATAAGGCCAGCGAGATGGTGCCACATGTGTCATCGATGGACCTTCAAGGGTCGAAGCCAAAGGCGGCTCCCAAACAAGTGCCAACTCTCCATGTGTCTAGGGTCCAAAAAAGTCAAAAGGGGTAGAACCAACCGTTGAATCGACTAAGGAAAAGAGAACCAGTGGAAATCCCCATGTGTCCCTTCAAAGCATTCTTTTAGGGGGTGAATCCAAAAGCAAGTCCCAAATGTGTACCATCTCTCCATGTGTCCAATCGGTGCACCTTCGAAGGTTAGGTCCAAACAAAGTCTCCAAATGAGTGGGAAGCCTCCACGTGTCCTGGGTCAGACATAAATCCTTCACCAAATAGAGGGACTTAGTCAAAACACAAAAATATAGAACATGCCCGCAAAGGGACACGTGGCCATGTTTCAGGTCAAAGCGGGAAGGCGGGTCGTCGGAGGAACTTTGGAATTTTAGCTTTTGTTTTGAAAAGTGTAAAAGTATAAAAGTAAGCCGCACCTCCACCGATGCCAGAGAAGCCACATGTTAGGCCTAAATTACATGTGGAGAGGTGGGTTGTCGAGACACTTTAGGAATTTTGGCTTTGTTTCCATAAAAGGTGTAAAGTGATAAAGTGAACCACGGCCCCGCTCACGCCAAGGGATAAAGTCAAATGTTGAGCCTGCATCGAAAGTCAAAATGGGAAGGTGGGTCGTCGAGCATTTTGGGAATTTTGGTTTTATTTCCAAAAAGAGAGTTAAAAGTTATAAAATGCTCCACGACTCCACTGGGGTCTTGAGCCTACATTGAAAATTCAAAACGGGAAGTGGGTCGGTGGAGAACTTTGAGATTTTGAGCCTTGTTTCCAAAAGAAGTAAAATTATAAAGTGAGTCGCGACTTGTTACCACTCAGGTAAAGCCACGTGTCAGACCTATATCAAAAGTGAAGTTGCGGGCCTATGGGGTTTGAGGGATACTTTCAAACTTTACATCTTTTGCACTAAAGGTGCAATTTCAATTTCAGCCTGCGGATCCATTTTGCGAAAATTGCATTTTCACCATTTTTGTATGGATTCGATTCAAATATTCAAATGAGCATAAATTTTGCTCCAATGCTCAAAATTTGAAATTTTTTATATTGTTGGAAAGATCTTGGTCTCCTCTATGCCATGGAAGCATAAAATATTATTTTTAATAGGATTTGATGGGTGAAAATCTAGAAAAATTCTTTCAAGCCATTAATATGGTTCGATTGCTTCAACTACCCAGATCTGATCTGATTTTCCATCCTTCCTTCTCCAACATGCCAAACAAACATGGAGAACCGATTGGATATCTTGATTTGGGTGAAAATATGGAAAACATATTTTGTGCCATTAATATGTGATCAAACTACTTCAACTAGATCAGATTTGATTTGATCTTCCATCCTTCCTTCTTCAAAGACACCAAAGACATGTAAAACTAGATTTGACAAATTATAGGTGGATTTGGGGGCATTGATGGTTGGTGGTTGAGCTTCCAAATCATATTTTCTTCCTTCTCTTCTTCTCCTCTTTTCACTTCATCTATAAATGTAAGATCTTGGCTCATTGCAAATGTTGGACTCTGATACTTTTGAAGTGTAAATAGAATCGAAAGCAATCAATATAGAAGAATTTCCCCTTTCTCTCTATCTTCATCTATTGTCTCTTCTTGCTTGCCTGAAATTTGTGGATCATTTATCTTCTGTAATAAGAAACTTTGTGTTCTTATTGATATGATTTCTAGAACTTTGTGTCTATGGAATGATATCTTATGCTATGAATGAGAATGATTATGTTTTGTATCACCTTTCTCGATACGTATAAGGTTATACTATGCTATCTATATTTCTTGAAAAATCTTGTTATATTCTACTCTTTCCTTTCTTGATTCTTCCATTCGTTTGTATTGATAAGCTATTTTGGTAAAAATCATTTCAAGATGTCAGAAGTCCAACCTTAAGATGAAAGTTGTACATTTGTATATAAGCTTTGTTGCTTTCTTTGTCAATAAGGGAACTTCTCGCATAAAGAGGAGGGACTTGCTTTATCCCCGAATGTGGTTTTGTTAAAGTACCATTTTAAAACCCAAAAACTTTGACACTTTCTTCTTCAAGAAGTAAAAGCTATATGTTTCTTCCTTGGTCCACAAAACTCCTTTACCTTTGTACACTCTGTTATGGGTGTAACAATGCTAAAGAAATTCCTAATGAACTTTCTATAAAATTTTCCAATCCATGAAAACTACGAACCTATGTCACATTCCTTGGATTATTTTGTTCCAAAATTGCCTTATTTTTTCTCATCCATCCTCACTCCATCCTCGAAATGAAAAATCCTAAAAAAACTAGAGTTTTTGAAGAAATATCTGATTATTTAATTTTGCATAAAACTCTCTTTTCATGACAATTCTAACACCAATTATAGATGTAACAAGTGTTCTTCCAATCTCTCTTTGAATATGAAAATATCATCAAAATAGACACCCACAAAATTACCATTGTATTCTCACAAAGTATTTTGTTCATTAACCTCTTGAATGTACTACATGCATTAGATAGACCAAATGACATCACCATCCACTTGTACAATCCATATTTTATGTTGAAAGTTGTTTTATATTCATCCCCTTCATAGATTTAGATCTGTAGTACCCACTCTACAGATCGATATTACTAAAATATCAGGCTCCCGCTAGCATGTCAATATAATCCAATCTCGAAATTATAGGAACCGATACTTAATTATGATTTTATTTATGGCCCTACTATCCACACACATTCTCTAGTCTGCATCTTTTTGGGATTTAATAGTGTTGGATTTACACATGGATTCATTCTTTCTCTTGCTAATTTTTTCACTTTCCTATTCAACTCCTTACTCTATTTCAAAATAATCCTATATTTGCTTTGATTAGGAAGGGATGATCCCGGGATCAAATAAATATGGTGTTTTATATTCTTCTTTGGAGGTAGCCTATCTGGTATTTCATCTGGTATGAAATATTTGTATTCTTTTAGTACCTTTCCTACCACAACAGGTATATCAAAGGCCTCTATTTCCATCTTCTTTGACATTGGTGCATAACACCAAGCAATTTCTTCCATTTTTTCAATAAAGTCTTTTGTATCCAACAACCCCTCACTCTTCTCTTCTTCATTGACGGGTAACAAGACCACCTTTACACCATCCTTCGAAAAAGTGTAAATATTTTTCCTTTCGTCATGTATAACCTTTCTATCATATTGCCAAGGCCTCCCAGGTAATATATGGCATGCATCCATTAGGATAACATCACACCACACCTCATCCTTGTAGGTTTTCCCAATTGAAAACTTTATAAAGCATATTTTATCTTTGGATACCTCATTCCCTTTCTTTAGCCATGATATATGATAGGGATACATGTGCTTCTCACATTTCAGACAAATTTTATCAACCATCATAGTTGAGACCATATTTTCACAACTACTACCATAAATAATAATTTTACATACCTTTCCTCAAGAGGTGCATCTTGTTAGAAATATATTGTCCAACCAAGAATCAACACTAGCACCATCTTGTTCTTTCTCCTTCCTTGGGATGATCATCATCCTCCTTATCATGAGGGTTTCACCCAAGTATTTAGAAACTCCATTTATTTTTCCTCTTCACTTCAACAAGGTTTACTCGTGGTTGTTCTCCTTGTCATCTATCTTGTGTAGGATAGTGCGGACACTCAAAATCTCTTGTGCCCTTCTTCACCACATCGGTAACATGTATACTACCTTTGGGGGCTATTCCAACCCCATCCTCCATTATAACCTCTTCCCCTCTAAAAACTATTCCTATTTGGTAGTTACCATGACTTTGAATAGATTCTTCATTCCCTTCTGCATTAGAGGATTCACCTTTTATAGAATCAAATCTACCTCTACCTCTCATTGGAGATGATGATGGCTCTCTCTTCACACCTCTTCTAAAATTAATCCTCTTGTTATTTTCTTCGATTTTAATTTGATTTGATAAATATCATCCAGATATGAATCTAGACCATACTCAACTCATCTTGTATAGTATAACTCAACCCATTTACATAACTTGTAGCCTTCTCTTATTTAGAATCTCCTATGTTATCCAAATTGATAGATTTTAAAATTCATTGGTATAATCTTCAATGATGATATCCTTCTCGATTAGGTTTTGAAACCTTCAAAATAATATTTGGGCATAATCTACATGAAGAAACTTTTCTTTCAACTTCTTCACCATTTTATTCCAATTTCATATCTTTCCCTTTCATTTCCTTTGTCTTTTATTTTTCAAGTGATCCCATCAGATTAATGCATGTCTAGCCAAATTAGTAGATGAAAACTTAACATTCTTGTCCTCTTAAATGGTTTTCCACTCAAAGAATGTTTCCATGCAATTCAACCAATCATCAACTCATCTAGTCATAATCCTCCACCATAATCAGGAACATTAATCTTGATGTCATCATTCTTTCCCTCGAATCTTGGATCAATATCTCCTCAAATGGTCTCTCATTCAAGGTGTCTTCATCTCTCTCATTTTATTCTTCATTTACTCCTTCATTCATTAATGGAGTTAATTCTTCAACATGACTATCTAGGTCTGCATCCCCATTTACATGTCTCCTTTTAAGGTAAGTAACTTCTCCTATGAGCTCAACAACTTGTCTCTGTAGCTCCTGCATATGCCTATTCATCTGGGCATAACATCCTCCCGTGTCTAGCCATGATTATATAAAATAGAGGTAATAAATTACAAAAAAAATGTAATATATATTACCTTCACCGTTCCCACAAGATCCAAATCTTACTCTGATACTAATTTATGTGGATCCAACTGCAAGAGGTTGAAATACCTCCAAAACAAACACAAAAATTGCAAAAAAACCAAAATCTTCAAAATAGTTTTCTTCTCATTCCAAAATCCACCATAATATTTTACATCACTAAAATCTTCCTTTTATTTCACATCATCTCTAAAAACCCTAAAATGCCAAAAACCCTGAAATGCCAAAAATTGCCTACTAGTAAAACACCTTAGATGGGCGTCAAAATTTGCATAAAAATTATTCCTTCATAATCAAAGGCTCACACCAAAATTTGGCTTATTCAATAAAGCATAACAAAAGTTATTAAAACTTTAAGTTCTAGACAAAACCATAAAAAACATTGAGCCAACTTTAGACCACTGCAGACGAAGGAATCCGGCCCCGAAAAACATGCCAAAATGGCATCCACCCATTGTGATAAGTTTGCCATAGCATAATACTAATCAAGATCTACTAGCTTGGAAAGTTTCAAGACAATCCAAAGGTCGGATCAAAAGTTATGACCTTCAGAAGTTATGATATTGCATCAACAAGCCATTATACGAAGGTTTTGAACACTTATGAGCCATAGTAACAAACACAAAATTATATTTACCAAGTATCGGTGAGCATCGAAGTTATAGAACCCTATCATATGCCATTCAAAGACACTACAATCTAGGACTGTATCATATTAGGCCTTAGCAAAATTTGTACGGTTCTGTACAAGATCATTTTGTAGTTTTAGTTCTAGAAACAAAGCGTTTCCATATTCTCATAATCTTAGGCATCCAACTTGCACACCCAAATTACTTTTGTACCTCTGAAATCATATATGTATTCATCCTTGTGATTTAAGAAATTATTTCGTTGTTATATTATTGTTTAGGATATTAATACCTATATTTTGAGTTGTGTGGTTAGTTTCGATTAATTAATTTTATATATTATACCTTTAACATTCTTACACCTATTAAAAGATAAAGAAAACAAAACATCAAACCCTTATGTCTTTAGTCTAAGGCGCAAACAAGATGCGAGCATGGATTTCATTCTTCAACTTTCAAGAAATTAGAAAGGCAATGAATGTATCAATTTGATTGTGGATATATTTTCAAAGATGCCATTATTTTTATGTTACAAAAAGACAAATGGCACCACATGTATTGCTAATGTTTTATTCAATATAATAATATTACATAGCTTCTTGAAGAGCATATTCTCATATAAGCAGCAAAAAATTTGGGGTTTTTTTGGTCACACTTTGTGGATATATTTGAGTTTGAGTTCAACCTACCATACCCAAATTGATTGAAAAATGGAAGTTGTGAATACAATCCCCAATAATTTTTGAGATGTTTGGTTGAAAAAAAGATAAGGTAATGGGATGCTAGTTTATAAGTTGAATTTTTTTATAATAGATTGGTAAATAAAAACATATTAAAGAGTCTTTCTAAATTATGCGGGGTTACAAAACTAGAAGTATGATAAAGAGACCTTTTGAAATTGTGCATGAATTTTCTTATGATAAGTTGGTAAATAGAAATACTATAAATCAGCCTTTCCAAATTATACATGGATACAAAATTAAATGAAATTGAAGAACATTATTGATTTGACTTCAAAAATAATTATAATGAAAGATTTATCTAAATATATACATTAATTACACTACCAAGTGAAAGGTAACTTGGAATAGAACACCTTGAAATGAAAAAGAACTTGGAATAGAACACCCTAAAATACAAGCAACATGTTGATCTCAAGAAAAATAACATACATTTGTAGTTCAAGTAGAGATTCACAAGAAGAGCTTATGAAAATTAAAGTGGAACAACATCATACCTTGTTATGAAAAATTGAAGTGGAACATGATATCTTACATCTCACCAATATTCATTATATAAAGGTGAAATGTGTTGCTAAACCATATGGCTGACATTTTAAACTTTAAATTAATTTATTTGAGATCATTTAGATAATGTGCAATTGAATTTATCATGGTCAAATCGTTGAATACTCCAAAACGGAGTTTTGGCAGCCGCATGAACATGGAATAAAAACCGGCATGAAAAACTTGATTTGTTTAGTGGATGAATTGGGCCTCTGTAATTTTTGTTGTATCTACCTAAAATTGCTATGTTTATCAATAGCTAATTTTAAAAAATGTTTTTTTAGACCACCTTGCTTGTAAAAGTACACTTTTGGGCAATATGATACAAAATTCATATTGTTTTGCTTTATTTTATCCTATCGGTTTATAAAAAGAAGGGCATTCCCTTCGATTAGTTATTTGGCTATGCACGATGTATACTTTTTCAAAGTATATATTTTCAATGTATATGTCTCTAATGGGTGAGTATATGTTTTGCACGTTTACGTAATCAAATCATGAGAGGATGCAATCCTAGCATGTAACCTTTATAATGTGTTAAAATTTGTTGCCTTTGTAACTCTTATAATATGTGTCAAAAATTCTTGTAACTTTTACAATGTGAGTTAAAATTTGTTATGACATTTAAAAATATGTTAAATATTATTTTTGATAAATGGGAGGGGAGCCAGTCATGGTGCACCCAAACTTTGGGAGACTATACCGAGTATTGTATGGCACCTGGTAATCCCAAAAATCTGTCAAAAGAAGTGCTTGAGAATTCTCTATAACCCAATCTGCTTTCCAAACAAATCTGACATGTAACCCACCGTGCATACTTGTTGGAGTGTGAGGTGTCACAATTTTTGTCTTTTCTAGGGTTGGACCAATACATGCTACTTAATCACCCCACCTATTACTATTTAATCTGCCACTTATTACTAAGGGATCCGTTATTTTCGAGGACAGAGAAATTTTTGCATGTAGATATGGTATTAAATTACAAAGGGAATGTCATGTGCTTTCAACGAAGCAGATCTTAATGTGTACATTGCTGCTTCATTTATTGCCATTGAATGCACCAATAAAATTCTCACCGCCATCCATTACTTGCGTGGAGTTTCCCGCTTGAACCTCACGGTGGAGAGTCTCAGCTTGGGAAACATAAAGATGAGGAATACAAGATAGGTGTAGAGAAAATATAGATGGAAAGAGAATTTGCAGGTGCAGCGGTGACAACATGGAGGGAAATGGATCTAGTGATGAGCAGGAAGAAAACCATCCCAAGAAGAAACATTATCATAGGCATACTCCTCAGCAGATTCAGGAAATGGAATCGTATCATGCAAGGAGGATAATTTAACTCCACTTCTGTTAACTGTGAATGTATCATTTTAAGATAAAGATAGATGGAAAGTGAATTTTTGAACTATTGCATACGAATTTATACTATTAGTTATGATATTTTTTGGGAAATAAGGAAGTCTACAACAAATAAATAAAATGAGGAAATTGGGGATTCTTACTTTTCACGGGCATGGAGGTCGAATCGGGCTCAAGTAGTTGCGAAAAGTGGGAAAAATAAGAAGAATAATTTCAGGCATTCGGGGATGAATCACCCTATCTCCCTCATCATATCTTATTTCATTTTGTATTTGCTTAAATAATATTCTGCATTATTTAATCTGGAATGAGTTGGGGTTTTTAGTGCTTATTGTTTACGGGTATTGTTTATTCTTTGTAAGTTGTTAGGACTGTGTGTGAATACATGCTCAATGGCTTACTGTTTTGGCTGGAAAATTTTGTTCTCAGTTGTTTATAGATGAATCAATGTAACCATTTTATTCAGGGTCTCTGTGGTTACCATTATTTTGGGAATACCCAGCTAAAATTTGAGCTTTACGGGTTATTGCTTGTACTGAACCTCTGTATCGAGTAGGTTTTTGTTTATCTGACTATGGGGAAATGTAATAATTTCTATAAAACCATATACTTGGTATGTGTTGGGAGCTAGTCATAGTAATAAGTGTATTGCCTGGCTATTCGTTTTGTGGGAATAGTTTTAGGTATCGATACATGAGCCACTTTGGGATGAATCTTGATATCTTGGTTATATTGACACTTTATTTTAAACCCGTTTGGGGGTTTTGGGGTGTATTGTGTATTGAGAAAGTCTCATCTCCATTCAGATCTAATGCTTGTTAAGTTTTGATCACCTCTGTTTTCTTATCTTCGTACCATCGATCTCTAATGAGTTGGAAAACTAGATTTACGGTTTGTTACAGGCTTTTCAAAGAGTGCCCTCATCCAAAGCTTGTGTTTGCAAAGAATACGAACCATCACCATCATATTTGTAGGTGATGTTTTACATCTTCCACCACCTCCTCACACACAGGATTTTAACAGTTTTGGTAATATAGATTTTGTTTTTGCAGATGGTCTTTGCAGATTTTGGTAATTTTACATATTAAAAACTGATAGTATTTTTTGTACATGTGTTGCAGTGGTGTTGTTATGCTTGTTGGAGTGACTCAGATTGGAAGTGCAGATGCAGAGCATGATTTTAATTGTGTTTATCAACACATCAAATAAGTTTGGAAATTGTTTGATTCTCTTTGAATATCTACACTCCATATGGTTTTAATAGGTGAGGTTTTTACCCTCATTGAGGCAGTGATAGAAACTATTTCATATTTTTCTTTTCTACTGGTAGATTGTGTTATTGGCTTCTGGCTGTTACATTAATGACCAATATAGGTTATTGGTAAATTGCATACTGACATTTACTATTTTCTATTTCTCAATGTAATTTTCAGAAACAATAGGAGTTTAAATCTTTGAAAAATATAATCACATAACTTGGAAGACATATATTCATTCAGTAAACATTACCATTGTCCATTACAAAAACATGGCCATACAATATACTTGGGCCATATAACTATTATAACTATATTGTAGTTTTTAAATCGAAAGGCCAATTCCAGACATAAAAAATTCAGCCTTCAAAAAGAAATATTTACTTTCGATAATATCATTTCCAAAATCCGGGGAAGGGTGGTGTTGAATCTGCAGTTGAGGTTGAAGTTGGGGTGTTAATTTGCAGTTGCCTCCCCATGTTGACATCCCTCACAGGTGTAGTTGGGAATGGATCAGAACTTGGAGAAGCATTCACTCCAACTGCAAAATTGTGTGTTGAAACTGATAAGGGGCAATGTATGCCCACTAATTCTCTTAACATTGGGTTTTTATCAGGAAAAGGATTAATTGGACTACTCAATCTCCTTTTCCTTTCTAACTCTCTTCTTGCCTTCTCAAACTCCTTCTCCTCTATCTCTTGACCCCTTTGAATCCTTTCTGTTCCTTTCTCTATTCCCTTTCTTGCCTTTGAATCAACTTTTGGTGCTCCTTTGTTTTCCTTCTATATTCTTTTTCAATATTTTCTGCTCCTTCCTTTCCCTTTCAACAATTCGTTCAACCTTCTTCTCCTGGATTTGTTCCTTTTTTCTTTGCTTCAATTCATCTATTTCTTTTTTTTGTTCTCTTTCTCAACCAGAAGCTCCATGTACTGATCTGCGGTGATTAGTTGAGATTCCCTACTCAATCTTATACCAGAAGCACTATTTGACCTTGATGATTCTCTAACCTTTTCCACAGGGAGTTTCAAGAATCTACTAAGAGTTCTTTGTCCTTGGTTTGCCTCACAAGTTTGGTTTGAATCTGCCCCAAATATCCCCCTACGCCTCTAACTATGATTGATTACGCATCATTTTCTTCAGCTTGACTTCCAACATAGTAGTGTACCAAATCTGAGTCATGAAGTAGTGTTGGATGAGAGGGTAAAGAGAGGCTAACCTCTCCAATTGTGTGTTAGGCACCATCTCAACATCTTCACTTTCTCTAAATCAACCCTAGATAGATGAAGCATATTTTCTGCTGCACTAGCATCATCTTGAAAAGATGTGTCAAATGTTCTGCTAGGTCCCATGTCTTCATCCAAGGCATTGGGATTAAGAGGCCATATCCCTATTCTTTTGAATCCTGATTTAATGTTGTTAGGTGTAAGAGCCATTATGAATGCTTTTCTCCCTAACTCAGCTAATTCAACCCTTTTCACATCTATCCCATGGTTTGCAATTATCCATTTGCATCTCTCCTCCTTGAAGTATGTTTTGAATGGAGAAAAGACACTCACATCTAATGGCTGTAATTTATGAGAGGTGTGTGTAGGAAATGTTAACAAATCAATCCCCAAACTCCTGGCTTCTTGAATTGTCCCCAAAGCAACATGTGAACCATGGCCATCAAAAATTAGTAAATGCCTATTTGTAGGAGACACACCACCAGGTATAGATGATGCAAAGTGATGTAACCATTTCATGAATAAATCTTTTTTCATCCATGCATGTGCTTGTGTTGCCATGCAAGCTCCAGGCTCACAACCTGCAATATAATTTTCTAAATGGTTCTTCCCCTTAAAAAGATAGAATCCTAGAATGCTTTGTCCAACAACATTTACACAACACAATATGGTAATCCATCCATTCTTACTTTTTGGGATGATATATGGGACACTTCTACTACCCCTTTTAGCAAGCACTCTCATACTGTAGTTCCTTCTAGCTTGTAATCCAGTTTCATCACAATTCCATATTCGGTTTGGTCCATATGGGTTGGCCTCATAAGCTTTAGACAAAGTAATGTAGAAGGAACTGATAATTGATGGCCTCAAACACATTGCTTGATCCTTATCAAGGCCTTCAACTATCCTTAATGTTAGATCTAGGTGTCTTTTTTAAAACCTACCCACCATGACTTACCTGGAAAACCTTCCAGTGAATGGGTTAGACCTTGTTTCGCATATTTGTGCCACACATGTCTTAAGTTGTATAATTTCTAACCCATGGCCCATGTCAGCCATTTCATGACACCAACTCACTATCTCCATATCTTCTTCATCTATTAGAATTTTTGGTGGACCCTTTCTTTTAGTGGTGGTAATGCCCATCAACCAAGAAGTAAGGGTGGTCACTGGTATACCCCATTTTTTGCAGCAACACGTGTAGAGTATCCATATTCTTCAACATCTTTCATGGCATTATCCATATCAGACTTGTTCCAATCAGCTCTTGGCTTTGTCACTTTTTGGGTTGAAGGGCTCACTCTTATTGCTTGGACATTTACTTCTTCATGTGGTGTGTCATTGGCATCTTGAGGTGGGGTATTGTTAGCCCCTTCTTCATGTTCTTCACTTGGTGGAAATCTTGCTCCCCTAATTTTGGCACATGCAGGTCTTACTCTTTTAGGAAGCTGCCTTCTCCTCATGATGTCAATAAAAACCTGCAAAGATAGATAAATTTACCAAACCGATGTAACTTACAACAATGAGAAGAAATAATATTGAATCAACTAACATAAAAGGAAGTGCAGCCATTTGATGTGAGTGCCTATGTTCTGAGCAATGGATACTTCAAAGATCAAAGGTGAAAATGGGTCTAGTATAGAGGAAGGAAATGTTATTGAAACAAATACATATTTGAATTTATGACCAAATATACATCTACATGAAAAAGGCAGCATGCAATATAATTTTATGCTTCCTTTTCATGTAGATGAATATTCACAAGTAATTATGAGCTAAATTAATGAAACCTGTAGATGTATGTGTACATGTAGATTTATATTTACAAGTAATTCTAGGCTAAATTAATGAAATATGTAGATGTATACTTACAAGTAATTACATGTTAGATGTATATTTTATGCTGCCTTTTCATGTAGTTGTATATTTTATGCTTCCTTTTCATGTAGCTGTATATTTTATGCTGCCTTTTCATGTCGTTGTATATTTTGTAGTTGTATATTTACAAGTAGATGTATATTTCATATATATCTATTTGTAAATATAGATCTACATCTTTCATTAATTTAGCTGGAATTACTTGTAAATATACGTCTACAAAACATACATCTACTTGTAAATATAAATTACAGATTTCATTAATTTACCCTGGAATTACTTGTAAATATACATTACATATTTCATTAATTTAGCCTATAATTACTTGTAAATATACACCTACACATTCCATTAATTTAGCCTAGAATTACTTGTAAATATACATCTACAAATTTCATTAATTTATCCTAGAATTACTTGTTAATATACATCTACATGAAAAGGCAACATAAAGTAAAATTCCAGGAATATTTCAGTTCTTCCCAATTAATAGTTGGGTTGAACACCAAAATAACACTAGCAAAATTCAAAGTATAATGGAAAACATCCAAAAAATATCTTGAATCAAGCAAGTCTTTCTCCTTGTCAAAGCACTCCATAAAATATATAGATTGACAAAAAATTATAAAATTAAATGAATGTGCATCAATATAACAACAGAGTTAAGAACTTACTATGTGGCACTATGAGGAAAAATAAAGTTGAATACGGCAGCTTGGAACTCTAATTTTCATGCACTAGCAAAATAATACTAACTGAATAAAACTTCAGAGCAGTTGAGGAACTGGATTTATAGGAGATATGAAAAGTGTTGTAGTTGATTGATCCTTGTGCTTTTTTTTATTGGGTAAAATTGGTTGATCCTTGTGCTTGTTTTTGATTGGGTGAAATTGATAGGGGTGGATCAAGATTTATGATATTTTATTTCAATACTCAGATTTGAAGTTCAATTTGATTTGATTTCTCATTTCAATTCAATCTTTGTTTCTTGAGCCTTACATTTGTTGAAAATATATAGGTACATCATTTATGGGAGTAGTTGGTATAGAAAATGGTGAGAAAGTTAATGCTTAAAAGACAACATGTATTTGAAAATGGTGCACTTTGGACTTATTCTTGTGAGAACCTGCCCCAAAATTTGTGTATGACAAGATCTTTAACATTGTAAAATGGGAACTTAAATTATATGAAAAGTGACATCAAATTGATATGATGATGTGGTATCAATTTTGTATAGGGATGGAATACAATTATATATCCATGTATTAAATACATGTTGACTTTAAATTTGCAATCATGGAAGTATAATATATGTTATTTTATGTTTAAAAATGATATCAAGTATTCTATTGTTGATAGATTCATGGTTGTACATGAAAAGTGACATTTACATCAGTTTTGAAGATTGTTTGTACATTTATAGGATAGTATTCATTCAATTATTAATATTTTAATGTGTAAAAACTGGAGTCAAGGATGTCAACTACCCTCACAACTATTGGGTAATGCTCCATGACTGGCTCCTCTCCCCTACCATGCCTTTTTTGTTTTAAGTTTCTTTTTTTATGGATTTTTAATGTTTTTAACTTATGTTATTAAAACACATCGTAATGTATTCGTATTTTCATTGTGTGTACATACTTTAGTTTTTTTGTATTGGTTCAATGCATATACTATCAAAACACATGGTAATGTAATTATAGTACACCCAAATAGATATAAAGCCATTAAATGTAAATGCCTTTTATATTTACAACTATCAAGACAAAACTATTACTTTTAATTAAAGATAGCACTAAATAGGACAATTGTTTTTTATTAAATTTGTAACTATGTTAATCATGAATTTATTTTAATCTAAATATTAGTGTGAGTGTGAGGTAAATCATGGCCACTTGGAATGTAAATGTTAAAAGGGAAATAAAGACATGAAGTTTTCAGAGAGCCGTTATAGTCTAGACTTGGTTTATTTGGTTTTGTTCTTATAATTTTCCAATAATATTGAATGCTTTTTGTGAAAATAGATGCCTCAATCAGTGGCTATTAGAATTAAATTTATATCTAAGTTTATTATACGATAATTAAGAAAATGGTAACGATAAAGTCATTTTTGGTCTAGCTTATGATTTAATCAATATTTTGTTTATTGGTCATTAATTTATTATTACAACAACTCTTTTAATTTGATGTGTTTGTGTCTTCATATTTTATCTTTGTTAACATTTGTATTATCTCCATTTGATTTTTTTTGAATAAAATAAAAATAAATTAGTTTTTATGGACTTTGAAGATTGATTTTTCATTTTTTAAGTGTACATATTTATAGCCAACGTTACAACTCATGTTTATACGTTTACATGGGAATGTGTTATCTCGAGGATTATGTGTTTATGATGTATTCAAGAGATGGTTGAGGGGAGTGAGATACTTGGTGATTTCAAATGGCCGAGCCATCGTGTTGGATGTCCCCAGTAGGATAACCTTTGAAATCATGATGCGAAAGGTTATTCTTACATCCAACTTGTGGGTAGAGGTTGAGGATGTAAATGGTAAAATAAACCAATTTCAATCTATTTTTTTCATAAAGATGGTGTAAACCAACCTAACCTACCTTTTATTTTTGTTATCAAATCCAACATCTACATTGGTGAAGATGAGATGTCGAAACCCTAAACCATATCCTTTTATCTATAATTTTCCGTAGAAAACATAAATAAATTCCCTTCAAAGTGGACTCTAATTATCCACAAAACACAAAAAGGGATGACATTAAAAACATATATTTACAATGGACGGACGCATTGAATGCCAAGATCTTACTTTCATAGCTATCTCTATGATATGCTACCTCTATAATGTGCATAACATACACCTTTCTCCTTCAAATGGTTCAAAAAAAAATTAAATGTAGTCCATATGTGACTTATGAAAAGAAATAAGAGGATCTCCTATGTTCCCTCCCAAAAAATTTCCACCCTTCAAATATATCCTCCTTTAGCCCCCTTCTTCATTATCCCTCTTTCTCTTGCAATTTTTTCATTCGGTCCCTCAAATTTACTTATGCAAAATAAAACCACGAGATATTTGTTGGAGCCTAAACAATCAAATTCAATGATATAATATTTTATCTAAGGAAAACAAGTTATGCTTAATTCTAACTTGTTGGTTGAAATTAGTTTAGCCCTTTGGCACAATTGGGGAAACTATATCCATTGTCTACAAAAATGGTGCAAAATATCTAGAACCACCTTTCTTGATATCAAGTAAAACAACATTGTTTCTCCCACCTAGAATATCTACTCTCCCCTCAATTTCCTAGTCTCCACGGTTAATAGAGGAAACTATAGAAAAATGCCTCTAGAAATGGATTTGGCTCTCACAATCCATAAAGTAGACTACTAACATAGGGCAATAAACATTAATAATTAAATTTCTAACTTGTAGTTCACTCATAGTTCTTGATTATCCCCTCTCACCCATGTCAGTTACTCTCACCCACTCATTATCAAAATAAAGTTCAAACAATAGATTGTATATGGAGAAAAAAACAAAAATAATTTGTTCAACTAGAAAAGTTAAAGTTTGTCCCAAATTTACAGTAGAAACATGGGCCTTGATGACTTTGAACTTCTTGGCCACCATTAATTTAAAATTGACTACACTTGGAAACAAAAAGGATGTAACATCTTTCTTTTAAGATACAATGTCATCTTTAAGAGAATTTAGTTGAACAAAACATTCATTTCATAGAAATTCTAGGCATACAATATGATATAGATAAAACACTTTGTATGATTTGAGGTCCCACATTTGATTGAAAACTCCACACAATTTCAAGTCCCTTATTGGAAGTAACCGCATGGGATTTTAAGACCCATATCTAAATGGAAACAAGTATCTAGAATACGAAAAATAATAATGAATCCATTTTTGTTATATATTATTCAAAGGAAAAAAGGGGTGTAAGTGATATGGACTTTTGATCTCGATAAATCATCTTTTATCATATGCCCTTCATTGTAGATATAATTCAAATAGGTTTGACATTTTCCATTTTATCGTGTAAGAAAGAAAATCCACATTGAATGCAAGAATCATATCGATCTTCCTCTAAATTCTCTTATTCCTTCATCTTACAAAACACACCATCTATCGGTGGTGGTTTATATTCATAAAAATAATTCCCATCAAGGAGAAATGTGAAGTATAAATGTACAAGTTTTATCAAGAAATGAGAAAATGGTAAGAGTATTACATAGTCACATGTTCAAATCTTGACTATAATCACACTAGCATTAGAAAAATTGGCTTAAACATGGCCTTGGTGGGGAAAGTCACAAAAAAAAATAGAGAATATATAGGCATTCACCCCCATGTATTCCATTATTTGAACATTGCTTTGACAAATGTATTCAATTCAGAATGGGAAGCCCTCATGCCCAAAATAGATGGATTTTGTTTCCAAAAATGATATGATTTTCATTCCTCAATATCAATTTAGGAAAAAATTCTTATATTTAAGTGCCAAAAGGTTATTCATTTTTCCAACTTGTGGGTCCATGTTACTCTCCCACCTAATGAAACTCCCTCTAAAAATGACATAACCTTTCTTTAGTGTATAGTTCTTGAGGCTTAGAATTCCCATATATATATATATATATATATTGGACATATGAAATGGGAAGGCATTACTTTCACAATAATGGACCTAGAGTTTTTTCCCTTAATGAACTCCACATGTAGCCAACTTTCTCATTATAATGTTACTCTAAAATTTCTCTTCAATCATACGTCCATACCCAAAAAGAATAGGAGAAAATTTGATGCCACCTATAATTTCTTGTGAATAACCGGATGTTTGGCACATCACTCGGCTGAGTTGAGTGCTCACTCGAAGCACCTTGCAAAGGCACCAAGTCACTCTTTAGAATTTCTTGTACATAATGTTAGCATGATGGTGCACATGTATTTTCACATTCAATACCAATAGTAAACAACACTTAATTCATAAACCATATCTAGATCTTAGAGTATATGTAATATGAACTAAACAATGACTATAACAAGATTTACCATGCAAGAACTAGATTCAGTCATGTTCAACACCATTATCCAGCCAATATGAACCATTGTATTAAATAATTTAAAACACAAAAGCTTCTTACATTACATAAATATCTCCATGAGTAATGCACGCAACAAAACCAGCAGCATAACTCTACAATTTGACACGTACACACACACACACAAAATCGTGCAAATCAATATATATATATATATCTGTGTGTGTGTATGTGTGTGTGTGTGTGTGTGTGTGTGTGTGTGTGTGTGTGTGTGTGTGTGTGTGTGTGTGTGTGTGTGTGTGTGTGTGTGTGTGTGTGTGTGTGTGTGTGTGTGTGTGTGTGTGTGTGGGGTGGGGACTTTCACTTCACTACCCATACATTTCTCAAAATAGGTCACATGCTAATAATAGTCATGCGCCTTTATAATAGGATCAAACCATGCAAGTGCTCTAACAATATACTTTCTATAGTTTGTAGACCGCAAGTCTTCATGTCTTTGTGTGCTCAACACACTAACTCTAAAAATAACCTTTAAAATAAAAACGGCTAAGTCCTGATCCTAGGCGCTTGGATATATTGTAGTGCCACGTTTCCTTCTAGTGTGCTACATTCACGCACCCAAAACTTAGGCCATTTTTGTCTGTCAACATTACCCCACACTAAAATGGATTTTTGCCCTGAAATGGGTAATCACCTTATCACTCCAAAGAATATAGGATAAATGAATGAAAGAACAAAGAATAAAGAATATGGTGAGTCATCTTATTATGTACCCTTTTCTTCCTTTAGTAGAATGAATTTTAGATATTCACTTTGAATTTCTCCCTCAAATTCATACCAGTCCTTAAGCACTGCATTTTCCTTATCAGGGATGTCCACAATAACACCATCTAACTCATCTAGAGTCATGTTTCCACCCTCACTCTTCAAAATTCTAAGGATGTTGGCCATACTTGAGACCATCCCTTCCATGACATCCACCTTCGTAGAAATGAGCTTCTCGATGCCCTTGATCCGATGTGGATCCGATCCATATGTTGTTTCTTTGCGAGTATCAATGCATCACATTCATTCTCTACCTAGGTAACTCATTACACTTTGAGTGTTTCATCCTTTGTTTCTTATAGAACTTCATTCTCCTCTACCTTTGTCCTTGCTTGTATTAAGTTATCAGGTGTTGTACACATGGCCAATATTGTATCTTCCTTCCTCATTTCATCTTTTAAGGCTTGCAAAATAACCTCATAACTAGATATCTTCCTTGCAATCGAAGCCTTGGCCCTCAATGCTTCTTCTGCAACATCCTTTGGTTTAGGGAGGTATACTAGTTCGTCCTCTAAAAGCAAATGAACTGTTGTATGGAGGTAATGCAGTTCCAACTTGAACTCCTCTAGCACCTTCTTCTAAAAATTGGGCCTTTTCTGCAAGATTTCATTGATAATCTACTCGACCATATTTTTGACATTTTGTGCCTCGACCACTGCATTATCCCACTCCTGGGTGAGTCATTTGAGTTATTTGTCCTTATCTTTCTTATCTTCTAGGAGTTCCCATAGTGTTTTTACGCCTTATCCATATTCCGGTGCACTACTTCACCACCTTTCCATCCTTGAACCTTGGCCTCAGATAAATGTACACACATGCGGGTTCAATTTTTCCTATGGCCAAACTCTTCGGTATGATGTCCACATTGTTTGATTCCATGGTTTCCACATAGGCCTCTTTCCTAGCCATACATAAGTCTTGCATAAAATGTGGATATATGTGTCTACTTTTTCCGTGTCAAACTAAATTTTACACATATCGTGGAACTTGTTCACTAACTCCTTGAAATATCTAGTAGTAAAAGCAAAGGGCAACTTACACCATGGGCTCTTACCGCTTGACTACATATGGAAGCACCCCAAGCTAAAGTGTTGGTAGACTACAAACTCAGCTTCTCCATTTAGTACTTTGGTCAACTTGTGTAGAATACACCATTCTCCTTTAAACGCCATGTGCAATCTCCTAAACCACCTTCCAGGTGCTCCTTATACGCATTAGAAACAATTCCGCGTAGAGTGTATTTGGAAAATTTCTTCGCTAGGGATTTATTCTCCAACGGAAACTCCCAGATGTTCTCCCTAGGTCCGTCGGGTACTCCAATTTCACTAAATACAATCAATAATAGGATTGCACCCCAAGTAATCTTCTCACCTTTATCTTCTTGGACACACACCTCATTCACCAAGCTTTTTGTGATGTACCCGAAATGTTGTAATATGTCTTGTTGACCATTTTGTGTGTTATATGTAACAATGCATATTCACCTCATTCCACCGTTCAGTGGCACCCAACTTGCTTCCTGTCAAGTGTGTTGCAACCCTGGTGGCCATGTCTACAATGTTGGTTACTTTGAAGGCTCAACCCCCCTTCTTATACTAATGTAGGGTGGCTGTGGCATCAATGCCCTCATCGTCTGATAGATCTCCCTGCGATCTCCGAGCCCGAGTTGCGCAGCCCTGTCACCTTCCCAATCAACTTGGTGGTGATCCTCATTCTCCACCCGAAGTAGAAAAAGTCTTCATGGATGTGCGACATGAGCCATTGATACAACTTCTTGGGCTTCCCAAAATAGGGAAACTCTAGAATTTGCATGAACCCCACGCTTTTGAGTAATTTCTTCACGGAGGCGTCCAAAACCCTAGTGTCATCATCCGCTAACCACTGATTTTTCTTCTTGTACACTTCTACTGCGATGTCCTTGAGGAATTTCTTAGTGCGGTGGTTTATTTCTAAAACCCTACACTGTGTAATCTTTTTTGTCCATGGCCGCATGATGCACCAAAATTAGCAAGAACTTGACAAGGTCATAACTTGAGATCGGGTGTCTATTTGAGTCCATTTTTTTGAAACCACATGTTTCGATGAGACAACGCAATGAAACCTGCCCTACCAATTGGGGAAAGTTTTGGCACATTTTCGGGCCCTAAATCTGCCATCTTGAGGCCAAAAATTAGGATTTAAGTTGTAGTTTGGTTTTTTCCTATTTTTGGGCATTAGTTAATTTTAGTCTATTAGTTGCATTATGAGTTAGAAAGTTGACAATTCCTTTAATTTAGGAATTTAGAAGATGCGTGGAAATTTATGTGCCCGTACGAATAAACATGCAAACTTATTAAGAATAAGGTTCTAGTAAACTGCTAAAAATAGTAATTTCCGCCACCTAGAGTAGATTTAGTCAAGTTAGTTAGAGTTTTCTTGGAAATTCGAGTTGGGAGTTGTTTTCCTATTTAAGAAAAATTGTAATTCCTTATTCAATAACAAAGAAGGAGATTTATTTCTTTTGGAGTTCATATTATTTACAATATATCAAGTTTGTTCATAATGTGGCTGCATTACCTCCCCTTAATAACTTCTTCCGGATATAACATCTCAACCAACCACTCCTCTGCTGGGTTGTCAACCTCCTTCTCTACAATTTGAGCCCTTCATGGTGCCATCGTTCCTCTCAATCCTGTGAGTGTGAATGAAAACCCTAGCTATCATGCAAATGAAACCTAAGTCACCCTCCCATTGTGCACACCACCACTTGAATCCTTCTTCCGTACCTAGATGCTCAACAATGTGCTTCAAAATGCGATAGGTTTACTCACTCTACAAAGTGCTCGTTGTCTCCGACTCTTTTTTCGTACTTAACAATTTTCTTTGAACTCGTAAGGTATCAAATGCCATTGTAAACACTGTCTTTAAACTAAGTTTCAAAATCCCCTTCATTAATTACTCCACCTACCACCATACATGGTATTAATTCCCTTTGAGTGTGTTTTACGCTTCTTTGTCTCGTACCCCAATCTCTCGCACCTTAAAATTTGGTGCCTTAGTCATAAATTTTTGGCATGCTACTACTTATATGTCATAGATCTCTTCTACCCACATTTTCTTATGCTGAATTATTTATCTAATGTGACCCAAACATACGTAGCCTCAAATGCTACAGCCTCCTTGAGTTATATTGAGCGCTCACCGCCTTACACGTGGTCTTTAACTTTGAGCAATCCTCTTAAAGTTTTCATCACTTTTCAGAATATGTTCCCTTTATGGACACACATGAGTTTATTTTTTGGTACTAGACTAACCTTCTTTATCCATCCCACACTAAGGGTACATGCGATCCACTATTAAAAAAAACACTTCGATATTGTAATCAACTTCCGGTGCGGAAGCGCACTTATTACACATAACACTGAACTAAATTGACAAAGCATAATGACAATGAAGGAAACACATAAAGGGAAATCTAATCTAAATGACAATACCACCTTATTAAAAACACCAAGAAGACTTATTTATAATAGGGCTTTAGCCTACTCCTATTGAAGTAACTGAGAAACTGTGTTCCATCAAGAGCCTCTAGCTGACAAGCGCTTGAGTCAAGTATATGGGTGATAACATATGGTCCTAACCAATGCACCTTAAGCTTGCTTGGGTGGAATAGAAACTTTGAATCATAAAGAAGTACTATTTGCCCAATCTCAAGCTTCTTATCCCTGATGTGCATATTATCGTGCCATATGGCACGACTTTTTATTGCTTCGACTCCAATGTGCTATGGCGTGCCTCTCATCTAAGCGTGTTAAATTTTCAATTCTCTCTTCCAATGTGTTCTTGTTAGCTAGAACTCTTGTGCACGTAATACACAAAGAAGGTAAAATGAATTCCATGGGAAGAACTATTTATGCACCAAACACCAACTGAAAGGGTGTTGCCTTATTCAACCATTTGTAGGTTTTTATATATGCCTAAATTACAAAAAAAACTTTATCATCCTAGTCTTTCCTTCCAACATCACAAATATTTGTCAAATTCTGGCTCAATATCTTGTTGAAATCCTTAGAGTCCCATTTTCCTGAGGGTGATAAGGTGTTGTCTTATGGTGTGTAACCATAAATTCATCCAATAATATCCTGATGGTCTCATTAAGGAAATGAGTTCCTCTATCACTTGTCAAACTTAAAGGACATCCATACCTGGTAAGAATATTTTCCCACAAGAACCTTGTTGTTGTTGCTACTTATACAATCCTTTGTAGGTGCTGCTTCTACCCACCTTGTAAGATAATATGTATAAGTTATGATATAGCACAATCCGGTTTTACGCGCGGAATAGGGAAATTAGACCCACAAAGTCAATTTCCCATTTCTGAAAAGTTTCTACACTAGTAATAGGCCTCAAAGGCATTTCATCTCTCTGCCTAGATTTTCCAAGGCGCTAACAGTGATCACATGCCTTACAATACTCCTTGCAATTTTTGTACAAGGTTTCCCACGATAAACCAACTAGAATAATCTTGTGTGCGGTGGCATCACCTACATAGTGTCCACTTGCAATACCGCCATGAGCTTCCTCCATGATTGTCATGTGCTCATTCTCTAGTACACACCAATGCAATACTTATTCTTGTCCTAGTTTGTATAAGTCATCACTGATAAACATGAAAGGTGCGGCAAATTACAAGTTGTTTCTTTTCCAAGGCCTTCATTCCTTCGAATGCCATGCTTGTGCGTAAAAAGCCAACAATATCCTCTAACTTTGAGGGTGTGTGGTTCAACCTATATAATTTTACATCGACATTGTATCTTAAAAACTCTGCATGTCCTTTCCTAATTGAATCCTTGATAAATGATCTGGACCAGAATTGCTTTTACCTGGCTTTACCACCATTGTAAAGTCAAACTCCTAGAATAAGAGAACCCATCGACATATGTGCCCTTGTAAAATAGGATTGTTCACCAAGTATCTCAATGCCATGTGATCTGTATAGAAAATAAAAGGTGTTGCTAGCAAGTACTATTGGAACTTATGCAACATGTAGATCATTGACAAAGCCTCATGATCCGTAGTTATATAATTATGTTATGCAGGAGTCAACTTTTGCTAGCAAAAAAGATAGGATGATCTATAATACCTTCTCCAGGATGAGCTAGAACTGTGCCAATGGCCATGCCAAAGGTGTCCACATGTACATGAAAGGGTAGATTCCATGAAGGAAAACGTAAAATAGGCACCATAGTAAGCCTTTCCTTCAACTTCAAATGCGCGCTATTACAGTTCTCCCCAATAGAACTTCCCTTTACCTTTTAATAACTCCTCCAAGGGTGTGACAATCTTAGCATATCCTTTGATAAATTTTCTATAATACCTTGTGTGGCCCAATAATCCACGTACCTCACTCTAATGGTGTGTTCTCTCAAGCCTAGAATGACTGCAATATTAGCTGGATCTACCAACAAACCCTCCTTGCAGATGATATGCCCTAGTAGAGTTCCAAAAGGTGTAGCAAATACACACTTCTTGATATTTAAAGAGATGCTTAACTATCTGCACCTCTCAAACATTAACCTCAAATTTTCATAATGATCCTTAATGAGCCCATACATGGTCCAATCATCTAAGTAAAACTGCAATAATTTGTGACTAAAATATTGGAATGCTTGAACAAAAATGCGTGAAAATAATACGGGTGCATTCTTTAATCTAAAGGGAATCACCGTGTGTATGCAATAATTCCCCATCAAGTGGTGAAAGTTTTCTTCTCTTGATCCTCTTTAGTAATTCTTACTTGATGATACCCAGAGAATCCATCTGTAAAAGAGTAAATTTTGTGCCCTATAATGCCCTCCAATATTTCCTCAATGAATGGTGCAGGGAAAGGATCAATCACACATGCAACATTCAGCTCCTATTTTCCACACAAATCCTGATTCTTCTATATTTCTTTATGTTGATTACCATAGGGCTAACCCACTCTAATTCCTCTATGGGATCAATAATGTCAAATTCCAACATCTTGTCAATTTCTTCTTTAAATTTTACGCGCAGGTTAGGGTTCATCCTATAAGGTCTCTTCCTAACCGGGCGTGCACCTTCCTTTAACTTAATTTTCATCTCGCCCAAATATTCATGCACTCCTTTCAACTCATGGTAGCCCATAGGAAACAAGTCCTAGAAATCGTAGTAGCAACTCAATCATCTTAGCCACTCCAGATTCAGACAATAATCTCTAATTATGGCCTCCTTAGGTTCAACATCCATGCCAATGTTCACTTTCTTCATCTTCATAGGTTCATGGTAGGTGCGCGCCTTCTCATCCAAAATTTCCAAGACCTTGCATGTACCCTCTAAATTATCTATGTCCAATATTTCCACTTCTTCATCATCTACCATGTACACCATCTTTGTTTTCTCCTCCTCTAGGTAAGTGCGCTCAAGATGATTATGCATCTCTGTCTCATCTATTGCGTCAAAAAGTGCTTCTAGGTATGACTCACCAAATAAATCTGAATGAGTTCTTTAGCCTTTACACTATCTCCCATAGTCAATCGCTTCATAACCTATAATGCCTCTTTTCACTGGAGGTTTAGTGGAGAAGTAGTCAAAAGTACGGATCATTCCTATAGAAAAGTCTTGCAATTTCTAGTCTCTATATGTAACTCTGTATAAACATACCAAGCACACATAAAACCTTGCAAGGTGAAATAAAGTTTGTGCACCCACAACGAGGGTGGTACAACTTCTTGACCATCTGTCGAGAGTCTCTCACACTGTTGAATGTGGTGTTGAACAAGATTATTACCATGATATTCACATATTTGAGTAGGTGCATTACTCCTGAGAAACCGGGTTGATAGAGAAATTATCACTTCTCTCCATTCTATAAGATTATCCCTATGAACCATCCACCGTGTTGTTATCCCACACAAGGTATAAACTAACATATTCCTTCTATCCACCTAATCCATCCACATTACTTTCATGGCTCACAGGAATAACTTAGGGTTTCCCTCGCTTGTGTATCAGGGTATAGGGTTGTTACTTAACCACCTAACACAACATGGCTTGCTTATGTGTGTAACTATGCTTCTTACCTCATGCTCACCATCTCGTAAGTGCTATGTTCCCAATTTTCACAAGAAATACTTATAGTATCATTGATGGATTATGTATCATCTCACTAGAGAATTCCTTCCTTAAATGGCTCAAGCACTTCGGATTTCAAATGGTGCACACATAAATTTTGTTAAGGTCTTCTTCACGTAAAGGCTCAACATAAGGTGTAGATTTCTGTCTGTTAAAGGGATAATAACTCATTCTTCCTTGTTCTTAAAAATAATATATCCCTTATTGAACCATAGATAAGAATTATTTGCATAGCACCAAGGGCACCCAAGTAGAGATGGGAAGTGTCCGCCTCGCCAAGCACTAAGACCTAAAAGTCCCTAGTGAACTTGGCCCCCTATATAGTAATGGATGCATCCTTCAATACTCCAATTGGCATGGCCATAGTCTGATTTTCCATATAAAACACATTGGAAGATGACTGGAATAGAGATCTTCTCATTTGAACCCATGCATCTAAAGTAAGCACATTCACTTCCGTGCCTATGTCAATCAAGATATTTCTCAAAATCCATCCATCCACAACAACATTTGAGTGATCTCCTTGTCATAATCCAAGCTATAGGGAGGGAGATTAGCATGAAAAATATTCCATCCATTCTCAATACAATGGGTGGAGTGTTTCCTTTAACCAAATCCCTAGTAATGAAATAATGTTCTCCTGATGCATCATCTTGCATACTTTCTTTAGATCATCAACATCCGACTAGAAAGTATCAGCTACCTTCTTTTGTTCCAACTTCCGCGACTGTTCCTTTAAACATTGTATTTCACCCTGCAGATTTATGAGTACCTCCATGGTTTCCTGATAAAACTCCTTCTGATGTGTAGGGTTTGGATTATTTTCTGTAAAACCTCTTCCTTAGTAATGGTAGGATTCTGTTGTAATGTTTCTCTGGCGCGCGCAGTCATAGTGTGTGTAGTAATATTCACATGTACTACCTTAGGATCCGGTGCTAACTTTGACATCCATTGGTTTTCCACGACATGTTGTATCCTAACCATCCCTGCGCCCTTGTTCTCTTGTTTGTGCTTCTTTCTCAGATGTTCATATAAGTCTGGGCACTCTTCATAGTTATGATTCTTTCCACAAAAAAAAAGTAATGTTCTATGGAAATTCACGCCTGTAATGGTCGGGGGATCTGCACGTATAACATGTTCCATGAGGGAACTCACTTCATCCACCGTCGTGGCCTTGACCTCTAAATCCACCATGGTATCCTCAACCTCTACCATGGCCTCCCTCAAAGCACCCTTCATTTTGATCATAGTGCCCTTGAGTGTGATCATGATCATGTTGCTCACTTTTATCCTTAGAGTTATTGAAACTTCATCTGTCATACACCAATATCAATGGCATCATGGATCTAATCAATCAACCTGTAATCTTTCAGTATTGTGAGTTGTGGACTGGAAAATATTATAGTAGCAAGACACGTTATTCCTTATCACGTGTTGCAACAATGGACAATAGCTTGCATCATGGTCTAAATGACATATCTCACATTCCAGTAACAAGGAGCACACTGATCTATGAGGACAACTATCCTTAGTATGCCCCTCTACTTCACAATTTGTGCACCAAATTCCACTGCGTGTCTCATGTGTTGTATTGGCTGATAATTTCTCTAACTATTTTTCCATTGCTGCAATCTGAGCTTCCAAGAATGGGCTCACTCTAGTGTCTATGCTCTTGACTTCCTCAATGTGCAAAGCTGCTTCAAGTGCCTCACACAGGTCTGTATAAGTCTTATGTGAGAGCACCCTCCTAAAAGGCATAATCAGGCCTTTGACGAACCACTGTGCATGCTAACTTGCATGGATATCATATGATAGTTTAGACAAGAGTGTTTTGAAATGAGCATCATATTCCAGACACTCTCAATAGTTCCTTGCTTGATATCCTTGAGCGCATTTATAATTTTCTACTTGAACTTTGGGATATAAACTTATTTAATGAAATCATCTTGTAACGCCGTATAATCCACACAAGTTTGATCGGGTCACAATTTCTGCATACCAGCTGTGTGTGCATCCCTACAATGTAGTTGTAAATTGAGTGGCCTTGTGCTCTGAAGCTGTAATTCCTTTTGCGCTCCACAATATCTCACACATATGGACATGCTTAACAACATATTCTATTCCCTTATACTCTAGGAGATGAAGTGACATCTCCATGTAAATATTCTAGGGCTAGTGAGTACCATGCCCACTAGATCCAAAGTACCTCTGTGTTACCTCCACCTTAGATCCACTAGATCCACAAGATCCCGAGTTACCGGTCCCTCCTAATATTCCACCTGTAGCAGGAATTGAACCAGAGGATGCACTACCTTGTGTCCCAATAGTGGTGTTAAACTAAACTCCTACAGTCTGTGAATTTTCGCTACTCCCAGATGTGATTCCAAAATTATACGTGCTTGAAAAGGTTCCTTTAACTGGTCCTCAAATAAAAGGGAAGACATCTACCCAGCCGTAATGCACTTGCTATTTGATTCACTCCTAAACTTACTGATAAGTCAATTCTACCTCTTGTTACTCTACTGCCCATACTAGGTTCTTGACTACAAAGTGTATACTAGAGATTGGGAAAACAAGTGAAAGGGCTAGGTTGCCAGGTAGATTCAGATGCGTGCATGCAGCCCATGTTGTCTTTATTGGAGAACTCTCATAAGAGGCCAATAAGTGTTCCTTTTCATGATTTCCCAAATGGTGGAGTTCTAGATGCTCTGGCTCCACATCCTCTGCGTGAGCTCCAAATCCTTCACAAGCCATCTCTCTCCTCAATGCCATGTGTTTTACAATCTCGCATTGCTTCTCTAAATCCCTCTCGCGCGCTTCATTGAACTTAAGCCACCTTTCTTCTCTTTTCCTCTCCACCACTAGATAACTCATCCTTTATCACACCTGCTCCTGACCCTGCACTTGGTGGGGTTTAGCTAGCCATTAGATTATCTTCCAAATTCAAGGTTACCATCAAGATCTTGATTGTTAGCGGGATTATGTGTAGATATGATCCTCTAGGATAACGTAAAAATTGAAACTCAACTACCTCCAGGACAAGAGTAAGTGGAAATTGAGTACTTCAAAATATAGCTATTCAGAACAACACAAAACCAAGTATCCACAACACGCATCCAAATTAGATCAACATCATAGAGAGCCTACAATTCTTCTTATGTCTAGACAAGTGTGTAAAATCTCCAATTATTTTTAGACACATAAGAAACCAACCACTCATATAGCTCTATTGGAAAGATAGCAAAGAATCTTTCATATAAGCAGTCATATAGATTCTACTCCACCCATGCACATGTGTCAAACTCAGATCCAATGTTGAATCTCCGAGTGTACTCTTCTTCCAAATCTACTATCCATTCCTCAACACTTGCCAAGGTCAACCGGTATGTCTTCATCATGTAACATCTTGAAAACAACTGAAAAAGAGGTCCCAAAGAACAAAACCAATGAGCACTAGAAATTATCGTGAATAACATAGGAATGCTTTGGCACATCACTCAACATGAGCCTAGGTCCCTCTTTAGATTTGCTTGTACAAAATGTTAACATGATGGTACACATGTATTTTCATATTCATTACCAATAGTAAACAACACATAGTGCATAAACTAGATCTAGATCTTAGAGTATATGTAAGATGAACTAAACAATGACTATAACAAGATTTACCATGCAAGAACCAGATTTAGTCATGTTCAACACCATTATCCAGCCAATATGAACCATTTTATTAAATACTATAAAACACAAAAGCTTCTTACATTACATAAGTATCTCCATGAGTCATGCGCATGAAAAAACCAACAACATAACTTTCAACACAACACACACACACACACACACACACACACACACACACACACACACACACACACACACACACACACACACACACACACACACACACACACACACACACACACACACACCACCCCACACCCAAAGCACGCAAAGGCACTAGGTCCCTCTTTAGATTTTCTTGTATAGAATGTTAACATGATGTTGCACATGTATTTTTCATATTCATTACCGATAGTAAACAACACATAGTGCATAAACCGGATCTAGAATTTAGAGTATATGTAAGATGAACTAAACAATGACTATAACAAGATTTACCATGTAGGAACCAGATTCAGTCATGTTCAACACCATTATATAGCCAATATGAACCATTTTATTAAATACTATAAAACACAAAAGCTTCTTACATTACATAAATATATGCATGCGTAATGCACACGACAAAACCAACAACATAACTCTACAATTTGACACATACACACACTCACACACACCATAACCTTGTAAAATCAACACACACACACACACACACACACACACACACACACACACACACACACACACACACACACACACACACACAAGGGTGGGGACTTTCCCTTCACCGTCCATGCACTTTAAAATGGATTTTGGGCCTACCTTTGCTTGAATTGGTACTAATTTTTAAATTTGGTCTATAATTCACTTTAGTGACCATGAATTAACTCTATGATGTTTGTCTACATCTTACCAAAAAGAGATCATCACTTTATAGATAGAGGATTGTTCCCTGAATGGGATTCGTGTCCTATGGCCAAAATGAGGTGATTGTAATTTGCCTCCTCCTTAAGGTATGATAACACTACTAGGTGTTGAATGAGTTGTTACAAATAGTACCAAGTGAATTGCATCAAGTAAACTCAGATGATTGCTCATTCTTAAAAACATGGTGCTCCATATAAAGATCATCCCCTCACCTTTCCTAGCTCTAAAATAATCCTTTCATGGAATCAAATTCATGATTCTCATACATGCTTTTGCTCATATGTCTCTTGTGGAGACAAACGATGCCTTAATACTTCACAAATAATGGTCTTTGATAACTTGGTGACATGACTAGCTCATTTTAGCTTATTCTGAAGGGTGTTCAATTAACTACAAAATGGCCAAAAATGCCTTTTAGGCCTTCAAAGGAAGTAGTCTCTCATAAAAACTAAATGAGTCGATCGATCACCTTAAACATTATTCCCTACACACTGAAACATGTTGAATGATCTTTTTAGGACTTTCCTTTGGGTGAGGGTTTATGATTTAGGGTTTAGGGTTTAGGGCTCGAGTTTAGGGTTTATGGCTAAGGGTTTAGGATTGAAGGTTTGGAGTTTAGGGTTTAAGGCTCATAGTTCATATTTTAGGGTTTAGGGCTCAGGGCTTAGGGTTCATGGTTTAGGGTTTAGAGGTTAGGGTTTATGGTTCAAGGTTAAGGGTTGAGGGTTTAGGTTTTAGGGGTCAAGGTTGAGGGTTTAGGGTTTATGGCTCAAGGTTCAAGGTTTAGGGTTTAGGGATCAGGGTTGAGGGTTTAGGGTTTAGGGTTGAGAGTTAAGGGTTCAGGGTTTAGGGTTCAGGGTTTAGTTTTTAGGGTTTATGGTTGAGGGTTTATGTTTGAGGGTTCAAGGTTTAGGGTTTTGGCTTAGGGCTTATGGCTTAGGGCCTAGGGTTCAGGGCTTAGGGTTTAGGGTTTAGGGCTCAAGGTTTAGGGTTTAGGGGTCAAGGTTTAGGTTTTAGGTTTTAGGGTTTAGGGTTTAGGATTTAGGGCTTAGAGTTTAGGGTTTATGGTATAGGGTTTAGGGTTTAGGTTTTTTAGGGTTTAGGGTTTACGGTTTAGGGTTTAGGAGTTAGAGTTTAAGGTTTAGGGAGGTTTAGGGGTTTGGGGTTTAGTTTTTAGGGCTTATGGTTTAGGGTTTAGGGTTTAGGGCTTAGGGTTTAGGGATTAGGGTTTAGGGTTTTGGTTTAGGGTCGAGAGTTTAGGGAGGTTTAGGGTTTAGGGGTTTTTATGGTTTAGGGTTTAGTTAGTTTTTTAGGTTTAGGGTTTTTAGGGTTTAGGGTTTAGGGTTTATGGTTTAGGGACCTTTAGGATTTAACATTTAGGCCTTAAGGTTTAGGGTTTAGGACGAGTTTAGGTTCGGGGTTTAGGGTTTAGGGGTTAGGGGGCATGGTTAAGGTTTACGAATGTTTAAGGTTTTGTGGTTTAGGGAGTTATATGTTTAAGGTTTAGGTTTTTTAGGGTTAAGGGTTACAGAGGGTTTAAGGTTTAGGGGTTAGAGATTAGGGTGCTCTAGATTTAAGATTTAGGCTCTTAAGGGGGTTTAAGGTTTATGGTTTAGGGCTTAAGGATTAGTGTGTGGTAGGTTCGAATGAGGCTTAAGGTTTAGGGTTTATGGTTTAGGGAGGGGAGTAGGGTTTAGGGTTCATGGTTCATGGTTTATGGCTTAAGGTTTGGGCTTTAGAGTTAGGGTTCAGATTTAAGGTTTGGGGGTTAGGCTAGGGGGCTCTGGATTTAGTATTTAGGGTTTAGGGCTTAGGCTCGGGGTTTGGTTACCAATTTAAGGTTTGGGGTTAGAGCTCGGGTCTGGGGTAGGGTTTAGGGTTTAGGGTTATGGGTTTAGGGTTTAGGTTTTAGGGTTTAGTATTTAGTGTTTAGGGTTTAGGATTTATTATTTTGGTTTTAGGGTTTATGGTTTATAGTTTAGGGTTTAGGTCTCATGGTTGAGGGTTAAGGGTTTAGGTCACAAAGTTCAGGGTTCATCGAATTTGTAGGCAGAACATTCAAAGAGAGTCATCAAAATTTGATGTTTTTCATCTATTGATATTTTGAAGGAGGGAAATGTCATATTCCTGACTGTTCAATCCTTCCAAAGACCCCAGTATTCCTTAATCCTTGGATGTACAGGGAGACACTATTACTTGGCTTCCATTTATAATGATAGAGATATTTGTAAATTCATGTTATGACCTCTAGATGTCATATTCAAGTTGCTTGGAAATCACATCACATGCTTCACTAGGATTGATGACTACCCTTATCTTTTTGTTCAGGGGATTTTGAAAACATCAATGGGTTTATCATATAAGGAATTATCAATGAATGGAAGGTCACTAAGTCGTAGGCTAGGTAACTCCCATTTAGAACTAAACAAGAAAGATTTACTAGGCGATTGATAACCCCTTAGTGTTTTTAGCCATTCCCCTATTTCTATGCTTATTTTGAACACTTTAGAAAGCTATGTCAAATTTACTATCCATTCTAGTAGAACACTTAAACTTTATCTTTCTCCGGAGGAGAGGATACTACAGGAAATTCAATTATGATCCTACTTCTCTGCATTGATATATTCTCTATGTTTCTTTTATTTCCTTTAAGATTTTTTTTGTTGTGATGGTTATTTTTTCCAACTTCCAATGGGTCATTTTTGGCTTCCATAACATCATACATGGAAATATGAGAAATGTGAAATTTGTTTTAGAGTGTGAATAAATTTACATTCAAGAGCGCAAGTATATGTGGGGAGAAACAAGTTTGGAAGAGATGTGTAATATATGCATTATAAGGCATAAGGTAGATGTCATATCCATTTAGTTACTTGTCTCACATATCATAAACAAGGTAGTTCTATAAGTAGACTCAATGATGGTTCTAGGCACGAGACTAGGAAATATTGATGAAATATGGTTTGGGGTTTAGGGTTTATGGTTTAGGGCTCATAGTTCAGGATTTAAGGTTTAGGGTTTAGGGTTCAAGGTTCAGGGTTATGGTTAGGATTTAGGTTTTAGGGTTTAATGTTTATGGTTAGGGTTTATGGATCAAGGTTAAGGATTTAGGGTTTAAGGTTTAGGGTTTAGGGTTTAGGGTTAAGGATTTAGTGTTTAGGGATAAGGGTTTATGGTTTATGGTTCAAGTTTTAGGGTTTATGGTTTAGGGTTCAGGGTTTAAGGTTTAGGATTTAATGTTTAGGGATTAAGGTTTAGGGTTTATGGTTTAGGATTTAATGTTTAGGGTTTATGGTTTAGGGTTTAGGGTTTAGGGTTTAGGTTTTAGGGTTTAGGCTTAGGGCTTAGGGTATATGGTATATGGTTTAGGGTTTAGATTTTAGGGCTCAGGGATAAGGGTGTAGGGTTCAAGGCTTAGGGTTTAGGATTCGGTTTGTTGAGGCTTAGGGTTTAGGGGTCAGGGTTTAGGGTTTAGGATTTAGTTTTTATGGTTCAAGGTTTAGGGTTTAGCATTTAGGGCTCATGGTTCATGGTTTAGGGCTTATGGTTTAGGGTTTAGGGCTTAAGGCTTAGGGTTTAGGACTCACGGGTAAGGGATGAATGTTTAAGGTTTCGGGTTTAGGGTTTAGGTTTTAGGGTCTAGGGATCATGGTTAAAGGTTTAAGGTTTAGGGTTTAGGGATCAAGGTTTATAGTTTAGTGTTTAGGTTTATGGCCTATGGTTTAGGGTTTCGATTGTAGAAGTTAAACGCTAAAAGATTTACGCTGTTAAATCTTTGAAATCTTGAAAAATTACCTACCGACCATATTATACTTTGAAAAACTATCTCCTAAACAATGACTCATGGAGCTATGAGACTAATTCCATAAGGTGCAGAGTGACCCTAATTTCTTATATTTACATAAATAAATTTAAAGTATAAGAAATAATAAAATATAAATAATAATAAATGAAAAACTTATTCTTAGACTACACGAACACGTACACATTATAACGCGTACGTGTTTTACGTTTTCTCTTTTCCCAAGCCATGCCTCAAGGCTTGGGATCAGTTTGGATCCCCAAGCCTAAGGCATGGACTTGCACAAACACAACAAACAACGTGTTTTTACAAGAAAATGTAAAAATGTCACTTCCTCTATGATAAATCAAAATAAAATAATCGATCCATTTAAAAAAATTATACCACGACATAGAGAAAAGTCTCTTCTTTCTAAAAATATAATTTTTCAATTTTTTTGACTAATATAAGGTTTCCATATTATTTATTTTCTAACTATGCCTTTTTATAGCTTTTTTTGAAGTGTAAATATGTCTATCTTTCATGGTGTATCTTTTTTTGGGGTGATCAAAATTTAAACAAAATTATACTAGCCCAAACTAGGCATAATTCTATACATATTCAAAAAAATTCTAATTTTTGATATTTTTGAGGTAGTTAGGGGAGGGGGCACGGTGGAGCTCCTTTATTTTTCAAAACATAAAATGTATGTACTAGAAAAATCATTAATAAAACAATATTCACTAAAAAATCTAAAAAAATGGAGCCCAAACTAGATGCTCCTAGCTATCTTTCTACCAAAGGGTTTTCAAAAATACTAAATGGTGCTCAAAAAATGGTGGGGGGCACGAAAGTCACTTTATTATGTTTTTTTAACAAAACAAGAGCATCTGTTGGTATTTTAGTTATTTGACCCACTTAAACTTATCTGTTTTCAATAAAATTTAGTAGCTTAGAAACTAGATTCAAAATTCTACGATTCATATTTCTACAACATCTTCTAATTTTGAGTGTAACTATTTGAAATACTCGCGTACAAGTTGAAGTTTTTTTTTTTTTTTTTTCAGAAAAATACATCCACTTAAGACCCCTTCTAGCCCCCAACTTGGTGCACTTACCCCACATGCTAATAATAGTCATGCACCTTTACAATAGGATGCACAACATGTAAGTGCTCTAACAATAGACTTCTTATAGTTAACTCTGAGTAGAAATCCTATTATTAGCCTAAACTATGCATGGCGCTTGTCATCGCTTGTTCCCAAAATACCATTGTGTGGACCACAAGTCTTCATGTCTTTGTGTGCTCAACACACTAACTCTAAAAATAGCCTTTGAAATAGAAACGATTAAGTCCTGATCCTGGGCCCTTCAGATATATTGTAGTGTCACACGCTCTTCTAGTGCCCTGCATTCGCGCGCCAACCCTTAGGCCATTATTTTCCGTCTAACAAACTTATTGCTCTATAACTCACCACTAGATAGTGACCTTATGAAAATGGGAAAAGGTTGTTCCTATCTCTTCCCTGCACTAGTTTTCTTTCCCAATCATATTCTTATAAACTCCACTTATACCTCCCCTATCAAAATTTCCATTGCATTGTCCATGTACAATTACTAGTATAATCATATGTACAATTTAATATTAATATAATCAAGTACATGGTTCTCATTGATTCAAAGTCCACCATGATAAAGAAACTTCCGCAAAAAAAAGTCCATGTGACAACAACAAAAATAATTCCCACATAATTTCTCTTTGTTAGAGCTCTATGTTTTCAAAACTTCAATATTTGTCTATTACCACCATTTTGAAAGATGTTTCCCCAAACTATCTTTATTTGTAATTTAATGGTCGACATTCTTTGGATTTTATAAAGGCAAAAATTGTTCATAGAGGGGTTGAAATTTTACTTATTTTCTTCACATTTCTCGTTCTCTTCATCAAGTAATCTATTTCTTGTAGAAAAGAAAACGAATTCAGTTTAAATGTACACAATTTGAAACGATCTTTAATTTTGTGTTCAACCAAAATGGGCTAGTCTAATAAAAATGATTGTTTCCTCATTTTTCTCGTGTTTGGGAAAAAATTCTCTATAAAATATTTATTCGAAGAAATTGCATGTGAATTTTGGTATTTAGTCGAGAATTACTCATGAATTTTGAATTGGTTGCTCTATTTTGTTTTCTTATTACTTTCCAAGGTAGGTACTATTGCAATGATTGCGTCATATTTTAATTATTATAAATTCTATCAAATATTATAAATATTTTTAAATATTTCAAAAAAATATTTCTCTAATTATTCGTGTTGATTTATTTATTTATTTTATTTAATATTTAATAAAAAAGTTACAAAAAGATATATTTCTATATTTTTAATATTTACAATGATAGGTATTCCGTATTGTTGTGCCCATAGGTATTCCATAAGGGATCAAATTTGAAGGGCTAGTCAAAATTTCAATGTGAAGGGTATATTTTCAACCAACCCTTCCACAATGAAAAGTAGTAAAAAATTAACACTTTGTATGACAAGAGTAAATCAAGTGTACACGTCACAAAAATAAATAAAAATTTTAAATGAGGGATTACATTTGAGTACAAAATATCATAAGGAAAGGTATTTTGGCTACAATCAATTACAAGATACATTATACATTAAGTCCAAACCGCTATCAAATATCTCAAGAGTCAATAAAATGTACATACTAGTTTACATGAATTGTGTCTATGAAATGTGTGATTGTTCCAAATAGGTAAAGGGATTGTGAAGAGGATGGTGAGCAACTGTGAATGACAGTGTTAACATTGTGCATTGCAAGATGTTTATGGTATTTAGTAGCACAATACCCTTTACTGACATTTTGCCTCTCATTTCTTCTAGCTATTGGTTTATGTTGTTGGTATCTAGGAGAAGTGTTAACACCACTTCCACATAACTAACTAGTTTAACATCTTAGAATAATTATCCATGCAATTCCCCAAGTTATAAGCAATTCTAAATCTTAGTTGACTCTATTATTTCTCAATGTTGGTAATTGTTTTTCTTTTGAATGTTGATACATAGTTTATTCCCTCCTAATGTAGGATCTGATTCCCTATCTTGTATCCTTGGATTCCATGAATTTAAACATATTTTCTTGTGAGCACCATTCTATTTATGGAAAACCATAAATGTTGAAAGAAACAATGAATGGAAAAGGATTTACAATCTTTAAGTAAAATTGGAGGTGAGGCGGGTGGGACCAAACAAATAATGAAAGAAAGACATTTTTAGTCCTCAATAAAATAAAATAAAAATATATACAAGGCCGAGAGTATATGGTAGTAACTATTGAATTTATTGGTATATAGGGGTATTTCAATGTTGTAGTGGTAGTAAAAGAGGTGTGTAAGAGTAAACTAGACCTAGAAAGGAGCATTATTTTGGGAATTCAAATCCAAGTGTTTTAAAGAAAGTATTACTAAGTATTTTTTTCATTTCTTACATTACAAATTTCATAAATATCTTACATTAACAAATTAGTATACATAAATATTGAAATGTATAGATTCAATCTAACAAACCTTGCAGATAAATCTTGTGCTTTAGCAATCCTAGCTCTCGTCAAGTCCACCTTATTCTCCTCCTTTCAAGTTTTGAAACTCATTTTAGATCTATTGGAAGTTTCTATGTAAATCGAAGCATTTTTTATTGGCATAATATTTGTAGTAATACAATTGAGTAGAGGAATTTTTACTCTCGTCAAGTCTACCCGATTCTCCTCCTTTCAAGTTTTGAAACTCATTTTAGATCTATTGGAAGTTTCTATGTAAATCGAAGCATTTTTTATTGGCATTATATTTGTAGTAATAAAATTCAGTAGAGGAATTTTTATTTGGTACTTCTTATAGCTTCTTTAGCCAGTCATGTTGGTAGACCTTCACTTTAAAAACCCTGAACCACTCAACTTTACATGTTCTATTGATGGGAATTTGTTGCTTTGAGTTTATCCAAATGGTTCTATCACATGATGAACTATATGAACCCCAAGGTAGTTGGTAAAATATTAGGCATATGATTAAAATAAATGTTGGTAAGGTGTAGTCCAAATTATTATTTTTGTTCTTAACTAATAGTGGTCTTGTGAGTCGTAATTCCATGACATTGTCTCTGCACTAAGCCAACAAGTTGTAATCGAATCCTCCATACAATATTTAATACTTTTGATTTCAACAATAGTATATTAGTAATTTTAACTTTTCAATCTTCAAATGTGAATTTATGTAAAAAATTATGGCACTATTTTTTATTACACTCTTAGTAATCTTTTTGGGATTTAGTGATTGGCTGTAATTTTAAATGTCAAGAGTTGATGAGTGGCATTATATGTGGAAGGGAATTTTCAGAAACAAACCTTATTTTTCTATTTTTCATGAATATTTCGAGTTCTATCGTATCATTTGATCATTAAATTTTAATTTTTTTGAAGAGTAATTTTTTTGTTACACTTCTCTGACGGTTTAGGACCCTCAGAAAGGGCTGGGATGGGTGCAATTTTGAACCATGATTCCCTATTAGAAAAGGGTGAGATACTTCTAACACTCCAGTATAAATGTAAATCAGACGGTCAGAAATTGGTGATGTTGTAGCGCTTGTGATTAGAATTTCACATGGACTTTGTGCAAGTATCAGTGCACAGTTCTAGATAATTTCCAACGGAATTCATTAGTCAAATATTCGAAGCCTCCAAAACTGAGATTCTGCATCCACGAAACATGGAATAAAATCCGGCATAAAAATATTAACATTTCTTTCAATAATAGAGTACCAGTATGAAAATATTATCATCGCTCTTTATTTGTATGAAATTATATTTCGGTATGTGGTAGTGAAGGAGATCTGTGACGAATACATGGAAACCTACTGGTCCGAATGAAAATAAAATTTCAATTGACTTGCCCATATGCAACATCCCATGGATTTTTCATTACTCATGGCCACCAAATGCAACTCCCAGTTAAAGGCCACCTCTTCATCCAGGACTCCAACATAGTTGAAGGCATGTTGTGTTTACCACTAGAAACCACCATAATGGTTGAGATGTGAACAATTTCTAGTACAGAGGTTCCTTATTTACGAGGGAAAAGAGAATTTGGATGCTAAGGGTGATGATTCAAGGCGTATAATCATTTATGTTATTGACAAGGAAGATCAAAATCCTTTAGTCATATTGTGTATCATGGTAAAATGGGTGTATTAGGTGTTTCATGTGAGGTGTTACAATTTTGATCGTTGTGTATGCATATCATCAAGTGATGACATGATACTTGGTGGCCTTTTTTGTGTTTATGTTTTTTAAATCGTTGAATGATGTTTTGAACATGACTAGACTAGGCAATGTTATTTTGAGCATGGTTGGGCAATTGTGGATGGAGCTCCAATGTTCATATTAGTCATTTGGGTATGCATGATGTGTACATTTGTCGATTATATGTATCCCATGGGTGAGATTTGCGTATTTTATAGGTTTTTTGAGGATCCAAACCGAGTGTGCGACACTCGAATACATGTCAATATTTTCAAAGTGACCCATACAATATGTGTCAAAATTTGTTATGACCTTTAAAATATGTGTCAAATTTTATTCTTGATATAACATGTGTTTTGTGTTCGAATTGTTTTCTTTTTCTATTGTGTTTATAGAAATTTTTGTGTCATATTAATTCAACGCTTATGTTATAAAAACACATAATAATGTATTTTCTATTTTCATTTTGTGTGCATATTTAAATTATTTGCTATATTAATTCAATGTTCATATTATCAAAACACATACTAATTTAATTAAAGTGCTCCAAAAAAATTACAAAGCCGTTAAAAAGTAAATACCTTGCAAGTTGGTAGCTATAAAGATAGATCTACTACTTAATAAAAACATTGCACTAAATCGGACAATCATTTTTATTGATTACAAATATTTAAATTTGTAACTAAATACAAAATTATGAATTGATTTTAAGCTAAACATTAATTTCTATTAGCCAAATAATAGCCGGTTGGAATATAAATAAATTGAAATGGAAAGGTTAAAAGTGAATAAAGCTAGAATTAGTTTTAATCTTATAATTTTCCAACAATATTGCATGATTTTGATGAAACTTTTTGTTGTCGGTTGAGTGGCTATAGGAATTAAATTTATGTTTAACTTTATTATAAGATGAATAATATTTAAGATGATGGTAACGATAAAGTCATTTTTTGGTCTAGCTTACGATTTGATAGATTTTTGCTTATTGGTGATTAAATTTTTATCAACACAAAACTCTTTTGATTTGATGTTTTTATGTTTTTATATTTTGTACTTTTAGCATTTGTATTTTTCAATTTGTAAAACTATCTTTACTTAATTACAATTAAAATTATTTTTCTTACGGACTTCAAAAATGATTTTCATTGTTTAAGAGTACGCATGTCTAGAAAACCTTAGAACTCCTTTTTATACATTTATATTGTAATGTTTTCTCTTTAGGATCATGTGTTTACGTGGTCTTCGAGAGATGGTGGAGGGGGATTTGAGATTCTTGTGGATTTCAAATGGTCTAACAAACCACGTTAGACCTCATACGTGCCATCGTCTTTGAGTCCACCCATGAGACCAAATGGTTATTCTTAAAACCAACTTGCGGGTAGAGGTTGGGGTTGTCAATGGTATAATCAACCAATTTCAATATATTGTCCATAAAGATGGAAAAACCCACCTAACCTACCTTATTTGATGGTTATCATGTTTATCATCTACATAGGTTTGAAATGAAATGCTAAATCCCCGACATGTCCATGTATAAATTACATTTACATACACAAAGCATAAATAATTGTTTCTCAAAGTGGCCTCTAACTATCCAAAAAAAGTGATGAAATTACAAAAGCATCTATTGCAATTGGAAATATTTGATTTCAAAATATTGCATTCATATTTATATCTAGGGCACATTGACTTTGGAGTGCACACAACATACCCATTTATCCTTCAACTAGTTCACAAAATTGAAATGTGGTCCATGTGTGACCTAACAAAATAAATAAGAGGATATCATATGTTGCCTCCAACATTTTTACGACCCCTTGAATTCTCCTCCCTTAGCTCCCTTCTTCATTATATCTCTTCGTCATTTAATCTTTCACCTTCACTACCTAAATTTTACATATCCAAAATATACAAATCACATATATATTTTGGAGCATAAGTTGATCAAATCAAACCGAATAATATTATTGGCTAAGAGAAATAATATATGGCTATTTCCAACTTGTGGCTTGAAACAAATTGAGCCAAATATGAAATTAGGGAAATTATCTTCATCATCTATAATAATGGCGCAAAAACTATGTAACCACAACCTTTTGTTGTTATAAAGTTCAAACTTATTTTGGGATAACCTATAATATCCAATATCCCTTCAATGTGCCATTTTCCTTGATTAGCAAATGAAGATGAAAACAACTACCTCTATAAATGGATTAATCTCTCACAATCCACAAAGTACGCTACTAACATTATGGCATCAATTAAAAAATTATATTTTTAATTCATAGTTCTTGATCATGTCCTACCATCAATGGCATGTTATTCTCACCCCCTCCATATCATACTAAAGTTCAAAACTAGAACCTTCAAATATAACAAAGACCTGTAATTCCTCGTTAAATTAGACAAAAGGTACTTCTTGTCCCAACTCTAGAATAAGAACATGGGCCTTGATTACTCGTAACTTCTTGGCCACTATTATTTTTACATCCTCCATGGTTGGAACAATGAGAAGATTACACATTTCTTGTAAGAGATAGTTCCATATTTCATAAAGTTCAATCAAACAAAACATTCACTTCATAGAAAATCCACACATACAATATAAGTCAGAAAAAAATTCCATATGATTTGATTTCATGCACAAGATTGACAAATTTATAAAATTTCAAGTCCCGTATTGGATGTAACTCCATGGGAATTGAAATGCATATCTAGATGAAAACTAGTATCAAGAATAATATTAATAATAATAATGAATGCATGTTTATCATTTATTATTCAAAGGAAGAATGAGGATGTACATGATATAGACTACTAATATCAAAGACACCATGTTTTTCATATTCCCTTCATTGTAGATTTAGTTTACATTGGTTTTACATTTTCCATTTTCCCATGTAATCGAGAAAAGCTATTTTAAATTGTAATTACAAGAATAATATAAATATTCATCTAAATCCTATTAACCTTTAATCCCACACAACAAACTATTCATTGGAGGTGGTAAAAGTTCATAAAAATAATGCCTATCAAGGAGGAAGATGGAAAAATGGAATAGTTTTATTGAGAAATGAGAAAACAATTTAAGAGTGATCTAAAGTCACATGTTAAAACCTTGACAATAATAGTGCTATTAGTGGAAAAGTTAGCTTAAGCATGGCCTTTTAAGAAACTCAAAAGATATTAAAAATATGCAGGTGTTAATCACCTTGTATGTCATTAGTCGAATGTTTCCTGTAAAAATGTATTCACTTCATAATGGTAGGTCGTCACACCCAAAATAGATGCATTTTTTATTTGCAAAAAAACGATCTGATGTGCATTCCTCAATATAAATGGTAGGAAAAATTCTCATCTATAAGGGCCAAGAGGCAACATGTAGGGAAATGTTCTTCTCCCACCTAATTCACGAGCCTGCTTTTTTGTTATCAACGTGATGTTTTTTTGTTTGTCAGTCACATGTGCGTATTGGATCTATCTCTATGACATAATTGTTGGAAATTCTTTGCTATGTGGACTACTTGTTGTCATTCCATGGAGGAATTAAAGGTCTTGTGATGTGTTACAGTCATGAAAGTATGTAGCAAGATGTCTTTGTTTGTGTTGAGTTAAGTTTTGTGTGACATCTTGATGTTAGTTACTGTTGGGCACCCAAGAACATAGGACAATTGAAAAATTCTAAACAATGAATATTATAACCTTTAGATAAGAAATATTGTAAAAGAAAATACTAATTGAGTAGTAAAGTAGAAGATAACTAACAACCAATCTTCACAAAACATTCAAATTTAAGATATTGCAAAAATTAGTTGTTTCCTTGTGGTCACTTTGTACCAACGAGTTGTTTTGATAGTGACATGTGTCATTATTGAATTTATTGCTTACATATTCCTCGAGCATCGGTGTTGTTTCGCATCGAGGATGATGTTGTTATAAGGGGAAGGAAATGTAGTGCCAACTATAAAATAACATTAAAATAAAATTTAAAAAATATATAAGAAGTGAAGTGCGTGAATGGTGGGTGAGTGGAGTTAGTAAAGGTGTGATTGGAGGAGAGAGGTCCTTGTCAGATGTGGATAGGGCATGGGCTTCCAGTAATGTCCATTCACACTGTCATTTCCCACTGCATAATAATATTTTCAACTGCCAAGGCATGTGGGATTTCGACAAGCATGTGGGCACCTCGAAATACCATCATGTCTGTCATTTTCCTTGCATAAGAATACAAGCAGATGAATTGAGATTTCTAGTTGTTATCCACATTGTATCCCAAGTTAATGTTGAAATTTTTCCAATAATTGGATCATGGCAGAAAATGCAGCGGTGGTCGCCTCACTTATAATTAAATAAATAGAATGTTAAGTGGGACAGTGTTGCTCAGAGATAAACTTGTAATACTGTTATCAGCTCATATTTTTATGTACAAATCATCTAATCTAGATATGTAACTGTAATGGTTTCAATTTCCTCTGAGAGAAAACATATGCCTTCCTCTTTATTCTTGTTGTATGTAAAAGAAGGAAAAAAAAAAAAAGATTTAGAGGCACTCATTTCACGCAGGACGTCTAGTTGGATTGAATTACTTCTGTTGCTTCTGAAATGGTGCTACGTGCACTATAACCTCTGCATCACTTGTATCAAACATCTACCACTCCTTTTTTTGTTATTTATCTTTTATTTTGAGTTATTGATGTTATCGATTAAGACATTGGAAGTCCCTTCTCTTCTTTTCCACGTATGCCTGCAATGCTTGTCTTTCTTTCTCTCACTCTGCATGAAATTTCCCTTGTTTTTCGTTCTTATCCTTTTCAATGGAAGTCTCAGGATATACACATAATGGGTAGTTGGAAGGAAACGTTTTCTCAGCCAGTATTAAAAATGAGAACTTTACTCATCCTTCAAAGCTTAATAAATATCTTCATCACACAACATAGTTGCAAGTGCCCTCTGCAACATGTATGTAAATGTGGAACCCTATGCAAAAACGTGGAAGCATACATAGACGGGTGAACTATTTGTTTAAAGACATAAAATGTGGCTCGAGGAGTAGAACTTTTGCGGATATACAAAATATGAGTTTGTTGAAAATCCATAGAAACTTTCAAGAAAATATGGCGGTTTGAATTCTTGAGTAGGCCTTAGTCAATCATCAAAACATAATGGGAAACATATCCTATTTGAAATTTTCAAGGGATCGAGAAGATTTGTGTGCGTCATGGAGGATAGATCAACACTTGTGAACTGTTTTCTGAAATGCCCAAGCGAGATGCTGAACCAAATCTTGTGGGTTTGACCGACTTCGTCCCTCCAGGCATGGTTCATCTCTCCTCATCTCTCATAATTTATGTTCTTTAGTTTTCTTTTGCAATGAAATGAAAATTTATAACCAAAGGATTTTCATACATTATACTGCATAAAATAAACTTGTTTTAAAAATAGTAAAACCTTGTATCGTAACTTACAAGATCCAATATTGCTTGGTAGAAAATAAACTTGTTCACTCACGTTGTGATGATCTAATAACTATCACAACCAAACTAGATTTATACATTACCCTTTTTAATTGACACACTGAAATTGAGTTCCCTGTAAATGATTGACCGCTCCCTTGTTTAATTAGATAAATTGTAATTTCTGGGGACTCGCAAAGTAACCTTCGTAACTCCGGAAAAGGGAGGTTAAGATTTCTTTGTGTACCTGGTTATGTGAGGTGTCACTTCAATCCTTGGATTGACCCTGAATGAACATTTGTGATCTTTTTGATGCCCTTATAGGAGCCCTGTTACACTATTTTGCAGTGATGGGAAGTTGTTAACTTTAGAAATTTGGCTTTCGTTTTAAAGCTGCCATTCGAAACTTGGTTAGAGAAATTATTATCCATCTTCGTAAACCTCTAGTGTTTTAACAAGACAATTACATGGGACTTTAAGTTTAGGGAAAAAATTTCTCTCAGTATAGTTTGGCAAAGCCATTTCATAGGCCTCGATTGCGGTTTGACAAGGTCAAACTTGACCAATTTTGACTTGTCACTCCAAAAAACTTGTTGTCGTTTGAAAATGGTTTTCTATTTCTCGGTCTCGTTGACTTTGATGAATTCTTCTTATATAGGGGAACTTGTAGGAAGTTTCTCATTGCGTGTTCATCCATCGAACGATAGTTTTGGACGTGGTTTTCTGAGTCCTTGAGCTAACTTTTTTTCATTTGCAACTGGGTCAATTACGACCTGTGGCCTTGGAAAACTAGGCGCCAAACGTAAACCGTTCGCGGTTCACGTTCCATCAGCTGCTATGAACTCTTGGTATATAAGTGGGCACGTAGAAATTTAATCGTGGTGTGTTTTCTCATCAAAAGACAACATTTGAAAGTGGTTTCTTAGCCTCCGAGCCCGATTTGAACATTTTGTAGCTAGCAAGAAAATGTAAAAATAGAAAGTTGTGGGACCCTATTCGTGTTGGCAAACCACCGTGGAATCCTTTGACACATGTTAATAACTATTTAGAAGCTTTATAGTGTAACTTTGTTGTGTGAAATAGAATTTTTCACAAAATGGTGTTTTCTCTCTCTTCCCTTCTCTTTCTCTCTATAGGGTTACGAAATGAAGTGAAATGAAATGTAATGAATACATGTCTCTAAAACTTTTTCTTTTGATTGCAAATTCTAATTATTATTATATGTAAATTGGAACTGAAAAATGTTAATTATGTTAGATTAGGGTGGATGTCGTGCCAGTCGATTTATCGCTGATTTCATGCTCATTTGGTTTTGTAGGATGCAAGAATGATGGCAAAAAAGGTGATGTGAAATTCATTATTTATCATTGTAATTTATATAGTTCATTATAAAATGAATATATGTATAATGTAGTATCATGTTACAAAAAATTTATATTCGAAATTTGTTAATATGCATGAGATGCTAGTTTTTAGGGACATCTAGGAAATGTGTATTTAATCATAGGTTCAATTTGATTCATAGTACACATGGTAAAAAGATTTGATGTATATATAGTAAATGAATTTGGAGTGATATCTTGTAGTGCATATCGGTGTTCGATAAATGATTAATTAATTTGCTTGTTGTATTCTTACGTTGTAAATGAAATAAAGAGATTTAATCGAAACACTCAACCCGTGTATAATATCGGAGCATAACATGTCTTCATGTGTGATACTTTTACCGTAGAAGACACTGAAAAACCGTAGAATGAACTTAAACTTTGCACTTGATGGAACCTCATAGTCTAGGTAAATAAAACTCCTAGTTGGAGTTTACCATCATAGTCATCATGTTTAATGACCTTGTCGTGAACCCACCTTTTAGAAATTACATGGTCCAACTTTATCCAGTGTATGTGGTTTCCTTCTAGTGTTGGTAACCGTGAGGAGAATGTCCTCTCTTCAGTTCCGACACCATGGTTGAGTGGTGAAGACCGCCTTGGAAGTCACCTTATGAGTCCTTGTTTGAAGAACTGAATATTCAGTGTAACCTTACCATCCATGGGGTAAGTAGGGCTAGTACTCCCTTAGTATCCATTTGGATTGTCAAGTCTTGCAAGATAAGATCTAGAAATTAACTTCTTCATTGAATGAATTGCTTGTGGGACCCATATGACATCATGGAGCTAGTGAAAAAGTTGTACTATCACTTAAAATCTTGTTATTAACCTCTTTTCATCGTCTCAGCTAAATGTCTTATCTTTGGCTTGTGACAATATAGTGCCTTGATCTCTCACGAAGGGTTTATAGAGTAAACATGAATTAACCTTAATCTAATCTATAATAGGGATTAAAGCCCTGAGTGAAAATTGGGATTTAAACTAAACCTTAGTTGATTAGGAGATTAACATGTAGGTAAAAAATTATAAGCAACTTTTTCCAAACAAAATTGATTTGAAAGATGTTGACGTAAGAGAACCCAAGAAACTGGAATTTTGTGTCGTAATACCTTGTTATGTCCTTTTATGGCATTAAGAAATAAATAATATTTCACATGTAGAATTGTGAAATGCAGAAACATGGGACTGTACCTTGAACACAAAACACTTGTGGTTCGTGTGTAGTTATAATACTTCTAACCATGAACTTCCTTGAGATGTTAGACAAGTTCTTTCATAACTCTTTTGTTATAATGCGATGGTAATGACGAGACCTTAATACAATGAAAAAATAAAGCATAGAGGAGTGAAAACGAGATTTGAGGTTAGGACTAATGCCACTCTTGGAGTCCTTATCACTTAATTAAACATTTTCATGAGTTACAAAGAATATGAATTGCCTTGGTGTGATCAACTTCGAGAAAACAAATAACACACACACACACACACACACACACACACACATCTATATCAAAGTGGAATTCCACAAGTCATTGAATTAGAATAACTATGGTAGGGAAATAACTATACCATGATTGAAGAATGCTTTTGGGAAAAATCCATCTTGTATCTAAATCTCCCTTAAATCCTAATATTGCGTTCTGGACATCAAGTCACATTCACTTGAGTTGTAAGGGTAAAAATGTAGACATCGAATAAATGTTGGAGAAGAATATTCTTAACATAATAATAAGATAATTAAGTACTTTGTATGCAATTTGAATTATGCCAAATAAGTATGAAAGTTATGGAAATTTCTGTAAAGGATAAAAAGCCAACTTAAAATGGTCAAACTATAAATTAAATGGGGAATGAACTTAAGAATCTGTAGTGGGAAAAAAAGAGGAAATTGTCCTTTCTCAATAATGTTCTTGGAATGTTAATCGTAACTAAGATGTAATTAATGAAATGATGTGTTGTGGGTTTGCCAATCCTTGAGTCCTTTTCTTGTGGTTGGGTCATTGCTAGTTTTCATTCATTGGGGAAAGTGTGGCATTGACATGTCTATGGTGTTGTCATGTGTCTATGTGAGCCGATGATTTGTAAGTGTCGTATGTATCTTTGAGTATTCTTTACTTGGAGCCCTTGTGGCATTGTGTAGTGAGCAATGTAAGTCAAAAAAATTATCCTGGTATTTTTACTATTGTTTTTGTGTGAGTAAAAGTGGGCGTTACATTTGGTATCAGAGCGAAGGTTCATGCTCTTGAACCTCTGGGGAAGATTGGATTTGTGATGGTATTGCATGCTGGTGGTGGATATTGGAAGAGTAATGTTATATAAGTGTGATGTGAACTATGTCGTAATTGTGAAATTTTGAACGCACATGTTGTGTATGTCACTTAGTGCGTATTTTTTTATCATGTTTATGTGCTTGTGATGAGAGTAGTCTCTCTCCTTTTCATAGATTCTATGCAGAGTTCACATGTGATGTACCACCTTATTGTGTGTAACAAAATAATGTTATTGTGGATTGTGAAGTGTTGGAGCATTTTGTCATTATGTGATATGTAGGTGTATTGATGTATTGCATGAAAAATTGGTGTAAAGCAAATTAGATTGTATTGTGATGTCACCACTATATTGTGATGAATCATGTGCATCAACATGTGGTATTGCAATTGACTATATGTTGTAAAGTTAAACATTGTGTTCCTCATACGTATAATTCATGGAATATGCGAGGGTTTGTGTCGTGAATTAGGGGAATATTGTGAGCGTATGATCCCTATTGTACAGTGATTGCACTTTGGGTGTAGAATGTGGTAATGTGATGTATCATAACCCATGAAAGTAATGATTGTGTTTTACCCTGTATATATACCATGTGTAAGATGCTATGGTTAATTTGTGTGAATCACCATTGTGTTAGTGATGTAGTTATATGTTATGTTGTGGACCCTACACTAACCGACCCTAAGGGAAATTGGTAAAATGTGTATGTTTGGAGTGAGGAAATGTGTACCGTTGACCAGTCACTCGAGCTGAGTACGAGATAGGAAGTGGAGCCTCACATAGGCTGAAAACCCACTTTTGTTCATTTGGTATGTGTGACACTTGCTCAACGGGTGTCATGCATATTGTGTTTCACGGACACCTTAGGCTCAGTAGATGGCGACTTGTACTCCTTTCTCTCTCTTGATATGGTTATCGTATGGATTCAACCTATGTGATTTTGACTATGTTGAGCCTTGTTGAAGTGGTGGCGGGATGATTCAGATGGAGATGATGACAATTGTATTATTTGATATGTTATTTTATGAGCTGAGGCTCAATGTTCCAAGTGCCAGCAACTCGTTGAGTACCCCCTTGGTGGCCATATAAGGCCGCGTAGTTATTGTAATGTGTTATTCTTATACATGTATTTTATTTGTAAATTGAAAACTTTCCCTTTTCTTGCTAGAACCAACAATTTTCTTGATTGACATGTTCTTATATTTTGGGCATTTATTTGGTTGATGCACTAACATGTAGATTTTTGCACTAACTATGGTTATTTGGCCATTTGTTTTGCTTAGATTTAAAAATTCTTTTTAAGTTTAAAATTTTTATAGCCTAGCCCAAGGATTTAGATCTTTCCACTTGGAATTTGAATGGTTTGTTATGTTGGTTCTAATGTCGTAATGTATTGGAATTGTAATGCCCTGTTCTACATTACACCTATTCATCCTGTGGCGATCGAGTGCTAAGCATGGAGTGTCATTGTGCCTTCGTCGACCTCGATTGCTGACCATTATGACTATAATTGATAATTATTTTTCAAGCTGTAAAATGATAAAAATGATAATAATAATAATGACATTATGATTGTATTATCGATCAACGATTGTATTTTATTATTACCTTCTTTATATCGATTGTTATCGATATCATCCTCTGTTATCGTTAAACTATCCTTTTGATTTGTTTGTCGCTCCCGCTGATCGAGCCTCGTTGCGCAAATGAGGAAGAGTAGGTTTTGTGGTGGCGCCACGGTTTGGGAGTGGCGTTCGCGTAAATATTTCATTTAATCACTCAACCCACCCACTTATTCAGGAGATACAACATGGTCACGAGCCGACGCATGGCTAGTTAGCTTGACTGGGCGTTTTAGGCTTCAAGACTACACAAGCAATATTAAGGCTCGTGTAACCATTCGCTTATTGTGGTGCCCCTTTCCTTTTACCGCTGGGGCATACCTGAGATCCAGAAAAATAAAAATAAAATAGAATAACGATATAAATAGAATGAGTTTTAGAATAAAATAAATAAAAATAGAATAATAATAATAATGAAAGTAAATTTTTTGAAATAAATAAATTTAAAAAAATGGAAATGGAGTGGAGGGCATGGGAAGGCACGTGATTTCTTGGCAAGGTGCAGAGGTTTGGTGAATGTAATCAAGTGCTTGACCAAATGAAAGAATGGGACAACTTTTCAAAGAGAATTGAAGGCAGAGTGGAGTTGCAGGCATGTGGGTGAGAGTTGGGTCAGTTTGGCAGGGGGCGCCTCAATAGCTGTCACAGTCTCACCAAATGCAATAAACAATTTTCCAAAACCACTCAATTCTGGACCAGTACACTCCTAGCCTGTGCCTATACCAAACGTGGAGCGTAGGACTGAAATTCTCCTAGGAAAGTGCCGTGAGGAAGTAATTGGCTATATGCAGCAGCTACAGGGTAGAGAAGCCTCTGTCATCATAATTCTCAAACCATGCCTTCTCAGATTACCACGGCCGACTACGAGTGTGAACAAGTGCCTGTCATCGATTTTTTTCTCTGCTCAATTGTGACCTCGATCATCAGAACTTGGAAGTGAAAAAGGCTTGCGAAGAATGGGGATGTTTTCTGGTTGTAAACCATGGCATTGAGAAGCAGATTATTGATCAAATGGATTCGGTTGCACGAGATACGTTTGCACTTCCCAAAGAGACCAAACAGAAAAAGGATTCTGCGGGATGGAACCTCGGTTATCTCGCCGACATGCCGGCACTACCCTTTTTCGAGACTATCGGTGTGCCAGGAGCCCCAGATCCCGAAGCAATTCAGAAGTTTTCAGATCACCTGTGGCCTCAAGGAAATCCCAAAATCTGTGAGATTGTCGAGGCTTATACACGCGGGGTCGACGAGCTTATAATAAGCATTATCAGAGAAATTCTGAGCAGCTTTGGGGTTGGCCACCATTATTCTTCCAGTGAGTTTGTGGGGGTCCTTCGCATGAACTACTGTAACTCGCCACCACACCAAAAAGGAGGTACTCTGGTCCATACTGATACAAATTGTATAATGGTAATATACCAAGATAACAATGGCGGGCTTAAGGTTAAAAGCAAGGCGGGGAAGTGGGTAGATGTGAAGCCTGAACGAGAGGATGAGATGGGCCGTATCGAAGCTGCTGGTGGACGTGTTATTTTTTTGGAATGGATATCGTGTTGGAGGTTTTCTTGCTATGTCCAGGGCCCTAGGAGACAGATTCTTGAAACGGTACGTGATATCTGAACCTGAAGTAACATGTACAGATCGGACACATGAAGATGAGTGCCTCATCCTAGCTAGTGATGGTCTATGGGATGTTCTGTCAAATGATTCTGCCTGTGAAGTTGCTAGAAAATGTCTGGCTGGCTATAGACCTCATCGCTCAAAGGGTATTACAGAAGATACTCCTGTAGGTGCCGCAGCTGCTCTTCTTACCAAATTGGCTTTGGGACGGAGAAGTGGAGACAATATCAGTGTGGTTGTGATTGATTTGAAAGAAAGAAGACACAGAAACAGGCTATTGTTGCCTATGTAAATATTGCATGCTACTATATAATCGGCATTCCGCTCGGCATTCTCCTCGGTTATGTTTTTCATTTGCAAGTTATGGGGATCTGGCTGGGAATGATAGGAGGGATAGCAGTCCAAACCCTTTCATTGATGTTTATCGCATGGAAAATAGACTGGAATATGGAGGTGACAGATCACACCCACAGGCACGGGAGATCTATGCAATGTTGGAGAAAATGTCTTGGGAGATGAAGGTAGCAGGATATTTTTCAGATCCAGAACTTGTACTGAGTTTGTTCCTTCAAAATCGATTATGTGACAGTGAGGGTGTTACCAGCAGACCTGATGAAATTTATTTACAAAGATTCTCTATTGAGATCTTACTTGTTGTACGATGTAACTCATGGAAGAGAACCTCATAGAGGCGTGGATCTGTTTCATATCAGAATATTCATGAAACACAATTTGCTTTGCTAGTATAAGAGCTTCTTCAACGAGTCACCAAGTTGGCAGGCATAGAGTTTTCTGTTGGACTTATCACACCTTACAAGTCAGCAATTTTTGAAACATCGTACATGAGTGTTTGATGCTGTCCTCAATCTAATGAAGGAAAAGATTTTTTGATCATCACGGTAGATGCCTACCAGAGCCAGGAACATGGTGTAATCAGTATGTCTCGTGTCCGAGCTTCAAATCATGGGGTTGGTTTGTAGCTGTTTTTCACCGCGTGAATGTGGCGCTAGCACGAGCTCGCAGAGCACTTTGGGTTAAGGGCAAGCAGTGGCATTGAAACAATCATATGCATATGGAGATGGCATTTTAAACCAGGCATGTTAAACCTGCCCTTGCAATCTTCTGCTACCCTTTTATTATGTCATGAATTGAATGTCCTTCTATTTTCTTTTATCTGTTATGGCATTTAGAATGGGCTTCTGCTTTTTCCTTGCTCCTCAATTAATTGCTCTCTGGCTTCGAAAATGGTATTTTGTAGCATAAAATTATTTCACAATGGACAAAATGAATGAACTAGGTAAACAGTAAAACTTAACCTTTGTTTATGTTATTAGTTACTGCAATTGTCTGATCAATAATGGTAATTTATGAAAAGCTATCTCAAACCGATTACAATTCTAATTCCAGTTTTTAATTTTTTTTTTTTTGGCTAGGTTGCTTTATGACTGCCTGATAATGCTTTTATTCTAAATGGATGTAATAGTGAAAGGCAGAAATTAAAATTGTAGAGTTTTCTCTTTCTTGGTAAAGTGTATGATGTTATAGACATTCTATGTAAATTATCTTCCTTGTGAATCGAACTCTGTAGTAGCAGATGTTTTCTTTGGAGCGACTATGAGGATAGGTCGAGTAGACTGTCGTGAGATAGATGGGTATACCCAAGCTATTCATATGTTGTTTTAGAGACGGAAGAGAAGGCATAGTTCGTAGGAAGAGTATTTTGCTTTGTATTTTCCCCTTCGCTGACTGTTAACCTTGTGATTGGTGACTCGAGTTGGGTCACGGTAGAGGATCTTGTGTCGATTCACTTATATTTTCAACAGACTATCCCTTGCTTGTTTAAATTCAAGTATCAAATGAAATGGGTTTCTATTAAATCCATTTTGTAGCTTAGCAAACCTTCAATAATTCAGGTAGGGACTTTCTGAGTAAGTGTTGACTGAGGCATGTGTGAAAATAGAATGGTTATCTTTCTTCGAATTGGGTTAGACTTGTATGAAAATGAAAAAGTATGAATCGACTCAGTTACATATTTTAGTGAGCTAAGTCCTTAACTCTTACAATGATCATACGAGGGGTGGATTATGGGTTTATTGCTGATTATGTGATGTAAGATAATAACAACCTTTGGTGAAAAGACTTCTTCTTGATCCTTGCCTGTGTAATCCAACTATAGTTGTTGTATGTAATTTTAGTTGGATAGAATCTAATTTATTTAACTTCTTGATGAAAAATAATTAGGTTCGGTGAGAATTGCTTGGTATATTGAACCTTCAGATTTAGTTATAGTGTTGTGAGTATTATATGTATGTTGGTTTATTCAGCCGAGTGAAGTTAACTTTAATCTTTGACTGATTTGTGTTTATATATGGTTGGGGCCTATATTCTTCCTAAAACATGGATGTGCGTTAATGCAGTCTTGTTAACAAGTAATTTTGAATATGTTAAGTCATTTGACCGATCTTTATCTTTTTGGTTAATAATAATAGAATGATGTTTGGGTGTTAGATTTCAATCACGTAATCCATAGGATTACTTGACTGAAATCTCAATACTCTCAGCCTTGTTGTCTTCACCAATAAGGTCTCACCTTGATTATCTTTGGAATATCTCTCTCACTTGAATATTGGGATTCCTCCTTGTTGGCTGGTATAAATCTCGTCATCTTGTGAAACATATTGATTAGTGGTTTGTGATTTGATCCATTCTTGAGTTTAGAATTTTACTTTCATGATATTATAAAATGTTAGCTTACTGTTGCAATGGGTAGTCTTAACATGCTCAGTTCTCGTGAACTGATTCCAGCTAGTATTTGTGCAGATGGATTGTGCGAGTAGATTAAAGGAAAGAGTTGTAAAGGTTTCATCAGTGCAATTTATGAAATTCCTTGTAAAAATGTCCAATGTGAGGTAAATTTTGTAATAGTGATTGTAAAGGAATTTAGAAGACCTCTTGCCTTGGGTTGTTCAGAATTTGCGTGAAGATGTTATGTTGTCCTTCTGTAGGTAAACTGGTAACTTATCCTTGTGGGAAATGTTATTCAAACTTTCACTGGCATAAGCATTGTAAAACTTGGATCTTGAGAATTAAGTGTTAATTTAAATCTTTCTGAGACTCTGTATTGATGTGTTATATGTAAGTTGTAATGGGGTGGTTTTCCTTACAGAAGTTACCTAAAAGTTTTATTCAAAGAAATATGTTGTGGTTTAGATCCCCTTGAAAACAAACATTGCCTTAAGTAATCAAGAGTGAGACTATCCTTGCAAAGTGATTCTATATAGCGTGTTATCCCTAACTGAACTAGTAAAAATTACTCTTTTTTGGTGAACGCTAAAGACAAGCTTAAAGGAAAACAATGGTTAGTTTATAATAAGATTTAACAAGTAAGAGAAGAAAATTTTGAAACCACTCAATTTATCTCTCAGCCTATTTAAAAGTAAGTGGCTTCCTCTGGATAAGCTCTTTCGGTGAAGCCTAAGTAAGAGCGCTAATAACTACGTATAAAACCTCGAGCTTCTATTAAACCTCAGAATGAACTAATGTCGTCTTAAGGGTGAATTCATTTGACCTTCTTCCTTTAACTTTATCCAGGGTGTCTTATCAAAATAAATAACCTCCAATCATTTCTTACTGTGGCTTGCCCTAGCTGTGAGAGTGTCATGTGGTTGGGCTTCTATGTTGTTCTGCAAAAAAAAAAAAATATTGTCCTTGATAGGTGTGGACGTTTCCGTGCTGCTTTTATGGCCATCCTTGTATCGAGTTGTTCACAGAGTTAGTTGTATCCTTGGTGACGACATGTTGCGACATGTTATGTGTCAAGCAAGTAAAAAAAAATAAAAATTATCCTGTATTTCACTGTGTTGTTCTTGTGTGATTGTTTGGGTCGTTTTAGGGAATAGGGTCATGGGATTCACCATAGAGTGGTGGAACTTATGGACCTACTTCGTTGTATGGGGGTACGCCCAAGGAGTTACAGATAACTAGCAGGTTGTTGAACCACGAGTTATTATGTCACTTGGGTTAGAGGTGTTTGGACCTTATGTGCCCAGGGCCATAGGGTGACCGACCTCTTTTGTGGAGCAAAAAGGAAAATTTATCTTTATTTTATTTTTCTTGAGGGAGGCATAAGAGACTTGAGGGAGGCATAAGAGACACTTGAGGGAGGCATAAGAGACACTTGAGGGAGGCATAAGAGATTTGTGTGGGTGTGATTGATGCTTTGGGAGGTATATGAATTTGTTTATGATACTTTGGGAGGTATATGGAGTTGTTTTGTGCTGCTTTGGGAGATACATGGAGTTGATTTGGTGATGCTTTGGGGAGGTATATGGAGTTGTATTTTGTTGCTTTTGGAGATATCTGGAGATTGTTTTGTGATGTCTTGTGATGTGTGGAGTTGGTATAGTGAGTTATGTGTACTCTTGTGGGTCTGGTTAGACATTGTTATGTTTGAGGATTGACATTCCCATTGGTATGGACTATTGGATATTGACTTGGAACTATGTTGGTACAGTCATGGATTTTTGGGTCATGTGATACCGTTGTATATGTTTTCAAGCGTGATGTTTTTTTGTTTATCAGTCACATGTGTGTATTGGATCTATCTCTATGACATAATTGTTGGAAATTATTTGCTATGTGGACTACTTGTTGTCATTCCATGGAGGAATTAATGGTCTTGTGACGTGTTACACTCATGAAAGTATGTAGCAAGATTTCTTTGTTTGCGTTGAGTTAATTTTTGTGTGACATCTTGATGTTAGTTACTGTTGGGCACCCACGAACATAGGACAATTGCAAAATTCTAAACAATGAATATTATAACCTTGAGATAAGAAATATTGTAAAAGAAAATACTAATTGAGTAGTAAAGTAAAAGATAACTAACTACCAATCTTCACAGAACATTCAAATTTAAGATATTGCCAAAATTAGTCATTTGTTTTCCTTGTGGTCACTTTGTACCAACGAGTTGATTTGATAGTGACATGTGTCATTATTGAATTTCTTGCTTACATATTCCTCGAGCATCGGTGTTGTGTCACATCGAGGAAGATGCTGTTATAAGGGGAGGGAAATGTAGTGCCAACTATAAAATAATGTTAAAGTAAAATTTAAAAAATATATAAGAAGTGAAGTGCGTGAATGGTGGGTGAGTGGAGTTAGTAAAGGCGTGATTGGAGGAGAGAGGTCCTTGTCAGATGTCGACATGGCATGGGCTTCTAGTAATTTCCATTCAAACCTATCATTTCCCACCGCATAATAATATTTTCAACTGCCAAGGCATGTGGGCTCTCTGACAAGCATGTGGGCATGTCGAAATACCATAATGTCTATCATTTTCCTTTTATAAGAATACAAGTAGATGAATTGAGATTTCCAGTGGTTATCCACATTGTATCCCAAGTTAATGTTGAAATTTTTCCAATAATTGGATCATGGTAGAAAATGCAGCAGGTGGGCGGCTCACTTATAATTAAATAAATAGAATGTTAAGTGGGACAGTGTTGCTCAGAGATAAACTTGTAATACTATTATCAGCTCATATTTTTATATACAAATCATATGATCTAGATCTACAACTGCAATGGTTTCAATTTCCTCTGAGAGAAAATGTATGCCTTCCTCTCTATTCTTGTTGTATGCAAAAGAAGGGAAAAACAAAAAAATATTTAGAGGCACTCATTTCACGCAAGACGTTTGGTTGGATTGAATTACTTTGTTGCTTTTGAAATGGTGCTACGTGCACTATAACCTTTGCATCACTTGTATCCAACGTCTACCACTCCATTTTGCTGTTATTTATCTTTTATTTTGAGTTATTGATGTTATCGATTAAGACTTTGGAAGTCCCTTCTCTTCTTTTCCACGTATGCCTACAATACTTGTCTTTCTTTCTCTCCCTCTATGTGAAATTTCCCATGTTTTTTGTTCTTATCGTAAATCAATGGAAGTCTCAGGATATACACATAATGGGTAATTGGAAGGAAACATTTTCTCAGCCAGTATTAAAAATGATAACTTTACTCATCCTTCAAAGCTTAATAAATATCTTCATCACACATCATAGTTGCAAGTGCCCTCTGGAACATGTATGTAAATGTGGAACCCTATTTAAAAACATGGAAGCATGTGTTGACAGGTGAACTGTTTGTTTAAACACATGAAATGTGGCTCGAGGACTGGAAATTTTGCGGATATACAAAATCTAAGTTCGTTGAAAAGTCATAGAAACTTTCAAGAAAATATGGCGGTTTGAATTCTTGAGCAGGCCTTAGTCAATTGTCATAACATAATGGGAAACATATCCTGTTTGAAATTTTCAAGGGACTGAGAAGATTTGTGTGCGTCATGGAGGATAGATCAACAATTGTGAACTATTTGATGAAATGCCCAAGCAAGATGCTTGAACCAAATCGTGGGTTTGGACCGACTTTGTCCCTCGGGCATGGTTCATCTCTCCTCATCTCTCATAGTTTATGTTCTTTAGTTTTCTTTTGCAATGAAATGAAAATTTATAGCCAAAGGATTTTCGTACATTATCTTGCATAAAATAAACTTGCTTTAAATAATAGTAGAACCTGTATCGTAACTTACAAGATCCAATATTGCTTGGTAGACAATAAACTTGTTCACTCACATCGTGATGATCTATTAAATGTCACAACCAAACTAGATTTCTACATTGCCCTTTTATTGACAGATGAAATTGAGTTCCCGTAAATGATTGACCACTCCTTGTTAAATTATATAAATTGTAATTTCGGGGACTCATGAAAGTAACCTTCGTAACTACGAAAAAGGGAGGTTAAGATTTCTTTGTGTACTGGTTATGTGAGGTGTCACTTCAATCCTTGGATTGAGCTGAATGAACATTTGCTATCTTTTCACGCCCTTATAGGAGCCATGTTACACTATTTTGTAGTGATGGGAAGTTGTTAAATTTAGAAAGTTGGCTTTCGTTTTAAACCGCCATTCGAAACTTGGTTAGAGAAATTATTATCCGTCTTTGTAAACCTCTAGTGTTTTTACAAGACAATTACATGGGACTTTCAGTTTAGGGGAAAACATTTTTCTGTATAGTTTGGAAAAGCCATTTTGTATTCCTCTGATCTCAGTTTGACAAGGTCAAACTGGACCGATTTCAACTTGTCACTCCAAAAACTTGTCGTCGTTTGAAAATGGTTTTCTAGTTCTCAGTCCCGTTGACTCTGATGAATTCTTCTTATATAGGGGAACTTGTAGGAAGTTTCTCATTGTGTGTTCATCCATCAAACATTAGTTTTGGACATGGTTTTTTGAGCCCTCGAGCTAACTTTTGTTCATTTGCAACTAGGTCAATTACGACCCGTGGCCCTGGAAAACTAGCTACCAAACGTAAACCGTTCGCCAATTCCACATTCCGTCAGCTGCTATGAACTCTTGGTATATAAGTGGGCACATAGAAATTTAATCGTGGTGTGTTTTCTCATCGAAAGACAACATTTGAAAGTGGTTTCTTAGCCTCGAGCCCGATTTGAACGTTTTTGTAGCTAGCAAGAAAATGTAAAAATAGAAAGTTGTGGGACCCTATTCGCGTTGCCAAACCACCATGGAAACTTTTGACACATGTAAATAACTATTTAGAAACCCTATATTGTAACTTGTTATGTGAAATAGAGCTTTTGACAAAATGGTGTTTTCTCTCTCTTCCCTTCTCTTTCTCTCTCCTGGGTTATGAAATGAAGTGAAATGAAATGTAATGAATACATGTCTCTAAACCTTTTTATTTTGATTGCAAATTGTAATTATTATTATATGTAAATTGGAACTTGAAAAATGTTAATTATGTTAGATTAGAGTGGATGCCATGCCAGTGATTTATCTCTCGATTTCATGCTCATTTGGTTTTGTAGGATGCAAGAATGATGGCGAAAAAGGCAATGTGAAATTCATTATTTATCATTGTAATTTATATAGTTCAATATAAAATGAATATATGTACAATGTAGTATTATGTTACAAAAAAATTTATATTCGAAATTTGTTAATGTGCATGAGATGCTAGTTTTTAGGGACATTTAGGAAATGTGTATTTAATCATAGGTTCAATTTGATTCATAGTACATATGGTAAAAAGATTTGATGTATATATAGTAAATGAATTTGGAGTGATATCTTGTAGTGCATATTCATTGTTCGATAAACGATTAATTAATTTGCTTGTTGTATTCTTACCTTGTAAATGAAATAAAGAGATTTAATCGAAACACTCAACCCGTGTATAATATCGAGCATAACATGTCTTCATGTGTGATACTTTTTTACCATAGAAGACAATGAAAAACCATAGAATGAACTTAAACTTTGCACTTGATGGAACCTCATAGTCTAGGTAAATAAAACCCCTAGTTGGAGTTTACCATCATAGTCGTCATGTTGAACGACCTTGTCGTGAACCCACCTTTTAGAAATTACATTGTCCAAATTTATCCAGGTGTATGTGGTTTCCTTCTAGTGTTGGTAACCGCGAGGAGAATTTTCTCTCTTCGGCCCGACACCATGGTTGATTGGTGAAGACCGCCATGGAAGTCACCTTATGAGTCCTTGTTCGAAGCAACGACTATTCAGTGTAACCTTACCATCCGTGGGGTAAGTAGGGCTAGTACTCCCTTAGTATCCTTTTGGATTGTCAGGTCTTGCGAGATAAGATCTAGAAATTAACTTCTTCATTGAATGAATTGCTTGTGGGACCCAGATGACATCATGGAGCTAGTGAAAAAGTTGTACTATCACTTAAAATCTTGTTATTAACCTCTTTTGATCGTCTCAGCTAAATGTCTTATCTTTGGCTTGTGACAATATAGTGCCTTGATCTCTCATGAAGGGTTTATAGAGTAAACATGATTTAACCTTAATCTAATCTATAATAGGGATTAAAGCCCTGAGTGAAAATTGGGATTTAAACTAAACCTTAGTTGATTAGGAGATTAACATGTAGGTAGAAAATTATAAGTAACTCTTTGCAAACAAAATTGATTTGAAAGATGTTGACTTAAGAGAACCCAAGAAACCAGAATTTTGTCTCGTAATACCTTGTTATGTCCTTTTATGGCATTAAGAAATAAATAATATTTCACATGTGGAATCGTGAAATGCAGAAACATGGGACCTTACCTTGAACACAAAACACTTGTGGTTCATGTGTAGTTATAATGCTTCTAACCATGTACTTCCTTGAGATGTCAGACAAGTACTTTCGTAACTCTTTTGTTATAATGCGATGGTAATAATGAGACCTTAATGTGATGAAAAAGTAAAGCATAGAAGAGTGAAAACGAGATTTGAGGTTAGGAATAATGCCACTCTTGGAGTCCTTATCACTTAATTAAACATTTTCATGAGTTACAAAGAATATGAATTTCCTTGGTGTGATCAACTTCGAGAAAAAACACACACACACACACACACACACACACACACACACACACACACACACACACACACACACACACACACACACATATCAAAGTGGAATTCCACAAGTCATTGAATTAGAATAACTATGGTAGGGAAATAACTATACCATGATCGAAGAATGCTTTTGGGAAAAATCCATTTTGTATCTAAATCTCCCTTAAATCCTAATATTGCGTTCTGAACATCAAGTCACATTCACTTGAGTTGTAAGGGTAAAAGTGTAGACATCGAATAAATATTTGAGAATAATATTCTTAACATAATAATAAGATAATTAAGTACTTTGTATGCAATTTGATTTATGCCAAATAAGTATGAAAGTATAGAAATTTCTATAAAGGATAAAAAGCCCTTGACTTAAAATGGTCGAATCAGTAAATTAAATGGGAATGAACTTAAGAATCAGAGTGGTCAAAAAAGAGGAAATTATCCTTGCTCAATAATTTTCTTGGAATGTTAATTGTAACTAAGATGCAATTAATGAAATGATGTGTTGTGGGTTTGCCAATCCTTGAGTCCTTTTCTTGTCGTTGGGTCATTGCTAGTTTTCATTCATTGGGGAAAGTGTGGCATTGACATGTCTATGGTGTTGTCATGTGTCTATGTGAGTCGATGATTTGTAAGTGTCGTATGCATCTTTGAGTATTCTTTACTTGGAGCCCTTGTGGCATTGTGTAGTGAGAAATGTAAGTCAAAAAAATTATCTTGGTATTTTTACTTTTGTTTTTGTGTTACTAAAAAGCGGGTGTTACATTAATTTTATTAATTTTAATTACCTCAATATGAACCCACGTGTTAGGTTATTGCCTAGATAATGAACCCCGTGTATTTTTATTGTTTATTTTGAAAAGCTAGCTCATCTTTGCATTGAAACTCTAAGCCAAGTCAATGTTTAAACAACAAAAAGATGAGTTTCCTAACAAAATGAGAGATTTCGAATGAAGAGAGGTGGAAAGAGGTTAAGTTTGATAACTACCTATGCCTATCAAACAAATTTTAGGTCGGGGTGATTTTCTAATATTGGCCTTCAAAAATGCAAAATAACATTATTTATACATTACTAATAAAATATATACAAGAATTTTCATTAATTTTAAGTTTTTAAAATATTTATTTATATAGTGTACCGTGAGTCTATTTAAAAAATGAAGGTTATATTCTAAATATACAAGTCACATGTAATGGTTATTTAAAATAATTGCAAGTATTTCACGGCTAATAACATTTAAAATGTCAAAATGGATGTCAAATTTTACTCTGAATGATTAACTATAAAATGGCTTAATATATATAATTATAATTATATCTTGGTATATATATTTAGATTTCCAATGGTTTGCCTATCATTCGGATACATGTCTACATAACCATTCTTCAACACACTTTGCCAAAGAGGATACCATTTTTTAAAACTTGTAGTGTGTGCATTGAGCTTCGGAATGATAAGTAACACATGATTAACACTAATCCTTTTTTATTAAAAGTACCATAAAACTCTTTTTATAAAGGTGATTTATTTATTATCATTAAGACAATTTGGGGTGGGGAGTGTGGGGCCATTAGGTTGATGATTGTGTATTGGCTCAATTATTATCTTTGAAGGAGTTTCACATCTTTGGATTTAGGGTTAGTCTATTTAAAAATAGTCAAGAGTGTGCATGGATGAGATCCTATTTGGAAAGATGTTGATTTTGAACATGAAACTTATTCGAGATTAGGAATATTTATTTTTCCCCATTTAAGCACAAATTACACTCATGCAGTGAATAATGCAAGTTAGATTGAGATGATATAGTAGATGTTATTTAGATTGGAATAATTTGAGCCATGGAATAGGTATGTGACATGTATGGTTTTAATTTCCCCCCATTTTTATTTCCATGTTTCCATTCATGTATTCGCATTTTCTAACAAATTTAACATCATCCAATACAAAACCTTTACATTATAGAAAACTAAAATAAAAAATAAAAAACCTCGATTAGCGGGTAAAAATATCTTGTTACTCATATGTCCATATGTCGCAGGACTTAATTATTATTGAGTGTTCCTACATTGCTTTCTTTTTGCAATTACTATAGCTTAAAACTAAAAAGCTGGCCTACAATACACTACAAGTAACAAGGAATTTGGTTGGGTTTCCAACATGGAACTCTTTTGACCCATTTAAGCTCAAAGTGCACTCACATGAATAATGCACATGAAATTGAGTTGACTAAGCTGAACACAAATTGAAAATATTTTTGGGTAGGAAAAATCTATGTCATGGAATCAGTGTGGGACATACAAATATTCCATTCCCACCTTTTTATTTCCAATATTCCATTCATTATAGTAAGTCTCCTCTATTGAATTAAACTTTTTCTAATTGAAAACTTTGATGCCATGAAGTTTTTCAGCAATGATTTATTGCTTTTCCAACATTGAACCTATTGGTTTTTTGGCATGTTTTGTTTTTCTCAATCTAAGCATAGATTGCACTCATGTGAATAATGCGAGTGAGATCAAGACATTGTCCTCTATGTGAGATTTAGTCGATAAAGTTATACACAATTAGCGTATATATTTTTGGATAGGAACAATCTCATCCGCGGAATAGATCTATGTGGTGCATGGAGGTATTTAATTCCCTCCTTTTTTATTTCCAACTTCTGGTTCATGTCTACTTGTTATCTATCAAATTATACATCATCCAATGGAAAATCTTATTGCAATTAAATAAAAAATTAGCAAATCTCTATTGGCTATTAAAATATAGTTTTCGTTGATACCCCAACTTCTTGCGGGCTCAATTATGAAAGATTTTTGCGTATTTGTTGTTCTCATTCAATTACTTATGCTTATAACTACAAAGGAGGCTATTTAAGCCTGCTACAAGAATCAATCCTCCCAGTTGGGTTTTCAACTAAGATTTTTATTTTATTTTCCCCATTTTTTATTTTGGCCTCTTCATTTGCGCACAATCCCATTTTGTCACGGTCATCATGCTACTCCAAACCTCGAATAGTTTGCATTTTCCCTATTTTTACTTTGACCACCGTAAATGCTAATTTCACTCACGTGAAAAATGCAAGTGAGATAGATACAATAACACATGCAGGTATTTAATTCCCTCATTGTAATATCCACGTTCACATTCATGTCTTTGTCTTATCTAACAAACTAAATACCACCCAAACCAAATCTTTAACACTGTAAAAAATCTATTTTAAAATGGTTAGTGATTGACAAAAATGAACCATGGTTATAGGAAAGAAAAGATTGATATAGATTCCGTGCAAGATTTTCCCGCACTTCGACTACACCTCCCCGAAACCCCGCTTCTTCACCCTTCTTCCTCTACCGCTCTAATCACTAACCACCCCTTGAGTTTCACTTCTTATAATGCCTCCCCTTTGGCGTTTCCATCATGAGATTTTTGTGCGATCACTAGTTTTATATCTAAATTACAATGTGTTGTGGCTAGTTTAACACATTCATTAACGAAAGCCAATTTCCACATCTACATTTTATTCTAAAAACCTTAATTGCTTTAAGAAAATATTCAAAATTTATAGGGATTAGAAATATACATTTAAAGAAACCTCAACATTTTGTGTTGTAGGAAAATATATTAATAACTATTAAAACTAATACATCAATAGGTCAAGAGAGATTAATTTCAAAACTGTTATTTAAATTTTTAATATATTATAATTATTATTAATTCCATTAAATTCTTCACAAATTTATCAATAATAATGATCTAACAACAATCATGTAATTCGAAAAAGACTCCAACCTGGATAGTACGGCAACTTATTAAGATTGGAAAAAATCATATAAAAGCAATTTTTCTTTGGTTTTTTTTTTGGCTGCATCACTGAAATTGTCTAATACCAACGTTGTGCAAAGCAAACATAATCCCGAGCAACACATTGATTTGTCTTTTATCTCAATGCAGAGCAGACAGACGCAAACTTTGTTTTTTTGTTGCATCACGTTTTGGTGATGACCATTTTGTTTTGGCGCCTTCCCTGTTTACATGCGAGGCCTAGCATTCACTGAAATTGATAAATTCTACATGCTTCTGTTTCAGGAAAACAAGAAAGGATTAATTCATGACGATGAGTGGAGGTCGATTTGTTTTCTGTTTCTTTTTGTTTACAGTCATCTTCATAGTTTTCAGCTTGTTCAGTTTTGGTGAAATGTTGTCTTTTGAAAGACATCTTTCGATAGTGAAATCGTTTACGCAGCTGGTGGACATAAAGAGTAATTGTAGCTCTGCTGAAAAATTTGCTGGAAACAGCACCGCCTCTGTAATTTCGATTCCATGTCCTCTGGCTAACAATACAGTTATTGTGAAGGAGATTCCATGTGAGAGAGAAGGACCATGGTATGAACAAAATAAAATGTGGCATTACCCAGTACAGTTTCCTCGTTGTTCAATGGACGTCTGCTTCAACTATTCGAGATGTGAGAATATGAAGGACATCCGAATATTCACTTACGATAGACCATCTCCCCCTCACAGGTACATTCTTTGGAAATCTCACTTGTTTTGTGTGAAAGTACTTCACTAATTTTTTGAGTTTTAGAACAGCAACGCATTTTCATATGGGTGCATTGTTGGGATAATGGTTGGCTTCTTGTTGTTGGATGAGTATGTTTGTTTGTTCCGTCTTGTCTTTTTTTTTTTTTTTAATTTTTTTATAGTTTTCAGAAAAGATTGGTTACGTTGCTAATCATGTTGATGTGCCTCTTCAGTGTAGAATATAACAGATAAAAAACAGCAAATATAAAATGAAAAATGCTGCAATATCACATAAATTAAACCCAGAGCACTACTGCTGTGCGTATTTCTTCTATTACTTCTTCCTTCTGGTTTACTGGTCTTCCTTACATTGCTTGTTGCTACTTCTATACAGGGCATATATAGAGGTCTTTAAACATAAAAATAGATTTTTCCTTAAAATAGATTGTTGTTAAAACAATTCATGCTGTAAAAAAAAACTTCATTTTAAAATGCTTTTCCTAAAAATAGGAATCTTAAAACTAGACTATTCTATTTGAAACTAGAGCATTTAAAACATGAAAATAAAAACATAGTTTTTATGTTTAATTTGATATTCATAATAATAGGATTTGGGATAAATGATCTATTTCTAACACTTCTCTTAATTTTGACCTCCAATATTTTATTATTCTAGAGCTGAGTGTGCATTTCTGGATCTCACATATCCTTGATCATAAACTTCCAAATAACTTCTCAAGTAATCAAATAATACTTTTTCCAAAACATTTGTGAAGATATCAAGGAACTGATCTTCATATTTGCAAAATTTTATGTTGGAAACATCTAGTGATAGATAAATTCCAACTTTATGTAAAAATATTCACATTAAATGTGAATATTACCTCCTCCAAAATATCAAAAGATATTGTATAGAATATCTATAAAATATCAAGAGATATTATATAGAATATCTAGAAATATCTGGAAATATCCAAAAGCTCTAGAATATCTAATATAAGATATTATGTGATATTTTCTAAGCTAGAAGGTTGGAAAACTTCTATAAATAAAAGGTTTCACTTTGTAATTCTATAAGCAAGAAAAGCAAGAGAAAGGCGCAAAAGTGTTCTAGAGTAGTTTTAATACAAAGTTTGTTTCTACATTTCTCTTGTGAGTTTGTGTGTGTTCATAATATTGATTCTATTTGCATTATCTTAGCACACACCCTCTAGGTTAGGAGTTGGACAATATAATTCGTTCATTTTATACATATCTCTTTGTTCTTAACCAGTTCTTTGATGAAATGATACCTCGTGTCTATATGCTTGCTTCTCTTGTGAAAAACATGATTTTTGGACAATAATTTTTCTGAGTTGTTGTCATAAAAAAATTGTGTAGCTTCTTCCTGATTCTACCTCAAATCTTTTAGTATTCTTCTTATCTAAATAGTTTGACATATTGCTCTGTGGAAGCTACATACTCTACTTCTCTTTTGAAGAACGTTTTACTATCATGGACTACTTTAATTCCTATGAAACTACTCCTGTTCCAATAATATTAATTGGTAGGCTTAATGTTTATATATTAACCCAATAAAATGGTGATTCTTATGCCAATAGGGTGATGTCACTACAAAAGTCAACCTTCTAATAACATAATAGTTGATTGGTTTATGTCTTCCCCTCTTCTCTGTAAGCCTTTGTAATCTAAAAAAAAAAATCAGATTCTCTGTAATTTCAAAATTCAATAAAAGCTCTTTAGATACCTGTAAGTCTAAGTACATACCTTACTCGACCATAAGTCTAAATGAATGCCTAACTATGCAATTCAAATAGGAATTTCCATTCTGATCTCACTGGTTTCATAATCTAAACAAAATAAAAACTATTCAAATACTGTTATACAAACATGTATCAATATTTTGATTTCCTGTGCAGATATTTCTATGGGTTTAACACAACCGAATGGTACACCAGCGATCCCAATGAGGCATGTTTGTTTTTAGTATTTGTGGACATATATAATCCATGGTATAATGGCCATCCAAGGCAGCTACCATACTGGAACAATGGAACAAATCATGTGTTGGTCTCATTCACCTACATGTGGTCATTAACAAAGATCCCCATGGAAACCATAGGCTTCGCCTCACTCCTCGCAACAGACATGCATCAAACCATATACCGCCCTGGATTTGACATCAGCCTTCCCCTCCAACCTAAAAAAACGCTTAACACAATTTCAAAACACTAAGTCCTTTGCAAGAAAATACTTCTTAACCTTCAAGGCCTCACATATTTGGGAGGAAGAGGGAATCTCAGGAGCCATGAAAGTTTCACAAGCATGCACAATGGAGATGACATCATTGTCGCAGTATCTTCCAGGCATCCCAACAACAATTATCAGAATAATTCCAAATGTGACCAGCACCAGATGATCTATAATCAGTATACTTATTTACATCTCATGAACTCTACATTTGGGCTTGCACCTGCTGGCAGGCAAGCGAATTCATACAGATTTTCAGAGCTTATATGTGCAGGAACTATTCCTGTGCTCATTGCAGATAACTATGTGAAGCCCTTTGATACAATGATACATTGGCATAAATGCATACTAGAGTTCCCTTCAAATCAGATGCATAGAATTGTGCCCACTTTGAGGAGGATGAGCAAGGAGGAGGTAGAAGAAAGGCAAAGGTATTGCTTGCAAATATTCTGGGAAGTGTTCAAGGACGAGGACACCCCGAGTAAGGTTGCTGTGGCATCATTGAAAGCTAGGATGATGGGATTTTTTCCCAATAGTAATAATATAGCTGCTAATTTGTAATGATTTGGTACTCATGGTTAGACCTTCATGTTCCTAACTCCTTGTACCCGCGTGGACATCTAAATTTATTCATAATCAAAAATAATAATCTTTAAATATTGTTTAATTACCCAATTTACTATTCTAAGTAGGATATGTTTCACATTCTTGTATCTATATGGACATCTAAATTTACGTTGGCTTGCTCCTACTATTCATTATTAACTTTATAATCTAAAAACATCTCCTTTTAAATATTTCGTAATGACTCGATTTATTATTTTAAGTAGGATACATTTTTAAATTGCTTTTTGAAAATTGTAATCCAAATTTTTGACTTCCTTTTCGAGAATAGAAATTCCTCAACATTAAAGAATAGAGAAAAGAAAACTCATATTTATAAGAAAAATATTTCTCAACATGTTCTACATTTTAAATTTCATATTGATTTGTTAGAGATCTAATATTTTCAGTCTATTCTCCTTTCTTTTTGTGTGACTTCATGGTTCTGAAAAGTTAAGGTCAAATGTCTTTGATACTTTAAGTAGGATTGAGAAAAGACTAACACATTATCTATATAACTTGTTTGATGGGAGCTATACAACAACTAGATTGCACTCAACAAATATTTATGGTTGTAATTTCAAACACTTCAACTTCATGATGTTTCTTGTGCTTGTTGGATATCTAAATTTACATTAACTTGCCTCCCTTTTCATGTGTAACTTCATAATCCAAAAAATATTAATTAAATATATTTTAACTACCTTATTTAGCATTCTAAGTAGGACATCTTTTCAATGCATCTTCAAATTGCGCCCTTTATTTAAAAACACAAATTCTATACCATTAAAAAAAGAGAGAAAATATCTTATATCTACAAAAAAATGTGCTCCTCAAAAAAATGTGTCTACATTTTAGACTATCGAGATCTAATATTTTTCAGTCCATTCTCCTTTCTCCTTTGTTGTTTCATGATCCTTATAAAATTATGTTCAAGTTTCTTTGATATTTTAAATAGGATAGAAGAAAACAACACATCGAAACCAGAATTAAAAACAAAACAACAACAAAACAAAAAGGAAGAGCTCATCTCTGGGACCCCTTCCCATGGGATATAAGATTCATCTTAAGGGATTCATTGTTCCCTTTTCATCACGGTGATTGGATATACATTTTCATTTGTGTGACAAACCATCACCTAGGGTGATTGGATATACATTTTCATTTGTGTGAATGTGAATTATCCATTAAATGATTAGAATTAAAAGAATACAAATTTAAATATTATTGTTTTCCTCCTAATAACCATATAAAGAGGAAGGACAAAGTCCCAAACTCTAATGTTTGAACACAACTAGGCAAAATCCAAAAATGTAAACTATATAGGAGAACACCATCTCTAGTTGAATATAAATTACACTGTAAATGTAAGTCAATCCAAACTTTTTAACTCTATTATTTAAATTAAAACACGGGGCACAAAAATGTATAATATAGATATTGAGTACAATACCTAAAAGGGATAACCACCTCATTCACTAAAACCACATCATCACAATTTTAAAAATATATAACGTATCCACAATATTTTTTATCGTCATTTTTCCACAATAGATCCATCTTGTAATTTTTTTTTAATATTTCTACATTTTAGACATATTTTTAATATTTCAATATAAATACGATGTGAGGTGACAAAAATTATTAATTACAATTATTTTGATTAGAATAATATAAAGACTCGGATCAACATTCTTCCACCAAAAGTGTGTTTACTTGCATGTTTCTTCCCATACTATGTGACTCTAACATCCACATGCTCATTCAATGCATAAAATCCGCATGATTAGAGGTCTTTTTTCATGAGTTCAAAGTGAATGATAATAACTAAATAGCTAAGTGTCCAAGGGAAAAGGAGGCTATTAATACATTCCTCCAAAAAAGATGAGGGATGAAAGTGATTTTCACAGATCTTTAAAATAAATATCCATTGATATCAAATTGCTCCTCAATGGTTTGATATGTCATTGCAGTGTTTTTTTAATGGTTTGAAGAAATAACAAAAATGGTGATTAATTTTTGGTATTTTGAAGGGTATTGTTTTCTATAGGAAGCCTTAATAGTCCAAGTTTTTTAGAGTCCATATTCTATCATGAATATGAACCATAAGATCAATAGTAATCATTAATGCAATTTAATGGAAAATCCATTGAAGTGTTCATTATCACTTGGACAATAGTATTGGATCCATTTTTTACTTTCAATATGTTTTAAAATGTTTTATTGAGTTGCTCTCATATCTAAATTAAGTATAATATTTATTAAGTTAATATTTCATGATTTGACAATAAATTGAAATGGAACAATGATATTACATTCCATAAGAAGGATTATGCTTTCTTATTTGTTTGTTAAAGGTAAGAATCTTTATGTACTATTTTATTTGGAAGTGTCATTTTAATAATGTAAATATAAATATTTGTAAGTAATGTAGTATTTTATTTTCCGTGTTAATAAAAATTATAATTTAATATTCTACTTAAAAAAAACTATAATAAGATTTTTAAATTTTTAATATTTATGTTCATAGGCATTCTTTATTAAAAAAGAGCGAGTATAATTTGGTAATTTGTCACAAATTCCACAATTATAATATGTAAACCATTGGGAGGTCAAAAATTAGTAATGTTGTAATATTTTTACACAAATTGGTTAGTTGGAATTTCACATAGGCTAAGGGATTTTCACTAAAAAGTCTTTATGTTATCTAACAATGTAAGGTTCTAGAAATAGCGTACAATGGAATTCATGAGTCAAATCCAAGTTTGAATCCTCTAATACAATCAAGTGTTTTCATACTTAAAACATGTTATAAAATAAGAAATAAAAATATCATCGAAGTGTCATTTTATAATTTTCAATAAATAAAGTAGTAGTATAATTTGGTAATTTCGTATCAATGTAAACCGGGAGGTAGTAGTTGGAATTTTAAGTCTTTATGTTATCTTAAACGTAGGATATGTATGGAAAGTCCCATGTTAGGATATGTATGGAAAGTCCCATACCTAGATGATGACCACATGTGATTCATTCTATAAACTTATGTCCTATCACATGCATTCATAAGGTATTAAATAATACTCTTATTTCCAAATTTATTTATCAATTTTCTATTATCAATAACGCGCCTAATACAAAAGTTTGACTATAAAATACCTATTATTTTAACATATCTCCAAACTACTGATTTTTCCTCTATCATTTTTAATACCCATTTTTATTTCTACCTCTTCAAGGTGTTTGATTCAAGTGTCTTACATTTTCAGAAAATATGATTATATTTTTCCTTAACTCCATGATCAAATTCATCTTGGACTTGAAAAGTAAAAAACCCTCATTATGTGTTATTTGTTATCTACCTTCCTTTTTTCTATCTACATTTGACATGTATTAATCATACTTTTTATAGTAATGTGAAGGGTCATATATGATTGTATTCATGTTAGTGAAATTTATTAATCTTCACGACATACATTCTCCTTACAAAAACTGAATCAAGTGAAAAAAACATATCTTAGCAATGATACTATGAAGGTTGTCCAAATTATTGATTATTATGAAGTGTCACTATTATGGAAATACCTATTGATTCGCTAAAAAACATTGCACTAATTTAAAAACACACAAATTGAAAATGATATGAACTAGAAATTCATCATGTAACCCATTAATACTCCACTTCCACCCTCCCTATCATTCCCCATACCAATAACTTAAGCATATTTTAAAACCCTTTCTACTATAACTACTTAATATATTGAGCCCATTTTAACTAATCTCTAAAACTCCTATATGAAATCACATGACAGTTCATGTTTTTGATTGTGAAACCCCATGAGGATGACAAAGAGTTTAGAAAGAAAACCGTTAAAATGTAAAGTTAAGGTGCCCTTTAATTTTACATATTGTCCAAATATACACTACATCCTTTACTAGATTAAAAACCATAATGTTTTGAAGAAAAATTGAGCTTAATATTATAAGGTCGAATCACAATAGCTCGGGCTTTATAGTGATAAATACTTATATCTATATTTACCTAGTCAATTTCTATGCCACTTTAAAAAAATAGTGGATAAATTAGGCTTATGTAATTTGTGTTGTATCTACCTAAAACTACTTAGTTCATCAACCAATAATATACGAAAATATTTTTGTTTGAGACCACCTTTCTGGTATAAGTTAACTTACGAGAAATATATAAAAAAAATATTTTAACTTTATTTTATCCTATTGGTTTTAAAAATTTGAATGCATTGTACATGTTGATTATAAAGCCATGGAATTTATTTTATTAGATACATGATTCCTCATTACTATGTTAGAAGCAATATTGGTACAAGAAAAATTATAATCCATTATTTGTTTTTGTGTTAATTTAATAATTACCATGATAGGTGATTTATTGAAAAAGTAGGGCACTCCCCTTAGACAAATGGGAGGGATATGATCATTTTGTGGGCATCATTGAACCATATAAAGGTGATTCAACTCTTATATGTGAACATGGTAATTAACATTTCCATTGCTTCATTTCGTCACTCCAAATATGTCTACAATCCCATTTATGGGAAGTGGTGGTGAAGGAGATGGGAGCAATACGTCCACCTCATGATCAAAATGAACACATCATTTCGATTTTCTTCCCCATCTATAACATTCCATGTATTTGTTATTACCCCTAGCCGTTGAGAAAAAAATCTTATTTAGGGGATACCTTTTCAACCGTGACACCAAATTGGTTGATGGAATGTTTTCTATACCACTATGAACTACCAAAATGGTTGACATGTGAATAATTTTAAGAGTGGAGCTTCTTTTCCTCTTAGGGTGAAGAGAATGTGGACAACAAGGGCGATAAATTTAGGGAAAAAATCATCTATTTTTTAAAGGAGAAAGGTAAAAATCCTTTGATCATGTTATGTGTTGTGGTAATTTTTTTGTATTGCACATTACAAATGAGGTGTTGCAATATTGATGTTCTTGGATGAGTATCATCAAGTCATGACATGATATCTAGTGGCATTTTATTTTGTTTATGTTTTTTCAATGATGATTCGATTGACGATAAGAGGTAATATTGGGTTGGAGGATTTGTAGTAATGTATGGCTGGGTAAATGTAGAGGGATATCCAATGTTCCAATTATTCATTTAGGTATGCATGACGTGTATAATTTTTAGTGTATATGTTTCTCATGGGTGAGATATGAGTGTTTTGCAGGATTTTATGATCAAAGGATGAGAAGATACAAAATATGTGTGTAACACTTACAATATGTGTCATAATTTGCTGTAATCCTTAAAATGTGTGTCAAAATTTTCCTGAACCTTAAAATATGTGTCAAAATTTTCCCTAAACCTTAAAATATGTGTAATTTTTTCCCTAAGCCTTAAAATATGTGTCAATTTTTAGTCTTGATATACCATGTATTTTGTGTTATGAAGTTTTTCTATCTTCGTTTTGTTTATGGATTTTTTTCTGATGTATTAGTTCAACACTTATGTTATTAAAACACATAATAATGTATTTTTTTTCATTGTGTGTGCATATCTTAATTTTCATTGTACTCGTTCATAATTTATGCTATTAAAACACATAATAATGTAATTATGGTACTCTCAAAAAGTTACAAAATCCATTAAAAAGTAAATTCCATTTATTTTGGTAGCTATTAAGATAGATGTACTACTTAATAAAACAATGCACTAAGTAATTCAATTGTTTTTTAAATATAAATAATTAAAATTGTAGTTCTACGTAGGCATTAATTGATGTTAATCTAAATATTAGTGTGTGTTTAAGGAAAATAATGGTTAGTTGAAATGGAAATCAATTAGAATAGAAATGATAAATGCGAAATAAAGGCATGAGATTTTTAGCGTCTATTACATTTTAGACTTTTTTTTGGTTTAGTTCTTATACATTAATGGAAATATTTGATGCTTTTGATGAAAAATCATGCATCGAGTTGAGTGGATATTATAATTCAAAAATTATATTTTCATTTATTATAATATTTTTAAGATGTTGGTAAAATAATTTCATATAATTGGTCCAATTTATAATTTAATTGATATTTGATTATTATCATAAATTTATTATTAAAAACCTCTTTTGATTTGATGTGTTTGTGTTTTCATCTTCGTACTTCTAATATTTGTTTTTATTTCCATTTGAAAATATTTTTAATTAAATATAATTAATACTTTTTTCTTACAAAATCTAAAGATTTATTTTTTTATTGTTTAATTGTACATATGTCTATACAACCTTAAAAATCTTTCTTATTTTTATCGGTAATGTGCACTCTTGAGGATTGTGTTTTTGAGGTTTCAAGATATGGTGGAGGGGGATTTGAGATGTCCACGAATTTCAAATGGTCTAACCATCTACGTTGGACATCTCTCATATGGCCCCCTTTCAATCCACTCATGATGCCAAAAGGTAATTCTTACAACCAACTTGTGGGTAGAGGTAGAGGTTTCTAATCATACAATCAACCAATTTCAATATATTGTCCATAAAGACAACACAAACAAACATAACCTACTTTATTTTATGGCTATAATATTCAATATCTACATTGGCTTGACATGAGATGCTAAATACCCACTATAACACCACTAGCTCTATAATTTTCCACAAAAATCACATATGAAATCCCCTCAAAGTGGCCTCGACTCTCTAAAGAATAAAATGTATGACATTGAAAAATAATCTTTTGACATAAGAAGTATTGAACGTAAAAATATTACTTTCATAGTTATCTTTAGGTTGTGTTCACTCTAGAATGTGCAAAACATACCCCTTTCTCCTTCAAATGGTTCTCAAAAATGAAATATTTTCTATATGTGGCTTACTAAATGAAATTAGAGGATCTCCTATGTACCCTCCAAAAATTTCCCTCCCCTCAAATTTTCATCACTAAAACTCCTTCATTATCACTCTTCCTAAAAAAAAAAATTCACCTTCACTCCCTCAAATTTACTTATGGCTGAGTGCAAAATGTTGTGGCCCACCTTTATATAGAAAAGTTACATTCATTTTTATAAAAAGAAAGAGTTTACGCAAGTTTGTGTGATAATAAGTTATACATTGGTTTAGAATTTTACAACACTAGAAACATAAGAAATGAATGATTTTAAGTGTAGAATAATGTTATATTTTATAAAAATAATAAAATATATTTTTTTGTCTTTTTGTGTAACATACTAGTTTAGTTGTGAAAACTAGCACATTAAGTGATGAATTCACACACACACACACACACACACACACACACACACACACACGCACACACACACACACACACGCACACACACACACACACGCACACACGCACACACGCACACGCACGCACGCACACACACACGCACACACGCACACGCACACGCACACACGCGCACACACACACACACACACGCACACACACGCACACACACACACACACACACACACACACACACACACACACACACACACACACACACACACACACACACACACACACACACACACACACACACACACACACACACACACACACACGATAATGAGATATAATTCTTGAAAAATAAATTTCCAAGGCATGTTATATTATCACTCCTATAACACAAAATATTTTGAAAATAATTTTTATTTAATTATTTAAACAAAACTTATAGGAACTTAACTATTTGTTGTCACACATTCAATATCTAAAAATTTAAATTTTAGTATATTTAGAAAAAAAAATGTTTTATCGAGGCTCACTTTTTATAGTGAGGGATAATTTATCAAAATTTTATAATTTTAATATTTAATTTTTAATTGTGTGTCTAGAAATTAGATTAAAAATTGAAAACAACACTTATGTCATTGGAAATTTATAAAATATACGAAATAAAGGTGTTAATTATATAAACATTATGTAGATATTATGGAACAATAAATAGAAAATTAATATTTATTATTGAAACAATTGGCTTGAAAACCCTTTTCGAAGTGCGAAAGTGGCACTTACATCGTAGAAATTGACATATCGGATATTAGGTCTTTTTATGAGAATGGTGTGGTAGTAGGTTGCCTTTGGATGATTATGGATGTCGGGGTTATGGTCTTAACCTTTCCACATAGGTGTAAATAAAAACCTTGTTCTACAAATAATAGCATAAACAAATTACTTATTTTCTCTACTCCACTTTGCAAAGGTATACTTTTCACTTTGTAAAGGTATTTTTTTAAATGTAGGAAATGAAGGGTTTAGGGAGCCTACCCCATACAAATATAGGATAAAATATATTACAATGATGAAAAAATGAGGCAACATCTACCATGCACATAAAACAAATTAAAACATCACCACAACCAAACCAACAACACATTCAAAACAAAAAGACAAGAGGATCAATCATACATAACTCATCTCTAAGACCACTTCACATTGGATCTTAAGTGCATCTTCATGGGGAGTGTTATTCCCTTTATTTTTTTGACCCATAACCATCCAATCCTTTTCAATATTCGGATTAACATTTTCACTATTATGGATTGGAATCATAACTTCTATATTCTCCTTGGAATTTTGGTTCTTAGATGAGTCAAGGTGAGTGTAAAGGTATGTTTTATTGTGTTCTTAAGTTATCCATTTTAAATGGTTCATTTTTTTATAAAAATGAAGTTTTTGTAATTTAAAAAACATTTTTTTAACGAATTAGTCTTCATTTCCTTTCAATTTTTTGATATATTTACTAGAAATCACTACTAGAATGTTTTACACACTATGAGGTTGAAAAGTTCATTTAAATTTTATTTCACCAAATTGCAATTCAAAAATCTTTGGGATTCATAGTTGCATGTTTGTGTGTTAATGAGATCATTAAAATAAATTATGCCCTTTGTTTTCATACTATTTTCTATTATTTTGTTATAAATTGTGCAAAATTCAAATATTGAAAAATTAACTCATTAGTTGTTGTCAAGTGCTAATGGGTTTAAAAGTGAGAAACCTAGTTTAATATTCACAAGAAGATTATAGTTTTGTATATTAGATGATTTCCCTTAGTTAACTTACTTGATTATTCGAAAAGGGAGTCAATGGGTCTTGAAGAACCTAGAGAGGTTGTATTGGATGGACAAGACTTATTTTCTTCGGACACCGACTTGGATACATAGATCAAATTTTTGTTTGATGTTATAATTTATTTTAAGTTACATTTTTTGCGAATCATTATTTCATTCCCTTTTAATATTTATGCGTGTTTCTAAATAACATACATAAAAATGATGAAATAATGTAGTAAGATGATATTATAATTTAATTAACTCCCATCATTAATATCCCAAATCACAATAACACATTACAAAATGACTATTTTCGTAATTGAAAGGAACGATAACCATATCGTACCAAGCCAAGAACACAGATGCTAATCAAACACCACGATCAATAAGATGAAAGCAATTCGCCAGAATAACTTTGCATAAAACCTTTGCAAACAAATGAGAAACAATATCATATATTATTATAGAACTCAATGCAATACATTGAGAATGGGCCTTGCTTAAATAGGAAAGGAATAACACTCTAAGACCAGTCAAAGTCGTAGATCAAGCCATAAATCAAGGAAATAACTAGTCATCAAAGAACTAGTCAAGACCATAGATTTAGGAGAGAACTAGACATCAAGGATCTAGTAAATACCATAGATCAAGGGAATAACTATACCTAACAACTAGATAATATCTCATAATATCTAAATAAGTTAAAAGAAATATCCACACACATAAGTGGGTGAGGATAAATACAATAAAGTACCTAGGTGAACATGAGCTAAGGTAAATACCTACTCTAACACCCCTCCTCAAGTGAAGCTAGGTGCAAAAAAAAAGTGGCATGTCCACGTGATGAGTCCCGACAACTAGGCACGATGAGGTACTCATGTACAATAATCTGGGAAAAAAGGACACCATGCAAGGTACCCAAAACCAAGAATAACAAAAAAGTAAAGAGAGTAAAGACCCTCTCTAAGGCATCCCAAGAATCTCAGCTAAAACAAATCATACAATGCTAAAGAAGTTTGGTGTGCACTATGTAAGTGCGAATCCATTGTTAGATCATAGAACTCAAAAACAATTGACACTGGGCTTTACCAAAATAGCTCCATACAAGGAGACTGTCAACGGAGTGATGTCGAAAGTGTAAAAAATACCAAACATAATTCGATCAACTGCTGCAAATAGGTGTGCCACGATCCAAGAACAATAAGCAAAGCAACAAGGCAAGGACATAAAATCCAAAGTGTCACGATCCAAGAAAATCCAAGGTAACAAGGAAAGGACACGAAACTTGAAGCAGGATCAACACCACACCCTCCCATATTGTTGAATGGATGGAGTGATGTAACAAATCTATATGAGTTGTCAAAACAACTATTCAAACTTTGAAAAATAACACTGGAATGCACCATAATAGATCCCCCATAAGAGATACTATCAACATGCCAAAGCTGTCGAAAATATGAGATACAAAATCTCTCAACAAACAAGAGAGATACACTACACCTACTGAAGAAAAATTCTCAAAACAAGAAGCATCACAATGCAGAAGGTATAAAAAGTGGAGCAAGAGGCTGAATGGTGGAGGAGCCATGCCTGTAGATCCCTCTCAATGAATGCCTATGTTATCGCCACGAGTGATCAGATATCCACCCCAAATCAACACAGATGGATGAAGAAGATGCTTGCATATGACTTGGTGTAAAATGCACAATGGGTGCATGCAAAAGAACATTAGAATGTGTGTCAGGTTGATCATGTCGACGGCTGAAATCTCGGGTTTCTCAAGCTTGAGTGAAGGTTCGAGAACTCATGTGTTGCTCATGATCCTCAAAAAGAGTCGAGTGAACAAAAAAATGAGCTCTATCAATGTGTGATCCCAATGAAATATCTTCTTGAAAACCAATGTCATGACGAGAATTCCACTTAACATGTGGAATAGAGGAAACAATACCCTGTGAATGTCTACCAATGACTCCACTAGTGAGACCCATAGAATGGATCATGTGAGATCTAAATGCAGTGGTATGCTTCTTAAAAAATCTATGCAGCTGAGTAGAAGTAGGATACACAACATGTGGTATCTTGTAATAGGCACATGTAGTGTAAGAGCATGTAGAACAAGCCTCACAAGTTTAGAAGCATCAAAAGAAGGTTTAGGCTCAAAGACGGCGAGATCAATGTCAGTGGGTACAAGAGAAACATCTACAAGTGGACTAGGAGTATGGATATGGTTGTCCACAATATGATGGTGATGTTGTAGACTAGCAAGTTTGTTCTGTAGGAAGTTTATTATTGTATCCTTATTGTGAATGAGTGATTGTAGAAGAGAATTTCACTTCTTGAGTGATCTATTTTCTTCCACAAATTTTACAATATCCTCTTGAAGTCCACATACTTCAGAGAAAATCATATCATTCTCAAAATCCATGATAGATACAAAATGCAACTCCCAAAAGTTTAGGACGTCGGGCTCAGCCGAAATTACGTCCACAATTGATTACAACACTCTATATTTGACACTTTATAATTATAGTGCAAGTCTAAAAGTAAATAACTCCAATGGAAAGAGCATGAAAAAAAAACACTTTTACAAAAAATGGCACTCAAAACCAAGTTACCGATCAAAAGTTACAAGCTTTTTACTATTTTGCTCTGTTATTTATTGTACTTGCCACTAAAACAAAATAAATTGTTTTTACCTTCACCACACAAATAAAATTAAAGGGGGCTAAAGCTAAGCACCTACTAGTAGGAATCACAAGCTTTAAGCCCTCAAAAAACCTAGTAAAAAGTTTCCTCGGTTTCTTAACCATGTGGTGCAAATCTCGAGGCGAGCCTGTGTATTTCACTGTAACCACAAAAAATGATTGCCCCTACAAATGGCCGAGTTTACAATCGATCTTAGGGTTTTCACACCTTCCGGATCTAATGGAAGCCTCTGTTTTGCATAAAAATGCACGTAGCAACAAAATATCTCTTAATCGTAAATATATGAATATACAATGAATTTATTTGCAAAATAAAACTTACAGACGGATGCCAACAACAATCTCCAGCTCTGATACCATGAAAGGAATGATAACCAGATTGTACCAAGCCAAGAACACAGATGCTAATCAAACACCATGATCAATAAGATGAAAGCAATTCGCCAGAATAACTTTACATAAAACCTTTGTAAACAAATGAGAAACAATATCATATATTATTATGGAACTGAACAATACATTGAGAATGGGCCTTGCTTAAATAGGCAAGGAATAACAATCTAAGAACTAGTCAAGGTCGTAGATCAAGCCATAAATCAAGGAAATAACTAGTCATCAAAGAACTAGTCAAGACCATAGATTTAGGAGAGAACTAGACATCAATGATCTAGTCAATACCATAGATCAAGGAAAGAACTATACCTAATAACTAGATAATATCTCCTAATATCTAAATAAGATAAAAGAAATATCCACACACATAAGTGGGTGAGGATAAATACAATAAAGGTAAATAAAGTACCTAGGTGAACATGAGCTAAGGTAAATACCTACTCTAATAGTAATAAATATTAAAAAAACATGAGAAAATACAAGTACAAGATTATTATGTGAGGATCTAGGATATTTTGAGTGATTTGAGAGTAAAAATAGACTAGTCTAAGAATGAAAGTGCTTCATTTCTAAAACTAGAACCTAAAATTGTCCCAAGTCAAAATTGTATAACTAGGTCAAAACATATGTATGGTCTTGACCCTTCTATATGGTATTAGAATTTATTTGACTTTGTCTCTATAATGTTCTTTGTGTGTGTAACCTAAATGGAATGAATGTCATTATTTCTTGCTCTTCTTTTCTCACCTTCGGATTATCTCGTTACCTTCTCTCAAATACTCAAACCCTCAAACTAAAAGATGGATTTCTTAGAAAAAACATTAGGTGGGATGTTGAAACCCCCTATGCCCCACCAAAGTTTCCACTTCTCCAAAGATGTATCAAACTACACCTCATTCTCGTAGAATTTTATATCTACCGTATTGTAATCGAATTTGAGAAACATGCTTTTTGTTGTCATGTGTTTTGCAAGGAGAAATTCACTTAAAAACAAAAAAACCATACCCTAGTGTCAAAATGTTTTCTATTGCATACCTTTCTAGACACCCCTAGGTCATCCTAGCTCCCATATAAGTCCTATCATTTTCTTCCAAAGGTTCATATGTGTGTGTCATCTTTCCCTGCAGGTGATTTAGGAAGAACATATCATTCAAGTACTTTAGGAGAAGTATCTCTAAAAGTGGATTTTCAAGAAAGCTTAGAAAGGGCTATCATCAACATTTCTAAGACAAGTGCATAATCTCCAGAGCTATGTTGAATTACCAAATCCATCAAGGAGGTGTATTCAAGAGCCAAGGTCATTTTGCAACTTATTTATGAATATTTATTGAATATTTGGTGGTTTTGGAGTAAGTTCCTACAAAGCAGGTTTTTGAGGTGGAAGGATCTTACATCGCAAAAGAGCACTTGAACTTAAAAAGGTGATTTCTGGAGCTTCTGAATGAGTTATGAACCAAAATATATATAAATAGAAATATTTTTTCAGTGCTCTACATGGTTGCAAAATTATATCCATCCTAAAGCCCGTGCATTTTTATAGGCAACTCATTCTTTTTCTTGACAATGAATATTTGAAAAATATATTTCACATAGAAGCTTTACACGAAACAAGACGGTGCTTGTGTACTTAATTAATATGAAAATAAAGCATTACAAAAAAATGAGAGAGCTGAAATATTTATAGATATTGGACAACTTTTATCTCATCCACAATATATGGAAACAAATCACCTAATCGAGAAAATATGTAGGAATAACATTTTTCCCCTAATCGCCCCTATTGCCCCTCATGGAAATTATCTAGGAAAAAAATATGCAACATAGAACATGATCCCACAAACATAGGGATGAGAACACTATCACTTAGTTAACTAACAACTAACGATAACTAATATCTATTGACATAAGTTATAAGTATTTAAATTAAATACTTTAACTTATTACATTTATTCAGATATCAACTAATGATGAATTAAGCTAACTTTTATTACTAACATTCCCCCTTAATTCAGCATGGTCTCAAGTGAACAAGAGATAAATTCTCTAAAACCCTCAAATTTACCTCGAGTAAGTGACTTTGTGAAGACATCTCGCACGCCTGCATATCTTTTGGGCAATATTGGGGTTGGATTTTGTTGTTTTGAACATGCTTGTGTATGAAATGTACTTGCACCTCAATGTGTTTGGTGCTCTCATGAAAAATTGGATTTTGAATAATTTTTACTACTTGTTTGTTATCAACATGTGGGATAGTTGGATCTTTTTGTGGTATTCACAATCCTTCAAGTATATGTCGAGCCATATCACTTCACTGCATAACTCCACCTCTGCATGATATTTTGATTCTATGGAGGATCTTCAAACACAAGTTTTCTTCTTACTCACCAAATGATGTTGGTCAAGATCCCAAAAATAATACAAATCTTAAAGTGGATTTCCTATCATCTATGTTTCCTACATGATCGAATCGAATATCCTATCAAGAAGAAGTTATTATTCTTCTTGTATTCTAGTCCATAGTACATAGTTCCTCCGATGTACCTCGGTATCCACTTTGCTACTTTCTAGTGAGAAACCCTTGGTCCTTGAATGAAACGTGAAATATAGTTGAATGAATGAATCGCTAATATCGGCCTAGTGTAAGTCAAGTAGATGAGACTCGATCAATTTGCTAATAAAGAGTTGCATTTAATTGTGGTGATGGATCTGTTTGAGAAAGTTGAAGTTTTGTCTACATAGGTGAGGAAAATGGCTTATAATCCATCATATTTAATTTCTCAAATGTTGTCTTGGTGTATTTCAATTGTGACATAGAGATATGATTTTCTCTTTGCCAAACTTCAATTCCAAGACAATAATGCAGAAGCTCAAGATCGGTCATGTCGAATGATCATGTTAAATCTATTTTTTTGACTCAATCATCCTCATTGATCCTCTAGTGATGACTAGATCATCGACATATACTAAAATGATCACTATCTTCCCCCCTTTCTTTTTGAGATAGAGATTAGGATCATATGGACTCTTGTTGAATCCATGTTGAATGAGATGTTCATTTATTTTTATGTACCATGCCCTGGGAGATTGCTTTAGATGATATAGTGATTTTATGAGTTTACATACATTTTCCTCTTTACCTGGTATGACAAAACCTTCTAGTTGAGTCATGTAAACTTCTTCCTGTAAATCACCATTAAGAAAGGAACTTTTCACATCCATTTGGTGTATTTTCCAACCAAATTGTGTAGCTAGAGAAAATATTAACCTGAAAGTTTTTATCTTAGTTGTGGGAGAAAAAGTCTCCTCATAATCAATGCCTTCTTTTTGAGCATCTCCTTTAGTAACTAGTCTAGCCTTGTTTTTATAAATTTTTTCGTTTGCTTTGTACTTCATTTTGAAGATCCCTCTGCATCGAATGGGATTTTTCGCTGGTGGAATATCTCTAAGTTGCCATGTATTATTTTTCATAAGTGACTTATATTTTGCATCCATAACATCTTTCCATGGTTTAGACTGTAGGGCTTCTGAAAGTGTGGATGGCTCAGTAGTTTCCACAACTTTACCCATTAAGGAAAAATTGACCTCATTTCGATCCATACTGTGATTCCTCATTCCAATGGTAGATGTGTCAAGGGAACTATCCAATTTGGCATCTCTCATCATACTTGTATACCATTTAGGCATACTTTTAGTGGTTCTTGTGGGAGGTTGAATTTCACCATGTTCCCCATCATCACTGTTGTTATCAAAGTGATTACCATTCTTTGTTATCACTATGGGGATGATTTTTTCATCATGTGAGTGTATGGAAGGAGCATCTTCTTATTTCTTCTCAAAGAACTCAACATCCTAACTAGTGTATAATGTCCTTGTTCTTGTATCCACAAGTCTGTAGCCAAGTGCTTCATCATTGTATACCAAGAAGATAAGTTTTTCTGATTTCATATATTGAGATTAGTTCTTTATTTATTAGGAATGTACATACTCTGTAAATAAAAAAATAAGGTGTGAAATAGATGGATTATTCCCCGACCATGCTTCTTGTGGTGTTAATCCATCAAGAGATACAGTGGGAACTCTTTTTAGTAAATAGACTTTTGTTTTAGTTGCCTTGGCCCAAAATGTTTTTGACAAAATTACATCATCAATCATACATAACACCATATCCATGATAGAATGATTTTTCCTTTCAACAAAAACATTTTGTTGTGGTGTGTGAGGAGGATCCATTTGATGATGAATTCTATGTGTTTCCAAAAAAATGTTGAAATCATTATTGGTGTATTCTCTTGCTCGATCTGAGTGGAGTGTTTTTATTTTCCTACCAGACTCTATTTCAAAAAGGGATTTGAACTTCTTGAAAGTTTCAAAATCTTGGTCTTTTGTAGAAATACATTATATCCACATTTTCTTGAAAAATCATCAATAAAGATCATCAAATAATGAAACCCAGTGAGTGGCTAGGTCTTATTGGTCCGCACATATTGGTATGAACCAAGTCAAGTTTTTCCTTAGCCCAAAATGTACTATGTTTGAATGGTGCTCTATGTTGTTTTCCTGCCAAACAATGTTGACATTTATATATACCCTTTTTAGAAGCAGAAAACCCTTACCATGTTGTATTGAAAAAGTGTGTCAAGATAGCCAAAACCGACATGTCCAAGTTTTCGATGCCATAGTTGAGCTAATGTTTTATCCTTGGCTACAAGTGCTTGATCATTTCATAAAAAAATCCAACTGAAATATTCTTCCCACACTAGAAGCAATTTTTTGTGACTTATCTAAAATTATTGAACTTTGTGACTTATCTAAAATTAGGAACATCTATAATTTTTTTTCTGCCTTTACAAAATCAAAGTCAATTTTGAGATTGTGATCTAATAACACAGTCACGTGGAAAACAGGATGGGATCGAAGGCGTGAAGGAATAGGAAGGCGTCGCAGAGGTACAGAGTCAAAATTTTGAGACTTAGCCAATTTTGTAGATCAAGTCTTTTTTTAGAGGCTGGTGTGCAGAACACACAAAGAAATGCTGAGACTTGCCTCGCCACGCTTTATCTATATTTCAAGGATCATATCAAAGCACTCTTGCATGGAAGTAATCCAAGAATAGATTCATCACTCTAGTTAACTATAAGTGATCTATAGATAGCATACTTACATGTATGGCTATAATTGTAAATGGTGCATGGCTATTATTAGCATGCGACCTATTTTTGGCATAGTTAGTGGTGAAGGGAAAGTTCCCCACCCTATATATATTAGATGAATCACCTAGTTGATAGAGCGTGTTGAAGGGTTAGAGATTCATGAGTGCATGAGACTGGATAATTGTAACAGATCCATGCACGCATGACTATTATTGTATTAAGCCTCTGTATTGTTGTCATGTTTAATATATGAAGAATGTTGGCCAACCAAAGTGTCTTATATGTGTTATCATTACATGCTATTGATTTCTTGATGATTTATACTTAAATACATGCCTTTATAGATCTGGTTCAGTATAACTGTGTAATGATGGATTAGTTTCTAACTATATGTCCTTATCGCTTCACCATGCTACCATCCTACTACAACAACCCTAAAGAGGGACCTGGTACCTTGGCGCGCTTTGGGTGAGCACTCAGCCTATGCTGAGTGATGTGCCAAAGTGCGACTAGGTGTTATCTGAGAATTCTAGGTTGCATCATTGGTTCCATTTTTGGGACCTCTTTTTAGTTGTTTTCAGGATGGTTCATGATGAAGACATACCGGATAACTTTGGTGAGTGTTGAAGAGTGGATTCATGATCTAGAGGAAGAATACACATGAAGGTTTAGCACTGGATCCATATTTAACGCATGCACTTGGGTAGAGAAGAATTTGTATGACAGTTTATACAAAAGCTTCTTTGCTATCTTTCCCATAGAATTTATACGAGTGGTTGACTACATATGTGTCTAAGTGGAATTGGAGGTATCGCACACTTGTTTGGACACAGGAGGAATTTCAAACACTATATGATGTTGACTTGATCTGGACTCGCGTGGTAGATACCTGGTTTCGTGGTGTTCTAAATAGCTATATTTTGGAGTATTCAATTTCAACTTATTCGTGCCCAGAGGTAGCTGAGTTCCAGTTCCTATGGTATCCTAGAGGGATGTATTTACAAGGTATTCCACTAGCAATCAAGATACTGATGGTAATGTTGAACTTGGAAGATAAGCCCATGGCAAGCTAAAAATTTCACATGCTAGGGCAAGAATAGGATTGGTGAAAGATGGTAGACCTAGCGGCAACATGATAGAGGGAAGAGAGGTGGCTGAAGTATGATGAGGCGCGTGAGAGGGAATTATGCAAGAAGCAAGAAGTTGCAGAACGGATGGTGTTGTGGAGAGAGATGGCTCGTGAAGGATTTGAGGCTCATGAGGATGAAGAAGAGCTAGAGCATCAGGAACTCCCCCATCTAGGAAAGCATGACAGAGAACCCTCTTCAGCCTCACATGGAAGCGTGCCAAGATATGACCTGGGCCACGGGTGCACATCTAAGCCAACCTACTGACCTAGCCCTTGCGCTTGGTTTTCCAGTATCTAGTACAATAGGTAAACAAAGTTTTCATTTAGGAAGTGAAAGAGCAGAAACAAGTCAGACAACAAGTACATCAATGGCAAGCACAAACAACTTCATTATTCTTTGGGGGTATATTTTAGGCTCATCATCTACATAGAATATGAGTATGTCGAGTGTGGGATTCACCTCTTGAACTGGGACTACTTCATAGACTGTAGGGGTCCAGTATAGTACCACTTTGTCGGGACACAGGGGAGTGCATCTACGGGCCCTATTCCAACTTCAGGAGGAGGATCGGGAGGTATGGGCAGTTCTAGTTCGATGGTTTGGGTGGTTTTGGAGGTAGAGGAAACCAAGGAGGTTCTGGGTCGGGTGGTCAAGGCCCGCAACAACCCCAAAACATTTATATGGAGATGTCTCTTCGTCTCCCAGAGTATAGAGGTATCGAGGATGCTGCTGAACATATTCATATGTGTGAAATATTGTGGCACACAAAAGGTATCACGGCTTCTGAGCATAAGGAAAGTCAATTTGCTACTACGTTATAGGCACGCACGCACATACTGGTATAGGAAGTTTGATCCCAATAAAACTTGTATTGATTATGCAACATTGAAAGATGATTTCTTAAAAGAGTTCCATATCCCAAAGTTTGAGCAGAAGAGTATAAGCACACTTAAGGATATAAAGCAAGGCACTACTGAAAGTGTACATGAGTATGATGCCCATTTTAAAACACTTCTATCCAAACTCTCCTATGACATACATGTAATTCAACATGCACAATGGTTTGTTGGGGATTGATTACTCCATTTCAAAGAGCACTATTGCATAAGACTTATACCAACCCGTGCAAAGCATTGGAAGCATCTCTACGCACTGAGGCAAGTTGGGAGTATTGACACTGGAGTTAGTCCATTCTTGGAGGCTCAGATAATAGCTATGGTGAAAACAGTTAGAGAAATTATCAACAAACTCAGCTCATGAGACACGCTCAGGAATCTGGTGTATAGATTGTGAAGTGGAAGGCCACACCAAGGATAGTTTCCCTCAGATCTATACATTCACTACTGTTAGACTGTGAGATTTTCCATTTGAATCATGATGCTAGTCACTGCCCCCTACTACAACGCGTGATCAGGAAGAATGTATCCTCTTTTTGTAAAATTTGTAGGTCCACAACCCATGATACTGAAGATTGTAGATTGATTGGCCAGATCCATGATGCCATTGATATTAGGGTATGACAAGTGAGTCTGATATAGTTCTAAAGGAAAGAATGAGCATCAGGATAGGGATTATAATCAAGCGCGATATGAATGGGGATATCGAGGAGGATATGGAGGATGAGGCCGAGGTGGTGAAAGAGGTGAATTTCCTTGAGGAACTTACTATACATGTGGCTCACCTGACCATTATAGGTGTGAATGCCTGCAGAATATTTCCTATTCATTTTGTGGAAAGGGGCATAGTTATGAAGAGTGTCCAGACTTGTATGAGCATCTCAGTAAGCAACACAAGCAAGAGAACAAAGGTGCAGGGATGGTTAGAATCTAGCGCGTGGTAGAGAATTAGTGGATGCCCAAGTTAACACTAGAACCCGAGGTAGTAACAGTCAAGATAACCACACGAGATGAGGCGGCACACGTGAAAGAGGTATTGCAATAGAAGTCAACAATCACTAGGGAGGAGGTTTTGCATGCTAGGTATCCAGATCTAACTCATCAGAAAGAAGTCTATTAGGAAACTATGGAGGTCCTTAGAAGCCTTCAAGGTGAAATACAAGTGTTTGAAAGAGCAGTCTTAGAAGTTGGAGCATAAGGATATAGAAAGGCCCCATCTGATATTGATGACATCAGAGAGGTATGTAGAATGTTGCGCCAGGAGAATATTATTCCTTTATTGGGAAATTGGTTGAAGGGGAATACTCCACGCATGGGAACTGAGACTAGAAGACAAATACTCCATGTGAATCTCCCCCCGATAGCATTGACTATGACAAGGAGATCACTTTGAATGTTGTTGTGGATGGTTGGTTGTTGAGCAATATTTTGATTGACATAGGTGTGGAAGTGAATGTACTTACATTGGATGCATGGGTACAAATGGGGAGACCTCCATTAGCAACCATCATCTAATGTATTGTTCATGGCAAACAGAACAAAAGCTACTCCCATAGGAGTTTTGAAGGATGCATCTATCACTATACAAGGGGCCAAGTTCACAGGAGACTTCAAAGTGTTAGCACTTGCAGAAGCAGATAGCTTCCCAACTTTGCTTGGGTGCCCTTGGTGTTATGTAAACAATGCTGATTTGAGGTTTAACAAGGGGTATATCAGCTTCGAGAACAAGGAGGAAAGGGTCATAATACCATTGAAAGATGGGAAATCCATACCATATGTGGAACCTTTGAGTGAAGAGGACTTGAACAGAATTTATATACGTGCTATTCGGGACCCAGAGGTCAATGAGCCATCTAAGGAAGGAATCCTTCATTGGGAAGATTCTCAGTCAATCAATGATACTACCAATATTGCTTGTGATAATTGGGCTCATGGTACTTATGAACTAGTGGGGCGTGAAGTTAAGCATGTGCAGTAAAAAGGGTTTTCACTCTGTTCGATGTATAGGTCGCCAAGACCCGATATACTGGATCCGAAGATTTGGCTGGATTCTTGCAGGCCATGGAGGAAAACTAGGCTGACCAGATTAAAAGATGAGATATGCTATCATATACTTTACATGGGACAACAACACATTGGTGGGTGGTTCACAGGGATAATCTCTTGGAATGGGGAGAGATTGGGACCGCCTTATCAACCAGGTTTTCAAGAAGTAATGCACCTACAAAGATTTTCCCTTATCATGGTGATCAACCTGTTTCAACATCATATCTAAAGCAGTGTGAGAGACTCTAGACAATAGGATAGGAAGCATTACCACCTCACTTTAGGTGCATCGGTTTTATTCTACTCTATAAGGTTGCACGCGTGCTTGGTATGTATATGCTGAATTACATCGCGACACTAGAAATTGGCAGAATTTGACTGCAGGGATGATCCAAACTTTTGACTTCTTCTCATCTACACCACCAGTGAACAAGGCTTTAAGCTTTATCAAGTGCTTAACCATGGGAGACAGTGGGAAAGCAAGAACTTATTTAGGACTTATTTGGTGTTATGATCCTCATGTGTGGATTTCACTAATGCCTCAAGGTTTTGGTGTGTGATTCACTACAAGAAGAAACCACCCATGTTTGAATCCTACTCGGTTGGTTATGTCATGTAGCCGGGGTCCATGGGGTTTCTAAATGTTGGTGAAGCGGGGATCATATGTATGGAAGTGCGGGCGCAAACCCAGCCCAAGTCGGGCTCTATGGAAGCATGGTGGGATGTTATGATCCTCATGTGTGGATTTCACTAATGCCTCAAGGTTTTGGTGTAACGGTTCGTTACATTTGGTAAAAGACAGAGACAGGGGCACGTTTTGAGGAAGAAGTAGATGATACCATACTACTTGAGCATGCTTCTTTGGAAAAGACAAGGGGAAGTTGGTTTACATAATTGATGATGAGGAAGTTGAGCACTTGGAAGTTGATCATTCACATGGAGCACGTGAAGTGTTAGATAGTGCGGATGTAGATACGCATGCATATCATGAACCTATGAAGACAACAAAGGTAAATATTGGCACAAAAGTTGAACCTAAGGAAGTGATAATTGGGGATTATTGGTTAGAGTCAGAAGTGGCAAAGATCATAGAGTTACTTCGAGACTATGAGGACTTATTCCCAAGAGGATACCATGAACTTAAAGGCATGCATAAATCACTTGGAGAAATGAAGATAAAGCTTAAGGAAGGTGTGCGCCTTGTTAGGAAGAGACCTTATCAAATGAATCCCAATTTACATGAGAAAGTAAAGGAGGAAATTGACAAGATGTTGAAATCTGGGATCATTCGACCATTGGATGAGTCAGAATGGGTCAGTCCTATGGTGATAAGTATCAAAAAGGATGGTAGGATTTAATTTGTGTTGATTATAGAGATTTGAATGCAACATGTGTTACAGATCCTTTCCCTATGCCATTCACAGAGGAAATATTAGGAGTGGCGGGCGTGCGAGATATATTCATTTACAGATGGGTTCTCAGGGTATCATCAGGTTAGGATTTCCCTAAGATCAAGAAAAGACCACCTTCACTACTGAATGGGGAAGCTTTGCCTATACTGTGATGCCCTTTGGATTGAAGAATGCACCTGTTGTATTCTCAAGGATAGTGGTGCAAGCATTCAAGGATTTTATTCACAACTTCTTGTAGGTCTATCTTGATGATTGGACCATTTATGGGCTAATTAAGGATCATTGTGACAATCTGCACTTAATGTTTGAAAGATGTAGATAGTTGAGTATCTCATTGAATATCAAGAAGTGCATATTTTCTACTCCCTTTGGCATACTTTTAGGACACATAATCTGCAAGGAAGGGTTGTTGGTCGATCCAGCTAAAGTTACGGTCATTTTAGGCTTGAAAGCACCCGCCAGTCAGAGTGAGGTGCGTAGATTTTTGGGTCATACAGGGTATTACAGGAAGTTTATAAAAGGGTATGCCAAATTTTCCACACCCTTGGAAGAATTACTCAAGGGGAAAGGTACATTCTATTGGGGGGAGTCGCAAAGCAGAAGCACATTTGAGATACTGAAGAAGAAACTTACTACCGCACCTATCTTGCACTTTCCTTCATGGGATAAACCTTTTCATGTTCACGTGGACGCCTTTGGCATGGCCATTAGTGTTATCTTAGCTCAACCTAGAGAAGGTATAGTTGATCATCCCATTTTTTTTTCTAGTAGGAAGTTGACCCTGCAGAACAAAATTATACCACTACAGAGCGAGGCTTTTTCCATGATATATGCCTTGCACAAGTTTCGATAGTATCTGTTGGCCACACCTTTTGTGTTTTATACAGATCATATGGAATTGAAGTATTTGGTGAACAAGCCCATCTTACAGGGGTGCATATGTAGATGGATGCTCTTATTTCAAGAGTTTGACTTTACAGTTGTGGTAAAACTAGGGAAAAGTAATTCTAGACCAGATCACTTGTCTAGAGTTCAATCAGGTGAAGAAGCACAAACAATAGAAGAGACCATGCCTGATGCATAGTTGTATAGGTTACAACGTGTACCAATGGAATTAGAGGACATTGTTGTCTTCCTAAGGATGGGGATGGCACCAGAAGGCATGAGGTCCTTGGAGAAAAAGTAACTTGCTATACGCGCGACACCATTCATGTTAATCAGTGGTGACTTATACAAGTTAGGTAGAGATGAGGTGTTATGTCATTGTGTATTAGAGCATGAATGAAAGGATATAATGGAGGAAGCCCATGGTGGTATTGTAGGTGGCCACTATGTAGGTGATGCTACAAACATGAAAGATCCTACTTGTTGGTTTGTGGTGGGAAACATTGTATAAGGATTGTAAGGAGTATTGTAAGGCATGTGACCATTGTCAGCATCTAGGTCAACCAGGACAGAGGGATGAGATGCCTTTATGACCAATTACAAGTGCAGAACCCTTTGAGAAATGGGCGATAGACTTTGTAGGGCCTATTTCACTAGCTACGCGTATAGACTAGATCACGCTATATCATTACTTGTACAGATTATCTTACGAGATGGGTAGAAGCAACACCTACGAAGGACTGTATAGTGGCTACAGCAATAAGGTTCTTATGGGAAAATGTTCTTACTAGGTATGGCTATCCTTTAAGTTTAACCAGTGATAGGGGCACCCATTTTTTAAATGAGACAATCTGAATTCTGTTAGATGAGTTTATGGTTGCCCACCACAAGACTACACCCTATCACCCTTAGGAAAATGGAACTACTGAGGCTTTCAACAAGATTTTGAGCCACACATTGACCAAGATTTGTGATGTGGGATGAAAATATTGGGATGAAAAAGTATCTGCTATTCTTTGGGCCTACCGAACAACATATAAGAGATTGAACAAAGCCACACCTTTTCAGTTGGTGTTTGGCACGGAAGTTGTTCTTCCTATAGAATTTATGTTACCTTCTTTGCACATTACGTGCGCTAGAGGTCTAGCTGATGAGAAAGCTTTGGAAGAATGATTGAGAACATGGTTCAACTGGATGAGGTGCCGGGCCATAACACGATGGAGTCAAACAGAGAAAGTGCGCTAGAAAGCATGACATGATAGGCATATCAAGGATAAGAAACTTGCGGTTGGACAAATGGTACTTTTGTATGACTCTAAGTTTTTGTGCCATCTAGGGAAGCTCAAGGTGCATTGGTTGGGGCCGTATGTTATAACTCACATACTTGAGTCAGGTGCTTTCCAGTTAGAAGCAATTGATGAAACACGGACTACCGGTTACTTTAATGGGAGTAGGTTGAAGCCCTACTATAAATAAGTCTTCTTGGTGTTTGTAATAAGGCAGTGTTGTTCCAGATAGATTAGGTTTCCCTTTCTGCATTTCCTTAATGTGTTTCTTTCATCGTCGCTATGCTTTGTCAATTTAGTTCTTGTTTTTGTGTAATAAGCACGCTTGCGCATGAAGCTAACTACAATATGAAGCATGTTGATGCACAGAGGACTACACATACTTTTAGTATGGGGTGGATTGTTGGTGACTCCCAGGTATAATGCTATGAAGATTGGAAGGTATAATGCGGATGTTGAGGAAGTAAGCTGCTAAAGGTGATTTACAAAGGATTGCTTCTCAAAAGTAACCAAGGATGGAGATGAATGAAGGAAAAGTATAACATGAGGTAAGCGGCAGCCATGATAACTACTAGGAGAAGGTGCAGTGATGAGGTACTCGGGTGCTAGAGTGCGTGCTGAAGAGAAGTCTATGACCAGAAGGTAGGAAGGTGCGCTAGAAGGTTATAGTTGTGGCGTGAAGATGTACCATGTAGAAATGACAAAATTGAGCAATAAATGAGAAATATTTGGTAGGTGGAGGAGTAATTAATGCATCAAAAATTGAAAATCTATATAAGGACGGGATGCAAATTCATTTCTACCCTTGCAACTACGAGAATTCGACGAAGAGCTAAGTGTGAAGAGTTGAGTAAGTGATTCAAGGTGTGAAGAGGGAAAACCAGTGTGAAAGGTAGATCTGTGTATTGGAGAAGCTTGTATCCCCATAGGAGAAGGGTTTGAATGAAGCAGATTGACAGAGCAGAGCTAGGGCATGCGATTTCATGATTACAATTTAGGGCATGATTGAATTGGGTTAGGGTTTGAAGTAAACCATTAAAGAGTTACAGAAGAAGGTGTAGAAACACAACACAAAGGGAAGAATGGCTCCAAAGAAGGAAGCAGTAGCAACAAAAGGAAAGAAGAAGGTAGTAGTGGAAGAGGAGGAAGAGATGACTCCTGAGAGCAATTTTTCAGAGATGCAGTACCCTGAAGAAGTAATTGTGGGCCAGGAATGGGATTCCCACATACGAAAGAGAAAAATAAGTGAGTACAACCACCAAACCAAGGACAATCAGAAGAAGTTGGATGATTTACTTAACTCCCGAACAGACAGGCGAACTGGTGATGGGATGCCGATATATGATGATGCAGGGGAGAAGTTACTGAAAAGGATTGGTGTTTACCAATTATATGAGCTCCCATACTTTGGGAAATATGCACCATTATATAGGTGGCTGATGAGCCGAGTCCATGAGGACTTCTTCTATTTTGCAGGGTGAAGGGTAAGACTAACACCCATTTTAATTGCCATGGTAATAGGTTTAAAGGCAACAGGTGAGGACATCAAAAATGACCTAACTGACAAGGTTGCCATATTGGAAACACAAAAAGCACTGGGATACTAGAAAGGACCACATGGAATGGACATAGACAAATTACATGATTTTCGGTAGTAAAAGCAAGCAAAGCGCACCTAGTTACAAAATTGAATGACCAAGATCATTGGTCACAAGTAAACTCAATGTGGTTGCATGTGGCAAAGCGCATGTCAGAAGGGGTTATTTACAACATTGCCAAATTTATTATAGAATAAATAGTAGAGGAAGTGCGCACAGGAAGTAAGATAAGTTTTGGTTTTGTCTTACTTTCTTTAGTATTCATGGAGATTGGAGTACCGGATGGCCCGAAAGAAAATATATGGGAATACCCCATGAATAACAAGTCTCCAGCTGAAAGATTCAGCAAGTATCTATGATAGATGAGGTAAAGGAGAGAGCGGAGATGTGGTATGATAGGCTCCACGTGGCTTTTGAAGAGGAGTGGCGCATACCAAAGGAGTTTCCCTGGTATTGGGGAAGCAGGCTCAGTTTGTTGTTTACCAACACTTTTGTATTGCATGTTTTCGATGGTGGATGGATCATGGAGCCCCTAGTGCAAACTACCATACACGTTCACAGTGTGGTATTTTCAAGCTTCCGTTCATCGGTTCACTGATACAAGGAGGTTAGTATTTAATGCAGACAAGGTGGATTGCGAATACCACACCTTGCGAAAGAAGTATGGATATCCTGGGGAAGAATGCTTACAACGAGAGTATTATCTCAGAGATTTTGAATATCAAACTAGAAACACTTGTTGTTGGGGATATCGGGGCCACGCTCATATATCTCCAACTTAAACCAAAGATGGAAAATAATAAGTATGTAGAGAACGAGTTCGCGCTCCCAGGACCACCAAAGGGGAAGCATACTATGGAAAACATCCCGACACCTAGGCCTTCTAAACCCATGTAGGATGACGAGGAAGAGGACAAAGAGCATGAGGATAGTGGTGGTTTGGTGTGCACAGGAGGAAGCAACCATCTAGTGGATAGGAGGAGGAGCGCGTGATGGATTCACAAGGAGAAGAAAATACTGAGGTAGCACAGGGTGACCAAAGGTTTAGAAAGGTGTTCAAGCACACAAGGTCATAAGGAGAAGCCCAGTAGACAACAAGGAAGTCACCATGACTCTCACTAGTAAGGAACCTGAGGAGAAGAAGAGAAGAAGAAATCTCAAGCTAGATGAAGAAGTGGAAGAGTATGAGGAGAAAGTGCTTCCATCTCCAATCCATCATAGGGCAGAAGAGGAGCCTTAGAATGAGGAGGAAAAAATAAATGGAGAGGAAGAAAGGGAGCAATCAGAAGCTACACAAGGCAAGGATGAGGATACAACCAATATTCCTAACCTTGATGCCACCATTCCAAAAGGGCCAAGGTCCCATCGGACAAGTGAGGACATAAGGGTACAAATAATGGGGTATGCAGAAGACTAGGAGAAGATTGTTCGCGCTCGGTTCCAGAGCACCATCGCGTAAAAATATTTATTTAGATGGGTGCTTATGGATGAGAACAAGGTGACATTATGAACATGAAAGCAACTTTCATGGTCGATGCATACGCATATGGATGAACCGGATTTTGATGTCTGTGAAGAATCATGTGTGTCTAGACGGTTGAAGAAGGCACCAGAAGCCCGACACATGACAATTAAACCAACTATTATGATGGATGAGCAGGTAAGCAATGCCTTGGTGAAAGTATCTACTGAGGTAGCTAGAAGAAACATTGACAAATCTACTACAATTAAAGCGCTGACAGAGGAGCTAAAAGCAAAGAATGTGGAAATAGCACATTTAGTGCAGGAGAGGGATCTGAGCAAAAGGAAATATGAGACTTTTGTTAGTATGGTGGAGGAAATTGGAGATGATGTACTAAAGGTACACCCACATTTGGAATCATAGGTACCAAAATAATTTCCTTCTGCGATGCACTACGTAAAGACAATGATAAAATTAGTATTGGAGGATGAAAAGGTGCGTATACCAGAGCAGCCCAAGGACCCAAAGAAGAGGCAGAAAAAGCATAGGCTATAGTAGCAAGGAAGATTGCTACATATGAGGGCCTACTACAAGCACTCCGAGAGGAGCTGAAGAAATCTGATCATGCCTTAATGATATGCACAGCTCCAGATGCACTAATAAGGGTAAAAACACTAGCAGAAGACAATGAGGTGCAAAAGGCCATGAAGGATGACACACTAGGCTATCGTTGAACGACTAACTATGGTAAAGCAGAAGCGAGGCATTGGCGTAGCATAAGCACCACAAAAGAGAGGTTAGATGAACTTGGAAAACTCATTGCTCAGAAGATGGATGTGCTGGAAGGGATGCATACATCTATGTCAAGCATAATGCTTGTAATCCGAATGAGCAAGGAAAACTAACTCAGGATGAGCTGGAATCTATCATTGTGGATGTTCTAGAGAAAGTAGAAAAGGCATTAATGGAGTGGGAGAACTTAGAAGTAGACATAAAGGAGGAGTATCCAGAGATGATACTTCAGAAAGAAACAGAGGAGCTTGAAGCCTGAATAATTCTTTGATTCTTTAATTCTTTTCTATTCTTTGTGTAAGATTCATTCAACATTCTGTATTTCAACTATTCTTTACTCAGTTGTGGACATCACCATTGTTGGGTGACAATGAGATTAGTGTGGGGTAATGTTGATTGATAAAACACTTAGCAGAACTCACACATAGAGTCCACGTGGAAAAATAGGATGGGATCAAAGGTGTGAAGGAATAGGAAGGCGTCACATGCGAGAGGTGTAGAGTCAAACTTTCGGGACTTAGCCGATTTTGTAGATCAAGTCTATTTTCAGAGGTTGGCGTGTGGAACACACAAAGCGATGCCGAGACTTACACGCCACGCTTTGTCTATATTTCGAGGATCATATCGAAGCACTCTTGCATGGAAGTAATCCAAGAATAGATTCATCACTCTAGTTAACTGTAAGTGATCTATAGATAACATACTTGCATGTATGGCTATAATTGTAAATGGCGTGTGGCTATTATTAGTGTGTGACCTATTTTTGGCATAGTTAGTGGTGAAGGGAAAGTTCCCCACCCTATATATATTAGATGAATCACCTAGTTGATAGACCGTGTTGAAGGGTTAGAGATTCATGAGTGCATGAGACTAGATAATTGTAACAGATCCATGCGCACATGACTATTATTGTATCAAGCCTTTGTATTGTTGTCATGTTTAATATATGAAGAATATTGGCTGAACCAAAGTGTCTTATATGTGTTATCATTGCATGCTATTGATTTCTTGATGATTTATACTTAAATGCATGCCTTTATAGATCTGGTTCGGTATAACTGTGTAATGATGGATTAGTTTCTAACTATATGTCCTTATCACTTCACCATGCTACCATCCTGCTACAACAACCCTAAAGAGGGACCTGGTACCTTGGCGTGCTTTGGGTGAGCGCTCAACCTATGTTGAGTGATGTGCCAACACAACTAGGTGTTATCTGAGAATTCTAGGCTGCATCAATTATGTTACCAAAGTGGTATTGAAATGGAACCAATGCCTTCAACAATGTAAGATGTATCATCACCCAAAGAGACACGATTTTTTGTGGGTGTTTTAATCATTGTGAAGAACCAATATTTCTTTCCTGTCATGTGTCGAGGTGCACTCGAGTCGACATACCAAATTTTATTTGTAGAATTGGATAGTTCATTTGAATTTTTAGAATATAGGAAGTTATCATCATCAAATTGATCTTCCTGTTCAGCTACATTTCCTTGTTGAGTTGGTTTCTTCTTCCACTTTTGATTATTTTGTCCCTGTTTACTCTATTGTTGGCCAGATTTTGTTTGTTGGTAATTAATATTTTTACCACTTGATGATCCTTGTTGGAATGTGTTGTACCAATAATTTTTTAATTCATGTCCTTTTTGACCACAAATAAGACATTTTTGTTGGTCCTTTTGGCCTTTTGAATATTACCTTGCTTTTGAGGCCATTTACTAAACTTAGACTATTTTTTTCCTTTTTGATTAGAAGTAAGTTCTGCTCTTTTGTTTTAGTAGTTGAGAGAATATCTTCCTCTTGTTGTAGCATATTCACTAACTCTTCGATTTTTTTGACCAATTATGTTTAACGTGGTCACAAAAATCCTATAAGGAGGAAGAGCTCTCAATACTATAGGCATGAGTGATGTGTTAGTTACTTCTTCTTCCAAAGCTTGAAGTGAAGCACACAAAGTTGTTACTATTCTAAAAAAATTCAACTTTCTCACTTGGTTACATTTTCAAGTTCAATAGTTAACTCTAGAGATGAAGTATTGTGTTCTTATTTTTGGACTCATATATTGTTTTCAACTTGTCCCAAGATTTTTTTTTATTATGGTCTCACGAATATGAGGTTGTACTTCATCTGAAACACTAAATAAGATTATTAACTTTGCTTTTTGATTTACATGATCAAATGTAGCTTGTTGTGTAATGTCTGTTGTAGATCTTGTTAATGTACTAGAAACAATAGCCCATAGATTTTCAAAATCAAATTGTGCATGAAATTTTGTTTTCTATATCTTGGATAATTATTAGAAAAAAAGTTGAGAATCTTCAAAAAAGAATTTTGGTGCCATAATTACGGCCATTGTGAAAAGTGATAAAAAGAGAAGAAAAATTGAACACTTTTCTGCCTTAAAGCATGCACACGCTCAAAAAAAAATATTTTATTTAGTTTGGGCTCCTTTTCAGCCATGTATAATGAATTTTGGCACTATTGGCCGTGTTACAAATTTGGCTCAGAGCCAATTAAATATAAAATGGTTCTCTTGGCCGATTTGAATTTTTTTGTTTTTTTGGACTCTTTGGCCTATTTTTAAATACAAAAATCTCTAATTTGTGTTTAAAAGAGTCTACAACTAGGTTACAAGACAACAAATTGTCACTAACAAGTTCCATCTCCTTTATAATCCACTAGAATATACCTTTCTTTCAAACACAATTGTTAGAGGTCACAAGGTCCAAAATTTAGGGTTAGAAGGTTCAATTAGGGTCAGAGGGTAATTCCTCACCATACCCACTCTCTAACAGAGCTTAAATATTCAACTTGATTTTTCTCAAAATTAACACATTCAAAATTTCCCTAAATCATTCCATTGGATAGAAAATTTCTTCACCTTTCCATTGATATAAAGAAGTCCTCCTAACTCCTCATATTTCTCAAGTTATGGGCCGACGGGCCTTGGGGTGAAAATTTTCCCCAAGAGCGGGCTTGCGGGCCTAAGGGAGAAAATTTTCCCTAAGGGTGGGTTTGCGGGCCACGGGGAGAAATATTTCTGAGGAGGAGTGGACCAGGTGGCGGGAGGCCACGATGGGGGAAATTTTGGGAAAAATTTCCCCATGGGGTGAAAAAGCTAACCTTGCATGCTTGCGCTCTACGAGTCTCTGAGGACACGTGGTGCCTCCTAAGCCAATGTGGGGAAAGCGAGGTGGTGGGGATAAAAAGGGTTTAGCACCTCAAAGGCAAAAAGGGATAAATTCACTGCGCCTCCGACGCCTCGTGATGCCATGTGGTAGCTCTTGATTGGCTGTCATGGGCTGGTGGGGAAACTTAGAAAAATTTCTCAACATTTTCTAAAATGCTAAAGGAAAAAAGGGACCCACTCCTCCATCTTTGCCTCATGATGCCACATGGCAGCTCCTGATTGGCTCATGCGGGCAGTCAGGCGGGAAAATTTGGAAAAATTTCCCAAAATTTTCAAAAGCGCTAAGTAAAAAGGATCGGCCCCTCCACTGACACCTCATGGTGACATGTGGCAGCCTCTGATTGGCTGTGGGGTGGTGGGGAAAATTTGGAAAATTTTCCCAAAATTTTCCAAAATGCTAAGGGAAAATTCGGGCCCATGACCCGCTTAGGAATTTTTTTCCCAATTTTTTTTTTTTATGCCAAGTGAAGAAAAAATTCAAAAGGCCATAACTTTTGATAGAGAGCTTGGTTTTGGGAAAACAAGGACTTTCTAGAAATATCTTGACGTCCTCTTTACTTCAAGAAATCATTAATTTTTGATTTTGATAAAGTTTGAGGGGTCAATTTCATGAAAAAATTTTTGTAGGCTTTTACTGAGCAAACCTGGTAATTTTAACTTATAAATTTTTGTTCAATTTGTTCTTGTTCCTCTCTCAACATGTCAAATAGACATGGAGAATTGTTCTTAGGTGGATTTAGGATAAGTTTGTGAGGTAGATCTATGTGATTGAATTCCAATTCAAAATTTTACAATTTTGATAGCAAAATAACTATGAAAGCTTTGAACTTGGTTTTTTAGGTTTTGAAAGATTTCCTTTAAGTATTTTTGTCTAATTGGATTCGTTTAGGGAAAACTACTTCAATTTAATCATTTAGTTTGTTATTTCATTGTTGCAGGTTTGGTCTGTGCATTTTGGATTAAATAATTGCTAGTTTGAAAATACAAGATAGAGATCAAATTTTTAAAGGGTTTATTTGCCATTTTCTTCTTCCAAGTATTATAATATGTTCCAATTCTAATCTAATACATTTAGTTGATTCAATTCAACTATTCAAAAACTAAAATACATCTTTGATTTCAATTTTCACATATTTCAAAAGACAAGAGTATTACACTTCCTTTATACGCATTTCTTCCTTTCAAACAGAGATTACAACTCACATCTAGATGATTAAATTCAACACAATGATACAATTTGAGGAAGGTTATGCAATCCTTTATTTATTCCAAAAGACAACTTTACAACTTCCTTCTTTTATTCTTTCCAAAATCATATATTATATATAGGGTAGAATAATACATTTTCTTCTCATGTGTTTCACTTTTCCACTTTCCAAACAAGGATTTCATAGTGTATGCTAAACACAATTTCCAATGGAATAATATCATATGGAAAAGACAAAACCACTTCCATTAATTCAAATGAAACTCTTACAACTTCCTTTCCATTTGATTTCAAAATACAACATACAAAATATGTATCATTCTTTCACATTCCAATTTACACTTCCATAACCACTACAACATCTTTCCATTACAAACATATACAAGTTCATCCACTTCAAGTGGGAAAGGTTACAATAAGATTTCATTTCACAAGGGACTGTCAAACTGTCTTTATCTCAGCTCCAGAACAACAACATGTAGATTTCTCATTCTTCAATTTGATCACAACAAGAGTAGGGGAAAGGCAACGCTCTCCACCCAACCAAGACATCCAATGAAAAGGAGAAGCCATCCTTCTTCATTGGCCCCCAAGCCCCAACCACAATGCAATAAAATATGTGATCCAACTCATGGAAACAACAAGCTTCCACAAACACACAAACAACATTTTCACAATAAAAACACAGTCCCAAAATAGAATGTAGTTTACAACTACATTAAAACATGACAAACAATACTAAGGCTTTATCAAGCAAGCCAAAGGAGAAAGAAACTATGGGGGATGCTTCTTATGCCTCCCAAAAGGGAAATGGGTATCACCACCTGAATTAAAAACCACTAAAATATAGTATATCAAAGCCTGACATTCCTTATGCCTCCCCAAAGTACCCCTTATTCCTCACATTTCCTTATGCCTCCCCAACCTCTTATGGCACCCCATAATGAGTAAAGAAATGCAAGTTATTTCTTTGTAAGGTGGAACCCAAATCCCAACTCCCTCCACCCTTATACCTCCCTAAAACACACTTGTGCCCACAAAATAAACCCCATAGTCTTCTCCTACACCATTCCTAGGCCATCTACCCAACAACCCACAAACATGCCAAAACATTCACACATTAACATTTTCATAAAAAAAAAAAAAGCATTTCAAGAGCCAAGCTCCTACCTCTCCATGATGGAGTTGTTCCAAGTTCCAAAACAACAAGCTTTATCCCAATGCAAGCAATCCAAATCAGCCAAGCACAAGCATGCAACAATCTTCCAAAAACTTCTTCAAAGCAAGAGCTCCAAAACAACAAAAAGAATTCACCCAAGAATGAAGTCTCCAAAGTGAAGCAACCCAAAACAAGGCAAGGAATTTGAATTTTATAGAAGAGGGAAGGAAGAGGATGAGGTGGATCCATGTAGGATGCCACATCACACATCCTCAACCCCAACCCCAAAGTCAACTTCATTCTCCAATGCATAATAAATAGGTGGGTGAATAATATGACAGTTTACTTACACACTCAAATCCAACCCACACCCCAAAGGACTGAAATTAAATCATGTAAGAAAAGTGCAATTAAAACCTACAATTTTCCTTCTCAAAAAGCATTATAAAAGTCTAATCTCAACTCTCCAACCATAGGTATGGTTGGTAATTAAATTTAAGAGGTATGGGACAAGTTTAACTTGTCCCACAAGCCTCCAAAATCAGCCTCCAAGGACAAATTTGAATTTCCAAGAAGGTGGAGTGTTTCACACTCAAAAGTTAACTTACACATCACTTACACATCTCTTACAACACTTTAAATCAAGGCCAACAACTCTATTAATTACTTTCTTATGACATATTTTAATTAATTAACTTAACAACATGATTACTCACAAAATTACACATCATTTAATAAATAATGAAAGGGTCAAATGCATCACAAAATAAACACATGCAAACATAAAAAAAGGTCCAAATAAATAAATACACATAACCCCTTGGCACATTTAAAGGTGATCCCCCATGGGAACCCTAACAAAAAACACACACAAAAAAAAAACAAGTTGCCATGGTGACCTTGTTGAATTCATCTAGAATTCCAATGTGGTTGGTCTCCAATCCCCGATGTTTGTTGTGATATTTTAACCTACAAAATACAAATACCTCCTTCAGCCTCATGGCCATATCAAAACATCAAAATAATATAAATATAATCCCCAAAATCATTTAGATATATGAATCACAACAACATCAAAGCAATCTAACAATATCATTTATAGTTTTATCAACAACTATATCATCATCCAATAATTTCCATTTCTAGGTCTACTCACAATATCCAAATATCACATGTCCGAACAACATCCATAATATAACCATGTCAAACAAGTATATCATCATCACATATAAAATGTCTCTAATAATCATCATGCATCATAACTGAATCAAGTCAACAATAATCCATGATCTACATCTATCATCATACTATAATAAGGTCCATAATCATGTCTATAATATAATCAACAGTATCATGATTAGTATAAAAAATGTGTCAAAGGGAAGTGGGCACTACATCCCCCTCCCCTTAGACTCGACTTCCTCCTAGAAGTCACTGGAACAAATGTGGAAACTAAACTCATAGCAAAGTAGCATCCTCCCATGTAGTTGGGCACTCATCATATCTATCCCACTGCACCCAGACTTGATCAACCTCTCTGCCTCGAAGGCCCAGGGTCCTGTGATCTAGGATGCAAATGGGCTCCACCATCACCTACCCTGATCCTGCACCTGCAATGATGTCTAATCTAACACATGAGAAGGATCTACAACATATCTCCTAAGAACTGAAACATGAAACACATCATGTATACGTGAGACAAGCTAGGTGGCAATGCTAGATGGTAGGCCAAAGGGCGATATGCTCCAAGATCTCAAAAGGACCCATGAATCTAGGAGCTAACTTAGAACCTTTTCCATAATGGATAGGGCTCTTGTGTGGCTTGACACGAAGGAAAACCTTCATGCCCACATCAAAACTACGGTCCATCTATATGATGATCATATGCATACTTCTTCCTATCTATCTTGTGCCTCCTGTAGTCTCTGTCGATCAAAATCACCTACTTGCTCCATGTCCTGTAACAAAGCTGGTCCAAGAGAAACCCTGTCCTCTAACCTATCCCAACTAAGAGGTGTCTGCACTCTCTACCATACAAATCCTAAAAAGGAGCCATGCCTATAGAACTCTGAAAACTATTATTGTAGGAAAACTCCACCAAGTAAGTATAGTACTCCTCCTCCCATCTAGACTATGATCCATCACATACATCCTGAGCATGTCCTCTAAAATTTGATTCACCCACTCAGTCTATCCATCATCTTCTCGGGGTGATATGTTGTGCTGAAGTTGATTCTCATCTCGAGGGCATGCTGCATGGTAGTCCAAAAATGGGAAGTGTACAAAGGATCGCGGTCACTAATGATCTTTCCATGGAATCCCATGTAACCTGAAAATCTCATCAAGATATACCCATGCCACTACACTAGTTGTATAAGTGGTCTTCACGAGAAAAAGTGAGCCACTTTTTCAATTTATCAACCGTGACCATGATGGCATCGTGGTGATATCTCGACATCGGTAGCCCAAACAATGAAGTCCATGGAAATGGTGTCCCATTTCCATTCGGTATAGCATGAGGAAAGAGAAGGACAGCTGGATGTTGATGCTCGGCCTTCACTTTTCTGGCACTCTAAACATCGTGACACAAACTGGGCCACGTCTCTACTGTGAAGTCCTCTCAATGATACAATTGTCTCAAAGTAGCGTGCATCTTCTTCACCCTAGGATGGGCTGAATAGGGTGCATGATGTGCCTCTATCAATATGTCCTACCTCAATCCTCCATCTCTGGGAACATAAATCCAACCTTTGTGCTTGAGAAGGCCATCTACCTCTAGTGAGAAACCATCAAAATTCCCCTCGAGGGGTCTCTGAGACTCGATCTCTTCTCGAACTGCAATGTAGAAGTTATCAAGAGGAAGCTGCTGAAGAATCCTACTCCATAAATCTATGCTCACTAAGGTGGCCATAGCCACATGTCTCCATCTACTGAGAGCATCTACCACCACATTCTCCTTCCCCTTCACATGCTCTATCTCCATATCATACTCAAAAAAACTCCATCCAACATCGTTGATGAGTGTTGAGATTGGGCTGCGTGAAGAGGTGGTGAAGACTCAAGTGATCTATCCTAAGTGTGAATCTCGACCAAGAAGAAAGTGCCTCCATCAAACCAAAGCATGCACAAACTGCCGCAAGCTCAAGATCATGAGTTGGATAATTAAGCTCATAATCTTTGAGTTTGTGAGACTCAAAAGCCACTACTCTACCCTCTGCATCAACACACCTCCAAGCCCTACTAAAGAAGCATCGTGTAAATGAAAAACTCACCCTGTGGATCCGGCACTGCAAGAATAGGTGTTGTAGTGAGACATTCCTTTAGTTAGTGTCTTGAAGGCCTTCTCACACCTGTCAAATAAAAAAACTTCTTCCCTTTCCTCTGAAGGGAAGTGATGGGGTGTGCAATTCGAGAGAAGTCTGAACAAATCTCCTGTAGTAACCTACTAATCCCATGAAGCTGCACCTCAGTCATAGTAGTGGGTGCTGGCCAATCCATAATAGCTCTAATCTTGGAAGGATCGATGGTGATACCTTCCCCAGAAATGATATGACCCAAATACTACACCTCCATCTGAAAGAATGCACACTTCTCCAAGTTCCCGTAAAGTTGCTTTGCTCTCGAAGACACTGAAGAACTGGAAAAGGTGCCCCTCATGCTCCTCACGCATATGTGAGTAAATCAAAATGTCATCAAGGAAGATGAGCATGAAGTGATCTAAGAAGGTCCTAAATACCCCATTCATCAAACTCATAAACACTATGGGGGCATTAGTCAAACCAAAAGGTACCACTGTGAACTCATAGTGGCCATATCTCATATGGAAGGTGGTCTTATGAATGTCCACCTCCAAAATCCTCAGCTGATGGTAGCCTTGACTTAAGGTCTATCTTAGAGAAAGTTGTGGCTCCCTTCATCTGATCAAATAAATCATCAATGCATGGAAGGGGATAACGATTCTTGATCGTTACTTTGTTCAGTTGGTGGTAATCAATACACAACGCAAGGATCCATCCTTCTTCTTTACAAAAATCATCGGTGCACCCCAAGGGGATACACTAGGATGGATAAGGCCTTTCTCTAGGAGGCCCTCTAGCTGTAACTTGAGCTCGCACAGAGCTTGGGGGGTCATCGATAAGGTGCTCGTGAGATAGGCTCTGCTCCGGAACTAGATCTATATGAAAATCAATCTCACGTGGGGGTGGTAACCCCGGTAGCTCCCTAGAAAGACATCTAAAACTCTCTCAAAATGGGGTGATCATCTAGTGATGGTCCACTAGACCCATCCTCTGATCTATCACTGAATGTAACAACATACATCGAACCCCCATCACACACACCGCTTAAGCTACATAGCAGAGATGGTGTGAATAGAAATGGGTCTCTTGACCCCGAAATCACCGACTCAACTCCCAAATCATCTGCACAAGATATAATCTTGTGGTAACAATCCACTTTGGCCCTGTGAGCAGACAACTAATCCATGCCCAAGATGACTCCATAAGAGCCCAAAGGAAGGATACGAAGATCCGAGGTAGTGGTGAAAGGTCCCAAATCCACCACACACTCCTTAACTAAGGAGTCTATAGAGATCTTGGCTCTAGAAGCCATCTCAACATCCCAACTATGACCCTACCTAACTACCACCAACCTACATCGCTCTACTAAAGATGGTACAATAAAAGAATCAAGAACCAAGAATCAAACAAAATGGAGGTAGGAATACCTCCAATGTTACTTTAGTCTCAATAACTATACTCTGATGCTCTTCTGGTGGTTCTCGACCACTATGTACATCCTATGACTGTGCCCCATATCACCAACAGTAGGCTCTGAGATATGTGTCTTACCCTTGTTATTAGGGTTATGTGGGTAGTCTCTCCAAAAATGTCTAATAACACCACAACCAAAACAACCTGATCCTCTCCCCTGTGTAGTAGTCTAGTAGTGGCGCCCTACGGAGGTGTGGTGTGGATCTTGATGATCCGGCTGTGGTCTGTTGAGGTCTCTGCTTGGTGAGCTCCTACTGAGTGAGCTCTCTGGGCACCCTGTGTCCTGATGGGACCCCTAGGAGGAGGCCCCATACTCGACCTCTCTGTGCATCAAACCTATTTGTGGAGGTCTATAAGGTGGGTGGGACTGCTCTTTGCTGCTGCTTGTGGTCTAAAAGATGATTGTGTTGAACCCTATCCACCATGAGGAAGAGTACTGACCCCCTCGATTTGTTGTCTGCATCTCTTTGTATGTGGCTCGGACTCGGTCTCTAGCCTGTTGGGTCTTTCCCCGAGTCTCCTCTGCTATATAGGCCTTCTCGATGGCCTCAGCTAATGTCTGTGGATAATGGATCCTGCATGCACCTCTAATGTCTAGGTTCAGCCCTAGATGAAACTGTGGATCTGCACCTGCTCATCCTGCATGTAATCAACATACTGGAGTAGATCAAAAATCTACTCTCATACTCAACCACTATAAGAGATGCCTATCGGAGGTCATGGAACTCATCTATCCATTGTTGAATGAACCTTGTGAAAAATATCTACTCCAGAAACACTCCTCAAAGAGCTCCTAGGTAACTATCTAGAATCAACATGGAGCTTCGCTCCTCCTCTGTCACCACTGAGACACAGCTCCATCCCTTAGTAGATGGATCACAACATGAGCTTTTGTGTTGCTAGAACAAGGACAAGAGCTTGAAGCATCTACTCAAGCTCACCAACTAGGCCTCTGCCTAAAATCCACCTGTGTCACCAGAATAATGTGATGGCTGAAGCTTTAGGATCTCCCTGATGTGATCTGCAGTTATGGTCTGATGGCCTCTAGGCCTCTTTGTATGCTCATCCCTAAGCCTAGGGCTCGAGACCTCTCTCTATGTCCCAAAACTTGGTCACCCTATCCCCTCTGTGGTGACTCTACTCTGGCTGACTCTACATGGAAGTTCTCTCCTCCATGCTCCTCATTGGGTTGAGGAGATACATGACCCTCAATGGAAGTGACTCTATCATGTCTGGCTTGCATGTCCTCCTACTGATCCTCCGCGTAGAGTGGCATTAACATCCTGAAGAGTCTGCAAAATCTGGGGTAGGATGGCTACTACAACATGATCTGGTGGTGGTAAGTCTAGGTCTATGTGAAAATACCCCTCATCTTATCTATGCCTCTGCATCAGACCAAGGCGAGAGTTAGTTCATCTTTCTAAGTTTTATTCAGTTTCCATGTTTACTAAAATATGAAATTTCTAAACTAAGTTGTTTTCTAGATTTAAAAGTGTGTTAGGTTTAAGGTTCATGTCTCAAGTTTTCTAGTGTGCCCAATGGCCCAAGATTTTGAACCACTTCTATGATACCAAGTGTGATGCCCACTAAAACAACCCACTTGAGACCCAAGAACAACCTAGGATTAGTTAGGAAAATTATGGAATAATTTTTTTTTGTTTAAAAGAGTCTACAACTAGGTTACAAGACAACAATTGTCACTAACAAGTTCTAGATCAATTCTAATCCACTAGAATATACTTTTCTTTCAAACATAATTATTAGAGGTCACAAGGTCCAAAATTTAGGGTTAGAAGGTTCAATTAGGTTCAGAGGGTAATTCCTCACCATACCCACTCTCTAACAGGATTAAATATTCAACTTGATTTTTCTCAAAATTAACACATTCAAAATTTCCTAAATCATTCCCATTGGATAGGAAATTTCTCACCTTTCCATTGATATAAAGAAGTCCTCCTAACTCCTCATATTTCTCAAGTTATGGGCTGGCGGGCCTTGGGGTGAAATTTTTTTCCAAGGGCGGGCCTATGGGCCCAAGGGAGAAAATTTTCCCAGGGGGGGGGGCCTGTGGGCCATTTGGGGAGAAATATTTCCCTGAGAGGAGTGGTTGGGTGCTGAGGACACGTGGGGCCATGGGGAAAAGCGGGGTGGGGGAAAATTTTGAAAAATTTCCTCGGGGGAAAATCCAACCTTTGCCCGTGCTCCCTGAGTCAAGTCCGCAAGGGACACGTGGCACCTCCTAAGCCAAGCATGGGGAAAGTGGGGGTGGTGGGGATAAAAGGGTTTAGCCCCGAAGGAAAAAAGGGATAAATTCACCTCGCACCCTCGTGATGCCACATGGTAGCTCGATTACTTGGCTAATGGGTGGGGCGGGCGGGGAAACTTTAGAAAATTTTCCCAAAATTTTCCAAAACACAAAAAAGAAAAAAGGGACTCCGCTCCTTGTTGCCTTTGATGCCACGTGGCAGCTCCTGATTGGCTACGGGGGGGCGGTGGGAAAATTTGGAAAATTTTCCCAAAATTTTCTAAAAGCGCTAAGTTAAAAAGGGATCCACCCCTTTGCTGACACCTTGTGGTGCCACGTGGATAGCCTCTGATTGGCTGCGGGCCGGAGGGATGGTGGGGAAAATTTGGAAAATTTTCCCAAAATTTTTCCAAAGTCTAAGGGAAAAATTCAGGCCACGGGCCCGCTTAGGAATTTTTTTTTCCAATTTTTTTTTTTTGACGCCAAGTGAAGAAAAACTTTAGAAGGCCATAATTTTGATAGAGAGCTTATTTTGGGAAAACGAGGACTTTCTGGAAATCTCTTGATGTCCTCTTTACTCAGGAATCATTAAATTTTGATTTTGATAAAGTTTAAGGGGTCAATTTCATGAAAACGTTTTGCAGGCTTTTACAGTGCAAACTGGTAAATTTTAACTTATAAAATTTTATTCAATTTGTTCTTGTTCCTCTCTCAACATGTCAAATAGACATGGAGAATTGTTCTTAGGTGGATTTAGGATAAGTTTGTGAGGTAGATCTATGTGATTGAATTCCAATTTGAAATTTTACAATTTTTAAAAAAAACGACTGTGAAAGCTTTGAACTCAGGTTTTCCAGGTTTTGAAAGATTTCCTTTAAGTATTTTTGTCTAATTGGATTTTTTTAGGGAAAACTACTTCAATTTAATCATTTAGGTTTTTATTTCATTTTTGCAGGATCATGCATTTTGGATTAAATAATTGCCAGTTTGAAAATACAAGATAGAGATCAAATTTTAAAGGGTTTATTTGCCATTTTCTTCTTCCAAGTATTATAATATGTTCCAATTCTAATCTAATACATTTAGTTGATTCAATTCAACTATTAAAAACTAAAATACATCTCTGATTTCAATTTTCACATATTTCAAAAGACAGAGTATTACACTTCCTTTATATGCATTTCTTCCTTTCAAATAGAGATTACAAATCACATCTAGATGATTAAATTCAATACAATGATACAATTTGAGGAAGGTTATGCAATCCTTTATTTATTCCAAAAGACAAATTTACAACTTCCTTCTTTTATTCTTTCCAAAATCATATATTATATACAGGGCAAAATAATACATTTTCTTCTCACGTGTTTCACTTTTCCACTTTCCAAACAGGGATTTCATAGTGTATGCTAAACACATATTTCCAATGGAATAATATCATATGGACAAGACAAAACCACTTCCATTAATTCAAATGAAACTCTTACAACTTCCTTTCCATTTGATTTCAAAATACAACATACCAAATATGTATCATTCTTTCACATTCCAATTTACACTTCCATAACTACTACAACATCTTTCCATTACAAACATATACAAGTTCATCCACTTCAAGTGGGAAAGGTTACAATAAGATTTCATTTCACAAGGGACTATCAAAATTGTCTTTATCTCAGCTCCAGAACAACAACATGCAGATTTCTCATTCTTCAATTTGATCACAACAAGAAGAGTAGGGGAAAGGCACGCTCTCCACCCAACCAAGACATCCAATGAAAAGGAGAAGCCATCCTTCTTCATTGGCCCCCAAGCCCCAACCACAATGCAATAAAAGATGTGATCCAACTCATGGCAACAACAGGCTTCCACAAACACACAAGCAACATTTTCACAATAAAACACATAGTCCAAAACAGAATGTAGTTTACAACTACATTAAAACATGACAAACAATACTAAGGCTTTATCAAAGCAAGCCAAAGGAGCAAGAAACTATGGGGGATGCTTCTTATGCCTCCCAAAAGGGAAATGGGTATCACCACCTGAATTACAAACCACCAAAATATAGTATATCAAAACCCTGACATTCCTTATGCCTCCCTAAAGTACCCCTTATTCCTCACATTTCCTTATGCCTCCCAACCTCTTATGGCACCCCATAATGAGTAAAGAAATGCAAGCTATTTATTTGTAAGGTGGAACCCAAATCCCAACTCCCTCCACCCTTATACCTCCCTAAAACACACTTGTGCCTCCCAAAAATAAACCCCATAGTCTTCTCCTACACCATTCCTAGGCCATCTACCCAACAACCCACAAACATGCCAAAAACATTCACACATTAACATTTTCATAAACAAACAAAAAGAAGAATTTCAAGAGCCAAGCTCCTACCTCTCCATGATGGAGTTGTTCCAAGTTCCAAAACAACAAGCTTTATCCCAATGCAAGCAATCCAAATCAGCCAAGCACAAGCATGCAACAACCTTCAAAAACTTCTTCAAAGCAAGAGCTCCAAAAACAAAAAAAATTCACCCAAGAATGAAGTCTCCAAAGTGAAGCAACCCAAAACAAGGCAAGGAATTTGAATTTTATAGAAGAGGGAAGGGAAGAGGATGAGGTGGATCCATGTAGGATGCCACATCACACATCCTCAACCCCAACCCCCAAAAGTCAACTTCATTCTCAATGCATAATAAATAGGTGGGTGAATAAAATGACAGTTTACTTACACACTCAAATCCAACCCACACCCCAAAGGACTGAAATTAAATCATGTAAGAAAAGTGCAATTAAAACCTACAATTTTCCTTCAAAAAACATTATAAAATTCTAATCTCAACTCTCAACCATAGGTATGGTTGGTAATTAAATTTAAGAGGTATGGGACAAGTTTAACTTGTCCCACAAGCCTCAAAATCAGCCTCCAAGGAAAATTTGAATTTCAAGAAGGTGGAGTGTTTCATACTCAAAAGTTAACTTACACATCACTTACACATCTCTTACAACACTTTAAATCAAGGCCAACAACTCTATTAATTACTTTCTTATGACATATTTTAATTAATTAATATTAACAACATGATTACTCATAATATTACACATCATTTAATGAATAATGAAAGGGTCAAATGCACCACAAAATAAACACATGCAAACATAAACAAAGGGTCAAATAAATAAATACACATAACCCCTTGGTCACATTTAAAGGTGATCCCCCATGGGAACCCCTAAAAAAACAACCACACACAAACAAAACAAGTTGCCATGGTGACCTTGTTGAATTCATCTAGAATTCCAATGTGGTTGGTCTCCAATCCCGATGTTTGTTGTGATATTTTAACCTTACAAAAAAAAAATACCTCCTTCGGCCTCATGGCCATATCAGAACATCCAAAATAATATAAATATAACCCCAAAATCATTTAGATATATGAATCACAACAACATCAAAGCAATCTAACAATATCATTTACAGTTTTATCAACAACTATATCATCATCCAATAATTTCCATTTCTAGGTCTTATCTCAATATCAAATATCACATGTCCGAACAAAATCCATAATATAACCATGTCAAACAACATATCATCATCAACATATAAAATGTCTCTAATAATCATCATGCATCATAACTGAATCAAGTCAACAATAATCCATGATCTACATCTATCATCAACCTATAATAAGGTCCATAATCATGTCTATAATATAATCAACAATATAATGATTAGTATCAAAAAAGGTGTCAAAAATGTGGAAACCGAACTCGTAGCATCCTTCCATGTATTGCAGTCTCATCATATCTGTCCCATTACACCCGGACACTGATCAACCTCTTTGCCTCGAAGGGCCTAGGTACTATGATCTAGGATGCGAATGGGATCCACCATCACCCCCCTAATCCTTAACCTGAAAGGATGTCCAATCTAACACATGAGAAGGATCTGCAACATATATCCTAAGAAATGAAACATGAAACACATCATGTACATGAGACAAGCTGGGTGGCAATGCTAGACGGTAGGCCAAAGGGCCAATACACTCCAAGATCTCAAAAGGACCAACAAATCTAGGAGCTAACTTAGAACCTTTTCCATAATGGATAGGGCTCTTGTGTGGCATGACACGAAGGAAAACCTTCATGCCCACATCAAAACTATGGTCCTGCTCTATGTTGATCTCGCATACTTATTTGACCTATCCTGTACCTCTTACAATATCTATCGATCAAAATCACCTACTGTTCCATGTCCTGCAAAAAAGCTGGTCAAGCGAAACCCTCTCCTTTAACCTATCCCAACTAAGAGGTGTCCTACACTCTCGCCATACAAAACCTGAAAAGGAGCCATGCCTATAGAACTCGAAAACTATTATTGTAGGCAAACTCCACCAAGTACATGAGATACTCCTCCCATCTAGACTCGCTGATCCACCACATACATCCTAATCATATCCTCTAAAATATGATTCACCTACTCTCGATCTGTCCATCTTTCTAGGGGTGATATGATGTGTTGAAGTTAACTCTCATCCCGAGGGTGTGCTGCATGGTAGTCCAAAAATGGGAAGTGAATAAAGGATCGTGGTCACTAATGATCTTCCTTGGAATCCCGTGTAACCTAACAATCTCGTCAAGATACACCCGTGCCAATGTCTTTGGCTATATAAGTGGTCTTCACCAGAGAAAAGTGAGACACTTTTGTTAATTTATCAACCATGACTATGATGGCGTCATGGTGATATCTCGACATCAGTAACCCATCAATGAATTCCATGGAAATGGTGTCCCATTTCCACTCAGTATATCATGAGGAAAGAGATGGCAGCTAGATGGTGATGCTCGGCCTTCGATTTCTCGCACTCTAGATATCATAACACAAATTGGTCCACATCTCTATGAAGTCCTCTACATTGATATAACTCTCTCAATGTCACGTGCATCTTCTTCACCCCGGATGGGCTGAATAGGGTGCTGATGTGCCTCTGTCAAAATTTCCTACCTCAAGCCTCCATCTCTAGTGGGAACATAAAATCAACCGTAGTGCCTGAAAGAAGGCCATCTGCCTCTAGTGAGATGCCATCAAAATTCCCCTCGAGGGGTCGCGTTTAATACTCAATCTCTTGCTGCTAAAAATAGAATTCTAAAAATAGTAGCAAAATTGTAGAAGTCTATCAAGAGGAAGATGTCCTATTTTGAAGAATCCTACTTCTCTTGGAGAGATAAATCCATGTAATTTACATCTCTTTCGAGATGGCCATAGCTGCTCCTTAAGTCGAAACCCCTCGGTTTTGTCCATCCTAAAATCTAGAAGGCCAAAGAGTGTATGCCACCACATTCTCCTTCCCCTTCAGATTCTTTATCTCCATATCATACTCACAAAGCAACTCCATCAAACGCTATTGACAAGCGTTGAGATTGGGTTGTGTGAAGAGGTGGCGAAGACTTGGGTGAGCTGTCCTGAGTGTGAATCTCTGACCAAGCAGAAAGTTCCTCCATCGAACCAAAGCATTCACAACTGTTGTATGCTCAAGATCATGAGTCAGATAATTAAGCTTGTAATATTTGATTTTGTGAGACTTAAAAGCCACTACTCTACCCTCTTGCATCAAAACACTTCCAAGCCCTACTAACGAAGCATCCGTGCAAACGAAAAAATCACCTTGTGGATCCAACACTACAAGAATAGGTGTTGTAGTGAGACATTCCTTTAGTGCATCAAGGCCTTCTAACACCTCTCTAACTAATCAAACTTCTTCCCTTTCCTCTGAAGGGAAGTGATGGGGTGCACAATCCGAGAGAAGTCCTGAACAAATCTCCTGTAGTAACCTACTAGTCCCATGAAGTTGTGCACCTCAGTCACAGTAGTGGGTGTTGGCCAATCTATAATGGCTCTAATATTGGAAGGATCGATGGTGATACCTTCCCCATAAATGATATGACCCAAATACTACACCTCCGTATGAAAGAATGCACACTTCTCCAAGTTCCCGTAAAGCTGCTGCTCTTGAAGACACTAAAGAACCTAGCGAAGGTGCCCCTCGTGCTCCTCACGCATATGTGAGTAAATCAAAATGTCATCAAGGAAGATGAGCATGAAGTGATCTAAGAAATTATTGAATACCCCATTCATCAAAATGTAAATATCTGTGGGGCATTAGTCAAACCAAAGGGTAACATTGTGAACTCATAATGGCCATATCTCATACACAAAAAGGAGTCTTATGAATGTCCACCTCCAAAATCCTTAGCTGATGGTAGCTTGACTTAAGGTATATCTTAGAGAAATTTGTGGCTCCCTTCATCTGATCAAATAAATCATCAATGTGTGGAAGGGGATAATGATTCTTGATCATTACCTTGTTCAGCTGGCGGTAATCAATACATAACCGCAAGGATCCATCCTTATTCTTTACAAAGATCATCAGTGCACCCCAAGGGGATACACTAGGATGTATTAGGCGCTTCTCCAGAAGGCCCTCAAGATGCAACTTGAGGTCGCAGAGCTTAGGGGTAGTCATTCGATAAGGTGCTCGTGAGATAGGCTTTACTCTCGGAACAGATCTACATGAAAATCAATTTCATGTGGAGGTGGTAACCCAGTAGCTCCCTAGAAAGACATCTGTAAACTCTCTCAAAAGGGGATGGTCATCTAGCAATGGTCCACTAGACCCATCCTCTAATCATCACTTCATTGTAACAAGATACAACTAACAACCCCATCGCACACACTTTGCTTAAGCTACATAGCGGAGATGGTGTGAATAGAAACGGGTCTCTTGACCATTGAAATCACCGACTAAACTCCAAAATCATCTACATAAGATATAATCTTGTGGTAATAATCTACTCTAGCTCTATGAGCAAACAACCGATCCATGCCCAAGATGACTCCAGAAGAGTCCAATGGAAGGATACAAAGATCCGAGGTAGTGGTGAAAGGTCCTAAATCCACCAAACACTCCTTAACTAAGGAGTCTATAGAGATCTTGGCTCCAGAAGCCATCTCAACATCCCAACTTTGACACCGCCTAACTACCACCAAAGCTTGTATCACTTTCAACTAGATTCTGTTTGAGAAACATGGATGCCACAAGGTTTAATTGTGATCTCACAAGTGCTTGGTTAATTATTATTAGTTGATAATCCAATTCTCTACTAAAAATGGTGCAATAAAAGAATCGAGAAGAGCCAAGATCAAACAAAATGGAGGTAGGAATTCCTACAATGTTACCTATAGTCTCAATATTTGTACTCTGATGCTCTACCTAGTGGTTCTCGACTGTTGTGTACATCCTATGACTGTGCCCCATATCACCACCAGTAGGCTCTATGATATGTGTCTTACTCTTGTTATTAGGGTTCTATGGGTAGTCTCTCCAAAAATTTCCAGTAACACCACAACCAAAACAACCACCGATCCTCGTCCCTATGTAGGAAATCTCATCGGTGCCCTAAAGGTGCTGTGGTGTGGATCCTGATGATCCGGATGTGGTCTCTTTTGAAGTTTCTGTGGCGAGCTCTGTTGAGTGATCTCTCTAAGCACCATGTGTCCTACTGGGATCCCTAGGAGGAGGCCCCATACTCTGACCTCTCTATGCATCAAGTCTTAGTGGAGGTCTATAAGGTGGGTGGGACTGCTGCTACTACTGTGGTCTAAAATATGACTATACTGAATCCTATCCACCACAAAGAAGAGGTACTGACCCCCTTGATCTACTATCCTACATATTCTGTAAGCGGCTTTGGACTTGGTCTCTAGCCTGTTGGGTCTTGCCCTGAGTCTCCTCTGCTATATAGGCCTTCTCGACGGCCTCAACTAATGTCTATAGACACTGGATCCGTACTATACCTCCAATGTCTAGGTTCGAGGCCCGAGATAAACTGTGGATCTGCGCACCTACTCATCCTGTATGTAATCAACATACTAGAGTAGATCCATAAATATAATCTCATACTTAGCCACTGTAAGAGATGTCTGTCGGAGGTCATGGAACTCATCTATCCACTGGTGAATGAACCTCCATGAAAATTATCTACTCCAGAAATGCTCCTCAAAGAGCTCCCAGGTAACTGTCTCAGAATCATCATGGAGCTTCTACTCCTCCGTCCGCCACCAGACACCAGCTCCATTCCTTAGTAGATGGATCGCAACACGAGCTTTCATGTTACTAGAATAAGGACGAGCTTGAAGCATCCGCTCAAGCTCACCAACCATGCCTCTTCCTGAAATCCACTTGTGACACTAGAATAATGTGATGGCCGAAGCTTCAAGATCTCCCTGATGTGATCGTGGTTTGTGACCTAATGACCTCTAGGCCTCTCCGTATGCTCATCCCTAGGCCTAGGGCTCCAGAGACCTATCTCTATGTCCCAAATCTCGGTCACCTTGTCCCCTCTGTGGTGACTCTACTCTAGCTGAATCTGCATGGAAGTTCTCTCCTCCATGCTCCTCACTGGGTCGAGGAGATACATGACCCTCAATGGAAGTTACTCTATCATGTATGGCTTCATGTTGTCCTACTGATCCTCCGCGTAGAGTGGCATTAACATCCTAAAGAGTTTGCAAAATATGGGGTAGGATGGCTGCTACAACATGATTTGGTGGTGGTAGGTCTAGGTCTATGTGAAAATACCTTCTTCCTGTCTACACCTCCTATACGAGACCAAGGCGAGAGTTAGTTCATCTTTCTAAGTTTTATTCAGTTTCCATGTTTACTAAAATATGAAATTTCTAACTAAGTTGTTTTCTAGATTTAAAAGTGTGCTAGGTTTAAGGTTCATGTCTCAAGTTTTCTAGTGTGCCCAATGGCCCAAGATTTTGAACCACTTTGCTACGATACCAAGTGTGATGCCTTAAAAGCAACCCACTTGAGACCCACAAAACAACCTAGGATTAGTTAAGAAAATTATGGAATCATTTTTTTCGTTTAAGAGAATCTACAATCGGGTTATAGGACAACAGTTGTCACTAACAAGTTCTAGCTCCTTTCTCATCCTCTAAAATATACCTTTCTTTTAAACATAATTGTTAGAGGTCACAAGGTCCAACATTTAGGGTTATAAGGTTCAATTAGGGTCAGAGGGTAATTCCTTACCATACCCACTCTCTAACAGGCTTAAATATTCAACTTGATTTTTCTCAAAATTAATGCATTCAAAATTTCTCTAAATCATTCCCATTGGATAGGAAATTTCTTCACCTTTCCATTGATATAAAGAATTCCTCCTAACTCATATTTCTCAAGTTATGGGCCGGTGGGCCTTGGGGTGAAATTTTTTCCCAAGAGTGGGCCTACGGGCCCAAGGGAGAAATTTTCCCCAAGGGGCGAGGTCTGTCTGCGGGCCACGGGAGAATATTTCTGAAGGAGTGGTTAGGTCAACGGGGCCGTAGGGAAGTTTTGAAAAATTTCTCCACGCGGGGTGAAAAGCCAACATTGCACCCACACGCCCGGAGTCCATAAGGGACACGTGGTGCCTTCTAAGCCAATGCGAGAAAAGTGGGGCAACGGGGATAAAAAGGGTTTAGCGTCTTTGAAGGTAAAAAGGGATAAATTCATCCGCACCTCCATTGATGCCTCACGTTGCCACGTAGTAGCTCCTTCTTGGCTATGGGCCGAGGAAACTTAGAAAATTTCCCCAAAATTTTTGAAATGCCAAAGAAAAAAGCGACCCGCTACTCCGCCATTGCCTTACGATGCCATGTTGAAGCTCGATTGGCTATGGGCCGACGGACGGGGGAAATTTGGAAAAATTTCCCAAAATTTTCGAAGCACTAAATAAAAAGGGATCCACCCATCTGCTGACACCTCATGGTGCCACGTGGCGACCTACGATTGGTTGCGGGTCGGAAGAAAAAATTGTGAAAATTTTTCCAAAATTTTTCTGACATGCTAAGGGAAAAATTCGGCCCGCATTAAGGAATTCTTTTTCAAATTTTTTTATTGATGTCAAGTGAAGAAAAAATTTAGAAGGCCATAAATTTTGATAGAGAGCTCGGTTTTGGACAAATGAGGACTTTCTCGAAATCTCTTGACGTCCTCTTTACACAGGAATCATTAAATTTTGATATTGATAAAGTTTGTGGGGTTAATCTCACAAAAATTTCTACTGAGCTTTTATAGTGCAAACTAGTAATTTTAACTTATAAAATTTTGTTCAATTTGTTCTTGTTCCTCTCTCAACATGTCAAATAGACATGGAGAATTTTTCTTAGGTGGATTTAGGATAAGTTTGTGAGGTAGATCTATGTGATTGAATTCCAATTTGAAATTTTACAATTTTTACAACAAAATGACTATGAAAGCTTTGAACTCGGTTTTGCTAGGTTTTGAAAGATTTCCTTTAAGTATTTTTCTAATTGGATTCGTTTTGGGAAAAATACTTCAATTTAATCATTTAGTTTGTTATTTCATTGTTCTTAGGTTAATCTGTGCATTTTGGATTAAATAGTTGCAAGTTTGAAAATATAAGATAGAGACCAAATTTTTAAAGGGTTTATTTGCCATTATCTTCTTCCAAGTATTATAATATGTTCCAATTCTAATCTAATACATTTAGTTGATTCAATTCAACTATTCAAAAACTAAAATACATCTCTGATTTCCAATTTTCACATATTTCAAAAGATAGAGTATTACACTTCCTTTATACACATTTCTTCCTTTCAAACAGAGATTACAACTCACATCTAGATGATTAAATTCAACACAATGATACAATTTGAGGAAGGTTATGCAATCCTTTATTTATTCCAAAAGACAACTTTACAACTTCCTTCTTTTATTCTTTCCAAAATCATATATTATATACAGGGTAGAATAATACATTTTCTTCTCACGTGTTTCACTTTTCCACTTTCCAAACAGGGATTTCATAGTGTATGCTAAACATATATTTCCAATGGAATAATATCATATGGACAAGAAAAAAAAACTTCCATTAATTCAAATGAAACTCTTACAACTTCCTTTCTATTTGATTTCAAAATACAACATACCAAATACGTATCATTCTTTCACATTCCAATTTACACTTCTATAACTACTTCAAAATATTTCCATTGCAAACATATACAAGCTCATCTACCTCAAGTGGGAAAGGTTACAATAAGATTTCATTTCACAAGGGATTTGTCAAACTGTCTTTATATCAGGTGTAGAACAACAACATGTAGATTTCTCATTCCTCCAATTTGAACACAACAAGAGTAGGGGAAAGGCAACGCTCTCCACCCATCCAAGACATCCAATGAAAAGGAGAAGTCATCTTTCTTCCTTGGCCCCTGAGCCCCAACCACAATGCAATAAAAGATATGATCCAACTCATGGCAACAACAGACTTCCACAAACACACAAGTAATATTTTCACAATAAAACACGGTCCCAAAATAGAATGTAGTTTACAAATACATTAAAATATAAAAAATAATAATAAGTCTTTATCAAGCAAGCCAAAGGAGAAAGAAACTATGGGGGACGCTTCTTATGCATCCCAAATGGGGAAATGGGTATCACTACCTTAATTACAAACTACCAAAATATATTATATCACAGCCACGAAATTCTTTATGCCTCCCAAAAGTACCCCTCCTTCCTCACATTTCCTTATGTCTCCCAACCTCTTATGGCACCCCATAATGAGTAAAGAAATGCAAGCTATTTCTTTGTAATGTGGAACCCAAATCCCAACTCCCTCCACCCTTATACCTCCCTAAAACACACTTGTGCCTCCCATAAAATAAACCCCATAGGATTCTTCTACACCACTCCTAGGCCATCTACCCAACAACCCATAAACATGCCAAAACATTTACACATTAACATTTTCATAAACAAACAAAAAGAAGAATTTCAAGAGCCAAGCTCTTACCTATCCATGATGGAGCTGTTCCAAGTTCCAAAATAACAAGGTTTATCCCAATGAAAATGATCCAAATCATCCAAGCACAAGCATACAACAACCTTCCAAAACTTCTTCAAAGAAAGAGCTCCAAGACAACAAAACAATTCACCCAAGAATGAAGTCTCCAAAGTGAAGCAATACAAAAAGGCAAGGAGTTTGAATTTTATAGAAGAGGGAAGAAAAAGAGGATGAGGTGGATCCATTTAGAATGCCACATCACACATCCTTAACCCCAACCTCGAAAGTCAACTTCATTCTCCAAAGCATAATAAATAGGTGGGTGAATAAAATGACAGTTTACTTACACACTCAAATCCAACCCACACCCCAAAGGAATGAAATTAAATCATGTAAGAAAAGTGCAATTAAAACCTACAATTTTCCTTCTCAAAAGCATTACAAAAGTCTAATCTCACTTCTTGAACCGTAGGTATGGTTGGTAATTAAAATTAAAAGGTATGAGACAAGTTTAACTTGTCTCACAAGCCTCAAAATCATCCTCCAAGGACAAATTCAAATTTCTAAGAAGGTGGAGTGTTTCATACTCAAAAGTTAACTTACATATCACTTATACATCTCTTACAACACTTTAAATCATGGTGACAACTATATTAATTATGTTATTTTCTTATGATATATTTTAATTAATTAACTTAACAACATGATTACTTATAATATTACACATTTAATGAATAAAGAAATGGTCAAATGCACCACAAAATGAACACATGCAAACATAACAAAGGGTCCAAATAAATAAATACACATAACCCCTTGGTCACATTTAAAGGTGGTCTCCCCCATGGGTACCCCTAACAAAACAACCACACACAAACAAAACAAGTTGCCATGGTGACCTTGTTGAATTCATCTAGAATTCCAATGTGGTTGGTCTCCAATCCCCCAATGTTTGTTGTGATATTTTAACCTACAAAACACAAATACCTCCTTTGCCTCATGGCCATATCAGAACATCCAAAATAATATAAATATAACCCCCAAAATCATTTAGATATATGAATCACAACAACATCAAAGCAATCTAACAATATCATTTACAGTTTTATCAACAACTATATCATCATCCAATAATTTTGATTTCTAGGTCTTCTTCCAATGTCCAAATATCACATGTCTGAATAAAATCCATAATATAACCATGTCAAACAACATATCATTATCAACATATAAAATTTCTTTAATAATCTTCATGCATCATAACCTGAATCAAGTCAACAATAATCCATGATCTACATCTATAATTATACTATAATAAGGTCCATAATCATGTCTATAGTATAATCACCAGTATCATGATTAGTATCTAAAAGGTGCAAAGGGAAGTGGGAAATACATAAATCTTCTGCACCAAGACGTAGAGATTGAAAAACCATACACTTTAGAAACAAACGGAACCCCAATCCGAGGTACCAGTTGAAAGTTATGACTTGTTTATATTCCATTTTCAATATCTTTTTGGGCCCCTTTCCAAAAATGGATTTTTTTTAATAAGAGAATTTACAAACAAAATGCGGATTAGGGCTTGCATTTCCATGTACAACCTTGTTTCCTCTGTCTCTGTCTCAATTTATCAACTTTTATATATCATTTATTTTACTTTTCTTTTCACAGGATTCACTTTTCTCCAACAACGTTTTTTTTTCTTTGTTGTCTCTGTGATTTGCAGGGTCTACTTGTGGATGGATGTGTAAATGGAGGTCATTTTGCAAACAAGATCACGTGTTTTCTTCCTTTGGCCACTATTTTTGTTGTTTTGGCCACTTTTTCCTCTGCTCCCGTTCATGCGCAGGGTTTGACTCTTGGAGACGTCAATTTGGAGATTGATCCAATGCCACAACTTAGTGATAGGGTTTAAGAAAATAAAAATTAACAGAGGATAACAGGGGTCTCTTATTTTAGAGAAAAAAACCCAAAAAAAATTGCATATAATTTTTCTTGAATGCTTTAAAAAAAATAAAAATTCAACAAGTGAGATTCAAAATATAAATTCAAAAATCACTTCTGTGCAATTTTTGTAGTACTTCTTTTTCTTGTTGGTGTGTGGAGTAGGATCAAGGGTTGTGTGAAGAGGGTAGGGTAAAATTTGGATCCTCTAAGCTCAAGCTTCTTATTACTCCTCCCTTAAACTTCCTACACTCCCTAGCACTCATAGGTTCAAGCTCTTCTAGCTCGATACCAAATCTTGACAATGAATACTTGAAAAATATATTTTACATAGAATCTTTACACGAGAAACAGGATGGTGCTTGTGTATTTTATTTATATCAAAATCAAGCATTACAAACAAATGAGAGAGCTAAAATGTTTCTAGATATTGAAAAATTCTATCTCCTCCACAATATATGGAAAAAAATCACCTAATCTAAGAAAATAGGCGGGAATAACATATTGCCCCTAATCGCCCCTATTACCCCTCATGGAAATCATATGGGAAGAAAATATGCAAGATAGAACATGATCCCACAAACATAGGGATGAGAACACTATCACTTAGTTAACTAACAACTACGGATAACTAATACCTATTGCCATAACTTTAAAGTATTTAAATTGAATACTTTAACTTATTATATTTATTTAAATATCAACTAATGATGAATTGAGCTATGTTTTATTCCTAACACTTTTCACACACAACTAAATATATTGAGAACAAAGGATATTTTTAAGATGGTTTTAGGAATAATCAAGACACCTAACACATCCCATGCTTTGAAAAAGGTTATTTCTAGTCAAATTCATATAAAGAAGTGTGAAAACAGTCATATGGAAGCTCAAGATATGTCCAATTCAAGTTGTCTTCCAAGATACATGTTTGATACTTAGCCGATTTTCTTGGGTGATACAAGGAAGAATGAGGTGAGGCACATTTTCCCCCATTGTACCTTTATAAGGTGAAAATGGGGGAAAAAAATGGTGCCCCTCCCCATGTAGGCTTCATCATCACCCCATGTTATCCTGATGACTCCATATAGCTCTTTTGACCAAGTTGACTAGCTCCCTCACCTATTCCTGCATGCATGAAAAGTGTCACTCTAGGAGTGAGGCACATTTTTGTGTCCCAGTTGTACCTTTATAAGGGAAAAATTTGGAAACAAAAGGGTCCCCCATCCTTGTTTTCCCTTGGTTCCTCATACAAACATTTCATGTCTCATAGGTGCTTATTTCAAGCCCCCTTCATTCCTCTCATCCAACACATGTGTGACACATGAGAGTCAAGAGCTAAGGGGAATTTTTTTCCCCCATTGTCCCTTTCCAAGGGGAAAATGGGGAGAAAAATGCACCCCTTCCCCTTCACTTGGTTTCCAACACTATAAAACCATGCCTTTGTCATTTTTTCCTCATTCCCCCACACTCCTCCATTTGCACCCACATTTCGGAGAAAGCAATTTCCAGCTTCCTTCTCCATTTTTTCTCATTCTAATTCACTCCAACATCTCCACTTGATCTCAGCACCATATATTCTATAAGAAAAACCCAAAATCTAATGTTCTAGGCTCCATTTTTGCTCTAGATCAAAGAAGCACAACAAAAAGAAAAATCCAAATATGTAAAAAAACTAGAGCACGAATTGATAGGAATTGTTTTCATCTTTCTCCATACTCAAAGTTCAAAAAAAGATGGGTATTGGATTTTACATGAAAAATAATATTTTTGCGGTGATCGGACTCTAGTTTCGCCACAATTTTTTTTTAAATTTAATATCTTCTTTTTCGATATTGAGTTGAGTGAAACGTCAAAGGAGTAAAAAATGAAAAACCCATATCGTTAAAACCACTTTCATTTAAAGACGACACCCATAAATCTAGTTTGTAAAAATAGTAAGCCTCCTACATGGGAACTTACTATTTTTAGTAAGGTCTCATAGTGGGTATTTTTGGTGAAGTATGAACAAGGAGCAACTAGAAAGAGAATTACGGTGATCAAAGTTAGAAAGGGTGAGAAATCATCCTTTTATAAAAATAGTAAATTCACCTTTCTTGTGCAGGTAAGTGTTTCAATAGTCCTAAATTTCATGATTCACAGTTCATCTTGAATCCACATCAAGAAATGTCAAAAATGTTTTTAATAATCATTTTATGTTCCATATTATTTGTGTATCATGTACAAGGAAGAGTCTACGATTGTCAACATCATCAAATAACGCAATGTGTGCTTCATCGGATCTTTCAAATCAGCATAACAGATTTTCATGCTTTCATCATATAAGTGATTGTTATAGTTTCTCAATTCGGTGTGTAACGAGAATAACAAAGAAGTGGTGACACTTCATGGCCTCGATTGGTTGTTTGGTGTCCCCAGATTTCACCCTGAAATCTAAGACTACCCCATGTAAAAGATTTCGTACTTTGAACATAATGGGTCATTTTGTGTTTTTATTGCTAGAAAATTTTTGTATTACGTCAAGATATTCCCAAAGAGTCATAGGACCCAATTGACGACAAATACCTAGATGCCCAAACTTGTTATATTCTTTCACTTAGGGTTTGCTATGGGAAATTTTTATTTAATTATTTTAAGCCCCGTTTGAGGTAAATTGTGCTCCGGTTTAACCCTGTTGAGGTTTTACATGTAAATATTCACATATACCAGTAGGGTTTCTACCAGGAATGAATCTTGGGTTTTTTATCGTGACTTACGGAAATGTTTTTCATTTTTTATTAATTTTACATGTTTTTTCTCTATGAAATTCCCCTAGGTCAATTCTTTTTCCACTTAAGACTATTTTCTTTCTTGGAGTATCTGGAAATCATCTACAGACGTCATGCTAGAAGGAATTTTCCACATGAAGTCTGGTTCTCTATAAAAAGACAAAGCCATGCACAAAAAAGCCTCTCCCAAGCAAGTTGCATTTTTGGGAATGGATGGATTTAAGCTGCAATGAGATTTTTAGCATGCTTGAGATAGGTGGGAATTTTGTACTTTCCTTGAGGGGTAATTTTTCCCATGAAGGAAAAGTCACTTAAGTCACGATGGGAAAATTAGAGGCAATAGGCAGGAGGGAATAACTTACCTGCCTTGCAGGGTGAAAATTCCTATTATAAAATCAAAGAAAATCGCTTAAGGCATTCATGGGAATTTTTTACCTGCCTTGCTGGGGTTAAAAATCTCATTATGAAAGTCAAACGGCTTAAGTGGACGATGGGATTTTTTGAGCTGCAGTGCTGGGTAATTATTCCCATTAAAAAATGAATTTTAAAAATAGAAATTAGTCATGGCAAAAAGTGCAACCCACCTAGAGGAAGAATAATACTTTTAAAAGTATTAATTAATTGTTTCTATTCCTAAATTTTGTGCCCAAGCATGAAAAAAAAGTCAACGCGTGATGAAGGGATAAAGAAGACTAGAAATAGAATGCTAAAATTAAATAAATTTAATTTATTTAATGCAACCCTATATCATGTAAAAAAGTTTGACCCACCGAGAGGAGAAATAATACTTTTTAAAGTATTCATTGATGGAATTAATTCTTATTTTTGGTGCATCGGGTCAAATCATAGTGTGAAATCAAGTAAGACTAAATGTAGAAAGCTAAAATTAAATAAATTTAATTTATTTAATGGCAGCCATGAGCATGCAAAAATATGCACTCAAATCGGAGAGAAAAGCATACTTATTAATTAATTAATCGTCGGGAATAGGAGACAAAATTATTAATTATAGAATGATGAAAGTTATATAAGCATGGGTTTCCATAATGTTGAATTAATTAATTCTTCTAGCAAAGGAGTGTAGCCGAGATAGTTTTGGCACCCAAAGTAGAAGGTTTTTGCTCAAAAAAGTGTTTTTCACTGCTAGGAAAGCTTCAAAGTTTGACGCCTAGGATTGGAAGAGCTTGCTTTATACCTGTGTAATTATCTGCATATTGGTATAGGTGCCCAAGTGAAGTTAAAAATATTTATGCTTGTTTTGCATGCAAACAAAGCCTCAAATTTTAGGGCAGCGAGATTTATATGCAGATTTTTATGATAAAAATCAAGTGTTCATGTTCCGGTTGCCGTCTTTGTCTGAATTAATTGCAGGTATTCATTACAGGTGCTTATATAAGAGAAAGAGAGCTTAAATCAATGTCAGATACATTGAATATATCTTCCGAATATGAAGAAATCCCCAGATCTGCACCAATTGCAAAGAATTCCGACATAATTAAAAGAAAAAGAGTTGCTCAGACAAAGATTGCTCTAGCCATGGCAAAGTGGGATGAAAGGGTAGGCTCTGCAGAATCATGCATAGCTTCCAGATTTGTTGAAGTCAATGATATAGACACAGGCCATGCACCTATCACCGATTTAATTGTTAGATCTGCACAAATTGATCCAATTGCAAAGGCTTCCGACAAAAATTCATCCTCTTGTTTCTAATGTAGCCCATGTAGAAGTTAGTGCATGGAGAATTCCTTCCAGGATCTTGTGCATGTGCTCCCAATCTTCCAATTGAAGCCTTCATTGAATTTGCATTCACCCAGAGTGTTTTCCAGAATTTTTAATTGCTCATATGCAATTAAAAATAAAAATTATGAGTTAGTTACGAGAAACATTACACTGATGCATGTCTTTGGAGAAGAACTACAAAAGCTTCAAGGATAAGAGGGAATAAATGTCAATGAAAAAACTCATAAGAAAAATCATAGTCACTTACTTCGGATCTAGTTTGGTGAGAATAAATGGCAAAAGAATCATTGCATGCAAAATATGGAAAAGGAACAAAAGTGTTGTTGTTTTCTTCTAATTCATTTCCCTCTTTCTTCTTCTTTTCTTCGACAAATTAATTGAGCGATCAATTAAATTATAAAACCTAAGTGATCGGTTTAAAAACCGTTACTTGAAGAAGTCAATTACTTGGAAATAGGTGGCGAAATGCAAAATAGAAGGTTCTATTTTCAGTTGCAAATCATGCATGTCATGCAAAGAGGAATTTTAGGAGGAGATTGCCAATTTTTTCCTTTACAACTCCCACATGTGCAGTTCATTAAAAGCTTCCTATTTGTAAATTCCCATCTACATGCTATAAGTAGAGGAAGAACGTTTGGGTTAGAGAGGAGAATATGCAAGTAACGTTCTTGTGTTCTAGACTTTGTGCTGAAACCCCTGATAGCTATTTGAAGCAAAGGAATAGAAAGGAGCATATTTATCGAGAACATTTTGTTGACGGTTCATTTTTTTTCTAACTTTCTATCTTAGATCTACTTATAAACTTTATGCTATTCTAGATCTAGATCGAAAGTTCTCTTTTCTTATAATTCTATGTGTTAATATCTATTGGTTTCACTGTCTATGTGCATGTAATCAACTCTGTAATCTATTGATTGGGTTGCACATCTTCCCTCTTTCTTTCTGTGTTGTTATTATTTCCTTCTTCATTAGATATTTCCTTTCTTCAAATAGGTACTTACTTGCTGTAAAACTATATAGCTATGGTTCATGAGCGCATGGTTAAAGTAATACCCAAAAATAGATACTAGCATATATTTAATTGAAAAATCTTACATGGGAGCCTGATTAAGTAAATGAGGGAGATTTATCTCATGATTGCCTAGGTTTTCAGTTATATAGAAAATCTAGCCAAATTGTTTTGGTGACTCATTTGGGAATAACTATCTTTGTAGATCTAAACTTATTTGTTGCATGATTAGAATGTTTTCCCATTCAAATCTCAACTCGGCTTAATGACCATTCACCCGATCTCGTGAAGGCACAAAGAAGGATTGACCATTTCTATAGATTGCGGGGAGAAATTCAATTTCAATCATCCTCCTTAAGTTAGAAGCCGCAGATCCAATCTTTCACGAAGAAGAAGAGTTCAAACGCATCCAACTCCGGATAATCTTCAACATATTGCAGTATTTGGAATTATTCATCAAGTTTACTCTTGAAGAAGACATGCTCCTTTCATGATGCAAAATCAATAACTTGCCCCTAAAGAACCTATTCCATGGGGTACAACCTTTGGGCCTCTGAATCTAACTCCTCCTATGCATGATCTACCTAAAGGGACAAGAAATAATTTTCCAAAATTCTTTGGAGATGGCAAGTAGAATCCAGATGACCACTTGGCTACGTTTTCATATCTTGTGGAGTGCTTGCAGTTGAACATGAAGATTTGTCTGTCAGACACTTCATAGAGACTCTCCATGACTTGGCTGGAGAATGGTTCTACCGGCTAGCTCCTGGCACCATAACCAATTGGGCCACTATGCGAGATGCATTCCTGAAAATATTCAAGGCAGCCAAAGATTCTAGTACCTTGATAACTCAACTCACTCAGTTGAAGAAGGAGCCACATGAGCACATGTGGGATTTTATTACCAAATTCCAAATATTCTTGTATAAATTTTTTTTTCATCGCTTCTCTCAATGACGATAATCAAAAGGTATTCTTCATCAACGTTTTACTTCTTGAAGTAATTTATCAACTCAAATAACATGTCCCCTCTTGGCTTGTTAGCAGCCCAAAACATGGCAGTTGTAATTTAATATGACCTCATCATGGTTGGAAAGATAAAGAGAAACAATTCTAGAGTTGAAAGTTCATCCTCTGCTAGTACTTCCGATTCACTATTGTAAAATTTAGAAAATGAGATGATGCAGATGAAGAAACAAATGGCTTAAATGGATCGGGAAAAAACACGCCCTACTTGAAATTTCAACAACAACTAGAACCGCATTGTTGGTTCCCAAAGATTAGCAATTGACACTACTCCCGAAACAAAGTGGAGATGAATGAAGAAGACCAAGAAACTGACGCCGATCGGCTCGATGATGATGATTTTGTAGGTCCTGCTAACAACTCCAACATTAATTACCTAAACTAAAAATCTAAACATGATGATGAGAGACTTCATGAAGATGATCATGGTCATACATATGCAGTATTTACAAGATCACAAACTCATCAAGCTGAGACATTAACTGAGGAAAAAGAAGGGGCATCCCTTTACCTTCTTCCTCAGCTCCCAAAAATAAGAATGTAAGTTCTTCATCTCAACCACAGAAAGTAGCTTAGGTATTTGAATCTATACCTTCCTTTGACATTGTTGATCATGTAAAGAAAACTAGGATTCAAATGTCGAGGAAGACAAATACCTAAGAACCTTTCATGAGTAGTTAAATTGGCTAGTCAACTATGTACAATCGCTAGGACAATCTAATGCATCAAAGGGCCTTTTTCCTAAGCCCAAGGATAATCCTACCCGAACAAAAGCGTAGTTGTTAAACCCTCATTATATTTTAAAAGAGTATAACCTTTTTATGTATCCCTATGGTTTCAAGTTAAGCAACTACATTTTAGATTCAGGTGCTTCTAACAATGTCATGTCAACTAAAGTTGCGAGATGCTCTTGGGATTACCCTAACAAAAACCATAATAAGGTGCTACTTCATGGAAAGACAAGTCCCTTTAATAGGAAAAATCAAAGATGGACAACCTGTTTTGGCATCTTTTCTTGACAAAAGATTGAAGATGAATATATTAGTTATAGATATTCTTGTCTCCTCTTTGGATGTTCTTTGAGCGAAAATTCTCAGTAAAGATCTAGGAGGAGAAGTAAAGATGGATTGGTCTGTGCTTATATTACTATCAAAGGAATTAATTAGAAGCTAGAGCTAGAAAAGAAGTCCAAGTACATGGTGACAAAATCTAAGGATCCTAGATCTCAAATTCATTTTTAGGAATTTGACAATGGGGTATATTTCTTGGAAATGGATAAAGATGTTCCAGAACCATAACTTTAACCGAGTTAGAATCAAAAGGATCTAAAAAAGTTTGGACTCTAGAGTTTAAAGGCACCTATTGTTCTTTTGGACCAGGAGCCGGCGTTCTACTAATATCTTGAGATCATGAGATTTTCCCATAATCCCACAAGCTGATGTTCAAGAACACAAATCATACAGTGGAGTATGAAGCATTGCTACTAGGAATGGAGCAAGCTAAAAAGAAAGGAGTAAACCTCTTCAAAGCCCAAGAAGATGCCGAACTTTTGGTAAAGAAATTTCGAGGAAAAAATAAAGTCAAAAGTGATGAGATGAAGCATTACAGAGATAAAGTGCTTTTTGCCACATTGGATTTCACAGCCTTCTATATCGACTTCATTCCAACTAATCAAAATTCTAAGGAAAAATACTTGGTGATCACGGCCCTGCATTATTGAACCCGAATAGACCATCATCCATATTCAGACAAGGACACTATAAAGTGGAGATGGTCTATCGCCCCAAAGTACGATAGTGTTGAGCAGTAAAGCGGACTTTCAATGACGATAAAAAAACATCCGCATGTCTGAAACAATACAAATTTGATAGGTTGTGTGTTGAAGGTAGTAAATCACCACCACTGAAGAAGAACAAAGAATATGGTGATAGTTCTTCCTAAAAAATGCAGCCAGTAAATCTGGGAATGGAGGAAGTTGATGCAGGCTTACCCACCATAGAGAGAAGAAAGGATGAGCCACCATAAGATGAAGTTGATGAAGACTTGCCTAAAGTATTTGACAAGAAGGCTAGAGAAAGGAAGTTCGAGATTGGAGACTAGGTACTTTGGTGTGACATGATACATGAACCAAAAGGCATGCATGACAAATCTGATTCACTCTGGAAAGGGCCCTTCATGATCAAAAGAGCTACATGAATGGATACTTTCTTCCTTGCCTACCGGGATGGATTTGAGTTACCATTTCCTTTCAATGAGTAGTATCTAAGGTTGTTTAGAAATTGAGATACGAGGGTAAAACATGTATGTTTATAAATAAAAATATCTATTTTTCTTTGTTTTTATTTGTTGTGTTACTTTTGTTTACCCGACCTTGAGCCCAATAAACAAGACATGAAACTAGAGATGATGGGATCTCACCTTCAAGCTCAATACATTTTGATAGAGTCAAAGATGTCCAGAGACAAAGCCAATCTGGTGTCCCAGATTTCACCCTGAAATCTAAGACTACCCCATGTAAAAAATTTGTACTTTTAAAATAAGGGTTGTTTTCTATTTTTATTGGCACAAAATTTTTGTATTACGTCAAGATATTCCCAAAGAGTCATATAAGCCAATTTCGACAAATACCCAGATGCCCAAACTCGTTATATTCTATCACTGGGGTTTTCCTATGGGAATTTTTATTTAATTATTTTAAGCCCCATTTGAGGTAAATTGTGCTCCGGTTTAACCCTGTTGAGGTTTTACATGTCAATATTCACATATACCAGTAGGGTTTCCACCAGGAATGAATCCTGGGCTTTGTCTATGACTTCTGGCAACATTTTTCATTTTTTATTATTTTTGTGTGTTTTTCTCTGTGAAATTCCCCTAGGTCAATTCCTTTTCCAGTTCAGTCTATTTTCTTGCCTGGAGTATCTGGAAATCATCTACAGACATCATGCCAAAAGGAATTTGCCACAGGAAGTCTGGTTCTCTCTAAAAAGATGAAGTCGTGCACAAAAGGCCTCTCTCAGGCAAGTCACATTTTTGGGAATGGATGGATTTAAGATGCGAGTGGGATTTTTGTTAATAACGGTAGGTGGGAATTTTGTACTGCCTTTCGAGGTAATTTTTCAAATGAAGGAAAAGTCACTTAAGTCACGATGGGAAAATTAGAGGCAAGGTAGGGAATTTCTTACCTACCTTGTAGGGTGAAAATTTCTTACTTGCCATTCTTACTTAGCATTATGTTTTTCATGGCTTATTGATGGAAATTTCTTACTTTCCTTGCACGGTAAAAATCCCATTATGAAATTCAAACAACTTAAGTGGACCAAGGGATTTTTGGAGCTGCGGTGCAGGTATTTATTCCCATCAAAAAGTGACTTTTAAAAATAGAAATTAGCCATGACAAATAGTGTGTCCCACATTGAGGAAGAATAATACTTTTTAAAGTATTAATTAATTGTTTCTATTCCTAAATTTGGTTCCCAAGCATGAGAAAAATTCAACACATGATGAAGGGATAAAGAAGATTGGAAATAGAATGCTAAAATTAAATAAATTTAATTTATTTAATGCAACCCTATATCATGCAAAAAGCATGACCCACATGGGGAGAAATAATACTTTTAAAGTATTAATTGATGGAATTAATTCTTATTTTTGGTGCATGAGGTCAAAGCATAGTGTGAAGTCAAGGAAGACTAAAGGTAGAAAGCTAAAATTAAATAAATTTAATTTATTTAATGGTAGCCATGAGCATGCACAAAATAGGCACTCAAATTGGAGACAAAAGCATACTTATTAATTAATTAGTTGCGGGAATAGGAGAGGTAATTATTAATTATAGAATGATGAAAGCTATATAATCATGGGCTTCCATAATGTTGAATTAATTAATTCTTCTAGTAAAGGATTGCAGTTTGGATAGTTTTGGTGCCCAAAGGAGAAGGATTTTTGCTTAAAAAGTGTTTTTCACTGCCGGAAAGCTTCAAAGTTTGGCACCTAGGATTGGAAGAGCTTGTTTTATGCCTATGTAATTATCTGAATATCAGTATAGGTTCCCAGGTGAATTTTATAATATTTATGCTTGCTTTGCATGCAAGCAAAGCCTCAAATTTTAGGGCAGCGGGCTTTATATGCAAATTTTTATGATAAAAATCAAGTGTTCATGTTTCGGTTGCCTTCTTTTTTGAATTAATTATAGGTACTTATATAAGAGATAGGAGCTTAAATCAATCTCGAGATACATTGAATATATCTTCCGAATATGAAGAAATAGCCAGATCTGCACCAATTGCATATAATTCTGACATAATTAAAAGAAAAAGAGTTTCTCAGACCAAGATTGCTCTAGCCATGGGAAAGTGGGATGAAAGGGTAGGCTCTTTGGAATCATGCATAGCTTCAGTTGTGGAATTTGATTATACGAGACACAAGCCATGCACCTATCATCAATTTAATTGTCAAATCTACACAAATTGATCCAATTGTAAAGGCTTCTGACAAAAATTCATCCTCTTGTTTCTAATGCAACTGTGTAGAAGTCGGTGCATGGAGACTTCCTTTCGAGGATCTTGTGCATGTCCTCCCAATCTTCTAATTGAATCCTTCATTGAATTCTCATTCACCCCAGTGTTTTCTAGAATTTTTAATTTCTCATATGCTATTAAAAATTAAAATGATGAGTTAGTTACGGAAAACATTGCATTGATGCATGTACTAGAGAAGAACTACAAAAGCTTCAAGGATACGAGGGAAGACAATTCGGAGGCAACACACTGTAAGCAAAATTATAGTCACTTGCTTACAGATCCAACCGCTTCTAGATCTAGTTTGGTGAGAATCAAGGGCAAAAGAATCAGTTTGCATGCATAATATGGAAAAAGAACAAAAGTGTTGCATTTTTCTTCTAATTCATCTTACACTTTCTTCTTCTTTTCTCTGAAAAAGTAATTGAGAAGTATATTAAATTATAAAACCTAAGTGATCAGTTTAAAAGTCATTACTTAAAGAAGTTAGTTACTTGGAAATAGGTATAAGACATGCAAAATAGAAGGTTCTATTTTTAGTTGCAAATCATGCATGTCATGTAAAGAGGAATTTTAGGAGGAGATTTCTAGTTGTTTCCTTTAGAACTCCGACATGTGCCGGTTCACTAAAAGCTTCCTATTTGTAATTTCCCCTCTACATGCTATAAGTAGAGGAAGAAAATTTGGGGTAGAGAGGAGAATTTGTAAGCAACATTCTTGTGTTCTAGACTTTGTGCTGAAATCCCACGATAGCTATTTGAAGCAAAGCAATAGAAAGGAACATATTTTGAGAGAATTTTGTATTGTGGTGCATTTTTTTCTAACTTTCTATCTTAGATCTACTTATAAACCTTGCATTATTCGGATTTAGATATGAAAGTTCCCTTTGTTTATAATTCTATGTGTTAATATCTATTCATTATATCTATGTGCATGTAATCAAGTGTGTAATCTATTGATTGGGTTGCACATCTTCCCTCTTTCTTTTATATGTTTTTATTATTTCATTCTTCATTGGATATTTCCTTTCTTTAAACAAATCGCTTACTTGCTGCACAACTATACAACTATGGCTCATGAGGTGCATGATTAAATTAATACCCAAAAATAGATACTAGCATATTTAATTGACAAATATTACATGGGAGCCTCACCGGTAAATGAGGGAGATTTACCTTATGACTGCCTAGGTTTTCAGCTATGAAAAAATCTAGCCAACATTGTTTCATGTTTGCACAACGTGAATTCTTTACTATTTTCAATGGTGTTCTCACCAGTGTTCATTTCTTACTCTATTGATGTGTACGAATAAATTCACCATTCCCGAGATCAATATTTGTTAGTGTAACATGATAGGGTCAATTTCAACCTTCATCTTCTTTAGAGAGGATCTTCATGAGCAATGCTCACGATCATTTAGGTGATCATTCTATAGTGTTTCTAAACACTAAGATCAACATGTTCATGCATCATCGAAAGAGGTTACCCATGGTGTAAAATTTTTAAAGATCAAAGGTCATTAAATTGGAGGATTTCATCGAGATCAATTAGGTAATGAGGTGAAATCGATAGAGGCATCATATTCATCAACATAGTTATCTCTCTCTCTCTCTCTCTCTCTCTCTCTCTCTCTCTCTCTCTCTCTTTCTCTCTCTTCTCCATGTTCTATTTCTTCATTGGGGGTTTCACTTTTTCATTATGTCTTATTTATTTAAAAATGACTTTAATTTTTAATGTAATAAGTCACCCTTAATTCATAAAAGGGGATTATATCTACTCCTAGAAATACAAAAATTCATAGGTTGTGCAAGACATATGAAAGGTCATGTGGGGGTAGATGAATAGCCTTTCAAGATTCTATAAGTTGTAATGAAACCCTCATTCCAAACGGTTTTCACTTTTGTATGCTTATGAGGATTACTAGTCATGAAAAAATAAAGAAGATAGCTATTTCTTCTATTTCTACTCTCTATGTTATTCTATTCTCCCACTACGTACAATTTTACCAAAGCATCAATGAGGAAAAAAATAGTTTCATTCCTTTTTGACGAGAAGATTATTGAAACTTTGTGTTCTTTATCTTACCTTGTCTTATTGTAAATTGTAAAGTTGTTTTTCTTCTATATCATATGTGTTATGAAGTGTCTTAGTTAATGGATGTTGGAATCTGATTTTCTAGCTAAAATATTAATCGCCCCCTTTCCGACTTCCTTTCCTAATCCCTTAGAAAGTTTCTCTCTTGCAAGCAATTGCAAAAAAATTCGCGAGAGGTCGGTGAAGTGACCCTGTTGGATCACTAGTTGTAAGGCCACCAAAATTTTTAATTTCATGCACACATAATAAGTGGAGCTGCACCACCTCGGTGAAGGGACCTAGAGTATAGGAGATGTTGATAGATATCCATAATTTTTCTACCTAAAATTTTTCTTGCCAATGATTTTTAGCACCCACCATGGGGAAAAATTGGCTGTATTTTGTACCTAAAATATGATCACAAAATAATCCAAAAAAAGAAAAAAATGAAATATTGAAAAAACAAAAAAGGAGCTTATGGAAATCCATTGCTAAAAGACACATTATATATTCCTACAAGTGAACTTTCATATGGACCATAGTTTCCTCTCATATCCCCATTATAAGGCTCCCTAAAAAATTGGCTGAAAAAGATACATCAAGTTGAATAGATTGAGAGTTGTTAATCCCACTTTTGAGGATTTGCAAAACCAGTAGAAACAAATCGAGATAATATTTATTTCTTCTCCCAAGCCTCATCTCCATCTTAATCTTCAAGTGGTACTCCCGTTTATCGCATTCAAACTTCTATTGAAACTTTCCTATGAATTACCCTATATTTCAACCATCGTTGAACATTAAATTTCTAGTGAGGAAGAAGAATAAACAGAAGACTAATCGGGAGAAGAGTTTATATTAGCGAGAAGAAGAAGCGAGGATGAAGAAAAAGAAATAATGGCATAAAAAAGGGAGAAACATCCCAACCCATTATTCCATGGGGAAGGAATATAGGCCCGTTTTCTCTCACACCTCCTCTTCATGATCTACTAATGTGTTCTTGTAAGAAATTTCCAAAGTTCAAAGGTGACATAACCCAACTACCTCGAGAAAACATATCTTCCTTCAACACATCATGCGAAATTCTTGGAATCGAACATGAGGACATTATTGTAAGATTTTTCATGGAATCACTTCAATACAAATCAACTGAATGGTTCTATCTCTTACTAGCTATATCCATCACTATATGTGAAGACATTAAAACTAGTTATGAAAATAGATTCAAATCCATCAAATATTTTCAATACCTCCTTGTCCAGTTGGCTGAAATGAAGAAGGAATAAAATGATACTTTGAGAGACTTCACATTTCGTTATAAAAAATTACTCAAAATGATAAAATTTCGGAGGTAGGAGTATTTCTCCAAAGGGTTCAACCAAGGAATCTTTCAAAAGAAAAAAGAATGGCCATTTAAGTTGAGGAGGACATATTATTTTTAGGAAAAATAAAGAATAACTCAAGAAAAGATAAAGCCCATCATCTTAAACACAAGAGAACTGATTCGATGTTGGAGAGATTGGGAAATGAACTGACAATATTGAAGAGGAAAGTTTTCCAACGAGAAACCCATCAAGATCATAACGGAATTGGATTTTAAGATCACCTCAAAGGCTTGCCTTGGAGGCCCACCCATCAATGCAAGCTATATATCTCAAGAGAAAGAAGAGAGACTTGAACAAGAAATTGAAGATGATGATTCCCTAGAGATTGAAGAGCTTGAGAACAATGCAAAAATCATATTCTTTGAGTATTCTAGAGGTGACGATGATAATGAAAAAGATGCATATAGTTTTTAATGTGTGGTATTCACCTATTCTTAGTCTAAAAATGATTTTATTCCTCCAATACCGCAAAGAATAAAAATTCTAAAGATCCTCATGTGATGACCATGTACAAAAGAAAATAATCAGTCAAGGATCTCCACTTCCACCCTCCATAGAGTCTAAATTGCAGAAACCTGATCTCATGAAAATCAAGAGGTCACATGGTATTTCAAGTAATTCTTTTAATACCTCTTATAATCCTAATTCATATCATATGAAATATAGTCCTTTAAAATCCTCCAATGTACCTCTTAAATCTGTATTTGTTCCTTAAGAATCCACTCCTTCTTCCAAGACTATCCTATTTTCAAAAGTAGCTTCTCCACCTCCCCGAGAATATGCTACTACTGTCATCATTGAACATACAAACAAGACTAAAGTTCATATTTCAAAATTTTAATATTTGTGGACTCATTTTGAACAATTCGAGAAACTTGTCCATCATATTAGGGGTAATTCATCAAATCCCAATACTCGACCCCTATCTCTAAAGCCCTATTATCAACTACACCTACACCTTCATTTGAGAACATGCTAACATTGAGTGCATCAAATACTAATAAGTTAGATCCTTTTTATGTTTCCCTTCTCATTTTAGAATATAGACTAAATAATTTCATAATAGAATCGAAGCCTCTAAAAATGTAATGCCGTTAAGGTCACCAATTCCCTCGAACTCACTTTGAATTTAGAAAATAACCCTTGTTACTCCATGGAGTCAAAGGAATTATCACTTGTAGGGAAGGTTAAAGATACACAATTGTCTCTTTATGAATTTCTAGATAAGACGGTGTCAATTACTATCTTTGTAGTGGACACCTCGGCTACATTTGGAATGTTGTTAGATAAAATTTTTGCCAAGATTTTGGAGGAAAATCCAGATGAATTGGTTTTCCAAAACCATATTGGTTAAAGGAAATATGGAGAAGTTACTTCTGTGAAAAAGATGAGATATACAATACAAAGGCCAGGAAGCCCTAGAGCTAACATCCTCTATAAAGACAACAAGAGGATGAATCATTTTGTGAAAACTAAGGAGGAATATGAGATTCCCATTTTGATAGGACCAAGTATCACTTTCAAAGGTGGTATGGATCTTTAAGAGGTATTGAGAAACCTTTATTTATAAGATGATGGCCCTAAATTTATAAATAATAGCAGCCATGAAGAAGAGGAAGTGGTTCTTGATGATTTTAAGGCTAAGTAATCAAATTATGTACTTACCCATGATGAGGAGAATTTATCATTCCCATTTGAGGATCAAGTTTTTCTTGATCATTTTATTCATTAAGAAGAGAAAAATCCAACTAGGGATGAGATCTCAAAAGGTTTGAAAGAAAATTTTGTTTAAGAACTGTTAAGAGCTGCAAAAGAAACATAAGACCCTGACCTAAGTATTGAACTCCCGATGACACAAATGGGTCTACAGGATAAGCATGTATCCAATTCAAAACCATCAAACAATTTAAATGTTTTTCATGATGAGACAAAGTAAGATGAAAAATCCAACGTCCTTCACGAGCTCTTGAAATATGAAGGTAATGATGAAAATGAAGTTTTCTCCTTTCCATTTGAAGATGAAGGTTCTTCCTGTGGTGAACAGGTTGAAGAAAATAATCATGAGCTCCTTGATATCAAGGCTTGCCTTGGAAAAGAAGTATTGGAATATAGTAATCCTTCGAGATGATGAAGCAATTCCTCCAAATGGTTGTCTTGAATTTCAGAAAGAGGATTCTTTGAATGAATGTAAGGGTGAGCTTTTTGTAGTTCCAAAGAAATACTTTGTACAATAAATCCTAAGAGATGTATAAGAAAATAAATATCCTTAGCTTAGTATTGAACTATTGCAGTGATATATGGATTTGAAAGACATGTATAAAGTCAATTCTACATCCTCAACTAATTCACATTTTGGTCATGGTGAAATAAGACTAGGTGAAAAATATGATGTACCTCTTGCAACAATGATTGATGGGTGTGATGATGAGATTGAATTTTTATCTTTCCCATTCAAATAATAGGAGTCTTTCTCTATGGGAAATATTGGAAAAAATTTCCTTTATCCTTTTGGAGATAAGACTCCTCATGATAATGAAGTTCTAGAATGCAACCATCTTGGGATGAAGTAGCAATTCCTCTAAGCGACTCCTTGAAATTAAAATTGAAGATTTTTTTAATAAGAATAAAAAAGAGATTTTGGAAATGTTAAAGAAGAGGTCCTTACAAGAAATATTGGAAGCCATAGAAGGTGCAAAAGATCTTGATATGAGTCTTATCCTCTTCACTCATGCTATGGAAATGAAAGACAAGTATGAGGTTATGTCTAATTCGTCACTCCATTTCCAAACACCTCATAGTGAGATAGATAAATTTGAGTCCTCTAGAGAATAGGTTTTCAACATGCATGAATTGAGGAAATAATAAAAATAAATATATCCAAGATATTCAAACAAAAATAAGCCCAGGTAGTGATAAGATGGTAAAAATGAAATCAACAATGTGGGTGAAGAGGAAGAAAATTTCCACTACGAAATGAATTTTGAAGATAATAAAAGAAATAGACTTTATGAGTGAAGCCCTAAGTGTCCAGAAGCTCATGTAAGATCACTCCTCTGAATTATACATGAAAATATGAAAGGACCTAGATTTCATAAGTAGTTGAGGAAGGGAGGTTACTTTCTTTATCTAGCTAATGACTTTGTAGAACATCATCATTCAAAGTGTTACCTCTTCGTACTGTGTGACCTCGAAGAGGAAAATTTATTCAGTGAAAGTGGGTTGTCCCATGCATTATACCATAGGTGATTTAGGTATGTATTTTCCTTCCCTATATTATTTGATCTTCTGTGTGTGTGTGTGCGTGTTGTTATGTGTTCCCTTTTTCATGTGTGTGTAATCCTTCTAGCTATCTCTGTTATAAAGCGACTATGTGAATCACAATGGATAAGAAATTGGTCTAGTTTGTAAATTGAGGTTATGGTATATATCATGTTATGTCATCTCTTTTAGTAATCCATAACATCTCCCAAGCTAGAGTAAGTTATTGTCCGAGTGTTTTTGTAAGTGAAAAATTCACTTGAAAATAGGATAACCATACCCTAGTGTCAAATAATTTTATATTGTATGTACCTTTCTAGACACACCCTAGGTTATCCTATTACCCATATCAGTCCTATATTTTCCTTCCAATGGGTCATATGTGTGTTTCATCCTTCCCTTTATGTGATTTAGGAAGGAAAAGATCATTCAAGTACTTTAGGAAGAATATATTTAAAAGTATATTTTCAAACAAGCTTAGGAATGGCTATAATCTACCTTTCTAATACAAGTGCATAATATTTAGAGTTGTGTTAAAGGCCCACATTCATCACGGAGGTGTATTTAAGAGTCAAGGTCATATTTCAACAAATTTAGGAATATTTAGTGGTTTTGGAGCAAGTTCCTCAAAAGCGGGGTTTTTAGTCCGAAAGAGTTTGCATTGTGAAAGAGCACTTGAACTTCAAAAGGTGATTTTGAGAGCTCCAAAATGAGCTATGAGGAAAAAAAGTCTAAATGGAAATAATTTTCAGTCTTCTACATGTTGGTAAAATCAGATCCATCATAAACCCAATGCATTTTTCTACGAAACTCATTCTTTCCATGCATAGTTGAAGGTCTAAGAGAAAAGAAGTTTTGAGAGGGTTTCAGGAATAATAAAGACATGAGACCAATCCCATACTACTAAAAAGTTCATTTCTAGTCAAATGCATATAAATAAGTATGAAAAAATTCATTCACAAGCTCAAGATACATTCATTTCAAGTTTCCTCCCAAGGTACATGCTTGATACTTCACATTTTCTTTTCTTGTGTGCTGCATGACAACATGAGGCTTAGGCACTTGTTTTCACCCATTTCATATTTATAAGGGGACAATGGGGACAAAATTTTTCACCCCTTCCCACTTAGGCTTTGTGGTCACTCCATATGACCATGCGGTGACTTCATATAGCCCCTTTGACCTAGTTGACTAGCTTCCTCCCAAACTTCCGCATGTGTGACAAGTTTCACTATAGGGATGAGGTGCCTTTTTCCTCACATTGTTACTTTCAAGGGAAAAATGGGGAAGGATAATTTTCCCCTTCTTTATTTCCCCTTATTTCCTCATATGACACTTTCATGTCTCTTAGGTGCTTATTTCTAGCTCCCTCCTTCATTTCTATGTTCAACACATGTGAGACATGTGACACCCATGGGATAAGGTGCATTTTTGTGACCCCATTGTTCCTTTACAAGGGGAAAATGGGGACAAAAAATGTGCCCCTCCCCTCCTCTTGGTTGCCAACACTATATAACCATGCTTTTTCCATTTTTTCCTTATTCCCCGCACTCCTCCATTTGCACCCAGAATTATGGAATTTTATTTTCTAGATTCCTTTGAAATATCTTTCACTCCAAAATCTCCGTTGTATCTCATCACCATTTTTGCTACATCAAAAACACAAAATATCATGCTTGAGGATCAATTTTTTCTCCAGTTGAAGTGTGCAGAAAAATGAAAAAACCACATATCTAAAAAACCAAAGCATGGTTTGAAATGGTTTTTATGCATTGGTTCTCAATTCTTAGAGGCCGAAAAAACTCAAGTTCCAGATTTTACATGCAAAGAGGAATTTTTAGTGACCAAACCCTAGTTTCCTTGCACAATTTTTTCAAATTTAATATATTCTTTTCTAAATATCGGGTTGAGTCGAAACTTTAGAGGAGAAAAACCCATATTGGGAAAACCAATTTCATTGAAATCCGACACCTAGAAATCCAATATCTAATAATAGTAAGCCTCCTACATGGGCACTTACTATTTTTAGTAAGGTATCATAGTGGGAATTTTTTGTGAAGGCAGTGTGCACAAGGAGCAACTAGAAGGAGAATCAGAGTGATCAAATTCAGAAAGGGTGAGAAATACCCATTTTCTAAAACTAGTAAATTCCCCTTTCTGGTGTAGGGAAGTGTTTCATCAGTCGTGAATTTATATATTCACGGGTCATCTAGAATCCGCATTAGGAAATCTCAAGAATTTTTTTCAACACTCACTTTATGGTTTATATTTTATGTGTATCATGTACATGAGGAAGAGCATGTAATCATCATCATTAAATTTGTTGTAGTGTGTTCTTAATCGGAACATTCAAATAAGCATAACTAGATTTTCATGGTTTCATCTTCTAAGTGATTATTCTTGTTTCTCACTCAGGCATGTAACCAGAAGAACAAAGAAGTGGTGACACTTCATATTCTGGATTGGTTGTTTCATGTTTGCTAGAACATGAATTCTTCACTATATTTAATGGTGTTCTCGGTAATGTTCATTAGTTACTCTATAGATGTGTATGAACAAATGCACCATCCTCATATCAAGAATTGTCATGGAAACATGATAGGTTCAGTTTCAAACTTCCTCTTCTTTGGGTCAGATCTTCATGAGCAACACTCATGATCATCTAGGTGATCATTCCAAAATGTTACTAAACACTAATATCAAGGTGTCTGTGCATCATCCAAAATATGTTTCTCATGGTTTAAAAATATCAAAGATCCAAATTTCATTATATTGGAGCATTTCATTTGAAAGCAATCGGGAAGAGAATTGAAATTGGTAGGGACATCATCTTCATTGACATAGTTCTCTCTCTCTCTCTCTCTTATCTCTTTTCTCACCCCCATTCTCTCTCTTCTCCATGTTATATTTATTTGTTGGGGTTTGCACTTTTTCATTATGTCTTATTTATTTAAAAATGTCTTTAATTTTTAATGTATTAAGTCACCCTTAATTCACAAAAGGAGACCTAATTCTACTCCTATAAATACGAAAAAGTCATAGGTTGTGCAAGACATATGTAAGCTCGTGTTGGGGGTAGATAAAGAGAGTTTAAAGATTCTATAAATTATAATGAACCCCTCATTCTAAAGGGTTGTCACTTTTGAATGCTAATGAGAGATTACTACTTGTGAAGAAACAAAGGAAATAACTATTTCTTATATTTTGATTCTCTATGTTCTTCCATTCTCCCACTATATTTAATGTTTCCAAAGCATCAATAAAGAAAGAAGGATTTTCATGCATTTTTTGATGATAAGATTATTGAAACTTCATGTTATTGATCTTACCTCATCTTGTTGTAAATTGCAAAGTTATTTTTATTCTATATTTATGTGTGTTGAAGTGTTTTTGTTAATGGTTTTAGGCATCGATTTTCTACCTACAATATTAATCCTCATCCTCTTTTTCCCACTCCCTTTCCCACTTTCTTAGAAAATTACCCTCTTGCAATATTTTTCCACAGGTGCCCTTGTTGGATCCCTAGCCATCAGGCCACAACAAATTTCAGTATCATGCATGCATAATAAGTGGATCTACACCACCCAAACAAAGGGACCCACGGTCCCAAAGGCGTTGGAAGATATCCATCAATTTTTCCACGTGAAAAATTTCTTGCCAACACTTTCAAAATACCTTGCTTGAGTTTCACACTTACTAGAATACTTAGGCAATATCACTTTACTTTCTTGTAGAGAGAAGATGGAGACTTCTAAACATGGTAAGAGAATTCATAACTATAGAGGGTTTTTTCCTATAGGATATGAGATAGTTACTTCACTATTTAGGGATCAATAAATTCCTTTAGTTCTTTCTTTAAGATGAGGAGAACAAAAAGTGCAAGGACCTTAAATGAGGTGTGATTGACCTGATCATACGGGCTTATGATGGTTATTATGTCTTGAAAGGATGACTAAGATGGGAATATTAGCTCATATGAAGATGAAGGAATTAAAATTTTAGACCCAATATGTCGGTAAAAACCTATACGGAGGGTCGGAGTTGAATATTTGGAAAAATCAAACAAAACCAGTCGTTTTTTTTGACGCATAGGAAAAATCATAGTTTAATTATCGGTTCGGATGATGGATGTCTTTAGATGGAATTTTTACTATTGAACATCAAGAACCAATGACAAAAAGGTCTCGATAAGATAAGAAAGTATCCAAAGAGATATTAGAGTGTGTTAAGAAAGAGTGAAGAGGGTGTATTTATGCATGCAAGAGTGTAATTTCAAGGTGATAGTGTCAAAGGATAGATTGCCAATTTTAAGTGTCTATATTTCTTGCTTTAAGTATGAAATGACAAATTTATGGTTTAAGGATAATATTCGTAAGTGTATAGACACACTTTATACTCTCTCACAATAAATTTATTTTTAAATATCCCATTATGTTGGTGTTGGCATTCTCCAAAATGAAACCTACAACATAGAGTGCAATCAATTCCCAAGATAGGAAAATGTAATGCCAAACATTTACAATCCAAAATGTGATAGAAAATATGGATTTTTTTGTTGTTGTTGTCAAAGGGTGCTACAATTAAGACATTTTTATTTGTCATATGTCACATAACAATGTCCATATAATCACTAAGACTTATGTTTAAAATCATTCCAATGAACATAAGGTTTGTAGTTTTACTTTTGAATGTATTGTGATTTTATACAAAGAGGTATTTTATTTTTAGAATCATGGATTATATCATAGGTCACATAATTCAACAATGTTATTTTTGTCCACATCATGTACTCAAGGTTATATTTAGATAACAAAAGAAATCCCATTTACAAACCAGAAGAAGGGTTGTACCCTACATAATTTTGTTACTAAGACCAATCCATGATAGTGCCATGATTGTATATTACTATAAGTTTTCTCAAGAAAATAATTAGATTACATCCCTTTACCTACACCTTAGTTATTTTTAAATGAACACTTTAGCCCATAGTTATTTCACTAGAATTAATCAAAAACATAGAGATTTATAATTTTGTATCTAGAAATCATGAGAGAAGAAAGGTTTTGTAATATTATAGAGGCATATTCCTTTCTAACCCGCTTACTTGGACCTATTTAGGTAAATGAGTCTTCTCCTAGAATCTACTTTACAAATAAGTTCCATTTATGCATCCCTTATAAACAAACTCCTCCCTATGTGGGGTATGATCTATTCCATTACGGTGTTGTACAACAAAGATTAAAAGGTCATATGACACAATGTTTATAAAATATATAACACAAGATGTTAACAAAGGTTGTTCCAAATATCCTATTTTGGCACAAGATGGGAAGATATCAACGAAGGATTTGTACCATGCTTTAAAATTTACAATTGTATTTTATTGAAATATTACAAGTCATTTTCAAAAAACCATTTTATCCATGATTCAAAATCATTGTATTCCATGATAGAACATTTATTCTTGGCATTTAGTCAAATAATTCACATCCCTTTTGTATTCTTCCACATTTTGCATACATATCTCCCTGTGTACCTGCTGCAACTACAACATCTAAAGAAAGTCTCTTCCCCATTCTCTATTATGTGTTAGTGGAAGTTCACACCCTAATTCAAACCTTAAATTTCAACATAGGTAGGGATATTTCATTGGTTATAGAAATGAAAAGGAAACAATCTAATTCAAGTTGATAAAATTATCAAGTAATAGTGAGTGGACATAAGTAAAATTTAAGTTTATGTAGCTACTAATTAATAATCTACATAATTCAAATTATAATTTTCTTTTCTTGTCAATTTATAGCTTTATATTAAAATTTATACACATAATTTCTCACCATGGTTCAACTATATATGCAATGTGTCCATTCTACTTCCTATGGTGATGATATCATCTAGATTGTTGAATCATTATGATAGATGTGCTCTTGTTTGTAAAATTATGAATGAACAGTAGGCTCATTATGCTCGTGAAATGTGATGTGAATGCTCTTGAAGGTTTTTAATCTCACATTCATCATGTGCATCATAGCCTTCTACAAGCTTGACTTGTTTCTTCTCCATCTAGATTTCAAAAAGACTCAATTATTATGTCCTTAAATTGCATGTTTTTTAGAATTTTAAACAACTCATAGTTTATACCGGAAATCTCATGGAATTGAATTTGGTTCTCTCAAATACTTCATGTCTATATGGTTTCTTGAAATATTTCTAACATCTCATGGAATGATTGTCATGCTCTCATATTGTTGCACGAGATCATAAGTTGGATGTTTGTAGTCTTCTTTGTTAGAAAAATCTAGTGCTAACATGCAACTAGTAAGTGAAAGAACACAAAAAAATAGAAAACAAACACAATATATATATTATATTATATTTAAAAATATTCTTAAAAATTTGAGCTACTGGACCTTCTTTGTATTATATTCTTTGCATTTATCTATCTTTGTGTTTAGCTGTATTAATCGAAGCCATATATATAGCTCCATGTGTCTTTCAAAGGACATTTATGACACAAAACCTAAGGATATATTAGCTCCTACTCTTTGCAGCTTAAAATACGCCCAAATCCATTGCTAAAAGTTAGACAAAAATGCTTCCACATTGCCCAAATCTAAAACTAATAATGAATATCCATGGTTATCACAATTGTTAGTATTTTGTGTCGAAATACAAAGCTTGAACCAATGAGGAATCTCCATGTTCCTCGTAGTTAGCGAGTATTTTGTTTTAGACCCTATGAGAACATGAAGCTCAAACCAATGGGAAAGATCCATGCTCTTCACACTTGTCACTCAATCTAGCTTTGCGTTTATCATCTATTGGTTGCAGCTTCGCATCACTACCCCCGAGTTGTGCTTAACTTAAACTTTTCGATCCATAAAGATGTAGCCTCGTGTCTCTACCTTGGTCATTCAATTTATGAATGCTTACTTATATGACTTAAACCGGACTGATGAAAAATAAGTTGTGCCTTATTTCCGGGAATCGTGTCTACGAAGGAAAAATTATTGGGACAAGGGAAAAAAGTGATGTTAAGCATAGACCATACTCTAAACCCAAAGAATGTATAAAACATAGATAATTCCGTGTACTTGAAGTCCACATGAAGAAAGTACATAGAGGAGCACTAGAAAATTGCCACGTGCCCTGTCGTTTTAGAGGTAAAAAAAAAAAACTCCGGTGGCTAGAAAAGAAAATGAATTACCTATTAGAAAAACAATTAGAAGCGAGGGAAAATAGGTTTGAAAACCTAGAGGAGGCTTAAGATTATAGAGACCATTAATTATGAAACTCCCCCTTAATCTTGAGCTAAACAAAATTTATTTAAGGACTGATTTTAATGTTCTTGACATCTAGGATGCCTAGACTTTCTCTTCAATTATTGAACATTTATTTTGATAAAGGATTAGTAAAAATGTCAGCTAGCTACTTCTCTAACGTCTGTAAAAAATAAGCTCAATTTTACCTTTTCAACTAACTCACGAATAAAGTGATACCTGATTGCAATATGCTTGCTTCCTCGATGGAAGAATGGATTCTTTTATAATTCCATTGAAGACATATTATCAAATACAATTGTTAAACCTCATTTTTTCTCTTCACATGCATATCGGCAGATCCTTCTAAACCATATTGTTTGACAAATGGCTCGATTTTTGCAATATACTACTGCTTCATATATAAACAAAGAAAAAATTGATTTGTTTCTTGAAGCCCATAAAATGGCTTCGATCCAACATTAAACATATTCATATATGATCTTTCTATCATCAAGGCTACTTACCAAATCAATTTCTATATATCCAACTAATTACAAATAATCATTAGAAATATATAGAATTCCATTATTTCTCGTGTCATTAGCATACCTCAAAATACACTTATCTATTTGCCAGTGTGTCTTCTTTGGTGTCTCCATGAATCTAGAAACCATGATAGTTGCATACATGATAACATGTATACTTATATTTAAATACATCAAACTTCCTATGATGGTTTTTATTTGGTAGGATCCACATTGCTATTGCAATCATATTTTTCAATTTTAAACTTACTTTACGGTGTAGATTTTAGTTTTTGTCAAACATTTTGAATCTTTGAAAGATTTATTTTGCATACATTACTTGAGAAATAAATATGCCATGCTCTATTTTCTTGACCTCAATGCCAAGAAATTACTTCAGCAATCCCAAATCAATCATCTCAAATTCCTTCTTCATGGCTGATTTGAACTCATCTATTACCTTGTTTGCATTTCTAATAAATATTAAATCATCTACATACAAAACAACAATCAAAATATCTCCATCCTTTCTTTCTTTGATGTAGAGTGTGGGATCACTACTTCTTTTTCTAAATCTATTGCTAATCAGATAGGAATATACCATGCCCTTAGTGCTTGTTTGAGTCCATACAATGCTTTCTTGAGCTTGTATACTTTTCTCTCATGCCCTGGAATCTCATAACTAGGTGGTTGTCCCACATAAACCTCTTCTTCCAATACTCCATTCAAGAAATATGATTTAACATCCATTTTATGGACCTTCCACTTGTGATGAGAAGTTACGGTAATGAAATGAAGAAACGCAATAAGGAGAAATCAAAGGATCTAAAATTTTTTAAAGACAACATCATGGCAAAAATGTATAGATTAAGTGCATTCCATACAATTTCTAGGCTTGCTAATGGAGAAAATGTCTAATTATAATCATGTCCAAGCCTTTGTTTGCAGCCTTTGGCAACTAACCTTGTCTTATGTCTTTCAATCTTTCCTTCAGGAGTATTCTTGGTTTTATAAACTCACTTGAATCCAATGAATTCATTTCCCAATGGAAGATATAATTTCTCCCATGTTCCATTATTCTCTATTGCATGCATTTCTTCATCCATGGCTTCACAACATTTAATGTCCTTAAGTATTTCTTCAAAATAAACTGGATAAACTGTTAAGAATATATTAAAATTAATCATTTCATCTTCATTTTTTTCATACCATGACTATTCATAAATCTCTTAAACATTCTTCATTTGAGCTTATTGCTGATTTAAGTTAGATGATGATGAAGATGCTTCATTTGCATGTCCTTGCATGATTTGTTGGATGTTACCATTTTAAGATTCGCCCCTTTGTGAAATGGGTTTCAAACTTGGTGTGTTGTTTTCTCTTCTATATGTTGTTTCAACATCAATGTTGGAGTGCATGTTCCTTTTCTTGTGGCTGATCCACTTCTTGTGCATCTCCCCAAGATGTTTCCTTAATGAGTTAAACATCTCAACTGATTATCAGTTCCTTTGTAACTAGATTATACAATCTGTAAGATTTAGATTTCTCACTATACCCAATGAAAATTCACTTCTCTCTTTTGTTATCCCACTTTGATCTTATTTTCTTGGGAACATGTGCATATACTACACACCCAAAACCCTCAAGTGTTCAAAACTTAGCTTTATTCCATTCCATGCTTCTTGAGGTATATTCTTCCACACACTCTTTGTAGGACATCTATTCAGCAAATAGACTACTCTTCCAACTACTTCGGCTAGTATTCATCAGACAATATTCTAGATTTGATCATGCTTCTTGACATTTTTTGAATGGTTTTATTCTCCCTCTTAGCTACACCAATTTATTGAATTGTATACCTTGTTGTAAATATTTCTTGATCTTGTGCTCCTTACATAATTTTAAAAATCATTTGATATATACTCTCTCCCTCTATCCATTCTCAACTTATTTATATAATGGCCATTGTGCTTTTCAACCATGGCCTTAAATTGCTTGAATACTTCAAATGTCTTTGATTTATTTTTCAAGAAATAAACTCATGTCCTTCTACTAAAGTCATCTATGAAAGTAAGGAAATAAACACTTTTAGATAAGGAGGGAGTCTTTATGGGACCACACAAATATGAATGTATCAGCTCAAGAGGTGAGCTTTCTCTCCAAGATTTACCTGAGGGAAAATAATTTCTATGTTGCTTCCCCAATATGCAACCTTCACATACTTTGTTTGGTTGTTCAATAGGAGGCAACCCTTTAACCATTTTCATTTTATAAAGAACATGTAATCCACCATAACTCAAATGCCCATACTTGAGATGCCAAAGAGTGGATTGATTAATAGCTATTGTTTTGAACGTTGTTGTTGTTGCTACACTTTGCATCCTCAAGGGAAACATTCTATTTTGTGTCATCTTCACTATTGCAATCAGCTTATTACTTCCACTTCTATCATATATAATGCATTATCCATTTTCAAACCTCACCTTATATCCATTTTGGACAATCTTCCCAATACTTAAAATATTATACTTTAATCTGTGACATAGAATACATTATGAATCTTCTTTTTGTCTCCTTTATTGGTGAGAAAGGATACAATGCCTTTAGCCATCACATGACCCTTTTAGTTTTTCCATCTTCACTTTAGATCCGATTCCTTCATCTATGTTATTCAATATTTCTTTATTTCCACACATATTTTTTGGTTTCCTTGCTTGGCTACAATGCAAGTTAGAAATAAAGTTCCACTCTTTTCATTCTTTTTAGGTTCAACTTATTTTGCATTAGAGAATCTTGCATTATGATTTTGATTTCTCAAATCATATTCTTTCTTTCTACATTCACTTACATAGTGTCCATACTTTTTCAATAGTAGCATTGTACATTTGATTTATAATAACTTTCGTAGAACCACCTCTGGAAGTGTTGCTTCTCCTTCCTCTTCCTCTTGCTTTTGGCTCTTGATGGTTATTTCTTCCACCTTCTTGTTGGTTGCTAAATATTACTCTTCCTCTATTGTATACTCCTCTCCCCCTGCGTCTGACATGTGTGTTTGTTTTAAAGGCCTGTTCATTAGAGGACATGGTCTTCCTACTCATCTTTAATTCATCAGTTTTCATGAACCCATTAACTCATCAACTATCATTTGTCTCAAGTCCTTAGACTCCTCTATTGCAACCACAACTGGATCAAATCTGGTTGGAAGGATCCTCAATACCTTCTCTATGATCCTATGATCTTCAACAACATCTCCATTAGTCCTCATTTGATTGACTATGGTCATTTTTCTTGTGAAAAAATCATTTACTGATTCTAATTCTTTCATGAGAAGGGTCTCAAAGTCTCTTCTCAACATCTGTAATTTGACTACCTTCACCTTGTCACTTCCTTGATAAGCATTATACAAGGTATTCCATACTTTCTTGGAGTTTATAGATTTTTTTATTCTTGGGAAAATTTAATCATTGAATTTTCTTTTAATATAGCTTAAGTCCTTTACATCCTTTCTTCTATTTTACTTCAAATCATTCTCATGAGCATGTGTGAGTGCATTAAAAGTAGCTTGATCTGTTATTTCTATGTATCCTCCTTCAAATAATTTCCATAGATCTTGAGAAGAAAACACTTTCTTCATATTAATACACAATATATAATAGTTCTTCCCATCAAATATTGGGGGTTGTTGTCACAAGTTAGTAGTGGAAGCCATTAAAACTCAACATCTCAACAACCTCTTGCTCTGATACCAAGATGTTGGTAAAATTTAGTGCCAACTACAACTAGTAAGGGAAAGAACACAACCATAATAGAAAACACACAAAATATATATTATATTCTATTTTAAAAGTTTCTTACAAACTTACCTATAACCCCGTATATTTCCTTCTTTGTATTATATTACTGCGTATATCTATCTCTGTCTTTAGTTATATAAATCGATTCCATATATATAGCTCCACACGTATTTTAAAATATGTTGACCTTTGACATGGAACCGAATGATATATTAGCTCATTCTCTTTGCAACTTGAAATATGCACAAATCCATTGCCAAAAGTTAGACATAAATGCTTCCATGTTTGGTCTTTAACTTGTTGTGATGTTGGGCTTTATAGATCCTCTATATTATGAATCAAAGGTAAGACAAAGAAGAAAGCTCCATGGTTATCGCAACTATCACTCTTCTATGTACAGGCTGCAAAGCTCGAACAAAGAGGAATCTCCATGCTTCTCGCAATGGTCAATCTTTTCTTGTAGACCTTGTCAAAATGTGAAGATCAAACCAATGGGAAAGCTCCATGCTCTTTGCACTTGTCACTTTGTCTAGATTCGTGGTTGTCATCTATTTGTTGTTTCTTTGCATCACAACTCTGATTTGTGCTTTACTTAAACTTCTAGCTCCATAAAGATGTAGCCATGTGTATTTTCCTTGGTTGGTCAATTTATGGTGATGACCTGTTATGACTTAAAGCTGGGCTTGAAAAATATAAGTTGTAACTTATTTTGTGGGAATCGTGTCCATGAAGGAAAAATTGTCGGGGAGAAGGACAATAAAGTGATACTAAGAATAGACCATGCTCCAAAACTAAAGGTTATATAAAATTGAGGTAATTCCATGGACATGAAGCCTACTCGAAGCAAGTACATAGAGGAGTTCAAAAAAATTGCTACGTGCCTTATGGCTTTGGCGGGAAAAAAACTCCAAAAGACAAAAATAAAATAAATTCCTATCAACAAAATTGTTTGGGGTGAGAGAAAACAAGGTTGAAAACCTGTGTGGCGACTCATGAATACAGACACCATTAATTTTGAAATTCGTTAATAGATTTATAGAAAATTTGATGAATGAAGTTGGGGTTTCAAATTGTGTTTTTGGATTGATTGAAACTACTTTCCTAATGTCTCCTTATCTTTTTACGCTGCACATGGGTCCAGTTTGATTTCTAATGTATTCCTTGTTTAGATGTTGGTTTCATAGAGGCACAAGCTCTAATCCTTACTTCATTTCCCTAGGTTATTCCGCTGGTGTTAGGGCATTGTTCTTTCCACACAACGATTGGGATTAGACACCTTCAATTGTTTCCTCACAAGAGGAGGATTATCAAGACATGTCTCGTGCTAATTTTTAGGAGTTTCATAGAATGTTGCACACCGTGGTGAAGTATGGTGGGTTTGTTGGATTTGATCTTGTGTTTAACTCATTTTCAAGCCCGATGCTTCGCTTTGCCTCTTTTATATCCTTCCAAATATTGAAATTTTGATGAGGAGAAATATAATGCCCACTTCCCTTCGACACTTATTATTTTTGATTTCGATTACTATTGGTTATACATGGATATTATTATATCATTTTGACTTAGCATGATGATTAGATGATAGAGATACTTGGACTATTGATGGATTTTGATTCATAGTATGATGTGTGTGTGGATTCTTAGAGACATTTTATATTGATGATGATGTGTTGTTGACATGGTTATATATTCGACATTCAAGCACTCTTTTCATATTGAGTAGGTTTTAAGCGAGTTGAACTAATCTTGATCTTATTGATGTTTATGAAATATACAATTGAGATGTTGTTGGAAATTGAAAATAATAACATTACTTGTCTAGATGATGATTTAATTTATATGTGGATAATTGTTGATTTATATTTGTATATTTTATCTTGGATGTTTTGATGCGGCCACGAGGCCGAAGGAGGTATTGTGTGATTTTGTAGGTAAACATATCACAACAATCAATGGGGATTGGAGACCAACCACATCGGAATACCGGATGGATTCAACAATGGTCACCATGGAAACTTGTGTTATGTTGTGTGTGTCTTGTTTGTTGTTAGGGGGTCCCCATGGGGGGGATTACCTCTAATTGTGACCAAGGGTTTTTGTGTGTTGTTCTTTTATTTTATTTTCTTGTATTTAATTTTAGAGTATGTGATTTTATGGTGATGTATTTCCCTTTTATTATTAATTTAGTTATGTGTCTAGATTAGTAAATTAATCATGTTATTAAGCTAAATTTTAGATGGGAAAAAAAAATAAAGTCATTTATTAGTTTATATGCTTCTTTGGTTTATGTCTTTGTAAGTAGAGTGTATGTGATTTTGAGTATCGTACACTCTACCCCTTCTTAGAAATTCGGATTTGGCCTTAAGAGCCAATTTTGGAGGCTTGTGGGACAAATTAAACTTGTCCTGTAGCTCTTAATTTATTATGACAACCCTACCTATGGGTTGGGGGTCAAAAATAGACCCCATGATGTGTTTTGGAAGGCAAAATGTGAGTTTTAATTGCACTTTCTTACTTTTATTTATTTCTTATCCTAAAGGGTATGGGTTGGAGTGGTGTGTGTAAGAGGTTTTCATACCTCTCAACCACCCCTTTATTATTCCTTGGAGTATGGGTTTGACTTGGGTGATGTGGAGTTGAGAAGAAATGATGTGGCATCCTACATTGAAGTTTTGGTTGGGTGGAGAGTGTTGCCTCTCCCCATTTTTGGTTTTTTTGATCAAGTGAAGAGAAGATGGAGCTTGGTTGGAGATTTGATTCTTGGAGCACTAATAGAGTACAAAATATATTTCATCATAGTTACATTCCTTGTAAAATTCTCACTTCAAGTGGAAGATTTATTGTATTGTTTTGAAAAGAAAATTTGTATTGATTATTGGTTATTAAGATTGTAATGCATGTGGGAAAGAAAGGAATTTTAGCAAAGCAAGTTGATGTAATAGAAATGTGATTTGAAAGAGAAAATAGCTTGTTCTCATTTTAGTGGAATTGGAGCCTTCATTAGGTGTGTTATTATTTTTTTAAAAATTATTGGAAAATCTTGTTGTAAACCTCTTGTGAGAATGCTTGATATTTGTATGTTGAAAGGAAAGAAACAACTTGTTCATATTTTTAGTCAACTTATTATCTCATATAAGTGTGTAGATATTATTGGAAAATTAGTAGTTTTTATTGGAAATCTTGTAATAATTGGTTGTGAGAATGGTTGCAAATTTGTAGTTGTAAAAGCAAATAAAGAGTTACTCCCATTGTATTACATGAAACTTATAGAGTAGTGAAATAAGTTATAATTGTTCATTTCCTTGTATTGTTTGTAGGAGAGTCAAACTCTATATGTATAGATGGAAAGAAATTAAATTTTAGTTGTCAATTACTTGATCAATAAAATAGATTAACTCCTAAAACTAATTGTGTAAAGGAATTACATAGTTGCAAGTAGACCTTAGATCCTTTGACCTTGTAAATGTATTACTAAGTTAAAATTTACTTATTTAAAATCAAATAACAAGAAAAATGTGAATGATTAATGAAATAAAGTTCTAAACTAACCCTTGGTGATATCCTTGCAATTTATAAAAGGAAATTTAAGTACAATATTAAGTTAGCAAATGATATAAGTATTTTTACTTCTTAGTAATAGTAGTGATATTAAAATATATTATTATTTTGTTAATAATAATAATAGAAACATAATTAGTATACCTATATATATATATATATTAAAAAAATCATATTTTATACGCTAAACAAAGAAAGGGTTTAATTTGGAAGTCGGTGTAGTAATTTGAGGTCATTGATTTAATGTAAGGGATGTGACCTATTACACTATTCTTGTGTTGAGGGATAGGGTTGGGAGGAGTGTCGCTAACCCCATCCGCACCCCATTATCAATGGGATGGGGGTGGGGTTGGCGACCCTCCCCAACCCCCAAACATTGCCACATATACAATAACCCCTCCACATGACTAATAAAACTCATGCAAACTTCTATTTGTGGCTGTGTATTTTTCAAATCCACATTGAGTGTTACATCATTTCAATTCGGCTATATATATATATATATATATATATATATATATACACACACACAAGTATATTTAATCACTAATATTTCGATTTCGGGTTTTTAACCCATTAAATTTCTTATATATATATATATATATATATATATATATATATATATATATATATATATATATACCCAAATGAAAACATATATCAAATTTAACTATATCACTAAAATGGGGCAAAACCCATAAGTCCATTTGGACAAATAAAAAAATATGAGTTAAATAAAATAAAATAAAAATATTGAAATCCTAGAAGAGGGTGTGAATAACACAAAACAAAAGAAGAAGTGCTTCCTCCTAAAAGCTTGAAATGGCCTCTCATGGCTTCTTCCTTCTCCTCCAACCTGCAAAACCAAACATAAAAAATTATGAGCCAAATAAAGAAGGGAAAGCTTTCTTAAGCAAACTTTAGGGTTAGTTGTTTTTCCCTCATCTAAGGGCCCCAAATGAATCCATCCAAGGGATGAGATTCATCCCTACAAAAAGTAGGTGGGGAGTGGGTGAGAGGAATATGAATTTAAATTTAAATTTAAAATCTAAAATACATGGGTTGACTTTTTAAGGGGGCCACTTTATTTGTGTAAGGGGTGGGTTTATTCTTCTAACCCTTGTGCTAATTAGGGACCTTGTCATTTGATTTGGGATTTATATGACTTTAGAAATTTAACTATCTATACCCCTTTACCCATGGGATTATTTTGTTCTAGTTGACTATAGTGGAAATTAAATGATTATCAAAATGACTTTAGGGGGAACCTAAACCATGCCTTAGGATAACTAAGTTTATTAAAAATGTAATGAGAGTTTTATTATTTTATTATAATGGAGAAATTTATATTATTAATTTTAAGTGACTTAGAAACAATAATGTCACATGTTTTTTTTTTTTTAAAAATGTTTTTTTGTGGGCACGCTTTTCAAGAAAAATTATTCCATAATTTTTCTAGCTTGCCCTAAATTATTCTTGGATTTCATGCAGACAGATTTTAGCGTTACAAGAAAAAATCTTCTTATGAGTGCTCTATCAGTGAATTGGTGTCATGGGAGGTACTACTACATTGGTTACCGGTCTCTACTTGTTTAGAAAGGTCACTCAGCATTGAAACATACCACCTTTTCAACGCAGGATCCTTCACTCATGCTCCTAACGGTCTTCCACGCTCAATTGTTCTATAAAACTTATGGATGGTCTTACCCTTGGTCACTGCCACGTTTTTGTTGACGTGCCTTCCTCTTCTTATGATAGTTATCCCTCTTTCTCCTGGACATCATGCTTAGCAGTCGCTAAAGACTTAAAAAGCCAAACTTCTTCTATCCTTCAATATTTTATCCACGGTTCTCAATCTACAATCTTCTTGGTAGGACAGCTGATCGTGGGGAATATTTTCAACATCCTTTCCTTATTATACCATATGTTTACAGTTCCATCTAGATCAGTGATACATCGGTCCACAGATAATGTAGGTGATCACCTTATTGCATAGAGGAATATTGAAAGTTATTCAACTCCATATGACCTGGAATCTATTTTCCAAACACTAAGGATTGGACGAATAGGAAATCCCTTGAGTAATTGGGAAGATGATAGTCAGTAGCTTCGAGGGACCAACAGTACTTTGATTACATTGGGGATTGAGGAGCACTTTGTTCTCCTAATGTTGTGTTGATTTCTGTTGACTTCCAGAAAATTGCCTAACGAGAATGCTACGCTCTATCACAACGTAAAACAAGAATAGTAAAACATGCCAAAGGAAATTTACACGCAGGAGGGAGGTGACAGTTGCAAGCAGGTCTTCACCAACCTTTCTCTACACTACCGCTTCCACGCTCTGATACGAAGTGTTGGATCAAGTAAATGAAAAAACGTTTATATATTTAATACAATGTGCAACAAGTGTATGAGAAGAAGGCTCGGGTGAGTAACCATATGACAGGTTACATAACCGCCTTGCTAATTACAATGTAATACCTGTTAGTTTATGCTAACAAGTACATCAAGTACATCTTTTAGAATAGATGTGTACGATTAGTTAGTGTATTTTATACATTTAATTAAGAAAAATGTTAATCTAGATTTAATCTCGATTATGGCCTTTTATTTCCAATTACTTTCACTTTATTTGATTCTAGGTTTTCCCTAGTGGCTATATTGATATAGAATCTAATTTATGTTGCTTGAAATAATTACTCCATATTTTCTCTTATTCATGGTAGAGAGAATCAATTCGCGTAACTCATATTAAATACCATCCCCATCCACTACACACTAGGAAATAGAATTGTTAGGGACTACATCGAGAGGACGTTGTAATAAATGTGTTGTGTTGTACATTACACATCTCTTACACACTAATGAAGATGTGAACATATTAAATTGAGTATATAAAAAATCAATAATTTTAATGTGGAATTTAATTCATATAATGAATAAAAAACATTTAATAAATATAGCCTCTCTAATCAAATAGGAAAAAATTTAAGTATCATTTTAAATGATAGGTTCATTTGATATCTTGAAATAAAATGGAGGAAATGGAATAACTCAATGGAATATACATTTATCAACCCAATCTCATGTCTCATTCTCACTAAATGGTCCCATCATTGATAAGTTATCAAGATGAATGCATACCTCACAAAAAAAAAAATAATCAATATAAGAGAATCTTTCACGATATTGATTTGTGCTCCTTACAAAATGAAAGATTTTTGGTTTTTTATAGATGACATTTTTAGGGTACCCTATCAACATCCATCACAATCCAAAAGAATCCTTCTACCTTATCTAGTGTAGTACCTCGACCAAAGTGTGAAGAACACCACTCAACAACATATTTTACATATCTTAAGATGTTGGCATCATACTAAAATCAATGTCATCTAATAGCACATTCTACAAATGTACCTACACCATCATGTTCTCATTTTCCATTACCACTTTAAAAACTTAATTTTGTGGAATTCCTAGGGAAGTATGCACATAACACAACCAATAAAATTAGCTTTCATGTTAGAATTTCTACCCACAACAATCATACAAAACCCAATTCTACATGAATTCCACTCCATTCTTCCTAATGGAGTGAAAAATGTCAAATTAATTCCACACGAATAGTATGTCACAATCATTATTATCACTAACATATAAGTATATTTATTTCATGATAAATGTATTCTCAAATGACCTTTTCAAATCATCTATCTCTTGTTGGGCATGCCAAAGTGACACAAACATCATGATAGAAACTTTTCCTTAGTGCAAATATTGAATTTTGACCTCCTCTGGCTATAAACATAGTAATGCTCTACAAAAATCAACCACTAAAATGACTACACCTAGAGGGAAACTATCTCGAGATAAATGAATTTACGAATATTTCCACATAACAACATGGATGTCATGGCTATATTTATGTATATGTTTCTTCCTATGTTCTTGCTTAAATATGTTAGTTCATGTACATGTACCTTGTAGTGCCCCCTCCATGCTCATCTTTGTCGCTAGTCCCCATGTCTTTGTGAGGACGAGGATAACCTTATCTCAGTTGTCAAATAAGCGAGTTTAAAAATCTTGCCCAAGGAATGTGTGATTGTTGTTGAAAGTTGGGATCCTATTGGGTTTTCTTTTTACCATTGACAAAGTGATCGTAAATAAAATGTGCAATGACATAAAAATAAATTATTGTGTTATCAAAATAATAAGTCCCTTCGCGAACTAAGTGTATCTTCTTGTCATTCGATCCATGTGGCGATGTCCGTATTCTTAAAATCTCTTCAACTCGAGAGAATTTGTGAATCCTAAAGTTTGAAACATATATATGTATGTTTGTTTTTAATGTTAAAAATTGATCTAACTAAATCTCATTACAATACCATTAATATGTTTTGCATAATTCTCAAATAAATATACTTTCGTAACAAGGAAATGCTTTGAAGGGGAGCTATTTTGTGTTTGGTTGAATAAAATTTAAAATAAAAGACTAATATAAATCATTTAAAATTTAAGATGTAATTAAAAAAGCCAAAAAAAAAAAGAAAAATTAAATAGAATTAAATCATCAAATATTCTTAAATCCCTTAAATTTTGGAGCATGTGCCAACCTAATATCCATTAGTAATGTGTTTTGGTTAGTGTGAGATCTCATCCAAGCGAAGGATTTTGAGGAATTTTTTGGGTAAGAATGTGATGGAAATTTCTTGGCATGTGTGTATGCCAAAGAGTAACGAATGAGTTTGGGTTGGTTTGAAATTCCATTAGAGCTTATTTTTGTTGTAAGCTCCAGAAAAATTTAGAGGATGGGCATTTTGATTGTAGTGGCTATTTCGGAGAGAGGGATTTGTCAAATGTTGTTGTTATAAATGATCTATTGATAGGCCAACAAGAGAAGAATGTGTTGTCAAGGCATATGATATGATTGGCAAGAGGCCATGAAGAAATAATGTCTCATGTAGATCAATGACAACAAGGTTCACCCAAATTGGATTTGTTCAAAAGAATTAGTAAAATTCTTTGAAAATACATTTGTTAGGCGTAAAGCCATCACCACATTCCCTACCAATTTATTTCCCTGTCTGTGCCATTTGGAATCTTTGGAGTAGGATTTGGTAGGTGTTGGAAGCATGCACAAGGCCTTTGAGCTGTTTGAAAAATTTCCTAAAACGAAACATGGGATCATGGACTACAATGATTCTTCGATGTCCAATGTGGAAGCCAGTGCATGGTGGGAGAAGGGAAAGGATTTTCCCAAAATAGATTTGTTAAAAAAACATGGAAATGTTCAAGAAAATGTAATTGTGGCAGGTGTAAAGTCAAACACCACACTCATTTTCCAAAAAAACTATTGTTAAAATTATTTAAAATATCGTGGTTAGGGTATTTGTGTTGATTGTTGGGTGCACACTCAAACAAAACAAATTTTTAAAATAATTGGAAAATTCAAAGAAAATTTAGTTTGATAGTTGTAAATCAAACTCGACAACCTTAGCCAACACATCCTCTCCAATACAAGTGTGTCCCACTTTGTGGCCATAAATATTTTAAAATTTGATTAGTAAATAAATAGTTTAAAATACTATAAAAATTTAAAAAATCAGGTAAATTCTGGATACCCTGCACCTTGGTATTTATAGCCTCTTAAAAATGCATGTTTGGTCATTTTATATGTGTTTGGTCATGTTTTGGTTGTCAGACATAGTTTGTTGAAAGTACAAAAACTACAAAAAAGTGGGACACAGTTATATGCTTTGAACAATTTCAAAATAAAGAGTTTTTCTTCTACCTCTCATGTCCGTGCCACATTAAAGTTTTAAAGAAGAAGTGGGATGCCCATCAAGCCTGAGATGGATGTGGTCTTTTATTCTTTCCAAGTGTTGTTTTTGCAAGCATAGACAAAAAATCATGCACTTGGGTACTTTTTAGGTCCTTAAAGCATGCTAGCATTTACATTATTCCTAAGCAATAAAACTAGTTGTTGAGAACTATCTTTGGCCCCTTTTTTTATCTCTTAATTTCTCTTTGCTCTTACTCACCCTACATGCCATTGAACTCAACCTATTTATCATTTTTTGATTTATATACTAGCGCTTGACCAGGCTACAGTTCTATGTGCTCATATCCCTTCTAGGCGCCCTTGAACCTTTTTTTATCATACTAGATCCTTTGCGTATATTTTATCATTTGAGCATCTTTTTCAGTTAGGGGTCATACTTCTAGTTGTCTATTATGAAATACAAACAAGGGAATCATATAAGTACATAATTATGTTTTCAAAATGAAGGTCCAAACACTAAACATTACTATCATCACCTAATCTTGTATTCCAAAGGTATTTAAGCACTCCAAAGGCATTCATATAACATCCATTAGAGGGACAAGGGTTACATACACTAAATACACAACATAGGAATGAGAAGTCTATTATATTCCATCCATAGATACTATTACATTGTTGCATTCTAGCTACATCCCACTATCATTTTGCAACTTGCATAAAGGCATCCTCGGGAATCATTTCTACACAAGTACACAAGAGCTACATGGAGTCCGAGATGTAGTGCAGGCGCTCGGTCATAATTTCACTCTTTCGGGTGATCTTCGGGGTCAGTTCAACTCCCATTCTATATTTTCCTTTTTAGGTTTGATCTTGTGGGTATCTATTCGTGAATCTCTTTCTTGCAAGTTACGGGTACCTTCGGTGATCAAGGAGAAAATTTCATGCGACTAACATGGAACAACAGAGAAAACCTTGCGACATAGAAGAAAACATATTTCGAGCTCTTATACGAGTTCCCATAAGTAGTATCCAACACTCGGACACACTTTCCCTACCACACGTTCCCATGTCCGGCATTATTCTTGAGTTACATATTTTCTAGAGGGCATTTATTACATTCTTCTCAGTTTGTTCAACACTTTACCCTACCTAGATCATTTCCATATTGTGTAGATATCAAGTAGGTCTCCTTACCTCCCTCCTTTTCTTAGGGCTTCATACTTTATAGGATTGTTTTCTTACATCTTACTATATATTAATAATTTTACACCATTTACTATAGTAGTTCTTGTGTAATTAGATTTATTTAAGTTTTTATAAAATCATTTGGTGAACCCCACTCATGATCAAACACTTGGATCCTCATTTTTCCTATTCTACTCGATCTTCTTTCATGGCTCTGAAATTCCTCAATTCTCTTTCTAAGATTTACTTAAGATGCATCCACCTTGTAAATTTGTTCTCCATAAATCCCTAAACACTATGCATCTCCTTACAATGAACCACTTACTCAAGTAAGTTCCATTTTCGATCATCTATATGATGAATCTATTGGTGATAATCCTCCATCCAATCAACCCATCTTAGAGTCAATTAAATCTTTACATTGTTTATTTCAAGAAAAATTAAAGCTATGGAAACAATGATTACATCTCTTAAAGCTGAAATCCAACATCTCAAGCATGCTTCTCAAGCCCATGCTAGTTGTTCTCCTACATCCCATCCTACTTCTATGTCTTCTACATATGGTCATATCAGTGAACTCAACATCGTACCACTACCAACATCTCTCAAATTTTATCTAAATGCTAAGAAACATGATATTGTTCCTGAGATCCTCAATCACCAATTGATCAACTTGTCATCTACTCATTTCTACCATCCTTATTAGCTTTCCAAATACCAAGGTCTCCCATTTTTCAATTATCATAGAATTAAAGGACATCATGAAAATGATTGCTATACCTTAAAATGATGAATTAAGAACCTAGAGCAACAGGGTTTTATTTCATTTTATTCAAAACATTTTTCTACATGTTGAATTACTAAATCACAATGGGATCCCAAATCCAATCCCTCCATGTCTAATGAGCATCATTGCATAGTTAGTAATATTACTTGTTTGGTGATTCAAGAGCTATCTATCCAACCCATTCCAACTATTAAACCTCCTCTCAAAATCCATCCTCCATCCCCTCCTCCCATCAAGTATTCTATGACATTACCAATTGAAAACAAGTAACCACCTCTCAAAATCTATCCTCTATCCCCTCCTCATATCGAGTCTTATACAACATTACCATTTGAAGAGAAAACCTCCTCTAAAAAACCATCCTCCATTATCTTCTCCTATAAAAACCTCTACAATGTTACCCATTCTAACTAAGCACCCTCCTTTAAAAATATGTCCTCATGTTACTTGAAAAAACCAACCATGGTCCAAGTCTTTCTTCTACAACTCATTTTGATGATAATATGCTTTTTTATGATGTATTTCGAAATTCTTCACCATTGCAATATCTCTCTTTCATTGTCACATAGCTCTCCATCATTGGCATAGTTGGGGCACTTCACTCCTCCCTTCTAGCACTATCAATTTTTTCTATCATCTACTATCATACTTCATGCTTCGTGCTTCGTGTTTAATCTTCCTACACATTCCTACACACTTTGATATAATAATTGTATCATCATTACCGTATGACACACTCTACTTCCATGGTTCATACTCAACTGTTGAGGATATAATTCTGAAATGGACCTCACCTCTTACACACTTTACGCTTTGTGCTTCATGACATATCTTTTCTAACATCTACTCGCACACGAAAAACCCATTTCCTAATGATACACTCTTGTTCTATGGTTCATTCTTGATTGTTGAGGGGATTTTACAAATGAACCTCATCTCATAACTATCCATGGGGAGGAATGTTGATCCTACCATTTTCACACATTTTATATCACACCATCACACTCATACATCACTTACATATGTTGGTTGCATTTATTTTGTTTCCTTATACTAATTACATGTTGCACTTTTCTTATTATGCTAGGTGATACTCATTATGTTATTATCTTTCTATATATGCACATGCATGTTCACGTGGTATTTTTCAGTCAATGCAGATCTCTTACAACTTCTTACATGCTGGAATAATGTTTGCATCAGACATTTTAGTAGTCCCACCAATGCTCTTGGGGGCATCTACTTTATCTACTCTTACTTTCTACATAACAACAGTTCTATTACTATATGTTTCACTATCTGTCATAACAATTACTTTATGTTTCATTGTCATATACATACCTTGACATAATATTTATCTCTCTAACATGCTAATGCTTCATGTGTAGCACTTTCCTTGCAGGATTATCGAAAACCATGGCTATCTGTCACATTTTTATTGATATTGTTTGCTATTGTATGATTTTTTTGCTGGCTATGCCTTATGTCTTGTGTGTTCATTGTATGCTTTTGGATGATTTGACCCTCATTTTCTTGTGACGTTATGAGTGATGTCCCATGTATGAAAACCGCTTTTGCGGTCCTTCTTGCTTTCACCTTGTTTTATTAGATTGTCTTCTACTTGCATACTAGCTTTGTCTATACTAATACTTGTTACAAGCCCACTTTGTTTGCATGTGCCTTGGTTTATACCATGCACATCCCTTACCCCCTAAAGGTATCCACTTCAGATCAACATCAGGTCCTTTTATTTTGGCTACATTCTCATACTATCATCACATGCAACCACAACAAGGTGGACATACATTAGGTGAATAAATCACCCCTACAAAAACTTAGAGCTACAACAAAGATTAGTACAATACATAATCAATGCTAACATATAGTTATAGAATAGCCCAGAATAAGAATTGGGTCAGAATCACAGAGAAGACACCAATGCCCATAATCAGATAGTAACACCTGGGTGCCTATGTCCTCCCTTGGGCGATAATGTCCTAGGGGCACATACAATAATTTTCTCAGATCGAACACTCTACAAAAAGTCTTCTTGAGTAGTTCTATAGAAGCGGACACCGGCCTCAAAAAAAAAAATGCATTCTATCTCTTCTAATTAGAATTACCAATTCAATAGGAACAACTCGAACTGATTTGAGACAATTAGAATAAAATTGGGTCATGCCATTTACATTGGTGCTTATGAGGGTAGAGTCATGGAAGGAGAGTAAAACTAGACATCTCTCTGCAAAACTTTCTCTTGGTGTGTGATCTCCAAAAAACTCGCACGTGGGCATATGGACAAATATGGGGGGCCAAAAAGTAGACACAAATCTATTTTTTGGCTATTCTATACATAACATGCTCGCGCCATGGCTCAAGTTGCACTATAATGTGAAAAGGGAAAATATAGGTCGCATTATAACGTGATCATGTTATGCATTGGGTGCACCAAGCTGAAATGCACTCGCGTTATATCGCACTCGCATCATAACATGCTAGCATTATAATGTGCTTGCGTTATGGCTTTCTATGTTTTTCTGTATTATCCTCACAAATGGAAATAGTCCACATTGTAAATGTGAACGCGAGCGCGTTATAACATGTTCATGTTTCATTTTGTTGGGGTTTGGAATACCCAATCCAAAGGCTTGGATTTCTAAACCAGAGGTTTGGACTATGTATTGCGTGATTAAAACCATGTTTGATAGAAAAACATCAAAATTTCACATGTGCACCCCAATATCTCATGCATTAAAACATAATATTCAAAAATAAATTATACTACGATGTCAAGCTCATTTTTACCTTAATGACAATATAATTCTTTCTAAAATCTGATTAGTTTAAGGCTTTCATCCATAATTTCTTGTACTAAGGCCGTATTTTCTCCAAAAACCTATGCACACATTTTGGTGCACAATTTATGATTTTTTCATCCAAATTAAAAAAATATGGTTTTTTCTAAACTCCATTCTACACACACTCAACACAAAAACTAAAAATGATTTTTTTCTCAAATTTATGGGGGTGCACACACAAATATTTCATTTTTGGGATATGTGCACTTTGAAAATTAATAAACAATTATATATTAATCCAAAAATTGTGAAAATTTAGGGGGACCTCGTACTTGGTCTTAGCTAACTTTATACCAAACAGCTTTGAAATTTTTTTATTCAACTCAAAAAATGGGGGCACACACACAATAGGTTCTTATCTTTTTTACACAAAAATAGACATACTTTGTGTGCGCACAACATTTGAGCCTCTTATTCTCAACCATTTAAAAAAATTTAGTTATTTTAGAAACTAGATTCTGAGCTCTACAGTACTTATTCTTATCACTTTGTAAAATTTTGAGCATAGGCATACCAAACTATTCAATGAAGTTCATGTTTCACTAATTTTAGGAAAAAGGTGTCCCTTTTTGACCCCCTTTTGGTCCCCCATCTTTGTGCACTTAACCACGTGGCGCAAGATTGTCCAAAAACTTGTACATGGCATGCCATAACCCAAAAAAACTTTCTCTTGGCATGATATATCCTAAAAAATTACTCTCGACAACATTTTAGGGCATCTTTCTATCTTTTACACTCTTATACATCAAGTGCACACTTTAATTTATCACTATTTTAACAAAAGTTTACATAATTATGCATACTTTACACAAAAATTTTATATACAAGACTTTGAATAATATTTTTATCTTCATTTGGAGGTCCATCCTAAATACGTAACAAGAAACAACCTACATTAGGAAATACAAACACAACAACATGTACGCGATACACATACATTTCACCCTAAGATCACTTTCCATTCCTAGTCTCCATGCTTCACTTTGTGATCATTCCACGCTTCACTTATCCATTCGGCACTCTATCAGCTACACTATCTACATGATCATTAGGTGCACATCTTCTAACTAATTTATTTTATCGAGTATTCACTCAAAAACATAAAGTGGGGCTAAATATAGACACAAAATCATGCACTTGGGTACATTTCTACATCCTTAAAAAAGGCTAGCATTTACATGATTCCTATTCAAGAAAACTATTGGATGAGAACTATATTTTGCCTATTTTCTTTGTCTCTTTCTTTCTCTTTGGTCTTGCACACCCTACATCCAAGTCAAAACTCTACCTATTTATCTTTTATGGCTTCAAACACTAGTGCCTAGCACGGGAAATAATGCCCATGTGCTCATGTCCCTCTAGGGGCCCTAACCCTTTCTTATCTTACTCACTCCTTTTGGGTTAATTTTAATTTTTGGCATATTTTTCACTTTTGGGTCATCCTTCTAGTTGTCAACTACAAAATTAAAACATGGCAATCATATAAATACATAGTTATATTTTCAAAATGAAGGACTAATAACTAAATATTACTATCATCACCTAAGTTTGCATTTCAAAGGAACTAAATCACTCTAAAGGCATTCATATATCATCCATTTAATAGATAAGGGATACATATTATGCATACACAACATATTTAGGGAAGTCTATTTTATTTCATCAAAACATATTATTACATTACTACATTCTAGATACAACCTGCTATCATTTTTGCACTTGCACAAGGGAATCCTAGGAATCATTTCTACACACAAAAATAACTATATAGAGTCTGAGATTTAGAGCAATGCTTGATCGTAAGTTCACTCTTTCTATATTGTCATTTTCAGGTTTGATGTGATTTGTGGGTATGTGTGGGATAATCTCTTTCTTGCAGTTACAGTACCTTCGGTGATCAAGGAGATAATGTTAAGTGATTAATAGAACAAAAATGAAACCCTTGTGACATAAAAGAAAAAGATCCACGAGTTTTTACATAGTCATCGGTTACTGAAGTAGTCTCCAACACCCATGCGCCTTTCCCTACCACAAGAACCCATGTCTCGTGTTAGTGTAGGTTATTATTTATCCTTTTATTTATTTATTAGGATAATTCTTACACTTGTCTTAGCCCTACACTTGTTGGGTTAGCTTGCTTAGGTGTACTAGTTGTGTGGAGTGAGCTGAGTAGTTGTGTTGAGTTAGCTTCTCAGTTATGTGGATTTTTCTTACTAGTATTCTAGAGTTAACTTAACTACCAGTATCAGTTAGTGGGCATTCTTCACCACTGATTTAGGTAGTAGTTACACTTCCCTCCTCCTATATTTACATCTTTCTTATTGAGTTATTCAAGTCTTTGTATTGTAATGTATTGAGCATTATGGATTATGATGGATTTCCATATATGGTATTTTAGCTCTTCTATTTTGAAAATCTAATGTGGTGTGCTATTATCATATGAGATCACGACTTGGAACAATATTCTTATCATTGCTTTTAGTACGACATTATTCTTGAGTTGTATAAACTCTAGAGGGAAATTTCGACACTCTTATCATTTTGTTCAACACTTTACCTTGACTAAATCACTTCAGCATTACACATAATCAACTAAGTCTCCTTATCTCCATCCTTTGATTAGGGTTTCATACTTTATAGGCTTATTTTTTTGCATCTTATTTGTGTATTAGTAAATTTACATAATTGAGTACATGAGTTATTTTGTAGTTATATTTAACTCAATTTTTATTAAATCAACAAGTTCCTTAGAAGGTACACTTTGGAGCCATGAGAAATGTTTCTCAAGATGCAAAATAATGATGGAGGCTTCATATTGTTTAAAATTCTTGTTCGTCATATTTTCTTGGGTTGTGGGTTTGTTTGTGGTAGTGAACAACATCAAAAGCGTGTGATATTTCTACTTTTTCCCTAAAATGTGGACACATATAGTGGGAAAATGAATGATTTGGTGGAATTTCTGAAGGAAATGTCGTTAATGGACCGCAAATAGAGATTAATTCTTGGCCATTGGTTGGCCAATTCACCACGTGATGAGTTTTTTTGAAGTTGGTGTTTTGAATTTTTGTTTTGACCTTGGGACGCTTAATTTATGACTTTTGAGTTTTGGGTAACTCATCATACACCTCATCTTTGATCCACCAATTGAACATTGATATTGCCATGGAACTCACCAACATGATCCAAAGCTTAGTTTTTTATCTTTCCTCTTTGATAATTAGGGATACCGTGGTGCTTTGTCAACCCTTCTTCTCGTTATTTCCAAATAAACATAGACATGGTATTCTTACCGTATCCTTGCATGTTTTAACATTCTAGTTTACCAAATTTTAATGGATTTGTAAATCAAACTAATGAAGAATAAATTTTTAGGTGAATTAAATGAAAAAGTGTTACATAATTGAAAATTAAACCTCTTTTTATACATAACTAAACCAATTATTGGGAATGAAAACACTAATCTCTTTTACAGTGTAAGAAGGATGGATAATCCACGATACTAGATTTGGATTCAAAATCACGTGGTTGGTGTTTTAAATGTGAAATTACAGAAAACCAATCCTTGGTGAACTTGTGCAACCTTACTAAAATCTATTTTCACTAAGGAAAAAAACATGAGTATAAAATACGAATGGAGAAAATTAAAATTTAAAAATGTACCTTGCCATGTGGAGTGTCCAACCCAACCATGGGTTATTCATGAAATGTCCACTTTAACTTGTTTCATAATGTGTTTAAGATCCCAACATTAGTTCAAAACTTTAAACAACTGTTGAAAGTGAAAATGTAGTTTGGTTTTTACCCGTCATTTTGGCCTTGGGTATCAAAATGGATTTTGGCTTCTGCATACCTCTAAAATTTATATGAGAAAATTACTACAAACCCTCAGTTTGGATTAAAAAACATTCTACAAGATATTTCAAATGATAGATTTTGTAGGTCTCGGTCATTCAACGAAAAGCCCACTTGAGTGCATTTACGATCGGTAGCTCCAGTAAAACAAGCGCCATTTTAATTTATGTTGTCAATTTGGGTTCTATCATCTTTGAGTTCTTCCTTGTATATAGAGGAATAGGTAGGAAATTGAACCCTTGTGTGTTTAAGTCTTGAAAATGGTTTTTAAATTTTGATTTTTCAGAAACTTGGATAAATTTGAAATTTTTGAAAACTTTCTACTACTTAGTGAAAACTGTCATATAAACTTATCCAAGATACACAACAATAGAAAAACCATGTAAACACAAATGCATGACTATAGGAAACTTTATGTTGAGAGTTTCTTGAAAAGAAATTGAATGTGGAAAAATGATCTTTTCTCTCTCCTCTTTCTATCTCTCTCATGGGCATTGGAAATGAATTGAAATAACATTACAATTATTACTCTTCTTGGGAGTGTGTTAAATATGTTTTCATTATTGTTAGATAATTGTGAAATCATATATCATGCTTGGTTGTAGTTGTGATCATGCCAACAATTATTTTGATCATGCGATAGTTGTAGGTACATGGACAAGAAGGAAATCATAGCATTTATGGTGTTTTGTAATATGAAATATACATCTAATGTTAAGTAGATGTTACAACATTATTGTTATGATCATTAATGTTATTTATGAATTATTTTTGATTAGCATGAAATTGGTTTATATTGGAGCATTGGGAATAACAATCATTCTATTTGGGTATAAAATTGATTATGAGTTTGTATGTTTTTATATGGTTAGCTATTTTGAAAAAGATCCTATAATGTCAATTATTATTTCCTCCTTAATATTTATGTTCATGAAATAAACCTTATATTCCTAAGCTATCGAAATGAACCGTGATTTACACCTTTAATGTGTATCTCTCTCTTTAAAGAGTCTTGCATAGTTTTATAATACCATTATCACTTTTGAAAAGGCTTAAACTTATTGCATGTCATGTCTTACCCTTCATATTTGAATGACCACATTGTGAGATCTACGTGTCATGAGTGAAGTCAGTATTTGTTTACCTTCATACCATATCCTCATTTTTAACTCTTTTGAACCCTCCCACATCTAAATTATCTCGGGAGGTTGAATTTCCCTAAAGTTACCTTACATCAAGCTGTAAATTCATTTAACATTGCACTTACTCCCTGTGTTACTCTTGTTAAGGGCCTTTTTATACATATGGAAATGAGCTTGTTGTGATATTTATGTGTGCAATGTTACTTTGTGACATGATAGATGTAATGTTTAGAAAATTTTAGATGGTTCTCTTTTATGCTAAGTTTCTTGGGAAGTGTTAACAGTTATATGTGGATTGGATCATAAGAGAAACAATGAAGGAAATCATGATTCTTCTAAATGTGATCAAGTATACTTTGGTAGAACATAAAGTGAGGTGGTACCTCACTTACTCTAATCAAATATTTACTCCTTGAAATGTGAGCAATAAAAACCGACATATAAGTGAAACTCGGAATTAATTTTTCTTAGTGAGGCCTTCTTTTATTGTTAAAAGATTTTATAAACTATTCCACATGATTTTTATCATGTGAGAACATAGTCTCTTATCTAGAAGATGAAAAGTATGATGTATATCTACTAGAAATGACTATAACCTATTATTGTATTATAGAAACAACAAGAGTCTTGATTGGGAATTAAGTTATTAATAACTTGTATAACGAGTTGATATTATTTTGGTGTTGTTTTTTTGAAAGAATGTAAAAATTTAAGGTTTGTGAGATAAAGATGTTAAAACCACCTCAAAATCACCTATTAGTTGGATATAGAGTCCTCGAGTGCAATTGGAAGTTAATTAAAAAAGGGGACCTTTATCTATGACATTGTTGTTTTAACCTTTAGACAACTAGGTATATTTAAAGATTATTTCCTAAGATGTTTGCCTATTGAGTAAATCAGAATATGGAACTCTTTTACTTTAAACTAATGCTAAATATTTCATGCGATTAATTGTACTTGTTATAAGTTAAACCCAATACAAAATAAATAATGCGTGTCATTGTGAATGAAACTACATTCTCTCATGGAGTGGTAAATAGAAGTTGGTCATGGTTGGAGATTTTCCTACTCAGTAACCTTTTTGAATTTTCTTTTATAAGCTGGTTTATGTTGTAATGTCGGATCCGAATGGTCCCTCCCCTAACCATTCTCCCGACTTTGCTGACACCTCTACTACTATCTCATCCAGCTCTTGGAAATATGTGGTGTCTGGATCTTGAAATTCACCCCACCCGGAAGTTTCTTCCAAAATGATTTGATGGGGCATTTTCTTTACAAATACCCTCCTCGATTACTAAAGTTATGTGATCTTCAAGGGAATTTTTGTTGATTGAAAAAATAATGGGACCTAGGCCGCCTTTAGAGGAGATTCAAAAATGGGTACGTATTAAATGGACTCCTTGTGGTGCGGTTGATATTGCTTCCCTTTCAAATGGATTTATGCTCTTTAATTTCTCCCATAAGGAATATTTTGTGAGAGCTTTATTGTGGGACCCCTAGGTTTTTGGATCTAGAGGCTTCTATTTACAACGTTGGACTCATAGGTTCAATGCTAAGATGGAAACCATGACCTAGGCCTCGATCTGGGTATCCCTTCCTAAGATCACTTTGGAGTTTTGGAATTCAGAGATTATTGAAGGTATTGCACTTTTTATTGGATGTCTTATAGCTATTGATGAAGTAAATAAAGCTGACACTAGATTTATTCATGCTATATTCTATGTTAACGTTGATATTAGCTCTTCTTTATCATCTTCCATTAAACTTCACTTTGATCTTGGTACTTGGGTTCAACCCATATACTATGAATATATTCCTTAGGCATGTACCTTTTATTAAAGCATTGGCCATAGTGCTCATGCTTTCTCTTACAAACTAGAACAAAAAGCTAAAGAGAAAATCCGAACACCTAAGAATAAAAGCAAGTTTGTACCCAAAGTCACTATGGAAGTCAACACTTCAAATCCTTTTGATATTCTTCTTGAAGAGAGTGAGATCCCAATTTCTTCTATTTCCCTTCCCCCACTCTCTGTTCCTACTCTTTTGGAGCCCTCATGAATTTTTTTGTTCCCATCTCCCTCATGTCTCCATCAAGTCTTCTTGTTTCCACTCCTCTCTAGTCTCCTTCGACTCTCCTTCTTCCTATATCATCGTATTCCTCTCCTTCCCGAGGATTCTTCTTACCTCCCCTCTCTTTTATCATTCCCTTGTTTCCTCTTCTCTCCCCTCTTCCCCTTCACTTCGTGCACTTCCGTATTCGACCTTTAGTGATCCGATCGGTTCTTTGGATGTCTCTGCTTATGTTCCATGTTCTCCTTTAAGGGAGAATACCTCATCCTTCTGCTCAACTTCTCGTTAGTATAAAACAACCTTGCAAGGAAGAAAAGAAATAGTACCAAGTAGATTATTGATGTGGGGCCTCAAAAGGAAAGGGAAGGCTCTCCAATCAAGCCAAGATTTAGGAGGAAGCATTTCAGAATATTGCCTAAGGTACATAGGGTGTGCTTATTATGTCGGGTAGAGGAAAACCTAAATAAAATAAACAAAGATATTCTAATGGAATGTAGGGGGTTTAAACACCCCTAGAAAAAAAGAGAATTCTCAAATACTTTAGACTAAAAATTGTCTTGATATTCTAATCGCAAGAAACTAAGTTGAAAGAGGAAGATTTGTTGAATATGTTCGGCCTAATTCCTCATTTACCTCATAGAAATTTTATGGTAATTCAGGTCGTTTATGCACATTTTAAAACTCGAAGACTCTTTTTGTGAATTTATTTTAAAAACTCCCCATTATCTTATAATGGGTAAGTGCACAAAGATGGGGGGCCAAAAGGGGATAAAAAGGGACACCTTTTTCCTGAAATCAGCGAATCCCAAACTTCATCAAATAATTTGGCATGATTATTCTCAAAATTTGACAAAGTGATAAGAATAAGTACCGTAGAGATTGGAATTTAGTTTATGAAGAACTATTTTTTTAAAAAATGGTTAAGATTAAGAGGGTCAAATGTTGTGTGCACACAAAGTATGTTTAATTTTGTGTAAAAGATAAGAACCTATTGTGTGTGTGCCACCCCATTTGTTGAGTTTTATAAAACAAAATTCAAATCCCTTTGGTATAAATTTAGCTAATACCATGTACGAGGTCCCCCTAAATTTTCATAATTTTGGGACTAATATATAATCTTTTATTAATTTTCAAAGTGCACATATTCGAAAATGAAATATTTGTGTGTGCACCCCCCTAACATTGAGAAAAAGTCATTTTTAGTTTTTTTAGTATGTGTAGAGTGGAGTTTAGAAAAAACCACATTTTTTTAAATTTAAACGAAAAAATCATTAGTTGTGCACCAAAACGCGTGCATAGGTTATTGTAAGAAAAATAGCACTAGTAAAAGAAATTATGGATGAAAGCCTTAAACTAATAAGATTTTAGAAAGAATTATATCGTCATTAAGGTAAAAACAAGCTTGACATCATAGTATAATTTATTTTTGAATATTATGTTTTAATGCATGAGATATTGGGGTGCACACGTGAAATTTTGATGTTTTTTTTTTTGTCAAACATGGTTTTAATCACGCAATACATAGTCCAAACCCCTAGTTTAGAAATATAATCCTTTGGATTGAGTATTCCAAACCCCAACAAGATAAAATGTGAGCGTGTTATAACGCACTCACTTTCATGTTTCCAATGTAGAATATGTCTATTTGTGAGGGATAACATGGAAAAACACATAGAAAACCATAATCGAGCATGTTATAATGCTAGCATGTTATAACGCTTAGCGCATTATGAAACAAGAATGTTTCGGCTTAGTAATTCCAAGCCATAACGCGATTGCATTATAACATGACCTAGATTTTTCCTTTTTACAATATAGTGTGACTGAGCCATAACGTGAGTGCGTTATGACCTAAATTTCCAAAAAATGGATTTGTGTCTACTTTTTTGGCCCTCATCTCTGTGCATACGCTGAAATGTGTTTTTTCAAGAAATTGGTTCTAATGTGGGATGGGTTGTTGTAAATCTTTATGCCCCAAATCTTGAAAACCATAGAGAAATTATTTGGAAAGAACTTTTGGAATTCCATAATACCTACAATCACCTTCCTTATTTAATATTTGGTGACCTCAATACTCGCTTTATACTTGTTGGAGAAACAAGGTGGTGCCATTATTAGAACTAATCACATGTATGTTTTACCTTATTTTTTAGACAACACAAATTTTTTGACATTGATCTTCATGGAGCTACCTACACTTGGTCTAATCAATGACTAAGAAGCAATCATATACAAATAAAACTGGACATATTTCTTGTCTCTATGGATTGGATTGATATCTTTAATGATTTCTTTCTAATGGCTCTTTCTAAAATTGGTTTTGATCATTGCCCCCTTCTACTCATGATTTCACGGATGAAGACCATGAAACATCCTCCTTTCCACTTTGAGCCCTCCCGGCTTCAAAACAATAATTTAGAGACCTTATCTCTCGATTAGTGGAAGATTGATATTGAGCTCGACGATGTATAGGTTTGCAAAGAATCTTAGTTTTGTAAAAAAAAAGCTTAAAAATCTGGAAGCTACATGTTTTTGGTGATATTCATAGCGGGAAGGATTTATTTTGAGAAATTAGTCTTAATTGCTTCCAATATCAAAGTTAGCGGAAAATATCCTCTTCTTCACTAGCAAAAGCTTTTCCTCCTAAGTGACTTCCACAATACTCTTGTTGAGGAAGAGGTCTATCAAGCGTCAAATATCGAGAGCGATCGGCTATAACAGTGGGGTGATCTTAAAAATATTTTTTTCACATCACTTCCACCAAACATAAATGCAGGGATAAAATCAAGGAGCTTATTACCATGGATGGATCTTACTTAAATAAAGATGATGTAATTGCCTCTAAGTGCATTAATTTCTACACATGCATCCTTCATGAGGATTCCTCCCTTGTGAAGAGGATTACCAAGAGATGCTTAAGCACATCCCCACATTGATTTATGATGATATAAATTACAAACACACCCAACCTTTCTCTGTGGAGGAAGTCAAGAGAGTAGTTTTTGACATGAAGGGTTATAAATCACCGGGCCCCGATGATTTCCCTGCAACATGTTTTCAAACATATTAGCATTTTATGGAATCGGAGTTGCATTCAACCATTATATAGTTTTAGTAAAATGATATTCTTATTATGGAACTAAAAACACGTTTTTGGCCCTTGCTCGTAAATCTATGGGTTCTAATCGATCTCTAATTTCTAACCTATCATCCTTTGTAACACATCTTAGAATATTATCACTAAGTTGTTGGAATATAGGTTGAAACCCCTTATAGATAGACTAATATTGGAGAAAAAAATGGGTTCAATAGGGGTCAACTGATCCAAGGTGGCATTATTACTATTCATGGGGCTATCCATTCAGCGCCGCTTACCAAGAAAGAAAGCATGATTACGAAACTTGATATGAAAAAGTGTTTGATAGAGTGAAGTTGGACCTTATTACTCGAATACTTGAGAAATGTGGCTTTGAGGTTAAATGGTGTACATGGATTCAAAATTGCATCTCTACCCCTAAATTTTATATCCTTATAAATGGTATCCTACATGAATTATTTGCTTCTAACCGTGGAATTAGGAAAGGGATCCTCTCTCACCCTTCATTTTCATTCTTATGGCGGATTTCCTCGGTAGAGCCTTTGAAGCTTCTAAAAGAGCGGGAAAAATTATTGGCATTACCTCTACTTCAAAAATACATGTAGCTACTTATAATCAATTTGTTGATGACAATCTCCTACTTGGAGTAGGTTTGGTATTGGAAGCAAATTCCTCGTAACGGATTCTAGATTATTAGCAATCGCCTCTAAGAAACTTATTAAGTTTAGTAAGAGTGATATTTCTTTCTCAACACTCCTACAAGTAGAAAAAGAAAGATTGCAGCCATTTTTGGTTACAATATCATGAATCTTCTTTCTTCTTATTTGGGCCTTCCTCTTTTAAGGAAGACTACTCAAGGCACTATGAAATTCAGTTATTGAAAAATTTAAATGAAAAATTTCAGGCTGGAAGGGTTCTCTCCTTAGCCAGCAGTAAACTATACTTGGTTAAAGCTACTCTTCAGAACCTTCTTATTTATTTCATGTTTTTGCTTAAAATGACTACTGTGGAATCATCTACAATACAACAAATCCAAAAATGTTTCTTCGGTTTATGGCTAAAGAAAGATAACGAATGCACTTAGTCTCATGGAATGTGATTTGTAAACCAACTTCTCTTAGAGGATTGGATTTGCACCAAATTAATGATATGAACTCCTCCATGTTAGCAAAAATGGGCTGGGAAATAGTTATTAAGGGGAAGGCTTCTTGGACACAGCTGTTAATTTCAAAATATCTTTCCGCCAATGGATATTTTTTCGCTGATGGTATCCCAAATGGCTCAGCCATTTGGAACTCCATAAAAATTTCCAAAAATATGTTACGATTAGGTCTTGGGTGGAAAATTGGTAATGGTAAGAAAATTAACTTTTAGATTGATTGTTGGATTGAGGACCATGATTTAGAGCATCGACCCTCTTTATGATTTGGAGCTGATCATGGATTTTTTTATGAGTTGAAAACTTACATGAGGTTGATCCTCCACCCAAATCACCAAATTACTAACAACAATAAAAATACCTCTTCAACTTTATTGGCATTGGACTTTTGGAGGTGTTGATGGTGACCCTTTATGCTTTGATACTCACCCTCATGCTCAGGAACAAGTGTGACTAGTGTTGCCTCCTCTCTTAGCTCTAGTGAAGCCAAGTACCTGATTGAGCAAGGTATGATCCGATGGATGTTCCCTTTGCTCTAAAATTCAACTCCAAAAATGGAGTCTTCCTGTAATCCTTCCTGGGTGTATGGTGTGGAAGAGATGGGATCTTCCTTCTCTTTTCCTTTCTTCATGGAAATATGGAACTCCTTCCCAATCTGTAGTGCATTTTTATTGATTGCAACATCCAATGAAGTCACTTTTACATCATTATAGTTTGCTACAACACATTGTTGGCTTTGGAGTTCCTCCATTCTTGCTTGAAGACTAACTTGCTCTTGGATAACCTTCTCCTCTAGCATGAAATTTTTCAAATCAAAATCTTCAATTCGCTAATCTAGATGCCTATTTGGGGCATCAAGGTATTCTTGATAGCTCTCCTCCATCATGGATTCATCAATCAAATAAAAATCTTGAAATGAAAGCAACAAATCTTCAATAATACTTTCTTCATCAAGTGGCTTTAACTTTGATTCGATCTCTTCTAGGTGCTCCTCTTCAATAGAAATTGGAGCTGATTTTTCTTCCTCCCTCTTGACCGGTTGTGTATCTTGGATTAGATTGGCATTCTCTTCAAAAAAAGTGCCATTATAGACACTACATTGAGCAAACATATTATTGATCTTCTTCTTCTTGTTCTCCTTTTTTCTACAAACTCATCTTCTACAACTTGTGGTCCGACCCCGACCTCCTCTCGAAGGTTTAATCATCAAGGGTATTTTTTCTATCCTAAATATGAGAGCTACTTACCAAGATTTTGATCATTTATTCTCTATTTGGCTCTCCTTCCTACTGCTATCCTTGACTAGTTGTCGATTGTTTACTCCCAAGATGAACTTGAGGCAGCAATATGAGGGATGAGTTGAGTTACAACATATTTTTCCATTGCTTTTGGTGGTGGAGGAGATAGAAATTCTTGTTTGTTTGGAGGGGATGACTTCTTGGAAGGGAAAAGGAAAAATAATTGAGTTGTCATGGAAGATTAGAAGATGGATAAGGGTAATCAACACTTGGGGCACCATAAAATGGGATTGAATCGACACTACTAAAATCATAAAGCTTGGGATAGAGAAATAAGAGCATAAGGATTTGGTGATTGACTTACCCATTGACAAGGTTATATTACATTGTTCTCGTATGTTTCTTTCTCTTCGGTCTACTTTGCAAGTTGGGGTAGCATTTCTACCATGAAATCAAGCTTCTCCTGTGAGCTATATTGTCTTGGAAAAGGTTATCTCCAACCAATTTTGAAAGATTTCATTTGTGTTATAGCCTTGGATTGAACCATGTTAGCCTCCATTCTTTGAATATTCTTTACTAAATCAAGATTATCCATGTAGATGTTATCATAATATGCATACTCTTGTTCTTAATAAGGTCCATGGACAAAATAGTTTTGACACTACTCATATTGGTAAGCATAATGGTTGAATCTAATCGTGATGTTAATATGGAAGAGTTGTGAAACTCATTAGAGGCTGATTACCTTTGTTGTAGGTGTGAATTCCAATATGGAAATGAAGCCATGATTGAAAAACTTCATAGAATGGAAGATAATTAAATGGAGGGAATAGAAATGGATGAAAATGGATGGGGATAAGGTTTATAATTTTAGAGATGTAGTTTGTTTAGACCAAATGGAGTTGCTAGAAGTGTTTGCATATGCTTCCAAAAGCTAAAATTTTAATTGGAACACACCAACATGCTAAAATGAAGTGGTAAGGTACTTCAAACCTATCCCACATGGGTGTGCCACAATCGTTATCATGAAATTACAAAGTACCCCCAAATGGATTTATATTTGAGTGGAGAATTCTATGTAATTTGTGTAACATTGGATCATCTCTCAAGTGTGGCACTTATGAGCTTGAGATTACCCTCTAGAGAAGGATGGTTCTTGTTCCTAAACTACTTGCCACAATCTACTCTAATGAAGGAAATATATCTAATCCTAATCTAACTTTCCAAGGGACCATAGAGAGAGTGCATTAAAACAAAGTCTACACTAGAGTGGTGATACACCGAAAAGGAGGTTGATGATCAAAATTTTACCTTCGTCAAGTGGAGAGGGGTGAGCAATGGAGAGGATGGACAAGATACATCACGAAAAATGATAAAGTTCACACAGAACACAACTTCAAACCCATTAAACATAACTCAAAACCTACAATAAACATCTAAGATATTAGTATAATATACCCTACAATGGTGAGAGGCTAGGAGAGACAATAAAATAAGCAAAGGATGGAAAAAATGCATCACGAAACAAATTTTATTTCTCCATGAGTTCACATAGTACATCATTAGTGGGAAAGAGGAAAGAAAATTCCATTATAATGTAAAGAGAGGAGGATTTAACTCCACTTTCAACCCTAGAGAAGAAAGAGAGATGTGGCAGAGAGAAAATGACAACCTCCTTTACAAATGAGCCCAAAATTATAATTTATAGAATTAAGAAGGAGAGAGAGAATTGCAATCCTGGATTTGTATTTTCAACCACTTACAAGTTATCATAAATGAGTTTAATTGATGGTATGTTTATTTCATAAGGCTCCCCATTCTATCCCATGTGCTTGCAAAGATAGAAAAAGAATGATAACCATGCCTCTTAATTGCATTCCGAACTACCAATTAAAACATTCTTCTTATGTAGGTCCATTTTCTACAAAATCACGATTAATTATTTTACTAATTTATATATTTATTTATTGTTGTGTGTTGGGCTTAGAGTGAGGATTCCAACGAGACAATTTTTGTGAAAATCCATTGAGAATTGCAAAAGTTATGGCTTTTTGAGTGTGAGAAGCTATTTTGGGTTTGCCATAGATTTATTGCCATTTACGACACTGAGCATTTAATTTTTTGGAGATGGAGATGTTTATTCTAATTTCACCCACTTACCTTCAATAAAAAAGAGAAATAAAATTCCCATTGCATAGAGGGCGTTGAGATCTTTCCAATGATATAAAATTTTCCAAATTCGAGCGCTAGATCAAAAGTTTTGCCCATTCAAAGTTTTGCGTGAAAAACCGTCATTTTCCTTTATTTCATGGATTTTCCAATTTTTCGCAACCTTTCACGGATTTGTTTTTTTGCTGCTATTTTCGTAGCTTTTGTTATGCAGATTTTTCTATGGTTTTTTCATGATTTTGTTTTGTGGCTTTTTTTGTGGCTTTTTCACGACTTTTGTTGTGCATGACCTTTCAGGCGGCTTTTTCACGGATTTTTCCGAGGCTTTTGTTGTGTGGCTTTTCTGCTTTTTTTCCGTGGCTTTGTTCTATAAAAATTTTTCTACGAATTTTTTCTATGACTTTGTTGGTCTTTTTGGGCCCAACTACCCCAGACACTTTTTTCCTCCATATCCGCAATACACTGACTTGTGGCCATTTGGGGTTTTCAAGTACCACACGTACCTTCATCCCAATTATCCCACAAACTATGAAAGAAAAAATCTTTCACCTTTTCTACATTTGATTGTATCCTTAGCATTTAAGGCCCGAACTTGGTACGATGAACCTTTCTACGACTTGTATTGGTTCTATCCATACCGCAGACCGATTTTTATTAAAATAGGCCCATGACTTCATTCTTTTAGAATTTTGGAATTTTTTTCTAACTCATTGGATAGGAAGTTATAAAAAATTCAAGTGACCCCTCAAATAATTTCGCTCACTCAAGCCTGAAGAAATTGTGCAAGTTATCAAAATTACCTTGGGGGTGAATTTTGGATAACTATTTGATGACCTAGCGGGGTCACCTGCCTCCTAGATGAAATGATAAGTGGCCTTGAAGTATTCATTGGGTATGGATTCAGCTTGATAAACTCAAATATGATTTGAAAATCTGAAATTTGGTCCCTGAGCCACTTGAAACACTATTCGAACCGGAGCTAATCTCACAAAAATCTACCTCTAATGTATCTATGTGCGCGAGAAAAAAAAACAACACAACACACTATGTATAAAACAAGAAGATCATACCTATCACAAGTGGAACATGTAGACTTTGCATAAGCACTTGTTCTTTTAAAAGAAATCCTATGTAATCTATGCTAATCGGAAGTAAAGGGATCTCAAACAAATCTTACAACTAGTAGGGAGAAGTAGCTTCCCTTTCCCAAAATAGGAAACCATGTATATGATTTGGAGTTGATCATGGCTGTTTTTATGAGTGAAAAACTGACATGAGGATGATCCTCCACCCAAATCACCAAATTACTAACATCAATAAAAAATACCTCTTCAAGTTGATTAGAATTGGACTTCGGAGGTGTTGATGGTGACCCTTTGTGCTTTGATACTCATCCTCATGCTCAGGAACAAGCATGACTGGTGTTGGCTCCTCTCTTGGCTCTAGTGAAGCCAAGTACCTAATTAGGAAAGGTCTGATCGATGGATGTGCCCTTTTCTCTAAAATTCAACAACAAAAATTGAGTCTTCCTGCAATCCTTCTTGGGCGATGGTGTGGAAGAGATGGGATCTTTCTACTCTTTTCCTTTCTTCGTGGCAATATGGAACTCCTCCCAATCTGCAGCTCATTTTTATTGATTGAAACATCCAATGAAGTTACTTTTGCATCATTATAATTTGTTGCAAAACATTGTTGGCTCTGGAGTTCCTCCATTGTTGCTTGAATACTAACTTGCTCTTGGATAGCCTCCTCCTCTAGAATGAAATTTTTCAAATAAAAATATTCAATTTGCTTCTCTAGAGGACTATTTGGGGCATCAAGGTCCTCTTGGGGCATCAAGGTCCTCTTGATATCTTTCCTCCATCATGTATTCATCAATCAAATCAGAATCTTCAAATGAAAGTAAAAAATATTCAATAATGGTTTCTTCATCAAGTGGGTTTAACTTAGATTTGATATCTTCCAGCTGCTCCTCTTCAATAGGACTTGGAGCTGATTTTCTTCTCCTCCTCTTGACTGGTTGTGCAACTTACATTAGGTCAGCATTCTCTTCATAAAAGTTCCATTATGGACACTACATTCAGAGAAAACAGATTGTTGATCTTCTTGTTCTTGTTCTCCTTCTCGCTCCAAACTCATCTTCCACCACATGTGGTCCGACCCCAAGCTCCTCGAAGGTTTAACCATAAAGGGGATTTTTTCTATCCCAAATATGAGAGCCAAGCTTACCAATATTTTGATCATTTCTTCTCTATTTATCTTTTCTTCCTGCTACTTTGCTTGACTGGGTGTCTAATTGTTTACTCCCAAGATGAACTTGAGACAACAATAAGAGGGATGGGTTGGGTTATAATAGATTTTACAATTTCTTGTGGTGGTGGAGGAGATAGAACTTCTTGTTTGTTTAGAGGGGATGACTGCTTGGAAGGGAAAAGGGAAAAATAATTGAGATGAGATGGAAGATTAGAAGATGGAGAAGGGAAATCAACACTTGGGGCAGCATACAATGGGCTTGAATCTTGACACTACTGAAATGATAAAGCTTGGGATGGAGAAAAAGGAGCATAAGGAGCTGGTGATTGACTTACCCATTGACAAGGTTGTCTTGCATTTTTCTCATATGCTTCTATCTCCTTAGTCCATTGTGCAAGTTGGGGAAACATTTCAACCATGAAATCAAGCTTCTCCTGCGAGCTATAGTGTCTTGGAAAAGGGCCTTCCCATAGATAAGGTGCCATACAACCAATTTTGAAAGCTTTCATTTGTGTTGTAGCCCTGGATTGAACCATGTTAGCCTCCATTCTTTGAATCTTATTTAGTAGATCAATATCCTCCATATAACTATTATCATCATATGCATACTCTTGTTCTTGATAAACTCCATAGCCAAACTAGTTTTGACATTGCTCATATGGGTAAGCATAATTGTTTTGAATCTAATTGTGATGCTAATTTGGAAGAGTTGTGAAACTCCTTAGAGGTTGAGTGCTACATTGCTTTGTAGGTGTGAATTCCACCGTGGGAATGAAGACATGAATGAAAAACTTCATAGAATGGATGATAGTGAAAGGGATGGAAGAAAAATGGATTAAAATGGATGGGGAGAAGGTTTTGATTTTAGATATGTGGGTTGTTTGGATCAATTGTAGTCGTAAGAAGTATTTGCATATGCTTCCAAAAGCTGAAATTTTAATAGGAACACACCAACCTACTAAAATGAAGTGGTAAGGTGCTTCAAACTTGTCACACCTTTGGGCATGCCATAACTGTTACAATAAAATTACAGCACCCTCGAGTGGCTTTAGATTTGAGTGGGGAATTTAGTGTGATTTGTGTAACATTGGATCATCTCACAAGTTGTGGGAATTGTGGGCTTGAGACGACCCTCTCAGAAGGTTGGTTCCCGATCCTAAACTACCTATCACAATCTACTCTAATGCACGAAAAATATATAATCCTAATCTATCTTTCCAAGATACCACAGAGAGAGAGAGTGCATGAAAACAATTCCTACACTAAAATGACGATACACCATAAAAGGAGGTTGCTGATCACAATTTCAATTGCCGAAGTGGAGAGGGGTGAGAAATGGAGAGGATGGACAAGATGCATCATAGACCAAAGAAAATTTCACATAGAACACCACTTCAAACCCATTAAACAAAACTCCCAAAACCCGTAATAAACATCGAGAGATATGGATAGTATACCCTGCAATGGTGAGAGGCAAGGAGAGACGATAAAATAAGAAAAGGATGGACAAAATGCACCTAGAATTTTTTTTTATTGCTCCATGAGTTCACAAAGTACATCATTAGTGGGCAATAGGTAAGAAATTTCCATCACAAGGAAAAGAGAGGAGGTTTAAACTCCACATTCAACCCTAGAGAAGAAAGAGAGAGGGAGTAGGAGAGAAAATGACAACCTCCTTTACAAATGAGCCCAGGATTACAATTTATAGAATTGAGAAGGAGAGAGAGAATTGCAATCCTGGATTTGTCTTTTCAACCACTTATAAGCTATCATAATTGAGTGTAATTGATGGTATGTTTCTTGAAAAAGGATCAAAATGTTGTCCTATGTTCTGCAAAGAGAGAAATGAATGATGACCATGCCTTTTAATTACACTCCCAACTAGTAATTAAAACAATATTCTTATCCAGATCCATTTTCTATGAAATAACCATAAATTCTTTACCAATTTCTAGATTTCTTTATTTTTGTGCATTGGGCTCAAATTCAGGATTCCAATGAGACCAATTTTATGAAAATACATTGACAATTGAAAAGGTTATGGCTTTCTGAGTGTGAGTAGCTATTTTGGGTTTTCCAGAGATTTATTGCCATTTACGATACTGAGCATTTATTTTTTTAGAGCTGGTTATGTTTCTTCTATTTTCACCCACTAACTTTCAATAAAAATGAGAAATAAAATTCCCATTGCATAGAGGGCATTGAGACCTTTCCATTGATATAACATTTTCTAAATTTAGAGCATTGGATCAAAAGTTATGCCCGTTCAAAGTTTTGCGTGAAAAACTGTCATTTTCCTTTGTTCTGTAGATTTTCCAATTTTTGCAACCTTCCACGGATATGATTTTTTCGTGGCTTTTTCTACAAATTTTGTTCTACAATTTTTCTATGGCTTTTATTCGCAGATTTTTTGGCATCTTTTGTTCATGACCTTTTTTATGACTTTTCCATGGCTTTTGTTCTGCGGCGTTTCTGCGGCATTTTCGTGGCTTTTTCCACTAATTTCATTCTCAAGTCTTTTCTATGGCTTTTTCCTTATATTTTATCTACAGACTTTGTTCTACGAATTATTTTTGTGGCTTTGTTGACCTTTTCGGCTTGACTTCCCCGAACACATTTTTCCGCCATATCCACAATACACTGACTTGTAGCCATTTTGGGTTTTCGGGTCCTACGCATACCTTCGTACAAATTGTCCCATGGACCACATGGGAAAAAATCTTCCACATTTTATGCATTTGAATGTCTCATTAGCATTTCTTTCCTAAACTTGGTACGATGAACCTTCGTACGATCTGCATTGGTTCCATCCACAACCGTTAGACCCGATTTGTACTAAAAGAGGCCCCTCGCTTCATTCTTTCAGAATTTTTGAAATTTTCTAACTCCTTGGATTTTCTTTGGATAAGGAAAATAGAGAAAATCCAAGTGATATATTAAACCTAATTTATGGCCTCAAATCATTTATGCTCACTCAATCCTGAAGAAATTGTGTAAGTTATCAAAATTACCTCGGGGGGTGAATTTTGGATAACAGGACCTAGAGTCAATTATGATCATATACCCACTTTACATTAGGGATCCTCGAACCTATTAAGGATTACATATTGTGATTCAATGCATGTATACATAAGCTAATATTCCAACCTATTGACCTAGAAAAATAATTTATTTTTTGTCGTGGCCTAATTCCTCCACTCAAGAAAAGATTACAATATGATATATGTGAGTCATTCATTCTCCTGTGTTATAAATTTATTGACCTAGAAAAATATATTCTATCATCACATGACATAGAGTCTACCCATACTTCTCTAGATATTGCTTCATTTAGTATTCCAATCACATATCTATTTGAGAATCCATAACAATCTCCATCTTTTCCACACATTTCAAACAAAAACACTCAACCCACTTGACCACCAAAGCATTTTTCCTCTTTGGATCTGTTACTATGTACTAATCCTACCACTTCAACTCGGTCATGTGAGCCTCTACATTTCTCTCCTCATGCTTGACCACATGATGTGCTGCATATGTTACTTAATGAGTGTTAATTTTTCTTACCCTCCAACCAGCATCATCCACACCACCACTTACAGTGTTAGCATGATCAACCTTATTGTAATCACCATATCATAAATGGCCATAGGGACAATGATTGTCTCACCCTTCATGATCAATTACAATAACTAGAGGATATGGGTGTTATCTCATTCACCTCTTGTGATTGGTTCATGTCTCTTTTCCCAAGTCAGCAGAGGCCTACTACATCAAGTACTCAGTTTATAGGTTTCTCATCCTATGAATATTCTCCACCTCATTCACTGCCACCAAAATCACACTAATCATATCCATTACATCCATTGCATTCATGCTATCCACTACGTCATTTTGCTTCGTCGCATGGGATCCTCCAACCTCTATATATCCCATGGATGCTCCTTATGATATGTAGTTTGGTTCATAAAATCATGTTGTACCCATCCCACATGGTTCCACCACTTCATGCCACCTTGGTATTTGGTAAGTGATTGTCATCACCTTACCTTCCAATGATGCACTTGTTCTCTTATGATTCTTACATGACTATTGAGGGATTTTTCCTAAGAACCTCTCATCATGAGCTTCGTCATCTCATCTAGTGAGCTTAATCATTTCCCAATGATGCACTCTTGATTACATGGTTCATTCTTGACTACTGAGGGGTCTTAACTCAATGAGCCTATTTATTTACACATTAGGGGGCATAATTAATCTTCTACCCTCCTACTTTACTCATGCTAATATTTTACGATAACATCATATTATCAATTTATATAACATGTTGATTTCTTTGGTGATTATACATTGATCATCCATTTTTACATCTATTCTATTATAATCATTACATTAACTACGCGTGACACATTTTATTCAATAAACATTTCATCAATCACATTACATTGGTTATATACATTGTCATCATTCACCATACACATTTTTTCTACCACTACTAACATCATAATGTGAATCTACATTAATCAAACATGAACAACATATTACATATACTAGGAAAATAACCATAGAATCATACATTATAGTGTAGGATTATCATATATCAATTAAAGGTGTTCACACATATATAGCCAATATAATCACCATAACAAAATTGGGGGGGAAACTCCCCTATATCATATGCAATAGTACCACTCAAAAATCATCGAAACTATTGCTCTTAGGAACTACAAGATCTCAAAAGCTAGATACCTACTACTACACCATTCATTTAAAAATTTCAAAAATTCAATAAAAACGACTACTACACCATACATTTTGTCAAAATCAAGGCACTTACCGATTCCACGGTTGTATGAGATGCTACGGTGGTCACCACCCTCTCAAATTGAGTAGGACACACTTCTCTCACTTAAGACATTTTCACTCATATTTTTCACACTATCACAATCACGTACAATAATAAATGAAGCACCTAAAAACCTTTTCCTTTTACCATTTATAGTTATGTGTCATCACCTACTTTACTCTAGTGGCTATTTCGTGTTTATTACAACTAATACACACTATAATATTTTTATCATATCTTTAGCATTTCTACTCCGATTCACACCCCATTTTTGGAATTATTTTTAGAATTCTACCCACCACCGTAACGAACACATTCCGCACATGTTATCTCTATTTTACTATGGATTTCATTCTATTTATACACATTTTAGTGATTTTTTACCACTTTCTATCTATCTCGTGCTTGCTTTCGGCTTTGCGTTAATTCTTTTCATTACTTCCCCTTTCACTAAAAGGGTGGGCATATAATTGGGGTCATCCCATAATTCCCCTTATACTACTCATGATCAATCAACATTACTAATTCACCATTTTATAAACATTTACTAGTTCACTACATGACAATTCACCTTCAATTCCCCCTAACGACTTAATCTGGGGGCAACAAGCATGCAATATTTCTATGTGATACTTCATCACTTCCCTCTAATGACCTAACTTGTGGGAAACAAATGATTAAAAATATCTCCATGTGATTATTCACCAATTCCTATATGTTTCCCCTTAATGACCTAACTTGGGGGTAACTTGCGTAAAATATCTCCACTATTAACTAATCAAACAATCGATCAATCAAGTAAATCAATCAACACATTCAAAATTTCTAACAATTCGAGATCAATCAATCAAGACAAGTTCAAAAAATTTCCCTCCATAATGACCTAGATTGGGAGTTATTCACGCTCTCCCTGCACGACCTAACTTGGGAGATTCCATTCATCACTTTTCCCAGATGACCTAACTTGGGAAGTTTGTCTACATTTTGCGCTTGCTTCCAAATGACCTAACTTGTAAGCCCTTTCACATTATGTAATTTCTTCTAGATGACCTAACTTGGAAGCCTTTATACATTTCACATTTTCGTCCAGATGAACTAACTTGGAAGCCATCACATTACGGCGACACTTGTGGATTGGGGGAAAGAGTTATTTTCCTATACCACTTATATATGGGTTAACTATTTGATCAATATTATCTATATCCAAACACCAAAAATTTTGATATGAGTCATCAACAACAAGATAGATCTTGAGGATGTAGTTAGAGATTATAAAATAACATGCTTTTCTCTCTACACTCTTTATTTGGCAAAGTAGGAAACCCAAATCCTTTGGTTATTCATTTGTATACAAGTGTTCGGTTGGGAACTGATCACTCCCTACCCCATCTCACCATCATCATAATTCATCCTAATCATCACTTTCATTTCATGCACTTCATTTCAACATTTACACATTTTAACTATGTTACATGTATCAACCCACTGATCCATGGTTCAACACGCTTTTTGATTTTATCGAATGCTTCTACTACACATCTATGCATTCTAATACATCATGGGCTTGTCTAAATTTTATTAGGTACATATCTCTATCTACTTTATGTTATCAAGAATTCTACTCACCTACATAAACGGGGTAAATGTAGTCGCAAAATCACACACTTATTATTACATTTATACCACCAAGTATGTTATTATATATATGGATCTCGTGTAGTAAAATTATTCACTACTTGACTCATCCCCTAGTCTTTTCGTTAGTTATTCAGTCACCATCATCGTTATTTGGTACAGATCAATAGTTGTATGTTTAGTTTTGGTCATCTCAAAGTGAGTCTTAAGTGTTGTAATTTTCTTGATTTTCATCTACATTCTTTGACTATGATGCCTAAGGTAGCGTTGGGGTGCCCATGCATGCCCCTGACCAAGATTTTAGGTTCTTTCATCCCCGTAACACTTGGGTCTAATTTATCTATTCGAGGTCAGTCTTTTTCATTTTCTTGTTTGTTACCCTAGGTACTAGTTGACATGTTGGGTCATTAATTTCAAAATTTGAACAAGAGATCCCTATATAAACATAGCACACTCAATATTTTATTGGAAGACTATTATCTATCAAGGCTAGCTATCTACTAAGGAAAGGGACTACATTCTAGAATCTTCTACATTTGCATCACACAAGCATAGTGGGAAAGGGTTGTATTGTTTCTATTCAATCCACCATTTACATCATTATGTCTAGTTATTTCCCCCTATCAAGGCGTCATTGGTGCTAGATAACCCTAGGCATAACATTGCACACACAAGAACATAGAACTACATTGGATCTGGAATGTAGTGCAATGCTTAGTTGCAATTCCACCATTGTGGTAGCTAAGGTCAATCGACCTATTCATATGCATTTTTTATTTTTAGGAATTTGATGTTTTGAATAGGGTTTTACAGGTAGATATTCACATCATATCCATGATGACATAAGAAAAGATATTGTGACAACCATGTGACAAGGATAAATATATTGTGAAGACCTTGTGACACTTACAAACTCATATCTTGATATTTTCTTAGGGCATAGTGCCGAAAAACAAACAAACCAGGGCGCTATAGGTGCCCCAATACACTTCCCAAAGAACTCCACCTAGCCATATCTCCAATTGTTGAACTTTGGAGGGTAGATATTTCATATTTTGTCCCGTTTGCATATAAGTATATTCAAGCCCATCACACTGTGAGATAAGTTATATTCAGGTTAATACCTTATCCATTCTATTTCATTTATTCTACTCATTTAAGTATAAAATACAAATATTTTATATATGCATTTCATTATTTGTTTCCATTATTTTAACTATTTAGATTAACTTAAAATATAGATTTTCAAATATCATTATTTTAGGTATTAAAACACACACATGCGTACACACTTGGTTAACAAAAATAAGGATCTAGTTTTCCTAAAAAGTGATACTAGGGTATTAAGGTTAATCTAATTAGGAGGAATAAAATGTTTTAGTAAATGGACTAAAGCAAGTATAAAATAAGGGCAAGTAAATTATTATAAGTGAAATGAAACCCTAAATGTGTAAGAGATGGAAGAGAAATATATTAGCTTATTGAAAATGACTATTCTTTGGTTGTCACAGATCTAGAAATGAAATCAGGAAGTGTAGAAAAACACTCATGGACCTTACGAAGGAAAAATATGGAAGAACCTGAGATGATTGGGGCACTTGAGAGTGTATCTTGGGGCACCTCGGGGTGCCCTGGTCTACAATATAGATGTTTTGATCATTATAAATTCGTAAAAAATAGTTCCAGTTTGGTTGCAAGTTGTCTTTGAGTGCTTCCTGTCTCTCATTCTAGATATCCTAGATGAGCTAGGAAATGACCTACGATCTAAAAGGAAGTATCAAACCCTAGAAAAATAAAATATGAAAATGAATGGGTCATACTAATCTCATCCACAAAACTAGTGGTCTTATCTTTGAGTGCCACACTACATTTCAGGACTTAGATGTAGTTTTAGTGTGTGTATCAATGTCATGCCCTAGGTGCTCTCTCACATGCAAGTCACACTTTGTGAAGTAGTGATCAATAGTAATTATAGAAAATGTAAACGGAATGGTTGCATGAAATATAATAAATTCCCTCCCCTATGTAGTGTGTGTGATGCATATCTCCTAGCCTTGATGCATGGTGCTATGTGGATGCAAATGATGCAATGGATGAAATTCTAGATGGAGTGATTGTAGTGTGTAATACTATGACCTAGGACCCTCATTATGGTCTTATAGATTTATATTTATTGGGCTCTAAAGATTAATTTCATAATTAATCCCAATAAGGTTGACTAGGAAAAGATAAAGACAATAAATAGCTAAAAAGGACCCAAAAAGAAGTGGAAAAGGGTGTGCATACACCGGGCGCCTTGGGGTGCTTCAAGACAGTTGGGGTGCCATGAGTTTGGGCTAGAAATGACGGGCAGATTTACAAAATGGGAGGATAATTTCAATAAAATATGTGGGAATGAGGAAATAAAATATAAAATAAAGGTGGCCAAAATTTGGGATTAATTAGTACTTTATCCATTTGATAACATTCTAAATAGTAGTATAAGACTGGGCTAAATTATCTATAAAGTTCAAAATTTTGTGTCTACATTTTTCCACCACTTTATGTTGGTGAGTAGAAATCTCGATAACATAAAATAGATAGAGATGTGTACCTAATATCCATGTAGAGTGTATTAGAAGACATGATGATGGACTTGACTCAAGTGTGGAATGACAAAAATAATTAAAAAGTGGTGGAACATGGATTCTAAAGATGAAAAATGCAAATAAAAAGTAATGAGAGTGAACCTAGGGCGGAACGTGTGTGTAGCTATTGTTGTGTGTAGTGTACCTACATGGTTAGTAAAGGAAAATTCCTATAGCGGTGTGTTTTCATTGTCATTTTCATTGTTGTTGTTGTTTTTGCCCCTAATTTGACTGCTTGTTTCTCATATGGTGGACCTGTAAGGAGAAAATGATCAAGTAGTTAAATATGTATGTATGTAAAAAAGTTGTGTAAAATACACATGTGTAAAGTACGTAAATGTAAAATACACTAGAATAAAAGTATAAATGGGATATCTCCACTTGATCCATGTCGAGAAAAAGGGTGTAGAAGGATATATTGTATTATCTTGATTTTTTTGGGGATCTCACACCACCCCGGCTAAAGAAGTATAAGGAGGAAATATTATGTGTCATCCAATTTAACCACTTCTTATAAAATGTGTGAAGATATATTTGTAATTTTTTTAGTTTATTGGGCGATCCAACACCACTTTGGATGAAGAAGTTTAGAGAGGCACACCCACCGTAACCCCAAGCCTATAATAGCTCTACATAATTTCCAAAAGATACCATGTCTTGTTATGGCCACTTTGTGTATGGAGTTCATAGAATGGTTTGAACTCACTCTTTGTGTGCACACTGTAAATACAATGCTAGTAGAAAACCATCAATGATTCCCCCTCTTTGGTGGTATATAGCACATCGTAAAAATGAGAATGCGGCCCCAAAAGAGGACCCAACCGTAATCTAACATGTATAACTCTACCTGCAGGGGAATGGGAAATTCTTGGTAGATGCCAAGGCACACAAAAAGGGGATAGCTAGCCAATACAAGTGTTAGTCCGAAAGCACATGAATGAAATAAGACAAGTGTAAAATATGTAGATAATGTAGTAACTACCAAAAAAGTAATGTAAACACGTAAGGAAACAAGTGGAATTCACAAATTGGGTTTGAAACATGGGACATTACTCATGATGTTCCAAGACACTTAAGGCTATCATGGTCGTAAAAATAGACAAGTGTGCAAACAAGCAAAGGGAAAATCCCGCATATAATAACAAACAAAGAAGACAAGTAGAAACAAATAAGTATCCATGGAAACATGTAATCCTGCAAGACAAGTATTGCACATGGAACACTTGTTATCATGTTAGAGAGATAATCAATATGTTAAAGCATGTATGAACAAGTAGTATAAGATGTTAAGTACAAAATGAAACAATAGCACTTGGAAAAGACAAATTTGGATGCCCCAAAGTGACTAGTATAGGAAGGGTAGAAGGTGAGCATCCATGCCACATGTAGAATACCTCATCCGTGATTGCACTAAACAACGACGTGAATGCACATGTGTGTATGATGATAAAATATAAGAAATAATATATCATGTGTAGTAAAGTGAACATGCAAAACACTACTAAGCCGAGTAAATGCCCCTAAGACAATGCAAGTATCCTCGTGGATGGATGGAATGAAATATAAGATGCAATGATGGAGGAACAGGACCCCTAAGTGGATGTAATGTGTATGTAGTGAGGTTCATTTTTCCCCCTCATTAGTCAAGAATGAACGTAAATCGAGTGTGTCATCGATAAATGGCCGAGTAGTGTATGTTGTGTTTAGCATCTTTGTGATGAGTATGTGGATGGAATGGTGATGAAATGTGACATGTGAAGAGATGTGCATGAACGCTATATCCAAAGCATATATTATGAATTTGTTGAATGGAGGAGTCATTATTTATCCCTAAGCGTATATCACTATAGGATGAGTGTATGGGGATGAGATGTGCATGGACCCTATTGCTGAAATGTATACCATGATTTGTTAAATGGAGGGGTGATGATTTATCCCTAAGCATATATAATTATAGGTTGATTGGAGGGTGAGAAGACAAATGGAAATATATTATTGGACCATATAGCCTAAGCATATACCACAACTTGTGGGATGTGTGAGTGATGATTTATCCTAAAGTGTATGTCACTATAAGATAGATAAGAAGGGAGTGGTCATGAACCCTAAGGTATATGCAACTAAAAGAAAGATAAAAGGAGGGTGGTGATTTATCCTAAAGCGTATACCACTATAAGATGAGAAAAAGGGGTGAAAATTTAACCTAAGGTGTATATCAATAATGTGAGAAATGATGGATGAGGAAAATGTCACATTGGTGAATGTAAAGTACATTTGATTGGTAAACCCTTAGCAGTCGATTATGGACCAAGGAACTAAAGTGTGTCATAGGGTGATGATGAGTGCAACACGTATAAGACAATGTAGTGTAAATGACCAAGTGATGAATATGGGCTGTAAATGTATGGTGTGGGAAATGTAATGTAGAATACGTAGTGTATATAGAATGTGTAATGTGTGAGAGGAAATAGTAATTGTATATAAAAATGGAATATGTAAGTATGATAAGATGCAACTATAACCATATGTAATGGAATCTACCGTAGAATGTAGATGATAGATAAATACACGATGGGAACTATGCAAGTTAGGAGATGTATGGTGTGTAGGATATGTAAGATGTAGTGATAAGTATAGATAGAATATGTGGTGATAATGTAAATCTAGACCCATATACAATGTAACCTAACGTAAATAGATCACGTAAGAAAGGGATACAAAATTATACTCAAATAATATGATGGTTAGTGTAGCGTGTATGATATAGATGATGCACAATTGACTACTAGATGAGGAATGTATAGGATAATTTAAGATGTTAGACTAAGTATAGAAAGGATAATGTATGATGTGTGGTGTATGTGGTAGAATCTAAATTTATAAAACCTATAATGTAGTGTGTGGGGTTCGGTGTAGTGGTAATCACTCAATAGTCTAGTGTGAACCGAAGTGCAAGAGTATGTCATTGAGTAGTGAGGATGTTGTGACATGTAAGAAACATGCTTATATATGGAGGGATGAATGAAGAAAAGTCAAAGAGTGGAGATGTAGTTATGATAATATGGGGAAGGGGGAAGTGGGTAGTGATGATGCCTCCTAGTGATAGTGTAACAAAGGTGACTAGGATACGTTGTCAGCAAATCATCATTGTCTTCATTAAAACCGGAAGGAGTTGTCTTATAAACTTGGCAGGTGATAGAATGATGTGGATCATATAAATATGCATTACGATGAAGGATATAAGCATTCATCACATATTCTTCATCCATAAAATAAAGTGGTGGGAAGCCATGAGCACACTAATGTGAAATGTTAGGTACATATGCGGAGAATATTCATTTGAAAAGAGATAGTGCTGAAAGGAATGAGGAATGAGAGTGAAGAATGAAGTGGTTCAAGTGTGCCACCAATATAATCAAGCCGAGATCATCCAAATGTAAACATAAATCCATGGAAAATGTGTACAAAAATACAACAAATATCGGTAGTGCGTAAAACAAAAACCCGTAAGACATAAGCTATATTAATATGGAAGTAACCATGGTAAAGGTGGGGTGAATGGAGTGGTGGAAATATGTCATTAAGTGTCATGCAAAACAAGGGTAAGAAATCTTGTGTACATATAGTATCGAGATAGCGAGGTAGAGAGGAATGTGTTCCTAAAATGTCTGATTGATTTATAAGGTGCAAGTGAAAGGGGGTTGTGAAACTACCTCGAGAGGAGAAGAAGATGAAATGACATCAACACTACTAATAGATCCTTTATATAGTACCATAGTATTAGTGGATGGAGGGTTTTGAAATGATATTCACATGGGCCATCAGCAACAAATGTTTCATCGAAATAAGAATTTTCCACATTGAGAGGGGTGAAATCCAGTTGTTGTAGTGACTCATCAGTGATGTATACAACATCAAATTAATCATTATATTTGGTGGAAACATTGGTATGTGTGTCATCCGTCTAGGTAGTACTATCAAGGACATTCGGATATGTCACTTTGGAATAGAAGGGGAGAAAAAGCGAGAAGATGTTGCGGGTGGAGTACCGACAAGAACAAATATAGTGGGCAAAAGGATAACAAAAGTGTGATTAGTAATGGGAGTAGAAGCATCATATTTATATAGGTAAGCATATGGAATGGGATGAGGTGGTGGGACAGGGGATGGAAGCTATAGGATAATTATGACAATATTTGAATGGCATGGGGTCGAGTGGTGATAATATGTTCATAACCATCGTTAAGGAATTTGACACATTGATGTACGGTTGAGGGCATGGATTGTATGGCATGGATCCAAGGTTTACCTAAGAGGAGATTAAATTGCAAAGAAGCATTGAGGATGTAAAATTCTGTAAGAATTGTTTTAGGTACAATGTGAATATGGAGAGATATATTGCCAAGACATGTGTGAGTGGAAAAATCTAAACATGGATGAGAGTGGAGTTACGGGAAATGATACCATCATTGATTCCTAATTTTTGTAAAAGATAATTAGATTTTTTTATATAAACACCACTTCCATCCTTATATAATTTAACATCGAAAGGACCCACATGGGATTTTTACATCTTGATTAAATAAAGTTTCCCATAAAATCCAAGAATCTAAAAATTATTCCTTCATCTATGATTTTCATTTATTATAGACATTGTTTGTAATACTTTCCTAGTATATATTAGGAAAAACCAAAATATGAAGAAAATTGTAATCTTACAAAAAAATTTAGGGAATTATTTGGAAGAATATCACATATGCAAAAATTTGAGAGATATTTCTCTATTCAATTTGCTTTAGACAAGTCAAGGGGTCATATAAATATCTTGATGAATATTATCTTTTCCCTAGTTTAGAATAGGGATAAAATTTTATGTATTTTTCTTACCGATTATATAAACTTATAATTTGAAAGAGGGTTCTCAGCGAGGACATATGGTTGCTAGTTATTTGTAATAGAATTGAAGAAAGTGAGTGAGGTTTCTATGCACAATTAACAAAAACAATGCGTTTGCATAATCAATTTTTCCACTTATAAAATAATGTAAATTTCACATCTTTCTTCCAAAATCATATCCATTTATGAGATGCAAAGCCTTTATGTTTCTAGGCATATTCAAAATTTTGGAGTCCATTAGTAATATTGATATTATTATTAGAATTTGTAAATAAATTAAATATTATGATTATTATTATTATTATTAATTCTAACATTGTTGTTATTATTATTATTAATATTATTAATATTAATAATATTACTAGAATTTTATAAACACCGAAAGTGACATCATCACCATCAACATCATAGTTATTATCATCTTAATCATCGCCATTATCCTCGTTATCCTTGTCAACATCAATTTCATTTTCATCGTCATCATATTCATGTCGTGATTGTCATCATCAATATAATCACTATCAATTTTGATCATCATTTTCATCTTCATAGTAATGGCTGATTAAGTGTCATATTCCATCATTATCATTATTGTCAACATTGTTATCAAACATGTTTAACGCTTAAGGTTTAGAAATTATGATTTTCTACAATTTTTGTGTTTTTTAGGGTGAGTGCTAATATTGAGAATGTCACATCAATTTGATAGGGATCCAATGAGATTTTAAGGTTTGACATTATCATTTATGGTGTATCGACCATGCCACAATAGTCTACCATAAATTGTAAAAAGGATAAGTAAAGTAAACACTACCGTGGAATACTAAGCACTAAACATGAGTTTTAAACCGTAAATTCAAACACTAAACTTTAACGTAACTATGTAAAACCTCAAGAAAGGATCTGAATACAACACACTAAAACCTAGACACAAACCATAATCTATGGCTGCATTTAGTATTTAGGGTTTAGAAATATAGTTTAGGGTTAGTGTATAGTGGTTAAAGACAAAATTTATTATTTGTGTCTATAGTTTAGGGTTTCATGATCAATGATTAAATTTTATGTTCAAAATTTGGCGTTTATAGTTTAAATGTGATTTTTATAATTTCTAATCACGTTTATCAATTAGTTTTTATGGTTTTAGTTTTAATGTGTATAGTTAATATTTATTGATCATGTTAAAATGGTTCTACATTTAGTATTTACTATCCAAATTTTCATGTTCAAAATTTGACGTTTATGATTAAATATGTCATATAAGGGGTTAAGGTGTTCCATTATTGTTTATGTTGTACGCATTATATTTTTTTAACTTTGAAGGATTGTGTAAACCACTAATTCGAGAGGTACTATGTTTAGTGTTTACATTTCTTTGTCAGTGGATAACATTTCCACTTTTGAATTCACTCCTTAGCATGTACGGTAAAACATTATGACTATTTCATTAAAAAGAAATATTTTCTTTATCACTATCATAATACCAAGTACAAGGATTATATATTTCCATTGTTCTTGATTTGATGTTCAATATTTAGGTTTCATGGTTCACGGAAATATTTTCCATTCATGATGGCCTGTTAGTGATTACGGTGTCACACGATTACTTGACATGTCCAATGAGTGTTTAAGGTGTTTTATTTATTTTATTGTGTTCTCATTGTGTACATAGAATTCTATATTTGTTATTTGAGGTTTACAATTAATGATTTTTAATGATGTTTTTTATTTATTTATAGTGACCCATTAGTGTTCATGGGATCATATGAGTGCTTTATATGTTGAATGAGAGTTTACGGTGGTGCATTTCTACTTAACAATGTCCTCATCACATATAAAGTTACGTTTTCTATGTTCACATTTCATAGTCCATGATTTTCAATAGTAATAGACATGTTAAGTTATTATGGAAAGAATTCAAAATATTTGTTAACTTTGGATAAGGTATTTAAACAAGAAGGATAAAGAGAACATCAAAAATGTTTCGAGAACTTCTCACAAATCTCAGAGATGGGAATTTGACAATGGATTATTTGAATTTGTTGATGATTAGAACAAATGTTGAATTATATAAATCTAACAATAAATAATTAGACAATAGTATTCACCTAGTCACTACAAGGAGTAACATAAATAACCACAAAAAAATAAAATTACATTCATTGAAAATACATGTTCAGCATGTAGCATTGTAGAACTACAAAATGTACCACAAACACATTGACACGAGGTCCATATGATGAACTTGATGTTGATTTATTAATTATTAATGATGAAAGGGTTACGTTAACATTCAATCTTTGGATAGAATAAGTTATTGTAAATGAAACTCGGGATATATTTGAATCATAATATACACACCTCGAAGTAGCCCACCAACATCTGTAATGGTTGAATTTTAAAATTACTTCAAAATACCATTTTATATATACAAATCCATGTACCATTCCAATTACACCAATATGGAGGGGACACACACACCAATTACCCTTATGGTTGGCATGGGCATTGACAATACATAATTTACAAGGTTTGACACTTTCCAAGGCTATAGTTGATCTTGAATGAATAGGGAACCAATGGTGTTAACATGTGAAACTATCTCTCTAGTAAATTCAGTTGAAGGTCTATAAATATTTCTTTCATTTACATATGGAAGCTATGAAATGATAAATAATGGAAAACTAGTTTCAAAATGGAAGGTGGGGAAGAAATATTGATCTCCTTAGAATATAAATAGTGTCCCCATGTAATACACATTTCATTAGATATGATTTTTTCATTTTATGTGATGTACATTTCACATTTTGCTTCATATGAAATATTGTTGTATTTTTGAACATGGTAATATGGTTACTAGTAAAATACGGACTAACTTTTTATATTATTGACCTAGAATTTTTACTACCAATACTCATTCTCTTAAGAGATAGGATTCCATCTTTAAATGCATCTATGATATCTCATGTAAGATATTTGAGTCTAAAATGACTAGAGTGGATAAAGTTTTGAATGAGGCAGAGGTAGAGGGGCATATGATTGTTTCCATTCCATAGGTAGAGCCTTGACACAATTTAAGGTGTCTAAGGATCCTAGTCTTTGGTGGAGGGAAGTGATTTTCCACCTACTGATATTTTTCTTTCCAAAAATCATTTGTCTACGTAGATCTTCTCGTAGAAATGTGGAGAAATTTTTTCATGGAGCAGAGGTAGAGGGGCATATAAATGTTTCTAAGCCACAGTTGAAGCCTTCAACATAGTTTATTGTGTATAAGGATCCTGATCTTCGGTTAAAGGGCAGTGATGTACCACCTGCCACTATTGTTTTTTCCAAAAATCATGTGTCTCTATGAGAGAATGATATTTTGGTGAGAGTTATTAAATATTACCCTAAGGACAGATGGTTGAGGAGGATAATGATGTGTCACAACATATGTGTGGCCTACCCGAGGTGGAGGACAACACTAATATGGAGGGCGGATTGAATGGGTCTTAGAGTATGGTGCGCCAAGAATAAAATAGGTTAAAGTGTCCCCTGTCTCCGGGTCTCACTGATATGCTTGTGGTGGCACCTTCAATCTTCAACTTCCTATTTATGGACCTTAATTTAAGGTTTAACTTCAGCATTTGACGAAATATATTCAACCTCAAGGTACTAATTGTAGGCCTCATGTGGAAAAGGTTTATTTTCTTAATGTATTAGTTGAGGATGAAAATTGTGAAGAGTCCTTTGAAGAATCAAGATGGAAACTGGAATAAGTGTGATTCTCAAAAGCTAAATTAGAATTTGTCTTCAATTATTATTCTTGTGATGTTCCCAATCCACCCTCTAAATACGATGGTGGTTGACTTCCCATTATGTTTGACCATGAATCTCTTCAAATCCTTAACTTTTGAGAGTGACATTCTTCTAAAGAGTACTTAAGGAAAACCATGGGCTCTCAGAGAAGGTTATTAAGGATGTAATTGAGTAAATGTGTTGGAATATCATCTCGCCATATGAAGTCCGAGCGAAATGATCATTTGGTGTTTGGTTATGTTTTGGTGTCGCAGTTGGACTCCTTGTCTCTTTTGTTTTCCTTTTGTTCTTCATTATTATATCTTAGTGATCTATCTTTTCTTTACTAGGTAGGGTCCAAGCCGAAAAAAGTATCCTTAATAAAAATATATGTGAGTATAAAAGGACTAACTGTTAACATTTTATCATTTTAGTTGATGTTTATGACATTTTTATCAAAATCAATATTAGAAAAGATTATTAAATGTTTGGATTTCCATGGATAGTTCAATATATTATCTTGAATATTGTTGATTCCTATTTATATAAAATATACCTTAAAGTAGTTCAATCAAATTCATTAGGAATTCTTATGACTCAAGGAAATATTAAATATATAGGGGTTGAATGCTCTCCGAGTTCTCAATATTTTATAGAAAGAATCATTGGTTTCACCGATGAACTATGTGGGTAGGGATCCTTATTATTAATAATATGAGTCTTAAGTCACCAACTTGAGATGTTCTCATCCTATTCATTCATGCATGAACTAAATGTCCACGTTTCATTCCTAACTTTATTTTTGTATCATCTTATGTCTACAATGAAACTCCCACGATTCATTCTACTAGCATACCTATCTTAGATTAATCTATGTAAATTACGTGAGAGGTATCATTCTCAAGGATCCTATTTTACATATGTCACAAATTCAAAATTTCATGCCTTTATAATAATACCTCTCAAGTATATTCTATATAGAAACATCTAAGATAGGTAAACTAGTTATTTGCAACACAATTGAAGAAAGTGAGTTTTCTATACATAATTAGGACAAATAACACCTTTGCATAATCAAATTTTCCACTTATAAAAAATAATATAAATTTCACATCTACAACAAGATTACCCATTTATTAGAGGAAAATCCTTTATGTTTCTCGAGAATATTCACAATTTTGGAAACCATTATTTTCTCAACCATGACCTATGGTTCAATTATCCGATTATCTAGACGTGCCTTTCACCAAATATCATTCATGAATCACTATAGATTCATATGTTTCCCACATAGAATTAAATATTATTCTAAAAACCTATATTTATCTAACACTTGAATTATTCTACATTTTCCTATGTTCTTGACTACCCCCTTAATCATACAATCGAGTCTAAATTTGATGTGGATTTTTAGATCTAAATTGTAATGCGTTGTGGCTAGTTTAAAAAATTTATTAATGAAATCTAATTTCCACATCTACATTTGATTCCAAAAATTTCATTACTTTAAGAAAATACTCAAAGTTTGTTGGGGATTAGAAATATATGTTAAAATAAACCTCAAGATTTTTGGTAGGATGGTATATTAATAATTATTAAAAATAATACATTGATAAGTTAGGAATGTCAAATTTTAACTTATCGTAATTATTATTATTATTTTCATCGTAAAGCGCACTTTTATATAAATAAAAAAGATGTACATTACAAATAGGTTTTCTCTATGTTAAAATGATAGTTAGATGATATGCACTTGATCATGGAGTTGCTCTATCATCAAGCAATGGATGAGGATTATTTTATGTTTTTAAAAACAAAATTCAAAATATTTTTAAGCTATTAAATCAAAGAAGTCTATGGATGATTTAACAAATATTAAAAATAAATGTTAAATTCTAACTTTAGATTCACAACGAAATGATAATACAATTAAGTACACTTATGACATAAGAAATATGATAGAAAATATAAAACCCTAATTCTAAGAGAAGGTATAAGATATTTAGATTATTTCACAATTAAACTTGGACTGTACCAAAATGAAAACCATTGGACCATGAGGACATGATTGTTGCAAATGAAGATAGAAACTTGTGTGAGCATAAAAAATTTGGGACTAAAGTGCATGCATAGGGTTAGGGGTGTTAAGGTATTAGGGACCTTCTTTAGGTGCCAGGATGTAGAACCTCAAAACCATATTTTAGAGGGTCGCAATATGTTCACTAAATGTCTTTATTAGTCACTTGTATGTCCCCTGGTTAATCGTCGGGTAAGTGCACCAAGTTGGGGGACAATTAAGTGGACATCAAATCCTGAATTTTACATTAAAAACAACAAAACATCAAATTTAGTCTTCCACGGACTTGAACCATGCCGAAAAGTAAAAACTATGTCATAAAAATGGTACCATTGCGTAGGGGAGACTATTAGCTTTGTAGAAATACTAATTTTAAAGTGAATAGAAGAGGATAAATATCATTTTATAATTTTTTACTAATAGTAGGTCTTTAAGACACTTTTTCCTGTGAATGTTTATGTCTACGTTTAAGACTGCAAAATTTGTTTCACTTATCAGAATGTGATAAAACTTATACCATCCCAACCGTGGTGAAATTATATACATGTTCAAAAAAAAATTATTTGATTTCAATATTTTTTGATGAAGTTATGGTGGGAAAACGGAAAGTGCTCTGTTTTCTTTATGTTTTCATACCACTTTCACGGAAAAAATCATAAAAAATAAAATATTACTCAAAAAAATACAAAATAAAATCCATCCCAAGATAGATAGTGGCATATAACTTCTCACCAAAGGAAAAATATATATATCAATTTTTGGTCATCCAAATTGTGGGCAAACGGACTATAATCTTATCGACGTTTTTAAAAAAAAAAAACCAAGTCATTGAATTTTGAGTGTTTAATATAGCTAATCTTGTCCATTTTTTACAAAAATTAGTATTTTAGAAACTAGATTCTGAATTCTATGATTCATATTAATATTATTTTGTCTAATTTTGAGTGTATGTATTGCTAATAATCCCTACAAGTTGATATTATGTTGTTATTTGCAATATGATGTCCACGAATGACCCTATATTTGTCCATCAACTTCCTGCACTTACCCCGTCGAGTTCATTTGAAACCTACAAAGAGAAAGAGCAAAAGGAAACCCCAAAACACATGAAATCCTAAAAATAAAAGGATATAAATGGGGAATCATATAGACCTTGAAAGTCACCCGGTAAGTGGACTTACTGATCAGGCATTGTACTACATTTTAGACTCCATGTAGTTCTATGTGTGTGTAGAATTGTTCCTAGGTCGTTCTCGTGCAAGATGCATTTTATAGTGAGAAATAGCTAGATGTAGAAATTTAGATAGATGTGTGCATGGAGAAATGAACTTTAAATCCTATGAAGTGTATGCGAGTAAGACTGTATTCCTTTATCTCTTGAATGATAGCTAGATAGATGCTTTGATGCTCTTGAAGTTCCTTGAGATGTAACCTTAGGTGATATTAGTAGAAGTTTAGAGCTTAGGAACTTATTATGATTACATAGATTTGTATTTGTATGATTCCCTTGTTTTAGTTTCGTAATTAAACACAAAAAGGGTGACCCATAAGAAGACAAGATGCCCAATAACTAAAAAAGACCCAAAATATGCAAGCAAGCTATAAATAGGTTAGGGAACCTAGAGGGGATGAGGACACTGGGCACTCATGTCTTGGCTAAGTGTTTATGTCCAAACTTAGAAAAGATGAGGTGTCAAAGGTCATATTGGGAAATAGGGTTTGTAATGCAAAGAAGGAAATAAAAATAAAGCTAAGAGATGAAAGACACTAGTCAATTAGAACTGCTCTTGCTTAGGAATCATATGAATAGTGGTATGTGAAGAGGACAAAAAAATGTACCCAAAGTGTGTGATTTAGTGTCTAAATTTTTCTCACGTTAAGTTGTTGAGTGAATGATTGATAACTTAAAGTAGATAAGAAATGTGTACCTCATAACCATGTAAATTGATGGCGAGAAAATGTGTTAAGGAGAGAAGAAAAAGTGTGGAGTGATAAAAAAATAAGTGTGGAAGTTAGAGAAGAGGAAGTGACCCTAGGGGTGAAAAAATATGTGTATATATCATGTTGTAAATTTGTTGTTGATATCTCTTTATTATTGATGATGTGATTTTTGCTTCGTATAAGGAAGGACCTATAAAAGAGAAGAACAAAAATGAGTCAATTATGTGTATATGAAAACTGTAATACATCGTGTGAAAATATGTAAAATGTATGTGAAAATGCAAAAAGAAACATGGGAACCTTATCCATGATGAGTGACAAGGGTAGAGAGGATCTTCAAAATGTTCTAGAAGAATGATTTTTTTAGGTGATCTCATGCCAAGAATGATTTTTTTGGGTGATCTCACACCGGGAAAGAAGAGTGTAGGGAGAAATTTCTAGTGTTATTATCCATCCTTTGATTGCTTCCTGACACTTTATACACCACTAAAGATGGTGTGATCCTGATTTGTTTGAATCCGATCCATTTTAATCCAACGTAAATAGAAAAAGGAGAAAAAATGTATGTTCATTTTTGAAGGATTGTTCCTGTATTGAAATTTTTTTGTGTAGATTACTGTAAGTGTGAAAATATGAGAAAAATGTTTTAAGATCCGACCTCTGGTCATAGGAACCTAGAAAGGGTAAGGATAACCCATGCATTCATGTCCGTATTTGAGTGCTTTGGTGTTTGTGTTGTCTTGAAGACAAAATTCGATTCTAGGTTGTTCTTTGTGAATGAATTCTGTGTTGATTCTATATTGAAATGCGTTGTACTATGACCGAGAACTTCTATATGAGACGAATGATTTACCGATTTATTCCCTCCTTATTTGGGGTGCATGCGAAATTCCTAAGAGTATGTGGCCCAAAGTAGAGGACTAAACAATGAAAATGATATTGATTCCATGTAGGGGTAGGGAAATTTCTTGGTAAAAACCAAGGCACATGTAAACATAGTGGCTAGAAAACAATTGTTAGTACAAACAAGAAAAATATGCATATAGAAGAAAAAATGTAAGCTAACAAGAAAGAAGAAAATGTAGACCGTGAAAAGTGGTTTGTAAACATGGGACATTGTTCACAATTTCACAAGAAAATCGATTCCAAAGAGGCTAAAAACATACATTGTGCACAAAAGAAAAAGGGTAAATCCTCGTAAACAATGACATACAAACAATATCAAGTAATGTAATAGATAGCCATAGTAGAAAATAGTTCTAAATAAAATGTTGCACATAAAGTACCCATTAGCGTGTTAGAATAATAAAATGTATGTCAAAGTGTATATGATCCATTAAAAAGTAGTGTGCTAGAAAGAATAGGAATTAGTATATAACGAAACAATAACACCTCTGATGTGTAGAAAACTAGATGCCCCGAGATCCATTTTGGGAGCGGTAAGAGGTATAGTTCTATACATCTATGTTATATGTAATTTATATCTATGTAAATGCTGAAAATTCACAACTAGGAGGAAAATGAACACGTATGTGTATATGATAAAGATAATGATAGACAAAGTATTCATCTAACATAGGAAGCAAAGTGTACATGCAAGTATAAGTAAGTAAGGTATGTGAAACCAAGATATGCGGTATGTTGTGAGTTTGAAATGGAATGGAATGTAGTGTGAGTATGATAGGATTAGTTTGCCCCTCGACCAAATTTGAATGAGTAGGTATGAGATGACGTTCATTTATAAATTTCCCCTCAGCCATCAAGAATGTGTCATCAAGAAATTGTTTGATAGTGTACGCTAGATATATATGATCAATTAAGTATAGAGCACAAAAAGTGATTGAATTTGGTTAGGTTCATTTTATATTGATACCCTTAGCAGTCAAGTTTGAACCATGGAAATAGAGTGCATCATAGGGAAGTGTTTTGTGATGAATGTACACTAGAAATATGTGTCGTGAATGCACGAAGTGTAAAATTAGTAATGTGGATGATGTGAGGTTCATGAATGTAGAAATCCCTAAAAAATCAATTATGACCCATAAAGCACAAACGTTTTTCCATAGGGTAATGAAGATAAAAGTGTATCCAGATGTGTGAGATGCGTGTGAAAGACTAGATGCAAAGTAATAAGTGAAATGGTAGAAGTGTGAGACACTTGACAATGATAGAAAGGGGGAAAAGAATAAGCATGATGCCCCTAAGTGTATCCGAATGAAAAATAATAAAGTAACATTGTCTAAGAGAACCTCATTTATATGGTAAAACTCAAATGGTGATGCATCGAGACTTGGTAATCAATAATACATGGTTAATAAAGTAAGGAGATATTACGAAAGATATTGTACATGCCCATTACATATTCTTCATCAATGAAAGGTTACAATGGACATATGTATGCATATCATCAAGTAATATTTTGTGAATAGACAATAAATTAATCAATGCAAATAAAAACATGGCCAAATGGTATGGGGAATGACATTTTGATATGAACATGAGGATCTAAAATACGCGCCAATAAAATCAAGCCAAAATTTTGCGAGAGTAAGTGGTAAAAGGCATGGAGTGCCCTAATAAATCCTATTAAATGAAATACTCATAGGCCATAATCGAAATAATGCAAACATATCCTTAATGTAAATGAGGAGCATACAATGTAGGGATGATATCATACAATGTGAATCCTAGCGAGTTAAACCATTATTTGTGTAAATAATGTCGATAAAATGGGATCAAATGGAATGTGTAGCATGTAAACATTATTCATGAAGAGAGTGCATGTGAATGTCGGAAGTGTAGATGTATATTTCTCATGAGAATATGATGAAGGTGGTATTATTTCCAATGTATACATAGAAACCACGATAAATCACCATAACATTACTAGAAGGAGGGGGTAATATCGAGCAGATGGAACAATTTCTAATACACATACGGTTCCCTCATGTAGAGGAAAATTGTCTAGATAGTCTGTGGGTCATGGATCAACATCAGGATGTATAATAATAGAAGTCAAAATATGTAATACAGTAGTTGGATCTAGGTCGTAATATTGGAATGGGGTACTATAAGAAGGAATTGAATATTCAAATCCATCATGTAAGAATTTGAAGCACCGATTAAGTGTATAAGGTATTTATTGCATTTTAAGAAGCCATCGTATGTGGAGTAAGAAATTATATGAAACAAGGCAATCAATAATAAAGAATACAAGTAAGAACTATTATTAGCCCAATTGTGACGGGAAAAACAACATTGTCAAGGCATGTACATGGAGTATAATCTTATGCTTGGAGAGAAATAGATGTGGCCCTAATATTTGCTACATAAACACCTATGTTCTCAATCAATGATAAATGAAAATTATTAATCTCATATCCATTGTCAACTAAATTTCATTTAAAACACAAATTTTGAAATCATATTCGTATATATATATATATATATATATATATATATATATATATATATATATATATATATATATATATATATATATATATATATATATATATATATATATATATATATATATATATATATATATATATATATATATATATATATATATATATATATATAAGAGGATCATCATCATAAATAGAAAGCTATAGTTGATGGAAAAGTAAAATGCTCGAAAAATGCATCTACAAATGTCTTATAAACTATGTCTGGATTAGTAGTAGAGGGAATACGAGTATTAGTTAAGAGAGTAATAATTTTAGCACAAAAATTAGGATTGGCCAGAAAGAAATCATGAATAGAGATATCCATGATGAGAAGATCCTAGGAAAATGAGAGCAATGAAAGTATGAGGACCCTAAGCGTGAAAGAGTTAGGTTCACCAAATGATTTAACAAATATGGAAAATAAATGTTAAATTATAATTGCAGAGTCACAATGAAATGATAAAGCAATAAAGTACAAATCTGACCTAAGCAATAAGCTAGAAAATATAAAACCCTAGGTACAAGGAAAGGGATAGAATACTTACCTTATTTTGTAATTAAACTTGGATTGTGCCGAACTAAAAACTACTAGAACAGGAGGAAACATTGTCACAAATGATCCCAGAAAAATGAGTGAGTGTTAGAAATGTTGGGACTACTTGTGCATGGATTGAGTCAAGGGATCCGGGTGTCGGGGACCTTCAGCAGCATCCTGTGACTACATAGAACCTAAGAAACTGAAATGTACATGGTCTAAATATTTTTTCTAGATGTCTCCATTATTCACTTGTATGTCATTGGTTGATTATCGAGTTCACTTGAAACCTGTAGATAGAAAGATCACCTGAAAAACCCTAAAACACATCAAATCCTAAAACCAAAAAGATGTAAATGGGGAGTCAAACTGAACCTAATGGTCACTGACCGAGTGAAATTACATTTCGATCGCTACACTACATTTCAAAATCCACGTAGTTCGTGTGTGTGTGTGTATAGAATAATTTCCTAGGTGGCTCTTATGCAAGATACACTTGATAACAAGAAATAGCTAGATTTAGAAATGTAGATAGATGTGTTAATGGAAAAATGAACTTCCCCTCTTATGAAGTCTATGCAGAAGAATGCGGTCCTTGTCTCTTCAATGATAGCTAGATGGATGCTTTGATGTTCTTTAAATTCCTATGGATGTAACCGTAGGTGATAGTAGTACACACTTAGAGCATGGTCACTTATTATGGGCACATATCTTTATATTTATATGATTTCCTTGTTTGAATTTTGTAAGTAACTAGTAAAAGGCCAACCCATGATAAAATAAGATTCTCAACAACTAGAAAAGATGTGAGAAAGATACAAAGACATCGAGGCATCCAGAGGGGATGAGGGAAAATAGACACCGATATCTAAAATTGGAAACATTGAGTGTCGAAAGTCGAGTAGGCAATAGGGTGTGTAAATCCAAGAAGTAAATAAAAATAAAGCAAAGAGGTTGAAGAAAGTGGCCACTTAGTAATTTCTTTCTTAAGAATCATATGAATAGTTCTATGTGAGTAGAAGATAGAAATATACCCAAAGTGCATGATTTGGTTTATATAATGGATAATCGAAGACCATATGTGGTATTTCTCGCTTACGCACCCACATATGGATACATATGAGTACGTTATTTGAGTGGTATCCAATATTAACCATATACATGTCCTTTGTGGGTTTCTTATTTACATGGAGCATTGTATAGACATATTATACAACATGATTATGATCAAATCAGTAATGGCATGGAAATTTTCAGAGGCATTCCCTGTAACCTTGGGCATGAATAAATCACAATTGTGTGTGGGTGTTGTGGTTGTGTGTTGCAAGGTTTCTTTAGATATGTGTGGATAATGTGTACATGATGTCCTTTTTGCATCTACTTTTGGGGAAAATCATTATTTGTTGTGTCTTATTTTCTATTTATGTATTTTATTAGACATCTTCATATCTTTCTCCACCATTTTTGTGTAGTTACAGAGTTTTTGGTGTTGGAATTTCATTGTATGCATCTTTACTCTATTCATAATTTATCTTGGCTATGGCTATGGATGTATGGTATGTGGTGTAGGAAATATTGTTTATGATTTGAGTGAAGAAACTTCCCTTATAAATTCATTTCTTGTGATGTATTTTATCAATAAGTAAGTATTGTGGTAGGGCCCTATTTTTATCATAGATATTTATTTTAATATTGTTATTTTTAAACTGAGATGTAAGATGCCAACATGGATATTGCTTTTATTGTAATGTATTTATAATACTATTTGTTTTAGATTATAATTACACATATTAGTAATTATTTGAAGGCACTTCAACTTCATCTTTTATTCATGTCTTTTTATCTATTGTTTTTAATCAATTTACTACACAAATACTTGTGTATGAATATTCCATCTTCCGTTTGTATGTGTTGGGATATGTAAAAATTATTTATTCTTATTTTCTTTATAATTGTGAGTTTTTCCACCAAGTCTCTTTACAAGAATCAACATTTACTTCTTATTCTAGTTGTTTCTCATCCATGTCTGTGGATTTTTTAGTTTATATGGCCACCTTATTATCTTCCTATAAAATATATCCCTTTTTCTCAATTCTTTAATATTCCTTTTCAAGTGAGGAAACAAGCATACTTGTTCTATAGTGCTCCACTTTTATTTCATTGAGGGTTTATTTTATTCTATTGGTAGGGCCATATCAATAGAGACATACTAGATTCACCATCTTTAATGATTTAGAGAAATAATTTCAATAAATGACCTAGATTATTAATACATATTTGGCCAGTGTGAGTCATTTCTCCTCCAAAATAATTAATCTAAGATTCTAACTTATCCATGTACAATAGAGGGAATCCCTATTATACAAATGCAACAACCATGCTTGCATTTTGATTTTAGCCCTAACTTGTTCTTACAAACCGTGAATTGTCACCCTATTTTTTTGTGGAACTATTAGTTCCTCCATTCCACTCCATTGTTTTCTCTTCTAAACTATTTCAAATGATTTTTTAAAGTTAAAAAAGAAACAATACACACCCCCTTTTAACACAAGTGTTTAAGGAAAATTTATAATAAGTGGTTTGACATTACTACCAAAGGAATGAAGAAAATAAAAGCTCCAAATGAGAAGGAAAATACTTTATTAAAGGATGAAAATTCCTTCATGAAATATTTCTCACACACCTTTTTCGCCATAATTTCTCAAGGGCCAAACCAGATAAATCGTTTCTAGATGTGGGCTTGAATACTACTGATTTTAGATATCTTAGAATAGCCCATGATGTATGTTAAAATTTATTTTTTCTAATTGATTTCACTTAAGGTTCGGTTCCATAGAAATTTAAAAATTCAAGACGTTCTCAAAGAATTATAAAATAATTTTTCTCGCTTTTATTTATTTATCAATTTTGGAACTCTTATGTTAAACCTTTGTTCAAATTGATCCATTATATGAAATCAATATATTTTCAAACGCTTTGAGTGGGTCAATGATAAAAAATTTAGTTCAATTGGTCTACTAAAAACTAAATTTTTATCGTATCTATAATAGAGCCCAAAGGACAAAAATGAGAAATATTCATTGAGAGGGATGTTGTGAGAAAAAAACCTAACTATAAAAGTTAAAAGCACAAGATATTAACCCTAATAGAAAATAGAATATACTTGGTTCAAGTCCTGTTTGATCATGGAAAATTATCACTTTTTTATTTCAAGAAAAAATTGTATAATTTTTGTTCTTTGTCTTAGTATTAGAAAAAATAAAAATATCATTACACTTTAGTGGTAAAAAGTCAAATAAAGTAAAGATATATATTATTAGTCTTCAGAATTGCAATCAAAATAATAATATTCATGTTTTTATATTCCTTCTAGCCTTGGTATTGGTAAAACGAAGAAACAAAATAAATTATTTTCAAGATTCTGTAATCCATAATAATTGATCAAAAATTGAAGGTTCAAGAAATATAATTGAAAAATTCAAACTTTGTCTCGATTCTTAGAAAATTGTAGGGAATAAACAAACTAAGGTACATAGAAGTTGAAATAGAGTTCACTGGAGTTGCATTAACTTTCCAAAAAATCGTGAAAATAAAATAGTTTAGAGTAGCTTGATCGTATGTCTAAGTTGGTCAAGAAAGTGGGTACATCGGCTCTATTGCAGCCAAAGGTGATTTCAAAAATTTATAGCAGAGAGAACTTCTGTCTCATCAACAAATAACAAATAATAATATGAAAATGTAGTTTTTTGGGAAAAACTACATGTGTTTGGGTCTCCAATTGACACACTTAATTTAGTGTGTGTTTAATTTATGAGTTCTACATTTCTACAAGGCACCAGATTATGAGAATTTACAGCAGTAATAACAACTAAACCCCTCTCTTAATTTTTGTAAACATTCAATAGTGGAAATTTTTTAATTATAGTTATTATTGATTATTTGTATATAGGGACAATATTTTTGTTTATTTTTTTATAGAAAATTTCAATTTTTTATTTTGATACGAGCATGTAGTAGTAACACTTATAATTTTTCTTACTTTGTAATGGGGAAAAATATGCAATTTTAAAATGTATTTCTTTTTATTTGTTTTTTAAATATATTTTTCGTTTAAAGGTTAACATTTTTCCAAAGTTATTCAGTTTCATATGTTTTAACTTTTCTTTTACATAATTATGATAGGAATATATTTAAAACATCTAAATTGTTAAAACAATCTATATTAATAATTATCCATAAGAATAGGAATTTAACTAGAGTAAAAATTCTCTTCTTGTAACACTTCCACATTTTATTAACCTCCACGAGTGAATTCATTGTACAAGGTATAAAAGTAGTAGATATAATAAAATATACAATAATCATTCAAGTATTTGATAATCTATTATGAAACTATTACTCCTAAGAATTATTTATTGCATAATTTTTTTATCCAAATATTAAAATAAAATATATATAGTGTATCCTTTATTATTGTACATAAACAAAATTGTGAGCTTCTACTAAAAAGCTTAATCTTGATAGTATGATTGGGGTTATGTCCATTCCACAATCCCAATCTGTCATATCTATCTCTGTAGCATTGAACTTTTGATGTAATAATTGGCATATGTGATTGATTATGTGGAACTATGAATTATTATTATTATGCTAGAATGTTTAATTTTGTTTATTTAAATGCAATTTGGGATAAATATTATCATTGACAGTAATATGATTAGCACTTCCTCTATTATATCATGTTGAATTTATATCATGATCTGGTTAACTACTTGTGTGTTATTGTTATGAGTTGGTTGCAGGATATATTTCCCTTGTCATTGGTAGGAGAGCATCATCAAAGAGAGGAGAGTAGATACAAATTTATGGTACCAAAAGAGAGGGAAATATGTACCCCTAAACCTTAGCAATAACATAGTTATACCACTTGTAAAGGGGTAAGATGCTTTTACCATTTTACATACACTTTTTGGTACGTCAATTCACCTTAGTATTTTGTAGCGTGTGAAAATATGGTAGAGTTTTAGATTACCTTGTTAAATTTTGAGTATCCATATTAACTTAGGTCTGGCTATAGGTCCACCTGCATACGAGGTTTGTAAAATTATAATCGTTTGCATGTATCATGTTCTTAATCATAAAATAATTACAAATATTTAAACTAACAATATTTTCTAGCTAATACATTTAAAATATAATCGTGATTTATAATATAAATTAGTATTATATTATTTTAAAATTATACATAAAAAAATACATGTTTGTGTTTGTTTTTGTGTGTGTGTGTGTGTGTGTGTGTAAAGTTTGACAAAATAGGTGGATGTAAAATTTAATATATGACAACATTAATTATTGTATAGATAAGAAAATGTAAAGAAATGTGAAAACTTTTATTCTTTCTCATAAGGTGATTGAATTAATGAAAATGAATACATTGGAGAGTGTTCCTTTTAATAAATAATATGGGAAATTAAAAATGTCTACTACCGCATGCTTTAATACATGATGGAATCCTATAACATTTTAAATAAAATACCATTTCATAAGAATTAAAAAAATAATTCTAGAAACTTATAAATGGTTGAAGGAAACAAATTTGAGAGGCAAGAAGAGATTAGAGAAAGTTTTGGAGCAACTAATTTCGTAAGGGATAATTGTTTATGCAAATGTATGAGTTGAGAACTACATAGGAAGAACACAAAGGTCCAGTAGGGGCTTGGAAAGATAGCAGCCTCAAAGTAAATAGTTGGGAGGCACTAGTTCAGCTTTTCTTGCTTTGTCATCTTTCCTTATTGCACTTGAACAATAATTTCAAATAATCAATTGCTGAAACTAAAATTTCTGCATAACAATTTAAATATGTAATAGCTTAAAATATTCTAGATCTGATACTCCCCTTTTGTAAGATAAATATCTCATAATATTTGTATTGGATATTTTTTTCATGTTATTTTATAAATCTGTAAAATCCCTGATAAACCAAAATATAATTTGTTGCTGCCCTAACAATTTTCTCTTCTTGCAAATGTGAACTATTCCTTATCAATGGTTGTGTCAACTAATGCCAGTATTCAAATAAAAATATGAAATCAAATTTTCTAAATATACCAGAACCATGGCAAGGTATAAACACAACCAAGAGATTAATAGAATTAGGAGTTTAAAAATCGTTGCATATTATCAATTACATTCACAATAGGGTATATTATAATTTTTATTGTGTAGAATACATTATAAATCTTTATGATTTATTGGTAATTTAATACAAGCATAAATTTGATAAGCAATGATTTTTATAAAACATTTTTGTTTATTTTTTGATAAGTTCATATATCTAATTGAAGGAAATAAAAAGTTTATGTACATAAGAATTAAAAACATAAGTAATGAAAAGTATATTTACAAAATTTTAAAGGTTAAAATATTCATTAAGAAATCTTTGTAATCGAATTCCCATAAATAAGCTTGTTATTAAAATGATTTTAATAATTTTTTATGAGAATTTCAACTTTTAGCTTATTTAGTATTTATCTTATTTAGTATTTAATTATAAGTTATTTAAAGTTGGACATTATCTATAATATTATATATTAAAAATATATATTTAGAATAATTTGATTTGATTTAATCATTTAATACAATAAATTAATTTGTTTATTTGTTATTCAAAATTATTTTAGTGATATTTGAGGTACAAGGTTTGTATTACCATGGATTGAATCATATAAAAATGATCTATACATCTCCTTCAAACAATCTAGGAAATTATGAATCATACACTCCTACGACATAGCTAAATGGAGTTCAATTCATCAAACAATTAAGGTGTAATTTATTTGGTAGCAAAAATTAATGTGGCTGTCAAATATTGGAATGCATTTTGAAATGTCATTTGGTTGACATCTAACCTTGACATCCAAACTATTCTAGAATAATATGTATCTAACATTCCTACATTGGATTATGAGGTTAAATGTATGGATATATTCTTCCATTACTTAGATATTCAGGGAAAGTATCTCCAACTTATTGTTTCCATCATTATCATAAAAATCGTAGATTTATTGTTAGAGTATTGTTTGCTCAAATTTAACGATTCTCGGTGGAGCATAGGACATAAAGTTTAACATAATGGTATTAGCCATTAATGTGATGCATTATCAAATACACACTTGTCAAACCTTGTTCTCCTGTAAATCCTTGTTTTCCTAGTGGAGATCAATTGTCGTTCAAGTATGGGGTTAGGAGGGATGAGAAGAATCAATAGCTAAGAGTTAATGTACAATGAACACTAGAAAGTGAGACTAAAAGGATAAGGGAATTAGTTTAGTCTTCACCATGACTCAATAGGAGCGGATATGGGTCCTTTTGGGGTTACCAAATATTGACCCAATGTTTGGGGTTACTAGGCATGCCTCATATATGAGTTAGGATACATTAGGGGTAACCCTTTGTAATCTAAGTCTTATGGCCATAAGCAATTAATACTTAGTATTAATAAGAATGTAATTATTCTTTTCCAGTTCACCATCCTATATTACATCATGATTGGTTAGGTCGTATGCAATAGGGATTTATATACATGGAACACTCTCTTTTGGTATCAGTTTTCATATCTACCATCCTCGTGAAGGGTAGGGCCACTCTCGAGATATGAGAATTGTGTGGGGAACCAAAATGGCTTTGTGGTTGGAGGAAAAGCATTGTGATGGTACTCTCCTTGTCCTGCTTCATTACTGTGACCTCTACATGATCTTTAGTGTTATCTCAATGGTGCTCACATTAAGAATTATCTTTATGTTCTTCCATATCAGTGTCTCTCAACAAAATATTGTATTCTTATTTGTAATATGTATTGTAAAGCAAACAAGAGAATCATGTTGAGCATAATGATTATGTAGTGTACTTGAAAACTAATATGTACAAAATTGAAAACACATAATATTTTGTACCATTAGTATATTTAATGCAAAAGGAAATGGGTAATGAATTATCTCCTATATCATTACATTCATATGTTAGTATGCTCTCTATGCTTAATGAATTGAACAAGGTGAAATGAATTCATTTTATTATGTAATTATCTTATTTGATTACAATAATATTAGTCAATTTATTAAATTACAAATAGATGAGGCCCTTGATTACTAGACTTTCCCTTTAATAAACAAGCATTAGTTGTTACCTTTGGTTTCTACCTCATGAATAGTTTAAGTTAAGAACTAGGGATTTGATTCTCATTTTTGGTGGAATTATCTTGAAATTCATGTGAAAGAATTTATATAAATTAATTTTTTAAAAAATAGGGGTGGTTTTCTAGTATTCTACCAAGGGTTTCTTACATTTTGGTATCAGAGCGTAGGTTCAACACTTAGGCCTAATGACACCCACTACTTTCTAAGTTGTGTCTCATTGGTCCCTTTAGGTAGTGATGGATAGGACATGAGCTAATGGGGAGGAGGACCATCAAGGAGATGAACTTCAAATTAAGGTCGATCAAATCCTAACCTTGGTATCTAACACCCAGGATAGGATTGGTGTCCTCGATTGAAGGATAAAATATCTAACAAAAGAATATTATGAAGGGAATGGACAAGATCAATACCACCCTCAAGAAAATGGAAATTTGAATGAATAAAATCCAAATCAAGTGAATCAGAACCGAGAAAATTTGAATGAAAAAAATGTACCCCCACCCAAGAGGGCACAGGTTGAGATAGAACTAGCTAGAGACTTGAAGAGGATAGCTCCACCAAAGTACAATGGGATGGTAATCAGAGATGGTCCAAAATATCGATAATTGAAATGGAGAAATATTTTTAGCTTCGTAACTTCTCCGAGGAAACTAAGGATGTTTAGGACACATGTGAACTCTCTGGAGAAGCCTTAACATGGTGGGAGAACTTGAAATTAGAAAGAGAATTAACTTCGAAAACACCATAAGGGATACTTTTGTTTCCTTATTCTAGAAGAGACTTCTACCTCAAGTATATGTTGATGGGAAAATGATTGAATTTGATGACCTTAGATAAGGAGACATGTCTATTACTACTTACTGGGAGAAGTTCACACGTCTCCTTAAGTACGTACCATAGTATCAAAAGGATGAAAGGTTTAGGATCAAAAAGTTCATCTTAGGATTGAACCCTCAAATTGGAACAAATGTGGACATCCATGGACTAGGTTTTTAAAAAACCATGAAGCAAGAGAAGAAACTAAAAGCTTTAGCTGCAACAATGAGAGATTTCAAGGAAGGAGGAAGAGGACAACAACATCAAAATTCAACTCCATTTAAAAGTAAAAATTGGAAGCATAATAAAAATGGGGAAATAGGAACATATGGTTTGGAAGGAATTTCAAACCTAGGAACTCAAGAAAAATGGTGTACCTAAGGGTAGGAATGAAAATGGAAACAATAATGGAAGGTTTAACAATGGAGGAAATCCTCTAGAAAAGAAAGGTCCAGTGGGAGGATGCTTTAATTATGGAGGTGATCACTATGCCAATCATTTCCCTCGTAAAAACTAGTGGAAATACTAAGGCACCTCTTCCAATCCAACAACAAGTGTTCCAACAAAAGATCCATGTAGTAGTAGATAACCATCAAGCTGATATTCTTAGTAAAATTTCTAGAAAAGTTGGATATATGGAAAAATCTTGGTTAGTTCAAGTATGGGAACCAAGCAGAGAAAGGTAGAGAAATGTCTTTTTGAGGTGAGTTAGAACTCTAGGAATTTTTACTAGATTTAACTTCGATGTTGTGCCCTTGGGATCTTATGATGTTATCCTACGAGTTAACTAGATATGAAAACACCATACATAAGGATATTTCTTGTCTTAAAGCTGAGCATGTGTATCCAATTGGGTGACTTTACCCCATGATGCACCCGATTGGAAGTGGCAAGTTATTAGTATGGATTTTTTCAAGGGCTTCCAATGTCCAAGAACAAACATGATGTGATATTGGTAGTTATTGAAAAAATTACCAAGGTTGCACATTTCATCCCTGGGAACTTGAAGGATGATTCACCAATTTTAGCAAGGAGGTTTGTACAAGAGATATTCAGGCTGCATGGAGTACCTAAAAAATAATTTCAGATTGAGACACTCGCATGATATCAATGTTCGGAAGACCTTGCATTTATATTTAGGAAAAATATCAACTTTTTGTACGATTGCATCACCATGAAACTGATGTAAAAATAAATATATTTAATCAAGTATTGGAAGACATGCTTCACATGTAATGCATGGACCAACAATACAATAACTCTAACCATTCCACTCTTGGTATGGCACCATTTGAAGCACTTTATGGAAGGAAGTGTTGTACACCTATCAGTTGGGACAAGAAATAATATCATGTTGTGATTGGTCCTGAAATGCTTCAAGAAATGGAGGAGTAGGTAAAACTAATTAGAAAGAGATTTTTCGAAGTTGCAAGTAGAAAAAAATGTTATGCATATAAAAAAATAACCCTAAGAACTTTTGAAGTAGGAGACAAGGTTTTCCTTAGAGTCAAACCCAATAAAATTTCTATCAAATTTGGTAAGGCATCCAAACTTGCTCCATGTTATGTAGGACCCTTTGATGTCCTAGAAGTTGTGAACCCAGTAGCATACAAGCTTTCTTTACCTCCATCTCTAGATCGACTCCATAATGTTTTTCATGTATCTTTGCTAAAGTGATATCATGTTGATATGTCACATGTAATTGATTGGAGATTATTGTAGGTTCAGGATCCAAGGGTGATTATGGTAGAATCTATTTAGGTAATTGATACTAAAAAAATCAGCTTGCAAAATAGAGAAGTATCTCGGTGTAAGGTCTAATGGGACCAATACAAGTATGAAGAGTTCAACATGGGAAGACTATAAATATATATAATATGAAATCTTTAAGAATTTTCCACATCTATTTATTTAGTTTTATTTTCAAAAACCATCGGGTTGATACCTTTTTCAAGGGTGGAGGGATGCCACATCCCTCTCTATAGCATTAAACTTTTGATGTAATATTTAACATATTTGGTTGATTATGTGGAACTATGAATTATTATTTTTACTCTAGAATGATTAACTTTTTTATTTAAATGCAATTCATGATAAATATTATCATTGAAAGTAATATGATTAGCACGTCCCTCTATTATATCATGATGAATTTAAGTCATGATTTGGTTAACTACTTGTGTGTTATTGTTATGAGTTGGTTGCAGGATATATTTCCCTTGCTGGAGGAAGAGCATCATCAAAGAGTGGAGAGTAGATAAAATGTTATGGTACTAAAAGATAAAGGAAAATATGTACCCCTAAAACTTAACAATAGTTTAGTTATACCACTTGTAAAGGGGTAAGATGCTTTTACCATTTTACATACACTTTTGGTACATAAATTCACCTTAGTAATTTGTAACGCACGAAAATATGGTAAACTTAGAGTTCATTTTAAGAAACCTCAGAAACGGAGTTGGAAAATCCTTCGCGAATATACCTAGAACCACTTTCGAACAAAGTTGAATTTTCTAATTTTTGAGAAAAAAATTTCACTGCTATTATTTGAGCGAGAATGAATGTCTTGAGGAAAAATTCTTCACACATAGGAAAATAGATATTGGTCTTTATTGATGCATAATTGATGCGTGATAAAATCCCCTCATGTCGTGTGTCGGTGAAACTTGTTGACATGCGATAACAAGGGGCCATCACATGTCGCTGAAACATGTTGATGTGTAATAGTGACCATTGTTGTCACACATCAATAAACTTAATTTATGTGTCAGTAAAGGGCTATTGTCACACGTCACCAAATTTTTGAAGCACAATAACAAAAATAGTTTTACGCTGGCGTCAATAAGCTTCATTGGACGTGCGGCAATAAGTATTGTTGTCACGCGTTAGTGAAAATTACTGATGCACTACAAAAGTGTTGTTGTCACACATCAACAAACTTTGATGATGTATGATAGCAAGTCTTGTTGTCACACATCAACAAAGTTTATTGATGTACGACAACAAGTTTTGTTTTCATGCATCAACAAAATTTGTTGATGTGTGACAATAGATTCTAATTTTTGTGTGCCTAAGCCTCAAGAAACCCTAATATTTTCCTATAAATACCCTCCCACCCCTCATTTTCACAATTACACTTCCCTGCTCCCAAATTTTCTCCGCTCTCCAAACACTTACAACAACATGAATCAAGCTTAGTACAATCAAGCTACTACAAAGTCAAGCACAAGTATAATAAAGATGATCTAATCAACCTCAACTACAATGGAAACTACAAGTGTAGCCCAAGCTCAAGACCATGATTAAAAAAACCCGGTCAAACCATAAGCCTTAACCAAGGGCAAGGTATAGTATATAAAATTGTTGTGCCCCCACATTTAGATAGTTTTTCAAATGAATACAGAATACATGGATTTACTAGATTCGTGTAATTTTTATGCGCTCGTTAAGATTCCCAGTTCGAGACTCGATCATGAAATTCTAAATTACCTTCTCTCCTCATACAATACAGAGGACAATAATTTTACTATTACTTTGGATGATGGTCATATCTTTCAATTCAATGTCAATCTAGTTGATATCCATCGATTGACATGCCTTCTATATAAAAATCCCCATAGTAGCAATGCGATCAACCCTCATTGAAAATGATAAGAATTACCTCGAATCTACTTTCGTTTCTATGTTGATTGTGACGTGTAACTGCTTCAAATTGCTATTAATTTCAATAAATTTGTGTAGCTTACATCAATAAATAAATACAAGGTGTGAATACACAAGGAATTGTACACCACTTTCTTGCCATAATAATTTCTTTCTTTCAAGCTAGAATTGTTTTACAGGTTGGAAAATAGATAAACTAAATCAAGTTATTGCATACATTCTTATAGCTATCAAAAATCTAAAGTTTAATTGGTGCACCTTTAAATAAATAAAAATAAAAATTGACATTACAAATGCATCACTTTGGAAAAATAAGTTATTCACTCCACAAACTATCTCCTTGGCCTTTATTATGAGGCTCTCTTTAATTTAAAATACGACTAATTCCTACTTACATAGATGAGATAATGATGAATTTTTCAATTCCATTTCAAGAAGAACATGTATATAGTTTATATTTCGACATTATACTTTGGTTATGGTTATTGTCTTGATTATGTACTTCGATTAAATATTTATACAAAGTACTAAAATTTTTGTTCTTCTCGGAATTTGATTAAATATTTACTATTTTTAGAGAGCATTTTTGGAGGCCCTTCAAAAAAAAAAAAAGTGGAATTAAGAAGAAGAGGCAAACAACACACTATGGCATTAATAGATTTGCAATCTGAAATGGCAGTTCACTCTTCGCCCAACCGCCAAGTGTTTTCATTGGTTAAATGCCAAAGACATAATACCCTAACATTTACTATTTACAATTTACCATTTACCATATTGAATTGACATGTAATCGACTATTGTTGCACTAGCAGGGACTTTGGACAATACTCGTGCTTCTTAACCATCTTTGCTAACTCACTCAAAGTTAATCACATGTAATTATCTCTTCACAACACACTTCTTGAACAATACCAGCCACCCACATCTGAAACACAACCAATTACTACTCCAACATGACCACTTCAAGTACCATGCAAAAGGTTACCCCTCCATAACAAGGAATTATTTTATTTCTTTAATACAATTTTTGAATAGTTTTTCATATAATTTCCTATTTTTTGCATAGTTTAATAGTTTTTCATATGATTTAGTAATAATTTTGTTGATTTTTCTTGGAATTTTAAATATATTATAGTCCTTCACCATCTGTACAAATAGTGACACCACCACCTCCTCCACCATTACGATTCAAAATGCTAACCGGATGTTCGGGAAAAATAAACATTGGTAAATACATGCCAATTCCTCCGACCCTAGGGGGACATTAAACATTTCCTTCTCATTTTTAATTTCAACCCTCTCTGGATGGCTTGTCATGTGCAAAGGGCATACCAGTTTTAAATGATATAACCCTAGAAGAATATTACTTGGGCATTGATAGAATGACCCAACGGGAGTTTTTCACTACACATGAGATGATTCAAGGCCATCGGGTATACTTATATTTCAATGTAATTTATTCAACTTTCTTTATAGTTTACTTTTGATTATAATATTTTAGTATTTATTTTTTCTATCACAAATAGTATCGGGCACCCAAAGGAAAAATGAGGTAGAAGACAATGATCAACCCGAAATCCCCCATACCTCTCCAATGACATCATCTTCTTCAGATACAAATGGTTAAAAATTGGTATAATTTACTTTAGAGAAATTGATTGGTTATGATTGTCAATCCCATGTCCAAGAATTTATTATACCTCATATCAGCCACTCATAGAATGGGAGAGAAGGAAAAAGTACTAATAAATGAGATAATAAGTTGTTTTGAAAATTATTGGCAAAGGGATAGTTTATACGCATTTGCACTCTAGAATCAACCTACGAAGATGGATGCCTTACTTACCCAAGAAAGAAGTGGGACTGTCACTTATAACAACAATTATAAAGATGATAGTTTAGATAAAGCATTAAACAAATTGAAAAATATTAGTGCTAAAGCCCAGGCATATTTTAACAAATGGTCTAAGGACAACGATATGTGACAATTGAAAATGCCAAAAGAGATAGAGCTGTCAGTAAGTATTATCACTTTGAAATAATATTTTTAATTAATTTGAATTTTTCTTATTTTAGTAATATGTTTAATTGAGCTCACTTTTTTTTGTGTAGTTCAAATATGAAAATTTGAATATTCAAGAAAAGGTGTTCAAATTTCACTTGGAAAATGTGAAGAACAATTTATCCGAACAATGAATTTGAATGAAAATATTGTTTTACTTAACAAAAAAACAATACACTAAAGAGGATAATTAAAGAGAATGGATTCAACCCTGAAATTTTATTTTAAACTAAGGTAGTTACAAATGCTAGTTTGCAATCCCATGGATATGTGACAAAGGAAGAACAAAGAATTGTAAGGAATCTAAATAGTGTTGTTGAAGATCGATTAGTTCTATGATTATTCAATCCATTGGGGAAAGGGGTATAGGAGGGGAAGCCATTGGTGAAAGGAGTACAGGAGGGGAAGCCATTGATTTGAAAAGGGTACAAAAGGTCCTAGTTTTGATAGGGATAAATTTCATGATTGATGGCTGAAAAATTGAAACTTTAAATTTGAAATTTTTAAATACTTTATGTATTGAAGTATGAAACTCGAATGTGATGGCATTTCAAAATTTGAAATACTTTATAACTGGATTTTTAATATCTTGTTATATATTATATATAAAATTTCTAGATTGTATATGGTGTTTATGTTTGATTTGAATGTGATGGCATTATGATAATGGTTAATTATTTGTTTTAAGAAAATTTAGAATGTGGTATGATAGAGATATCTTAATACTAATAGAGTTAAATGTTCTTCTCTCTACTTGTAAAATTCAAACTTTGTATGAGGTTTCTTCACATTTAAACCTTCTCAGAATCTTCTCTCTACTTGTAATGATGATTGCATTAGATGTGGATGATGACATTACAATAGATAAGGATTATGATGAAATGTATGTGGACGTAGATTTATCTTCAAGCATGATCATGGAATCTGGATGATGATAATGGATAATTGTTTTAAGAAAAAATTGAATGTGGTACAAGAGAGACATTTAAACCATCTCAAAATCTTTCTCTCTCTACTTGCAATGATATTATGACATGTGAATGGATATGGATGATGATGAATGATGATCTTGGATAATTTTTTAAGAAAAATGGAGAGAATTAGCATAGAGACATATTATCTATACTTTAAAAATTCAAACTCTCGATTAGGTTTCGCACATTTAAAACTTCTCAAAATATTCTTCTTTCTACTTGTAATGAATCAATGATATTATGACATTAGATGCGGATGATGATATTAAAATATATATGGATTATGATGAATTGTGTGGCCATAAATTTAGCTTTAAGAAAGATCATGGATAATGATAATGGATAATTTTAAAAGAAAATTTGAAATGTCTTAGGATGGACACATCTTAATATAGTAAAATATTCTTCTCTCTACTTGTAATATTATAACTCAGTATCGGTTTCTTCGCATTTAAACCTTCTCAAAATCTTCTTCTCTCTACTTGTAATGATATAATGACATGAGATTGGACATAGATGATGATGAATGATGATAATGGATAATTTTTTTAAGAAAAAATGGAATGTGTTAGAGACAGAGACATCTTCTTTATAATTGTAAAATTCAAATTCTATATTAGGTTTCTACACATTTAAAACTTCTTAAAATGTTCTTTTTCTACTTGTAATGAATCAATGATATGATGACATTAGATGTGGATGATGAGATTAAATTATATATGGATGATGATGAATAGTTTGGACATATATATAACTTTAAGCACGGTCATGGATGGTGATAATGGATAATTTTTTTATGAAACATTTTAGTATGTTAGGAGTCTAGGAAGAGACATCTTCTCTCTACTTGTAAAATTTGAATTATGTATCTTGTTTCGTATATGAATTGTGTGGAGATAGATTTAGCTTCAAGCATGATCACGGATGATGATAATGGATAATTCTTTAAGAAAATTTTGAATTTCATAGGATAGAGACATCTTAATATGCAAAAATATTCTTCTCTCTACTTGTCAAATTATAATGTGTGATTTTATCCCACAAAGCTTAAACACGTTATCAAAGCATTTTGAAAATACAAAAATAAATTAAAGATAATTCTAAAAACTCAAGAAATGTCATATGATAGGGTTTAAGCTACCTCTTGTCTTTTAGATGGTGTGATAAAGCAGATGGAAGGAAAATGAGAAATCATCCTTCATGGCATGCTTGAAGATATTCTATTCAAAAAACGTAACACAAACCTTTGGATTAGTATTAGATGGGTGAGTTTTCGACATTGTTAGTCCCGAGAAGTGAGAGCTTCCTTGGATGGATGTCAACCCATGTTTTGAATAAAAATGATGAATTAATGATTGAGAGGATTAAGGAAGAAACATAAAGATTAAAGAAAATGCAAATGATAACATGTACATGTCTAGATAGTAGATGTATGGAAGTTTGGAACAATATAACTATGGAAGAATATGCATATCGATCTCTCGAATGCCTTACAAATTAGTATTCGAAAAATGCATGTAACAAACATATTTTTAAAATAGAAATTAGTATTTGAAAAATCCAAAATAGTAATTATATAAACCAATCCTTTTTATAAATAATTGTATTTAAATAAATGTAAAAATATATACCCGTAACATCTTTAATGATAACAAGAGCTGAAAAAATGATAAAAATCCTCCTCGGTCAAGATTTGCATCGTAGAATTAATATGAAATTCAATAAATAACCACACGATTCAATGTAAGGCTACAAACAATAAAATTAAGGTCAAGGAGATACCTATTTAAAGATTAAATAATCTAGTATCAATAGATTCCTCAAATTCGATGTTCTCTTGTAGAGTGTGACGAAACACCAATTCTAGTCTCATTGTAAAAATCAAGTAATATCATATGATAGGGTTTAAGCTACCTCTTATCTTTTGGATGGTTTTGACAAAGCATATGGAAGGAAAATGAGAAATATACATTCATAAATAAGCGTCTTGGAAGATATTCAATTTAAGAAAACTTAACATGAAAAATTGATTATTATATAGATGGGTAAGTTTCCTAACATTGTTAGTCTCGAGAACCCAGAGCTTCCTCGGATGGATGTCAACCCACATTTTCAAGAAAAAAATATGAAATAATGATTGAGCGGATTAAGGAAGAAACATAAAGATTAAAGAAAATGCAAATGATAACATGTACATGTTTGGACAGTAGAAATCTCAAAGTATGGAACAATATAATAGTGGCGTAATATGCATAGATGAACTCTTAAGGCCTTAAATTAGTATTCAATAAATACATGTAACAAACATATTTTTAAAATAGAATTTGTTATTCGAAAAATCCAAAATAGTAATTATATAAAACAATTTTTATAAATAATTGTATTTAAATAAATGTAAATATATACTTATAACATCTTTAATGATAATAAGAGCTAAAACAAAATACGATAAAAAGCCTTCTCATCAATATTTGCATCTATAGAATTAATATGAAATTTAATAAATAATCATAGTTAAAATGTGAGGTGACAAACAATAAAAATAAGGTCAAGGAGCTACCTATTTAAAGATGAAATAATCCAAGTATCAATAGATTCTTCAAAGTCGATGTTCTCTTTTGTAAAGTGCGACGACGCACCAATTCCGATCTCATTGTCGTGAACAGCTTGTAGTTGTAGATGTATTATTTACACCTCTTATTTTAGAAAGGGAATTACAGTGCGCAATTTATTTGTTGAAAGGAAACATTTCCTTGGAGTAGAGAGAAACATAAAACCTCATCCAAATTTCCAAATTTTTATCCAACTTGTTTCTTAGTTTTAATTTTATAAATGATAAATATCTAAAAACCCTTTCATCCTCTAGAGACCCCAAAATCATTGTTTGGCATAACTCATATAATCTGAAATATTCACCGATGTGTTCTTATAAGATAATACTTTAATAGATTCCTCAATAAAGCCTTGTAATAACACCACTCTCAGAAGGTTCATCTAAATTTTCATATTGGTTCCTCATTGTTGTTGCAAAATTTATTGAATGAGACTTTAATAAATCAACATTCAGTATACCTTTGATTTCCATACCCTTGACCTCTCAAGTCTTTGTGAAATGTTCCATTATTTTACCCATGGATTTATGGAAATGCTTTCTTACAAAGTCTACACGAGGAAATTCATTATTCCAAAAATTAGGATTCATCACACCCATTGCTTCGGGAATTTTATCTTTAGAGAAACGTTCTCTCTTTTTTGAAGATAAGGATTCGAATTTTTTTAACCTTGATACTTCTTTCAATTTTAATAGAATCAAAGAGATTACGTGTCATAGGAACATCTTCTCTTTCCGATCCTATAATATCTTGACATTTTTGCAAAATGTACAGTGGTATGTCCCTCCCATTAACATTGATGCAGAGGTGATCGTGGATATTAAATCTCAAATAGTTCTTTGGGATTCTTAAGATCTAATAAATCTTTCTAATTGTTAAAAACATTTGTATCAAAACTATCTTGAGAACACTACAAGCTATCAAGACTTTGACATACCATTTTTCTCATCCATATAAAATCCAAAATATAGATTGATCTCCCATGTGCATGCATCATGAGTGTATTGATCTCCTGTAACATTGGAAGAATACCAACCAATGTAGGCAATGTCTCCAAATAATTTAAATGGAGCAGTAAGTCCCTCACCCTATCAACTTCATGATGATATTTTTGTGTAAAACAAACAAACGAAGGATACTCCTCATGAAATCTACATGCGAGTTCATACAAAGAAATCCATATCGTCTCAACATCCTTTGAAGTTTTTAACCATCCGTAATTCCAATTTCAAATTTATAGAACTCAAGAAATCTCTTTGGGATGCTTTTCATATAGACATAAAGATCTCTTATAAGGCCTTCTACTCTAGAAACATTTTTGTAATTGCGTACCATTTTATACGTTAAATCCATTATGTGAGCCATACAATCAATCACTAGCATATAAGGGGCCATTGTTGTTTACAATATAGCACACAACCCTATTTAGTGACCCTACATGACTGATGTACCATCTTCTCCAACACATACCAACATCCTAGAAATTTCATAATCATTCATTCCAACAATATCTTTCAAATGAGATACAACTATTTTTATAGGTTTTTGGCAATACAACTTTCAACCATTTTCTTAACACCCAACAGATGAGGTGTCCTTAATCGGTTTTATAAATTATAGATGTGCATGCATACCAATTCATTGTTGTCGAATGTTATCAATTCATCAATTTAGAGAGAGATAAACTTTTCTTTTTACATTATTTTTCAAATCTTCCTTCTCTATCATTGAAAGGAATTTTTCCATTTCCCATGCACTAGTGTCGAAAAATGAGACCGAGGAACATTGTTCATTACAATATATTGATACAAAAATTTGAAATCAAGGAAATTAGAAATTGTTCTTCCTTTCTTTACTATGTGAAATAAAGTAGAGAACTATATGAGTTTTACATGCAGATTTGTCGATTCATCTTACCAATTTACGATGTGATCATTCCTCCCTTTTCCATGAGATGTCTCAATTTTTTCTTCTCTGCTTCATACTATACTACGTATTTAACATGCATGCATTATTTTTAGCTTTCCACCTATGTGTTTTTATTTTCTAGCCATCCTCCTCCATTACAATCAAATATTGTTTTCCACAATGTTTTTCTATAGTGTCCACTTTAGTTGCATTTTTTGCTACTTTCCTAATTTTTTGCGTACATATGTACACGTACATCTAGATGGAATATATTTTGAATTAGATGGTTGTACAAATTTGAGAAATAGAAATTTGGCATCCCGATCAAACTTATATGTCCTCCCAATTGTTCACATATTCTTGTTCATTTTCAATGTTTTACTTTTTTAGTAGAAATTTGAGAATTATCCAAATCACTTGGTTTCCTCTTTTATGAACCTGAATTTGAATTTGATTTTGTGTTCCATTTTTTAGAGTATTTGTATGTGTGATATCTTGATGCGATCTGGTTGCACCCCAACAGATGAATATCTTCAACATATTGCATCTCAACATGTATATCTTCAAGATCGGCATGGTATCATCATATGTGTCATTTGGTTGATACTTTTCGAATGCATTTTCTCTTAAATATTACCTTCCACACATGGTCTATACTCTAATTCATTCTAGTGGTAACTTTATGGGTCTTTGGTGGTCATGAGTATCTTTATCACAGAGTTTCCAAAATACTTGAACAGGACTTCGAGATTTCTTAGTTAATTTTATGAGAACTAGCAGCTTCCATTATTAAATCATTTGTGTGTCAAAATATCTAAGTCATGTGTCAAAAACTATAGTGTCATACGTCAATAAAATACTCTATCACGCACCAAAAATAAATCCTATGCCGTGTGTCAAAGAAGGAATGTTTTAGGCATAAAATGAGTCACTCATCATCTAATACAATAAATCACATGTAAATAAATATCATTGTCACGCGTCCGAGAAAACTCGGTGTACATCAACAAAAGTGTAGTGTCAGTTGTGCTTCAACAAGAACAAAGTGTCGAGGCATCAACAAACAAACCCTAATTATGCAACAACAATATTTCCTTGTCATGCATCAACATCGGTGTAGTCATGTGTCAACAATAGTGTAGTTGTGTATAAACAGGATCATTTTCAGGCATCAACACGCAAACCCTTGTCATGTGTCAGTAAGATCCCCTTGTCACTGTCCATAGAAAGTATTTGTGATGCATTAGCAAATATTACTATTTGTGCATCAAAAATACGACCTATCGCCCGATAGTAAAGAAATATCCACTATGCTCTGGTGCTTAGAGTATGCAAGTTCACGATATTGGTAAGGTACTGGTGGTAGTATACTACTTGGTGAATCACCTAGGTTTTCATAGGAGATGTTTTCAAATTTAGGAGAAGCTGACCCCTAAAAAAATATACTTTAAATTGTAAATGAACAGACACCGACCTAGTCCAAAACATTTTCCTTTTCAAATTTTCCTAAAATGAAATTTTCTCCATATTATGAATATTTGCCACTAAAATGATATCTAGGTAGAGTTTTAGATTATCTTGTTAAATTTATAGTATCCATATTAACTTAGGTTTGGCTATAGGTCCGCCTGCATACGAGGTTTGTAAAATTATAATCATTTGCATGTATAATGTTCTTAATCATAAAATAATTACAAATATTTAAACTTACAATATTTTCCAGCTAATACATTTAAAATATAATCATTATTTATAATGTACATTAGTATTTATATTATTTGAAAATTATACGTAAAAATACATACACACACAGAGTTTGACAAAATAGGTGGATGTCAAATTTAAAATATGACAACATTAATTATTGTATAGAAGAAAATGTAAAGAAATGTGAAAACTTTTATTATTTCTCAAAATCACGGTTATAAGGTGATTGAATTATTGAAAAGGAATACATTGAAGAGTGTGCCTTGTAATTAATATTGGAAAATATAAATGTCTACTGCTTCGTGCTTTAGTAAATGATGAGATCCTGTAACATTTTAAATAAAATATCATTTCATAAGAATTAAGAAAATAAATCCTCAAACTTATAAATGGTTGAAGGGAAACAAATTTTTGAGACAAGAGGAGATTGGAGAATGTTTTGAGCAGCTAATTTGTGAAGGGATCAATTCTTTTCGTAAATATATGAGGCGAGGACTAAATAGAAAGAGCATAGAGAACCAGTAGAAGCTTGGAAAGAGAGCAGCCTCAGTAAATAGTTGGGAGGCACTAGATCAGGTTTTTCTTGCCTCTTATCTTTTCTTTTTGCACTTAAACAAATTTTTTTAATAATCAATTGTTGATACTAAAATTTATGCATAACAATTTAAATATGTTATAGCTTAAAATATTCTATATTTTATACTCGTCTTTTTTAAGATAAATATCTCATAATATTTGTATTAGATATTTTATTCATGTTATTTTATAAATCTGTAAAATCCCTGAAAAAACCAAAATATATTTTGCTGTTTCCCTAATAAATTTTGTTCTTGCAAATGTGAACTATTCCTTGTCAAAGGTTGTGCCAACTAATGCTAGTATTCATATATAAAAATGCGAAATCAAATTTTTAAATATACCATAACCAGGGCAAGGTATAAACAGGGCAAAAAGATTAATAGAATTACGGAGTTTAAAAATTGCTGCATATTATCAATTGTGTTCATAATAGGGGATATTATAATTTTTATTGTGTGGAATACATTATAAATCAATATAATTTATTGGCAATTTAATACAATCATAAATTTGATACACATTTAATTTTTTTGGATAATTTCATATATCTAATTGAAGTAAATCAAAACGTGAGGTATATAAGAATTTAAAACATAAGTAATCAAATGTATATTTACAAAATTTTAGAATTTAAATGATTCATTAAGAAATCTTTGTAACTGAACTCCCATAAATAAGCTTATTATTAAAATGATTTTAATAAATTTTGATGAGAATTTCATATTTTAACTTATTTAGTATTTAATTATAAGTTATTTAAATTTGGACATTATCTATAATATTATATATTAAAAATGTATATTTGGAATAATGTAATTTGATTTAATTATTTAATTGTATAAATTAATTTGTTTTTTTGTTCAAAATTATTTTAGTCATATTTAAGGTACAAGGTTTGTATTACCAAGGAGTTAATTATATAAAAATGATCTATACATCTCCTTCAATCAATCTAGGTAATTATGAATCATACACTCCCATGACATAACTAAATGGAGTTCAATTTATCAAACAATTAAGGTCTATTTTATTTTTTAGAAAAAATTAATGTGGGTGTCAAATATTAGAATGCATGTTTTGAAATGCCATTAAGGTAACATCAAACCTTGACATGTGTAGTATTATAGAAAAAAATTTATCTAACATTCCTACATTGGATTATGTGTTGAAATGTATGGATATATTCTTCCATTACTTAGATATTCAGATAAAGTAGCTCCATCTTATTATGTCCTTCATTATTGTATAAACCATAGATTTATTGTTAGAGTCTTGTTTACTCAAATTTAACAATTCTCGGTGTAGAATAATGTAACGCCGTGAAATAGACGACGCCACACTCACGACATCGACAATGACGACGCCGCAACAAACAAGCGACCCGAAAATGCGACATTTTTTTTTTTTTGTTGTATGGCGAATTATTTACCTACGAGTTGCTTCCACCTGGCTCGATGAGTTATTAATTACATCGGCGAGTTCGGGAACAGGCTTGAAAACCAACTCGGTCACGAAGGTGCTTCGAGGTAAGAGATATTTGAATCTATCTCAGTCGACGCCCACAGAGATAAGTAGGGTCGTCGTACGAGTCAATTTGTCTAATGTCTGGAAAAAGAAAACAACGTGATAACAATATGTCTGAAAGGTAACCCAAGAGGATGATATAATTTACTTTGAATTGAATACATTAACCACTTCGATTTTTATTCTTACTTTATTATTCGGTCATATTACGTTATTTGAAATTAATACATTACATTATATGTAATTATAGATTTATATATATATATATATATATATATATATATATATATATATTTATATTTACATACGAATATATATATATATACCTATATATACATATATATGTATATATATATATATATATATATATATATATACATATTTAAATAGGAAGACACCCATTCGGTATGTACTTGTTACCGATCTGTTTTATTGCATTGTATATTGCTAATATACTTAGATATGCATACTACCATTCTTATATCTAGTGTGTCTAAGAAAGATTAACAACCTATCGCTGCTATTGTTTATATATGGCGCTTAACCAAATTTGAAATTTCTTTTATACAAAGAAGTAAGAATCGACTTGGGAAAACTTTTCAACTTAACTATAAATGATATGGTTGGACGGTGGGTGTCAACCACCACCTATCCACCATTATGATCTCCTCCTAGCGTGCAAGCAAACTACCCGGCGCCACTTCCCATTATTCATTTAGATCTTGGGAATCTTGCTTTGTTCAGTCGACCGAACACTTTTCTACAGTCATGGCCGCGCGGGTAGGTGAGAGAAAGACAAAGGATGAAGACACAGACCAGTAAGAGGCGTGCTGTCCCGTTTTACCTCTGTCCCCGGCCGCGTGGAATGGAAACTGGTTTGGTGTGAAGTTAAAAACACCAGAGGAAGGCGTGATGAAGGTGTTTTGGCCGGCCTGGCCGCGCGTTAAGAGAAGGTGAATTGGACTGTTTGTTTTTTAACTTTTTCTCTGTCCCTGGGTGCGTGGACAGTCAAAAGGAGATTGTAACGATAAGGGGGCGCTTTACCTCCACTTTCATTTGGTGCTGCATGGTGTGCACAGGGCGTGGAGGGCTCAAAACGAGTAGATCGCCAACTACACTGTATCAGTATGTACCTAGCTAGTTCATGTTTGGCGTGTAAAAATAATATGTATTGGTTATAATGCATCGACCGGCAATGGCACTGACCCCTGGCTTATTGGTACAGGATTGGAGCTGTTGCAGAACGGAGCTGTGGCTAGGGGAAACAAATGGTGCATTCTGGGCGCAGAATCAGGCCGCGGCTTGCACAAAAAGGGCGGTCAGACAGCGGAGGACCCAAAAAAAACAAAGCCCTTTCATTCTTCGGGGCGCGTATGGCAAGCAGGTTGTCAAACTATAGTGTTATCTGTTCAGTAACGAATACATCCTCGAATTTCTGAGTGCACCTTCAGGATATCCGCATCAAACGCCTAAGGGACAACAAGGGTGGTACACGGAGGCCAGGTAAGATTGTTGCGTCGGTTTTCTAAGCGGCCCTCCTGCTTTACTATACGACACGCGGTGAGAAGGAACTCCTTGAGATGGATCTGTTTCAATACAAAAAGTTCACGACGCAGGGGAGAATCTCACAGAGGTGAATCCGTTTCATATTAGAGTATTCATGAAGCCCACTTTGCTTTGCAAATTTAAAACAACCTCTCCTACGTGGGTTTGTTGCAGTCGCAACACTGATGGTGGTGTTTTTACACAGATGTAACATCATCCTATTTGTTCTTTGTATTATTTGATTGTATGGTTTTTATATTTATCCTAGCACAGGTCTGGTATCAGGACTGTTGTTAATAATAAAGAGATATTGGTAGTAATGTGACTTGATAACAATAATTTCAATAATTTTAGCATTGATTTAATAGGAATAATTTATTTTTTTAAAACATTAGTTTTCTCTTTAAACGTTGAGGACATGTGTGGATGGTCCTGATAAGTTTTCAAGTATTTGTATTAACATTTGTTTCTCTCCATCTTTAATAGACATTGCATGGGGATTTAAGTAAGCTGAATTCAAATCCTTCTATACTTGCCAATAATTTTACAATAGATCCATAAATAAAGGAAGACATAAGAGAGCTACAGTTTAAAATGTTTCATTGTCATACTTAGAGCCATTTAAAAAAAAACTTAAGTCTTTCCATCAAGTATAAAAGAAAGGGGTAATGCACTATTTTTCCAACCTTTTCAACACATTACTTTAAAGTACTCAAACAAATTTTTAATATATTTCTTTTGTGATTCCTTTCCAACATTCCACCAAGAATTCAACAACATTCTCAATAAATTTTAGAGCAAGAAATAATATCATTTCAATGCAACTTTTCCTTCAAATCTTATTACAACATACCCTACTTCATGTGGAATAAATTTACAACAATGGAAGCTAAAGAAAGCAAACAATATTACATTTTTCCTCCACTCAAGGTGGGTAAATACATGATGTCTTCACATTGTCAACAACAAGGTTCATGTGCTCCAAAGAGTTCTTCTTCCATGCTCCAAGTTCCATGAAGTTCAATCACAACCAAGATAGGGGGAGAGGCAACACTCTCCTCCCAACCAAAACTCAATGGAGAAGAGAAGCAATCTCCTCCATTGACCCCCGAGCCCCAAACACAATACAATGAAGGGTGGTCTCCAACTCAAGGCAACAATACTTGCTTCCACAATACAAGTTTCATTCACAACATTCAAGGTAAAAGAGAAAACAACAAGGAAACACAAATAACACAATACTTTGCACAAAAGGCTTTCATCCAAGCCAACAAGAGAAGGAACTATGGGAATGTTTTCCTTATGCCTCCCAAATGAGATGAGATGCCCATCCAAAACCCTCCACAATAAAACACAAGCCCCTATGACTCTTATGCCTCCCTCAAGTACCCCTTTTCCTCCCATACTCTTATGCCTCCCTCCTCTTATGGCTCCCTCAAAGACAAGGTAGAATGTAAACATTCTTACCCAAGATGGGCATCCCTCTCAAACTCCCTCCACAATATCCTAATCTACTCTTTTGCCTCCCTCATGAGTATTCCCATAGACCTCTCCTATACTACACAATAAGCATTCTATCCAATTTTCACCATACACCAAAGTAAACATGCGTTTTTCACAATTTTAGCATAGAAGCAACAATAATATGAAAGCAAAAACAAAGGAGAGGGTTTCCTACCTCTCCATTGGAGAAGCCTAAACCAAGAAATTTGTCCAAGCTCCTTCCCAAATCAATCCAAGCATGCAAGTCCAAGCACTCGTTTTTTTTTTTTTTTTCTCTTTCTCCCAATTCTTTTCTCTCCCCAAAATAACAAAAGAGAACTCTTCAACAACACAAAAACAAAACTCCAACCCCCTCAACAAGAGAGGAAGTTTCAATAAATAGACCAAAGGAAAGGGTGAGGGTGATGTGGCTCCATGTAGGATGCCACATCACACATCCTCAAACCACCTCCCAAGGTCAACTCAAATCCCAAAACACCATAAATGGGTGGTTGGGTTGAATGACATCTTTAATCCAAATCCATCCCTTCCCCATGTGTCCTAAGACACAATTAAATGCAAAAGAAGACAAGTGCACTCCAAAGTCATATTTCCCTTCCCAAAACAATAAATAACCCCCTTTTTGGATTCCCAACCCATAGATATGGTTGGTAAGGGGTTTTGGGAAGTGTGGGACAAGTTCAACTTGTCCCACAAGTCCCCCAAAATTGCCCTAAATCTCAAATTCGAGATTCAAGGGATTTGGAGTGGTCAACACTCAAAACCAAGCATTCAATACATGGGAAACACAAGGCTCAAGGAGCCAACCAACAACATTAATTACATCCACTTGACTTCCCTCCAAAACTTAAAATTTAAAGCAAGATGTTACATTAATCAAAACACACTTAGTAAAGGTAATTTAACAAAAAGACATCACAAAAGAAATCACCTACTAAAGCAAGTTAAAACAAGTAATAAAAATTCTTAACCCCTTGGTCACAAAGGAAAATTTCCCCCTCATGGAAATTTTCTCAACACATAAAAGAACAAAGTTAACACAATACAATTTACTAGTTGCCTTGACGACCAATTGTTGTAACCACCCGACATCCTGTTGTGTTTGGTCCCCAATCCCCCTCATGGTTGTGATCATGCTGTGTTTCCTGCAAAAATGCAAAATACCCTCTTCGGCCTTGCGGCCATGTCAAAATATCCAAAATAACCATATGCATGAAATTTATTAACATCTATACGTAATTCAAGCAATCATTATTTCTAGGTCTAAATCACAACTTAATTATGCATTTCATCATTATCCAAAATTATAGTAATGTAAATTCAACAACTACATTCTATTCAACATGGCGAAGAAATTCAATGTTAGAACACATGCAATATATCCATATAAAAATAATATCGGAATCCAATAGTCTGTCCATGAGTCAGTGTAGATCATACTGAAAACAAAATCCAATCATAATCCAAATGCATCTAGTCACAAAACATCATGCTAATCAACAAAAGTATAAATCATGTCCATATCCAAAGTCTGCATAACTCAAAATGGTAATCAGCTAAGTGTCGTAGGGAAGTGGGCATTACAAATAAGAAATAATATTTTACACAATGGTATTAGCCATTGATGTGATACATTATCAAACACACACCCATCAAACCTTGTTCTCATGCAAATCCTTGTTTTCTTGGTGGAGATAAATTATCGTTCAGTATGGGGTTATGAGGGATGAGAAGAGTCAATAGCTAAGAGTTAATGTAAGGTGAACACTAGAAAGTGGGACTAAATGGATAATGAAATTAGTTTAGTCTGCACCATGACTCAGTAGGAGTGGATATGGGTCCTTTTCGGGTTACCAAAGATTTACCCAATGTTTTGGGTGGCCATGAATTCCTCATATACAAGTTAGGATACATTGGGGGAAACCCTTTGTAATATATGTCTTATGGATATAAGTAATTAATTCTTAGTATTATGAAGAATGTAATTATTCTTTTCCAATTCACCATCTTGTATTACATCATGACTTTTTAGGTCATATGTAATAGGGATTTATATACATGGAACACTCTCTTTCGGTATAATTTTTCATATATACCATCCTCGTGAAGGGTAGGGCCATTCTCAAGATAAGAGAGTTGTGTGGGGAACCAAACTGGCTCTGTGGTTGGAGGAAATACAAGTATGATGATTCTCTCCCTCTCTTGCTTCATTACTGTGACCTCAACATGATCTCCAGTGTTATCTCGATGGTGCTCACATTGAGAATTATCCTTATGTTCTTCCATATCAGTGTCTCTCAGCAAAATATTGTATTCTTATTTGTAATTTGTATTGTAAAGCAAATAAGAGAATCATGTTGAGCATAATGATTATGTAGTGTACTTGAAAACTAATATGTACAAAGTTGAAAACACATAATATTTTGTACCATTAATATCTTTAATGAAAAAGTAAATGGGTAATGAATTATATCCTATGTCATTTACATTAATATGTTAGTATATTCTTTATGCTTAAGAAATTCAATAAGGTGAAAAGAGTTCATTTCCTTATGTAATTATCTTATCGATTACAATAATTTTAGTCAATTGATTAAATTGCAAATAGATGATGCCATTTGAATACTACTACTCGTAACCCCCACTATTTCACACACAAAAAAAAACTTGAAAAACTTGGATAATATATATATTTTTAACTCACTTGGAGTTTACACATCAACACAATTGACTAGAAGGATACGACCAACTCTCAATAAGCTTGACACAATGTTGACCACATAGGAAACAAGAAAAAATACAACACCCAACATGAATAATTCAATTTTATTTTCGACAAGGCACAACGTAAAAGTCCAACCACAATACATAGTTACAGTTAAGGACATCCCATGGTGTAAAATATTTTAAGGTTATGTATTTACTAGAAACATCTTTCAATACCTGACTTTACAATCAAGGAGATTCATGTTTTGATTTGAGAAATTATTCTTACAAAGGTGAACTTCTTTCTTTTATACTTTTGACTAATTATCTTAAGATCAAGTTTTCAGAAGGAGGACCATCTATAATATGTCAATAACTTGCTTAATTTGTTTGATTTATAAAAGACATTTTCCATTCCTCACAAGGTTAATTAATCATACTCAAGCCACTAAAACTTGTTCCACACCTCCATTGCACAGGTGACAATTACAAGCTTCCGATTGAGGGAAAACATCATTTTAGGTTCAAAACAATAATCTTCTTTATGCAAGGAGCAAAGGTTTAACATTACTTAAGAAATATTATAATGAACAAGGGAAAGGGTTAAGGGAAACATGTCAAAATGAATTGAACTTCTGGCCTTATTGGTTATTAATCTGTCTTCTATTGAGGCTAAGAATTTATCAAGATTAGTTAAAAGCTTCATATAGACTTTTCTTGAATAATTTTCTCAAAGGAAAAATAATTACATTTTAAATGGTTAAGAAATATCGAAGGGTTTCTTAATCAATTTCCTCCTACTTATTATAACCTTATCATCTTCCAAAAACTAATCATTGATTTCACCTTAAGATCGTTCAAGAATTAACCATAAAAGGATAGGGTTGATTAGTTTATCTTGGGGAAAAACAAGGTATATATATTTCTATTACAAGAGATAGTTTCCTCTTTGATCACTTGAGGATCAAATGTTACCAAATAGATCACATCTACATTAATTTATTCATATATATAAATAAATTTATTTTATTTATTTCAAAAATTTTATCAGGATTATGCAACCCATTTTATTATGTTTAGACTAACATTTATGTCATGACTTAGAGGGAATTATTACACAAAATTATAACTCCAAGAAATGTTTACCATTACTCTAGTGAAAACTAAACATGGTTAAATCAATTCTATCCGACATGGCACACAAACCCACGATGACAAAAGATTCTATTGAACTTATACTTAGGAACAAGAAAGTGACAAAATTGGTCAAGCAACGCTATTACTATTATCAATATTTCAATAAGACAATAAAATAATTACTCATCAAAATGTGGTGCTCCTATTTTATATATCTTTCACAATAAAATTTACAAGTTGTCACAGCTAGATAAGACAACCTTACTCCACAAAAACAGAAGACCAAAGGCAACAAGCCCTCCCAACTTCTCTATAAACACCATTCCAAGATCAACCTTACATTGAGATTTTGTACAAAGGAACCCTATAAGAAAAAATGAATCAACTTCTACAAATATTACTTTTAGTCACAAAAATCCATCTACATAATTAGTAACTTCAGAAAGTTCATGAGAACTGAGCATGATAAGACTAAACATAACAATAATATGACACTATTTAAAAATGCATAAAAGTAAACATTCTATTTCAAAAATGGATCGCGTTCTCACAAAATATCAATTCTTAAAATAAAATATACTTCTCACCTTGCCAACGAGAAGGAAAATCATTTTTCAGTTATAAACAATATCTCAAAAATAACAAGAGTATAAAAACCAATCAGGTAAGACCATAGATCTTATGAGCTTAGGGAAAAGGGTCAAGAGTATTAGGATTTCAATCATGTAATCCTATAGATTATGTGATTGAAATCTAATACTCAACCCATCAATCAACACTCTCATGGTGAATAAAAACTTACCAGTTACGATCATTTTCACAAAACAACAATAGTTTGACGGTTGTTCCATAAGAATCCATTGGCCTAATAGTTAGAAACAAAAAACGAGTGTAAAAGGGATTTCAACATGTAATCATATGTTATATGATTGAAAACTAAAATTCAAAACAACAATACATACTTTCATAACTAAGAGTGACTTCACAAATAATAAGAATAAGGGAAGTGATGGCTATAATGTTTGAATTAGACATTGCCTAACAAGCCTGGCTAGTTGGTAAATCCAAGCACAGAAAAGCAACAAGCCACAACTACCCAAGTTTATTATGCAAGAAGCATTATAAAAACATCCATCCAAGTTTCATGGCACTTTAGATTTATAACCCACCATAAAAATCTATAGTTTTGGTGTAAATAAAAATATTACCACTTCAACGTCGCAAGATCTTTTAAAGTAACCCTTGTTACCACATTCAAAACTACTCTTAAATATTCATTAACATATATTAACAGATGTCGTTATCTTAACAACACTTTCCATCATAAGCCAACAAAGTATCAATATATATGTATAAATACCCCTAAAGTCCTTAACTATCTTAACAAATTATAACATAAACCATCGGGGCATTTATCTATATATGAACCAACCAATTGTCCATAATAGTATTGACAATTAAAAACAATGAGATAATTAAACGTATATACCACCAAAGTCTTCCGAAAGAGAATAAACCAAAGTAGTTCTAGTAATAACGAGTACTATACATAAATGCACAATTGTAACCTCAAAATTTCGGTGACCAAAACTAGTTATCAATCTTTGGAAGGACAGTCAAAGTACCTCATAAGGAAATCCTTAAATTTCTTGGGCTTATACCAATGATCCTCGGGTAATTGCATATATGTCTATAATCATATTCAATTCTATAGTAATATTCAAGGAGAAAACTAAGCAACCAGGTACTAATGGCCTCGGTACTTCCTCCATACTTAATTCTAACCACTATAGTCAACCACACATATAGTTTTGTAACATGCAGAATGGTTTTGAATGCCAAAGGGAACAACTTACTTGGCTCAAAAGAAATGAGAATATGGAGATCCCACAGACCTCGAAAAACTCACCACCAAAGGTTGGGTGACACCAAAGAAACAATTGACATTACGAAATTTGCAGTCATATCTCAAAAGGGTGATTAAGTACCAATAGAACGATATTATCTCTTAACCGAGATCAAGGTTTGAGCCAGTGTTACTTACTAAAGAAAGGTTAACAAATACCCATGCAAACTTTTCTCAACATACCCATGAAGGAATGGAGAACCATATAATATTAATATCAATATTAAAATATATATTTAAGGACGGAAAAAAAAAGTTTATAAAACTAAAATTATTAACAACTCGCATACCAGGAGAAAGTATTCCTAGATAGAGAAAGCAACTCGAGTACCATGTTAGAAGTTGTAGAAAGGAACAATCTCGTATAACCGCCAGAGGTCTATAGTAATTTAGAAGGCTTGTTTACACAACAAGAAAATTACTAGCTTTAGAGTAGCTTAAAATTCAGTTGTACATTACGGAATTGCTGATAAATAATGGTAACAGATCGTATAATTAGGTTTGAAGTTGTACAAAAAGAGTAAAGGGAATAACTCTGCCATCCACCATTGACATTAGGAAACAATTATTTATAAAAACCAAGAATTTCACAGAAATGAAGTATCTATATTAGCCTAGGGAACCCAAAACTAGAGGGTACTCAAAGAACAACCAACAAGAGAAATAACAACAAAACACATTCCACAAAATCACAAATAAAATGAAAACAATTTCAGGAAAGAGAATGTTTCTTTTTATGAGATTTTAAAAACTAGCAATTATTAGGATGTGTAGGTTTATCATGCCTGAATAGACACCTCCAACAAGATACCATGTTGAATTAGGGCTTAAGAAACTGCAACACATTCTAAACTTCATTGTCCTCAAGCATGTTGGTCTCTCATACATGTTTATGGTCATGCTTTGACAAGAACATGGGGGTTATGTGGCTAGGGAAGGAGCTCAAAAATTCAAACTGAAGCTGCCTAAAGATTCATGCCCTTTTCAAATAAATCTCCTCCAACCCATACGGTAGCATCCAGATCATGGCGTATGCAAGTCAATAAAATGGAATTTAAAAAAAAAAAAAGCGAGTAGATATAAAAACAAAAAAACCAAGGATGCCTCCATCTTTCCAAAGCCATGTAGCTCCAAAACACGTGTCATACACTCATCCATCAATACACATTGAAGATTATTATAGGAAGACCATAATTTCCACCCAATTGCACGATAATAACTAAATTTTAGCAAAGTAAGGCAAGGAAAAATATCACTCAACAAGGGCAAATCCTAATTGGAGAAGGGACACATAACAAGGGGTCAGTCACGCTATAATGGTGAGAGGTGGTAGGTGAAAGGGTTAAATTTGACATTAATTAATGGCCCCTTCAAAACTTGCACCACCACAAACCTCCCTCCACTTCCATGCATACCATCATTCTAATTTTTTTTGAAATGAACAAACAATTTAGTTAGACTTAGTTAAACAATTAGGTACCTTTCAATTAAAATGCCTAAAAGTAACTTGAAAAGGTGTTTTTTAAAAAAGAATAATTCCATTAGAACTTTTAACAAACATTATTAAGAACCCAAAAATCAAACCACGATAATCAATAGTATGAAGGTCCTCATAAGGTGTTACAAAATTCCGTCAAAAAAAGTAAAAGCATTAGTGACAGAACAAAGTGGTATAATAGGAAGGAAAGGAGTCAAATTTAATTTGCAATAAGGATTGCAAGCACTAAAGGATGAGATGTATGCCTTAGATCACTGAAATTGATCCAAGGAATCCTCTTCAACACAACAACAAGGACTATGGTATGAGTAACTAAGTCTATTACTACGGTAACTTGCCTATAGCGCCAAAGGCCGCACCTACACCAATTACTTGGGTTTGCAATGTGAGCTTTGAAACTCAACAACAGGGGTACAAAATGACCATTCATTGTTGGCAATAGGGTTCAACAACAAGGACGAGAGTCAACACCGAAAGAGGCATTACATATGCATTCACTTTAATAAACAAGCATTAGTTGTTCCCTTTGGTTTCTACCTCTTGGATAGTTGAAGTTAAGAACTAGGGATTTAGTTATCTTCTTTGGTGGAATTATATGGAAATTCACGAGAAGGAATGTATATAAATTAATTTTAAAAAAATTGGATTGTTTTTCTAGTATTCTACCAAGGTATTCTTACACAATCCCCACCAAAGTCCAATACTTGAATTTAGTAATATTGGCTGCTATATTTATTTATTTATTTTTGGTCAAAGAGAAGCCTTTGTTGTCTTGCCTCAATAAAATTGAATTTGTTTTTAATCATAAGCGGAACAAATTTTCCTTAACTATGATTTATTTCATTTAATATTTTTTGTTGCGTCAATTTTCCTCATTGTTGATCCTATATTTTTTGAAGAGGATAAATATGGTTTCATTATTATACCATCATGAATTCATTTTCATAAGTAAAGTTACCTAGTATGTGTATAAAGAGAAAATGTGTCGAAATAAGTATTTGGGCTCTATTCCAATTTGGATTTTAGATATTGTTGTCCTATATTAGTTTTTACCTTTATCCTCATTTGACATGCTTTCAAATTTATTTAACTAAAAAAATGTATGCCTTTACTATTTCTACACATTTTGGGAATTGATGTGGTGACTACCAATCATGTTACTTTACAATTTTGCATCATTTCATTCTTAGAAGAAACTATTGACATGTAGGGGATGAGCAAAGGGGTCCAACTTTTAAAATTTTCAAGTTTTACATCTCTTTTAATTTTATCAATTTCAGAACTATCTTCAACTAATGATTCTAACTCTGAGCATGAGAGCATGAGTCCTCTTACTCATCTTTTTAGTAGAAACTTATTTTACAACTCCATCCGATAAAAATCATGAGTCTATATAGCTTAGCTATGTTTGGTTGTCGGGAGTTTGACTTAAAGCACAATTGGAGAATTTGGGATGTTCCTCCTTTCCAAGAGTTTCCACCATCTTATTAGAGATGAATAAGGCATCTATAATTATTGCACATATTCAGATCCCCTCCACAACACCTGGTTATTTTTCACCGTAGAAAAAGTTGGAATTTGATACCATACTCCAGCATTACTCGCATAAAGCTCACCAACCTCCATTGAAATAAATAATTTAAGGTATCGTTGGCATAAGGAAATAATATCTCATTAATATTATTAATTCAAAAATAACATTAACAAGATCTAGAGATAGTTCATCTCTTCTTTTACTTGTAGCTCTTTGGTGTAGCAAAATTCAACATTTCAGCATCCACAATAGATGGTTGCCTCCACATACCTATCAAAGAACTAAAACACTTAGATGGGAGAGCTTTGGAATCTTGTTAATATTCCCTTAAACATGTTTAGTATATTCTTACTGATAAAATGAGTTTCATTGCACATAGATTACTCAACAAGATTAAGCTGTCACTTGCGTGAAGTTGTTCCACATTTTAGGACATTGGAATTTGGCAATAGATCTATCATCCTCATCGGTGTCTGGGCCATTTGACACCTATCCTAGAAATTCCATTATATACAATCCATTCTAATGGCACCATCCTTTTGAGGTGATTTAATACATATATCTATTTACAAACAATATTTTTTCAACATGGTTCCTCGTCATACAAGTTTCCTTTCACAAATTCTACTCAAAATCTCGACTCATGTCCTCACATCAAATACTATGAACTCTTCATGTCCCACATTGATTTCTGTATCTCACAACATGAACTTCAAAGGTTAAGTGAGTATCCACATTTATTTTGAAAGAACGGACATGCTAACCTCTAAAATCTCAATATGTTGAAATCTTTGAGGTTAATTCATTACGAGCATGTTAATTCGGGATATCTCTATGATGATCATTTGCAACACCAAATTACTAGTTATAAAAATAAATATGCATGCTCATAGAAAATTTATGGGATGAATTTTTCCTTCTCAGTGGTTCAATAAGAACCATCATTGACATTGTTTACAATGAGTTCATGACATCACCTTCACTATCTCTTTTCATTGTCATCGAATTCAAAAATATATCGGGCCATGTTGGGAGCCACACAACTCCTTGCATGTTCCTCTTCTCCCGATTTCAAAACAGAATCAAAGACAACATCCAATCAAAATGGCTTGGACATTAACTATCCACAAATCTCAAGGTCTTACTTTACAAAAAAATGGATGTTGATATTGGTGAAATAGAGAGAGAAAAGTTCTTACCTTCTCTTCTATCTTTAAAGTCTCCTCCCTTGCATATCTACACATTTCAAATATTTTCTCTTATCAGATATACTCGAAAATGTCTCATTGCCCTCTTTTTCACCTATGAAAAAAGGAATAATCTCAACTCCATAATCTCATATTTTTGAAACACTTTTCCTACCATTGAGTTCCCCTCGAACAAAACTATACTCTAAATTCATTCACATGATCCCTTTCAATGTTCACATTGCACTTATAGTGCTCAACAAAAGAATCAAAAATAATTTTTAAAAAAAAATGAGAATTGACATTTATTCCACTAACCTGTCATTCCTCATAGAAATTTATTCTTGCTTGGCGTGGGATATTGGATTCTTGTTTTCTTATTTTCCTTGTTTTGTGGCAAGTGGATACATGGGGGTGTTTTGGGAAATGGGACGCCTACCCTCCTTTCTACTTTCTATCTGGCCATTAGTCAACATACTAGCATGGATTGTGGGATCCATTATTGTTTTCAGTTGGAGCCTCTTGTAAAAGTTTAAGAACATTAATTATGCCATACTTTGGCTCATGAGTGGTGGGTAGGAAGCACCAAAAACAAGAAGTCTGGCCACATGAATACTTTGGTGGAGAAAAATGTAGACTACGAGGATTGGGAAGCAATGCGTTGAAACTTCCAAAAATTGCATTCCTCGGCTAGAGATCTCTCCTGTGATTTACTCCCTTCCTGTACAAAAACTTGAGCTCTATTTACCTTACTACTTCTGTTATTTTCATTATCCAATTTTCTTGATTTTCCAAATGGCATTTGTAGGTTGAGTTGTGCTTTTCCACTTTGTTTTCCATTGGAATTCTGGAGAATACATTTTATGTAGAGGTTTTCAAACCCAACATTGGTCTGGATTTGTATTTACACTGAAGTGGTTTCAATATTTTCATGAGGAAATGAAACTTATGCTTGCAAAAGAATGTTGAAGATCAAGGTGTGAAAGTTTCGTTCCTTCTTTTCCACTGGTGGGTGTGCAAGATTTGTCTCTTTCACCATTTCTCCACATGGAGTAGCCTACGTGTCCTTTTCCAACATCCTTCCAACTTGTGTCAAAATTTGAGAGCTGGAACAGAGTGTAGACGTCCAATAAGAATATGTTAGGTGAAATTTCTTAGATGTTGTGGTTGGAAGCGCTATGGAAAATAGTCATACAAAATGTGGAAGCATCTACCACGATACATGGATTGTTCGACTAAATTCTGAAAAATGTGGTATTAGGGACTGTATTGAATGCGTAATATGCACAAAATGGGTTTATTTAAAATGCTTACAAACTTTAAATAAAATGCAATTTTAGGTGAAAATCTAAAATTTGCAACCATAGCCAACGTCCTCCCTCTATATTAAAATGGGGGCCCTTCTAATGGATCTATTACGAGATGTTTCTGTAGGAGTATGCCCTATTGCATTGGCGCCATTGGTGGAAGATTTGTGTGAATGCCAACAACATTATGTGGTGTAGTTGGTTTTAAGCCCACTTATGGATGCATACCCAGTTAGGAGTGCTTCCGTTAAATTGGGTAGTTCGAATCATTGGTGTGTTGTTCAAAATAGTGGAATATGCACTCTTTACTTATGCAAAAATCCTTAGAAATCTTCCAAATAATTGGTTGGTTTCATTACCAATTATGAATGGAGCTCTTTTAGGCAAAGATAATCTTGATGACATGGTGGATTCTTATTATGAGATTAAAAAACTGTGGAAATATTCTTTGTAGTGGTCAATACCATGATAAAATGGTTGTAAATTTGATAAACGTAAATGGGAGGAGTTTTCAATTTACACGCAAACCATTTGATAGAATGTCTGATAGAAGGATGAATCTTATTGTAGTGCGAGTGAAAATGCATGGATTATTGCACACACCTTTGTGGACATAAATATCTCTCGGGCATGGTTGATCTCCCCTCATGTCTCATAATTTATATTATTTAGGTTTTCTTTTGCAACATATTAAAATTTTAAACCAAAGTTTTTTTTTGGTACATTGGATTGTATTAAATAAACTTGTTTAAAAAAAACATTATAACGTAACATACAGGACCTCTTATTCCATGGTAAACAACGAACTTAAACCCTCATTTCAAGATAATATAGCATTGTCCCAACCAAAATAGATAGCTACAATACCTCTTTTATTGTGAGTTGAAGTTTCCTTCTGGTAAATATGTTGGCCATCTCGTTGTTTGAATAGATAAATTTGTGATTTCCATAGACTCACAAAGTAACCTTCGTAACTTCGGAAAGGGGATGTTAATCTTCTTTTGTGTACCTTGTTATGTGAGGAGTCACCTCAGTCTTTGGATCAACCCTGAATGATCATTTGTGATCTTTTGACGCCCTTCTAGGAACAATGTTTCACCATTTTGTAGTTGTAGGAAGCTACTAAAACTAAAAAGTTAGCTTTCATTTTGAACTTCCATTTGAACCCTGAGCAATAAAATGCTTATCCACCTTCGCAAACCTCTAATGTTTTTACTAGAAAATTGTATCCTAAACTTTATATGGAGTAATTAGAGTTATTGATCCCTTAGTATCCTAGTGGATAACCAAGTCTTACGAGTTAGATCTAAAAATTAACTTTATCAATGAATGAATTCCTTGTGGGACTGCCCGAGATGACACAAATGGAGAGAGTGAAATAGTTTTTCTACAACTTATACTCTTGTTAGTGAACTCTTTAGTCCCTCTCAGCTAAATGTGTTACCTTGGTTACTAACAACATATCACCTTGGTCTTTCATGAAGGTTTTCTATCATAAGCTTGTACTTTCACCCTAACTCTTATATAGTTGAGGCATAGATTCTTAGTTGCAATTGTAATTAAACTAATCAATCGTAAAGTTAATTAAGAGGTTAACCTCGGTTTCGTGTGTAGTTATAAAGCTTCAAATAATATAATTTTTGAATATGTTGACAATAAGTCATCTTGTAAATCTGGCATTTTATGTTATAAAGTGATGCCAAAATGAAACCTAAGAAATAATTTAAATGAAATGAGAAACAAGAGTTTATATAATGATGGTTTATGATTTTTTTTTTTCAATTGAAGTCCTTATTGTATAGCTAAGCATGGAATTTTGTTAAGAATGGTTACAATTTGCTCTTGGTGGGACTATGCATTTGAGCCAGTATAGAGTCCACTAAAAATAAAATAAAATAAAACTATGTCATGTAAATGCTTAATTGAATCAAACAAAATTGGGAACTAAAAACCATAGTACAAGAACAAATTTGCTTCTAATGGAAGGAAGTTTATAGGAAAGGGAAACTTCAACTATCCCTCTTTTGAATCCTATTATTTTTCCCTTAAAAACTTCGATTAGTCCCCTTTCTTAATGAGGGTAAAATTAAACGTCAACTAAACATATTTTGAGAAACAAACCTTTAACATAAGAATGAGAGAATTAGGAACTTTGTATGTAATTGGAAATATGGAATTTAATTATGTAAGTTATGGAGATTGTCATAAGGGATAAAGAGAAAACTTAAATGGTTGAACAATAAGTTGAATGTGAAACAAATTTAAGAACCTGTAGGTGGAAAAAAGACAAAATTATCCTTGCATAATAATATTCCCTGGAATGGTAATGATTTGTGTGGGCTTTCCAATCCTTGGGTCCCTTTTCTTGTTGTTGGGTCATTGCTAGAATTCGTTCATTGGGGAAAGTGTGGCATTGACATGTATATGGTGTTTTCATGTGTCTATGTGAGTCGATGAATTATGTAAGTCTCATATGCATTGTCAAGTTTTTGTATTTAGATCCCTTGTAGTGTTGTGTAGTTAATAATGTAAGAAAAATAAATAAATTTATCCTTGTATTTTACTATTATTTTTGTGCGAAAAATGTGAGTGTTACATTTGGTATCGGAGCGAGGTTAATGCTCTTGAACGTCTAGAGAAGATTGGAGTTGTGATGTTTTTGTATGGTGATGGTAGAAATTGGAAGAGTAATGTGATAAAAGTGTGATGTGAACTACGTCTTAATTGTGATATTGTGAACGCACATGTTGTGTATCTATCTTAGTGCATATTTTTTATCTTATTGATGTACTTGTGATGAGAGTACTCTCTCTCCTTTTCATGGATTCTATGAAGATTTCACATGTGATTGTACCACCTTATTGTGTGTGAAAAAGAATCTTATTGTGGATTGCAGAGTGTTGGAGCATTTTGGCATTATGTGATATGAAGGTGTATTGATGTATTGCATGAAAAAATTGGTGTAAAGTGAATTATATTGTATCATAATGAATTTATAGTATTGTGATGAATCATGTGCATCACCATGTTGTATTGCAATTGACTATATGTTGTAAGGTTAGACATTGTGTTCCTCATATGTATAATTCATGTAATATGTGATGGTTCATGTCATGATTTAGGGGCATATGGTGAGTGTATGATACCTAGTGTACAATGATTGCACTTTAAGTGCATAATATGGTAATGTGATGTATCATAACTTGTGAAAGTAATGATTGTATTATACCCTATATATATACCATGCATAAGATGTTATGGTTAGTTTGTGTGAATCACCATTGTGTTAGTGATGTAATTATGTGTTATGTTGTCGACCCTACACTAACCGAACCTAAGGGAAATCAATAAAAGTGTATGTTTGGAGTGATGAAATGCATACCATTGACCATTCACTCGAGCTAAGTATGAGATAGGAAGTGGAGTCTTACATAAGTTGAAAACCCACTTTTGTTCATTTGGTATGTATGAAACTTTCTCAATGGGTGTCATGTATATTGTGTTTCACGGAAACCTTAGGCTCAGTAGATGGTGACATTTAATCTTTTCTCTCTCCTAATATGGTTATCATATGGATTCAACCTATGTTATGTTGGATCGTGTTGAGCCTTGTCGAAGTGGTGGGGGATGATTCAGATAGAGATGATGATAATTGTATTATTGATATTGTATTTTACGAGTTGAGGCTCGATGTTTGAGTGCTAGGAACTCATTGAGTACCCCTTTGGTGGCCATGTAAGGCAACATAGTTATCGTAATGTGTTATTCCTATATACGTATTTTATTCATAAATTGAACATTTTATCTTTTCTTACAAGAACCAATAGTTTTCTTTATTAATATGTTCTTATATTTTGGGAATTTTATTTTGTTGTGGACTAACATGTAAATTTTTGCACTAACTATGGCTACTTGGCCATTTGTTTTTCTTAGATTTAAATTTTATTTTTAAGTTTAAAAGTTTTTTAGCCTAGCCCAAAGCTAGAGATTTTTGGCACTTGGAATTTGAAATGGATTTTTATGTTGGTTCTAATATAGTAATGTGTTGGAATAGGGTCATGGGATTCACCATGGAGTGGTAGAACCTATGGACCCGCTTCATTGTCTATGGGTACGCCCCAAGGAGTTGAGATAACTAGCGAGGTTGTTGAATCACAAGTTATTATGTTACTTGGGTTAGAGGTGTTTGGACCTTATGTGCCCAGGGCCATAGGGTGACCGACCTCTTTTGTGGAGCTAAAAGGAAAATTTATATTTATTTTATTGACTAGTGGGAGGCATAAGAGACTTGACAGAGGCATAAGAGACTTGAAGGAGACATAAGAGACTTGAGGGAGGCATAAGAGACTTGAGCGGGCATTATTTACATTTCGGGAGGTATATGGAGTTGTTCTGTGATTCATGGGAGGTATATGTATTTGTTTTTTTATGCTTTGGGAGATATATGGAGTTTTTTTTGTGATGTCTTGTGATGTGTGAAGTTGGTATAGGGAGTTATGAGTACTCTTGTGAGTCTTGTTACACATTGTTATGATTGATGCTTGACTCTTCCCTTGGTTGGTATGGACTATTGGATATTGTTTTCGCATTATGTTGGTATAATCATGGATTTTTGGGTCATGTGATACCCGTTGTATATATATCAACGTTATGATTTTGTTGTTAGTCACATGTGTGTGTTGGGTTTATGCCTATGACATAATTGTTGGAAATTATCTGTTATGTGGACTACTTGTTTGTCATTCCAAGGTGGAATTAAAGGTCTTATGATGTCTTACATTTGGGAAATTATATAACAAGATGTCTTGTGGGTCGTTCGTGTTGTGTTGATTTTTGCATCACCTTGAGGCCAATTACTGTTGGGTACCCATGAACATAAGACAATTAAAATTCTAAACAAACAATATTAAGAGCTTGAGATTAAGAAATATTGTAAAAGAAAATACTAATTGAGTAGTAAAGTAAAATATAACTACCAATCTTCACATAACATTATAATTTAAGATATTTCCAAAATTAGTTTTCTTCCTTGTGGTCATGTTGTACCAACTAGTTGTTTTGATACACGACATGTGTCTTTTTTTTTTATGTTCTTTCCTACATACCCTTTAAGCTTTAGTGTTGTGTCGCATTGAGGAAGATGCTCTTTAAAGGGAGGGAAATCTAGTGCCCAAAAAATAATCAAAAATAAATTAAAAAAAAAAGATAATTGACATTTATTTCACTAACATGTCATTCCTTATGGAAAGTTATTCTTGCTTGGCACGAGATATTGGATTTCTTTTTTTTGGTTTTCCTTATTTTTAGAAAGTGGATACATGGGGGTGTTTTGGGAAATGGGACACCGACCCTCCTTTCTACTTTCTATCCGGCCATTAGCCAACATACTAACATGGATTACGGGATCCATTATTATTTTCAGTTGTAGGCTCTTATAAAAGTTGAAGAACATTAATTATGCCTTGCTTTGGCTCATGAGTGGTGGGTAGGAAGCACCAAAACAAGAAGTTTGGCCACATGAGTACTTTCGTGGAGAAAAATGCAGACTGGAGGATTGGGAAGAAATGCATTGAAACTTCCATAAACTACATTCATCTGGTTAGAGATATCTCATGCGATTTAGTCCCTACCTATACAAAAAAATTGAGCTCTATTTACCTTAGTGCTTTTGTTATTTTAATTATCTAGTTTTTTTTCTTTTCGAAATGGCATTTGTAGGTTGAGTGTTGTGCTTTTCCACTTTGTTTTCCATTGGAATTTTGGAGAATACATTTTATGTAGTGGTTTTCAAACCCGATATTGGTCTTGATCTCGTATTTTCATTGAAGTGGCTTCAAAATTTTTAAGAGGAAATGAAACTCGCTTGCTTGAAAAAGAATGTTGAAGATCAAGGCGTGAAAGTGTCGTTCTTTTTTTCCTCTTGTGGGTGTGCAAGATTTGTCTCTTTCACCATTTCTCCACATGGAGCAACCTACATGTCCTTTTCCAACATCCTTCCATCCTGTGTCAAAAGCTGAGAGCTAGAACATAGTGTAGACATCCAACAAGAATATATTAGGGGAAATTTATCAGATGTTGTGGGTTGGAAGCACTCTAGAAGATATTCATGCAAAACATGGAAGCATCCACCTAACATGTGGAATTTTGACTAAACGCCTCAAAACGTGGTCTCGTGTGACTATAATGATGGTGTAATGTACACAAAATGGGTTTGTTTAAAAGGCTTAGAAACTTCAAAAAAAATGCAATTTTAAGTGTAAAGCCAAAATCCGCATAACCGTAGCCAATGTCCTCCTTTTGTATTAAAATGGGGGCTCTTCCAATGGATCTGTTATGGCTGTGTCTACAGGACTATGCCATATTGTATTGGTGTCATTGGCGGAAGATATATGTGAATGCCAACAAGATTATGTGGTTTACTTGGTTTAAGTAATGGTTGCATACCCTAGTCAGGAGTGCTTCCATTAAATTGGGCAAGTTGGAATGATTGGTGTGCTGGTCGGAACAGTGGAATATGCACTCCTTACTTATGCAACAATCCTTAGAAATATTCCAACTAATTGGTTGGTTTCATTACCAGTTATGGATGAAGCTCTTTCAAGAAAAGATAAGCTTGATGACATGTTGGATTCTTATTATGAGATAAACAAACTGAGGCAATATTCTTTGTAGTGGTCAATACCTTGATAAAAATGGTTGTAAATGGGATAAAAGTAAATGGGAGGAGTTTTTGATTTGCACGTAAACCATTTGATAGAATGCCTGATAGAGGGATGAATCTTATTGAAGTGCAAGTGAAACTGCATGGATTATCTCACACATTGCAGACACAAATATCTCCCAAGCATGGTTCATCTCCCCTCATCTCTCATAATTTCTATTATTTAGTTTTTCTTTTGCAATGGATTAAAAGTTTAAACCAAAGGTTTTTCTACATTTGATTGTATTAAATAAACTAGTTTTAAAACAATAAAATGTTATAACGTAACTTACAGGACCTATTATTCCTTGGTAAACAATGAACTTAAACCCTCACTTCAAGATGATCTAGCAACGTCCCAGCCAAAATAGATAGCTACAGTACCTCTTTTATTAACGAGTTGAAGTTGACTTTCAAGTAAATATGTTGGCCATCTCATTGTTTACATAGAAAAATTTGTGAATTTCAGAGACTCGCAAAGTAACCTTGGTAATTTTAGAAAGGGGATGTTAATATTCTTTCATGTACCTTGTTATGTGAGGAGTCACCTTAGTCTTTGGATCAACCTCGAATGATCATTTGTGATATTTTGACACCCTTTTAGGAAAAATGTTTTCACCATTTTGCAGTTGTAGGAAGCTACTAAAACTGAAAAGTTGGCTTTCATTTTGAACCACCATTTGAACCCTAAGAAATAAAATGCATATCCACCTTTGCAAACCTCTAATGTTTTTACTAGACAATTGCATGGAACATTCAGTTTAGGGAAAAACACTTTTTTATAGTTTGGAAAAGCCATTTTATAGGCCTCTGGTCACATTTTGACTAGGTCAAACTGGACCAATTAGGACCGGTGGCTTCAGAAATCATGTCGCCATTTGAAAATAGTTTTCTAGTTCTAAGTTCCATCGACTCTGATGAATTATCCATATATGGGGGAACTTGTAAGAATTTTATCATAGCATGTACATTGATCCAACATTAGTTTTGGATGTAGTTTATTGATCCCTTGAGCTAACTTTTCATTATTTGCAACTAGGCCAATTACGACTGATGGCACCTAGAAACTAGCCGTCAATCAGTGAATTGTTCACTAGTTCTGAATTTTGTCAATTCCTATGAACTCTTGGTATATAAGTGGACAAGTAGAAATTTTAACTATTGTGTGTTTACACATCGAAAGACAACATTTGAAAGTGGTTTCTTAGCCTCCAATCCTAATTTGAACATTTTTGTAGCTAGTAGGAAAATGTAAAAAGAAAGTGGTAGGACCCCTGTCGGGTTGCCAAACCACCATGGAAAATTTTGACACATGTAAATAATTGTTTCAAACTCTATAGTGTAACTTGTTGTGTGAAATAGAACTTTTGACCGATAGTGTTTCTCTCTTTTCCTTTCTCTTTTCTCTCCTTGGTTATGAAAAGAAGTGAAATGAAATAAAATGAATACATGTTTCTAAACCTTTTCTTTTAAATGCAAATTGTAATTATTATTATTATTATTATACGTACATGGGAAACTAAAGAAATTAATTATGTTATATTAGGGTGGATTCCATGCTAGTGATTTATCATTGATTTCATGCTCACATGGTTTTACAAGATGTAAGAATGATGGCGAAAAGGGATGTGTAATTCATTATTTATTATTGTAATTTATATAGGTCATTGTAAAATGAATATATGTATAATGTAGTCTCATGTTACAGAAAATTTATATTTGAAATTTGTTAATATGTATGAGATGCTAGTTTTAGGGATATCTTAGGAAATGTGCATCTAATCATAGGTTCAATTTGATTCATAGTTACGTATGGTAAAAAGGTTTGATATATATATGGTAAATGAATTTGAATTTAATATCTTGTAGTGCATTTTCAGTGTTCAATAAACAATTAATTAATTAGTGTGTTGTATTCTTACCTTGTAAATGTAATAAAGAGATTTAATTGAAACACCCAACCCTTGTATAAGATTCATGCACAACATGTCTTCATGTGTGATCCCTCTTACCATAGAAGAGATTGAAACCATAGAATGAACTTAAACTTTTCACTCAATCGAACCTCCTAGTTTAGGTAAATAATACCCCTAGTTGGTGTTACTGTCATGGTCAGTATGTTTAGCCTTATCATCATGAACACGATGGTTAGCAATGACCTAGACAAAATTTATATGGAGTAAGTAGAGTTATTACTCCCTTAGTATCCTAGTGGACTACCAAGTCTTATGAAGTTAGATCTATAAATTAACTTCATGATCGAATGAATTCCTTGTGGGACTCCCCAAACAACACAAATGGAGAGAGTGAAATAGTTGTTCTATGACTTAAACTCTTGTTAGTGAACTCTTTAGTTCCTCTCAGCTAAATGTGTTACCTTGGTTACTAACAACATATCACCTTTGTCTTTAATGAAGGTTGTCTATCATAAACTTGTCCTCTTACCCTAACTCTTGTATAGTTGAGGCATAGATTCTTAGGTACAATTGGAATTAAACTAAACCTCAGTTTATTAGGAGGTTAACTTAGGTTTCGTGTGTAGTTATAATGCTTCCAATAATATACTTCTTCAATATGTTAGACAAGTACTTTCGTAAATCTTTATGTTATAAAGTGACGCCAAAAAGAGACCTAAGAAACAATGTAAATGGAATGAGAAACAAGAGTTTATGTGATAATGATTTAGTAACAAATCTTTCAGTAAAATTCCTTATGGTTGAGTTAAGCATGGACTTTTGTTAAGAATGGATACAATTTTCTCTTGGTGGGACTAGGCATTTGAGCCAATATAGAGTCCACTAAAAATAAAATAAAATAAAATTATGTCATGTAAATGCTTAATTGAATCAAACTAAATTTGGAACTAAAACAACCATAGTACAAGAAAAAATGTGCTTCTAATGGAAGGAATTTTATAGGAAAGGGAAACTTGAACCTTCACCTCCTTTGAATCGTATTATTTTTCCCTTGACAACTTATGGTTGGTCCCCTTGCTTAATGAGGGTAAAATTAAACATCAACTAAACATATTTTGAAAAACAAACCTTTAGCATAAGAACAAGAGAATTAGGAACTTTGTATGTAATTAGAAATATGGAATTTAATTATTTAAGTTATGGAGATTTTCATAAGGGATAAAGAGAAAACTTAAATGGTTGAACAATAAGTTGAATGTGAAACAAATTTAAGAACTGTAGGTGGAAAAAGGAAAAAAATATCCTTGCATAATAATATTCCTGGAATGCTAATCGTAATTAAGATGTAATCATGGTAATGATGTGTGGGCTTGCCAATCCTTGGGTCCCTTTTCTTGTTGTTGGGTCATTGCTAGCATTTGTTCATTGGGGAAAGTGTGGCATCGACATGTATATGGTGTTGTCATGTGTCTATGTGAGTCGATGACTTATGTAAGTGTTGTATGTGTTGTCGGGTTTTTGTATTTGGATCCCTTGTGGTGTTGTGTAGTGAGTAATGTAAGCCAAAAAAATTATCATTGTATTTACTTGTGACTTTTCTCGTGTGAAAATGTGGGCATTACAACATGCTTGCGTGCGATTGCTAGTTACACCCGAGAGGTGTTCCTACAATGGCAGGCAAGGAGTGTAATGGCGTGCATTGATTGAAAAAACTCATTATTTGCCAACTAATATTTGATTGTTAAAATAATATATTTTTAATGCCAACTCAATGTTTAATACATAAAATTAAATATGTGATTATATATTTATACATGCAAATGTAATTTATTTTAATAGTGTGAAAGATAATTAGTGCGGGATAAATAAGTGAATAATGCAAACGAAATTCATGGTAAGTAACTATTTAAATTTTTATTGGAAGATAATTACTGCGGGATAAATAATAAGTGTGAATAAGTGTGAAAATATTAATGGTAAGGAAATTCATGGTAAATAAGTGTGAAAATATTACTCCTAAGGAAATAAATTTACAATCGGTAAGTATAATAATTTACATGTATTTATAAAATATATAAAATATACTTAGGTTAGTTTTTAGTTTTAGATGTATTTTTACATTTATTTTAGTTTTTATTTTTCAAAGTATTTTATAAATAAAACAAATACATGTTTTTTTTTATAATATTTAGTTTAGTTGTTACTTTTAGATTTATTTTGTAAAACATATAAATAAAATATAATTTTTTAATTAACATTTAATAAATACAATTCTATATTTAAAAACTAGTATAGATATCTTAAATACATCTATCAAAAAGACAGAGAGATATCAATCTAGTGTGTCTATCTAATTTGTGTGAGAATTCTAATATAAGCATTTTGAGATGGATACCTCTTGGTGCGTTTTAGATAGATGTATTTAAGATATCTATGTTAGTATTAACTTCTCCTCAATTTTGGTATGTATAAGGCTGGAGAAATATTTATAAAAGGGAAGAAAAAGACTCAGCCTGGATCTTACAGCAACTCATTAAGATTGGAAAAAAGATCATATAAAAGCAATACTACGTTGTGCATAGGAAACAGACAAACTTTGTTTTTGGTTGCATCGCTGAAATTGATCAAGTAATACAAACGTTATTCCCGAGCTACACATTGATTTGTCTTTTATCTCAATGCAGAGCATACAGACGCAAACTTTGTTTTTGTTTTGGCGCCTGCCCTGTATACATGCGAGTCCTAACGTTAACTGAAATTGATAAATACCATTTGCTTCTGTTCGAGGAAAACAGGTAAGGATTAATTCACCATGAGTGGAGGTCGAATTTCTTTCTATGTCTTTTCGTTTACAATCATCGTCATAGTTTTCAGCTTATTCAGTTTTCCTGAAATGTTGTCTTTTGAAAGACATCGTTCGATGGTGAAATCTTTCTCAAAATTGGTGGACATAAAGATCAGTAAGTGTAGCTCTGCTCAAAACAGCAGCGCCTCTGTAAATAAAACTCCATGCTCTCTGGCTAACAATACAGTTGTTGTGAAGGAGATTCCATGTGAGAGAGAAGGGCCATGGTATGCACAAAATAAAATGTGGCATTACCCAGTACAGTTTCCTCGCTGTTCAATGGATGTTTGCTTCAACTATTCAAGATGTGAGAATATGAATGACATCCGAATGTTCACTTACGATAAACCATCTCCCCACATAGGTACATTCTTTGGTAATGTCATTTGTTTTTGTATCAAAGTACTTCACTAATATCTTGAGGTTTAGAATTATAACACATTTTCATGTGTGTGTATTGTTGGGATAATGGCTGGCTTCTTATTGGATTAGTATGTTTGTTTGTTCTCTTTTTATTTTCTTCTTATAATGTTGAAACTAGATAGTTTATCTTGTTATTCATGTTGATATGCCTCTTCAGTGTATTTATAAATTCCTTTGGATTCTAAAATCTTCACTCATTCGAAAAATTAATCCAATATTAATTGGTAGATTTGATGCCTATATATAAACCCAAAAAATGGTGATTCTTATTCTCTCTGATTTAACAATTCCATAAAAGCTCTTCCGATACCTTAAAGTCGAAATATATACATAAGTCTAAATACATGTCTTATAACTATCAATCCTATCTCACTCATTTCAGAAATCTAAATGCGTCCCTTATTATCCAAGTCAAATAGTCATTTCCATTCTCATCTCACTCGTTTCGTAATCTAAACAGAATTAAAACTATTCAAATAGGTATTTCCATACCGTTTTGCCTAACCCTCCCTCACGCACGTTCGTGGGGGTCAATTTAGTTGGCGGGGAGCTTAAATAAAAAGAATGTCTGCAGCGCATTTGTGGCGCCTGTCCATGTTTTGCTGGCCACCCAGGTTCGATTTTAGCCAACTACCTCACGAACATAGGCGAGAGATAGGCTCTTCCTTTCCATACTGCTATACCAACATTTATCAATACTAATTTGATTGCCTGTGCAGGTTTTTCTATGGGTTCAACACAACAGAATGGTACACCAGCGATCCCAACGAGGCATGCTTGTTTTTAGTATTTGTGGACATATATAATCCATGGTATAATGGGCATCCAAGGCAGCTTCCATACTGGAACAATGGAACAAATCATGTGTTAGTCTCCTTCGCCGACAACTGGTCGTTAACAAAGATCCCCATGGAAACCACAGGCTTCGCCTCACTCCTCATATCAGACATGCATGAAACCATATACCGCCCTGGCTTTGACATCAGCATTCCCCTCCCACCAAAAAATCGCTTAACACAATTTCAAAACAATAAGGCCTTCGCAAGAAAATACTTCTTAACCTTCAAGGGCCTCGCATATTTGGGGGAGCAGGGAAACATAGGAGCCATGAAAGTTTCACAAGCATGCATAATGGAGAAGACATCATTGTTGCAGTATCTTGCAGGCATCCAACCAACAATTATAAGAATAATTCCAAATGTGACCAGCGCCAGACCATCTATAATCAGTATAATTATGTACATCTCATGAACTCTACATTTGGGCTTGCACCTGCTGGCAGGCAACCCACTTCATACAGACTTTCAGAGCTTATATGCGCAGGAACTATTCCTGTGCTCATTTCTGATAATTATGTGAAGCCCTTCGATACAATAATACTTTGGCATAAATGCATACTAGAGTTCCCTACAAATCAGATGCATAGAATTGTGCCCATTTTGAGAAGGATGAGCCAAGATGAGGTAGAGGAAAGGCAAAGGTATTGCTTGCAAATATTCAGGGAAGTGTTCAAGGATGATGAGACCCTGCGTAAGGCTGCTGTGGCATCATTGAAAGCTAGGATGATGGGATTTTTCCCAAACAGTAATACACCTGTTAATTTGTAATGCTTTGGCACTCATGGTGGACATCTATATGTATATTGGCATTCTTCTCGTTTGTTTGTATGACTTCATAATCCACAAAAAGTCTTCTTTAACTATTTCTTAATGACCTGATTTACAATTATAAGTAGGATACATTTTTTTAGTAACATTTTGAAATTGTATTTCGAATTTTTGACCTCCTTTTCAAAAACACAATTTTTTTAACAAAGCCTGTATTTACAACAAAATATGTTGCTCAGCAACATGTTCTACATTTTAAACTTTGATTATTTTATGTGGCTGAACATGATTCTCAAAAGATTACGTTCAAATGTCTTTGATATTTTATCTATATAACTTGTTCCATAGGTGTCATACAACAACCAGATTGTACTCAACAACTGCTTATGGTTGTAACTCCAAACACTTCGACTTCATGATGCTGCCTGTGCATGCCTCGTGTCTATTGAACATCTAAATTTACATTAATTTTCTCTCCCTTTTCATATGGGACTTCATAATCAATCATGAACAGAGAATGAATAGATCACATGCAAGTGTAGACCAGGCTTTTGCATCTCGGACATCAGGTATTTGTGGAAAAAGAAGAGGTAATTTCAGCCCAAGAGGAAAAGGAAGAAGTCCATCTAGAGGACGCTGTAGCAGTTCATCGAACTCAGGTGGAAGAGGACAGAATCAAGAACAAAGTTATGGTTAGAGACAAGATAAGTCATGTTCAGTGCCATTATTGCAAGAAGTATGGGCACTATGCTTATGATTGCAAGAAAAAACAATATGATTAGGAGAGGCAAAATTAAAATTAGGGTGGAAGTTCTATTTCTAAACCTATGTTTATTGCATGCACAAGGATTGTGGAAGCAATACCTTCTTCATCCCTTATTTAATGTAATTTGTCAAAAGAGAGTCCATGTGATGTATGGTATTTAGATTCGAGGTGCAAGAATCACATGATGGGTAATCTAGATGATGGGTAATCTAGATTTGTTTTCTAGTTTGGATGATTCAGTTAAGAGTGATTTAACTCTTGGAAATAACAATATTGTGTCTCGTATAAGGAAAAGACATGGTTAGTAGTCTAAAAATACGAGGAGAAAACAAGTATGCAAGATGTTTATTATGTTACAAGTTGGAAACATAACCTTATGAGTATTGGATAGCTAGTACAAAAAGGATACGAAGTCTATTTAGAAGACAATGATTGTGTGATTGTGGAAAAAACTCGTAGCACTTAGTTGATTGCAAAAGTGAAGACGAGAAACAATAGGATATTTCCATTGATTTTAAACCCAGGAAAAATGAGGAAATCATATATGTTTGCAGCAAAAATAGCAGCTCAGTTCGCAGTCAAGTCCTGCGCTAAGTCAAATCAACCTTCTACTGAGTCTTGCGCTCAAACATATGAGTCGTGCACTAAGGTAACAGAGTCCTACACCAATGCAAATAAGTTACGTGCTACAACAAGTGAGTCGTGTGCTAGTTCCTATGCTAATATAGTTGAGTCCTGCGCTAAAGGAACAAAATCAACTTTCAATCGGACATGAAGGATGAATCATGGCTTTGGAATCTAAGGTATGGACATTGGAATTTACTTCATAGAAAGAATATTGCTAAAGGTTTACCATTTATTCAAAAACTAGAAAGCGTATGTGACGGTTGTATTTTGTTGAAGCAACCTAGAGATTCTTTCCCAATTGGTGAAACAACAAGAGCAAGTGCACCACTTGAAATTGAGCACTCATATTTATGTGGACCCATGCAAACAACTTATATTGGAGTTTGTTCATATTTTATGGCATTCATTGATGACTACACAACAAAGACACGTCTATATTTTCTAAGACATAAACCAGATGCCTTTGATACATTTCAAAAGTTCAAGGCATTAGTGGAGAAGCAAAGTGGATACTACATCAAAGTTCTCAGGATAGACAAAGGAGGTAAGTATGTTTCTAATGAATTTATGAGTTTTTTCAAATATCATGGTATACACAAGCAGTTTACTTCAAGGTATACACCATAACAGAATGGTGTGGTAGAGAGGAAAAATAGAACCATTTTGGATATTGCAAGAAGCATGTTGAAGGTAAAACACCTTCCAAATAACTATTGGGCATAAGCAGTAGCAACTTCTGTTTACATTCTAAACGAGGTGTCCAATATAATTTTTAGGAACATCGTTCCTAAACAAGCATGGAGTAATAGGAAACACATTGTTTCACATTTGAGTTTTTGGTTGTGTAGCATATGCACATGTACACGATAAGCTAAGGAAGAAGTTAGACAATAAAGGGAAAAGTGTATCTTTCTTAGGTATTTAGATAATAAAAAAGCATACAAGTTTTACAATCCATCACTAGAAAGGTTGTGATTAGCAGAGATATTAAGTTTATTGAGAATGATGCATGTGATGGAATTATAGAGAAAACAATAATTATATCAGCAACTATTTTGCATGATGATATGGCAGATAAAAACTTAGAGTATCAAGGTATTGTATCTACAAATCTTTGACATTCACCAAAATTCATAGCACAAGATACACCTCCATCTACAGTTCGAGAGGTCTCCAAGATTTCAGCAATCTTCAGCCTTGTAAGAGACACCACAAAGAACACTAGAAGCAACTCCATCAACACAATATAGTCTTCCATTGAATAGTCCTATGCAACGGAAAACATTGAGTCTTAGTGAAATTTACAATTTTTGATACAACTAACTCATTTTAAGTTTTTACATTATTTTTTGAAACTACAGATCCAATATATTTTGAAGAGGCTATAAAAAATAAAGTTTAGAAAAAAGCCATGGATTATGAGATCGATGCTATAGGGAAGAATCAAACATGTGAGTTGGTGGATCTTCCAAAAGGAATGGACGTGATCTAGGAGTCAAGTGGCTCTACAAGACAAAATACAATGATGATGGAAAATTATAGAAACATAATGCAAGGCTAGTAGCAAGAGGTTTTACGCAACAATATGGAGTTGACTATAATGAAATGTTTGCACGATAAGAAAGACGTTTGGACATGGTAAGAATGGTTTTAGCAATTGCATCTCAAAACAAATGGCCTCTTTATCAAATAGATTTAAAGTCAACATTATTTAATGGTTACCTTGAAGAGGAGTTTTATGTGAATCAGCCAAAAGGTTATGAGATTGAAGGTCATGAAGGAAAAGTATACTGATTGAGGAAAGCACTTTATGGTCTCAAGCAAGCACCTAGAGCTTGGTATAATTCTTATTTGACATAGAATGGTTTCAATAGGAGAAGCAATGAACCTACCTTATACACTTTGAGATAAACGAGAAAGGTAATATTATAATTTTTGTTAGACTTACATGGTTTGTTCATTACTGGAAATCTATCTATAGAGTCATTAAAATCAGCCATGAAGAAGGAATTTGAGACGACAAATCTTGGTCTTATGCATTAATTTTTGGGCATTGAAGTTCAACAATCAGAAGTTGAAGTTTTTATCTCACAAGTAAAACATACAAATGATGTTTTGAAAAGGTTTAACATGTTGAATTGTAAGCCAACACTAACACCAGTTGTAATAGGTTTAAAGTTGAGAAAAGAGGATGAAGAATCGTGTGTGGATCCAAAATTGTTTTAAATATTGGTTGGAAGTCTAATGTATTTGACGGCCACAAGGCTTGACATTATGTATGGTGTGAGCCTCATATCAAGGTTCACATAATCTCCAAAAGATTCATATTGGCAAGCCCGAGAAATAATTTTGAGGTATGTGAATGGAACAAGGAATCATGAAATTCTATATTCAAGTTCGGATGAGTTCAAACTCATTGGGTATATAGATAGTGATAATGCACGAAGTATAGATGAAAAGAAAAACACATCCATTTACTTTTAATTTTGGAACAAGAGTGGTTTCGTGGGCATCAAAGAAGAATCCCATTGTCATGTTATTTTCAGAACAACAAGAAGAGTATGTAGCAACAATAGAAGTAGCATGTCAAGCTATTTGGATGCGAAGAGTGTTGACATATTTACAACAGAAACAAATGATTGCCCGAGTAGATGTTTTTTACAAAAACTCGGCCATAGTGTTGTCAAAAATCATGTTTTTCATAAGAAGAGAAAGAAAATTGATACAAGGTATCATTTTATCAAAGAGTTGGTAAATAACAAGGAAATTCATCTTGAATTTTTGCAGATCCGAAGATCGGTTGCATACTTTTTTACAAAGGATTTAGAAAAGGACGCTTTTTAATATTTAAGAAATTGTTTGGGAGTTTGTGATCCCGAACATGACAAATATGGAAATATAAATGCTTTGCTTCAAAATAGTGAAACCTATAGGTTAGAATTAAGGGGTAGTGTTGGAAATATGCATGTGTAGCATATAATTCCTCCCTTATCTTTTTAGGGAAAGATAATTTTAGCCTTAATTTAGCATGTAATCTAGATTTAATTGGATTCCTATTTTTAGGAAATAGATTTAAATGAAATAAAATAAAAGTAGTTTGTTTTATACATGTACAACATGCGGTTGTTTTGAAGAAATAGTTTAGATTTAGAGTACTCTTATTTTAGATCTATAGGTGGTTATTTAATTAGCAATGATTGTTATTGTTTTATAGGAAAATGTGTTTCACGCACAACTTGAATATAATGAGCGAAGTTGAGTATGAAGATTTTATTAATGGCAAACACACAACAATGCTAGATTGAGTACTAATCTGTTATTTGCATGTAATTTAATTGTTCGGTTTGTTTTTTAATGTTGTTCAATGTATAAGACTATGTACATTCAAAAACTTCCTTTATCAAATAATTTGTAAAAAATTCTACAAACCGATCTTGGATCGGCAAAATTCAAGATGAATTTCCTTGTTGTTTACCAGTTCCTTGATGAAATGATACCTCGTATCAATGTGGTTTCTCCTCTTATGAAAAACATGATTTTTGGACAAGTCTATTGTTGAATTGTTCCCACAAAAATATGTGTAATGTCCTCTTGTTTCTGTTGTAAATATGTCAACACTCTTCTCATCAAAATTTTTTGACATGCTTCTTTTGTTGTTCCTACATACTCTTCTTTTGTTGAAGATAACATGACAATGGGCTTCTTCTTTTATGCCCATGAAACCACTCTTGTTCCAAACTAAAGTACAACCATATGTACTTTTCCTGTCATCTATACTTTTGAACTCGTACCTATCTGTATTACCAATGAGTTCGAAATCATCTAAACTTGAATATAAAATTCTAGGATTATTTGTTCCATGCACGTACATTTTTAAAATTATGTTTCCATCGTCAATGTGAAGCTTTTGGAGATTCCATGAACCTTGATATGAGTCTCACACCATACATAATGTCAAGTCTTGTGGCCATCAAATACATAAGACTTCCAGCCAACCTCTTAAACAATGTTGGATCCATAAATGATCTTTCATCATCTTTTCTCAACTTCAAATCTAATACACCTTTGTTGTTGGCGATGTAATACAATTCAACATGTTAAACCTTTTCAAAACATCATTTACATACTTTTCTTGTGAGATAAAAACTTCACGTTCGATTGTTGAATAGCAATGCCCAAAAATTAATGCATAAGACCAAGATTTTTCATCTCAATTTTCATCTTCATTGCTAATTTGAATGACTCTATATATGTATTTCCGGTAATGGTCAAATCATCTACGTATAAACAAAAATTGTAATCTTACTATTAGTGCAAAATCACAAACCCTCGAATGCCCCTGGTTGTGAGTGGGGAATTTGGTGTGATTGCACAACATTGGACCATCTCTCAAGCTGTGGGACTTGTAAAACTTGAGATGGACCTCCAGAGAAGGTGGGTTCCTTGTTTCCTAATCTACCTACCACTAGCTACTCCGGTGTAGACAAAGCTAACCTAATCCTAATCTAACCATTCTAAGGAAACATAGAGAGAGAGAAAGGGTGAAAGAGATCCTACACTACACGATGATACGCCGAAGAGGAAATGGTGAGATACTCCATCGAGGAAGAATGAAATAGGGAAAAGGGGACTGAGGGAGGTTAGATAGAAGTGACACACCCAGATCCAAATCTGCCATCGAAACTTCATAAAGCATGACATCTTACACCTGTAAACATGAAATACATACACAAGGAGAAAACATAAGGTAGAGAGGCACAAAGAAACAAAAAAACAATGCCAAGGGTTGAAAGACACAACAAAACAATATTTTATTGCTCTATAAGGTGCATAGACTATTACATCGGTGCGCGCAGATGCACAAGTATGCTCTCCAGGCATATGAGAAGGCTTACATATCAAATGGATTTAGGAAACAAATTGACCGAGTTTCCCCACATCCAAAAATGTCTCTTCCTTCTCAAACGAGAAGTGTTACAATATATAGACGATGAAAATCAGACGAAAAGAAGAGAAACTCGACTCTGCTCCTAAAGTCTAACCACTAACCACTAATTCCCATTATGGATCAACCCACAATCTATGCCAAGTCTATCGGTGTGTTGAAGAAGTAAAAATGGTGGATCGGATTGAATCTGATTTGGTTATTGAAGTAATCAAATTCTACATTAATAGATTGAAATATTTTTTCCCATTTTCCACCAACCTAACCTCGTTAGAATTAAAGTTTTAGTTTTCCATGGCATGGACAAGGTTGAGACCTTTCCAATGGTTGCAAATTTGATGAATTTCATAAAGTGGATCGAAAGATATGTCCATTTGAATATTTGAGATGGGCCAGTACAAAAAGGTGAAAAATAGTTATTATAACAGTCATGGGCCCGAAAGTCACTTTACACCTTTTGGCACCAAAAATACAAAATGCAAAAAATGCCTCACACGGCCCCGCAATTCATTTTGTAAAAAAACCATCTTTTGGCCCCTGTGTCCGCATTTTCCATTTGGGTGAAAATTCCTCCCCATGCCCGCCAGCCTGTATGCAATTTAGGCTTGACACGTGGTTCCTTAGGCATTAGTGGAGGTGCGGCTCAATTTTATACTTTACGCCTTTCTAGCTAAAAAAAGTTGAATTGCGTCCGACGACCGGCCTTCCCACCTTGACTTGAAGCATGGCCATGTGTAGAGATGACACACGTTTGGGTACCGCTTTTGGATTCTATTTTTGAAGTTACACCAAAGAGACATGTGGTGCATTCTGTGGGTTGCTCTTTTTTCCTTATGTTTTGGCTAAGTCTTTTTGTTTCCTAGGGCCATATGTCCGACACCTGGGACACATGGAGACTTGGTGTTTGTCTCGAGTCTAGCCTATAGGCCACCCTCTTGAGTTTTCATGGTTGAGACGTGTGGAACCCTCCACTTACTCTACCCATCTTGACTTTTCAACGGCCGACTCTATCCCTTTTGGGCCTAGGACACGTGGAAGGCCGACGCTTTTTTGGGGACCACTTTTGGATTCTGTTTTTGAAGTTGCGTCGAGTCGACACTTGGCACCTTCCATTGAGTCAAAGACTTTTCAACAACCGGTGAAACTTTTGGGGGACTCTGGACATGTGGAGGATCCAATCTCGTTTGAGACTGGCCCTTAGATTTGACCCTTGAAAGTGCACCTTTGAGACACTTGGCAGCTTCCACTGACTCTTCCATACTTAGCCATTTTGGGCTTGCTCTGAATCATTTGTAAACCCTGAAGACTGTGAACCTTTTCCTCATCTCTCTCCTTTGAGCCTTTGGTTTCTTTGACATTGTTCGGCCCCATTTTCCAACCCTTCTCCTCCACTTCGAGTCTGTCTGCTCCTCGGATTCGAGATCGATTGTTAGATTTAAAAAATGGCTCACATAATAGAGCTGACCCTTAGATTTTATGTACGGGGTCGTGTTTGATCAATTTTTCTTGGGGAAAAATTGAGATAACAATTTGGTGACTCATGGGGACATCTGCCTGCTAGATGAAGGGACCATTAGCCTTGAAGCATCCATTGGGCATGGAGTCAAGAATGATAGCTTGATACTGATCCTTTTTGCTTTGAAACTTCTCCCGATCGCATGCATCCTTCTCGGCCCTAAACTCACCTACCTGGGCTTTACCTATTCCCGAGAATGGACTATCTTGAATCTAATTTTATTTTCTCTGTATTTGTGTTTTATTTGAAACTAGAAATTATACTGAGTAACTATGGGTCTCTCTGTCATGAATATTAAGGGGCCTCGGCCTTTCAACCTTCGAAGAAATACGAACAAAAATTATGTACAAAGACAAAATCATACATGCCTCAAATGAGACATGCAGAGTGTGCACAAGCACTTATTCTACTAAAAACAAAATCTACTCCTACTCCTATACTAACCAGAGAGAAAAGGGACTCAAACAAATCCTACAACTGGTAGGGAGAAGTAGCTTCCTTTTCTCAAAAGGGGCAGCCATGTAAATGGTTTTTCACTGAATATGGCTGCTTGGATGAGTGAAAAACTGACCATAAGCTGGTCCTCCACCCAAATCATCAAGGTATCAACATCAACAAAAAAATACCCTCTCAATCTGATTAGCATTGGACTCCTAGAGGTGTTGATGATGACCCTTGGTACTTTGGTACTCATCGTCATGCCCTGAAATAGGCATGACTGGTTCAGATTCTCCTTGGCTCCAATGAAGCCAAGTAATCGATTGGACACGCCCCGATCCTTTGAATGTGCCCATGTTTTTGAATTTGAACTCCAAGAATAGATTCTTCTTGCTGACCTTCCTGGATGGATGGTGTGAGAGAGATGACATCTTCTTGCCTTTTCTCTTCCTTCTCCTATGAAGAATATAAAAGACCTATATCTTCTAACCTTGGTTCCAGAGGGATTTGTGAGACACAGATTGTTGTACTTGAATGCTCTCATTTATGGTAGTAGGATTATATGCTTGGAAGGTGGATGATGGAGGATAAAATGATGTGATCTCCATGGGCTCCTCTCCATAAAAAAATCATCCAAGACAGACAAATAATCGCCTCCTTGTTGTCCCGCGCATGTGCTTAACCTCCTCCATGGTGTCCTCCTGATCTGTAACTAGCTGACCATGGTTTCCCTCTTCCTTAAACATGAATTTTGAAATTTCAAACTCTTCTTCTACATTAGAGCCTGAAGGGGATGAAGTGAGAGGAAGAACCGAGGTTGTTCTATGGCCTATTCTCCACTTGGAGCCTCAAACCGTATAGTCCTCCTCCATCATGGGTTCATCAATCAAATTAGGCCCTTGAAATGAAAACAAAAAATCTCCAATGATGCTTTCTTCATTGAGTGGCTTTAACTATGATTTGATCCCTCTCAGCTACTCCTCTTCAATGGGGCTTGGAGCTGATTGTTCCTCCTCTTTAATTGGTTGTGCATCTTGGATTATATCAGCATCCTCTTCAGATAGAGTGCCATTAGGGACACTGCATTAAGAGAAAATAGACTGGTGATCTTCTTCTTCTTGTTTTTGTTCCTTCTTTACTACAAACACATCCTCACCATAATCGGTTCTTTAACCTTGATGTCCTCTATTGGCTTAACCATCAAAGGGATATTTGTAAACCCAAATTTAACAACCCAACTGTTCAAATTGTTTGTCATTTCTTTTATGTTGGGTTCCTCTTCTTCTTGTTCTACTTGAATGGATTCTTGAGTCTCTTACCAACATGCACATGGGAAAGCAAGAGGAGTGACAAGTTGGGGTTCAATCAGATTTGAAGTTGTTTGTGGTGGGGAGAGAGGTGGAACTTCTTGTTTGTTTGGAGGAATGAATGCTTGGAAAGGAAAAGGGGAGACAAATTGAAATGAGATGGAATACTTGCAAATGGAGAAGAGAAATCAACACTTGGGGCAACAACTGAGGGGCTTAACTCTTGATCATGTTGAAATGACAAAATTTGAGAAAGAGAATATGAAGGATAGGGAGTGGTGACTAACTTACCCATTAACAAGGTTGTCTTGCACTTTTCTCATATGCCTCAATATCCTCAATCTATTGTGTAAGTTGAGGCAACACTTCAACCATGCGGTCGAACTTCTCCTAAGGGCAATAATTTCTTGGAAAAGGGCCTCCCCATGGACAAGGTGCCCGAAACTAATCCCGAATGCCTTCATTTGTGTTATAGCCCTGATTTACACCATCCTAGCCTCTATTTCTTGAATCTTCTCTAGCATATTAGCATTTTTCATGTAGTTGTCACCATTGTATATGTCCCTTTGATCTTGATAAGCTCCTTGGCCAAAATGGTTTTGACCCCGCTCATATGGGTAAGCATAATGGTTCTAGATCTAATCATAATGTTGATACGAAGGAGTTGGGAATGTTTTGGAGGTGGACTACACTCTTGCTATTTCTGCAAGTGTGGGTTCCAAGAAGAAAACGAAGTCATGATTTCACAACTTCATGGAATGGAAGAAAATGAAATATGTGGGAAGGAAAATGAATGAAGATGGGTGGAAATGGATGGAAAATCTCTGCAACTCGGAGAATAGGTTGTTGAAGCAGATGGAGTTGCCATATGTGCTTGCATGTGCCTCAAAAGGCCTGAGCCTTAATAGGAACACATTAACCTGCTAAGATGAAGTGCTAAGGTGCTTTAGAACTGTCCCACAAGGCATGCTAAAATTGTTTTTGCAGAATCACATCACCCTCGAATGTCTTGGTTGTGATTGCATCATTCGGTGTAATTGCACAACATTGAACCATCTCTCAAGTGTAGGACTTATAAAACTTGAGATGGACCTCCAGAGAAGGTTGGTTCCTTGTTTCCTAATCTACCTGCCACTAGCTACTCCACTGCAGGAAAAGCTAACCTAATCCTAATCTAACCATTCCAAAGAAATAAGGAAAGAGAGAAAGGGTGAAAGAGAGCCTACACTAAATGGTGATACACCAGAAAAGGAAGTGGCGAGATATTCTATTGAGGGAGAATGAAACAGGGAAAAGGGGACTGAGGGAGGTCAAATAGAAGTGACACAAACCCAAATCCAAATCCACCATCGAAACTCCACGAAGCACAACATATTACACCTACAATCGTGAAATACATACAAAGAGAGAAAACACAAGGTATACAAGCATAGAGAAACAACAAAACAATGCCAAGGGTGGAAAGATGCCACAAAACAAGATTTTATTGCTCTATAAGGTGCACATACTATTACATGGGTGCTCAGAGGCACAAATACACTCTCCAAGTGTGGGATAAGGCTTACAACTCAAATTGAGTTGGGAAACAACTTTGACAGAGTTTCCCCACATCCTAGAATGTCTCTTTCTTCTCAAATGAGAAGTGTTACAATATATAGATAATGAAAATCGAAGGGAAAGAAGAGAAACTTGACTCTTCTCCTGAAGACCAACCACCAACCACTAATGGCTACCACAGATCCTCACACACTCTGTCAAGTCTACCTACTATGTCTATCTAGTGTGTTGAAGAAGGGAAAATGGCAGATCAAATCGAATCGATCGGTTGTTGAAGAAATCAGATTCTACATTAATGGCCTAAAATATGTTTTCCCATTTTCATCCACTTAACCTTGTCAGATTTAAATTTTTAGGTTTCCATGGCGTAGACAAGGTCAATACCTTTCTAATGGTGCCAAATTTGTTAAATTTCAGACACTCGATCGAAAGATGTGTCCATTTGAATATTTGATTTGGGTCTGTACAAAAATGGTGAAAACTAGTTAGTAGAATGAGTCCATGGGCCCAAAATTCACTTTACGCCTTTTGGCACCAAAAATACAAAATGCAAAAATTCCCCATAGCCCCGCAATTCATTTTGTCAAAAAACCATCTTTGGGCCCAATGGTCCGCATTTTCCATTTGGGTGAAAAGTCCTCCCTAGGCCCGTTGACCCGCATGAAATTAAGGCATTACACATGGCTCCTTGGGTGTTAGCGGAGGTGTGGCTCACTTTTATACTTTACACCTTTCAAGCCAAAAAGTTTGAATTGCCTCCAACAACCCGCCTTCCCACCTTGACTTGAAGCATGGCCATGTGTAGAGATGGCGCACGTTTGGGGACCACTTTTGGATTCTTTTTTGAAGTTGCACCAAAGAGACACGTGGCACCTTCCATGGCTTGCTTTGTTTCCTTATGTTTTGGCTAAGTCTTTTTGTTTCATGGGGCCATATTTCTTACCCGGGACATGTGGAAACTTAGCGCTTGTTTGAGTCTAGCCCTTGAGCTGCCCCTCTTAAATTTTCATGGTTGAGGCATGTGACACCCTCCGCTGACTCTGCCCATCTTTACTTTTCAACTATTGGCTCTAATTTTTTTTAGGCCTGGGACACATGGAATGCCAACTCTTGTTTGGGGACCGCTTTTGGATTCTATTTTGAAGCTGTGTCGAGTCGACACTTGGCACCTTCCACTGAGTTGAAGACTTTTCAATGGCTGATGTGACTTTTGGGGGACTCTGAACACGTGGAGACTCTGCACTCATTTGAGATTGGCCCTTGGATTTGACCCTTGAAGGTGCATCGTTGAGACACTTGGCAGCTTCCGCTGACTCTTCCATACTTAGCCAATTTGGGCCCGCTCTAAATCATTTGTGAAGCCCGAAGAATTTGAACCTTTTCCCCGTCTCTCTCCTTTACGTCTCTAGTTTATTTGAAATTGTTCGGCCCCATTTTACAACCCTTCTCCTCCACTTCAATTGTACCTACTCCTCATTCGAGATTCATAGTCGATTTCAAATGTGGCTCACATGACAGAGTTGACCCTTATATTTACTACGCGAGGTCGTGTTTGATCAATTTTTCGGGGGAAAAATTGAGATAACAATTACCTTGCTCATTTATCTCGGTATATAAGGTAGGCTCACTACTACTCCTACTAATACCTTTCTCAATCAAATAATAATCTATTCTACTATACCAAGCTCTAGGTGCTTGCTTGAGACCATAGAGTGTTTTCCTCAATCAGTATACTTCTCCTTCATGACCTTCATGGCCCATTTGATTCCTATCACGTCCTTTCCTTACGGAATATCCACTAGCTCCCATGTCTAATTCTTCTCAATAGCATCAATCTCATCATCCATGGATTTTTCCCAAACTTTATTTTTTATAGCCTCTCAGTAAAATATAATGGATCTCGTAGCTTCAGAAAAAAATTCAAAAATGGAAAATTAATTAGTTGTATCAACATTATAAATCTCATTAAGACTCCTTGTTTTTCCTGCGTGAGGACTATTCGATGTAGGATTGCTTTGTGGTGATCGAGTCACTTCGTGTTTCGAAGTTGGCTCAAATCTTGGAGACCTCTAAACTATAGATGGAGGTGTAGCTTGTTCTAAAATTGTGGTGCATGTCCAAGATTTGTAGATGTAGTACTTTATTTCTATAAAGTTTCATCGCCATATCATCATTATGGAATAGTTGTTTTTATACTTACTATTTTCTCTATTCTTCAATCCCATGCTTCATTCTCAATAAATGAACATCCCTCGCTGATCATAACCTTTCCAAAGTGACAAAATTGTATAAATTGTATGTTTTTATATTCTTTGAATACCTAAAGAAAGATACACTTTTCTTCTTTGTTTTCTAACTTCTTCCTTAGCTCATAACGTACATGTGCATACATTATACAACAAAAACTTTGAAATGTGAAACATTTTGTTTCATTTTAGTCCATGCTTGTTGATGAGCCATGTTCCTAACAAGTTTTCTTGGACACCGATTTAAAATGTAAACAAAAGTTGTTATTATTTCTACCTAATAGTCATTTGGAAGGTTTTTTACCTTTAACATGCTTCTTTCCATTTCAATAATAGTTCTATTCTTCCTCTCTACCACACCATTATGTTGTGGTGTATATCAGTAGTAAATTATACAGTATACAATGATATTTGCAAAAATTCATAAATTCATTAGAAACATACTCACCTCCTCTGTCCATCCTGATAAATTTGATGTAGTATCGACTTTGCTTCTACACTAATGCCTTGAACTACTGAAATGTATCAAAGGCATTTGATTTATGTCTTTGAAAATATACCCATGTATTTCTTGTGTAGTCATCAATGAATGTCATAAAATATGAACAACCGCAAATAGAAGTTGTTTGCATGGGTCCACATAAATCTGAATGTATAATCTCAAGAGGTGTACTTGCTCTTGTCATTTTTCCAATTGGGAAAGAATATCTATTTTGCATCCCCAAAATACAACCTTCACATACCCTTTCTGGTTCCTGAATCAATCAAAAACTATTAAACATATTCTTTCTATGAAGTAAATTGAAACCTCCAAAATTCAAATGTCCATACCTTAGATGCCAAAGCCATGATTCATCATTCATGATTGAATGAAAAGTTGACTGTATTCCTTTAGTGTAGGACTCAATTGTGTTAGCATAGGAACCGGCGCATGACTCATCTACTTGAGCACATAAATTAGTAGAAGGCTAATTTGAATTAGCACAGAATTGGCTATGAACCGAGTTGTTTTTTCGGAAAATAGATCTAATTTCTTAATTTTTCGTATTTATAAAATCAATGGAAACATCCTATTGCTTCTCATCTTCATTTTTTCAATCAAGTGAGTGCTAGGATATTTTTCCACAATCACGCATGATCATTGTCTTCCATATAGACTCAAAGTATCCTTTTTGTACCATATATCTAATCTTGATAAGGTTATGTTTTAAACCTACAACATAATAAATATCTAGCATACTTGTTTGATCCCCATTTCTTGTTAGAGTAATAACCATGCCTTTTCCATTTACAGAAAAAATATTGTTATTTCCGAGAGTTACATCACTCTTAAATAAATCATCCAAACTAGAAAATAAATGTAGATTACATGTCATGTGATTACTGCAACCTCAATCCAAATACCATACATGACATGGACTCTCTTTTGACAAAGTACATTCAATATGGGATAAATAAGGTATTGCTTTGGCAATCCTTGTGTATGTAATAAACATATGTTTAGAAATAGAACTTCCAAACTGATTTTGATTTTCCTCTCTTGATCATATTGCTTTTTCTTGAAATCATAAGCATAGTTCCCATACTTCTTGCAATAATGACACCGAACATGAGACATATCTTGTCTCTAACAATAACTTTGTTCTTGATTCTTTCCTCTTCCACCTGATTTTGATTAACGCTGCCACATCCTCTAGATGTAATTCTTTCTCTCCCTCTTGGGTTGAAACGACCTCTTATTTTGCCATGAATACCTATTGCTCGAGATGTAAAATCCTAATATACACTTACATGTGATCTATTCATCCTCTGTTCATGATGTATTAGTGATGCATGCAATGCATCAATAGAAAACTTACTCAGATCCTTAGTTTCTTCAATAACAAAAATAAAGCATCAAAATTCGTAGGAAAACTACTAAGGAATTTTTCTTTAATCCTTATGTCTTCAAAAGTCTCACCATGGGATTTTTTTGGATTGACTAAGCCAAATACATAAGTAAAGAAGGATTCTACAAAATCTAAATCTTTCAATGAAAAATTCTCAAAATCTCTATGAAGTAACTGTAGCTTGGTGGGTTTTACATTCTCCTTATCTTGATATGCAAATTGAAGTGTGTCCCATGTGGTGTTTTCTTGATCGATGTTGTCACTCTAGGATGGATTCTTTCATACATCCCTTGATGAATGAAGAAAAGATATTTGCAGTCTTTATTCCATAACTCCTTCAAAGTATCTTTCTCAACTTGAAAAAGTGTAGTATACATTGTTGCATCTGTGGGCTCTATGTACCCATCCCCAATGATCTCCTATATGTCCTAAGATCTGAATAGCACCTTCATGGTCAATGAACAATACTCATAATTATTTCCATTAAACTATGGTGTCTATATATCAAATGTAGAATCCATTAGTTGCTACAATTTAATAAACTTCTTGAATAACCTACTCGATACCAATTTGTAGAAAATATCGTAGTCTTATATAGAGAACAACATTAAAAAAATAAACAAAACAATAAAATAACTTGCAAAACATGATTAAACATCAATCTAGCACTTTGTTGTGCATTCTCCATTAATTAAATCTTATTACTTAGAGATTTGGATCATTACATTCAAGTTGTGCTTGCAAGAAAATTTCTTGAAAAATAATAACAATTGTTGCTAATTAAATAGAAATTAACTCTCCCTAAATTTACCCACTAATTTCTCTTAACAGATCTTTTACAAATCTAAACTACTACTTTAAATCAATGCATATTGTGCATGAAATAAATTCAATTTAATTTTGTTTTATTTTCTTTAATATAATTCCTAAAATTAATAATCCACTAAAAGCTATAGACTCCTGAATAAGATAATCGTAGTTAATTAAATTTAACTTCATTAAATCCACAATGGAAATTATACATACAACACATGCATATTTCCAACACTCCCCCTTAATTTCAAACCTGTAGCTTTCACTATTTTGGATCTGCGTATGTATTTCTAGATCTACCATGTGCGGGATCACAAACTCCCAAACAATCTCTCAAATATTCAAAAACATCATTTTCCAAATCCTTTGTAAAAATGTCTGTAAAATGATCTTGAATCTGCAAAATTCAAGACAATATTCTTTGTTGTTTACCATCTTCCGATGAAATGATGCCTTGTATAAATATAATTTCTCCTCTTATGAAAAACATGATTTTTGGACAATGCTATGGCTAAGTTGTTGTCACAAAAAAATTGTATAGCGTCCTCTTGTTTCTCTTTTAAATCTATCAACACTCTTCTCATCCAAACAACTTGATATTCTGCTCCTATTCCTGCTACATACTCTTCTTCTTCGAAGATAACGTGACAATGGGTTGCTTCTTCAATGCCAATGAAACCACTCTTGTTACAAAATGAAAATTATAGTTGGATGTGCTTTTCTTGTCATCTATACTTCCAACACATGTAACTATCTGTATACCCAATGAGTTTGAACTCATATGAGCTTAAATAATGAATTCCATTGTTCCTTGTTCCACTCACATACCTTAAAATTATTTTTCCAGAGTGCCAATGTGAATCTTTTAGAGATTCCATGAACCTTGATATGAGAATCACACCACACATAATGTTAAGCCTTGTGCCCATAAAATACATAAGACTTATAACCAACTTTTTAAATAATCTTGGATCCACAAATGATCCACTATCCTCTTTTCTCAACCTCAAACCTACTGCAACTGGTGTTTACATTGGCTTACAATTCAACATGTTAAACCTTTTCAAAACATCATTTGCATACTTTACTTGTGAGATAAAAACTTCACCTTTTGATTGTTGGACTTCAATGCCCAAAAAGTAATGGATAAGACCAATATCTTTCATCTCAAATTCCTTCTTCATGGATGATTTGAATGAATCTATAGATAGATTTACAATAATGATCAAATCATCTTCGTATAAACAAATAATTAGAATCTTACCTTAATCATTTATATTCTTGTATAAAGTAGGCTCACCTTGCTTCTCCTAATTAAACCATTTTGTGTCAAACAAGAATCAATTTTTTTGTACCAAGGTCTAGGTGTTTTCTTGAGACCATAGAGTTCTTTCTTCAACATGTATACCTTTCCTTCATGACCTTCAATCTCATAACCTTTCGGTTGATTCACATAAACTTCTCGCTTCAAGGTAACCATTCAAGAATGTTGATTTTACATACATCGATAAATAGGCCATTTGTTTTGAGCTATAATTTCTAAAACCATTCTTACCATATCTAAACATGTAACTTGTGTAAATGTTTTATTGTAATCCACTCCATATTGCATCGTAAAACCTCTTGCTACAAACCTTTCTTTATGTTTCTAGAATTTTCCATCACCATTGTATTTTTTCTTGTATACCCACTTGACTCCTATCACGTCCTTACCTTTTAGAAGATCCACCAGCTCCTATGTATGATTCTTCTCTATAGAATCGATCTCATAATCCATGGCTTTTTCCGAAACCTTATTTTTTATAACCTCTTCAAAATATATTCAATTTGTAGCTTTAAAAAATGTGAAAATTGAAAATGAATTAGTTTTATCAATATTATAAATCACTAAGACTCCTTGTTTTATGTTGCACATGACTATTCGATGCAGGAATTCTTTGTGGTGATGGAGCCGCTTCTCGGTGTTCTATGTGGTGTCTCTTGCATTGCTTTGAAGATGGTTTAAATATTGGAGACCTTAGAACTGTAGATGGAGGTGTAGCTCGTGCTAAGAATTGTGGTGCGTGCCCAAGATTTGTAGATAAATTACCTTGCTGCTCTAAAGTTTCATTTTCCATATCATCATGTGGAATAGTTGTTGTTATACATATTTTTTTCTCTATACTTCCATCCCATGCTTTATTTTCAATGAATTGAACATCTCTATTGATCACAACTATTATAGTGACCAGATTGTACAACTTGTATGGTTTTATATTCTATGAATACTCAACAAAAATACACTTTTCTCCTCTTTTTCCAAATTCTTCCTTACCTCATCGGTACACGTGCATACGCTACACAACTAAAAGATATTAAATGTGAAACACTTTGTTTCTGTTAATCCATGATTTTCCTAAAAAGTGTTTTTAGACACTATTTAAAATGTAAATAGAATTTATTACTACTTCAACCCAATAGTCATTTGGAAGGTGCATTTCCTTCAACATGTTTCTTGTCATCTCCATGATGGTTCTATTATTTCTCTCTACAACACCATTCTATTGTGGTGTATACCTAGTAGTAAACTGCTTGTGTATACCATGATATTTGCAAAAAATCATAAATTCATTACAAACATACTCACCTCCTCTGTCTTTCCTTAGAAATTTGATGTAGTTTCCACTTTTCTTCATTAGTAATTCCTTTAATCGCTAAAATGTATCAAAGTCATATGATTTATGTCTTACAAAATATATCCATTTCTTCGTGTGTAATCATCAATTAATTTCATAAAATATAAACAACCTCCAATAGAATATTTTTGCATGGGTCCACATAAATATGAGTGCACAATTTTAAGTGGTGCACTTACTCTTGCTATTTTTCCAATCTGGGAAAGAATCTTTGTGTTGCTTCGCCAAAATACAACCTTCACGTACTATTTCAAGTTGATGAATTAATGGAACAACTTTAACCATATTCTTTCTATGAATTAAATTCAAACCTCTAAAATTCAAATGTCCATACCTTAGATGTGAAAATCATGATTAATTTTCATGATTGAGTGAAAAGATGATTGTGTTCCTTCAACATAGGACTCTGTTGCATTAGTGCAGGAGAAGAACACATGACTCACTTGCTTGTAACGTAGACCTGATTTGAATTGGCACAGAATCTGTTACATTAGTGCAAGACTCTGTTACCTTAGTGTAGAACTCTCAGAGAAGACTGATTTGACTTAGTATAGGACTTGGATGTGAATTGAGCTACTGATTTTGCTACAAACGGATATGATTTCTTGTTTTTCCTAGTTTTGAAATCAAAGGGAAAATTCTAGTGCTAATCATCTTCACTTTTTCTATCGGTTGAGTGTTATAAGATTTGTCGATAATCACAAACTCATTGTCTTCCATATAGACTTGGTATCCTTTTTGTACAGTTGTCCAATAATCATAAGGTTATGTTTCAAACCCGCACCATAATAAACATATTGCATACTTTTTTGTCCCCCTGTCTTATTAGAATACTAACTATGCCTTTTTCCTTTTATAGACACAATATTGTTATTTAAAATATTTACATCACTCTCTACTTGAATCATCCAAACTAGAAAACAAATCTAGATTACCTGTCATGTGATTCTTGAAACATGAATCAAAACCAAACATCACATGGACTCTCTTTTGACAAATTACATCCAATAGGGGATAAAGAAGGTATTTCTTCAACAATCCTTGTGTGTTAAATAAACATATGTTTAGAAATATAACTTCCAACCTGATTTTAATTTTTCATCTCCGATCATATTTATTTTTATTGCAATCATAAGCATAGTGCGCATACTTCTTGTAATAATGACATGAACATGAGACTTATATTTTATCTCACCATAAATTAGTTCTATATTTTGTCCTCTTCCACCCAATTTTGATGAACGCTTCCGCATCCTCTCGGATGGAATTCTTCATCTTCCTCTTGGGTTGAAATAACCTCTTCTTTTTCCATGAATACCTATTGTCTAAGATGTAAAAGATTGATAGACACTTGCATGTGATCTATTCAATCTCTGTTCATAATTGATTAGTGATGCATGTAACTCATCAATAGAAAATTGACTCATATCCTTAGTTTCTTCAATAACAACAACTAAACGATCAAATTTCGTAGGCAAACTCCTAATCAATTTTTCAATAATCCCACCATGGGATTTTATTTGATTGACTAAGCCAACTACATATAACGAAACGATTCTATGTAATCTAAATATTTCATTAACAAATTCTCAAACTATCTATGAAGTAATCGTAGCATGACAATTTTTCTTTTCTCCTTACCTTGATATACAACTTGAAGTTGTCCCATGCGGTCTTTATTTGACTTGTTGCTGCCACTCGGTGAAGGATTCTTTCATGCATCTCTTGATGAATGAAGAACATATATTTTCCATATTTCTTTCGTAACTCCTTCAAATTATCTTTCTTAGCTTGTGAAAGTGTAGTATACGCTGCTGCATCTAGCTCAGTGTACCCATCCTCAATGATCTCCCATACTTCCCGATATCTAAATAACTCCTTCATGGTCAATGACCAATACTCATAATTATTTCCATTAAAATGTGGTGTCTCAGATACCATATGTAGAATCCATAGCTCACTACAATTTTAAAAATAGTTGGAATAACCTACTTTGCTACCAATTTGTAGAAAATCTATGCGAGTTCTATATATCAAACAACACAAGGAAAATAAAAAGAACAATAAAATAACATGCAATTAACATATTAATACTCAATCCAACATTGTTTTGCAATCTCCATTAATAAAATCTTCGCTCTCGAGCTTTGGCTCTTTACATTCAAGTTGTACTGCAACACACTTTCTTGCAAAATAATAACAATTGCTACAAATTAAATAAGCACCTACAATTTGTAAAAACAAAGCACTATAAATCTGAACTATTGTTTTAAAACAACCGCATGCTTTGTCAACAGGCATGCGTAAAACAAATTGATTTTGTGTTATTTTATTTAAATTATTTTCCTAATAAAAGGAATCCAACTAAACTCAACTAAATCCCGACGATGCTAAACTATAGCTGACGTTTTCTTTCCTATAACCTAAAGTTGAAATTATACATGCAACACATGCATATTTCCAACAAATTTGTACAAAATCTTTATAGTTTTATACAACGAAAAGCATAAAGAAAATAAGCAAAAAAATAAAATAAGTTGTAAATAAAAGATTAAACATCCTACCAGCATTCTTGTTCATTATCCATTAATTATATTCTTCAAACTTAGAGCTTTGGGTCATTACATTCAAGTTGTGTGTGCAACACACTTTTCGCAAAACAATAACAATTGTTGCTAATTAAATAACGACCTGCAAATCTAAAAATAAATCACTCTAAATATGAAATGTTGCTTTAAAAAAACCAAATGTTTTACATGCATAAAAAAATTTGCTTTTGTTTTATTTGATTTAAATCTATTTCCTAAAATTAGGAATCCAACTAAACTCAATTAAGTCTCGACGCATGTTAAACTAAAGCGACTTTTTCTTTCCTAAACGCTATGGTGGAAATTATACATGTAACACACACATATTTCCAACATCTACAAAATCTCTGCATTCTTATACAATGAGCAACATAAAGAAAATAAATAGAACAATAAAATAATATGAAAATAATAGATTAATACTCGATCGCCACTTTTTTCACTCTCCATTAATTAAATAAGCACAAACAACTCTAAAAATAGAGCACTCTAAATCTCAATTATTGCTTTAAAAAACCGCATGTTGTGCATGCATAAAACAAACAAATTTTGTTTTATTTGATTTAAATCTATTTCCTACAAATTGGAATCCAACTAAAGTTGGACTGCATGCTAAACTAAAGCTAAACTTAGCTTTCCTAAAAAGCTACGGGAGGAATTATAAGTTTCACATGCATATTTTCAACAATCCCCCTTTATTATGACCTGTAGCTTTAACTATTTTGGAGTTAGGTTTGTATTTCTAGATCTGTCATGTGCAGGACCACAAATGCCAATAAAATATCTCAAATATTCAAAAACTTCCTTTTCCAAAGCCTTTGTAAAAATGTCTGCAAACTGATCTTTAGATCTGCAAAATTCAAGATGAATTTTCTTGTTGTTTACCAACTCTCGATGAAATGATACCTTGTATCAATGTGATTTCTCTTCTTCTAAAAACATGATTTTGGGACAACGCTATGGCTAAGTTGTTGTCACAAAAATCTGCATCAATGGCCCTCTTATTTCTACTATAAATCTGTTAACACTCTCATCCAAACATCTTGACATGCTACTCCTTTTGCTTCTACATACTCTACTTCTAATGAAGATAACATGACAATGGGATTCTTCTTTAAAGCCCATAAAACCACTCATGATCCAAAGTGAAAAGTATATCCGGATGTGATTTTCGTGTGATGTATACTTTTAGCATTGTCACTATCAATATACTCAATTCTCGTTGTACCAAGCTCTAGGTGCTTGCTTGAGACCATATAGTGATTTCTTCAACCTATATACATTTATTTCATGAACTTCAATATTATAACCTTTCGTTGATTTACATACACTTTCTCAAGGAAACCATTCAAGAATGTTGATTTAACATTCATCTAATAAATAGGCCATTTATTTTGAGCTGCAATTGCTAAAACCATTCTTACCATGTCCAAATGTTCTAAAAGTGCATATGTTTCATTGTAGTCTACTCCATATTGCTGCGTAAAACCTCTTGCTACCATCCTTGCTTTATGTTTATTTACTTTTCCATCATCATTGTATTTTGTCTTGAAGACCTACTTCACTCTTATCATGTCCTTTCCTTTTGGAAGATCCACCACCTCACATGTCTATTTCTTCGCTATAGCATCGATCTCATCATCCATGGATTTTTCCCAAACTTTATTTTTATGGGCTCTTAAAAATATATTGGATCTATAGTTAATATAAAAATGTAAAAACTGAAAATGAGTTAGTTGTATCAACATTATAAATTTCACTAAGACTCTATGTTTTCTATTGCGTAGGACTATTAGATGTATGACTACTTTGTTGTGACGGAGTTTCTTCTAGTGTTCTCTGTGGTGTTTCTTGCATGGCTGAAGATGGCTGAAATCTTGGATGCCTCCGAACTATAGATGGAGGTGTAGATTATGCTATTAATTTTGGTGCATGTCCAAGATTTGTAGATACCATTTCATCTACCATATCATCATATAGAATTGTTCCTTCTATACTTTCTATTTTCTCTATACTTCCATCCCATGCTTCATTTCCAATGAATTGAACATCTCTACTAATCACAACCTTTCTCAGAATAACCAATTGTATAACTTGTACATTTTTGTATTCTCTCAATACATAACAAAGATACATTTTTCTCCTTTGTTGTATAACTTCTTCCTTAGCTCATTACGTATATGTGCATACACTACACAACCAAAATACATGAAATGTTAAACAATGTGTTTCATGTTAGTCCATGGTTTTGAGGAACCATGTTCCTAACAGATTTTTTGGACACCTATTTAAAATATAAACGAAGTTATTCTTTGCTTCCTAATAGTCTTTTGGAAGGTATTTTTCCTTCAATATGCTTCGTCATCTCCATGATGATTCTATTTTCTCTATGCCACACCATTCTGGGCAGGTGGTGTATACGGTAGTAATTTTCTTGTGTATACTATGATATTTAAAAAATTAATAAATTCATGAGAAACATATTCACCTCCTTTTTTCGTCCTTATAACTTTGATGTAGTATCCACTTTGCTTCTTCACTAATAGCTTGAATTGCTGAAATGTATCAAAGGCATATAATTTATGTCTTAGAAAATATACCCATGTCTTCCTTATGAAGTCACCAATGAATGTCATAAAATATGAAAACCTCTAATAGAATCTGTTTACATGGGTCCACATAAATCTTAGTGCACAATTTCAAGTGGTGCAATTTCTCTTATTATTTTTCCAACTGGGAAAGAATCTCTATGTTGCTTTCCCAAAATACAACCTTCACATACCCTTTCGGTTTCGAATCAATATTATTTCTATGAAGTAAATTCAAACCTCAAAAATTCTAATGTCCATACCTTAGATTCCAAAGCCATGATTCATCCTTCATGACTGAATGAAAATTTTATTGTGTTCCTTCAGTGTAGGAATCAATTGTATTAGTGCAAGAACCCATGCATGACTCACTTATTGTAGCGAAGGCTTGATTTTCATTGGTCCAAAACTCTATTACATCAGCGTAGAAATATATTACCATAGTGCAAGACTCGTCTATTTGAGTGTGGGAATCACTAGAAGTTATATTTGACTTAGCAGAGGACTTGGTTGTGAATCGAGTTATTCTATTTTGCTGCAAAGAGATCTGATTTCATCTTTTTCCTAGTTTTAAAATCAAAGGGAAAACCTTTTGCTACTCATCTTCACTTCTGAAATAAACTGAATGTTAGGAGATTTATACATAATCACACACTCATTGTCTTCCATATAGACTTGGTATATTTTTGTACCAGCCTATCCAATATTCATAACATTATGTTTTAAAATTGTAACAAAATAAACATTTTGTATACTTGTTTTCTCCCCCTGTCTTGTTAGAATACTAATAATGCCTTTTCCTTTTACACACACAATATTGTTATTTCTAAGAGTTAAATCACTCTTAACTTAATCATCCAAATTAGAAACAAAATCTAGATTACATGTCATGTGATTACTACAACCTGAATCCAAATACCATACATCATATGGACTCTCTTTTGAAAAATTAAATTCTATAGGGGATAAAGAATGTATTGCTTTAGAAATCCTTTTACATACAATAAACACAAGATTAGAAATCGAACTTCCCACCTAATTTTTATTTTTCATCTCCTTATCATATTTATTTTTCTTCCAATCATAAGCATAGTGCCCATATATCTTACAATAATGGCATTGAACATGAGACAATATATCTTGTCTCTAACAATAACTCTGTTCTTGATTTTTTCCTCTTCCACCTAAGTTTGATGAACCACTGCCACGTCCTCTAGATGGAATTCTTCCTCTCCCTCTTGGGATGAAACGACCTATTCTTTCACCATGAATACCTATTGCATGAGATGCAAAATCCTTATATACACTTGCATGTGATCTATTCATCCTTTGTTCATGATGTATTAGTGATGCATGCAACTCATCAATAGAAAATTGACTCGATCCTTAGTTTCTTCAATAACAAAAACAAAAGGATAAAATTTCTTAGGCAAACCCCTAAGCAATATTTCAATAATCCTACTATCTTCAAGAGTATGACCATGAGATTTAATTTTATTGACTAAGACATCTACATAAGTAAAGATCGATTCTAAATAATTTGAATATTTCATTAACAAATTCTTAAAATCTCTACGAAGTAACTTTAGTTTGGTGGTTTTTACTTTCTTCTTACCTTTATATGTAATTTTAATTGTGTCCCGTGCGATCTTTTTTGACGAGCTATTGCCACTCTGGGAAGGATATATTCATGCATTTCCCAATGAATGAAGAAAATATATTTTCTATCTTTCTTCCATAATGCCTTCAAAGTATCATTCTCTTCTTGTGAAAGTGCAAGTATACATTGCTACATCTGCAAGGGCTCTTTGTACCCATCCTCAACAATCTCCCATACATTGTGAGATCTAAAATCACCTTCATGGTCAATGAAAATACTCATAATTCTTTCCATTAAACTGCGGTGTCTGCATACCGGATGTAGAAGCATAGCTTGCTACGCTTTAATAAACTGTTGAAATAACCTAATCGATACCAATTTGTAGAAAATATCTATAGTGTTATACAACTAACAACATAAATAAAACAAACATAATGATAACATAACATGAAAATAACATATTAATACTCGATCCAACACTGCCTCACGTTATCTATTAATAAAATCTTCATACTCATAGCTTCGGCACATTACATTCATGTTGTCCGTACAACACACTTTCTTACAAAAATAACAATTACTATTAATTAAATAAGCACCTATAGCTCTAAAAATAGAGCACTCAAAATCTGAATCTGTTGCTTTAAAATTAATTTATGTTGTGCATGCATACAAAAAAATACTTTTGTTTTATTTTATTTAAATCTATTTCCTATAAATAGGAATCCAACTAAACCTGGAATGCATGCTAAACTAAAGCTAAACTTAGTTTTCCTAAAAACTACGGGAGGAACTATATGTTGCACATGCATATTTCAAACATTTCAGAGCTTTAATGTGCAATAATTATTCATGTGCTCATTGTTGATAATTATGTGAAGCCCTTTGATACAATAATACTTTGGCATAAATGCTAACTAGAGTTCCCTACCAATCATATGCATATAATTGTGTTCATTTTTAGAAGGATGAGCCAAGAGGAGGTAGAGGAAAGGAAAAGTATTTCTCACAAATATTCAGGGAAGTGTTCAAGGATGATGAGACCTGTGTAAGGCTATTATGGCATCATTGAAAGCTAGGATGATTGGATTTTTTCCCAAAAGTGATACCCCTATTAAGTTGTAATGATTTGACACTCATGGTGGACATCTATATTTATATTGGAATGCTTTTCATTTTTATGTATGGCTTTATAATCCACAAAAATCATTCTTTCAATATTTCTTAATGACCCGATTTACTATTTTAAGTAGGATACATTTTTTTAATTGCATATTGAAATTGTGTTTCAAATTTTTGACCTCCTTTTCAAAAACACAAATTATTTAAAAAATCTTATATTTACAACAAAATATGTTGCTCAAGTAACATGTTGTACATTTTAAACTCGATATTTTTCTCGGGGCTGAACATGATTTTCAACATATTATGTTCAAATCTCTTTGATATTTTATCTATATAACTTTTTCCATAGGAGTCATACAAAACCAAATTGTACTCAACAACTTCTTATGCTTGTAACTCCAAACACTTTGACTTCATGATGCTTTTCAGGCATGCCTTGTGTCTATTGGACATCTAAATTTACATTAACTTTCTCTCCCTTTCATATGGGACTTCATAATTCAAAAAAATATTTTTAAAAAATATGTCTTAACTACCTAATTTATTGTTTTAAGTAGGATATACCTTTTTAATGCATCTTAAAATTGTGACCTTTATTTTAAAAATACAAATTCTTTACCCTTAAACAAAAGAGAAAAGAGAAGTTATATTTACAACATAATGTGTTATTTAACAAAATGTGTCTACATTTTAAACTATCCAGATCTAATATTTTTCAATCCATTCTCTTTTCTTCTTTGTGCCTTTATGATATTAATTTTTTTGTTCAAGTGTCTTTGATATTTTGAGTAGGATAGAGAAAAGGCCAATACATTATCTATATAACTATAAAATAAAAATGAATTTTTTAATTGAGTTTAAAATTTTGTTCACCTTATTGGTATAAGTTTTAAAGTCAATTAAATAAAGATAATAATTATAACCAGACCTTGACTACACTATTTCAATTCACAATGACAATGTAACACTAATTGACAATAGCTATATGTGGGACAATAATTTATTTTGTATTTAATGTCAATGTAAGGCATTTACTTTACACTTAGCGTCTACCATACAATGACAATAGAAAAATGGAATGAGGATTTTTTGTTTGTTTGATGTCATTCTTAATTGAATTTGAAGTTTTTTCATTCATTGACACCTTCACCATTGTGGAAAACCATCACACATACCCCTTTTACTTTCTATATGATTTTTCTTTTATTGAGTTGTTCCCATATTAAGTTAATATTTCATTGGACTATATTGACAACAATGACATTCCATTCCATGTATTATGCTTTCTTATTAGTTTGTTAAGGTAGATACTATTGTAATTAATTTGTGGGCATCTTTAAATTAATATAAAAATAGTTTTTAGTTAATATAAATAATGTAGTTTTTTATTTTTCAATATTGATAAAAATTATAATTCTTTATTTAATATTTTAGAAAAAGTTATAATAATTTGTTTCACTCTTTTATGTTTATGTCTATAAATGTTTTCTATTAGAAAAATGCAAGCACATTGTGGCATTCTAGTATTAAAGTAAATCGGAAGGTCGAAAATGGTGATGTTCTAGCATTTGTACACATATCGATTTGTTCTAATTTTACATGGGGTTCATGTAAGTCTCAATGTTAGCTAGAATGTACGGTTCTAGAAAATGTGCAATGGAATTCATGACTCAAAACGTTGAAAACTGAAAAACAAAGTTTCCGTAGCTGCAAAACATGGAATAAAAGAAGGCGAAAAATATCATCAAGTATTTTAATAATAGAGTAGAAATACTATTTACGTAGGATAAGTATGGACAATCCTATACCTAGAGGATGACCACGAGGGGTTTACTCGTAAACGTATATCCTATCACGTGCATTCGTAGGGTACTAAATAATTTTCCTATTTTCAAGTCTATTTATCATTTTCTATTATCATTGGGCCCTCCCAATACAACTTTTTGACTATAAAATACCTTTTATTTTACCATATATCCAAACTACTTGTTTTTCCTCTAACATTTTAAATACCTATTTTTAGCTCCTCCTCTTGAGTGTTGGATTCAATCTCTTACATTTTTAGAAAATTTATTTATATTTCCCTAGCACCATGATCATATTTATATTGGACTTGAAAATTAAAACCCCTCATTATGTGTTATTTAATATTTATCTTCCCTTTTATCTATCTACATTTGCATGTACTCATCATACTTTGTATGGTAATGTGAAGGTCATAGATGGATGTATTCATGTTAGTTATATTTATTAATCTTCAGTACATTATTTCTCCTTATAAAAACTAAATCAAGTGACAAATAACATAACTTAGAAATGATACTATGAAGGATGTCCCAATTATTGAATGTTATGTAGTGTCATTATTATGAAAATTATGCATGTTGCTTTTCGAAAAAAACATGCAACTACTTTAAAAACATACACAATGAAAATAATTTGAATTAGGGATTCATCATGTACCCCATATATATTGTTCCTCCACCCTCCCTATCACTCCCCATATCCTATCCCAAATATGTTTTTAAAAACCTTTATAATATAACACCTTATACACCTTTATATGAGACAATATATTGGCTCTATTTTGATTAATATTTAAAACTTCTATATGAACTCGGGTGATATGCTTTAGATTTTGAATACCCCATGAGGATGACCTAATGTTTAGAAAGGAAAACATTAAATGGATAAATAGCAGTAGTAATGCAAAGAATTCTTGTAAGTACAAAATCAAATTAAATGCCCAAAATTTAAGAATACATCAATCAAGAAAATTGCTAGTTCTTACAAGAAAAGAGAAATTGATAAATTTACGAATAAAATAAAAACATAAAAAAATCATATTACGATCATTATGTAGTATTTTGGTGGCAACCAAAAGGGTACTCATTGAGTTCTAAGCACTTTCGGATATCAAGCCTCACTCGAAAAAAAAACACATAAACTAGAATAAAAATATCTCCATACATCTTTGAATCACACATATGAGGATCCACATAGTCTATATCACACGGGATTTGTCGATGGAGATCCCATATAAGAGAGAGTAGGTGATTAAATTTTCATAGGTTGAGCCTAAGGTGGTGCACATCCACAATATAATGAGCGAAATTGAAGTATGCCAAACATATAGAAATGGGTTTTCAGTCTACATGACAATCCACTTCCAAAATCATACTCGACTCAAGGTTATATAAACTTGGTTCACACCATCTCTCTCCACACATAATTTTACCTGATTACTTCCCTTAGGTTCAGTTATTACAAGGTACAAAACATATCACATAACTACATTACTGACACAATGATATATACAAATAATAACCATAATGTCTTACACTGTTGAAATTATGAGGTATAAAATAGAAATTTTCCATGGCTTACAACACATAACATTTCCACACAATGCACCAAAATTGAACGTACAATACAATAGGGGCCATATGATCACCATATGCCCCTAACTCACGAAACACATTTTATCACAAAACACATGAATACATATATATGATAAATATAGTGATTAATGTCAGTACATATACATAATTACAAAACAACATGGTGACATACATCATGATACATCTTAATATGGTGGGAAAAACATGATATGATACAATTTATCATGATAGAACCTTTTGTCACAAAACACATTAATACACATATACAACATCACAAGATGATGAAACACCACCACACTTTCACAGTTCACAATAATATTGTTTTCACACAAAAACAAGGTAAAACAAGTTTAGTACATTCCCAATTCATGAATGTGAGTTTACTCTCATCATGAGACATATGAACATCAAAACCAATCCACATGAAGTGGTAAGAAAACCAAGTGCATTCACATGATCACTATTACAAGTTTGTCACATCATAACAAAATAGCATATTACTCTTCAAACTACTCCACAATCATGGTAACCACCACAACACCAAATTTTCCCAGAGGTTCAAGAGTATGAACCTCTCTCCGATACCATCTATAATGCCAAGAAATTTACACACCCAAAAACAACAGTAGAATTATCAAAATAATTTTTTTATCTTTAGTTCCTTGTTACATGACAACACTTTGACCCACTAAGCATAACTCAACATCACATGAGACAATTTAAATAACACAAACCCACATTAGAATAAGATAAGAAGATGTGTAAATTGGTGTCACACTATCTCAAATGAAAGAATGGCGATCAAAGACCCAATCACAATAGGAACTCAAGGATAGAGAAGATCCACCACACATCATTTTTGTGGTTATATCTTATTGAAAGTTAACTTCCATTATTTAACCTTATAGGTTTGAGTATTAGGCATGTAAGATCATATGCTCATTTTCAAAGCTACGTATTTATGTACTTCACAAAAAATTCCATCCATTAGAGTGAATATATTTTTTTGTGGTTTTTTTAGTTTTTATAATTTAATTATTGGTAAGGGTCAATTTAACATTTCCACATCCTTAAATTTTGTATCCCGAATAAGAGTATTATATTTGTCGATTGTTTGATCTCACCAGAGAAATTTATATTCATTTTTAACAAATAAGAATTCTCAATTAAGTTATAAGATGAACTCTATGCAACATTTTATTTCTAACTGTGACATCTCATATACTCTCGCTCTTATTCCACTTACTTTTTACTTAGGTCTTTTATGATTACTCTTATAGAGCAATTCCAAGGTAAAAGTACTCACTTAATGTTTAGGGACGTAGGCCTCTTCCAAACATTTTGTTCATTTTCATGAAAAACACAAGCCCCAAACACCTATTCCAAGTGAGAATTTTGTTCACCTTACATATTCAAATTCCTTTGAAACACCATATTCACCTTTGAGTACTTGTATTTCAGGGTTTCGATAAATTTGAATATGTACAACAATTAATTATCTTAATACACTCAAGGAACTACACCATACTAAAGTCAAACCACGTAAAGGTAATCAAAACCCTTATTTCATAATACCTTTATAAAATCCAAAGGTATTTATTTTTACTTGACAAGGTAAAATGTTCTCTCGTAAGGATTTAATGGGAATGTTCACATCCGTAGAGAATAGTTGAAGTAACACAATTATTCCACTTACGCTAAACGTACTTACACACATACCACAAGATACTACAAGGCTCCTATGGAAAAACATGAGAGGTTAATGATTGAGTACAAATATTGTAGATCAGTTAAAGGCTTCCTAGGGAGATTGACCATTAGTCAAGGACTCCTCTTTGAGATGAAAAAGGATGTTACCATAAGTAAAGACCCCGAAAAAAATTTCTTTTTTTCATCTTATGAAAACATAGGGATAAACTTAATTTAAAGAAGCATTTCTTATTACTCTATACATTCCAGATGTCATCTTGATAAACATAATTTCTATGATTACTTTGTGAATAGAATATTCACCCACAAACGACCCCTTAAGAGGTACTAGTCATATCTTAACCCTATCTATGATCTACAAGTTAAAATTCTATAATGTGGTCTTCTACAAGGTAGTTAAGAAATTATCATTCTTTTAAATAGGAAAAAACACCAAGGATCCCTTTGATGAGATTACCAATGAGTTGACTATGCTCATGATCATTAACATGATGAGAGATCCTTGAGTTCCAAGTCGATACCAAGTTCATAGAACTCTTAACTAAGTGTAACATTTCAAGATGTGTTAAACTCACTTACTAAATTAGATATTGACTATCATGCCACACATTAAACTCAAAACTTTAATCATATGGTACATATAAACATGACATGTAAAGATACAATAATTTATTAGCTTAAGCATGTAAAGATACATAACAAAATCGTGTCCAAAGTGGGTTCAAACATATAGGAACATACAATAGAAGGTCTTTCCCATTGTTCCATTGTAGTGGTTCATTTAATGAATCATAACACCATCAAGGGGATATTTTCATAGTGAGGAATTTGAAAACCTATCTCATTTTGATATATTTGGAACTAACCTTTCTACCATACATGACATAAGTTTATAAAGAAAAATAAACTTATCAAGACCATTTCTTTTCGGGAGTATAACTAAACAATAGCAATTTAATAACAAACAACATTTTTGTAATAAATGTGAACAATAAATTTGTCAATTTCTTTTTAAAAGTACAAGAACATGAAAATTCATTTAATAAAAGTGACTAATTTGTTTTTTCCTAGGAGTAGTATTACATGTTAAATTCTAGTTTTTCAGCATTGAGTGATTTACATGAACTTCATACCATCTAAACATGTGATATATTTTGTAAATCAGGACTAATATTTTCCTTCTATATTTATCAAATTAAACTACACATTCTTTTCAGACAAGGAAATGAAACTTCTTTCTTCGATTACGAGATATACATATAATGTTAGGAGGTCCATAAATAAAGTAAAAGTTACGATCATATAAAAATTTCATCCACTAAATCCTGCCACTTGCAATAACATGGTGCGTAACTAGGTTGGCATGGAATCGATCCCCCATTTAACTAGTTATGAGGAGAGAGAAGGCATAAATTCATACAATATTACATAGCATGTATCTTTTATTGTTTAGGAAAGAGTTATAAGAAGAGAGAGATGATCCATAACTTTCCATGTCATATCTCATTTCGTTTATAACTTAGTCTTAAAAAGAGAAAGGAAAGAAAGAAGAGAAAGATATAATAGTAATTTTTATATTTTTATTTTATTTTATGTTAACCTATTTTTATTTATTTTTATTAAATAGAATAAAAAATTGGCTTTGAGAGGCTCTAAAACCCACAAAATAGAGAGGGAAAAATATATTACAATGAACAAAAGAGAAATGGCCTCTACCAGCAGCCCGGCACAACCACAAAAAAAAAGGAAAAAGAGCAGTGAAACCACCGCGCACACCAGGAAAGGCTTGAACAAATACAAAGACAAAAAACAATTCAAGAAATTACCAAAGAGCAGCTATGAGTAACCCGCCGAGAAAGATTTTTGGGGTGGATCGAAGTCCACCCACCCCCATCCATCGTGGAGTCTGCAGACCCCTCCGTCATTATTCGCATCTCCCTTCCGAGAGCAACTACTCTCCACCGATCCTGAGTCATCCCCCAGCTATCCCAAGTGCATGGCAACATTCCCAAGTGCTTCCCGACTCCTCCACTGGCTGAGCACCCACTCTAAGCCAGTCCATCCCTAAATACGCAGATGCCACGAATATGGTTTCCTTTGTGCTAACAACTGTCTCATCTTCATCGTGAGGACTGTAAGAGTCATACGCTTCCTCCTTCGACTCATCATCCACCTGGGTAAAGGCGTGCTCCAGCAGTGTCTCGTCCTCCCCACAGCACGTCCTCGCCTCATATACGACCCTTCTGCACTTACTGCAGAAAATCAGTGAACTCTCCACTTCAATCGACTATTCCCATCTCTCAGCCAAAGAATTCGAAAAGATTCTTTTGGGTATTTTGGAAACCACGGGAACGTTAATGTTAGCATAAATAATAGTTAATACATTGTTTTGTTACGCGACCATGTTCGGTTATTCCCTCATGGCATGTTGGTTTTCCCTCTTGCAATTATTTATCAGTTATGTCAAACCACTTTGGTCCTGAATATATTCGCTTGTGCTGCTACTTTCGAGATATCAATAAAATATCTATCTTCTCTTCTGCTTTAGTGTATCATTGGTATCAGAGGTAAGCAAATATGAGGAGTCTTGTGTGGATGTTTTGAAAGCATCTTCGGCATTTAGTGATTGGAAATCTGTAAGCAGTGATCCACGTGAAGGAAACGTGGTGAAAACTGAGTGCGTGAAGTCTCGACCAGCAAAGATTGGCATGGCAGCGTGAAGGATAATTTTTTTCTGCTCTCTTTTCTCTTTTATTTTTTTAAAGGTTGTTGTTACGTGGAGGATTGGAGCGACCTACTACGTGTTAGATGAATACCTGCATGGAAACGTGGAGATATGCTACCTGCCTACTGTCTTGACATTTCTGTTGGTGTGCATGAACAAACTATATCAGACCTGTGCGTCTAACACATAAGTGTGGTAGTATGGAGACTTGTGTGATCACTACTACATAGGGGTCATTTTGAGACAAAACTTAGAGACAATATTAACGTTTCGTCTCAAATTTAAAGTTTTGTCTCAAATTTCCCCCTCTTTCTATTTTAAAATAAAAAATAATAATATTTTCTCATTGTTAATTGTTAATCGTTGCCTTTTGGAAGGTCGTCGCGAATACACATTTTGGCCTGTTCCGTTGCATTTTCTGGTGGCGGGGTGTTCCGATCGGTAATGGATTTGTGTTGTCTATTCACGGGGCTCGAGGGCTGATAGGTAGGTAGGATGTGGAATAATTCCACCACACCAGGTTTATTTTTTATTAAAATGCTCATTTGTGCCCTGCCCTTTCATGTTGCCGTGTTGGCTTGTGTGGAGGTTGCGCGTGGAGCAGAGGAAGATTTTTGGAGATCACGATTCACAAGTGATGGGCACGCCTTTGGCCGGACAGCCTTATTGCTCGCGGGGTGCTTCTCCGGGGTCATTTCATGTCGGTGTTGTGAAAACCCTAATAGAGAATCGGCTTCTACCAAGGGTCGTTGCAGGGGCAACTGTAGGATCGATCATGTGCTCTATCACTGCCACCCGGACATGGTGAAATTGCAAATCTTTTAAGAGGACTTGTTGCCTACTCTCAGATTTTTTGATCAGCTGGGTGGTATATTTGCCATCGTTAGAAGGATTCTGACCTTGGTTGTTGTGCATGAGATCAGGAAGCTACAAAGGATGATAGGGACTTGACATCCAATATGACCTTTCAGGAGGCCTGCGATATGACCGGGAGGGTCTTGGGAATCTCTGTGTGTTCTCCTAGGAAGCACGAACCCCCTAGGTGCCTTAATTATCTTACTTCCCCCCATGTTGTGATATGGAGTGTTGTGACTGCTTCCTGTGCCTTTCGGGGCTGTTTCAGGCCCAACAGCTGGCCAAGGATAGGAATGGGGAGCTTGCGCCTTACCATACCCCCTTTCAGGTTGGGCCCGAGGAGTCATCATCGGGCATTGGGGTACGGAAGTGGAGAGATGGAAGCCTTGAGAGTGATCTGCCCGTGATGCAACTCAAGGAGTTGTTCAATGTCAAATCACTTTATTATCAGTCAAGCCAATCATCATATTGCAATGTTGTTGAGGCTCAAGGAGCTAGTTAGAGCATATGGAGGAGACTTTGCAGCCAAGGTATGTTCACAACAGGAGAATCTTTATCTCCTATTTTTTTCCAATCAGCTAATTTCTTACCTTTTTACAAAAATCAGGTACTTTTCAATTAATAAAATATCCCAAAAACATGTCAATTTTTACAAAAATTTCAGAGAATCTACAACCAAGTACGTTTTCTTGTGTTGCTTGGTTCAAGGATTTGTAAAATGCTTATCAGTTTTGTACAATTTCTCTTTTGAATCGAGTAAAATAAACAAACTTAGTGATTGATGCCAGGCAGTTTAGGTTTTAACATAAATTATCAAGGTTAACTGGTGGCAAGGGGATCAAATTTGAAGAATAAGTCATTAATTTTCATCCAAAGCCTTCCTTTTGCTCTTGTTATAAAAACATCCAATTTACTTTCCCTGTAAACAAGTGGCATAACACAATATTCTCTTGTGAAACATAGTTTGTGCCTCATATTTCAATTTTATAGACTTATTTTTGGATTTGACTACTATCTAGCAATAGTTTACTTATTGTTTGCAAATATCCTCACAACTTTGTTAGAGTTGTCTATCATCTTGCTCAAAATTGTCACGTGAGGGCTCATATTTATTTCAACATGTGAATCATCATATTTGGTTCCACAGTCTCTCTTTTCTCCTTGCAAATAGTTTGCTTTCGTGAACTCAATTTCAGGTTGCTTTCCTTTCCTATTTTCCGTTCCGTGTGTACATGTTTTCAATGATTGCAACTAAGTAGTTGTGTTTTTACCCAAACAATGTTTGTATTTGCAAATAATTAAAGGTTTTGATGGGTTTCAAAGGTTCTTCATTACCAGTAAGTTTGATTATCTAGAGAGAGAAAAAGGAATTATGTGTTTGGTTTATTGGCTGTGCTGGTTCAGCCTTGATACTAACATATGATGCTCTACTTTGGACTGATGGCCATTATTTCTTACAAGCTATGATACAGTTGTGAATGATGTAAGCTTATGTGCATTGCTAAAGACTCATGGTAAAAACTTGGATAGCTGATTGTTTGGATATAAAAATGCTTCAATTGGTGTAGATCCATGTTGTTTATCAATAGATACTATAGAAACGTGGGTTGATGACCATTTTCGTACCACACAAAAATGCTTAACTTTAAATGGAGATGGACGTTTGTATTTTATGGGCCCTTTTTCTTGTAATTTGATTTATCGAACTTTTCAGCCATTTTTTACTTTCTTCCCTGTTGTTTGTCGACTTGCATGCTAATAGATTCCAAATTTGAATTTAAATGATCTATAAATACAAAGGTGTGCTAGTGCATTTAGAACAAGTTAAAAATGTGAGATTACATAAGCACAACCATATTGAAGTTTTAAAGAAATAACCTATTATGTTTTGACATCCTCGTACCAAATGACCGATTTATAGTATATAGAAGCATGTATATCTTGATCCTAATCAACTCACTACATGCATTGCAAAGATAAGCATTGGGCTCCTTGCACCATACAAGACTTCTTGTTGAATGCATTGCACTTGTTTGTTGATTTTCGCATTGTTATCTTGTTAGGGGCTTGATAAATATCAAGGAAGCTACATGTTTCTTTGGTCTAGCATAGGCCCAAAAATAATTTGTTTTCCTTACATACTATGCAAACCTGGACACTAGATCAGGGTTCTGGCAAAAGTAAGATCAATTTCCTAGTGATTTGCAAGTGATCTAGGCAAATTGAAATATGTTTTCGCACATTAAGGCATGAAAACACATTCGAACAATCAGATTCAATCGAATACACAAAACTATTTTGGACAGTAGCAATCATTTGTTTTCCATATGGAATTGGCCAGTAGTTGACAAAAATGATCAACAGGGTTTGGCAATCTGCTCTCTAAGAGTTAAACATATTTCTTCCAACATCCAAATCAGATGAAATCGAATACTATCCTAGAAACCCTAATTTTTGTAAACACTTTACTATTTTACTATTTTTCTATAATCCATGACCTCTATTATGAAATTAAATCTAAATTGTTTCTAATTACAGTGTGTTACGGTTAATAAAAATACAATTTTCACCTGCAAATAAGTGTAAATATATTATCTCTAGCCTTATCACCTACAAATATTTTTACTCCTGATTTACTCATTGCAATACTCTGGAACCATGTAGGGGCGCTGCTTAATGATCTCAACTTCCTAAAAGTGACAATAATTGGGGGAAAGCCTCCACAATGCTCTTCTCCTCCCCTGTCACAAGAAAACCTTTCTCTACTTCATTATCTTTGTAGTAAGCCATCATATTTTGAAATTCGTAGATTCCATACTCCTTTGTAGAGAACCAAGGAGATTTTTGTGAAGACACCTATCCATACCCATTTACCCTCATGCACCTCCGTTTCAGATATTATTTTATGAGCATTGCTTAATATAATTAATTGAATAGATGGAGGAGCACATTTTATAACAAAGCATACCTTAATGGCATCGGCATTTGAGCATCACTTCTGCACCAATATTTGGGAGGGGTAGGGCTCAAGTTTTGCATTGGCAAAGAGGTTGACGACAAAGAGATTGGGAAAGGCAAATGAGTTTTCCAGGGACCCAAAGACATCGAAAGCGCCCTTGTACATATTATTATTTCGCCGGCCATTTCTCGCAAATTCTTTACAAGACATTCAAAGTGATCAATGCACAATCAATATAAAAAGACTAAACATCACATATGTTAGCATAAACTAGAACCAAAGCCGTAAAATTTGAAGCCTTAATTTATGGTTTGCAAGTCTCATGACCTACCATTGACACTACAAACATTTTTTAAAAATTCATTATAAATTTGACTTTATAATCATTTGTCAAACATTCGTGATGTTTAGGCACAGAGGAAAGAATTGTTGCCTGCATTTGAATGCAAGGTTCAAGTGCTGATCTCTTGTATGTTGTGAGTTGTAGCCTCCGCAATCCATCCACATTTTCCAAGCTTTTATACCCGACACCTCCAAGGAGGTATCTAATCTCAACTCCTTCAATGATCTGCAATGTTGTACACCTTGTATTTTCTCAACTTTGTAGCAATCTTTCAGTTCAAATTCTCGGAGAGATGCTAATTCTGCAAAACTTGGAAGCTTGTCCAATTCTGGGCTGCCAATTATCCTAAGCTTTTGAAGATTTACCAGATGACCAATACCCCTCATATTCCTCAATATTTCACAATAACTCAAGTCTATGTTCTTGACTCTGGTTGGCAGGGCTTCTATCTCCTTTAAACAACGATTTTTGTGTAGTTCGAGACTCTCAAGGGTTGGACAACAGTCTTTAGAAATTTAAATCTTGAACACTTTAGTGTTGTCTAGGCTTATCCACTTAAGGCTACAGTGAAGAAGTATCTGACCCTATCCCAAAATCCAATTCGCTAAGAGGGCACTTGGTTATCTGCAAACTTTGAAGATTAATCAGTTGCCTAACTGATTTTGGTAAATAATGGTGGGAATGCATATTAGATTCTATCAACCCTAAACTGTAGGGGGAAACTCCCAACCCCCCCTCTCCAGCCACCTCTTAAATTTAGGGGCTAAAATAGTGGAGCTCCTATTTTTAGGCCTAGATTCTATTATTTCCTGTAGCTGGCTTTAAAAATAAGCATGGGACCTTCTACTGCAAGAAAATAGGAACCCAAGCCCCTCCATGGGACCATGCCCTAAGTTTAGTAAATAAATTTCTAAATGCTAGGGACAATTAACTCTCATAGAAGCTTGGGACTTTTGGTGAGAGTGTGGTTTTATTTATATAGTTTTTTTAGGGAAGTTTGGAGGGGGATAAAAATAGAAGCGAAATAGTTGGGCCGAGAGAACTAAGTTGACTACCTAAAGTTTAAATTTTCTTCTTGTTTGTGATCATTGTGATGTTGCACTGGATAGCTGAACTAATAAAACTCTTATTTTGATTGATTCATGTATTTCATTCTTATCTGTGCTTGTTACTCTTGAGTATACCCTTCTTCTAACATTCTTATATTAAGTGTTGAATATTTGTGTGTTCAGGTTTGCAAGTGAGTATTTGCTCCATCAATATAGTGTTCTAGTACTGGACTAATTTTTGTTACCTTGAGACCATACTACTTAGTTGACCTCCAAAATTAATGCGCTCATTAAATGAAATGACATGGCTTTTTTTTACGTCTACAAAACTGAAGGTCTACGAAGAAAGACAGAGAATTTTTTTGGAGACTTAAAGAGTCTTTACCATCCTCGTAGGTAAATATGTATAAAAGATATAAAAGAAGGCTAAACAGTTATGATAAACTTGGACAATGTTTAGACGCCGAAATTGTTCTCATGTTATTTGGATGCATCTTTGGACGCTGTCAAATGCTCTGTTCTCATGTTATTTGGATGCATCTTTGGACGCTGTCAAATGCTCTGTCTATGTTTTCTGTCACTTGGGCATTCCGTTAATCAGGTTAACCTACATTTTCTGATTCTTTTTGTAATTTAATACCACTCTGTAGGTGTTTCATTCTGGTTCAAATTTTGAATCTTCAGCATATTATGATTATGATGTTTAAATATACATTAATGTCATTTCGAAGATTTATTTGTATTGGGAAATTAACAGTACCCAAATTTAGCAGTATTGAGTTTCATGAAGACTTAGGGGAAGTTCTTGATGTTAACTTCTTGTTGTTTCATTCTGGTTCAATTCGAATAATAGGTGTTTCATTCTGGTTCAATTCGAAGATTTATCTGTATTGGGAAATTAACGGTACCCAAATTTAGCAGTATTGAATTTGATGATTTTGGGGAAGTTCTTGAAGTTAAATTGAATGGAAGATAATGTTTCCAAATTTTGATGTAAGGTACAACTTCTTCTTCGACAGAAAGAAAATTTATTGTTTTAGTTATATACAAATTGAATATGTATCTTCCCTAAGTTTGCCTTGTAGTAGTTACAGTCTTTGATCAAAAGCTTTTGTAGTATATACTAGTTCTTTGAATTTATGGGGAAAGTCTCTCGTAAATTTTTCTTTTATTGAATGTTTTGTAGATCTGAGTACCTAGATTATCTGGAAATGCAAGAAAAATCACACGCAACTGTCATTTCAGAACATTAGGGTGGGAAAAGTTAACTGTACCTGATTGCCCATGTCATGATATGCAGCCACTCCCTCTTCTCTGAAATTAGTTCAACAGATTTCATTTGAATTGAGAAAAGTAGCACAAGAAGTGGGACAACCAGCAGTCATGTCTCAAAAAGAATCGCAGGCCAGCCTGCCCTAATGGGCCAGATGACCCTTCCATTTCACAGATCACAGCAACCCCCATATTTTGACAGGCTTCTTGGCATTCTTTTAGTAGGGGATTCTATTTCCGTGTCGAAGCTGCCATGAGAAATTTTGATAAGAAGGTTTTAACTTCAATCCATGACAGCGCTCATATATATCTCACAAATCCTGATGTTGGAAAGATTATGGTGATTCAGGGCACGCCTGAAGAAGTTCAATAAGTTACAGATGTATGCATGGAAGCCGCAGATGAACTTGTGGCGTTAAGCCTCAAAGATTTAAAACAGGGGAAGCAGAATGAATTTGTGGTGTTATATGGGGTGCTTCTGTGTTGAGCCCTTTCAATTTGGGAGAACCTACACTGTGCTGCAGGAAGTGGGCATTGGAAATGTTGTGGCTCTTTCCATCTTTCCATCCATTGATCAATCTTTTGCAGGAAAGAATTATCCTAAAGGTAGTAAAATTGCAGTCAAGGAGCCCAGGCTTATACAAGCTGAATGCGGTCTGGTTTTCGTTGAAGTGAACAATCCCTTGTGCATTGAAACGGTATCGTCGAGCCTTCCTACTGCTGCCAATCTAATTGTTAGAGTGAGTACAGAAAGTTTTGGTTATTGGATGGATTGTGCATCGAAAGCTTTTGAGGCAAAAGAGTGGGAGAAATGTATCAGAACGTCGACAAAATGTGAAGTAATCCACTCCAAATTAGGAACGACTGTGGATGAAGTGTATGTTTATAACATGTATGGAATGAGATGGGTGTCAAGAATGTATGTTCATAAATATGCCGAAGCGCTATCAGATGCAGAGTCATGTTGTAAGCTCGATGCTTACCACTCAGGTGGATTTCAGGCCAAGATTTAGTCACTGTTATCTGTGGGAAGATATCAGGATGCATTCCGTTTCCTTGAACGTTCCTGCGGGCTTGAACATTTAAACGAAGACGAGAAGAAAGTATTCACTTCCACTTATCGTAGATTTGGTGAAAGCTATTTTCATATGGGAGACGCCATTATAGAAGGAGCAGGAGTAGGTGTGCACAGGCCGAGGTTGTGTAAGCAGGATGGGGATTTCATTGGGCCCGTAGAGATCAGAATGACAAGCAATGATGATTGCAGGGGTTTGTTTTGACAGAAAATATAGAAACAGGTAGGGTGATTCGATCAGCAAGGCTTTGGCCCTCTCTTACAAACCTAAGGAGGATCCCGTTAGTAATGGGCTGCTTCAAAATGTGAAAGATGCCCTGAGTTCGTGTGGTGACAAATCTTTGCAGCTTTTTCTTTCTCACGCCACATGCATCCCCAATCATTTGTCACACTTCGTTCCCAAAATGTCGGATTTCTTTGCCGATAAGAACGATTCGGCTAATTGCAAGAATGCTGCGCAATTACAGATCGGTGAAATATAAGAGAAGATCGTCCTTCACATAATAAAACGCATTGCATTGGGCGACTCTTCTCCAGCCGCAATTCAACAAATTGGAAAGAAATCAGTCATCTTCAACCCTGTTTCGAATTCTGCAAACAGGCTGTTTTATGGAGTATGGCTGCTAGCTTCCTTTGTAAACCATTCATGCGCGCCCTGCGCAGCAAGAATAAATTCTGGCGATATTACGAGGATTCATGCAACCAAACCGATTGAAAAAGGGCAGGAAATCACCATCCCTTATTTTCCTGTTTTTGTCCCTTATTGTTTACGAAAGGTATCTTGCAAAGCCTTCGGCTTTTCCTGTAAGTGCAAAAGATGCGAGGAGGAAAGAAAGATAATACAATCCGAGGAGCCGATTTATGATATGCTTTGCAATGAGTATTTGACAGCCTTCGATTCCTCTATGAAGCATCGGCCTGATCGTATCTTGAATGGCCTAGATGATCATGCAAATCACTTTCTCTTGTCACTTTGCACATGGAGATCGTATAGATTCACTTTTCTATTAAAGAGCAGGTCATGCTATGTGTTGATCGACTGGATATCATCAAAGGAATTCCTCAGAAGATTCGGCATTTGAGAAGTTCCTGGAAGAGAATCCAACTTGGAGAGACAAAGTGGTGTTAGTTTAGATAGAATTTGTCAAACAAGGAGGGATGTTCTGAGTGTATGTTTACTTTCTCATGTCGAGTCATGATTTTGTAATTGTATGTCTAGTGTGTTTGACCATATACCCATAGGATATTCTGTACTCTATGGCTTTATTGGGGTTCTTTCTTCCAGTTCTTGAATCTACACAGAATATTCTGTATTCCATTTCTTGAAGCTCTAACAATCTAAGTCTAGTAGTAAAACGTCAAGAGCATGCAAATGTCTGTAAATTTCTATAATTTTTAGAATGTTTCTAATTTCTGTTGATTTCATATTTTTTGGTGCACCCTTTAGAGGTTTTAGCTGAGAATAAAATTTGAAACTCAAAATAAAAATGAATGTACTAAAATTGAAAAAGTTGAGCCAAAATTGATTTTGATTTATAGATTTTGTACTTTTCTATCAGGTATCAAATGTATTTAATGCCAAGATATTGCTAAGTAGGTTAAATTGGCCAAACTGAATGTTATACATAATGATAACATAACGTAGTTTTCAAGCATCTTGTTGCAGTTATTCTAAATTATTAATTGCGACATGATGAAAATAATTTGTTATTTCTTCTTGTGGGGTTTTGCTTCAGGGGTGAAGACTGGATCAACTGGTTCATTCTATTTGAGCAACAATCTGTTGTTGGACGTCGAGGAGGCAACAAAGGCTTTGGATCTCTCTTCCTGCTCTGCTTCAACACGTCACTGCATACAGATAGGGTGTGAGTATTAAAACTCCTTTTCATATTTTTATTTTCACAAGCCGCATATCGGAGAGGCTCACCTAAACATGAAAAATGATGCTCTTCTTGTGGGTATAATGTTATTGTGGTTACAGTTTCAATTTGTTCTCTAGAAAGGGCTGCATTGAAAAACCCATTTAGGGAGGACGATTCTCCATTGTTTCCCTTCCTATGCAAAACAAACTCCAATCTTGACCTGAGTTGAGACAACACATCCCTGAAACCATTCTTGGAAGATGTCAGACACAAGCCGATATCTTAAATGTTGGATGACAAATCCCCAACAACAATAGGAAAATCTGAAACCTCTTCCTATGTGTTGAATCCTATGTGTTGAAAATTAAAATTAACAAGCGTCTATGCTTCATTTGCATTTGTGATAGAAAGGCGTCCCATACAAATGGCACGCATGAGATTTCTCCTTAGAATATCTACTATCACAGCCATGTGCTTTGTATCGATTGGAGACCAATCTTTGGCTGCAATTTGAGAAATGACGAGTTTCAGATTATCATAGGTATAATCTATTTTATTAACTATTCGTGCTAGTTCACTTAAGGTCTGCTGATAGTATTTGGATCTGTTGTAAGGAGCCATAGTTGTGATCTCCGCCTTCCCCATACATTTTTACAATGAAATTTTCTTTGGATTTACTGCATATTTAATAAATTTTCTCATCAAATTCTTGTATGTGGTCCTCTACGTCAGATGCATCCTCATCCTTGATGCCAATGTAGAAGAGTTTGAAAAACTTTTTGTCATGCTCCACTAAATTGATCCCACTGAAAGCGCTGAAAGAAGATTTTGTATCCTTATCTAAGTGAAAATCCTGTTGCACCGAAGAAAAATTAATAATTTTCAAATATGGATTTACCGCCCATTCTCAACAAGGCCTTAAATTTAAATCAAATGAGAGTATGATGTTCAGACTACCTTCCTTTTTGTTAAATATTGTGAGATTGCTGACAGCAGCGTTGAGAACAGAGAGAAGCGTATCCTCTTGCTCACTTCGCTCAAAACTGCACAGTCTCTTGAAGTCATTAAGAATAATTTTTGGTCCTTGAACCAAAGCCTCTGTAATAGTTATGGTCCCTACTTGCAAGTGCATTCCAGCCATCTATAGGATTACAAACAAGCACAAATAGGAATAGTATAACAAGAGTCATTTTAATAGTGACTCCAAATTCGCTGCGTACTCCAAAGTCTGTTATTAATAGGTCTCCTAATGAGCTCCCCTGGGTATCAAATTTTTTAACCTTCCATCTTGTTTTTCTTGCACATTAAGTTATGTTTACTTATCCGGAAATAAGACTCGATGATTACTTTGTTATTTGTCAGTTCTTTTCATATTGAGTTTATAAATTGTGTCAAAGACTGTGATCTTGTAACTATTTTTAGAATTATGATAAATACAATATGGAGGAAGCATTCTATCATTTGAGATTTTGTGCACAATAAGTTATGTTTAGTTTCTAAGATTTCTGAGAATAAGTCTTGATTATTAATCTCTATTTTAACTACGTATGTAATCAACATTTTTATTAGTCTTGATAAGTCCACGTTTTCTTGTTTAAGTAGTATGAATACATTCAAAAATACAAAACCAAAATTATATGTATATATGCACACACTATGTGAATAATGTATATGTTGTGCATGTCAGCTATTATGTTCTAAAGTGATTTTCCTATATCAGTGTAGCAAAATTTACCTTTTTGGCTTTCCCAGCAAGGTGCTCTAACTTTTTACATTTGGGAAGTAATTTGCTTCACTTTTAGACACTCAGTGTTGTAAGGGATTTCGGTGACTACTAGGTTAATTAGCTCCTCCTTTCAACCTATTCCAGCTACAATTACTCACACAAATGGTGATAGATTAGAGAAATTGCGCCCCTCGCCGCGAGCAACTACTGAGGCATATCCATCCTCTTTTTCTCACATTAGATCATGTGGGTCTGTTGTTCTTTGGAGTAGAGGATTATCTAGCCTCTTTGTCCACATTTTTAGTAGTACAGACAGACACACATTACCAACTTCCTTACTAGTTATGCAGGATCATCAACCATGGATGTTAGGGGAATTTTCAGGATACATTCTTGCACATTCCCAAGTTTGAAATTATTGTGGAGGGGCAGTGATTCGTTTATTATTCCTGTACATGCAAGTCATTTGGTTTTACCACAGCCGAGCCATACCAGGAAGACGTCTTGCCTCACATCTATATCCATTTGAACGCAGCTCTATCCACGACAGAACTGTGTCGGTCTAGTAGACAATAGTTTTAAAGCTTGGAATTTGAAAATCATAATCCTCCACATCGACAGTTTTGGCATCCATATCTGCCATTGACATGTATGTCATTTCCTTGTATGTTCATATTTGTATTGTTCTTGCTGTGATGGTATAGTTTTTGCATTGATCTGTGGTATACAGTCATTGTGTGGAGCTCTTACCACTATGATTTGATAGGCAAGAATTCATTGTTGATTACTTTGATGGGCGATAGATTTGCGCTATACCTATATTGTTGATGCAGATGTCACTTGACTATAATTATATGCATACATCTGTGTATCTGCATAGTCTAACCTCAACATCCAGCAATCAAATCCCTTCACTATCGTACAAGCTCATTGGCTCCTCTTCGCTTGCATGCAGTTCTTTTACTTGCTATCTATTGCCATGAAAACACGTGCATGCATGTGCCATCCGCTGTTGTGAAGTGGTTTTCTTTTAAGTGGGTTTGCAATGTGTATTTTGAAAGATCTCTTCTATGTGGATTTCAATACACGCGTAGATCTGGTACAACATAAATTGAGCCCCTCTTTTGTTAATACAAGTATCAAAAAAGATTCAACGCTTCATTCTACTGTGCACACCTTCCAATATCTACCATCTGAAACCACTCTTCTCAGTTTCAACAAAGTACATGGTATTGGTGTGTTATTATTTCTTTTCTAAACTTGCAGTAATAATTGTAATTGTAATTGGAAAATTACCATGTCTTACGTCTCTCGCATTAATATTTTTCTTCTTCCTCCCACATTTGTAATTGTTATATGCTCTAATAGATATGTTGCATTCTCGGTAAGGAATATTTTGCTTTGGCTACTATAAATTCTGTGATTGTAGATGTTCTTTGTTATGAATTATATGTTAATTGGTTTTTTCTATGTGCAGGGAGATATCTAATCACCCAGAAGCATATGTTAGAAGATCGTCTCTTTTTTCAGCATCTCGCATATTGATAGCTCTCCATCCATCATTTATAGCAAAATCTTTAAGTGGTGGTGATGCTGAGATTGCTAAAGGGTTGGAATGGATTCACACTTGGGCTCTTCGTGTTGCGTAAGTTGATTCTGACTTTGAGTGTTATGCGGTATGTACCATATATTAAGTTTAGTGGAATTATTGATTAGTCTTTACTGTAAGTTACACCTTACAGTTCATGACCATCCATATCTATTTCACTATTTATTTGATAAACAAACAGAAACTGAATGTGTTAATAACTATTGACGATTTTAGATATACAAATTTTTTTGAGGCATATAGCATTTAACATTTAGGATTTATTATCTTAACAAACCACCTTGGAGAATTGAACTGATTGAGGAAAATACCAATTAATTATGTACTCCATATGTACTATTTTAGACCTTTTGGGGTGATGACAAAAAAACATCTGCAGAATAGTGAACAAGTATGCAAAACCATTTTTAATGTCATCCATATTCGTCTTACAACAACATGTTCAAACAAGTCTGCATAGTCTGCACTGCTGCAATAGTTGAACAAGAGTTTCCTTAAGGACATGTTAATAATGTATGTTATGGAATTGGCTTAAAGTAAATGTCAGTCTTGAAGTAGCAGAGTCAATCTGAATTATCTATGGCGATAACTAGCTTCTCTCAATATTTCTCTCCTTACAATTTGAATGATTTTTTATTCTTATCATCATTGCCATCTTCTTTTGGGTCAACGATGGAGGAGGAAACTTGAATATTGCTGAAATTTTAAGGTCATTGTAAAGAGTGGATAAATTGTCTATGTTCATGTAGGATAACATGTTCTTACTCACGCCATGCAGAATCACTTTAATATGTGCCGTCAACTTCTTGTTTGACTGGAATAAATACACCATTACTTGTTTTGCATATTGCAGGTTTAGTAAATGCTGGAAATTGTGTTGAGTTGGCAGCACATCTTAATGTTGATGGATTTCTAGTCGGAGGGGCTTCTCTGAAGGTTGGCTGCAAACTGTTTTACCCTCTTTATACCTTTTCGCTGAAGTTTTTCAAGCTCTCCAGATTGTTTACTTCAATACAAACTTTTCTCATCCTGGCCTACAAAAGCTCGTGGTCAAGTTATGCTTGGAGGTGACTATACTCTTTGTTATGTGAGCTTGTATCATCAAAATAACTTCAAGTATAAGAGCAATGTTATTATGTATTGTATTTTCAAGTTACCCATCACATTATGCAAAGGCTCAGCATAGGCATGCCTTGTTATTAAAGATGGCCTTTTTATGAAAGGTTGATGGTTTCTTGTTATATGTTTAATTCAACCTCAGTATTTTAATGAGATGTTTGTCTGTTATAAATTTTCAAGTGACAGTTGATAAACGCAACAAGTCATTATAATCTTTGTTTTCATGTAGACTAAAGATGAGTTGCTTGGTGCTATTGATAGTAGAGAATTGTATCAAAGTTGAGACAATCAAAGCGAAGAACATGAAATGACAACTGCCGATAGAGAGACACTGACTCAAAATTAAAGTTAAGAAAAAAACCTCAAAGTAGCACCAGGGAAGCAGATAGATCGCTTGAAGTTGGGGGTGGATAGGTGTTCATATTGTATGCAAAGGGTTAACGGCATTTAGGCACCCTTTTGCATTTTATCATTGTATTTAAAGGGTTAACAGTATTTAGACACCCTTTTGTATTTTATCTTATTTGATATTAATAAAATGTTTGTGGACCCACTTGTTGGGCACAAGATTCAAATCAAATTGTTTTTAATTTATAATATTCCTTACCAGTCTACTCTGACATCATAGATGATATGTAGCCGTCGATTGCACTATATGATATTTGGTTATTATTTATTCTTGAAATTCAGATTTTTCATTCTTTAAATTCGTATCGTCTCTAGAGAGACAATAAAAATTGAAATTAGTATTGTCTCTAGAGAGACAAAATTAGTATTTTGTATTGTCTCTAGCGAGACAATAATGATATTGTCTCTAGAGAGACAAAAACTATATTGTCTCTCAAGAGACAAAATATGTATCAACCTATATTGTCTCTAGAGAGACAATAATTAGAGACAATATTAGAGACACCCGCTTTGAGACAATAATAGAGACAATATACAACTTTTTTATTGTCTCTATTTGAGACAATTTGATCAAGTATTGTCTCTATTATTGTCTCAAAACACTTGAAATGGCCGAATTATGCTTTGCATGAAAGAGAAATATGAGAACCATTCTCCTTTTGAGGATCTCTTGGAGAATGTAATCGATGCACTCGCTCGTCCCTTAATGTAGATGAGCAAACGAAGTATGACAAGGTCGATGCAAAAGCCTTGATGTTGATCACTCTACGCATATCTCGATGAGGTGTAACCACACATACGGAATGCAACAACATCAAAGGTAGCCTAGAATACTCTCTCAGTAATCTACGACACAAAGAATTTGACAAAAATTCTTCATCTCCAATCAAAGCTTCATACCATGAGTATGCAAGAAGGAAAGAAAGTGGAAGAATTCTTGCGTTGTGCGGCGGAATTATGAGCAGAGCTTTGCGTACTTAGAGAAATAGTTGAAGATAAGTTTCGGTCCCACTCACACTGTGATCTCTTCCATCCCAGTTCAAGGCATTCATGACCATATTGACCATCACACAAAAGGAGGAGAGCTTTCTTGAGCGGTGATTTTTTATGCAACACAAAGAAGCCATTCGATAAAGTGCAAGAAGAGTTTGAGGACAAATCATTGATCTCGAGAAGAAGAAGATTGAAGCCTCATAAAGGAAAATAAGAGAAGAAGACATAGAAGAAAACATAGAAGAAACCACAAAATCCACAAAAGAATAAAAATTCTCAAAAGGCCAATCAATGGTGTCACATATATACCATGAATACGCATGAAAGCTGTGAACTGTTGTACAATGGTTGCACACACAAACATTCTAGAGAAGAGAGCACATCTAGCTGAGGTGATTCACAAAAATGCAAGTGGCATCCTCTTGGAAAGAAGTAGAAAGGACATGTCGCAGCCCAGCTAGATGATGACACAAATGAAGATGTGCCAGAATCATCACATTGTGGCGCATAAGAAGATGATTTGATTCTATTCTCCCAAACATCACATCCATTAGAGAATGTTGGTTGATAGATTCCAGCGCCAACAAACACATGACGGGTGATAGAAATTTGTTTGATTCATTGACTGATCGACCCACTAGAGATCGGGTTTGTATTGTAGACAACAAGGAGTATGTATCAAAAGGAATAGGCAATATCACCATTCCTCCCGGGACAAGAAGATGTATTCTCACGAAGGTTCTCTATGTCCCTTGCTTGACAAAAAAATATCATGTCTATCTATTAGCTACTTAATCACAAGCTGAAGGTGGAGTTCTTGGTTCAGAATGTCATCAAATCATGTCTGATATTTCAAGACGTATGATACTTGCTACACATATTTTGAAGGATCGTTTATTTGCATTAGATGCAATTTCATCCTCTATACTTGCGCTATTCGGCTAAATAAATTTCCTAATTGTTAAGAGGGCGTGCAAATGGGGCACGTAGGCGCACTCAAGTGTCGGATAGGGAGGGGCATGCCCAGGAAGACAAGTTTGGGACTTAGCTGATTTTGCATAAGCATGGGCTACAAATAGGAAAAGGAGATCGAGTGCAGATTACACAAAGATAAAGAGTATGAAGACTTCGCATCTAAGCAAGCGCTATTTTTGGAACAAAGTGGAAGAGAAAAGGTCATGCATAGTTTGTGCTAATAATAGGATTAAGATAGAGTAATCTATTATTAGCCTTGTTGTAAAAGCATGTGGTTGTTGGTGCATGGCTATTTTGAGCATGCAATCTATTTTGAGATGCATGGGCGGTAAAGGGAAAGTCCCAACTCCTATATAAATTAATTGATCCGCATAGTTTTGGAAACCATGTATTAGATATCGTTTGTATTGTAGAGTTATGTTGCCCTAATGTTCTAGTGTGCACGACTCTCTGGTTCACACTTATGCTTATGTATTCATCCTCTGTCACTTGATGAATTAATGCAATGGATAAATGTGGATGGATTAGGGTAATTGATGTATCTGATCATGGTATTTGTATGGTGAATCAAATCATAATAATAGTTTGCTTTATTGCTTCTTTATTATATGTATTTCAACTTGATCTCATGGATTTGAGCTGATTATGTTGGAATGTACACTTTGATAATTGTTAATATGAACTTGCATGTTAACATCTTGACAAAAAGTACAAAATAGGGACCTAGTAACTTTGTGTGCTTAGGGTGAGCGTTTAGATTTATCTCGAATGAAGTGCCAATGCACCAAGGAATTTGAGTGGGAAACATGAGACTACATTTTCATTATATTGTCGGGACCTCTTTTCAAACTATTTACCATGATGTTTCATGATGATGGCGGATCGATTGAATATTTGTATTTCCCACATTTTTATAGCCTCAATTATCTATTGACTACTTTATTCATAGACATGATTTGACTTGGATTTGATATATTTTGGATCGTATGTTGGGTAAGTGCACGAAATTGGGGGGCCAAAAAGTGAACAAGGATGTGAGAAAAAGTAAAACGCATATGAATTTTGTTAAAACACACTCGCATTTTAGTTTGTTTGGCTCGGGAATCACCAAAGCATAACATGTACCCGTTATATAACACGTATGCATTATGTTGAGTATAAACAAAAAAAAAAGAGGCCCGAGCCTCTATCATTTTTCCTCCCTCAAATGCGAGTTTCAGAGCTTGTTCATGCCCTCACGTTTTTCCATTCAGTTGGATCTCAAGCTCAAAGGATCATTTCTGGATCACTAGGATGATCTGAATCAATGATGAGGCCACGGAGAAGAGGTAAGCACATTTATTTTCTCAAAATTGCATTGAAATATGATAATTATAGATTAAAATTTGAATTGAGTACATATTTTTATTGTTACTGAGTTAGAGGTTAGGGAATTAACCACAACCAAACCCTGTTATTCTGAAATCCCTCCCGACACTTTGACAATTATTCAACATACCTCGGGTATACAAGAAGATTTAGCAACCCAAATAGTTGAAAAATAAATTGAAATCGAGGATTTAATAAAAACAATGAGGGATGCACAATCTACAAACCCCACAGCGCCTCTCTTGCAAACACATTGGAGGCATTACTTGCTCAAATTGACGCCATGATAGGGAAAATTGATCATTGGACAACTTACATAGAGGGTTGCGGGGTTTATTATTCCAACAAAATGGCATATGTGGATGTAAAGAAAAAGAAATTTCAAAATAACTCATATGCACCTTATTCATGGACCCCGACACTAATCTTACTATTCCATTGACATGTAAACGATTTCCCACCCATTGGTGCAATAATAATTTGATTAGAAATAATTTTTGGGACCGATGGTGGATGATGTTTGATCTTCCACCTTGTAATAATAACGAGGTGCCACTATAATTTCTGAGGAAACTCTATTGCGAGTTTATCCTCAACGAGATCCCAAATTATTTTGATTTTTGAGATTTTCAGGGCCGAGGAAAAGGATCTGCATAGGATTGACTAGGTGCACAACGTGCACCTATTCAGTAGTGTAGATTCCCCACACAGAAGCCCCCACACCCTGAGATTTTCCCTCAAGTAGTGAAGGAGGCAATAGAGATTGATACACTCCACGCGCTTCAGGGGCTATCTGCGACCCTTGTTCGACATACGAGGGAGATTTCTGAGTTAGATGCTCACAGAGGTACACAGAGTATTCCCTCAGGGAGTAATAGCATGAGGTAAAATTTGTTCTTGTCATGTGGTAGCATATGTTTGGGGCCCGAGGAGGACGATACTTTCATACATACTGCGATTCTGGTGCACCTGGTGCTAGGGATGAACACGATAATGTCACTATGTCAGATGTCCTTTTGAGTGAGACATTTGGATTACATTTATCGGCGTCACCTTCGTAGGTAAATTTGTTATGTGTGTTACAAAATTTTTGGAGTACCTGATTTACTTATATATGTTAAATTTTTGAAATAATTATATTTGTACATGTACATGCATTGATATTACAAAGCACATAGGAGGCACATCTTCATCCCGACCACGGGCGTCAAGCATCATACATATGCATACATTCACAGAGGTACTTTAGAATGTTAATTATGTAAAATTTTCACATACATGTGTACATATATATATATATATATATATATATATATATATATATATATATATATATATATATAGTTTTGAAGTCAAATATATGTATGTTGTTGTATGTCCATCTAACTCATGTGATATACATGTTTGATAAAGATGTTGACTTCACTAGACACCCCACCATCTCTGCGACAAGTAGATAAAGTTGTTCTTTGTTGCGATTTCATACGTGCAAAGCAACTCACTAAGGTATTCAAACAACATGTAAATTTTGTTAAATTTCTGGTGTAATTCATATTATGTGAAATTACATGTTAGACTTAATGTCTTTCATTATAGAATTATTAAATTATTTTAATAATTTCCTTCTTTGTGTGTATGTAGGAGTTACTGTGATAGGGTGCAGCCTTGTTCATTTGATTCACAAGCGTGGCATGGTAAAAAAATAGTTCTATATTGATAAATTAGTTAAAATATTTTCATTATGTAGATACATGTACTTAGCTCTATTTTCAATAATTCGATGTTAGATTTTCTAATCTTATGTGTATGTATGGAACTTCAACCCCCTCCATTTTGACTTGAGGGCACGAACTCCTCTATCTCATCATCTTCATACCCTGTTTGTACTGCAGGAGCTCCCTGATGACTCGTCTCAACTTGCGGTAAGTTTGTGTATTTATGTAAATACTTTCATTCTAGCATTGTCTTAAATACATGTTAAAACCATATATAAATTAAGTTTTGAAAAAAACATTGTTTGCATTTATAGGCTCATCTACAAGCGAGTATTCAGTGGAAGAGGACTCGAAGCATGGGCTCAGGCGATCCAAATTCATCTCATGGATCTCCATCTTCACCTAAGGGAGGGCCTTCTTCGAGCAAGGCCAAGAGAGGGATATATTTTGATGAGTAGGAAATGTATATGTCTTACATGACATTTGTTTATATGCCTATATGCATGGCATTGTATGTAAGCCTATATGGCATTTGAACTTGATGGTATATGACCTATTTGGGAATTTTTGTATTTATTATGCACATTAAAATATTGTTTGGAACTTGATAATTTTGTATGAGACCTTACATTTTGAGATTATTTTCGCATGAATCTAATATGATGTGCACTTGACAATATTTAAGACATTAAGGATTTTTTTCATTTATTGGTGATGTACATGTACTAGGATTTTCAATGTATAATATGCATCAAACTTTAGAAATTAATTTTTATATATTGTATGTATATAAAGAGTTACTTAATACGAGTAATTATTCATTCAATTTATCAATGTGTATATGTGTATTTAACTTACTTGTGCTTCTTCTTGCTCATGGTCTCTTTATCTTGGTTCCTATCTTATCATGCACTTCCTATGTAGTCTTCTCCTGTTAAAACACCCAACAGTCATCACAATTTGATGCCTTTCATCTCGTTGATATTTTGAGAATGTCTCTCCATATACATTACTCCAATGCTTGAGAATGTCTCGGATGCAATGACATTCTAATTGGACACTCAATGATTCTTGATTGTCTAATCTGTCCAATTCGTGTTACTACCTTTAAATCTGTAGGTATTTCAATTTATTTGAAAATCACATCATAGCCTTCACTAGGCTTGATGACTAGCCATATCCTTTTTAAGGCACTTTTGAAAGCATCCACGGGTATATCATAACATAAATTATCAATGAATGGAAGGTCACTAAGCCGTAGGCCAATTGACTCCCATCCGAACTAAACAAGAAATATTTAATAGGTGATTGATAACTCTCGTGTGTTATTAATCATACCCATATCAAATTCATTCTTAAGCCAATCTAGTCATTGGGGCTCTGCGACTACGCCCGAGCAGGGTAGCCCTACACTTACTCGAGACCACACTATTTCTCACGTTTACAAATAATAGAACACCTTGAGAGAGAACCAGAGGGAGAGGTATAAAGCTCGTGAGAGGCTTTTGTAAAGGGCCCCAACATGGATCTCTTAGATCCAATGAGATGTCTCTAGGTGTCAGGTAGTCGAGAAATCACATGTCAAAGATATGGCGTGTTTGGGTCTCGAGGCCTCTTAAGCGACTATGCCCGAGAGCACGTGGAGCGTATAGAACAAAAATGAAGCCTCCAATAGCATTCACTGAGGCCATCCCGACGTGTAAGCGTAGTTCATTTGGTCCCACAAGATTCCATTTGCAAAATACAACCTCAGCAGCCCTACACACCGACTCAAATTGCATTATTTATTACTTTTACAAATAATAGGACAACGAGAGAAAGCAGATGGAGATAGAAAACCACGAGAGGCTTTCATAGATGGGTGGGACATGGATCTCTCGGATATAACGATACGTCTCTAGGTGTGAGAGAGTCCGATAAATCATATGTCGAAGATATGGCATGTTTGGGCCTCGGCGCTCTTAAGCGACTACGCCCGAGGCAGGGGGTAGCCCGAGAGCACAGCGAGCATAGGGAACAAAAATTAAGCCTCCAATAGTGTTCACTAGGCCACCTCGATGTGTTGGCATAGTTGGTTAGGTCCCACAAGCTTCCGTTTGCAAATACAACATCTAAAAGCCCTACACTGACTCAGACTGCACTATTTCTCGTGTTTACAAACAATAGGACAACAAGAGAACTAGATGGAGATGAAGAAAATTGTGACTTTCATAGAGGGCCCCGAGGTGGATCTCTTGGATCTAACGATATGTCTCCCAGTGCCACAAAGTATGAGAAATCACATGTCGAATATATGGCGTGTTTGGGCCTTAGGGATCTTAAGCGACTACACCTGGACAGGATAGTCCGAGAGCACGGGGAGCATAGGGAACAAAAAAAATCCTCCACTAGCATTCACTAGGCCACCCTGATGTGTTAGTGTAGCTGGTTCGGTCCCACAAGCTTCCGTTTGCAAAATACAACATCTGGCAGCCCTACACCGACTCGAGATCGCACTATTTCTCACCTTTACAAACAATAGGACGGTGAGAGAACTAGATTGAGATAGATAAAACCATGAGATTCATTCGTATAGGGCCTCGATATGGAGCTCTCGGATCGATGAGATGTCTTTAGGTGCTACGGAGTCCGAGAAATCACATGTCGAAGATATGGCGTGTTTCGGCCTCACGGCTCTTAAGCGACTACGCCCGAACGGGGTAGCCTGAGAGCACAAGGAGCGTAGTGAACAAAAATTAAGCCTCCACTAGCATTCACCAAGCCACCTAAACATTTGGCATAGTTGGTTCTGTCCCATGAGCTCCGTTTGCAAAATATAGCATCGGCTGACTAAAGCGACTTAGATTGAACTATATCTCACGTTTACCAAAAATAGGACAACGAGACAACCACATGGAGATGGAGAAAACCATGAGACTATTTTGTAGAGGGCCCTAATGTGGATCTCTTAGATCGATGAGACATCTCTAGGTGCCACACTTGAGTCCGATAAATAACATGTCGAAGATATGGCGTGTTTGGAGCCTCGGGCTCTTAAATGACTACGCCTAGATGGGGTAGCCCAAGAGCACAGAATTTTAGGGAAAAAAATGAATCCTCCAATAGTTTTCACCAGGCCACCTCGATGTGTTGGCATAGTTGGTTATGTACCACGAGCTTTCGTTTGCAAAATACGACATCTAGCGGCCCTACACCGACATGAGACTCAACTATTTCTCGTGTTTACAAACAATAGGACAACGAGAGAACTGGATGGAGACGGAGAAAACCATGAGATGATTTATTAGAGGGTCTCGATGTGGAGATCTAGGATCTTACGAGACATCTCTAGGTGCCACAGAGTCTGAGAAATCACATGTCGAAGATATGACATGTTTGGGCCTCAACGCTCTTAAGTGACTACGCCCGAATGGGGTAGTTTGAGAGCATGGGGACCTGTAGGGAACAAAAAATAAGCCTCCAATAGAATTCACCAGGCCACCTCGACGTGTTGGTGTAGTTTTTTTGGTCCCACGAGCTTCCATTTGTAAAATACAACATCTGGTAGCCCTACACTGACTCAAATTGCACTATTTCTCGTGTTTACAAACAATAGGACAGCGAGAGAACGGGATGGAGAGGGAGAAAACCGCGAGAGGATTTTGTAGAGGGCCTCGATCTGGAGCTCTTGGATATGACAAGATTTCTCTAGGTGCCACAGACTCTGAGAAATCACATGTCAAATATATGGCGTGTTTGGGCCTCAGGGATCTTAAGTGACTATGCCCGGACGGGGTATCCCAAGTGTGTAGGGGCATAGGAAAAAAAAAACAGAAGCCTCCAATAGCATTCACCAGGTCACCCAACCTATTTTCGTAGTTTATTTGGTCCCACGAGCTTCCGTTTGCAAACTATAGCCTCTGGCAGCCCTCTGTTGACTCGAGACTACACTATTTCTCACGTTTGCAAACAATAGGATTTTGAGAGAACCGGATAGAGAGGGAGAAAACCACAAGAGAATTTTTAGAGGGACCCAACATAGAGCTCTTGGATCTTATGAGACATCTCTAGGTACCATGGAGTCCAAGAAATCACCCATCGAATAAATGGCATGTTTGGGCCTCAGGGCTCTTAAGCGACTACGCCTTGGACGAGGTGGCTCGAGAGCACTGGGAGTGTAGGGAACCAAAATGAATCCTCCACTAGTGTTCACCTATCCACCCTGACATGTTAGCATAGGTGGTTTGGTCCCACGATCTTCCGCTTGCAAACTACAACCTCTGGCAGCCCTTGATGAATTAGAGCGCACTATTTCTCGTGTTGACAATAAATACAACATCAAGAGAACGGATGGAGATGCGAAAAAAACTATGAGAGGATTTCATAGAGGGCTTCGATGTGGACCTCTTGGATCTAATGAGATGTCTCTAGGTGGCAGGAGTCCAAGAAATCACATGTCGAAGATTTTACATGTTTGGGCCTCGGGGCTCTTAAGCGACTACACCGAGCAGGGTAGCACGAGAGAACGGGAGTGTACGGAAAAAAATGAAGCCTACGCTAGTGTTCACCGAGCCACCCCGATGTGTTTGCATAGTTGGTTTGGTCCCACGAGCTTCTATTTTCAAAATACTGACATCGGCAGCCCTACATTGGACCGAGTCTACACTATTTATCACGTTTACAAATAATAGGTCATCGAGATAACCGGATGGAGACAGAGAAAACCATTAGATGATTTCATAGAGGCCCACGACAAGGAGCTATTTATTTTTAAGAGACATCTCTAGGTGCCATGGAGTCCAAGAAATCACATGTCGAACATATGTTGTGTTTGGGCCTCGGGGCTCTTAAGCGACTATTCTGGATGGGGTATCCCAGAGCAAGGGAGCATAGGGAACCAAAATTAAGCCTTAAATAGTGTTCACTTGGCCATTCGGATGTGTTGGCGTAGATAGTTTGGTCCCACGAGCTTACGTTTGCAAACTACAACCTTTGGCATCCCTATATTGACTCAGATCGCATAATTTCTTGCATTTACAAACAAATGGACAGACAAGAGAACTGGATGGAGAGGGATAAAACCATGAGATAATTTTGAAGAGGAACCAAATGTGGAGCTCTCAGATCTGATGAGATGTATCTAGGTGCCACGGAGTCCGAGACATCACATGTCGAAGATATGGTGTGTTTGGGCCTCAAGGCTTTTAAATGATTACGCTGGACGAGGTAGCCCGATAGCACGAGGAGCATAGGGAACAAAAAATCCTCCAATAGTATTCACCAAGTCACTCCGATGTGTTGGCGTAGTTGGTTCGGTCCCACTAGCTTCCGTTTGCAAAATACGAGCATATGTGACCCTACACTAACTTAGGCGTAATATTTCTCGCGTTTAGAAACAATAGGACAACGAGAGAACTAGATAAAGAGGGAGAAAAATGTGAAATTTTTTCATAGAGGGCCCCGACATGGAGCTCTAAGATATGAAAAGATGTGTCTAGGTGCCATGAAGTCCAAGAAATCACTTGTCGAATAAATGGTGTGTTTGGGCCTCAAGGTACATTAGCGACTACACTGACTTAGATTTTGTACTACTGCAAACAAAGCTTATGGGACCAAAAAAATTATTCCAACACATCGGGGTGGCTTGGTGAATGCTAGTGGAGGCTTATTTTTTGTTCACTATGCTCCCTGTGCTCTCGGGCTACCTCGTCCGGGCGTAATCACTTAAAAGCCCTAAGGCAAAAACACGCCATATCTTTGACAGGTAATTTATCAAAATGCATGGCACCTACAAAAATCTCGTCAGATTCTAGAGTTCCTCATTAGGTCCCTCTACGAAATTCTCTCGCGGTTTTCTCTATCTCCATCCGGTTCTCTCACTACCATATTATTTGTAAACGCGGGAAATATTGCAGGCTGAGTCAGTATAGGGTTGCCAGAGGCTGTAGTTTGCAAACAGAAGCTTGTGGGACCAAATAAACTACACCAACACGTTGGGGTGGCATGGTGAACACTAATGAAGGCTTCTTTTTTGTTCCCTATGCTCCCTGTGCTCTCGGGCTACCCTCTGCAGGCGTAGTCGCTTAAGAGCTCCATGAGGCCCAAACACACCATATCTTCAAAATGTCATTTCTCGAGACTCCATGGCACCTCACGGACATCTCGTTAGATTCAAAATCTCCATGTCAAGGCCCTCTACGAAATCTTCTCGTAGTTTTCTCCTTCTCTATCTTGTTCTCTCGCTGTCCTATTATTTGTAAATGCTAGAAATAGTGCGAGTTTGAGTCGAGTGTAAGTGAAGGAGAGAGGTGTAGTTTATAAAACAAGCTCGTGGGACTAAACCAACTATGAAAACACATTGGGGTGGCTCAGTGAACACTAGTGGAGGCTTCATTTTTGTTCCCTATGCTCCCCGTACTCTTGGGCTACTCTGTCCGGGCATAGTCGTTTAAGAGCCCTGAGGCCCAAACATGCCATATCTTCGACATGTGATTTCTCAGACTCCATGGCACCTAGAGACGTCTCGTTAAATCTGAGAACTCCATTTTAGGGCCCTCTACAATATTGTCTCATGGTTTTTTCCATCTCCATCAAGTTCTCTCGTTGTCCTATTGTTTGTAAACGCGAGAAATAGTGCGATCAAGTCGTGCAGAGGGCTGCTTAGAGGCATTTGAAAAGGAAGCTCGTGGGACCGAACCAACTACGCCAACATGTCACGGTGACATTTTTGTTCCCTACACTCCTGTGCTTTCAGCTACCTCTGTCCGGGCTATGAAAGCCTCTCGTGGTTTTCTCTGTCTCCATTCAGAATGAGTCAGTGTAAGGTTGTCCATTTCCAATCACTTGAATAATATAGGTGGTGAAATGAGAATTTTAATAAGATATTTTTACAATATAGGTGGTGAAATGAGAATTTTTGTTTGTTGTTCCTTTCTAATATTTAATTTTTCTTAGCTTCACTTGGCTTCGAGAATAATAAATTCTCTCTTGACGATTAAGTGTCAACCATGTGAAGGTGGAATCTTTTTGGAACTACTAAGCTACATAAACATGTTAGTAAGCAATTAAATAGAATTTTAAATCATACAAAATTTAAACTAAATCATTTAAGTAAATATTCAAATTAAATTCATGAAGAACATACCTTTGCAAATTCAATCCAATGAACTATAAGGATTAACTCTATTCTTGACAATAGCGAGAATTACTTCATGATCTAATTCATGAACCTTCCACATATTTTTTTGATGGCCGCCTCGATATTTGATCAATTTAATAGTTGTTGTAAGGACCAAATGTGAATAGTGAATAAAGTATCTTCGATGTACTTCATAGTGTTCAAACAACCAAATGTTTTATTTTTGACAGGATATCACCGAAGCCAAGTTTGGTGACTACCATTGATCTAGTGGGATACTCAAGGTCTTCACCATCAATGAGCTGTGGAAGTAAATTTTTTCCCCCTCTACTCAACGAGATAAGAAGTAGTTTGTTCCCTCTTCATTAAATTCCATTGTAATAACTGCAAAAACCTACCCTATGTATCACAAAGTAAAATTGTTCATCAATTTATAAATACATTAAGAGTAGACCATTTAATAATTTATATATCTAAAACATGACATGTACATATATATATGTACCTTGTTGCACTAAATCGAGACTTGGTCAAAGTCAGGGTGATGTTGTCATTTGATCCGAAGACCGCGCAAGTTTTAATGCTTGTGGAACTTGATATGTGTCGAGTGGAATTAGAGGTCTACAAGTCCACTCATCCACCCACTGTTGTGACTCACATTCATTCCACCTAAAATCAATGCATGATATACAAAAACATGTCATGCACCTAGTATAAATAGTCCAAGCATTTGCATCTGAACTACGAGAATGAATGCATATCACTTGATCCTGTAACTTTCATACAATCTTCAAAGTTTCTCAGATGTTGTTTCTCTATCAACAAAAATATCTACGAACCGTTGATCTCTCTTGAGATTCATGGCCCATATTCTTGACACACCAATCAATAATACTTTTTACATTTGTAAATTTAGTACAATCCTTGAACTTTAACTCTTCTCTTGCAAGTGCTGTATTCACAAATGCTCTTACACAATCATGCTCTCCTTTTCCATGCCCTTCCTTAGTAAAACTCCAGATATGTTGTACATTTGTTTCTTTTTGCATCCTGCTTAGCTAATAAAACATCCGTGCATTTTTAAATTGTGATGTGCAGTCTTCCAACCAAATGTAATGTTGATCGAAACTAATGTTCGTCTCATTCAAGTTCGCATAAAACACTGGAAACACCCTTATACATATTTTGTAGAATGTGTCGATCATCACTTGATGTAGAAATGATACACTCTCAATATTTTTGGTCTTTCTCAAGTGCTTTCGGGAGAGTGCATGAATGTTATATGCACGAAAATAGAAACTTCCACCGAGTTATGATATTGAGACCGAACCTCCATTTATGGGTGCAATGTGTAATTCTCTACAAAGTCAACTACTGAAACAATAGTACGAAGTGGTAATGTGTCCTTGCTTAACTTGAATTGTTGATTCAACCATCGATCTCTATGTGTGTGCCTTGCATACTCATAAAAAATTTTCTCTCTGAATTTGACCATATATTTTGATACAGTAATTATTTTGTAACAAGCTCACACCTCTTAGATTCTTTTCCATATTTTAATTGATATGCCACCAATTTATATTTGGTGAAATCAACCAATTCTTTTCCTATTGAAGATGTACTCTCCTTGTGGATATAACTTTTCAGATTTGGCAAGCCACCACATACATTGCACGTTCCATCCAAACATACTTTGTTATAAAAAATTGTCTTGTTGATTTTTCACAAAATATTGTTGGAATAAATTCCCTTGAAGATTTTTGTGGGACATTTATTCCACACTCTGGAACATGATGTCAGTATGCAAAACACTACGTATTTGACAAAAAATATCATAATGCATTGAAATTTCAACATGATGCCTACAACAACAAGTGGTACGTGAGTGATTGATTTTCACATAAAAGGGTTTGTTCATTTCAAAGAATCTTTGGCTAATGTTAATTTGTGGATTTTCATTTTTAAACTTAGAGAACATTTCTGTTTGATTCATATCTAAGAAATGTTTTACACATGATTCACGATTACGAGAACCTATTCTTCTTTTTATTGTATCTCTTCTATTCGGTGACACCCTTGTGTTCTCATTCCAAAATTTTACAATTAATTCTTTTATAATATCAGATGTATTATTGTCTTTTCATGGAAGTCTTCTAGAGAAATCTCAATAATTAATGTTATTGACTAACTCAAGACGTTTATGTCTCTTTATTGCTTTCATTAGTGTTTTTTTTTTTAGCTTCAAAGCAATGCTTGTTTTTCTAATCAAGAGTTTATTAACTATTTTATCACTTACTATACAATTAGTTAGTGCATGTCGTGTAGCATTACTATCTTTGGTGCATATTTTTCCACCTACTGACTTGGTATGCTTTATGTATGTTTTCAACAATTGACGCATTTTGATCAACAACATTAGATGTTATTAACCCCTTGGTCTTCATTATAGGTCATTTTAATTAACTTCATCAATGAAACAAATAATTGACATCTTTGTGTGTAATTTAAATTCTCAAAGTAATTATCCCAAATTCCACTAGCTTTTCTTCTTGCATTTCTTTCAAACATTTTGTTAGGCATTGGTTTTATAATGTTTTCATCAATTTCAATTAAGTGAGTTGGTTTTCTTCAAGAAATGGAAGGAGGTGTTCTTAGAGGTGAAGATTTATTTACAAGGTTACTTTCTTCATTCGGTGTTTTCATACAAACTTCGTGGTTAACATTTAGATTCTCAAGTAAGGGTTCAACAATTAGATTCATATCAATTTCTTCATCTATACCAACATTATCATTCAATTCAATATCATTATTCTCTACATTTTCATTATGTATGTTATCCCAATTTTCTAATACATTAGCTATATTTGATATAACAGATATACCTTGCCCTGCTCGAAGTTTTTACATTCTCTTCAATTTCTTTATTATCTTCTCTTCCAATTGCTCCGAGTGTCTTATTCTTGACTTTCCTCTTGTTCTTAGTTTGACGTTTATCACCCATAATTACTAAAAAAACAACTAGTGGGGTAGGGGACAAAATGAAATACTAAAAAATTGTGCAAGAATGTAGAGAATATTGCATACAAAACAGAATGTTTTCAGAATTCCCATGAAAGAGATGAAAGGGACGTTGGGGGCCACAAGATATAAAACAAATCAAAGCGCACGCATTTTTTGTTTTCTCTTTTCCCAAGCCATGCCTCAAGGCTTAGAATCCGATTTGGATCCCCAATCGAGGCATGGACTCCTTGCACAAACACAACAAACAACGATTTTTACAAGAAAATGTAAAAATGACACTTCCTCTATGAGAAATCAAAATATAATAATCGATCCATTTTTAAAAAATTATACCAAGACATAGAGCAAAATCTCTTCTTTCTTAAAATATAATTTTCTAATTTTTTTACTAATATAAGATATCCATATCATATATTTTCTAAATTTTCATTTTTATAGCTATTTTTGAAGTGTAAATATCTCTATCTTTTATGGTGTATATTTTTTTGGGTGATCAAAATTAAAAAAATTATACTAGCCCAAACTAGGCATAATTCTATACATATTAAAAATATATATATAATTTTCGATATTTTTGAGGTAGTTAGGGGGAGGGGGAACGGTCGAAGCTTTGTTATTTTTCAAAACATAAAAGTTTTGTACTAGAAAAATGATAAATAAATAAATATTTGCTAAAAAAATCTTTTAAAAATGGAGACCAAACTAGATGCTCCTAGACATCTTTCTACCAAAGGGTTTTCAAAAATACTAAATGGTGCTCAAAAATGGTGGGTACATAAAAGTCGTATTATATTTTTTAACAAAAATAGGAGCATCTGTTGGTATTTTAGTTGTTTGACCCACTTAAACTTATCCGTTTTTAATAAAATTTAGTAGCTTAGAAACTAGACTCAAAATTATATGATTTGTATTTCTACAACATCTTCCAATTTTGAGTGTAACTATTTTGAAACACTCATACAAGTTGAAGTTTTTTTGTTTTAGAAAAATGTGTCCACTGAAGACCCCCTTTTGGCCCCCCAACTTGGTGCACTTATCTTGTTATGATATTTGACCTTCTTGGAAATGTATGGTGATTTGAGCGTGTAGCACTAATATAATTTGACTATTATATTGACACCTTTTCATTTGATGTTGTTTGAACCCAATTGAAGGATGTTGGATACTTAGTTTAGTCGCATGTCTTGATTTTATGGATGTATTTCGTTTATATTTTTCTCTATGGCTAACTCTTGGTAAATTGTGTGTAATATTGCATTTTTTTGCATTTACGATTCCATGATGATGTTATGATATCATATATTTCATTGATCACTTATTAAGTAGTTGATTTACATTGTATAGGACATGTGCGTTTTATGTGTGCAATGAGTGTGCAGGTGACAGATCATAGGAGAATGTGGGTTTTAGGGCGGCTATGTGAATTGTGCACAAAGGGCCCACAGGGCTAAGCCCTAACCATGTTAGTTGTATGAGGCCTTAGTATTAGATTTCATTATTTTGGGCACCATGAGTGACCCTCATTTGTAATGTAGTATGTCATGTAAAATTAATCTTGTTTAGGATGTTTTATTTTGTTAAGTAAACTTGGTTTGGGAGCTTAATAGTCCCCACTTGCATTAAATTTTTGTGTTTGGGTAATTGTGTATTAAATAGAAAGGATAAGGGTCTCATGTGAACCATTCGGTGGGCCCCACATCCTTTACACTTGTGCCCCAATGTGTCAAACCGAAATTATGTTATTTATGGCATTTTAAGTGACCCCTTTTAAGTTTGGGACTTCACTTAGCATGAAAATAAGCCCTTGGACCCTACCTAATAGGTGGGGGGCTTAATTTCAAGGCATAAAGGGAGTTTTCCTCCCATTTTTCCTCTCTTTGGTCACCATCCATGTAAGATGGATTGGTATGTGTGTTTTGTAGAAAGTTGCACAATCTTGTTTTATTTTCATTTTGGGCATTTTGGGAAGGGAGTGTTAAAAGTGAATTTATCTTTTCTTCTTTTTATTTTGGAATCTTTGACTTGGAGGGAAGAGAGGGGTGACACATGTCACCCCCTCATTGGTGAGGAAATTTATTGGCTTCTCTTCAAATTCTCCCTCATGGGGGAGAAAGAAGACTTTTTTTTTGAAGTTTTTGCTTGGTGCTTGGAGATTTTGGGAGCTAGAGCTTGCTTGGATAAGGAAGTGGAAAATATTAGAGTGTTGGAGAGATTTTGGAGGTAGGCTATTTGAGCTCATTTTATGTTTTATGTTATGCTAGATCTTATCCTTGCTTATGTTTTAAATGTGTGTTTGTTGCTTGAGTATGTTTGTTTTATGTATTAATTTTCTCCATCCATCATATGGTTTGATGGATTTTAGATTTTATGGGGGAAGAGAGACAGATTTTCATATCTTGATGGGCAAGCCATATAGGTTCTTTTTACTTCCCTCATATGGTTTGAGGTTGGGAAGGTTGTTGATATGGTTTGAACCCCCTTCCTCATTCTTGGAGAGGAAACCCAATGGGTTTAAAAATCCTCCCAAGAAGGATTTTGGTGAATGGGTGGAGAAATAAGGAGGGTTTTTTGATTTGGAGGAATAAAGAGGTTGTGAATATTCTTGTTGTGTGCATCCTATCATTGGACCACACTTTAGGAACCTTGGATATCTCATTTTCCCTTACCCATTTTGGATGAAGAATATGGTTTCTCCTCGTTTCCTTGTTTGTAAAATTTGGTGTTTTTATTAGTGTTTGGATTGTCTTGAATGTGAAAATTTAATGTTGTTATTTCTCCCTATATCTTGTTCAAATTTTTGTGGAAGTTAGCTCTCTCCCATGGGCTTGAGGGAGGTTAGCATGTCTTCCAACCTTATAAAGACATGCAATGGTTCCTAAAGGTGGGTGGTAAAACAAGTTTTTTCTCCTTGCGTTGGTTATTTAAAAGACACACACATTTGGATCTCAAGTTAGAATTTGGTTGGAGTCTCTTGTCATCTTAGATTCTCATTATCTCCTTCTTCCTTTGTGTGGACACTTCTCTCATTGTAATCTCATGAATCTGGATATTTGGAAAGTCCTTTTTTTGTAAAGTATCATCTTTGTGATTTGGAAGGAAGACTTGTTATGTTGATTTCTTATGTATTTTAAGTATTTTTGAATCATGATGTAATTGTGAACTTAAGCTCCTTGTAAAAGAAATATTGTAAAATAGATATTTCCCTTAAAATTAAATTGATTTGAAACTCCATTTTGAAAGGAAAGTCCATAGATTGGTAATATGTTTTTTTCAAAAAAACATATATATTTGTTATTGGATATCCTTATTGTTTAAAAATATGAAATATTTATTTAGCATTATAGTTGAAGAGTAAATTAACCCAAAATAGAGCTAAGGATTAACATTGTATGGAAAATATTATCCTACTTGCCATTAACCTCTCCTTGTCAATTTTGTAATAGTATTGAATAGAATGGGACAAGTCTTGATTCTTTCCCATGTAAGATATAACGATTTGTGTTTTTAGATTTATTAGGAAATCAGATTTGTATGTGTGATTTCTTACAAGTTGTAAACATACTTCAAGATTCTATTCTTTTGAACCATTTCACTACACACTCTTATTTTATTACATAAATGAGTAGATCATTTAACAAAGGTATATGGCAAGCAATAAGTATACTCCATCCTTTTACCATTGAACTAGTTCTTTTACCTTGTGTGAAATATGAATATATTTAATTAAAAAAATAACAATAATAAAATAATATATTTAATATAGTTATATTACTTAACTATATTACATTTCCATAAAATTACATATCAATTTTCTTATATTTACCTATACTTTGATTTATTAGTATTTATCTTTTATTATATCTTATGTTCCATATATTGTAATAAATATGTATTATATTTTAAATATTATAAGATAAATATGTTATATATTTAAATATATTGAAATATATATATATATATATATATATATATATATATGTATATCTGTGTGTGTGTGTGTGTGTGTGGGTATTCAACCATTACACGACCAAAGAGTGTATCTGGAAGAAACTTTCACAATAATAATAATAATAATAATAAGGAGACAATAATGATATTATCCATTATCTCCATGAAACCAAGCTCCATAGCTCTCCAAACAACCTACAGATGAAAAAACAAAACAAAATGAGAAGAGGAAAGAAAAGAAAAGAACATAAGGATGTTTAGGGCAACTTTAGGGAAAAATTCAAATCTAGGGCCAATATTAGATCTATCCTAGGGCTCACATTTAACCCTACACACTTTAAGTCATGGATATTTTATGGGAATGAGAAATAAAATAAAGAGGGGTGTGTGGGAAAACTAATTAAAAGTGGAGAACACTTATTAAGTTATAAAGGGATGTAGACTTTTATTTATGACCGAAATAAACTTAATAGAATAAAAAAGTCAAGTTAATATTGGGCTAGTGTTATTTTTTTTGGGTAAATTAAAGTAATATAAATATTTATTAATGGGAACAGATTAAGAAATGGATTAGTATTTATCATCCTCTTAAAAAAAAAAAAAACCAAAATTTTAGTTGCATTTTAGTGTGGTTCTCGGTTTCTCGGGAACGGAGTATTACATTTGGTATCAGAGCATGAGGTTCACACACATGGAATCTTTGGGTAAAATATTTAATATTTAATTAATACTTTAATAGCATTAAAATAAAAAAATCAAAACATTTCGGCAATCGTTATAGCTGAATAATCATTTTCTTGCCCTCAAGACATCGATCGGTTAGGGATTTGGGATATAGTTCACCACGCCCGAGCAGTAGGAACACGAGATCAGACCTCAGATCTTAGAGGCACTGCAGCAGTTGATAGGTGTTGTGCAACAATGCCTTCCACCACCATAGGAGGCGAGAGAGGAGGACATCTAGTTAGGAGATGAGGAGCCGATAGGTGAGGACACACACTCGGAGCCACTGGATCACAATGCCCCCTAGGCACGAGAGATCACGTATCCCTTCCATTCACCATGAGAGGGTGGCCTCGTACCATCATAGCCATTCACACAGCCTTTAAGGGACCATTTGGAGATAGACAACCCCATTCACATGTTGGATCGTAGTGCAAGATCGGGACACAGCGGCAATGTGATTAGGGATCTTCTTCACTTGCAGCTGCGCTACATACACCGGCTCTGAGATGGCTTTGGGGGTGGGTCATGGCTCCTTAGCCTGGTGTTTCCACCCTCAAACTCCCCCTCTTTTGAATTCAAATTTTGTTAATTTTGAGTTGGTGCCTTAGAGAAATTCGTGCTTTGAAGTGTTGGTACTCAGTTTTTAATCCCGCCAATTCCATTTAAAATTCCTCATTCTGTGCATTTTGAAAAAAATCTATCTCCTTTCATGGATGCATGGAATTTATCAATATTTTTCTATGGTTGTGGACCGCGTCAAGCCTTGTATTCCTTGCATTTATCTTTCTATAGGAAAAATCTTTGATTCGGGCACGAATGGTGGCATTTTCCCCTTCTCTACATTTTTCTGCGATCATCTTCCGTCAAATTTTTTTCAAATCTCACGATACATGATTACCTCTTATTGGATAAAGTGTGGCGGGTTTTTGTGAACTTGTGATTTTTGTTACATTTGAAAAAATGTTGAATTACCCCTGTGTCTCCGCTAGATCCTGATTGGCTTTTCAAAATTATGAAGTGGCGGAGAAAAATTCTTACTTTGGCCCCACAAAGGGACATGTGGCTGTTTTCAAAAGTCAAAGTGGGGAGGTAGGTCATCGGAGAACTTTTGGAAATTTGGTTTTATTTCCAAAAGGGATTAAAGTTGTAAAATGAGCCGTGACTCCACCGGGATGGGAAAAAGTCAAATATTGAGCCCGCATCAAAGGTCAAAGGTGGAAAGGTGGGCCCTTTTTGTGTTTTGATGCATTGAAAATTCAAATTGAGGAGCAGACCATCGGGGAACTTTTGGAATTTTGGTTTTGTTTCCAAAAGGGTAATAAGTATCAAAGTAAGTTGCAACTCCACCGTTGAAAATTCAAAGTAGGAAACCGAGGTTGACGGAGCACTTTGATTTTGAGATTTTTGTTGAAAAGAGTTAAAATTCTAAAAGTTAGCCATGACTCTGTCACCACTCAAGTAAAGCCACATGTCAGGCCTATATCAAAAGTAGATGGGTAGACCAAAATTTCTAAAATGCACAATCTCTATAAAAATCATAAAATGCACAATTTTTACGTCAGAGACTGCTTACCTAAATCTCTCCCATGTGGACAGATCAAATTCAAAGTTTATGAAAGAAGGATGAACAAATTTGATATGATGCATCTAGTTTTTTCTTTAGGCATGGAAATGACCAAGGCATTGAAGAATTTAAAACATCATATTCGTGATCTAGTTGTCACCTCCGAACTTTAGTCGAGCGTTTTTTCCTCGATATCTTGAAACACTTCTTTTAATTTATAATTAGTTCTTAATCTTTTGACTGAAAGAAGTTGTAAATGAATGTAACCATTTTTGGAAGTTATTTAATGGCTTCTCCATGCCATTGTTGGGGTGGGATCCTGGTACTCTGTAAATGCAATAGATTTAAAATTAATCAATACAAAAATTTTTCCCTTTCTTCCTCTGTTATTCCTTCTTTCCTTGTTCGAATTTGTGAATCATCCATATTTGCATGCTAATAAATTTTTTATTCTTGCTAATATGATTTCGGGAACTTTGTATCTGTGAAATTATATTTGTTATAAACGGGAATGATTCCATTCTGCATCTCCTTTTCTCAATACGCATAAGGTTATACTCTACTATCTATATTACCTAAAAGTATTGTTATGTTATTCCTCTCTAATCTCCTTAGTTCTTATATTCTTTCGTATTGATAATATTCTAGGTATAAAACACTTCAAAATATCAGGAATCCACACTTTGAAAGTTGTACATTTGTATATAAAATTTTCAACTTACTTTCAATAAGGGAACCTCTCCCATTAAAGAGGAGGGACTTGATTTCCTCATTGTGGTTTGTTAAAGTACCATTTAAAAACCCAAAAGAAATTGGTGAATCTGCTTAGGGATTTCATTTCAAACATATCCCTTTCTAAAAGAACAACTTCAAGATCATTTTTGTTTTGGTGACTCTACGGTATACACATGGGAAGAAAGCTCTTGAGGTAGAATATTCCCATTTTCAACTTCTAGAGCAACAAAACATCTCTCTTTCTCTAGAAAGAAGTAACAAAAGAACTTGTTCTACAATCACACCTCTGTTAAAGACGAAAATTCCAATAACATAATTCTTCAAGAATAACTCATTCCTAATCTTCATGCTTTGATACTTGTTGGTTTTTTAGTTCCCATTCAGTCAATTTTTCTAAAGATGACAGCCCCTTTGCCTGGGGGAGAACGAGTTGGGTCTCTTGTTCTTCCTCGGCCATTCGCATGAGTTACCTAGGGGTAACATGAAAATTTTCCCAAATTCCAAGGTGATGGGAAGGTTCATCCAAATGAACACATTGCAACCTTCATTATTGCATGTGGGATTCTTGGGGTTGAACATGAAGATGTCTTTGTTAGGATTTTTGTGGAGACATTGCAGGACAATGTTGTTGATTGGTTCTATCATCATCCTGCTGGGTCAATCACTGATTAGGATACCATGAAAACTCAGTTTGAGCAATGTTTCAAACCTGTTGAAGATGTGCATGCTTTGTTAGCTCAAATATCTCATATCAATAAAGAACCATTCGAGCCCATGAGAGAGTTTGTGGCTAAACTAAACAAGATCATTCATAAAAATCCATAGAACACTCATCATGTTGATGAAATCCAAAAGCGCTTCTTCCTCAATGCTCGATTACCTAAAGTAAGCTATGCAATAATGAGAGCTAACCTTGTAACTCACGGATGCCGATCAAATTTTGGCTATTAGTGTTGAGGACGATTTAATCATGTATGGTAAATTAAAAAGAGAACCTTCCAAGTCTAAGGCTTCTTCTTCTTCCTATCCTAGAGCCAACTCAAATCATTCGGTGCAAAAGTTGGCAAATGATCTCATTTATCAAGAAGCAATTGGCTCAAAGATAGTCCTTACCAAGATATTCCAAGGAATAATTTTTAGCCTAGGAACCGTTTTCCTTATTCTCAGACTAGATTGGCTATTAAAGGCCCACCCATCAAGGTTCCAGTCAATGACAGTTGTGAACTTCAAGAACTTGATGATGAGGAGTCTAATGAACTCTATGAAGAATGAGAAGAAGAGGTTGATGAAGAACTGGAGGAGCTTGGTGGATCTCAAGTTAATTTCCTTACCACTGAAGGTATGGATGATGAAGATGAATATGATGAAAGAGTGGCAGAGATGAATAGTGAGTCATATGTTGTTATGACTCAAGAGCAAGCGAATAGAAAATAAAAAGTGGCATAGCCTACTCAGAAATCTAAAGAGTATCCTATAACTATTCTATTGGTTGCAAGAAGAGGAGCTCATATTCCCACTGCCTCCAAACAAAATGTGAGTAATGCTAATCCTCCTTCTTCTACTTCTATTTCCAAAACTTATTGTCCTTCAATTCCTAAAGTTGATAAATCAAAAGTCTCTAAAGTTCCTAGCAATGATTCCCCATCCACCTCTGGATCTTTTGATATTATTGATCACCTAAAAAGACCAAAATCCAAATCTCAAAAGCAGAATTTTTCCAAACCCATATGTTATCACCGAATCACAAAGCACCCTTATGTTTACGCAAGTGCATATACTTGAGCTCACGGTGTGATTGGATAACATGGGTACTATCTCCAAGTTGTGGGACTTGCTACTTGAGATAGACCTCCAGAGAAAGTTGGTTCTTGCTCCTAAACTACCTACCACAATCTACTCTAATGCAGGAAAAACTATCTTTCCTAACTTAGCTTTCCAATGGACCAAGGAGAGAGAATGCATGAAAATGAAATCCTACACTAAAGCGGTGATACACCAAAAAGGAGGGTGTGAGGGTAGTCTTCAAATGTGTGAAAACTAGGAGTAAAGTGCATACTAGAAGGGGTGATAATAGTTCTCCACAATTTGAAAATGCATTCACAACAATGTTTCATACATGCACAATAATAATAGATCCTTGCAAGAGCATAAAGATAGACACAATACACTTGTAATCAAGGTTGAAGGGGCAAGAAGAATACAAGAAAACACAAATAGGGGAAGATGCATCGCAAAATTATATTTTATTGCTTCATGGTATGCATAGTTCAATTTGTTACAAGATAAGGGCCTAGATCACCTTGGAAGGATTCCACAACAAGGGCCTATAGCACATTGGCTTCAAAAAGTAATTTTGGCAGAGCTTTTCTACAAAAACTACCCCCTTTACAATGAGCCCAACACTCCAATTTATAGGAAGATGAGAAGAGAGAGAGAAAGGTAAAAAGGAAATCCCAAAATCTATCCTTAAACAACTTATAAGAGGCACTAAATGGAGTGAAATGATTTTATGTTACTTGCAAAAGACTCCCCATACTATCCCAGTGTGCTATAAAAGAGAAGGAATGATGACCATGCATCTTAATTACACTCCCAACTACCAAATAAAACACTGTCATGAACCCAGCCACGTTTTATGAAAACTCCTATCTATTTCTCATCAAATCAAGAATTTCTTGATTTCTATGCATCGGGATCGGAGTCATGATTCCAACGGTAACAATTTTGCATGATTTCGTTAATAAATACAAAAGTTATGTGCTTCGAGTGTGAGCATCTATTTTGGGTGCGGCGTTTGAAGTTCCGTGGTCAAACATTTACTTCTACTTTGAATTGCAAGTATTGCGGAAAAATCAGTCTGCGTGTCCTGGCTGTCCTAGACACATTCTTCTACATCAGCCAATTTGGGCTTCCTTGTCCCTTTTTGTGCCCTTTTTGCCCTTTTGCGTCCCATGCATACTATTTTCCCAACTGTCCCCAGGGACGAAAATATCTCGCACCACCGCTTGATAGACTAACTTGCGAGAAAATCGGTCGATTCACTTCCCGCACGTACTTTTGTCCCGACTGTCCCAGACTTCACGCAGAACAAAAACTTCTACTTTTCTCGATTTTCACCTGCAGCCATTTCGGCTTTCGCTTGGCGTTCCAACGTTCCAAGCTGTCTTGCGGACTTCTGGAACAAAAAGTTTTGACTTTTCCGATTCCTTTGTATTTCGGCCCCAAAATTGGTACAACGAACCTTCGTACTACCCACACCTGGTACGACCTGCATCCTTGGACTTGTAATACTTTAAAACAAGCCTGCGACTTTGTTATTTGGATTTTTATGATTTTCCCAACTCGTTGGGATTTTTCCTGGATGGGAGAGTTAGAGAGAAGCCAAAGGGTCCCCAAAAAAATGATTTCGGGCATTGAATCAATCTTTCTTAGGACTGAAAAATTGTTGGCACATTATCAAATTTACCTTGAGGGATGAATTTTGGATAACAATTTTGGTGACTTAGCGAGGTTATCGCTCGCGCGGATGAAGTATGGCTAGCTTCCTGTAGCAATCCATTGGGCATGAAGTCTATCTAATAATCTCTCATCGATCGAAGTTTGAAAACATGTATCCTTGAGCCATTGAAACATTTGTTGATCTAATTTTCTGTGGTTGGAAATTCTTTTAGAAGGCTCGATGAACTGTAAACATGCACACACTAGAAGCAATAGGACATGTGCACTAGCACTTAGGGAAATGAAAACTATTATAACAACAATACGATGTGCATAAGCAGTTGGAGGAATGGAAATTCTAAATGAATATTTACAAGGGTGAGAAACTATCCTTCTAGTCGCAACATTTGAGATGGATTCCATTGACAAAAATCTACAACTCTTCACCATCTAACTTAGCCAGCCGGAAGGCATTGCTATCTTTTCATTCAATGATCATATATGGGCCACTCCATATGGCATCAAACTTCGAATGCTTTCTCAACTTTGCATGATCAACATTCCACTTCAGTACCAAATCTCCAGGTTTGTAATATCTGGCCTTAGCTTTCTTGTCAAAATTCCTCTTGATCAATGATTGATCCTTTTCCATGGTCTGTATTGCATGTTCTCTTATTTCTTCTAATTCCATCAGCTCTGCATACCTGATTTCTATAGGCTCAAACTCGGCTAGTTCAAACTGTTTCATGAGTTCCAATGCTTGGTAATTCGAGTGATATAGGCGAAGCTGTTTCTTTCCCGTATACAAGCTTGTATGAAGAGCTTCTTGTAGACCTCTTGGGTGTGATCCTATCAGCCCATAGAGCTGATTTGAGCTTTGTGTGCCAAGTCCTCTAATTCTCATCAAGGGTTCTCCTTATGATTCTTAGTAGGTTCTTGTTCGTAGACTCGGCTTGACCATTACCCTGAGGGTAATAATTCGATGAAGTGATGAGATACACACTATTTTTAACGGCCCATTTAGTGATCTTTGTGCCAAGGAATGCCAATACATTATCTAATATGATAGTGGTAGGGACACCAAACCTCGTGACTATTCCTTCATAGAAATCCAAGATGTTGGATTCATTTGCCTCCTTGAGTGCCACTACTTCAGTCCACTTGGTGAAATAGTCTATTGCCGTAAGTATCCACTTGTGGCCTTGACTTGAATTTGGATTGATAACCCCAATGAAGTCCAATCCCCATTGCATGAATGGTTGATTTACTAAAATCGGGCAAAGAGGCAGCACTGTTAACCTTTCTTTCCCTGTGAAGAATGCACATCTCTTGCATTTTTTGACTCATGAGTAGAAATCATTGAACATTGTTGGTAATTAGTAACCAGCCTTCATGATTTTGAGAGTTGTTACTCATGGAGCAAAGTGGCATCATGCTTCCCCATCATGGAACTCGTTTAATATCTTCTAAAATTGACCTATTCCAATGCATCTTGATAGAACATCATTGACGTCCTTCTTGAACAAGATGCCATTAATGAGCACATACGAGATGGCTTGTAATCTAAAGTATCTTCTCTTTGCTTTGCTCATTTCTAGAGGGCACAAACCTGTTTAGAGATAATGTACCATATCTTGGGTCCAACATGGAATGGGTGCATCGTCAGTTGGTTGTTCTTGATCATTCTGTATTAACGGGACAACATCTTCTTCACTTTTTGACCTATCAGGTTGTTGGGAAGCAATTTTCTCACACAAACCCTTGCCACAAACTAGTTTGGTAACTTTGATTTCAATGTCGTATTGCATTACTCGAGTGATCCAACCTACTCTCTTCTCATTCAAATCCTTGTTTAAGAGAAAGTCCTTAACACCAGACATGTGACACATGTAGTTGAATCTTATTGTTCGAGACCAAGTGTCATAACTTCTTCAAACTCCTGATGACATCAAGGAAATGATTTTCAATGAAAGAATAATTTACTTCATAATCTTCCAAGATTTGACTGAAGAATGTTATGGGCTACTTTGAACCTTCTCTATTCAGCTGTGTCAAGATAGTTAAGATTGTATTAGATCCTCCAAAAGCATATAACATGAAATCCTTTGAAAAGTCTGGGTTGATAAGAGTTGGAGCTTGTGATATTGCGTGCTTGATGTTCTCAAAACTATATTTTCCTCCTACTGTCCATTTGAATGCAATAATCTTCTTCAACGTCATTGTTAAAGGTTTCACAAGAGTGGAAAAATTAGGCACAAATCTGCGGACAAAGTTTATCCTTCCCAAGAAGCTTTGGAGAGATTTCTTGTGGTGTGGCAATGGAAGTGTTCAGATGGCTTCAACCCTTTTAGGATCAATTTTCAACCCTTCTCTTGAGACAATGTGGCCCAACAATTTTCCCTCGTGTGCCAAGAATACACACTTCTTGATTCAATGACACTCAAACCTTCTACACCTTTGAAACACCTGTATGAGGTGAAAGAGATGGTCCATTGCATTCTTTAAGAAGACAGTGATATCATCTAGGTATACCAACACTATCTTGTTGATTAAGCCTTTGAATGCCATATCCATAGCTCGCTGAAATGTTGCTCGACATTTAACGGTACCCAAATCGCATCTTCTTGCAAGCATATGTGCCCCGTTTGGTAGTGAAGGCTGTCTTGAATTGATCTTCTTCCTTCACCATTATTTGATTATAGCCTGAGTATCCATCTAGTAATGAAAACCTTTCGAAACCAACTACAACTTGCAAGATTTGTTCCATTGATGGAAGTGGATAATGATCTTTGAGTGATGCTCTATTTAGATCACGAAAGTCCACACACAATCTTATTTCTCCATTTCTCTTTCTTACTGGCACCAAGTTTGCAACTCGATTGAGTGTTTGATAGGGAAGATGATACTAACCTCAATAAGCTTGGTCAATTCTTTTCTCATGAGAGGTTCAATATGGGGATTCACTAGCCTTTGCTTTCACCGATAGGCTTGAATTCTAGATCTAGCTCGATAGTATGTTGTGCCAACTTTGGGTTGAAACCTCTTAAATTTTTATGTCCAAGCAAAGACATCCGAGAACTCTTGACAAAGCTGAACAAAATCATATTTCTCTTGTGGGGTACTTGCTTTGCCAATTTGCAATGGTTTGCCTTCATCTACTAAAATAGGCTCTTAATCTTCATCCTTTACTTGAGTGTTCAATTTCTCCTTCGGGAACCGATCATTCGGGTTGAATATTGAGTCCAAGGTTATAAGGCCTTTTGGTAATTTGTTAGTTCTCAGCTGCACCACTTGGTCACCATAATGTTGCTCTAGCTTGTCTTGATTTTGGCGGAGAACTCAGCTTCTTCTTAGAAAATTGATAATTTTTGATCATTCTCAAAGACTTGCCAACTTGTATTGTTATCCGAACAACCAAGATTACCACAACCAATTTGATATGAGGCTAAGATTTCTCACTTTTGATACTTTCTACAACATCAAAAATGGACCCAAATGTTGCCAGTCTTTCTACTGCTTCATTCTTGTTCCTTGGGATGGAATTGATGCTAAAAGCTTCAAAATCTTCAACAAGATCCCATACCCGATTTTTGTAGTTCTTGACAGATCATTCTTGGAAGAATTTTTTCCTCCGACACGGTTCACGATCAACTCACTATCACCAAATACTTGCAAATTCTTAATGCCTTTCTTCCTTGCCCAATGCAATCTGTGAATTAAGGCTTCATACTCAGCTATGTTGTTTGAGCAAGAAAAATGGAAATGGAAGGACGAGTAAATACTTTGTACCTTGTGGAGAAATGAGAATAGCTCCTCCCCCCGCACCTTGTCTACTCCTTGATCCATCAAAGAATGATTGCCATACTTCATTCTCATCCTTATTATCCGGCTTCATGATGCTAGAGAGAGGTTGATTCTCTTCATGCAAACAATAAACTCCCATTTCGATTCCTCCATTTCTTTGTATGGATAAAATGCACATATTTTGTTTTCCCATTCATCAAGAGTCAAGTTTGGAATGCATCGACCTTGGTGTCGGCTTCATGAGTGCTTGGATAATCCTCTTGATTGAATGTTGAACAATTTTCATTGATTAGACTTGGCGTATGGGGCTCTATGTGAAAATATGCAATAGGCTCAGATCTGATTATAGCCTTAGTTCCATACCTTGTTCTAAATAACATGTGTGACCAATCAACCGAAAGATAGCCTCCAATTTTAGTAGTGAAGTCTCTTGACAAACAAAATGCAAAGAGTTGTGGAAGCCTATGGTCGACACATCTTCTAACACTGTTACATTGGGACACGCATGTAATGTGAGGCTCAAATCTTTGATTATTCCAACCATTGTCACTGTTGTCCCATCCAATTGCACTACACCCTTAGAGATGACTTCATATTGAAGACCTAACTAATCAGCTATTTGTTTTGGCATGACTGAGCTGCTTGCTCCCAAGTCAATCATGTAATTATGTACCAACTTGTCTCCTATGATCAATGAGACATAGAATGGAGGGGATTCACATTTTTACCTTGTCATCCTCCATGATTTCCTTCAGGTTGAACTGCATTGGTAAGAACTCTTTCTTGTTGATTGGGTGGCTGATTTGTTCTTGACCAATTTGCCATAGCGATCTGCATAGGTCCCTTTGCCCTAAGATAGCTAATGAATCCCACATTGAGATGTTTATATTCATTTTGTTCATCTACTCAATGATGTTGAATGAGTTATATCTTTGCTTCCCCTTTCCTTGCACATTCTTCTCTAGCCCTTGAGTTGTTGCAACCGACACTTGAGATGATTTATAAGGCAGTTTGGGCTGACCCTGCACATTTGGAACTGAATTTTGATTGCCAGCACCTTGCGAGAATAAAAAAGGCTGTGGACCATTTGAGTTGGATTACTGTCCTTCCCTAATGCTTCTCTTCTTGGAGCGTGTATTGGCTGCTACACTTTGAGAAGGTACTTGATTTATACCATAGAAATCTTCATCCTACAAATTGACAAGAGTAGTTTTATTCGGACATGTTCCTTCTTTGAGGCGTTTCTTGCTCACCGATCTTCTTCGTGGCTAGATTCTTGCAACACACCAATGGTTTGTACCATCGAGCCTAATTTAATGCACTTTGTTAAAGAACATTGATTAGTTATGTGGCCGACTACATGGGAAACACCGGTCGTATTCCTCGGCCATGTTATTTTGCACAGTACCAAAGCTCTAGATTTTGATGCAACATTGGGATTATAAGGCTAGAATGGCCTATTAGCAAAATTTTGGACTTGATTCGATTTGTAGTTTGCACAGTGGCCTATTGGGCTGATATGGAGGTCTATTGGGTTGAGTTTAAGGCTGGTATGATCTAATATTTTGAGCTTCCTGCCTCTTTATTGTCACCAACTCGTTACCCAAGTTTGTAAATTACTTCATGACCTCTTAGAGTTCCTTAGAGTTGTTAGATGATGAGGTAGAGGCTTCAGGTTGAATTATAATTTCTTGGAGTAGAGATGGGAGCTAATGTAGGTGCTTGACTAGTGTTTAGAATTTCTAATTCTAGGTACAGAGGCATGGGTGGCCTAGGTGTGATTTTTCCAGCCTAAATCAAATGGTTCTTAGCCCCTATGGAAAGGCTATAGGCTGCAGGAAAGGTTGTGCCCCCCATTGATTAAATCATCAAAGAAATGTCATAATTTAAAGTCCTAAGAAAGTATAAGAAGGCACCTTCATCGGTGGGATTTACTACTATTGGAATCCTATCCCAGGTCCGTTGGAATTTAAGGTTGAAGTCTGTTGATTTCTCATTTGGGGATCTCTTTTTTTTTATTAGCTATTCCAACAAAGATAAGTTCTCACCTTTCTCTCGAAACTAGTTGTGAAGAGCTATGCGAGCTAATTCCAATTCTAGATAGAGCTTGTCGGGAGACTCGAACCATTGTGAAGCTTTCCCTTTGAATGAAGAGGCAAGCAACTTATTTGTAATTTTCATTTCATGGATTGTATAGACATTCGCAATTTCTTGGACATGATCACTAGGGAAGTCTAGTTCTCTCTAGTGAAGTATGGGATGCTCTTCAATGCTGCAACCGGAACTAGTTTTTTTGCATTCAAGGTGAGTGGTGATACTAGTGAAGTTGACACATGGATTTGGTTATGCCATCTGATTGGTAGAAGAACTCTTTTTGATTGGATGAAAAGCCTAACAGGTGGAGGTTTTGACAAGGTCCTATTTGGTGGAGATCGATACCTTTGAGCTCTTCTTCCCCTTCTTTCTCTACCTAGAGATGGGTGTAAATAGAAAAATAGTCCTTCCTCCCTAGTTCTTGATCTAGTCTATATTCTTCTCATAAATCTACCAAGCTTGGACTACTAGAACCAGGGGATTATGCCTCTTTTGGAGTCACCATATGTGTAATTTCAAAGCTCCTTCAAAGCTAGAAACTTACAACAAGTGCACAACAATCTTTTCGTAGTTAAGTGAAGACCTCTGAGGTCCCACTAGGCATGCCAGAACTATTATCACCAAATCACAACACCCTTTGGATAACATGGGTACTATCTCCAAGTTGTGGGACTTGCTACTTGAGATAGACCTCTAGAGAAAGTTGGTTCTTGCTCCTAAAACTACCTGCAACAATATACTCTAATGCAGGAAAAACTATCTTTCCTAACTTAACTTTCCAAGGGACCAAGGAGAGAGAATGCATGAAAATGAAAGCCTACACTAAAGTGGTGATACACTAGAAAAGGAGGGTGTGAGAGTAGTCTTCCAATGTGTGAAAATAGGAATAAAGTGCATACTAGAAGGGGTGATAACATTTTTCCACAATCTGAAAATGCATTCACAACAATGTTTCATACATGCACAATAATAATAGATCCTTGTAGGATCATAAAGATAGACAAACTACACTTGTAATCAAGATTGAAGGGGCAAGAAAAATGCAAGAAAAAATAGCGGGGAAGATGCATCTCGCAAAATTATATTTTATTACTTCATGATATGCAGTTCAATGCATTACAAGATAAGGTCCTGAATCACCATGGAAGGAGTCCACAACAAGGTCCTGCAGCACATTGGCTTTATAAAGAAATTTTGGTAGAGATTTGCTACAAAAAGTACCCCCTTACAATGAGCCCAAAACTCCAATTTATAGGAAGATGAGAAGAGAGAGAGAAAGGGAAAAAGGAAATCCCAAAATATATCCTTCAACCACTTGTAAGAGGCACTAAATGGATTGAAATGATTATATGTTACTTGAAAAAGGCTCCTCATACTATCCCAAGTGCTGCAGTAGAGAAGGAATGATGACCATGCCTCTTAATTGCATTCCCAACTACCAAATAAAACAATGTCATGAACCTGGCACCATTTTATGAAAACTCCCTATCTATTTCTCATCAAATCCATAATTTCTTTATTTTTTTATGTTGGAATCGGAGCCATGATTCCAACGGTACTAATTTTGCATGATTTTGTTGAGAAATGCGAAAGTTATGGCCATCCGAGTGCAAACTATTTCGGGTCTCGGCCATTTGAAGTTTTGGGGTCAAACATTGACTTTTCCTTTGAATTGTGTGTATTGCGGAAATATCAGGTCCCCATGTCCTAGATGTCTAGGATGCATTCTTCCGCATCGGCCGATTCTAGCTTCTTTGTCCCTTTTTTCTCCCTTTTCACCCTTTCGCATCCCGCATGTACTTTTGTCTGATGTCCCAAATGAAAATCTCGCACCACCCGTAATAGACTGACTTGCAGAAAATTGGATGACTCACATCAAGTGCATACTTTTTTCCCAACTGTCCCAGACCGCGTGGAACAAAAACTTCTACTTTTTCCGATTTTCATTTCCTATGGCCATTTCAGCTTTGCGTGTGCCGCATGTCCCAACGTCCCAAGCTGTCCCATGGACCGTTTGCAACAAAAAAGTAATGAATTTCCTGATTCCTTTGTATTTCAACCCCAAACTTTGTATGACAAACCGTGAGTACGACTCGTAGCCTTTAGACCCGTAATGCTTTAAAACAACCCTACGACTTCATTATTTGGATTTTTCTGATTTTTTCCAACTCGTTGGGATTTTTCCTTGGATGGGAGAGTTAGAGAGAAGCCAAAGGGGCCCCAAAAACATGATTTTGGGCATTGAATCAATCTTGCTCGGGACTGAATAATTTGTGGCACGTTATCAAATTTACCTTGAGGGGTGAATTTTGGATACCACCATCCAAATGCCTTTGCTAAAATGGTAAACTTTGTCAATTCCAAATCCAAAGTTTCATCCAATACTTCTAAAGGTATTTATCCCACTCCCTCTTCCCCACCTTAACCAAGCCTTGTGGCTATAGTCACTTCCCCTAATGAGAAAATTGAACCATTATATGTGACTCTTCTCATAGCTGGCCATAAACTCGAGATTCGTGTCATAGACTCGGGGCATCGAGACAATGTAATGCTGCAAAAGTAGCTCATGCTTTGGGCTCCGACTCTAACACATACCTTTGGTTCTGCTATTCCATGGAGAGTAGAGAAGTACCTTTGGTTAGAAGAATTAAGGATGCACAAGTAGCCTTCATTTATTTTCCAGAGAAAATGGTATTAGCCACTATTTTGGTAGATGATATTCCTCCCTCATATGGGATGTTGCTGATTAGAAATTGTTTTAAGGAGGTAGGAAGTGAAATTCGGATGGATTTGTTGCATGCTTTAATCTGGTCAATGGAAAAATGAGGAAGTTGCTAGCTAAGAAACATACTAAATACATTCTCGCAAAATAATCGATGATCCAAAAAGCACAGATACTCTATGAAGATATAGGGCATGGAAACTACATGATCATGTCAAAAGATGAGGCAAATCTTCCTAAGGGAGTGATTCATGATCCCAATGGAATTTGGACTCTGGAGTTTGATGGAAGTTGTTCTTCAGCTGGTTTTGGAGTTGGAGTGGTGTTGATCTCTCCAGAAGGGAAGATTCATCCTTTTTCATTCAAGCTTTATTTTGAAAATACAAACAATACCTGAATATGAGGCACTCATACTTGGATTGAACATGGCAAAAGAAATGGGAGTGAAGAATATTTGTGCTTATGGAGATGCAAAGTTGATTGTGAAGCAAGTCAGGGATATTTTTCAAGTGAAGAATAGGAGATTAAAACATTATAGAAACCTTGTCTGGGATTCCATTGAGTTTCTTGATGCTTTCTCCATTGAAGTTGTGCAAGAGAAAGGAACAATAGAGATAATTCTCTAGTTGTCTTATGATCTTTACTCGATTCCTCACCCATATTTATCTCAGGATAAATTTACCATTGAAATGATTCATGGGCCCAGTGTACACGATAATGCAAGGAATTGGCGAGGTTTTCAATTATGATCAACATTTTCTCTCATTCTTGGAGCTTAAAGATAACTTCAACCAATTATATTTTGAAGGAAGTGAGACTTTTCCTAGAGAGAGTGTATCCTCTAATTAATGAGATATCAAGGAAGAGATGGACCAAGATGGCTGCATCAAATTGAAAGGTAACAAGATACCTAAAGGGGTGGTGAGTTTGGAAGATATGTTTTATAAGTATGATAGGTACATTAAGTCTAAAGTTTCTCAAGGAGCTCGGTGAGTCATTGAATGTGAAAAGGTTAATATTAGGAGTCTTGATGAACCCAAGATGGTGAACATTGCAAAATGATGCACTCAAGAAGAGAATAAGAAAGCATTAAATCTATTAAAAAGGTATGTTAATGATCTTGCCTATTCATATGATGATCTCAAGTATTTTAAACCAAAGGAAATACAAAAATTTATCCCTCGAAACTTGGGATCAAACCTTTCAGGCAGAAACAAAGGAAATACAATCCCAAGGTTTCTAATACTATCTTTCAAGAGATTCATAAGTTACTATTATCCATATTTTTCCCCCAGGCAAAATATTGGATCAGCCGCGACCTCGCATAGAAAGAACTGAAGAAAATCATTCGAGATCTTGTAAATAGGTCACAAAAGGACTCAAAAATGGAGTGGTGGGGGCTGAGAAAGATTAAATAAACCTATGAAAAAAGAAACCACTTTGTCTAGTTGTTTCCATGTCTTAAATCAATTTTTCAAGTTACTGAGTAGACTCAATAGTGGAATAAGCGGGGTCATAAAAGAAGGGCAGTGCCGGAGAGGAACCAGGAGCAAGAAGGGGAAAAATGGTGAAGTTTCGAAGATTTTGGGCTCGATACCATTCAAGAAAGATTCTAAAATCGACTTAGTATGGAGGAGGCGGTGGAAAAAAAAACATGTATACATAGCGCTTCTCCAAAGTTGAATAAATAAAGAAGCCCAAATGAGCGCTCGGGATTCCACGCGTTTAGAGCCCCAAAAGTTTTGGGACCATTGAAAAGTATTCAACTAAGAAAGAAGGTGCCAGGTGTTGGCTCGGTGTAAATCTTAAATGGGATCCTAGAGTAGAGACTCAAACTTACGCCATCCCAACACGTAGCAAATGGTCAAACAAATTCAAAAGGTAGACAAGAAAGGTCTAAAAATTGGCTAAGTATAAAATGCAAGCGGAGGTCACCAAGTGTCATCTTGGTGCATCTCCAAGAGTTATTCTAAAGGCGGAGACCAAAATAAGCACGAGATCTTAATGTGGCCCGAGTCTAAAAAGATAAAGGGGACCGTTGAAAATTCCATGAGACCGCGGAGAGGCTGCCAAGTGTCAACTCAATGCTCCTTCAAAGGAAAATTTTGAATCGGGTGAATAGTCAATGCATAATAGCGGGGTGGAAGAAAGTTCCAAGTGTCCAAATGACACTAACTAGAGGGTGAATTAGAGAAAGGGTTCTCAAACAAGCACCAAATCACCGCGTGTCCCCGGTCAAAGAAATATGTCCCCACCGAGTAAAGAGAGTAGGCGAGAAAAAAATAAATTGAGCAGGCCGGTTAAGGAAGCCACGTGTCAACCCCACGTTACTCCAAGAGAAAAATACAAAGGCCGCCTTGAGAATAGTGCTAGCCCTCCACATATCCCATATTTAAAAGGGGACCCATTTGTCAAACTGGTATTCCCACTCTTTGGTATGGACCCGATGTGAACTTCGAAGGGGCATATCTTTCGACTCAGGGCTCAAAATATTGCAAATATTACACCGTTGGAAGCATCTCTATGTCCTCTATGCCATGGAAAGATAAAAAATTATTTTCAGGCCCTAGTAGGTGAAAAATGTAGAAAACGTATTTGGGATTTTAATGCAGATCTTCTTGCCTCAACAACTGATCGGATTTGATCGATACGCCATTTCTTCCTTCTTCAAGGCACCAAACAAGGATTTGATGCAGTCAAGACATATTTGGAACAAATTTTATGGGAGACATTAAATAGTGGTAGTTGAGATTAGAGCTATTTTTTCCCACTTCTCTCTTTTTCTCCCATCTCGTATCGAATATATAAATACAAAGCTCGGGAATCATTTTAAAGGGTTGGACATTATTCTATCTTGCAAGCTCCCTTTTCTTGGCAAAGGAATTCGTGAGGTTTTCGGACCTTCCACTAGACTGTAACATGTTTCCTACCTCTTAGCCACTTTGTAATGCATTGTATCAATCTGAGCAATAAAACACATCTGTGATAGATTCTAGATCCTTTCTTGTCTATTTTGCTTTCATCTGGTCTTTCTTTATAAATCTAGTTATATGTGCACTGGTTGTTGTATGCATTGTTTTTGTTTGTGTCTATTAGAAAAATTAATGTTCATCATTCTATTGGTGCATCACCTTCTATCTTAGTTTGATTTCCTGCATCCCTTTTATCCCTGTCTCCTTGGAAAATTTTAGATTAGGTATAGAGATAGATCCTCTGCAAGTTCTCACGTATGCACCTAAATAGAGGAATAGGAACCAACCTTTAATCTAGAGAGATTTTCCAAATCTGCAAGGTCTCACACTGGGAAAAGCTCAATGTTGTACAATCACATGAAATGACTCTGCCTTAGAAAAGAAGATCTTACCGACTCATTTGGGGTGCTATGGTTTTTGCACTAAAATTTTGGGCACACCTAAAGTGGGATAGAGAAGTCTCCATATTATTATAGTAATATTGATGTGCACTTGCTGTGATTCTAACTTTTAAGAAGTTTTAAAATTGTACATCTGGCGACTCCAAAAGAAACAAATTCACTGGTTTCAGTAGTCCAAGCAAGTTCATGAGAAGAATACAAACACGGTCAAGAACCAGAGAGGAGGGATTATTTGTCTATCTAGACTTATCCCCAGATAGAGGGAGGGGAGGAAGAAGATCCCAAAAGTCTCTATCCCCACCAAATAGAGCCTTATCGACACCTCCTCCCAAATAGGCCATTCTTTCAATCAAGAGGGGTGTTCAGGCTGATCAGGATGGCTTAGTCAAATCCTTATGTCAATTTCACCTGACACCCACTCACTTTGAATGCACAAAATTTGGTCCCGATAGTAGCATTAAAGAGCGTCCCGTATTTCAGTGGGGAAAACTAGACTTCTCCTTGTGATCATGTGCAAGATATTGCAAATGTCTGTACAATCCATGAAATCCATGAGATGGACATTGCAGTAGATTTTCTTACCTCTTCGCTCAAAGCTAAAGCTTCACAATGGTTCAGGAGCCTTGAATAAGGTGCTATTCAAAATTGGAACCAGCTTTGCACAACTCTTCATGACCAGTTTGGAGAAAAAGGTGATAACTTATCTTTGTTGGAGCAACTAACAACAATCAAGAGAGCCCGAATGAGTAGTTGAGGGATTTTAACCTCATATTTCAGTGGACCTAGGACAGGATTCCAACAGTAGTAAAGCCTGCTAATGAAGGTTCCTTCTTATACTTTCTTAGGGCTTTAAACTCGATATTTCTTTGATGATCCAGTTAATGGAGGGCACAACTTCTACTGCAGTAACTCGATATTTCTTTGATGATCCGGTTGATGCAGCCTATAGCATTTCCATAGAGGCTGGGAATCATTTGATTCACTCTGGAAAACTCACTCCTAGGGAATCCATGCCCTTGTACCCCGAGTTAGAAACCTGGTATCACCCAAATGCCCACATTAGCTCTTATACCCACCCCAAGGTGTCAAAGTTTAGCTAAAGCCTCCACTTCATCATATAGCACCTCTAAGGAACTCTAGGAAGTCATGAAACAACTTCAGAACCTAGGGAATGAGTTAGTAACTATCAAAAGGCAACAAGCTTAGATTTCTAGGCCATATCAACCCCGAGGCTCGTGATCGGGCCGGACCCTCGTATCAACAAAATAGACCACCGACCTAGGTTGTAAATCAAAGTCAACACCAAGGGCAACCTCAAGTGCTAGACCTTTAAGGTCATATGACCCAAACACAATTTCAACATCAATGGCATTGGTTCCAGACAAAAAATAACATGGCACAAGAATATGATTGGTGTTTCTTATGCAATCAACCACATAATCAATCGATGTTCTTAAATGGTGCATTAAATCAAGCTTTGATGGTGCAAACTATTGGTGTGTCACAAGAACCTAGCTGGGAATAAAATCAGTAGCAAGGAACTCAACAAGAGGTACCCTCAAGAAAATCTATGCTTTTCAATTGGCAAGTCAAGACTTCTGTGGAATGAATCAGACTCCTTCTCAAAGTATGATAGCCAATACACGGTCTAAGAGGAGAAATATTGGAGAAAGGACATTCACCAAGATCAGAGTGATCCTTAACCCCTCATTTCTCCACAAGGTATTGGCATTCAAAATATGAATCCCAATGTGCAGAGTCAATCTAAGCAACCTTCCAGACCTACTTAGGCACTGGTTGTAACAGCCCATGTACAAGAGAAAAACATGTTAGGGAAGGGGCAGCCAAAGGAAAACTCATTTAATATCATTGAGAAAATGAAGAGGACAAGTGTAAATATTTCATTATGGGAGTCAATGGCCATTCCAAGGTAGAGGGATCTATTGCAGACTACCATGGCCAATTGGTCAAGCTCAAGTCAACCCCCTAACCAACAAGAGAAAGTGCTTACCAATGCGGCTCAACCTGAGAGAAACCATGGAGAAAAACGAGGTAAGAATCTAAAGCCTCCTCCATTTTATGTTTCATTAATCATTGGAGATAAATTGGTGCACAACTGCATGATCGATTCAGGGGCAAGTAGTTTTGTAATGCCCAAACAAATAGCTGATCAACTAGGTCTCCAATATGAAGTCATCTCTAGAGGAGTAGTACAATTAGATGGGACAATAGTGACCATTGTTGGAGTCATCAAGGATCTGAATCTCACTTTGTGCATGCCTACCCTAATGTGATTGTATTGCAGAATGTATCAGTCATAGAATTGCAACCACATTTTGCATTGTGTTTTTCCAGGGACTTCACTACCAAAATTGGAGGATATTTGTCTCATTGACCTGGTCACATATTCTCTTTAGGAAGAGGTATGGAGTGAAGGCCACAATTAGATCTGATCCCATAGAAAACTATAACACCGAGTCTTATGTGCCAATCCCAATCATTGCAAATTGTTCAAATTTTGATTAGGAGGACCTCCTAAGCAATTCCGAAGTAGATACCAAGTGGTGTGCTTCCCGTGCGACCCTTGAAAAATGGGTGGTCAAAAGATATGATTTTGATCCCTATAAGGAGATGGAAGAATCGAACTAGGAGTCTCTGCCTACATGAAGAGAATCATCCTCTTCTTGACATTATCAAGCCATAACACAAAGATGACAATAAAGTATGGAAATTGTTCTTTGATGGCTCGAGCAACGAAAAGGAATTGGAGGAGGAGCTATGATTATGTCCCCCCAAGGTATGAAGTATTATTCGGCCTTCAAATTTAATTTTTCCTTCTTGAATAACACTACATAATATGAGGCTTTGGTTCATGGATTACATTGGGCCAAAAGACAAGGAATCAAGAACCTGTAAGTGTTTGGTGACAGTGAACTGGTTGCCAATCAAGTCAAAGGACAAAATGTTGTCAAGAATGACCTACTCAAAGGTTACAAGAATAGGGTGTGGGACCTCATTGAGGATTTCAAAGCCTTCAACATTATGTCCATACCCAGAAAGGAGAATGAAGTTGTTGATAGGATTGCAGTAGTTGGAGAAACATTTGATGTGGTTGACAACATAAAGAGGGACAAAGGATAGCCACATATCCATGTGATTGTGAGACCAACAGTACCAGATAACAACACATGTTGGTAGGTGTTTGAAGATGATCAACACATCGTCAATTTTTTTCAAGAAGAGGAAAAATCTTCAGCTAGAAATCTAAATAGATTAGAACAACAATATGGAGATCAAATAGTGCAGCTGCATACAAACAAGCTTCCCGGAGGCCTAGTGACATTGGAGTCTATCTTTAATCCCAATGATCGGCCAAAAAAGAGAAGGCCAACATATAGATCAAAGGGGAAGATTCAGATCCAATTCTAGTTGGAGAAGGAAAGACACTACAAATTGGCAAAGTGGCCACCAAGCAAGAAAAGTATGAATTCATACATCTTTGCCAATAATTTCTAGATGTATTTACTTGGAGCTATGAAGACCTACGAGGTTCAATCCAAAGCTAGCACAACACACAATCGAATTATATCCAACTGTTAAAGCCATTAGGAAAAAATAGAGACCAGTCAATCCACACATTGAGCCTCTGATGAAGAAAGAGCTGAACAAACTGATAGAGGCAAGTATCATATTTCCAATCAAACACTCAAATTGGGTAGCAAACCTAGTCCCAGTCAGGAAGAAAAATGAAGTGATTAGGTTGTGTGTAGTTATTTTAGACTTGAATAGAGATTCCCTCAAATACCACTACCCACTCCATTCAATGGAGCAAATCTTGCAAGTGGTGTCTTGATCGAGAGATTCTCCCTCCTAGATGGCTACTCAGGGTACAACCAAATCATGGTTTAAGAATATGATCAGTTCGAAATAGCTTGCATCACCAAATGGGGCATCTATGCCTACAAAAAATGCCATTTGGGTTTTCTAATGCGAGATCCACTTTTCAAAGGGCAATGGATATGGCATTCAAGAGGAAGATCAAGAAAATAGTACTCGATCTATTTAGATGACATTAGTGTGTTCTCCAGAAATGCAGCGAGACCACCTTTTTCACCTAAGGTAGGTGTTTTAAAGGTGTAGAAGATTTAGGGTATCATTGAACCCTAAAAAGTGCATATTCTTTTCCCATGAGGGCAGGCTCCTAGGAAACATTATGTCAAAAAAAGGATTGAAAATTGACCCGAGAGAGAGTTGAAGCAATAAGAGCGTTGCTATTGCCAAACCATAATAAGGCTCTTCAAAGCTTCTTGGTAAAAATCAATTTTTTCCGCAAGTTTGTGCCAAACTTTTCTGCCCTTGTCAAGCCAATCACATTAATGTTGAAGAAGAGCTTGGCATTTAGGTGGAAAGTTGAAGGAAAGGCAAGTTTTGAGGCCATTAAAGAAGATATGTCACAGCCCCAACTTTCGCGAATCCATATTTTTCCAAGGACTTCATACTATATGCCTTTGGAGGCAGTGACACAATTTCTGTAATCCTACTACAACAGAATAAAGAAGACATAGAGCAGCCAATTGCTTTCTTCAGCTAGATTCTGGAAGATTATGAAGTGAAATACTCTTTCATCAAGAAGAAGGTCTTGGCGGTGATTAGAGGATTGAAGAAGTTATAGCATTTGGTTTCAAACAAAAAAATCCAACTATTAGTCTCCCATGCAGAGTTAAAGAATTCTCAAAGCAAGGACCTAAATGAGAAGCATATAGGGTGGATCACTAGTGTCATGGAGTATTACATTGAGAGTAGGGTCACTAAGCTATTCCATGGGAAGGGATTGTGTGAACAACTAGCCTTGAGTCAACAAGAAGAAGAAAGTGATGAAAAGGATGTTGTTTTTGTCTTGCAAAAAATCCAAGAGGAAGAAAACAAGGATGTGCCCACTCCTTGTTGGACTCAAAGTATTATACACTTCCTAAAAACAAGCCTGTGTCCTCTAGAAATGAATAAAACAAAGAGGAGACATTTTAGACTACAGGCCATTCCATATGTGCTCATTGACGAAAGTGTCTTGTTCAAAAGGCACATCAATAGCATTTTGTTAAGGTACATTGAGACAAATCGAGGTTGAGAGAGTGCTACAAGAGTTCCTTGATGAAGCAGTTGGAGGCCATTTTCCCCCATGAGTGATAGCACTTAAGATCATGAAGATGGGTTATTATCGGCCCAGTGTTTAGTGATTGTTATGCATGGATCAAAAAGTGTAAGAACTATCCATTCTTCGAGAGGCAAGGAAAAGCTAGCAGCACTACCATTACATCTAATTTCAATAGATCAGCCATTTATGAAATGGGGATTGGACTTCATCGGGTCATCAATCCAAATTCAATCCAAGGCCAAAAATGGATTCCGATTGCAACATACTATTTTACCAAGTGGACCAAGGCAATGGCACTCAAAGAAGCTAATGAGTCCAAAGGCATAGACTTCTACGAAGGGATAGTGACCAGATTTGCAGTGCCACCACCATTATATCGGACAATGCATTGGCATTCATCAGTTTCAAAATCACAAGATGGGGTGTTAGGAATAGAATCTACCCGAGCACTTCATCAAATTATTACCCTCAGGGTAATGGCCAAGCAGAGTCTACAAACAAGAACATGCTAAAGATTATCAGAAGAAATATGGATGAAAATCAAAGGACTTGGCACACAAAACTCAAATCAGCCTTATGGGCTGATAGAATAAACCCCAAGAGGTCTATAGGCAGATCTCCATTCAAACTCAGCTATGGGAAAGAGGAAGTGTTGCCTATATCACTTGAGTTACCATCATTGGAACTCATGAAGCAGGAGGAGATGGCTGAGTTCGAAATAATGGAGGCCAGGTATACAGAGCTGATGGAGTTGGAAGAAACTAGGGAACATTCAATTTAGACAATAGAGAAGGATCAGGCCTCAATTAAGAGATGCTTCAACAAGAAGGCGAGGGACAAGGACCTTCCAAGAAGGATACCTAGTTTTGAAATGGGATACAAATTAGGTGAAACCAGGAAGGCATTCCAAGTTTGATGCCATTTGGAGTGGCCCTTATATGGTCAAAAATGTAAAATTAACAATGCCTTCCAATTTTCTATATTGGATAGTGAAGGGCTGCAGATTCCAATGAATGGAATCTATCTTAAACACTACTAGTAAAATAAAGTTTCTCACCCTCTACATGTTAGTCTAGTTTCTCTTTCATCTAAGTGCTTGGGCACATTGTCTTACTTGTAGTTTAGGTTAATTTTATCCTAATTGCTTTGCATGCTCTTCATGTTCTATTTGGATCATTACGATTTCAAATTTTTATATAGTTGTGGTGCTGTTTTGTTGGTCCGCATAGCTCATTGAAAAATAGATGAAGCCCCAGGTCAAAACAATTTTCTACTCTCAAAAACTATCGTTTCAAGATTTCTTATGAAGATTGAGACTGCAATAGTTAGGCTTGTGTATTAGAGATAGAATTAGTTTCAGACCATCGTTCTCAACTCCATGCCCAATAGATACGACAAGGCAATTTTTCTTTTCATCTAGCAAGAAGATACCCCTATGAGTCACCAAATTGTTATCCATATTTTTCCCCCAGAAAAAATATTGGATCAGCTGTGACCATGCATACAAAGAACCTGAAGAAACTCATTCAGATATTGTAAATAGGTCGCAGAAGGACTCAACAATGGAGTGGCAAGGGCTGAGAAAGATTAAATGACCCTATGCAAAAAGAAATGACTCTGTCGAGCTGTTTCCATGTCTTAAATCCATTTTTCAAGTTATAGGTAGACTCAACAATGGAATAACAGGGTTAGAAAAGAAGGGGTAGTGCCGCAGAGGAACCAAGAGCAAGAAGGGGAAAAAATGGTGAAGTTTTGAAGTTTTTCGGGCTTGAGACCATTCAGGAAAGATTCCAAAATTGACTAAGTATGGAGGAGGCAAAGTGGAAAGAACAATGTCTCTACGTGATGCTTCTCCAAAGTTGAATCCAGAAAAAGAAGCCCAAAGGAGTGCCAAGCTTCTACGCATCCAGAGCCCCAAAATTCATGGGGCCGTTGAAAATTCTTCAACTAAGAAATAAGGTGTCAAGTGTTGCCTCGGTAAAAATCTGAAATGGGAGCCCAAAGTGGAGACTCAATCTTGCGCTAGCCCTCCATGTAGCAAATGGTCAAACTAAGTCAAAAGGAAGACAAGGTGGGTCTAAAAATTGGCTAAGTATAAAGTGCAAGTGGAGGTTGCCAAGTGTTAGCTTGGCACATCTCCAAGAGTTAGTCCAAAGGTGGATATCCAAATGAGCACGAGCTCTCCACATGGCCCGAGTCCAAAATGATAAAGGGAACATTAAAAATTCTATAGACTGGGAGGCTACCAAGTGTCAACTCGACGCTCCTTTAAAGGCAAATTTTGAATCGGGATTTCAAGTGAGCACGGTGCCTCCACGTGTCCAATCTTAAAAAGGGGTAGAGTTTGTTGAATAGTCAATGCATAGTAGCGGGTGACGAAAAGGGCCAATTGTCCAAATGGTACTAAATCGAGGGTAAATCGAGAGAGGGTTCTTAAACAAGTGCAAAACCACCACATGTACCGAGTCAAAGAAATGTGACCCCACCGAGCAAAGAGCTCAACCGAGAAACAAAGAAATTTAGCGAAAGTGTGAAGGAATCCATGTGTCAACCCCTTGTTACTCTAAGAGAAAAATATAGAGGCCTCCTTTAGACAAGCGCTAGCCCTCCACATGTCCCATATTTAAAAGGGGCCCTGTTTTTCAAACTAGTTTTCCCACTCTTTGGTATGGACCCAATGCGAACTTCGAAGGGGAATATCTTTCGACTCGAGGCTCAAAATATTGCAAATATTACACCATTGGAAGTGTCTCGACGTCCTCTACACCATGGAAAGATTAAAAACATTTTTTCAAGCCCTAGTAGGTGAAAATGGAGAAAACGTATTTGGGCATTTAATGCAGGATCTTCTTGCCTCAACAACTTGATCGGATTTGATCTGATCCACTATTTCTTCCTCCTTCGAGGCACCGAATAAGGATTTTATGCAGTCAAGACAGATTTGGAACATATTTTATGGGAGACATTAAATAGTGGTGGTTGAGCTTAGAGCTGGTTTTTCCCACTTCTCTCTTTTTCTCCCATCTGTATCGAATCTATAAATATAGGCTCGAGACTCATTGTAAAGGGTTGGACATTATTCTATCTTGCAAGCTCCCCTTTTCTTCTGGAAAAGGAACTCGTGGGGTTTTCAGACCTTCCACTAGATTCTAACATGTTTCATGCCTCTTAGCCACTTTGTAATGCATTGGATCAATCTACTGAGCAATAAAACACATCCGTGATTGATTCTAGATACTTTCTTGTCTATTTTGCTTTCATCGGTCTTTTGTTATAAATCACTGGTTATCTGTTCCTAGTTATTGTATGCATCATTTTGGTTTTTGTCTATTAGCAAAAAAATTTCATTATTCCTATGGTGCATCACCTTCTAGCTTAGTTTGATTTCCTACATCCCTTTTATCCCTGTCTCCTTGGAAAATTTTAGATTAGGTATAGAGATAGATCCTCTGCAAGTTCTCACATATGCACCTAAATAGAGGAATATGAACCATCCTTTAACTGGAGAGATTTTCTGACTTTGCAAGGTCCAACACTTTGGGAATAGCTCAATGTTGTGCAATCACACTAAATGACTCTGCCTTCGAAAAGAAGACCTTACCGACTCATTTGGGGGTACTGTGATTTTGCACTAACAATTACTAAAGGAAAAGATTATTTTCCCTATACATCATTCAAACATGGATTGCCAACATTGTGCTGTCGGGAAGAAGAATGGTGAGATTTACATCCGTGGGGATTTCAGAACTTGAATCAGCCTCTACGAAAGAAAAATATCCTCTCCCATGAGGGATCAACTTTTACAAGCTGTCACAGACTACGAGATGTCATCTATGCTAGATGGATTCTTTGGGTACAATCAAGTGGAAGTCAAGACCCTCGATCAGCACAAAACTAGTTTTACTACTCCTTAGGAAACCTTTTCCTATAAAATAATGAATTTTGGTATTAATTAATGCTGGTGCCACCTTTTAGAGGAAAATGGGCTTGGATTTTGGTAGTCTAAAGGGAAAATGTATTGTTGTGTAACTTGATGTTTTGATGTTTTTCTCCAAAACAAGGGCAGATCACTTTCAGCATCTTGAAGATGTCCTCAAGAAATGCAGAGAACATGGAGTTTCTCTCAATCCTAAAAATTCTTTCTTCTATGTTACTGAAGGAAAGTTGTTGGGGCATATTGTCTCCAAAGAAGGAATTAAGATAGATCCAGAAAGAGTTCAAGAAATCCAGTAGATTCCTCTTCCCACAAGTAAAAAGGGTGTTCACTCTTTCTTTGGTAAGATAAACTTCCTGAGGAGATTCATTCTTGATTTTGCATAATTGACTTTGATCATTTCTCACATGATGAAAGGAAATAAAAACTTTGGTTGGAATTCCAAAGGTAAAGAAGAATTTGAAGGTATCAAGAAAGCCATTGCTAAGATTCCCATTTTAGCATGTCCTAATTTCAGCAAGGGTTTAATCATTTATTGCTATGCTACGGAGAGTACCTTGGCTGTTGTACTAACTCGAGAGAAATTATAAGGATCATTAACTTCAAATTACATTCATGAGATATGTTAAAGCTCGTGTATTGAAATATATGATGGAGAAATATGCTTTGTAGTGGTCAAATCTGTCAAGTAGTTTCATTTTTATATTCTTCATTCTCACTCTGTGTTGTGATTGTACCTAATACAACCATCAAGTCTATTTTTACACAACAAGAGTTTGGAACTAAGAGATCCAATTGGGTCGAAAAATTTCATAATATGACCTTGATATCAAGACAACTAATCTAGTCTGGGGTAAAGGGTTACGTGAGATTATTAATGAAGGAGCTAATGCAAAATTGTCCAAAGAAGTAGTTGATGTCTGTTGTCCTCGTCCTCGGTTCAATAGATGAATAATATGCTGATATTGCACATTTTATTACTTATGGAGAGTGTCCATCCCACTTGAGTTCTAAGTAAAAGAGAGATATTAAGCTAAGGTCTGCAAAATATGTATTATGGGAAAACGTTTGTTTGAAGCAAGGCATAGATGGAAGATTCTTGAAGTGTGTGGACAAAGAGCAACAAAATAAGTTTTTTTCAGCTTTTCATGATAAGGCTTGTGGAGAGGCATTTCTCTTCTACTTTGTCATTGCCCATAAAATCCTTCATGTTGGGTACTTTCGGCCTACATTGTTAGAGACACATCAAAATGGGTAGGTAAGTGTGAAGCATGTTAGACTTTTTGTTGGGAGATCTAAGTTGGCTGCTTTACCACTTAAACCAAAGTAGTGATTGATGAGCCTTTTAAACAGTGGGGATTGGATTTCATTGGAACTCTTAACCCACCTTCTAGTATTGGACATACTCACATGCTAACTACTATAGATTACTTCACAAAGTGGGTAGAGGCTATTCTAGTAAGAAGCACTACTTCTGAGGTGGTGTGTAATTTCATCAAAGAGAACATCTTGATAAGGTTTGGGTACCAAACAAGATTGTGACTGATAATGCTTCCAATTTTTCTTCTTTTGAGATGATGGATTTCTGCTATGGTTATGGAATCTCCCTTTCTCATTATTCAGACTATTACCCCCAAGGGAATGGACAAGTAGAATCAACAAATAAGAATTTGGTAACCATAGTTGAGAACCTTGTCATTAACTCTCAGAGGAATTGGCACAAGAAACTTTATGATGCTCTCTGGGTAGATAGGATTACACCTAAAAGAGAAATTGGGATGTCTCCATTTCAATTGGTGTATGGTGTTGAAGCTCAACTTCCAGTAATAAAGTGGAATTACCAGCCTTGCACTTAATGAAGGCTATTGAAGATTCAAGCTTTATCAGTTCCTTAGAAAAGAGGATCATGTATCTCCAAAAGTTGGATGAAGACAGATGCAAGTTTTGATAGAATCTCACTCATCAATGAAGGTGAAATCTTTGTTTGACAAATCTAGACTCGAGAGATTTTAAAGTGGGAGACATTGTTCTGCATTGTGGGACAAAAGACATGAACCATTCAAAATTAGACACTTTGCTAGAGAAAACTATTTCTATTTAGATTATATGAATGGATCTCCTCTCCCACTTCCTTATAGTGGGTAGTATTTGAAGTTGTTCAAGTGCTAGGTTATTAGGAAGTCCTTCGTATATTGTGTACAAGTGTTTTGGTTTTTGGCTATTCCTTGTGTTTTTTTTTTGGTCTTTCCTTTTTGGTTTGTTTCTTTTCCCATTGCACGTATGTTGTCTTTTGTATTGGTTTTGCCTTTGAATCTATTTGCCCAATGGATAAGGCAGTGGTCTTCTTTCCCAATTTTTTTCAATGGTTCTTTATCTTGCTTCATTCCTCTATCAAGACATCCCCATAAAGAGACAATGTTGTCGCCCTCAAAATCCCCCTCTTTTGAAGTTAAGTTTTGTGAATTTTGAGTTGGTGCCTTGGAGAAATTTGTGCTTTGAAGTGTTGGTACTCGGTTTTTAATCCCACCAGTTCCATTTAAAATTCCTTAGTCTGTGCATTTTGAAACATTTTTCTATCTCCTTTCATGGATGCGTGGAATTTATCAATATTTTTCTATGGCTATGGACCGCATCGAGCCTTGTATTCCTTGCATTTATCTTTCTGTAGGAAAAATATTTGATTCGGGCACGAATGGTGGCATTTTTCCCCTTCTCTGCATTTTTCTACGGTTGTCTTCCCATCAAATTATTTTCCAGCGTCTACGGATACATGGTCACCTCTAATTGGATGTGGTGTGGTGGGTATTTTTGTGAACTTGTGAATTTTGTTACATTTACAAAAATGTTGAATTACCCCCATGTCTCCGCTAGATCCTGATTGGCTTTTGAAATTATGAAGTGGTGGAGAAAAATTCTTACTTTGGCCCTATAAAGGGACACATGGTTGTTTTTAAAAGTCAAAAGTCAAAACAGGAAGCGGATCATTGGAGCACTTTTGGAAATTTGGTTTTATTTCCAAAATGGATTAAAGTTGTAAAATGATCCGTGACTCCGCCAAAATGGGAAAAAGTCAAATATCGAGCCCTCATCAAAGGTCAAACGTGGAAAGGCAAGCCCTTTTTGTGTTTTGATGCGTTGAAAAGTCAAAGCAGGGAGGCAGACCGTTGGGGCACTTTTGGAATTTTTTCTATGTTTCAAAAGGGTAATAAGTATAAAAATGATATGCAAATGCATCATTGAAAATTCAAAGTGGGAAAGCGGGTCGGCGGAGAACTTTGAGTTTTTGAGCTTTTGTTAAAAAGATTTAAAATTATAAAAGTGAGTCGTGACTCCATCGCCACTCAAGTAAAGCCACGTGTTAGGCCTATATTAGAAGCGTATGGGTAGACCAAAATGTCTAAAATGCACAATCTCTATAAAAACATAAAATGCAAAAGTTTTTGCCATACCCACTTCAACTAAATCTCTCCTAAGTGGATGGCTCAAATTCTAAGTTTCTAAAGCGGGATGAACAACTATGATATGATGCATCCTGGTTTTGCCTCCAGACGTGGAAATGGCCGAGAATTGAAGAATTTAAAACTTGATTCTTGAGCTAGTTGGCACCTCCGAACTTTAGTGGAACTTTTTTCTTCGAGACCTTGAAACACTTCTTTTAATTCCTAATTGGTTCTTAATATTTTCATTAAAAGAAGTCAGAATCGAATGTAACCATTTTTGAAGTAATTTAATGGCTTCTCCATGCCATTTTTGGGTTGGATCTTGGTACTCTGTAAATGCAATAGATTCAAAATTAATCCATACATAAGTTTTCCCTTTCTTCCTCTACTATTCCTTATTTCCTTGTTCGAATTTGCAAATTATCCATCTTTGCATGCTAAGAAACGTTTTGTTCTTGCTAATATGATTTTGGGAACTTTGTGTCTATGAAATTATATCTTTTATAAATGTGAATGATTCCATTCTACATTTCCTTTTCTCAATACGCATAAGGTTATACTCTGCTATCTATATTACCTGAAAGTATTGTTATGTTCTTCCTCTCTCATCTCCTTAGTTCTTCTACTCTTTCATATTGATAATATTTTGGACATAAAACACTTCAAAATATTAGGAATCCACACTTTGAAATTTGTACATTTGTATATAAGTTTTACTACTTGCTTTCAATAAGGGAACCTCTCCCATTAAAGAGGAGGGACTTGATGTCAGCTAACTGTGGTTTGTTAAAGTACCATTTAAAAACTCAACACTTGGATAGATAGTTTGGCTTCCCACTCTTATGAGAGAAATGTTAAATGGTTCACCATACACCTCATCTGAGATGCAACAGGTGTTTTGTTGAGGAATGAGGAGTGGAAACTCCATTTGACTTGAGAGATAGTGACATGGGACTTGTTTGAGGAGCGTTTCAGGGCTCACTTTATGTCAGAGCATTTCATGCAGAAGAGGATTGATGAATTCATGACTTACGATAGGGCTCTGGCTTAGTGGCACAATATGAGAGTAGGTTCCTGGATCTTCTACATTATGTAGACTACCTACAAGAGGAAAAATTACAGGTAAAAAATTTTATTCGGGGCCCGAATGTAGACATAGCAGAGCGGATTAGGATGTTATTATTGACCAAAATAAGCTCACACTTATTTTTGGTCAACTAACACCATTTTCCCCTTTTGTGCTTCAATCTAAATTTTTATATATTTTAATCACTTAAGGTCCCCTGAAAGCATTTCCATCAGATAGGAAATTTCTTCCCCTTTCCAAAAATATAAATAAGTCCTTCTAACTCCTCATATTTTGCAAGTTGCGGGCCGACGGGCCTAGGGAAGACTTTTCGCCAAATGGGAAGATTGCGGACCGGCGGGGCGGTGGGAGAAACTTTGGCACTTTGAAATTTTCAATAAAAACACAATTTACAATTACGGGACAATGAGCCCACAGAGGTTGTTCTTTTGCTAAGTGGAAAATGCGAGCCGTCGGGCCGAGGATGAATTTTTTCCAAATGAGAAGGTTGTGGGCTTACGGGACTGCAGAGGATTTTTATAATTTTACCTTTTTGTGTAAAAGGCACAATTTCAATTTTAGGCTTGCATGAGGCTTTTAGGCAAAAGTGAATTTCAGGCTGTGGGAGGTTTTTAGAATTTTGTGTTTTTTTGTAAAAGGTGCCAAAGTGAATTTTAGGCCCATGGATCTGTTTTGCAAAATCAGTTTTTTCACCATTTTTGTATGGATTCGATTCATATATTCAAATGGGCATAAATTTCTATCCAGTGCTTGAAATTCAATCAATTTGGTACCATTGGAAATATCTCAACCTCCACTACACCATGGAAGCATAAAATATTATTTTCAATAGGATTTGGTGGGTGAGAATCTAGAAAAGGTTTTTTCACGCCATTAATATGTGAGCCGATTGCTTCAACTACCGAGATTTTTGATTTTGGTTAGCCATCTTTCCTTCTCCAACATGCCAAACAGACATGGGGAACTTGAATTGATAGATTGTAGATGGATTTGTAGCGACATTGATGGTTGGTGTTTGATATTTCAGAGAAAGATCCATTTTTTCATTTCTTCTCTCTGGTTTTCATCATCTATATATTGTAAACACTTCTCATTTTAGAGGAGAGACATTCAGGACATGGGGAAACTCTGTCAAATTTGTTTGTTGATTCCATTTGATCTATAAGCCTTCTCCTATGCTTGGAAAGTGTATTTGTGCCTTTGAGTAGAAATATAATGGTTTGTGTACCTTCTAGAGAAATAAACACATGATTTTGTGGTGTTCTTCAACCCTTTCTCGTGTTTTATTGTTTCTCCATGCCTCTCCCTTTTAGATATGTTTTCTGTGCATGTATGTCACATTTACAGGTGTAAGATGTCATGTTTCATGGAGTTTTGATGGTGGATTAGGATCTGGGTCTATGTCACTTCTGTCTGACCTCCCTCATCTCTTTTTTCTGTGTTTCATCCTCCCTCAGTAGGTATCTCGCCTCTTTCCTTTTCTGGTGTATCACCACTTTATTGTAAGCTCTCTTTCACCCTCTCTTTCTCTTTGGTTCCTTGGAATGGTTAGATTAGGATAGATTAGTTTTGTCTGCATTCGAGTATATTGTGGCAGGTAGTTTAGGAACAAGAACCAACTTTATCTAGAGGTCCATCATAGGTTCGCAATTCCCATAGCTTGAGAGATGGTCCAATGTTATGTAAATCACACCATATTCCCTACAAAACAAGGCCATTCGAGGGTGCTATGATTTTGTACTAACAGATTCAGCACACCAGGTGGAACAATGGAGTTAGATTTTCTCATCTTTTTGAGGTGTCTCATCATCAAAAAAAAATATTAAGCCATTGTGCGACCACACTAAGCTGATGCCTGGAACATCTGGTGGGATGGGTTTGAAGCAACTTACCAATTCATTTCATCAATTTGATGTGTTCTTGGTGAGAGTCATCCTTTGGAGGCACATGTAAAGCACATCTGGTGACTCCATCTAGTCAACAACCCATCCTCTAAGTTGCAGACCTTCTCCCATCCATTTTCATCCATTTTTCTTTCCACATATTTCATCTTCTTCCATCTCATGAAGTTGTGCAATCATGACTTCATTTCCATCTTGGAATTCAAACTTGCAGCGGCGATGTAGTGTCCTCCACCTCCAATGTATTTCTCTCAACTCCTCTATATCAGCATTATGATCATATTCACAATCATCATGCTTACCCATATGAGCAGTGCCAAAACTATTTTGGCTATGGAGCTTATTAAGAACAAGGGTATGCATATATTTATAACATCTACATGGAAAATTTTGATCTCTGGAGAAGATTCAAAAATTGAGGCACGGATGGTACAATCAAGGGCTATAACTCGGATGAAAGCATTCGAATCGCTATAAGGCACCTTGTCCATGGGTCAGCCCTATGCCAAGACATTTCATCCTGTAAGAGAAGCTTGATTTCATGGCCGAGATACTACCTCATATTGCACAATGGACTAAGGATATTGAAGCATATGAGAAAAGTGCGAGACAACCTTGTCAATGGGTAAGTCAGTCACCAGCTCCTTGTCCTTCATTTTCTCTTTCTCAAGCTTTATCATTTCAACAAAGGTTTCAGAGTCAAACCCCTCATCTACCGCCCCTGTATTGATTTCCCTTCTCCATCTCCTAATCTTCCATCTCATCTCAATTATTCTACCTTTTTCCCTTCCAAGAAGCCATTCCCCCAAACAAATAAGAATTTCCACTTCCCTCTCCACCTTAAACAACAAAAAAATTGGTTGAATCCCAGCCTACCCCTCCTCTTACATCCCCAAATCCATGTTGGGAAGATGAAAATCAGACAACCAGCCAAGGGAAGCAAGAAGAAGAGCCAAGAAAAGAAGAAATGATTAGAATCTTGGTCAGCTTGGCTCTCAAATTTGGGATTACAAAGATCCCCTTGATGGTTAAGCCAACAGAGGAGGTCAAGGTGAAGAGCTAGTGGTGGCTAAGGTGAGTTTCAGAAAGCAGAAGAAGATCAGAATAAGGAGAAGATTAGCAATTTGTTTTCTCTCGAATGCGTTTCCATGATGGAACTTTTTTCGAAGAGGATGCTGATATAATTCAAGTTACATAATCAGTCATCAAGGACGAAGAACAATCAGCTCCAAATCCTATTGAATAGGAGCATTTGGAGGAGATCAAATCAGAGTTGATGCCACTTAGTGAAGAAAGCATTATTGAAGACTTTTAGTATTCATGTGAAGGGCCTAATTTGATTAATGAAACCATCATGGAGGAGAACCATACATTCAAGAGGGTTTAAGAGGGTTCAAGTACAAAGCAAGCCACAGGAAGAACTTTCAGCTTCTTCCTCCCATTTCATCCCCTTCAAACTCTAATGTTGAAGAAGAGTTTGAGATTTCAAACTTCATGTTTGAATATGAGGGGAACCATGGTGAGTGATTTTCAGACTAGGAGGACACCATGGAGGAGGTTGAGCACATGCAACAGGAAAACAAGGAGGCAGATTATCTGTCTAACTTGGAAGATTGCTTTGATGGAGAAGATCCTATGGAGATCACATCATTTTCTCCTCCATCATCCACCTTCCAAGCGCATGAGCTTGCTGCCATGAAGGAGATCATTCAAGGACAACAACTTGCATTTCATAATAGCCTCATGGAACCCAGGTTGGAAGATCCAAATATTCCATGTTCTTCACAGAGAAGGAAGGAAATAGCAAGAGGATGTCATCATCTCTTCCACACTATCCATCGGGAAGATCTGTAAGAAGACTCCATTCTTGGAGTTGAAATTTAGAACAATGGTCACATCCATCTGATCAAACTTTTCCCAATCAGGTACTTGAATTCATTGGAGCTAAAGGAGAAGCCAACACAAATCATGCTGACTCCTGAGCATGAGGATGAGTATAGTACAAAGGATCAGCTGTAATGCCTCTTCAATCTAAATACAAAGAAACTAAAAGAGCTATTTTTCTTGTTTCTATTTGAAACGTTGATGATTTGGGTGGAGGATCGGCCTTTTTTCAGTTTTTCACTCATTCAAGTAGCCATATTCAAGATCAAATCATTTTCATGGCTGCTAATTGTAAGAAAGGGAAGCTACTTCTTCCCGTCAATGCAGGATTTGTTTGAGTTCCCTTTTTCTCTGGTTAGAGTAGAGGAGGTAGGTTTTCTTTCAGTAGAAGAAGTTTTTTTCACACTCTACATATCCCACTTGGGGTGTATGATTTCCAATTTTGTACATAGTGTGTTCTAGTGTTTTTTTGCTTGTGCATAGTGCATTAGAAATGACATTTGGTGAGATCAGCTCAGCTTCAATGGTGTTCCAAGTGGCTCAGGATCGATTTCAGATTTAAAGATTAGTATCGTGGATATCATTCATGGGTCCATGCCCAATGGATTCTTCAAGGAAACTGATCATTTCACCTAGCAGGAAGGTGATCCCCATGAGTCGCTAAATTGTTGACCAAAATAAGCTCACACTTATTTTTGGTCAACTAACACCATTTTCCCCTTTTTTGATTCAATATGATTTTTTTATATATTTTAAGCACTTAAGGTCACCTAAAAGTTTTTCTTTCAGATAGGAAATTTCTTCTCCTTTCCAGAAATATAAAGAAGTCCTTCTAACTCATCATATTTTGCAAGTTGCGGGTCGGTGGTCCTTGGAAGGATTTTTTGCCAAAAGTGGGCTGACAGGCTTGGGGAAGACTTTTCACCAAATGGGAAGATTGAGGACTGATGGGAGAAACTTTGGAACTTTGCACTTTTCACTAAAAAGCACAATTTCTAATTGTGGGCTCATGAGCCCATGGAGGTTTTTCTTTTGCTAAGTGGAAAATACGGGCCGTCGGCCTGTGCCCATGGATGACTTTTGCCAAATGAGAAGATTGATCGGCAAAGATTGCAGAGGATTTTTTACACTTTTGCCTTTTTGTGCAAAACGTGTAATTTCAATTTGAGGCCCACAGAGGCTTTTGTAACAAGTGAATTTTTGGCCTGCAAGACTACGGGAGGTTTTTAGAATTTTGCGTTTTTTCGCAAAAGGTGCCAAAGTGAATTTCGGGCCCGCGGATCCGTTTTGCAAAACTAGTTTTTTTACCATTTTTGTATGGATTCAATTCAAATATTCAAATGGGCATAAATTTCGATCCAGTGCTCCAAATTTGATGAATTTGGTACCATTGGAAATATCTCAACCTCCTCTATACCATGGAAGCATAAAATATTATTTTCAGTAGGATTTGGTGGGTAAGAATTTGGAAAAGGTCTTTTCACGCCATTAATATGTGATCTCGATTTCTTCAATTACCAAGATTTTTATTTTTATCTACCATCTTTCCTTCTACAACATGCCAAATAGACATGGAGAACCGAACTTGACAGATTGTAGGTGGATTTGCAGGGCATTGATAGTAGGTGCTTGAGCTTTGAGCAAGATCCATTTTTTCCTTCCTTCTCTCTAGTTTTAATCGTTTATATATTGTAAAAACTTCTCATTTGGGAGGAGAGAAATTTTGGGATGTGGGGAAACACTGTCAAATTTGTTTCTTGACTCCATTTAAGTTCAGAACCCTTCTCCAATGCCCGACAAGTGTATTTGTGCCTCTAAGCGTAGAAATGTAATGGTCTATGTACCTTCTAGAGCAATAAACTCATGATTTTTGGTGTTATTCAACACTTTCTTTTGTTTTATTGTTTCGTCATGCCTCTCCCTTCCAATTTTTTTTTCTCTGTGCATGTATGTCATGTTTACAGTGTAAGATGTCGTGTTTCATGCAGTTTTGATGGTGGATTAGGATCTGGGTCCATGTCACTTTTGTCTGACCTACCTCATCTCCTTTTTCCTTGTTTCATCCTCCCTCAGTAGAGTATCTCACCTCTTTCCTTTTCTAGTGTATCACCACTTTAGTGTAGGATCTCTTTCACTCTCTCTTTCTCTCTAGTTCCTTGGAATGGTTAGATTAGGATAGATTAGTTTTTCCTACATTAGAGTAGATTGTGGCAAGTAGTTTAGGAACAAGAACCAACTTTCTCTGGAGGTCCATCTTAGGTTGGAAAGTCCCACATATTGAGATATGTTCCAATGTTATGTAGATCACACCGAATTTCCCACAAAAATAGGCCATTTAGGGTGCCGTGATTTTGCACTAACAATTTACTCCTCCAACGCTTGAGAAGGCCTACTTAATTGAGGAGAACAAGACTTGGGAAAAGGAGCACCGAGATAGGAACGATAAAATTTTTTTAGGATAGGATACAAGCCTTTAAGATTCAGAGGTCACAAGGTACAACACCAGCCCCTAGAGGAGGATTTTGGCCTCCACCATCAATATCGAGGGCTCCACTCGATCCACAATGTAGACATAGCATTATGGATACTAGCAACGAGAGGGCTAGATAGACTCAGAGCATACATAGAGGTGGTATTAAAGGAGGTCTTGGTGGAACCATGGATAGGAGATAGGGTATTCATCATGTACAATCAGCCCACATGCAGCATCTGCTAGGGTTGGGCAAGAGGGATCGGTTCACCATAGTACAGGAGGGACCCCATCTCGAGAGGGTATAGGAGGATGTTTTATTTGTGGGTCCCCTGATCACTATGTGCATGTGTCTACACAAACCCGCTACCATGGATATGTAGAGATATCCTAGATCCGAGAAGATAGTAGGTGACGTAGGACACACCCATCGTGTATATCTAGTAGTTGATGACTACTAGACCAAGCATCGAGCCACAATCATAGAGACGTCATGTACTATTAGGGGTATTTGTGTCTCAATAATTTTTTATTCAGGTGCTTCAGATTTTTTTATGTTTCATTTTATAGTGGACCAGTGTGGGCTAGTGGTGGCTAGGAAACAAGAGAGTTGGCAAGTTGAGTTGGCCTCTAGGGAAAAACTCATCATGGACTCGTATGTGGATAGTTTCGTACTTGATTTAGGAGTCTTACACTACACTTAACCTCCAAGTTATTCCTCTAGGATCATATCAGGTATTTTTGGGTATGGATTGGATTGAGGCTCATCGTGCCAAGGTTGATTACAGGAATAAGTTCATTGAGTGTCGGGATGATCTTCGGAGTGCGGTTGTGATTTCAAATATATAGAGGCATATCTCCTTGTTCATGATTTCAGCTAAGAAACTCAAGCGAAGTATGTGTAAATCTTGTCGATTATTCATTATCACCATTAATGATCGATCCGAGAGCACTCCGCAGCATTCACCAGTTAGATGATAACGCAGATTTGAGGGAGTATGCATATGTGTTTCCAAATGAGATTCTAGGTTACCACCTTGCAGAGAGGTGGATTTCATCATTGATTTAGTGCCAGGATCTGCACTAGTTTATGAGGCACCCTATCGGATGACGACTTTAGAGCTTTATGAGCTCAAGATTTAGTTAGAGGAGTTATTGGAGAAGGTTCTCATTCACCCTAGTGTATGTCCTTAGGGAGAACTAGTCATATTTGTGAAGAAAGAAGGAAAGTTCTCTCAAATTTTGTGTAGACTTCATACAACTCAACAAAGTCACAATAAAGAACATTTATCCACTCCCTAGGATTGATGACTTGTTGGATCAGATGCAGGGAGTGAGAGTTTTCTCCAAAATTGATCTCAAGTCAAGTTATCAATTGTTGCACATATAAGATGTAGACATTCATAAGATAACTTTCCGCACATGTTATGGGCATTATGAGTTCACAGTTGTCCCTTTTGGTTTGACCAATGCCCTAGCTGTCTTCATGAGTGCCATGAATGGAGTATTGAGGACATTTATTGATCATTTTATCTTAGTGTTCCTAGATGATATACTGATATATTCATGTTGTGAGGAGGAACATGAGGAGCATTTGAGACAAGTAATTCAGGTTTTGAGCGAGAAGAAGCTGATTGGGAACTTGGAAAATTTCAGCTTCTTTCAGACATAGATTCAGTTCTTGGGACACATCTTATCAGGAGATGGTATCTCAAAGAGATCCCTCTAAGATACATGCAAGTATAGATTGGTCAACGCCCACATCAGTTACTCATCTAAGGAGTTTTATGGGTTTAGAAGGTTATTATCTTGGGGTTGTTTAGGACTGTTTCAAGGATTTCTCACCCTATTTATTCCCTCTCCAGAGAAAAGGGAAAATTTTTGATTGGTCGAGAAGTGTGAGAAGGCATTTTGGTTTCTTAAGTAAATGTTAACCACAACGCCTATCTTAGCAGTCCCAGCATGCAAGACAGAGGATTTTGTTGTTTGTATTGATGCATCACTAGAGGGTTTGGGAGTATTTCTTATGCAGGAGTGTCGAGTTATTTCCTTTGAGTCATGTAACCTCAAGGAATATGAGCTTAATTATCCTACTCATGACTTAGATCTTGCAGCCATGTTTCATGCTCTTGTGCATTGGCATCATTTCCTTTTGGGTAGGCCATTAATTTTGAGCACAGATCATCATAGCTTGCGGCATATTTTCTCACATCCAAACCTCAATGCTTGCAGTGGCATTGGATGGAGTTCCTATGTGAGGATGACATGGAGGTGAAGTATATAAAAGGAAAGGAAAATGTCGTTGCAAATTCACTTAGTAGATGATGGCATGTGCTTGCATCATTGACACGGAGTCGACCGAGAGGAAGGATTCTTTAAAATCTCCTTGAGGACAGGTTTTATGAGAGTGCTAGAAAGATTTTGGAGCCACGGGGTTCTTTAGAGGGAAAATATTCACCATTCATTTTAGAGACAGATGGTTTAGTTCGGTTCCATAGGTGTATATATGTACTTAAGTCAAATGATCCGCCTAGCTCATCCTTGAAGCTCATCGAGCCTCATATGTAGCACATCTAGGAGTGAAGAAAATGCACACTGATATGAGAGATTTATATTATTTTTTGGGTCTTCAACGGGACAAAGAAAAAAAAATTACATGTTACTTTGAGTGTTAGAGGGTCAAGGAAGAGCATTCTCATCCCGCAAGACTCTTACATCCTCATGATATTCCCGAGTGGAAATGGGATGTGATCTCCATGGATTTCATAGTAGGATTCCCTGTGTCTTCTTATCATCATGATGCCATTATGGTCAGTGTGGATAAGTTGACCAAGGTTGCGCATTTTTAACCAACCAACGTCACCTATAATGCATATGCCATCACCAAAGTATTTATAGAGGACATTGTTAGGTTGCATGGGATTTCAAGACCATCATCAATGATAGGGATACCATTTAACCTTCAATTTTCTAGACTTCCTTTCAAGCTACTCTGGGTACATAGATGGATAGACAGAGAGGGTTAATTAGGTATTGGAGGACATGTTGAGGATGTATGTGATGGACCAACAGAAGAAGTGGGAATATTATCTTCATTTAGTTGAGTTTGCATACAACAATAGCTATCATAGTTCCATTGGTACAGATCCCTACCAGGATTTGTATGGTCAACCTTGGAGGACACCCTCGAGTTGGGATAGGTTAGATGACAGGATCATTTTAGGACCAGCTTACCTATAGGAAATAGAGTGGAAGGTGGTTCCGATTAGACAATGTCTTGAGTAGGATAAAGCATGCCAAAAGGCGTATGCATATACTAAGAGGACTAATCTTCACTTCTTAATGGGTGAAAAATTCCTCTTGAGCGTTCATCCACAAAAGAGCCCGATCTGCTATGGGAAGGGTTCTAAGCTATCACCTCGTTTTGTGGGGCCTTTTAATATTATATAGGTCATTGGTCTAGTTTCCTATCGCCTATATTTCCCACCACGCCTTGCACAGACCACGATGCATTTCATGTTTCTTTACTATGTAGATATGTACTGATATCTCTCATGTTTTGGATTATTCAGCATTATAGGCAGAGGATGGAGGGAAGTGAATACCGGAGCCCATACATATACAAGAGAACAAAAGGTTGGCCCTTTGAGGTCGAGATTTGGACGAGGTTAGAGTACAGTGGGAAAAATATGATGAGACGATAGATACCAGGGAGGATGCTACACCATTGAGGTCTAGATATCCCTCTCTTTACGTTACCTCCAGGAGGAAGTATAATTTTAGGAGAGGGGATGCAAAGTGCCCACATTTTTATAGCCTCGATTATCTCTGTTTACTTCCTTATTCATAGATATCATTTGAGGACTTGATATATTTTGGACATTATGTAATGATATTTGACCTTCTTGGACATGTATGGTGATTTGCGTGTGTAGTGCCAATGTAACTTGATTAATATATTGAAACCTTTTCATTTGATGTTGCGGATACAAAATTTTTAGAATGTTGTTTGGACCCAATTGATGTATGTTGGATACTTAGTTTAGTCGCATGTCTTGATTATATGGATGTATGTCATTTATATTTATCTTTATGGCTAACTCATGGTAAATTGTGTGTAATTATGCATGTTTTTACATTTACGATTCCATGATGATGTTATGATATCATAGATTTCATTGATCGCTTATTGAGTAGTTGATTTACATTATATCAGACATGTGTGTTTAATGTGTGTAATGAGTGTGCAGGTGACAAGTCACAGGAGAACATGGGTTTTAGGGCGGCTATGCAAATTGTTCACAAGTGGCCCACGGGCTAAGCCATAACCATGTTAGCTATATGAGGCCTTAGTATTATATTTAATTATTTTGGGCACCATGAGTGACCCTCATTTGTAATGTAGTATGTCATGTAAAATTAATCTTGTTTAGGATGTTTTATTTTGTTAAGTAAACTTAGTTTGGGGACTTAATGGTCCCCACTTGCATTATTTTGTGTGTTTGGGTAATTTTGTATTAAATAGAGGGGTTTATGGTTGCATGTGAACCATTGGGTGGGCCCAAATCCTCTACACTTGTGCCAAAATGTGCCAAACCCGAAATTGAGTTATTTATGGCATTTTAAGTGACCCCTTTTAAGTCAAGGACTTCACTTAGCATGAAAATAAGTTATTGGACCCTACCTAATAGGTAGGGGACTTAATTTCAAGGCATAAAGAGATTTTTCCTCCCATTTTTCCACTATTTTGTCACCATCCATGTAAGATGCATTGGTATGTGCATTTTGCGTAAAGTTGCACAATCTTCTTTTATTTTCATTTTGGGAATTTTGGGAAGGGAGTTTTAAAAAGTGAATTCATCTTTTCTTCTTTTTATTTTTCAATCTTTGACTTGGAGGGAAGAGAGGGGTGACACATGTCACCCCCTCACTGGTGAGGAAAGTTATTGGTTTCTCTTCAAATTCTCCCTCATGGGGGACAAAGAGAACTTTTTTTGGGAGTTTTTTCTTGGTTCTTGGAGATTTTTGCAAGCTAGAACTTGCTTGGATAAGGAAATGGAAAATCTTAGAGTGTTAGATAGATTTTGGAGGTAGGATCCTTGAGCTCATTTTATGTTTTATGTTATGCTAGATATTAGCCTTGCTTATGTTTGTAATATGTGTTTGGTTTCATGGGTGTTTGTTGCTTGAGTATGTTTTTCTTTATGTCTAATTTTTCTCCATGGATTATATGGTCTGATGGATTTTGGAGTTTATGGGGAAGAGAGGGATTTTCCTCTCAAACCTCATGGCTTGATGGGCAAGCCATGTAGGTTCTTTTTCTTCCCCTCACATGGTTTGACGTGGGGAAGGTGGTTCACATAGTTTGAACCCCCTTCCCCATTCTTGGAGAGGAAACCCAATGGGTTTGAAAATCCTCCCAAGAAGTATTTTGGTGAATGGGTGGAGCAATAAGGAGTTTTTTTGATTTGGAGGAATAAGGAGGTTATGAAGATTCTTATTGTGTGCATCCTATGGTTGAACCACACTTTAGGAACCTTGGATATCTCATCTTCCCTTCCCCATTTTGGAGGAAGAATATGGTTTCTCCTCCTTTCCTTGTTTGTAAAATTTGGTGTTTTCATTAGTGTTTGGATTGTCTTGAATGTAAAAATTTAATGATGTTATGTATCCCTATATCTTGTGCATAAAATTTTGGAAGCTATATCTCTCTCCCATGGGCTTGAGGGAGGCTAGCATGTCTTCCAACCTTGGAAAGGCATGTAATGATGCCTAAAGGTTGGGTGGTAAAAAAATATTTTTCTCCTTGTGTTGGTTCTTTGAAAGACACTCAAAGTTGGATCTCAAGTTGGAAGTTGGTTGGAGTCTCTTGTCATCTTGGCTTCTCATTGTCTCCTTCTTCCTTTGTGTGGACACTACTCTCATTGTAATCTCATGAATGTGGCTATTTGGAAAGTCATGTCTTGTAAAGTATCCTCTTTGTGATTTGGAATCACTTGTAAATTAGTGTCACATTTGTAGGTGTAACCTTCCTTCAATCTTGGAAGGAAGACTTGTTATGTTGATTTCTTATGTATTTTAAGTATTTTGGAATCATGATGTAATTGTGAACTTAAGCTCCTTGTAAAGGAAATATTGTAAAATAGATGTTTCCCTTAAAATGAAATTGATTTGAAACTCCATTTTGAAAAGAAAGTCTATAGATTGGGAATATGTTTTTCTTAAAACAAAATATATATTTCTTGTTTACAAATCTGAAATATTTATTTAGCATTACATTTGAAGAGAAAATTAACCCAACATGGAGCTTAGGATTAACATTGTATGGAAAATATTATCCTTCTTACCATGTATCTCTCCTTGTAAATTTTGTAATAGTATTGAATGGAATGGGACTAGTCTTGATTCTTTCCCATGTTATATTTAATGATTTGTTTTTTATAGATTTATTAGGAAATCAGATTTGTATATGTGTGCTTTCTTGCAAGTTATAAACATACTTCAAGCTTCTTCTATTTTGAACTATTTCACTACACACTCTTATTTTATTACATAAACAAGTAGATCATTTAACAAAGGTATATGACAAGCAATAAGTATACTCCATCCTTTTACCATTGAACTAGTTCTTTTACCTTGAGTGAAATATGAATATATTTAATTAAAAAAATAACAATAATAAAATAATAGATTTAATATAGTTATATTACATAACTATATTACATTTCAATAAAATTATACATATCAATTTCCTTATATTTACCTATACTTTGATTTATTAGTATTTATATTTTATTATATCTTATGTTCCATATATTGTAATAAAGATGTATTATATTTTAATTATTGTAATATAAATATATTGAATTTTATATATTATAATACAACTAAATTTTATTATAAATACATATACATACATACATACATATATATATATATATATATATATATATATATATATATAGAGAGAGAGAGAGAGAGAGTAGTAGTAAAACTAAAAGAAATCCAAATCAAATTTTATTGGAAAGAAAATGTGGTGAAACATGTAGGATTATAACAACAAAAAGAAAGTATATGGGGAGGGTAGAATCCTGCCCAAAATCCCATGTACCACACTAGAAAACACGGCTCCATAGTCCCTCACGCCTACCCTCCTCCCTTCCCCTCACTCCATTATCCACGCAGCCATCTTCCCTATTCACCATAGCCGCTACCTACCTTAATCTATATATATATATATATATATATATATATATATATATATATATATACATACATATATATATATATATATATGTATGTATGTATGTATGTATGTATGTATACATATATACATATATATCTATATGTATATATAGATATATATGTATATATACATAGATAGATCTATATATATATATACATCATATATATATATATATATATATATATATATATATATATATATATACATATATATATATATATATATATATATACATATCTATACATATACATACATACATACATATGTGTGTGTGTGTGTGTGTGTGTGTGTGTGTGTGTGTGTGTGTGTGTGTGTGTGTGTATTAAGGTAGCGCGGCTATGGTGAATAGGGAAGATGGCTGCATGGATAATGAAGTGAGGGGAAGGGAGGAGGGTAGGCATGAGGGACTATGGAGCCGTGTTTTCTAGTTTGGTACATGGGATTTTGGGAGTGTGGTATATATACATATATATATATATATATATATATATATGTATGTATGTATGTATGTATGTATATATATATGTATGTGTGTATATATATATATATATATATATATATATACATACACTATGTATATATATGTATGTATGTATGTATGTGTGTATGTATGTATACATACATACATACATACATACATACATACATATATATATATACATAGTGTATGTATATATATATATATATATATATATGAGTATTCAACCATTACTCGACCAGAGAACGTATCTAGAAGAAACTTTCACAAACAAAATAATAATAATAATAAGGGGGCAATAATGATATTATCCATTTACTCCATGAAAACAAGCTCCATAGCTCTTCAAACAACTTGCAAATGACCAAACAAAACAAAATGAGAAGAGGAAAGAAAAGAAAAGAAAAGAAGATACGGTTGTTTAGGGAAAATTTAGGGCAAGATTTAAATCTAGGGCCAAGATTAGATCTATCCTAGGGCTCACATTTAACCCTACACACTTTAAGTCATGGACATTTTATGGGAATGAGAAATAAATTAAAGAGGGGTGTGTGGGCAAACTAATTAAAAAGGGGGAAAACTAATTAAGTTATAAAGGGGTGTAGACTTTTATTTATGACCCAAATAAACTTAATAGAATAAAAAAATAAAGTTAATATTGGGCTAGTGTTATTTAATTTTTGGGTAAATTAAATTAATATAAATCATTATTAACATGAATGGATTAAGAAATGGATTAGTATTTATCGTCCATATTTTTAAAAAAATTACCCAAATTTTTAGTTACATTTTAATGCGGTTCCCGATGTCTTAGAACGGAGTATTACACTCTTGTTGCCACCGAAAGTTGGGTCTAGACGAAGGAAAAGATCATTTTGTAGGAAGATATGGTTCTAGACCTGAATTCCATGCACACAAGTGGGTGGAAGATAATCTATATCGTGAGCTCTATGAGACATTTGTTAGCCATTTCCTATAGAATTGTATGAGTGGTTGTCAAAATATGCATCAAATAAAAACGGAGTTCTTGGCTAAGGATTTGGTTGAAAAAATATTACTAGAAATTGTTTGATGCAAATAAACGTCGGACGCGAGTTCTAGATCATGGGTGGGTTGTGTTTTTCATAGTTATTATTTGGAGTATGTTGTTACCGAGTTTGAATTTTTGCACTATCCCACAAGTTTGGCAATTAAGATCTTGTTGGTGGTACTAAGTTTGGAGTGATTACCAATGGCTTGCTAAACCCAACATCATACGCAAGGAAGGAACAAGTGTAGTGAAAGATGGTGGAACTTGTAGTAGAAATAAAATTCAAATAATGGTGACTTAAGTATAATAAAGCACATGAGATGGAATAGGTGAAGTAGCGTGATATTTAGGTTTTGTGGAGTTGCATAGGATGATGTCTCACAAAGGATTTGAAGCACACATGGAAGACATGAAGCTGGAGCATCAGGCTCTCCCCCACTTAGGAAATCACAGTAGAGAATCCCCTTTGGATTCTGATGAGAGAACATCAGAGAAGGAAATATTGAGGACTGTGAGCGCTGATCTGATCGCACCTAGTGACCTAGCCCTTGCACTTGGTGTTCTAGTTCTAGAAGTAATCATTGATAAGCAAGTGAGTGTAGGTAATCTAGTAGCTTCATGTAGATATCATTTTACTTTGAATGCAAAATTTACTTAGACAACACATACACCTATGGTAATACGAGAAAACATCATATTTTTTTAAGAGATCGATTTGAGGAATATTTTTGGTGCATAATCGGGACATAGTGTGGGCGGGAAGAATACCGGGAATACATCCTGGAAATCGCAACATCGCAGCTATGGGAGTTCAATTTAGAATTACAGTTGGGACACAATGAAGTACATCCACCGCCTATTTCCTATTATAGGAGGAGGATCGGGAGAGTTAGGTGGATTGGGAAGATCGAGATCAAGTGGATCAAGTGGTTTATGTGGTGGAGCAAACACTGATGTGGGCTTTGGTTGATAAGGTCTACACCCCCATTAGCCACAACAAGTTTATTAAAAGATTTCCCTTCACTTGCCGAGTATAGAGCTATTGAATATGTTGTAGAGCATGTGGACAAGTGTAAGCTGTTATGGCGTGCTAAAGGAATTAGATCCTCGAGATAGGAATGAAAGCTAGTTTTCTACTACTCTTAAAGGGTACACACATATCTAGTATAGAAAATCTAACCCACATTAGACTACGGTGGATTATAATTATTTACGCTAGACGTTTCTAGGTGAGTTTCATATTACAAAATATGATCAAAATATTATTAGTGTGCTTAAGGACATTAAGCAAGGTTTATCTTAGAGCGTATGAGAGTATGAAACACGTTTTAAAACTCCATTTTCAAATTTTCCTTATGACATACATCCTATTCAACATACATAGTGGTTTGTTGGTGGATTGCTTTGACTCCTTTCAAAAGGGTGTTATCTCGTAAGACTTTTTTAGATTTGTGTGATGATTTGGAAGTAGATCCATGTGCCGATATAATTGGGAGTGTGGATACTAGATTAATTACATTCCTAGAGGAAAAAATTATAGTTATGGAAAAACAATCGGAGTATGTCTCTAGTAATTCAGATTCATGAGACGTGCAAGTGGAATATAGTGTACACAGATTGTTAGGTTGAAGGACACACTAAGGATAGCTATCCTCACTAGTCACCTTTGTGCACCATGTTGCTGGATTGTGAAATTTGTCATTTGGACCATGATGCAATTAGGTGTCCCTTCTTATGACATGCGGTCCAAAATAATGTGTATATGTATTGTAATTCTTTTCAAAACTCATACCCATGATACCGTTGACTACATATTGATTGATCATATTATCGAAACCATTGAGACTAGTGTATGCCGAATAGTGTGGCAAGTGGATCTCGGGAATAAGGAGAGAAACATAATGAAGGGTAGAATAATGGGGATAACATGAATAAAGTATTTCGGGGATGATATATAGGTCGAGGTCACGACGGTGGTACGGGAGGATTTCCTAGAGGAACTTTCTATACTTGTGGATGTCCGATCATTATCAACGCAAGTGCCCTCAAAATTTGGTTTTCTCATGTTATGGAAAACAAGACAAGTTTGAAGAATGCGCTGACTTATATGAGCACATGATCAAGTATCACAAGAAAGATAAGGGAGAAGGAATGATAAACGTCAAAGCGTGATTGATGATCAATGGATTTTGAAGGTATCACCTAGTTCGAGCTACAACCCATTTTAGTAACTACAAGCACCGAGGCTACACATGCACGTGAACCTCGAAGTATAATCCAACTATAATAAATGAATATGCGATAAGTTCAAAATATCCTTATGTTGCACATCAGAAATATATTTACCAGGAGACTATGGATGTTATCGGGAATATGCAAGGATGAATTTAGAGCCTAATGAGTAGGCCCATGCAATGGATCGAGAAAAGAAGGTTTAACCCCCATTGAAGGACATAGATTACTTAAAGGAGGTCTATCGAATGTTTCACCAGGAGAACATAATCCCTTTGTTAGGAGAGTGGTTAAGAGAAAATTACCTGTATGAAGGTACTAAGTGTAAGAGGTGGATACTTCATGCAAATCTGCTCCCACACAATCATGAATATGATAAGGAGATTAGATGGAATGCGGTCATAGATGGATGACTTATGAGAAATACTTTGATAGATACAAGTGTGAAAGTTAATGTACGCACATTAGATGAATGTAATTATATGGGAAGACCACCATTACAACCTTCTTCGAATGTGTTGTATATGGCAAATAGAACTAGGGCTATGCTTATTGGAGTACTAAACGATGCAACTATTACAATTTAAGGATCCAAGTTTGTTAGTGTAGTAGTTGTTTAACACAATGAGATCCCTCTCCATTACAAGTTCGAGCTTCCGGTGTAACAGAAATTTTTGCAACTCGATACTAGGTAGTTAAACACGCTCGATCTAGAGTAGTACTAGGATGGGTGACCTCCTAGGAAGTCCCACTATCGTTGGACCTAATTTTCTGAATACATGGTGAGCTCAAGGCTCATGTGGTTGCATCTAGCTCTATCATGTGGGGGTGTGTTGGTGTAGCAGTTGGTTAATACGATGAGATCCCTCTCATTGCCAATTCGAGCTTTTGGTGTGATGGAAAGTTCTACAAATATGATACAGGAAGTTAAACACACTCGACTTGGAGTATTTCTAGGATGGGTGACCTCCAGAAAGTCTAAGTGTCATTTCCTCCTAATTTCACAGGCCTAATTTGGTAAAGAAATGGTGAGCTCAAGGCTCGCGTGGTTGCATCTGGCTCCATCATGTGGGGGTGTGTTGGTGTAGTAGCTAGTTAACACGATGAGATCCCTCTCCATGACAAGTTTGATCTTTTGGTGTGATCGCAAGTTGTGTATCTCGATACACTGGTAGTTAAGCGCACTTGATTTGGAGTAGTATTGATATGGGTGACCTCCCGAGAAGTCTCAGTGTCATTATCTCCTAATGTCATTGGGCCTAATTTTGTGAATACATGGTGAGCTCAAGGCTCACGTGGTTTCATCTGGCTCCATCATGTGGGGGTGTGTTGGTGTAGCAACTAGTTAACATGATGAGATCCTCTCCATTACCAATTTGATCTTTTGGTGTGATGGAAAATGATACAAAGTTTTCGGGAATTTGAAGTATTGGAGCTAGTTAAAGTAGGTATCTTCGTAGAATTACTTGGGCACCCTGGTGTTATGTGAATAGTGTAAATTTAGGCTTCAACAATAGGTACATTATATTTGAGAACAAGGAAGGGTGCGTTATTATATCTTTGATGATTCAAATCCTACTCGTATGTTGATCCTTTAAGTGAACAAGACTTGAACAAGATATATGTGTACACAAGACCCGAGGTAACTAACCCATCTAAAGAAGGCGTGATACAATGGGATGATGCTCATTCGATTCGATGCCATAATTATTTCTTGGGATTACTAAGTGCATGAAACATATGAGGTATTTGGGTGAGATCTATCAAGAACGTAGTTACTCACATGATCGGGATGTGCATAGTTAGGCATTTGAGTTATAACCAAGGTACCTCCGTATACTAGTGAGGGGAACCCTGATGTATTTTTGCATGTCATGGAAGGCCAGTGGAAGAATTAATGAGATAGGAGAAATATGATAGTATATACTCTGCGTAAGGTAGTCACGCGCTAGTGGTAAACACACAAAGATAACTTTGTTGGAATGGAGAGAAGTGACAATCGTATTTTCTAGTAGGTTCCTAAGGAGAAATGTATATTTTCATATATACAAATTTCATGGGAAGATCACTTCCTCACATCACCTTCATAATTGTGAGAGACTTTGGACAAAGGGGAAGGAAGCCTTATCACCATCACTCTAGGTGCATAAGTTCTACTCCACTTTAATAGGTTGTGTGCGCACATGGTATGTTTGTGCAAAGGTGTTGACAAGGGAAACATCTAATTTGAAAGAGATGACTCGTGGTATGATTCATACTTTTGATTACTTTCCTACTAAGCCTTTGGTCAATGAAGCACTACAGATTATGAAGTGCCTTACATTGGGAGATACTACAAAGGATTATAAACTCCTTTTAGATATGTTTGGAGAGTTAGATTTAGAGGCGTTCCTTGACCTTGATGAGACTAAGGAAGAAGATATGGTCTTCGCTTGGGAAGAAAAATAAAAGGTTAAAATGGTATGCATGATAAATGATGAGGATTATGAGCATAATAACATAGATGTTACCAACACTAAAGGTACACACGAGGTGATGAACATGACATATGAAAAGGTGTGCACATATCATGAGCCTATGAAAACAAAGAAGGTTAACATTAGAATAGATGCAGATCCTAAAGAGGCCATTATTGGTGACTACTAGTTGGAGTAGGAAGTTGCTAAGATTATTGAAATTTTGTGCGAATTTCAAGACTTATCTCTAAGGGGATATCATGAGTTATAATGATTACACCCATCTTTAGGTGAAATGTGAATCAATATTAATGATGGTGCATTCCCAATAAGGAATAGGCCTTATAGGATGAATCCTAATCTCTACATCAAGGTGAAGGAAGAAATTGATAAACCTGTTCAAGTCGGTATAATTGAGACCATCAAGAAATATGAATGGGTTAGCCCCATGGTCATTAGTATTAAAAAGGATGGGAGGATAAATATTTGTGTGGAATACAAAGAATTAAATGCTTCATGTGTTATTGATCCTCTCCCACCCCATTCACAGAGGATATCCTTGAAGGAGTTGCAGGGTGCGAGATATACTCTTTTACATATGGGTTTTTAGGATATCATCAAGTACACATAGCGAAGGAAGATCAGGAAAAGAAAATTTTCACCACTGAGTGAAGAAGTTTTGCATACACAGTGATTCCATTTGGACTAAAGAATGCGGCATCAATGTTCTCGCACATTATTGTACAAGCATTTCAGGACTTCATTCAAATGTTTTTAAAGGTGTATTTGGATGATTGGACCCTTTATGACTTAGTTAAATACCATTGTGAGAATCTAAGACTTTTATTTGATAGGTGCATGTAGTTAATCATCTCTCTACGAATATTAAGAATTGCATCTTTGAAACACCTTCTCAGTACTTTTTTGGGCATATTAATTGTAAGGAAGGGTTATTGGTGAACCCAACCAAGGTTGGTGTGAGCTTTGTTTTCAAGGAACCTAAAGATCGAGTGAAGTGTGCATATTTCTGGGATGTACAAGGCATTACAAGAAATTAATTAAGGGTTATGCAAAGAGTAACGCGCTCCTAGAGGAAGCACTTTGAAAGCTAAAGGAAAATTCTATTGGTACAATGCACAAAAATAGGCATTTGAAACATTGAAGGAAAGGCTTACTATTGTGCCTACTCAGTGCTTTCCTTTGTGGTACAAAACCTTTCATGTGCATATGGGTGCTTACGGGATGGTGATTGGACGCAAAGATGTTAGCACAACTAGGAGAAGGAATTGTCTACCACCCTATTTGATTTGCAAGTAGGAAGTTGGCCCACATTGAGAAGAATTACAAAACAAATGAGCATGAGGCCTTGTCCATGATCTACGTGTTACAAAATTTCCAATAATACTTATTACCAACACCATTTATCATCTTTATAGATCATACAACACTTACGTATTTAGTCAACAAGCCTGTTTGCAAGGGCGCATTTGCAAATGGATACTACTATTTCAAGAGTTTTAGTTTATAGTGATTGTAAATCTTGGAAAAGAAACTCAAGACCTGATCATTTGTCAAAAATTAATTCTTTCAAGGATGTGAAGAGCATTGAGGAAACATTACCATATGTTAATATTTTCTGTTAAAACCACGTGCCGAAAAAACTAGAGGACATTGCAGTATTCATGTGCATTAAACAGCTACCTGAGGGACTGAAGATATTAGAGGAGAAGGAGCTTGTAGTACACACAAAACCTTACTAGTTGATAGGCAGAGATTTGTACATGCTTGGTCATGATGAAGTTTTACGCAGTGTGTGTTCGGACCATGAGCATGAGGCTATTATGGTAAAATCTCATGGTGGATTTGGAGGAGGTCATTATCTAGGTGATTCCACTACACACAAGATTGTGATGGATTAATTTGTGTAGAAAACAATATATAAGGATACCATAGAACATGTTAGGAATTTGACCATTGTGAGTGCCTTGGAAGCCTAGAACCTAAGATGATATGCCTTTAAGGCCTATTGCAAGTTCCGAACCTTTTGAGAAATGGGCGATTGACTTCGTACCTCCTATTGCCCTAACCGTGTGTAGGAATGATGAACACTATATCATTAATTTTATAGATTACAAGACAAGGTGGGGAGAAGCAACACCGATAAAGGATTACATAGCTGCCACATCAGCAAGAATTTTATGGGAAAATTTTACCAATAGGTATGGATGTCCATTGATTTTAGTAAGTGATAGGGAATTCATTTCTTAAATGAGATATCAAAACTCTTTTGGTTGAATTTATGGTGTCACACCATAAGAATACTCCTTATCACTTATAGGAAAATGGTACTACTGAAGTCACAACAAGATTCTAGGACAAACACTCACCAAAATTTGTGATGTTGGAAGAAAAGAGTGGGATGATAAAATCTTTGTTGTCCTTGGGAATATAGGACAACGTATAAGTTATTAAATAAGGCCACACAATTTAAGTTGTTGTTTAGGAAAAAGGTTTTTCTACCTATTAAATTCATGTTGACATCCGTGTGTATTATGTGCGCATGAGAGCTAGTTGATGAACAAGTGGTGGAGGAGCGCATAGACAAATTGATTCATTAAATGAAAGGCATGCTACTTTCCAATGGATCTAGAAGATAGAAAATGTGAGACAAAAAGCATGGCATGATAAGTATATCAAGAAAAAAAATTGAAGTGGGAAATATGGTTCTTTGATACAATTCTAAATTTACGTGCCACCCATGGAAATTGAAAGTTCATTCGTTGGGACTGTTTATGGTAACAAAGATATTGGATTTAGGCATCACAATCAATTGTAGGCGCTGGATGGAACTTTATTTCCCAAGTAATTCAATGGGAGTAGGTTGAATACCTACTATAAATAAGGTATCTTGGTGTTTTTAATAAGGCAGTATTACAACTTAGATTAGATTTCCCTTTTATGGGTTTCCTTTCATTGTTGCTATGCTTTGTCAATTTAGTCTAGTTCTTTTCTATAATAAGCACGCTTGCATGCCAGAAGCTAATTAATATCTATTGGATTCATGCATAGAGGACCGCACATACTTTAACCGTGAGATGGATCCGAAATAAAAATTAATTGGTGTTATGTTTCATATGAAAATTGGTGCCATGAGATACATACATAAGCTATGGTTGATCTTGAAAGGTTGGTGCACATACAAAAAGGTGTTTTTAAGGAATTTTTCTCAGATTGAGGACCACCCATAAGAGAAAGTTTCTCTCGGTGTAACGAGAGGTAGGAAATAACATGGGAAACTACTTGGTATGAGGCATAGTAGATAGGTACTTTGGCATCTTGAAGCGGGTAAAAGGAGTTATGTGGGCTGAGAAGTAGTGGGTATGCAAGAAGGTTACAACTAGGGCATGGAAGAAAACAATGCAAAGTACAAAAAAGAGAAAAAGAGGAATTGATTCCACATACAATGGTAGGTGAGGATTAATTAATGTTGATTTTTTAAAAAAATCCTATAAAAGGAGCACACACAACCCCATTTCTTATCTTGCATGTTTAAGTGTTTGCATATTTAGAGTGAATTAGAGAGCGAGAAAGTGCACAATGTGAAGAAAGCAGTGAATCGACATCCCAAAAATATTTAGCACATCCTATGAGGAAGCTCCATCTTGAAATTTTTAGAGTGACAGGAAGGCATGGGAAGAATAAAATTGCAGCTCGAGGGTTTAGTTTAGGGAGTTAGGGTTTGAAAAAAATGTTACAAAGCTAGGGCACATTAAGCGTGAAGAAACATAGAAAAATTAAAGGTTGAGGGTTGCAGAGTAGTAAGCAACGGTCAGCCAATTGAAGTTTAGGGCATCTTTGTCGATTGAGAATGAATTATTATTTTGCAATGAAACCAAGGAGTGTCATGACCAAGGACAAGGAACCCATCACAAAGGAAGATAAAGAATATAGGTTCAATGATATGTAGTTTCGAGAAGAGGTCATTGAGGGGAGAGTGTAGAAGTCTCATCTAATTGAGTGAAAGATTAGAGATATCAATCATCCTACAGATAAGACCCTGAAGGATATTAAAGAGGACACGATTCTTAAGACTAACTGGAGGATGGAAGATGGGAAGAGGGTATATGACATTTCTATGGACAAAATTTTATGAAGGGTTGGGGTGCTTCAACTGAATGAGCTACCCTTATTTTGAAAATCAGAATGTTTTTACTTGCAGGTGATGTTACAAAGCAATGCTGACTACTTCTACTTTACAGGTAGAAGAATGAGACTTACAAGGCAGATGATAGGAAAAGTGACTGGTTTATGTAGTTCGGGATAGACATTGAACCATACTTAGTTTATGATCATGTAGTAGAAGATACAACAGCAGTTGCACTTAACTATCATAAAGGGGATCACATAATGAATGTAACCAATATTTAGGACCATGTGACAAGGGTGGCTGCATGACTTGTAAGTTGCAAGATAGGAGAATTTGAACGGTGGAAGGAGGTAAACAAGCGTTGGTTGCACATTGTGCATAAGATGGAAAATAAGACATATTATAATATCTCACAATATATTGCAGAGATAATTGTCGAGGTGGCACACATACGAGATAGTGAAAGGTGAAAATTTTATTTGGGGTCTAATCATGCTTTTGTTATTATTTTGTGAGATTGGTGTACCTAATGGTCCTAAGTAGAAGACGTGGGTATATCCTTTGGAGCATAAATCCTTGGCCATGAGCTTCGCTATATTTTCATGTGAAGTTAGTATTTTGGTCACTTAAAAGTAGTGCATGGACAAGTGGTATAGGAGGATGCATAACATGTCAAAAGGAGAGTGGTGGATCCCACAGAGCTTCCTAGTTTTTTGGATGGACAAGATGAGTTTGTAGCTTCTCATCATTTTTTACGTAGATTCTTCATAAAGATTAGGAGAAGAGCCCATTGTGTAAGTTTTCCTTCGCTTTTACCATGCATTATTTTAAATACTTTGTGAATAGGCTATATAATGCAAAGAATAAGAGGTTTGATGTAAATAAAGTCGACGTGGATATTTATATCCTGCACAAGATTTATGTATACCCCAAAAAGTAGAATTATGAAGAAACGATGGAGTTAGATAATATAGATATAACTCCTAAGACTATAACAAATGGGGTAGATAGATCTGGAACATATATGTGTATCAAAGGTAGAAATTTAAACATGAAAAGTATGTTTCGGTGAAGATGTAGCACTCTTAGACCCACCTAAGGGAAAACAAACAATAGGAACAAATAGACCAATCAAGGTTATACTTCCTAAGCGAGAAGAAGAAGAGAGGATTGACCTTGAGGTAGAGGAACCAGAGAAAGAAGATAGTGGCACACTAGACCAGGGAGAAGAAACCTATGAAGGAAGCACAAGGATAAAATCAAGGGCACTGGGACTTCATATCCCGTGAGAAGGTCACTAAGGAAAATGCCCGTAAAACTAGGTATATGAGCAAAGAAGAGTAGGCGTAACCTTATTACTCTACATAACATTGATGAAGAAGGATCAAATGGTATGGATATGTGTGACAATGTTTATCCTCTTATTACACAAAGTGCGAGAAGAGGAAGGGCTCGAGAGATAAAGAGGATTGGCATGATACAGAGGTATTGTTGATGTGTTTTCATAGTACCCCGAATGTTTGCATACATCACAATTTTAGAGGATCCACCTTAAAATCTACTCTAACTTGCCAAGGAGACAGGGTTAAGAAGATTACAATAAATTAAACCTAAACTAACAGAGGTGATGCACCAAAGGAATGTTGAATAACTTGTCTTGCATGGAAATGAATGTGAAACAAGACTGAAGAGGATGAACATCAACACAGATCAATTTCTTATCACCAATTCATTCACCATTAAACATAGACCATCAAATATGCAACACAATAACCATGCACAGATAACCAATATTGCAATGAGAGATCAGATGAAAGCAATGAACACAAGAGAGGGTTGAAATTCATCCACAGACTTCTATTATTTCTCCACAAATTTGATATAGTGCATTACAATGGCCCAAGAGGCACAAACTTGCATTACAAATTGAATGAGAGGTTTGAACTCCAAAAATTCACTTGCAGACAAGAGAAGAAGGGAGGGTGCAAAGAAAAATTATCCAACATTAGAACAATGACCCTCCTTATAATATATAGGAAGAATGAGAGAAGGGAGAGAGATAAGAAACTCAAAATCTTGCTTCAACCACCCAAAAATGCATTGAATTCTCCTGCAACAATGATGGGTGCCACTGCAAAACCCATGCCTCCTTGTACTTTTCCTTGTTGGAGAAGAAAGGAAGCCCATACTTCATCATTGTGGTAGGTGAGAAACCTGGAACATCCTCTAAAATGGCGGACTGTATTTCTTCATTTTGAAGAACTTACTCCCAGTTAATTTAAGAGTTCACTAGTAAATCAGCTTGAGAGTTCCGAAACTCAAACCCGAACCTCTAAAACCGGGACCTCAAAATTACAAAATCAAAACCTCTAAATCCGAGACCTCCGAAAGTTTTAAAATTCCCACCGCATTGACCCAGAAACCCGAAACCTTTCGGACATTGAAATTTCAAGATTTTAGGAATTAACTTTCTTTTTTTGCATTTTCCTCGTGAAAGACCCCAAACCTTCGAACCTCTTAAGTCCAAAATTCAAACTTCAGAGTTTAGACTTTGAAATTTCATTTTCAAAATGCTGTTGACCCCAAAAGGGGAGTTGACCCCGAAAACCCCTAAAACCTTTTGGACTTCAGGTTTCTTCATTTCCCGAAACACCATGTAATGCTCAACCTTCTTTAGGCATATTTGACCAATCTCAAAATGTAATCTCCCATGACTAAATCAACCCCATTTTCTCAGTGTGCAATTTCATGTATATCCATTTTTCTTGAGGGAAAAAATGGATAATAGGTGCCCAAAGAAGTGCGAGAACTAAGAAGAAAGTCTTGCTAGAAGTTACACGAAAAGGAAAAATGTGAAGAGGAGCAAAAGGTGGACTGAGGGCGGCCCAGAGAAATGGGAGAAGGGATACCTAGAGGCACCAAGATGCATGTACCTAAGGATATGCACACTATTTTGCATAAGAAATAAGAAATGGTGAAAACAACGGAAATTGGGTATGTCAATGACCCTATGAAAATTAATGGCGCCACGTTCAAGAGCACTCTTTCCATAGAATAGTTATATGGTTGGGAATTGATGGATCCAAAAGGTGCGAACATGCACACTAGAAATAAAATATCATGGAATATGTAAAATCACATAAGAAAAACTAGAGTTTGGCATAAGTGAGGAGGTGTGTGTCAGTTGCAGAATGAAGAAGAAAATGTAAGCAACACATGTGAATAATCAAGCCTACAATTTTTTTCGGATGAACAAAAAGAAATGTCTTAACAAAAATAATGTAGAGAGGTCACTCACGAAATGTGGATAAGGGGTATAACCTTAGAACCTTGCTGGAGGAAAAAAATAATATGGAGGAAGAGGTCTAGTATTTGTTAGAGGCATGTGATAGAGTGAAGTGTAAGGCAAAATCTATACTAGAGATGGCCGAAAATATTGGAGAAGAAATTTTTGTTACATGTCCGTAATATGAAGAAAAGGTATCTTGAACTTTTCCTCCATGATGCACTATTTGTAGACTTTGGTGAAGTTATTGCTAGTAATGAAATTATGCATGCATGCACTAAGTGAAGAATATATAGTTGCAAAGAAACAAAAAGATGCTACGACCGAGAAAAAAAGGGCCTAGAGAGTTATAGCGCACAAATTTTTGTGTATGATTCCATACTATATAATTTAAAAGATGAATTGACAAAGGTGGGATCGGTGTTGGGAAACTGTGAGGATCTAGAATAAATCCTCAAGATAAGGTCTTTAGAGGAAGATGATGATGTCATTTTAGAAAAGAAAGATGAAACCCTAGTTCGGGTAGATATGTTAGATATGAGTAAGGAAGCATGGAGTGTTAAAGGCGGTGAGTGACCCCATGAGGAAAGAATAAAAGATCTAAGGATGTTAGTCACTCGAGAGGATGAATTATATAAAAGGTATGATATTAGGCATTACTTTGGAATGATAGGGGAATTGAAGGACAAAGGTGAAGACAAGACCTTGGAGGAGATGGAAAAAATTCTTGGTTGTGTTCCAGAGAAGGCAAAGCGGGGGCTAAGCGAGTAGAATAAAGTTGAGGTAGACATAAAGAATGAGTACCCGAACTCGGTTTAAAAATAAGGATTAAGTTGTAGTGGTCATCCTTCAATTCTTTTTATTCTTTCATTCTTGTATGGACATTATTTAGTATTTATTATTTGGAGAGATAAGTTGACACACCCTATTACCTAGGCGGAAATATCATTAGTGTGGGGTAATGTTGGGATGGAGAAATTTCCTAAGTGTTAAGAGGGTGTGAAAATGGGGAGTGTAAGCACACGCAAGTGTTAGATAGGAGGGGCACACCCAAGAAGACAAGTTTGGGAATTAGCTGATTTTTCATAAACACGGATAAAAATAAGAAAATGCAGATAGAGTGTAGATCACACAAACATAAAGAGTATGAAGATTTTATAGCACAAGAAGAACCATTTTTGGAAGAAAGTGGAAGAGAAACTGTCATGCATAGTTTGTGCTAATAATAGGATTAAGATAGTGTAATCTATTATTATCCTTCTTGTAAAATCATGCGTTGTTGGCGCATGGATATTTTGAGCATGTGGTCTATTTTGAGATGCCTGTTTGATGAAGGAAACTCCCAACCCCTATATATGTTAACTTATATGCATAGTTTTGGAAACCATGTATTAGACATTGTATGTATTGTAGAGTTATGTTGCTCTTGATGTTCTAGCGCACATGACTCTCTGGTTACTATGATTATGTATTCAACTTCTGTTACTTGATGAATTAATGCAATGGATAATTGTGGATGGATTATGGTAATTTATTTATCCGAACATGGTTTCTTTATTGAATATAATTCTATTAATATTTTGATATGTATGCTTCTTTATTATAGGCATTTCCATTTGATCTCATGGATCCGACGTTTATAATGGTATGTATGCTTTGATTATTGATAATATGAAATTTTATGGTAAAATATTGATAAGATAGTAGAAAAGAAGGACTGGTATCTTTGCACACTTTAGGTGAGCATTCAAATCTATCTAAATGAAGGGCCAATGTGCCTAGGCATTTTAGTGGGAAAAATAAGACTACATGTGCTATCTTCCTCGATGGTGGAATCCACTACACTCTTGCATTATTGGTATGGAGATATTTTTATCATCTCCCTCTATCATCTCAGTTCAAAGTAGATGGTATGAAGAATTCCTCCTCTCTCTCAGTCATTACCACTTTGTCTTGGATTTATGGTGGGAAAACATCATTGGGATCAACTCAATTAGAGTACATTCCATGCCAAGAACCATCTCGAGGTCATGCATATCAATCTATGCGGACCCTTAACTTCCTCATTTATGGGGTTTCAGTATTTCCAGTTGTTTATTGATGATTATTCCCACAATACTTGGGTTTTTTTTTCCAAAATAAGAGTGAATATTTTGCACACTTTATGATATTCTATGATAGAGTTGTTTAGCAGATCGGGAAACCCCTTCTTTTCCTTCGATCAGATCAAGGAGGGGAATTCAAACCAAAGAAATTATTGGCATTCTTGAAGGAGCGTGGAATCACATAGGACCGAATTCCCGTATACTCCTCGGTAGAATGGAATTACAATACATCGCATTCATACTATCATGGAGATGGCTCATTGCATGTTTTGTACTACAAAGTTGGTGAAATGTTTTTAGAAGAAGCGATCCATCGATGTATATCTTCTGAACCGAGCACCTACAAATTTCTTGAAGGAGAAGACACTGAAAGAGTTATGGAGTAATTATAAACCATCTATTTCTCATTTGAGAGTATTTTGTTGTGCTTTGCATATATGCATGTTTCAGATAAGAAGCGGAATAATTTTGATGTAAAAACACACGAGTGCATATTTTTGGGGTACATTACTACCTCAAAGAAGAGTTTCATTTCATGGATCTTGAGACAAAGAAGATATATGAGAGAAAACATGTTGTTTGTGACAATTTTTCATTTGACTCATTTCCACGAAGGAAGATTTAGCACCGACCTCCTCTCATAGATTTTTCACACATCTAGATGATGAGTAAGAGCATTCTTTAGAGAAGAAGGATGATATGCAAGGAGAATAGTTCACCGATATTTGTAATTTGGTAAACTATTCTTCACATCAGTAGAAACCGATAATAATTTAATTAATAGCATGATCAATGGGTAAGCAATAGGTAAATTATAACCATGATGAAGAAAGAAATAACTACTAAACCCTATGCATTTTTTTGGGTCGAAAACTGATTTAAGAAAGGGTTTTACTAATGTGATACCAAAAATTCTACCATGACACTCATTATTATACCAAACCACAAGCACACCACAACCTAACTTATCCATTTTAAGTACAAAATTATGTTTTAACTCATATAACTAACTCTAAATAGAGTAGAACCTTAAAACAAACAAAAACTCTTGTGCACAACACAACCTTAAGGAATTAGTCATGAAACCCCGCCCTACATGAGGGTAAACCGTCGGTTGGACTAAATGACACCACTACTAAATTAAAAATAAAGATTTAAAACGTGAAATGGATAAAGTTAACATTATGTGTAATGAAGTTTCTAAACCCTAAGGATCGGAAATTAGACCTAAAATTGTGTTGAATGTTAGCCACTCATAGGAAACATCAATTCATTTACATCAAACTTAATAGAGAAAATATTATAGACAAATCAATTAACATCCACTATACATGACCTAATCCACATCTACAAAATAAAAGGGAAATCCTAAATCAATAATTTACAACAGTAAAAGGGGGAAAACTTATAACAATAGAAGTTTGGAGAACTTTACCATACCCACGTAGAAGATGCATCCTTACATCCTACCTTCCTATGCCTAAATGGGGGATTTGGAATAGGGTATGGACGTCCATCAAACCATCAAGGATAGAGGAAACATTTAAGATCAATTTGGACAAAAATAATCTCCATGTTATCTACACAAGCAAATCTGTTTAGTCCGAATATAATGGACATTAGAGTGAAAAGCTTCATTTTTGAGAAATCCTATCCCAAAGTAAATATCACAAAATGGAAACAATAAACCAGCCAACAAGTCATGAGTGTAATGGGACAAAGTTTAACATTTGGTAGTGTAAATGATGATGGAAATGCCTTAAATCATCCTCAGTAGTGTAATAATAAAGACACCATAAACACCATGGGAGTCAAAATGTGTGTCCTTTCCATTGTTCAAAAGATGATAGCTTACATTCATCATTACATGAAATGAAGAAAAATCAATTTGAACTTCCATGACCTAGAGGCAATGCTTTTTGCCAATAATGTAGAGGAAATATAAATATAACAAAAATTTGTCAACGTAACTTCAAAGAATCACGTAGTTAGGAGATGAGTTGTGCAAAAAGTATTGCAAGCCATGAAGATAAGACGTTGAATAAAAATTTCCCTAAACAAGTAGAAAAATTCTCCTCACAAATAAAAAATAACATGTTGGATGTCAGGAATTATGAAATATGTAAAACAAATAACAATTTGGTTGATATTTCGGTGGATGGAGGAAATAGTACCAACAAGAAGTTGAAGAAAAATACATTTTGAATGCTTTTCCTAACTCTGGGATCTAGAAAAACTTATAAGAAAAGGAACATGGATTCCAAAAATGAACATGTAATTCAAATTGATTGTTCTAAAATGTAATATCCTAGCCCAATATGATGTTATAGGAGTAGTAAATAACTGAATAAATGAAGTAATAACGTACTAAAATAATACCCAAGAAAGATAAGAAAATAAATGTGTAACCCTAATGTGAAAAGAGTGTTAAGAAGGCCACAGTTGATTTGATGATGTCACAAGATTGTGTCATAGGGGAGACTAGTTGGACAAGTGGTGGAAACTGCCACACAAGAGCCTTAAAAATGTAGATATGAGCTATCGATTGGTTGGGTGCCTCGAGATGGATAGGGGCATCTTAGGGCACCCAGTCCTGGATTCAAGGTGTCATGGTTAGAGTAACAACCAAAGAAACCCTCATTGAAAACAATAAGAAGTACCTCGAATCTTATTTCAGCTTCCAATTTTATTTTACTTGTAATTTGTTTTCAATTTTCATTTAAAAGTTTTTTTATACAATTCAAATAGATATTAATTCCAATGATTTTTGCAGCTCACGTCATTAAATCAAGATGAGGTGCATATACACAAGGAATTGCACATCACTTTCTTTTCGCCATGATTTTTTTCTTTCAAGCCGAATTGTTTTGTAGGGTTGGCATATGCTCAATGCCATTTACTATTTGAACATCAACAATAAACATCTATTTAATTTTTTTGGGTACTGCAAGATCTCTTCCAACATCATAATAATGAGCTTCAAAATGACATGTCATATTTTCATTGTATATTATGTCAAAAATTTCTTTCATAATATGATCGTAATGGTTTGTAAAAAGGCATGAGATTGACAAGTAATATTTGAATAAATGTAGGTGACACTTGAAGATGGAAGCAAACACATAGCTCATAAATGTAGAAGCATACAAAAAGCACATGAGCTATTTGACATAATGCCTCAAAGAGATGTCTTCTTATGGATAGAATTGATTTCAGGTTATGCACTGAGTAATGGATTAATTTAAATGCCTTTAAAAAATTTCAAGAAAATGTAATTGTCAAGTTTAAAGCTAAATTCAACAACCTTTACCAGCATCCTACCTTCCTGTGCCAAAATGGGGGATTTGGAAAAGGGTATGGACATCCATCAAACCATAAAGGATAGAGGAAACATTTCAAATGAAATTTACAGCCACCCTAGTAGATATGTATGCAAAATGTGGAAGCATAGACAAGGCACATGAACTATTTGATAGAGCCTTGAAGAGATGTGTTCTCGTGGAATGCAACTAGGAAACTTACAACTACATCTAAGACACTTGCAACTACATCTGAAAATAGCTTAATTTTTTTAATCTTCAAATGTTTTTTTATGCTTTTCTCTAGATCTCCCATTTTGGAAGAGGTTGAGAGGATGCTGGAAAATATTGTAGAGTCTATTCTCACACTGAAAATTTTCCACTTTTTAACAGAGGATATCCATTTATCTTTGTAGAAGAGTTACCCCAATCATGTCGAGAAGCACTGGACTGGATGTCAACATTCAAGTTATTGGCTACTCCAATTGGTGATGTAACAAAGAAAAGAAACAAAATTTTCTGGAATGTAGCTTAAGCCCAGTTCTAGAATACAATGAGGAAAACTAGAGTCAAATGGAAAAATAGAAGATGGACCATCCAAACAAAATGAGGTACAAACAAAATGATTTTAGAAAATGGCCGAAGAAGACATTTTTGTGGACTTCTGCTGTTACCATTTTTTTGTTTTCAAGGATAATGGAAAGGAGGAAAAGAAAAATCCCATGCAATCATTGGTTAAATATTACTTGGTTTGTACTGAGTCCTTTGCAAATTTAGATACAAATAATTCATACAATTTGCTTAACAAATCCATACATGAAGCATGAAGCATGTTTATGAATGCACATACTACAGCCAATTTTGAAGAAATACATGACAGAGTTTTCATTAATTCTTTCAAATAATATTTGTAATAAGGTGTCTTGCTAGTAAAGACTAGGCTGTTGTTTTCGCCACAGATACAATATTGGCCACACTAATGTGTGCTCCTCACTCGATTGTATTCCTGGGATATTTTTATCTAGAGGGTGGGCAACAAGTTGTTCTTTTACAAGAGGGATGCGTCTTAGTTGGATTATTCTTCCGTGAATGAAACCCCGGAGGAGCCTTTTCCGAAGCAAACGAGGATATAAAATTTGTTCACTCTCTCGGTCTTGAGGCAACATATATCAACCAGAACTTTTCGAAGCAAATTCTTGTTAGATATGGAAATAAGGTAGAGTTTGAAGAACCCAATCCATTTGCATTAGAGGATGAGAAGGTTACATTTGTTGCTTATCAGTACAGGCACTTGAAAATAGATGGTGATATATCATTGGGGGAGAGGTGTGAGGTCCATAGTGTTATGGGTGTAAGGGGAAAAACATAGTTTATAATTTTGAATTATCCGAATGAATTTGATCCTAGGTTTTCAAGAGTTTATTGGCGTCAGAGATTGGAAACTCAACTTCTCGTTGTTCTGGAAATTGAACTCAAGAAAAAAACAAATAAGATTGTAAAATGGACAACTTAGGCCCTTCTTGGAAGTCCAAATGTCATGAAACTAGGTTATGAGTTTATAATATATAAAAAGGGTTTGGTGTGGCAAATATATTGGTTTATAGAGGTAGAATATGAGTGTGAAGTGTGAGGTGTTTAACTGCTACTGCTCTATAGAGGTTTGTCTTCTATTATAACCTCACCATTTGGAATATATATCATATATCACTACCAAATGGATGCAAGTAGTTCAGCACTAAAACTAACACAAACCTGGCAGCACTTGTCACATCAAATTATGTCTTTTTGGGTAAGCGTACCTTCCAAACTAATTTTGTTTCCAAAAAAACTAGCTACAGGAAACATTTAAAAAGTTAAAGAAAGGAAAAACGAAGCCGCAATCCATCAATTACATTTCATTTATGTGTATACCTAGAATGTCCACAAAACAAGATTCTTCTTCTCATATGGCACTTTGTGCTTCCCATTAGGAGAAATTGCTCTGTAAATCATTAACACTGTTAAAACAAGGGTCTATCAGGCATGGTTGACTCTTGAGATGATGCATCACCAGGTAAAAGGCCCAGGTTCTAGCCCTCGTAGGCTGACTACTCTTGACTATGAGGGTATAACGTTCACCCCTATAAGAAATTTCAAACAAACCACGGGTTTAAAAATATAGGAGTATCAAATGGAAACATTATAATATGAAATTCAAATCTTTACATGACTCTATGGTTCTATCAAGACCATGAGTAAAATCCACCAACAAAACGTAAGTTAAATGAATTTTGTATTTCAACGAGTTCCAAAAAGAATAATCAAGAACAGTCAAATAATTAAGAAGATGATGGAAGAAAAAATAGCACGCTAATTGCTCAATTTTATAAAGATTATATTGCAGTTACCACAAACAAAACCTCAAAACTTATAAATAACCAATAGGTTTTCTTCTCCACCTGACAAAAATCGTCCCTAATAACTCTCTTCCTATCCACATTTTTTCTTTAGTATAAGTAATTTGTTTATTCACAACCTTATGTAGGCACTTGGGAATATCCAGCATCACTCCAAATTGAATTTGACCCCATCCTATCAGTCGCCAAAGCTTTTCTACTCGTCTGCTAAGTGCCATCATTTCTCATTTACTTGTGCAAACAGGGGAAGCGAGCTGGAGCTTTGCAAGATTATTTTTCTCACTAAGCACCTGAGCTCCACTTGACATTGAACCAATGTTAAGCATAAAAACTTCTCCCTTGGCCAATTTAAAAATCTTCCCCTGTTTCTCTATGCCTTTTGTCCTGACTCCCAGAAGGTGACAACGGAGGAAAAAGTTTACCTGAAAAAGAAAAGCATTCCAGATCGTTATGTATTGATGACAATCAGTCCCTGTTTCATTTTGTAAAGAGATACTTGGACAACGTTATGAAGGATAACTAAAATGAGAATACATAATTGAGTGTTTATTGTTCTTTTTTTTTAAAAGGCTTGACATAATTACTATGATATTCAAATATATTTCCTCATTTGTTTTTATTTTACCACTGCATATATAGCAGCTGCCTCCATTCCTTCTCTCTAACAACATTGTTACTAAATTTTTTTTATCACATCTCGTAAGTTCTTAGGATAATTTGGCTAAGAAAAACGTGATTAGGAATATTTAAAATAACTTAGATCTTAATTATCTGCTTAATTAGTAATGTTGCCGTCAACATCAAGAGATTGAAATAAAGGAAAATAAATTTTGTAAGTATGATCGAAGGTGAATTTCCTATCATAAAAATATAATTTCTTTAGTTTCTTAACATCTCCAAATAATTACAATGCTAGAACATCTAACATCTTGTAAATCATGGCCTACGTATCTAACAACATCTTAAGGATAAAGAATTCCAAGCTTAGTTTTTCAATATTACAGTAGTATAGAAGAATTAGAAATAATGTTTTATCATGGACTTAGAAGTTGTCAATGTAAAAGGAGTGTTATGGAATGGGGAGTCTTTCCAACATTGCAGATCTAATGTTCGCTATGACACACTCAACTAATAGTATTAGAAGAGATATTTCTATGAGATAAAGCTTTACTATTGGGACTGACCTTTATATTAATGTAAAGGAGAGTTACATAGTGAGGTGACCGGAAAACTCATGGTCCCACAAAATGCCACGAGGAAACAAAAGCACGCCACAAGGGGAAAATAAATGTCACGAAGGCTTACAAGAGCACGCCCAAAGGGCAATCAAAAATCATCTACAAAAGACAAACACCAGAGGTCATCAAACACACGTCACTATCCAATCGGGAGGAGGGGGAGGATCATCCGGGAGGGATGAAAACTCCACTAGTAGGCTCGGTAGACAGCGGATCCACTTCCCAACCCTCCTGCTTTGGAAACCACATCTGAAGAGGCACCATAATTCCCCATCTAGGAGTTGGCAATCCTATAAGAGTGTTCGTTCTTTGGTGGTGGTGAGCCCCACCAGAAGTGCTTTGGAAACGTCTTTCCCCCTCGAGGCGGACTCTAGTCACGTCCAACAGAGGATGGGGAAAAGAAAGCCCTAGGGGAGGGAGAGCGGTGGCTATGAGAGAGACTCCTCTGATGTGTATTCACAGGTGGTGGCCCCTTTGGGGTGGCGAGAGCCAAGGTGGAAACAACGGTAAATCGGGTTGAACCGGATAATGGTGCATAACGCACTCCCCCAATGATCCAATAACTCCTACAGGTGTGCAAATTCTAAAGCAACCTTGGTAGCATGAGCTTGAATCTGTGATCACATAGTAGACAAAATAATCACCTTGTCATTAGTAGAAAAGTTGATAACTATAAGATCATTTTTGAAAATAAAGGCATTGCGAGCTTTCCAGATATGAAATAAAATACATGCATGGAAAAGATGCCACATATTAGCTATATAATGAGGCCATGGAATAAAGTCCCCAAATAAAGCCAAACGCCAGGAGAAAAACTCGGGGTGATAGGAAAAAAAAGGAATGAATCTAACACCAAATAGCCTGTGCACGCACGCGGAAAACCAAAATAAATGAAAAAAATAATCCATTTTGAACAAAAGGGGCAGGTTGGGGGAGAAATGCCAATATTCCGAAGCCGTTCACCTAAAGGAAGACCTTGATAAATCAAGCACCATAGAAAATGGTTAACTTTAGGTTCAAGAAGAGGGTTCCAAGCACAAGTAAGCCTGCAAAGCTAGGTAGAGGGCAGCGACTGGAGTCCCCAATGAGCATTTAACTTTGCAATTATAGGTGACAGAGGACAAAGAAGTTGATAGATTGTGTGAGTATTGTATCACAAAAAATCTATATCATGATTCCATCGCCAATCACACCACTAGGAAGCCGGTGGATAGAGGCCAAGTTTATGAAGCATCACATCTAGAAGAAGCTCTTGAATCTTACAAATCGAAGGAAGATCATAATTATGCAAATGGAATTTGGCTTTAAGTTCAGGCCAAGCGATCCAATCTCTGCGGTGCACCAGATCCTGTATAGTGTGAATGCCTTTGCAAAAAATTTGAATGGCTTTGATGCCGGGGAGTTCAACTAATAGAAGTGTGCCCTTAAAAAGAATTGGTGACCACCAGATGTTCTGAGCATTAAATAAAAGGCCAGTGTGAAATCCATCGCCAACCCACCATAAAAAAGGCTTAACCTGCTCAAAGGCTTTCCAAATGCTCTTAGCCACAAAGGTACCCTAAATCTTAACTGGAGTAGATGTAATAATAAGAGTATGTAAACCAATACCATTCCAACTCCACTTACCATATGGAGCACCAAATTCAATACAATGTCTCAACAAAATCTTCCAACAAAGTGATCCCCAAAAAGACTATAGATAATCCACTTAGCACATAGAGCCACACTTTTCGAGAAAGATCAAGTATGCCCATACCACCTTGTTCATGAGGGAGGCAACAAACATCCCAAGATACATGGTGAAATCCAGTTGATCAAGAAATTTTACACCAAAGAAAATCCCGCAGAAGTTTAGCTAGCCGATTGAACAAAGCGCAAGAAGGGTAGCAACAAGTAGAGGAATAAACATGGGTGGTAACAAGAATTTTGGTACACACCTGAAACTTGCCTACCAAGGATAGTAGTTTGGAGGACCACTTCGTGATTTTCTGCTCTACTCTGTTAACCACATAAGTCCAGAGAGTCGTTGAATCACTATCAAAGGCAAAAGGGATGCCTAGGAAGTGAAATTTCTCACCGCAACCAATCCAAGTCCAAGGGTAAGACCGAAGCCAATCAGGCATTTGAAAATAGATTTGGAGAAAATAAAAAAATTTGGCCATTTGAATGCTAGAACCAAAGGCTAAACAGAAAGTAGATAAACAATCGAAAATGACAACAACATTCTGCTCAGACTCAACAACCATAAGGAAGGAATCATCTGTAAAATGTCCATTAATCAACTATGAGTGGTGGTCTGGTAAAGTAATGCCTTGAATTCGACCCTAGGCAGCTTGATGAGAAATTAAGTAACCAAAATCATCTTCCAATAAAACAAACAAAGCTGGAACAAGAGGGCAACCCTGTCTGATGGAGCGGTAGAGTCCAATGGCTTGAGACTGATGGCCATTAATAGTGAGCTAAGTGGAAGCATTGGAGAATAGAGTAGAAACAACAGAACAAAAGAAAGCACCAAACCCTAAGGCCTTGAGCATAGCCAAAATAAAGGGCCATTCAATACGATCATAAGCTTTTTCAAAATCAATTTTTAGAAAAAGAGGCTTCTGACAAGAAATACGAGCCCATTCCATTCCTTCCCACACCACAAGAAGATTATCCGTGCTATAACATCCTTTGATAAATTAGTCTACGCTCAGCCGCACAATATTTGGCAGAATATTAGTAATCCTCGAGACCTAGAGCTTTAGTAAGAATTTTGTAAGATATATTCAACAATGTGATTGGCCTCCAGTTGTTTATAAGTGTTAATTTCCTACTTTCGGAATGAACTTGATGTTTTCTTAATTGATAAAATTTATTGAAGAGTGAGATTGAAGTGCCTCACCCTATACCCCGAAGCAGATCGGGGCCAACAATTGACCAAGTGGATTTATATAAATTGTTAGGAAAGCCATCCAAATCGAGATATTTATCATTGGTTAAAAAAAATCAATGCAGAATGAATCTCTTCTAAATAAAGAGAATCATCACAAATGAGACAAATCATGAGAAGTAAGTTGCGAAGGTACCACATCAAGTTATTTCTACAAAGTAGAAGCTCATTCAATATAATCCTTCTGAGCTTGAAACACTAGACAATAATGCTTGACAAAAGTGGAAGAGATTTCTAGGAGATCGGTAAGCCTATGTTGGCAATCATATATAGCCTTGACCTATTGACGAGTGTAGTGCCCACTTCCCTTCGACACTTTTGATATTGATCATGATATTGCTGACTATATTATGGACATTATTATAGTTTTGATTTAGTATGGTGTTAGATGTCAGATCATAGATTATTGTTGACTCTGATTCATATATGATGCATGATGATTGTTAGAGACATTTTATATAGATTTTGACATGTTGTTGGACATGGTTATATATATATTTATGGATGTTGTTAGGACATGTGATATTTGGATATATTGAGTAGACCAAGAAAATTGAATTTAAAATTGATGATTATATAGTTGCTGATGAAATTGTAAGTGATATTTTTATTGTCTTGATGTTGTTGTGATTCATATATATATATTGATGATTTTGAAATTATATTATATTCATTTGGATGTTCTGATATGGCCATGAGGCCAAAGGGGTATTTGTATTGTGCAGAGTTAAAAATATCACAACAAACATTGTGGGATTGGAGACCAACCACTTTTGAATTCTAGATGAATTCAACAAGGTCGCCATGACAACTTGTATTGTTTGTGTGTGTGTGTGTTTGATTGTTAGGGATTCCCATTGGGGGGGATCACCTTTAGATATGACCAAGGGTTATGTGTATTTATTTATTTGGTTCCTTTTATTGATGTTTGTATGTGTTTATTAAGTGATGTGTTTACCTCTTTCATTATTTATTAATTATGGTAAATTAATGTGAGTAAACATGTTATTAAAATTAATTAATCAAATTAGGACATAAGAAAGCAATTATTAGAGTTGTCGGCCTAAAATTAAAGTGTTGTAAGAAATGTGTAAGTGACGTGTAAATTAATTTTGGAGTATGAAACTCTCCACCTACTTTTAAAATTCGAATTTGTCCTTGGAGGCTAATTTTGGAAGCTTATGGGACAAGTTAAACTTGTCCCATACCTCTTAAATTTGCACGCCAACATTACCTATGGTTGGAGGGTTTAAATCTAGCCTTGATATGCATTTTTGTATGTCAAGTTGTATGCTTTTATTGCACTTTCTTACATGCTTTGAATTTCAGTCCTTATGAGGTGTGGGTTTGATTTGAGTGTGTAAGTAAAACTGTCATTTATTCACTTTCTTATTTATTGTGCCTTGGAGATTGAATTTGACTTATGAGTTGGAGTTGATGATGTGTGATGTGGCATCCCACATGGATCCACCTCATCCTCTTCTATATATTCAAATTCCTTGGCTTGTTTTTTGGGTTTTTTTTCTGCTTCACTTTTATCACTTATTTTTTGGCGACGCTTTGGGTTTTTGGAGCTCTTACAAATTGGGAGAAATTTGGAGATTGTTGCATACTTGTTGATTGTTGATCTCTTGGTTTGTGTTGCATTGGAGAGCTTATTGTTTTGAACTTGGAACAAACTCCATCATGGAGAGGTAAGAGCTTAGCTCTTGGAAATACTCTCCTTTTATTTGTATGCATATGTGAATGGTTGAATGTTTAAATGTGTTGTTTTATTTGTTGGCTGGTTAGGCAGATGGCCTAGGGATGGTGTAGGAGAAGTCTATGGGGCATTTTGTGGGAGGCATAAGTGTTTTGGGGAGGTATAAGTGTGGAGGGAGTTGGGATTTGGGTTCCACCTTATAAATAAATAGCTTGCATTTCTTTACTCGTTATGGGGTGCCATAAGAGGTTGGGGAGGCATAAGGAAATGTGAGGAATAAGGGGTACTTGGGGGAGGCATAAGGGCATGTCAGGGATTTGAAATGATATATATTTTGGTGGTGATACCCATTTTCCCTTTGGGAGGCATAAGCAGCATCCCCCATAGTTTCTTGCTCCTTTGGCTTGCATGATGAAGCCTGAGTGTTGTTTTGTTCTGTGGTGGCAAATAGTAGTTTTGTTTTAGATTGTGTTTTGAATGAGAAATCTATATTTGTGTTATGGAAGCCTATTGTTTCCATGAGTTGAAAAAAACATTTCTTATTGCAATGTGGTTGGGGCTCAGGGGCCAATGAAGAAGGATGGCTTCTCCCTTTTCATTGGATGTCTTGGTTGGGTGGAGAGCGTTGTCTTTCCCCTGTTCTGTTGTGACCAAATTGGAGAATGATGGAAATTCATACTGCTATTCTGGAACTGAGAAAGAAGACAGTTTGACAGTCCTTGCTGAGATCATTTCTTAATGTAACCTTTTCCCACTTGAAGTGGATGATCTTGTATATTATTTGTGATGGAAATATGGTCTGTATGAGCTATGAAAGTTGTAAAATTGAATTGTGAAAGAGATATACTCTATTTTTTTGCTTTTGAAAGAATGTGAAAGAAATCATATTTTGTATATTGTAATTGAGGAATGAAAGAAGAAATTGTAAAGGTATCTCTTTGAATCAATAAAGGATTGTATTACTTTACTCAAATGGAATTATTGGGTATTGAAATCTGATTGTTGAATGTATTTTGAAATTTTGTTGGAAGGATGAAAAAGTGAATACGTATGGAGAAATGTCATAATACTCTATTTTTTTTTTTTTAGAAATCAGAATTGTAATTTTGTATTTGAATACTTTGCTTGAGTCAACTTAGTATGTTAGATTGGGTTGGAATGAATTCATAGTTTAAAGTTGGAAAATGAAAATAAATCTATTCGAATTTGAGCTCTGTTAGATAACTTTCATACTGGCAATTATTAATCGAAATTGAACAGAATGACCCTGCAACATCAAAAAGACAAAATGAAATATCAAATTTTATTTGTAAGGTCAAAATGACCCCAAACATACCAAAATACTTATGAAAATTTTATAGAACCTTTCAAATCGGGAAAAGGCAAAATTACAGACTTCTTGCTATATAAAATTGATAAATTTTGAATGCAAATCAATCAAGCAAACTTAACCTTGCAATCTATCCTAAAATCTTCCAAGTAAAATCCTCCATGCCTGTTTGGCAAGTGGAAAAAGAATTAACGACAAATTTGAACAAAATTGATAAGTTAAAAATACCAGTTCACTTTCTAAGTGACAGAAAGACGTTTTCTCAAAATTTACCATTTAAAATTTATCAAAATCAAATTCCTAAGGTTACTTTTGTGAAAAGAGGACATCGAGATCTTTCTAGAAAGTCCTTATTTGCCAAAAATTGAGTTCCCAATCAAAAGTTATGGCCTTCTGAAGTTTTTACTTCATTTCGGGCTCAAAATAATCTAACTATCAAATTTTAAATGAATAAAATATTCTTGGGTGGACTGCAGGCTAAAAATTTCTATCTTTTTTTTTTTTCCCAAAAGGTGCAAATTCATGAAGTTTCCTGCCACTCCGCTAATCCGCAAGCCTTCATTTTGTCTAAAAATGATCTAAGTCCAAAAAGTTAATTTGGCAATTTTTCCTCTGCGGCCCCGCCGCCCGCAACCAATCATTGATCAACACATGGCTTCATTAGGAATCGGTGGAGGCTTAGATTGATTTTAAACTTAAGCATTTTTAAAAATAAATTTGGAAAAAATTGTAAGTTTTCCCGTAGCCCCGCCGGCCTGTAGGTAATCAGGTGCTACCACGTGGCTTCACGAGTGTTGGCGAAGGATTGGATCTTTTTAAGCCTTAATGCTTCAGAAAATTTTTGGGCAAAATTTTCCAAATGTTCCCCACCAATCCACTGACCCATAGCTAATAAGGATCTGCCACGTGGCCTCCCTAGGCGTCGGCGGAGGTGCGGGTGTAAAATTTACTTTGTCCCAAAAGGGCAAAAGTGCTAAATGCCTTCCCCACTCCGTCGGCCCGCATCTAGGAAAATTTTTCTTCCCGATCTGCTCCTTTGGTCCGCTTTTCTCCTCCAGGTGAATTTTCTCTCCGAAGTCCGCAGGCCCAAGTTGGGGAAAATTTTCCTCCCCAGGCCCGCAGCCCACTCTTGGGAAAATTTTCACCCAAGTTCTGCCGGTCCATAACTTGAAAAATATGAGGAGTTAGGAGGACTTCTTTATATCACTGGAAAGGTGAGGAAATTTCCTATCTAATGGGAATGTTTTCAAGAATTTTTAATTGTGTTAATCATGGGAAAAATCAAATAAAATATTTAACCGAGTTTGAGGAGTGGGTAAGTAAGAATTTACTCTGATGATTTTAAATATGTATTCTTTTCCCCATTATAATTAAACCTTGATCTTGTCTTAGATATTTTGGAATTAAATACCTTGGGTATTTCATTTTTTGGTCCCTTAACCCTAAAATTTTAATCGGGAATATTTATCTAAAATGTCAATGTAATCGGTGATTAAATTAATCCCTAAGGAGATTTGAACTAGGTGTGGACTTATTACAATTGTTACTTTATAATGTGGAATTAGTAATTATTATAATTGGAAAAGTTATCGAGTTGAATTTAATTTTCCTTGAGACTTTGGTTGTTAACACTTTACAAAAAAATTTATTCCATAATTTTGTAACTAAACCTAGGTTTTCATGGGTCTCAAGTGGGAGATTTTAGTGGGCGTTACAACAAGCATTCTTAAAGACGAAGGTATTTGAAGAAGATATTAGAATATTTATCTCCCACCTTTAACTAATGGAGCCTCGAGTGGATCTAAGCACCTTGATAAGCATTAGATTCACCGATCTTGAGCTTATGTTGAAGAGATGCGACTTGAGATTGAAACTGAAGATCAAAGGGTTTGGATTCCATGAGAAAAGATACCCACCTTTGAAATTTCATATGCAGAGAAGAATCTTCCTTTATTCGAATATAAGCAACCTGTTTGGAAAAGCTGGTAGAGAAATTTTGAGGTGCACTGGATCGCGCTTCCCATCAAGAGCAACATCCGGCAAAGAAAAGGGGGATGTGGCACCATGTTCCAAATTTTGGAAATGAATTGGATAACTCTAGAGTGACCATACAACGAGACATTGAGAAAAAATTGTGTACTCGACACCTTGGAAGGCCCCCTACTAAATAACCTTAAATGTGATCGGATGATGGTTTGACAAAATTACATCGAACTAAACCTTGATAATGGTGGACCCATGCATGTCAAAATTAAAATATGCCTGCTGAGAAAGAAGAGCATGATCAAGACATTTTACAATGTGATCAGATCCTTCTCAAAGGTTGGTCCAATTAAACCAAGTGGAGTCCAAAAATTCCTACATCCGGTTGAGAATTGGATCGGAGAGGCCCCATTGACTTTTAAAAAAATATCAAGCATCCCATTCTCTGAGGCATAGTGCATCAGGAGTACACCACATTTATTATCAGGGTGCTCCACCATATTAAAGTCTCTACAAACCAACCAATAAGCAAAATGTAAGTTTTCACCTAACCACCGCCATAATAAAATTCTTTCGGAAGCATCATTAGGAGCATAAACATTGAGAATACCAAAGGACATATCATTAATATTCAAAATAACCCACACCGATCTATGGCTGGGTCATTTCTGAGGAAATAATTAATGCTGAAATGTTTGGCGCGATGGAAATACTAACACCAACCTAACCATCAATGTGATGAGTGTGAAAGTGCACAAAATCAGGGGCAATACATGTCAGCAAAGTCTGAAGAAAAAAACTAGAAATCTTAATTTCCTATAAGCAAAGAACATCTAAACCATTAATTAACTGACAAGCTAAACAGAATCAGATAATTTTTGTGAGGGCTCTATCAGTCCCGTAAAATCCATGATAGAAAATTCATGAAAAATTAGACACATCAAACAGTCCCTTCCCATTTGGAAAACCATCCTCGAATATGAGAATGGTAAAATTATTTGCAAGTAGAATCTGTCCAATGAGAAGGTTCTATTTGAATGGAGTGGAACTTAACCCCATTAACTCCCCACACGTCACACTCCACCTTGCGAGGTGGGATATAAAAACACCATAGTAGTAGATAAGTTAAGCCGAATTCCCTGGAATTCTCAAAATTGGTCTACTTCTCTTGGCTCTGCGAGGTGGTGGGTGCAATGGAAGCCGAAGGACTAGGTTGCTCACGAGGCTCATCCCTTTCTATTGGTGGTGAAGTATATGATGGTGGTAGAAAATCAATAGAATGCCATGCTCCCATGTTCTATTTTGAACCAACCACCTTCTAGCCATTAGCCTAAGGAGTAACCACAAATTTAGGCATCGCAAATAGCGCGGGAGTGGGTTTAGAGTGAGATAAAAGGGGAAAATCCCTAATACAATGATTCGGGGCTTGGAAGCAAAAACATGTGTTCGGGAGCTCAAAATACATGAAATTTTGAGATATTTTGTAGGACCCCACGAATATTCGAGATGGTCATGCAAATCTTTCACAGTCCACTTTGAAACACACACGCTTATTAGGTCGGGCATAAAACAAATGTTGCTTCTTATGGAGTAACACCCGCCAATGGGTTTGAAAATATCATCTAGAAAAGACAAAGATGAATAGGAAGATTAGGGAGCACAATCAAAACAATGATTTTGACTGAATCCTTGCTAGTTGGGCTAAAATCCGTAGTCAAGAGGATACGAGAAGAATGGTATTGCCTAAATACCAACAAGCCAATAAGGGTCTGGACTGTGAGGGCTCATGAAAGGTAAATAGATGAAAAAATTTGGTGAGATTGTAGACACCAAAAACTTGGATGCCGAAAGAATCCCAATGGTTTTTCATCCAATTCTATAAATACGATTCAGACAGGATGCATCCACAGAAATAGGAAATAAGGCAGTGGTTATGATACCAAGTCACTATAGGATCCAAAAACTCATGAGAAATAACCACATATGGGGTGGGTTCAGAGTTCATACCTCATCGTAGAATTTTGGGACAAACTTCCTTGCACGTCTAGGAGCCTTGGTCAAGAATCAATAGTCGTTGATCTAGGGGAGGTTGTGTCCATCTATAGTGTGAACACCACATAAGTGGTGAAAACGGACCGAGACTCACTCTAATAAGAACAAGGGAAGACTGCTAGAAGGGCTAGGGACATACAGTTAGCACAACAAAAGATGGTAGGAAAAATCATAAGAAGCCAAGAAGATCCGATCCCAAGAAGTAGATTCTAAAAAAATAGCATCATCGAAATAGAAATTTCTATTTGATGTGGAGGATGACCATTTAGTAATGTAAACGTGTTACAAAATGTAGCAAGTATGGTTTGTTTTACATAATGATGAATACTACAAATTTTTTCTAAGATAAGTTAGGTCATAATGGTTTTGCAAAGCACAGTCATATTTAAAGTTGATTGTGTTGTCGGAAAATTGCTTTGTTTACAATATGATTTTAGAGTCTTAAAGAACTAATCAACAACTTCACTATCGTTCCCTACCTAACTGAAAAAAGTGATGTGTTTGGTGTAGTGGGTTTCATTCATTTCGAGAAAAATTCTATCTTGATATGAGAGCATAACAACTAGATGAATTTGAATAAATATGTTGATCACATGTGTTATTCAACTGTAATCAATAATAAGATATTTCTCCCTCTGTTGGCTCATGTGGGAATTTAAGAATGAAACTTGACTATGCTAACAAGTTTCATTAAAGTTTTAAAAAAATTTACACTCTGTGTATGGGTGGTGACATATATTGCCTAAAATAAGTTACACACTTGTATCAATTTTAAAATTTATACAAAAATTTAGTTTTATTTTAATCTTTAATTAGTGATGGAGGATGTGCCAATCTAGCTTTTTCCTCATTGAAAGGTTTGTCATCAAATGAAGCTCTAGTACCATGATTTCATAGGGATGCATTTGATGTGGACCTTAACCAAAGTAGAGATCTCTATAGTTAAACATATTTTAAGCACTAGATATTTCTAAATTTTATAATATAATACATCTTTATAGTTTGTAATCTTTATTATCATTACATATTAGTGAATCCTTAAAAATCTATTAAAATATGAAAAAAATCCATTGTTATTTATCGGTAACATGCAGCATATTCCTTAGGTTAGGCAGGACATTAACACTATTTGGATCAATTTAGTTAAGTTGTAATAAGTGTAAAATAGTTCTCTATAAAGTTAAAGTTATCATGCATTAACGTCATTTTTAATCGTTTAGATGCGTTACTAAGTAATGGGAGGATCAAGGATGCAAGAACATGGGCATTAATCACATTAGCAATCTTTGGTACTCTTTGCCACAAAGTACAAACAAACCCATGACACATCCCATAAATGAACCTTCCTTGCCTTGATTGTGTGAGAAGAGAGAATCACACAACATATTAAAGTGAGGATATGATTTGAATGATGTAAATTATTTGCATTCTTTACCGCCCTAATCTTATGTCTTTATTTTATGTATTTTGTTTTTGTCTCCTAAAATAAAGTGACGTTAAATTTTAAAAAATGAAAGTCAAGTTGAGTACTAAATGCTAGGGATGAAAGGAATTTAATGTCTTAAACAAACCCCTTATGTAGTAATGATTTTTAATAGGAAAAACTACTACCAAGTATCCCAATCTAACATAATTGGAAGAGTCTGATTCTTGCAATCGTTCTTTATCCATAATAGGAAGAGTATGATCCCTATACTCTTCCTATGACAATATACAAAACTCAAGTTTCCCACCAAAAATGCTTATAATAATATCACTCCAAGAAAATAAGAAAAAAAAAAAGAATTATGCTACTTATGTAAGTTTATGCATCAAACATCATGGTATGATGACATACCTCAGGATGGCTAAGTCCTTTTCCATGGCTATAAGTCAATTCAATAGGGTACCTTAATGCATCTTCAAGTGTCACATGTATTTATTCAAATATTATTGTCAATCTCAAGCCTTTTTACAAACCATTATGCTCATATTATTCAAGGAAAATTTGACATAATAAACAATGAAAATATGACATGTCATTTTGAAGCTCATTATTATGATGTTGGAAGAGATCTTGTGGTACCTAAAAAAATGGAATATATGTTGATTGTTGATGTTCAATTAGTAAATGTGAATGAATAATGTAGAATGATCATGAAGATTAACATAGAAATAGGAACAGTGAAAGAATCAACAAGCCTCCAATAATTTCAAATAATGGAGATTTCATTACATGTTGTAAGGGATTCAAATATTGAGATAAATGAGGGAAATGGGTATTAATTTGAGTTCCTTAAATGATTAATAAAGAGCAGACCAATGGTCTATATATTTACTGGTCAAGGATTATTGACTATGAATACAAGGTTGAAGCAGCCAAGATAAATGAAGAAGAAAAAGGAAGACTGAGAAATGTATGCCCTGAAAATCCTTTTGCATAGAAACTTTGATTGGAAATGCATGAATATGCCCTCTTTTGTTATCGCTAGTGTTCCAAAAAGTAATCTTTAGTTATTAAATAACAATTACGATGAGCATCTCTCGACTATACACACCCTTAACTATCATAACTTTGTAAGCACACAGACAATCTGAGAAAATTTGAATCAATTACATAATACAATACAAGGTATAAGTACAAGGCATGTGACATGCACGGTTGGATAACCAAATGGAAGATTAGTAATTGTCCCTTGACAGATTAATAATTTCCCTAACTAATGTAATACATGTTCTATATTATGTTAATATTCCCCACTTTATTAAATTGTTTATTCCAATTATATTACACAATAGTGAACTCCCTCTTATTCCAAACATGGTAAAAATAATTTACACTCTCCATGTGTCTTGTTTACCTTTAAGGTGGCATGCCATCTTTATGGCTTCTTGGTACTAATGACACCTGGTTTTTCCTCTCGATTAACACAAACCGGAAGTAACAGGATTACATCTATCCGAGAGTACCTCGGTGGTTTCGGTTTCCTGGACTACCATGAACCCCTATGGTTTTCTCGACTACGGATACACCATGATCCCGGAGTTGATCGGAGGTCTCAATTGTACACTTCGGTAGTTTCTCATATTTTCAAAACCCTTTACACAAGAACCAAGTGATACTTTAGTGCTTTTTCTCCTCACAATGTTCTTCATTCAGGAGGTACCAAACTGGAAAATGCTCTACATTTTATTGGAAAACACACACACACAACAAAACCACACCACGTACAACAAAAGAAAAAACTAAAAAAATGTCACCAAAGCAATGAGGTGACCCCATCGTAGATGACTGATGAGAGGACGCCAAATTTTCCTCCAAAATTTTTTTATCCTTCACCTCCAAAGTATGTTGCTACTTAATTAATAGATATGGCCTTGAGGTTCATTTGATCCAAAACACTTCTACATATCTTAATCCTTTGTGTGTTCATTGTTGAATATCTTTGCAAGGCAAGTTACATGGAAAGTTCCTAGAGCTTGCTAGTGCTAGGATTCGTACATATTTATAATCCGTATAATATTTATAGATCCATACAAAAACATATGCTAGCCCACCCCTTTCCTTCTTGAATTTGAGCAGGACATTTAAAGTAATCCTTGAATGAAATGTTGAGTGCCCGAGTGGGAAAAAACGTATGACATTAGGAGTGTTGTTGGAAATATGCATGCATGAAAACTATAATTTCCCCATAGCTTTTAGAGAAGTTAAAATTAATTAATTGTAGTTGTCTTACTCATTCAGTCCATAGCTTTAGTGGATTCTTAATTTTAGGAAATTTTTTTAAATCAAATAAAGAAAACTCAATCAACTTTAAATCATGTGTTGTTTTAATGCAATAGTTTAAATTTAGAATGCTCGGTTTAAGAGTAGTGAGTGGGAAAGTTATTTTATTTAAATAACAAAAATTGTCATTGTTTAGGATGCACATAGAGAAGTGTGAAATCTGCACAGGCATAATTAGAGAAGTGTTGCATGCACATAATTTATTATAATTTGAGCCGAAGCTCTAAGTATGAATATTTAATAGAGATTATGCACAATAGTTTTGGTTTGAGTATTTAATTTGTTCATGCAAGTTATTTAATTTTTCTATTTATTTCTTTTATGATGTTCAATGTATAAGACTACAAATTTTCTACAAATTGGTATCGGAGCGGGTTATCACAACATCTTATTAAATTGGTAGCAAGCAATGGATTCTATATCCATTATGTAGACACCACAATTTAATGGAAAGAATTATGAATACTAGTCATTGAACATGAAGGTGATATTCAGATCTTAATACATGTGGTAGATTGTTGAGGATGGGTACATAGAGCTTGTAGATGCAGCAACGTATACTACACTTTCCAAGGCAGAGAAAGATACTTGAAGGAGTTACGAAAGAAGGATGTCAAATCTCTTTTCTATATTCATTAGGAAATGCATGATAAAATTATTCCAAGAGTGGCAACAACACCAAGCAAAGACCGCATGGGATACACTACAAGTTGCATATCAAGGTAATGATAAAGTAAAAACCACCAAGCTACAATTACTTAGTAGAGATTTAGAGAATTTAGAAATGAAAGATTCAGATTCAGTAAAATAATTTTTACTTATGTGGTTAAATTAGTCAATCAAATCAAATCCCATGGTGAGACTCTTTAAAACAGAAGGATTATTAAAAAAATGCTTATGAGTTTGCCTACGAAATTTTATCCTTTAGTTGTTGTTATTAAAGAAACTAAGAATCAAAGTCAATTTTGTATTGATGAGTTACATGCATCACTAATCAATCATGAGCAGAGGATGAATAGATCACATGCAACTATAGATCAGGATTTTTCATCTCGACATAATAGGTAGTCATGGCAAAAGAAGAGGTAGTTTCAGTCCAAGAGGAAAAGAAAGAAGTATAACTAGAGGACACGAAAATGGTTCATCAAACTCGGGTGGAAGAGGACAGATTCAAGAACAGAGTTATGGTCAAAGAAAAGATAAGTCTCATGTTTAGTGTCATTATTGCAGAAGTACGGGCACTATGCTTATGATCGCAAGAAAAAACAATATGATCGGGAGAGGAAAAATAAAAATGAGGTTGGAAGTTCTATTTTTATACCTATGTTTATTGCATGCACAAGGATTGCTGAAGAAATACCTTCTTTATCCCCTCTTGAATGTAATTTTTCAAAAGAGAGTTCATGTGATGTATGGTATTTGGATTCGGGTTGCAGTAATCACATGACAGGTAATCTAGATTTATTTTTTAGTTTGGATGATTTAGTTAAGAGTGATATAACTCTTGGAAATAACAATGTTGTGTTCGTAAAAGGAAAATGAATGGTTAGTATTCTAACAAGATATGGGGAGAAAACAAGTACATAAGATGTTTATTATGTTGCAGGTTTGAAACATAACCTTATGAGTATTTGACATTTGGTACATAAAGGATACTGAGTCTATACGGAAGACAATGAGTGTGTGATTGTGGACAAATCTTCGAGCACTCGAGTTGATTAAAAAATTGAAGATGAGCAGCAATAGGATGTTTCCATTTATTTTAAAACCAGGAAACAAGAAGAAATCATATTTGTTTGCAACAAAAACAATAGCTTAGTTTGTAACCAAGTCCTATGTTAAGTCAAAGTAGCCTTCTATTAAGTCCTGTGCTCAATTAGATGAGTCCTGCACTAAGGTAATAGAGTCCTGCACTAAGGTAAAAGACTCTTGTGCTAAGGTAACAAAGTCCTGTGTTGATGTAACTAAGTCCTATGTTAATGCAAATCAGGGCTGCACTACGGCATTTGAGTATTATGCTAATACATTTGAGTCTCGTGTTGAAGGAACACTATCCTCTTTTCATTTAGTCATGAAAGACGAATCGTGGCTTTGGCATCTAAGGTATGGAAATTTGAATTTACTTCACAAAAAGAATATGGTTAAAGGTTTACCAATAATTCAGAAACCGGAAAGGGTATTTGAAGGTTGTATTTTGGGGAAGCAACAGAGAGATTCCTTCCCAATTGGCAAAACATCAAGAGAAAGTGCACCACTTGAGATTATACACTTAGATTTATGTGGATCTATGTAGACGACTTCAATTGTAGGTTTTTCTTATTTTATGACAATCGTTGATGATTACACAAGGAAGACATGGGTTTATTTTTTGAGAAATAAATCAGATTCCTTTGATACATTTTAGTAGTTCAAGGCATTAATGGAGAAGCAAAGTGGATACTACATCAAAGTTCTCGTAAGACAAAGGAGGTGAGTATGTTTCAAATGAGTTTATAAATTTTTGCAGATATCATGGTTTACACAAGAAGTTTACTACAAGGTATACACCACAACAGAATGATGTGGAAGAGAGGAAGAATAGAACCATCATGGAAATGACAAGAATCAAGTTGAAGGCAAAGCACCTTCCAAATGACTATTGGGCGAAGCGTATGTATCAACTTCACATTTATAATTTGAATAGGTGTCCAACAAAAATTGTTAGGAAAATGGTTCCTCAACAAGCATGGACAATCAGAAACACAGTGTTTCACATTTTAAAGATTTTGGTTGTGTAGCGTATGCGCATGTACTGATGAGATTAGGAAGAAGTTAGATAACAAAGGAGAAAAGTGTATTTTTGTTGGGTATTCAGAGAATACAAAAACATACAAGTTGTAAAATTTGGCCACTTTGGAAAGGTTGTGATCAGCAGGGATGTACTGTTCATTGAGAATAAAGAATGGGATGAAAGTATAGAGAAAAAAATGAGTATAGCAGCAGCTATTCTACATGATGATATCACGAGATGAAACTTTAGAGCAGCAAGGTATTATATCTAAAAATATTGGACATGCACCACACCTCGTAGCACAAGCTACACCTCCATGTACAGTTTGGAGGTCTCTAAGATTTCAGCCATCTTTGGCCATGCAAGAGACACTACAAAGAACACCGAAGCTACTCCATCACAACAAAGTAGTCCCGCACAACGAAAAAATAAGAAGTCTAAGTGAGATTTATAATGTTGATACAATTAATTATTTTTCAGTTTTTGCATTATTTTCTCAAGCTGTAAATCCAGTATATTTTGAAGAGGCTATAAAGAATGAAGTTTGCGAAAAATCCATGGATGATGAGATCGATGCTATAGAGAAGAATTAGACATGGGAGCTAATGGATCTTCCAAAATAAAAGGACATGATAGGAGTGAAGTGGGTTGACAAGACCAAATACAATGCTAATGGAAATGTACATAAACACAAAGCAAAATTTGGCAAAGAAGGGTTTTATACATCAATATGGAGTTGACTACAATGAAATGTTTGCACCAAGAGCATGTTTAGATACAGTAAGAATGGATTTAGCAATATCAGCTCAAAACAAATGGTCCATTTATCAAATTGATGTTAAATCAACAATTTTGAATGGATTCCTTGAAGAGGAAGTTTATGTGAATCAACTAGAAGGTTATGACATTGAAGTTCATGAAGGAAAAGTATACAAGTTGAAGAAAGCGCTCTACTGATGCAAACAAGCACCTAGAGCTTCTACAACATAATAGATTCTTATTTGATTAAGAATGGTTTTAGTAGGAGCAAAGAGTGAGTCTACCTTATACACCAAGATAAATGAGTAAGGTAATATTCTAATTGTTTATTTATACATAGATGATTTGATCATTGTTGGAATTCTAACTACAGTGTCATTCAAATCAGCCATGAAGGAGTTTGAGATGATAGATCTTGGTCTTATGCATTACTTTTTGGGAATTGAAATCCAATAATCAGAAGGTGAAGTTTTTTTTCGCAAACAATGTATGCAAATGATGTTTTGAAAAGGTTTAACATGTTGAATTATAAGCTAGTTCCAACACCAATTGCAGTAGATTTGAAGTTGAGAAAAGAGGATAAATGATCGTTTGTGGATCCAACATTGTTTAAAAAGTTGGTTGTAAGTCTTACATATCTAATGGCCACAAGGCCTGATATCATGTATGGTGTGAGCCTCATATCAAGTTTCATGGAATATCGAAAAGATTTATATCGGCAAGTGGGAAAATAATTTAGAGGTATGTACATGGAACAAGGAGTCATGGAATTCTTTATTCAAGTTCGGATGAGTTCAAACTCATTGGTTATATAGATAGTGAGAGTGCTAGAAATATAGATGATCGGAAAAGCACATCCGATTATACTTTTCACTTTGGAATAGGAGTGGTTTCATGGGCATCAAAGAAGAAACCCATTGTCACGTTATCTTCAACAAAAGATAGGTATGTGGCAAGAATAAGAGTAGATGTTAAGTTGTTTGGATGAGAAGAGTGTTGAAAAATTTATAGCAGTAAAACAAGATGATGCTACTGATTTTTTTGTGACAACAAATTTGTAATGCCCCATTCGATGTTCCCCTTGTTCTGACATGACGACCTTGTTGCTAAGCATGGGAGGGTTGTGTGCATGCTCTTGCGAACCATTGTCAACTTTTTCCTTGTCACAGTGAAGGTTTACACCCTCCCTCTCCTTGTCCTTTTCGGGTCGTTGTCGGCACCCCAAATGAGACCTGGTAGCATTGTGGATGATTATCCGGTTAAAGGAAAATCTAGTTCCCGCTTCTTTGAGTTGGCCTGGTCACGCCATTAATATGATTAATAATTATTATCATTATTTTAGCCGTAAAATCATTAAAATAATGTTTATAATAATATTATAAATTTTATTGTCGATTTACGACCTTTTTGTTTTAGTGTCAATTTTATCACTATTGTTGTGATTTACCGTTAAGCTATCATTTTATTATTTGTTTACTTTGTTTTAGGGTTTTTATGTTTTCGTTAGTTTAAACAAACCAAAAAATAAATAAAATAAAAGAGTTAAATTTAAAAGGCCCGTGAATTAGGGAAGTTTTTTTAAAAAAAAAGAAAAATAAAAAGAGGGCCGCTAGTGCTCCTTATCAAATTTTTCTTCCTTTTTAAACAGAAAGAGCCATTGCGCCATGGGAAGAAGCTCCACACTTGTTTTTCTCGCACACCCACACGGTTCAAGAATTGAAGGAGGAGGATGTGTCAACTGTGGTAATGGAAACATGCAGGGTAAGGGTATTTCCCTGTTAGACCAAATGCCTGAAGGAAAACGTGTTTTCATATAATGTTGCGGGTTGCAGTTTTGCACAAAACGATGTGTGTAAAGGCATTTTTTGTTCGTGCAAATAAATTTCTCGCCAAATGTCGTCCCATTGGGTGCCATGGTTGCAGCTAGCATCCTCCCACTGTGTAAAAAAAAACGAGCCCCTGAGACCCTTGCAAAGTGTTGACCAAATGAAAGAACGAGACAACTTCTCATGGAACGGGATTACGGATGTGTACAAAAATAGGGGTTTCCTCAGGAGACAACCACACTATTTCATTCACACAACAAGCATGTCTCCGACCGACAAGTTTACATTTGCTAGCATACCTCGAGCCTGTGCCAAAATACGAGCCTAGGGCAACATATGGACATCCATCAAAATTTTTGTGATAACTCTTTAGATCGCTTGCCAAACATGGTAGGACATCGAAGGATGATAGATTGAGGACTCCCGCAGTGATCATTGAAGATACTAGATTGGCCAAGGCCGCTAATGGATGCTAGACTGGTATTGGCAATACAGAGATGGCCCAAATCCTCCAAGAGATTGGTCACACATATGGTATACCGAAAACTACATGGGGAAAAGAGGGTCACAGAGGTCAAGCAGCCATGCAATCTCAGCCTACACTTGAGGGATTGAGAGAAGCAGAATGACTGCATGAGCACTTCAAGGTGAATGCTCATGGTCGAGAAGAATGGGGCAGGGTTCGCCTTTTTCTGGAATGGTTTACCTAGTCATGAAGGGCTTGAAGAAGGTTCTGACTTTGTCAGAGTCGATGAGAAAACAAAACAAAAAAAGAGTTTTGTATGGTTATCTAGCAGTTGTGAGTGATATGGAAAAGGTGCCAAAGAAGAAGAAGCAAAAGTGGTGTATGTATCAACAAGAGAGATGTAAAAGCCATGGCAGCTTCCCAACTTAAATCAAAAGCCCCACTACCTATTTGATTTGCTTGCCAATTTACTGTTGAATATCAATGTTATCTCGATAGCAAACCCCAGTGGAATGCCATGATTGCAGGATATGCACATAATGGATCTGTTCAAAAGGCTTTAGAAACTCACAAGAAACTACATATTATGTTGGAGAACTTCAAGTGATCAAGAAGTTCGTGTGACGTTGCGAAGGTTAGATCGAGGCTCGTGAAATGGTTAGCGAATTGTCCAAGTAAGATGCTGAATAGAAGCCTGCAGGTGTGACTGACTCCGTTCCTTCCAGGCATGGTTCATCTTTCCTTACCCCTCATAATTCTCATGTTTTAGTTCTCTTTTGCAACTTAATAGAATTTTAAAATATTAAAATTTTAATATAGTTAAATGTTTATTTCAACTCATTGCAAAAACAATGAAATGTCGTGTCGTAACTCACGAAGTCAAAATAACCCATTTGCATTAAAACATGAACTTTCACCCTCATTATGAGGTGATGTAGAAAAATTCCTACCCAACTGGATCGCTACAACATTATTTTATCAACCAGATGAAATTGACTTTCCAGTAATAACGTTGATCATCACCCGGTTTAAATAGTTAATTTTTGTATTTTTCGGAGACTCATTAAGTACTCTTCGTAACCCTGAAAATGAGATGTTAAGTTACATTCATGTACCTTGGTATGTGAGGAGTCACATTGACCTTTGGATTGACCCCAAACAAACATATGAGATATTTTTGACGCTCTTATAGGAGCCCTGTTACACTATTTTACAAAGTAGGAGAAAGTTAAATCTAGAAAGTTGGCTTTCATTTTGAACCGCCATTTGAAACTTGGACAGAGAAATTATTTCTGTTTTGAAAACCTCTAGTGTTTATACTAGATAATTGCATGGAACCTTCAGTTTATGGAAAAACATCTTTCTAGATATATTGACGATAACATTTTGTAGGCCTCTGGTCGCAGTTTGACAAGGTCAAATTGGACCAATTAGGACCAGTGGCTTCAGAAAACTTGTCATTGTTTGAAGACTATTTTCTAGTTTTGAATTCCGTCAACTCTGTTGAATTCTCCTTATATAGGGGAACTTGTAGGAAGTGTCTCATTACGTGCTCATCCATCGAACATCAGTTATGGATGTGGTTTTCTAGGCCCTCGAACTAACTTTTGTTCATTTGCAACTGGGTCAACTATGACTAGTGGCCCCAAAAACTAGCCACCAAACGCAAACCGTTCACTTTTTCCCAATTCCGTTAGTTGCTATGAACTCTTGGTATATCTGGGAACACGTAGAAAGTTGATTGTGGTGTGCGTTCTCATTGGAAGATAATTTTTGGAAGTTGTTTCTTAGCCTCTAAACTCATTTTAAACGTTTTGTAGCTAGTGAGAAAATGTAAAAATAGAAAGCTTCGGGAACCTCGTAGGGTTTCCAAACCACCCTGAAAACTTTTAACACATGCAAATAACTGTTTAAAACTCTATAGTGTAACTTGTTGTGTGAAATAGAACTTTTGACAAAATGGTGTTTTCTCTCTCTTCCCTTCTCTTTCTCTCTCCTGGGTTACAAAATGAAGTGAAATGAAATGCATTGAATACATGTCTCTAAACCCTTTTCTTTCATTTGCAAATTGTAATTATTATCATATGTAAATGGGAAAACTGAAAAACGATAATTATGTTAGATTAGGGTGGATGCCATGCTAGTGAATTATCACTGATATCATGCTCATGTGGTTTTTGTAGGATGAAAGAATGACGATGAAAAGGTGATGTGTAATTCATTTATTTATCTTTGAAATTTATATAGTTCATTGTTAAATGAATAAATGTATAATGTTGTCTCATGTTACAGACTATTATATTTGATAATTTGTTGATATGTATGAGATGTTGGTTTCAAGGACATCTAAGAAATGTGCATTTAATCATAGGTTCAATTTTGATTCATAGTACACCTGGTAAAAAGGTCTTATACTTATATAAGGTAAATGAATTTGAAGTAATATCTTGTAGTGCATATTTAGTGCTCAATAAATGATTAATGAGTCATCTTGTGCATTCATACTTTGTAAATGTAATAAAGAGAATTAAATCGAAACACTCTACCCTTGTTCAACATCGGGACATAACTTGTTTTTCATGTGCGATACTCCTTACCATAGAAGACATTGAAAACCATAGGATGAACTTAATCTTTGCACTCGATGGAACATCCTAATTTAGGAAAATTAGAGCTCAAGAATGGGCTTATCATCTTAGTTAGTATGTTTAGTGACATTGCCTTAAACCCGTCTATTAGGAGTGACACAGTCAAACTTTTCTTGGAGTGTGTAGAGCTAACTCCTCCTTCGTATCCTTGTGGACTACCTTGTCTTCCGAAGATAGATTTAAAATTAATTTTCTTCATCGAATGAGATCCCTGTTAGATCTAGACAACATAGATGGAGGTTGTGACTTAGTTGCTCTAAGTCTTAAACTATTATTACTGAACTCCTTAGTTCCGCTCAGCTAAATGTGTTACCTTGGTATTCTCTCAACATAACACCTTGGTCCCTTCTGGAAGACGGTTTAGCATAAATTGGTCCTCTCGCTTAAAACTCATATTTAGTTGAGGAGTAGACCCTTAGGTGAAGTTGGAATTAATCTAAAACTTAATTGATTTGGATGTTAACTTAGGGTTCGTGTGTAGCTTCAAGTCTCCTAATCATGTATGTCTTCAAGAGGTTAGGCAAACCATTTCGTAACTCCTTTTACAAGACAATGCTAATAATAAGACCATAACGTGACGTAGAAAATAAAGCATATAAGAGTAAAAATGGGATTTGAGATTCAGAATAATGCCACTCTTGGAGACCTTATATCTCGATTAAAAATATTCTTTTGTTTCAAAGAATATGAATTGCCTTGGTGTGTTCAACCTTTGAGAAAACAAAATACATATATAAAACAAAATGGAATTTCACAAGTCATTGAATTAGAATAACTATGGTAGGGAAATATCTGTACCGTGATAAAAAGCTATCTTGTATTTTAAATCTCCGTTAAATCCTAATATCGCTATATGGACACCAAGTCACATTCACTTGAGTGGTAAGAGTAAAAAGGTAGACATTGAATGTATGTTCGAGAAGAAGATTTTTAACATGAGAGTAAGATAATTAAGTACTTTATATGCATTTGAATTATGCCAAATAAGTGTGTAAGTTATGGGAAATTTTGTAAAGAATAAGAAGCTAACTTAAAATGGTCGAACTGTAAATTATATGTGGGATGAACTTAAAGTTTATGTAGTTGGAAAAAGGAGGAAGCTATCCTTGCACAATAATGTTCTTGGAGTGTTAATCGTAACTAAAATACAATTAAAGAAATGATGTGTTGTGGGTTCACCATTCCTGAAGTCATTTTTCTTGTGGTTGGGTCAGTACTAGTAACCATTCATTAGGAAAAGTGTGGCATCGATATGCCTATGTTGTTTTCATGTGTCTATGTGAGTTGATGGTTTATGTAATTGTCGTACTGAAGTCGAGTTTCGTACTTGGAGTCCTTGGCACTTTGTGTTGTGTGTAGTGAGCAATGTAAGTCAAAAAATATATATATCCCGGTATTTTACTATTGTCATTGTGTGTGTAAAATGGATGGGCACTTCAAACTCAGCCATAGCGTTGACCAAAAATCATGTTTTTCATAAGAGGAGCAAACACATTGATATGCGGTATCATTTCATCAAGGAGCTGGTAAACAAACAAGGAAATTCATCTTGAATTTTATAGATCCAAAAATCAGTTTGCAGACATTTTTATAAAGGCTTTGGCAAGGAGGGTTTTGAGTATTTACGAGATTGTTTGGGAATTTTTTATCTTGCACATGGCAGATTTGAAAAATCAAACGCAACTCCGTAAGAGTGAAAGCTACATGAGTTGAAATTAAGGGGCAGTGTTGGAAATATGCATGCATGAACAATTGTAATTCCCCCACAGCTTTTTAGGAAGTTAAAACTAGTTAACTGTAGTTTTCTTACTCATGCAATCTGTAGCTTTAGTGGATTCTTAATTTTAGGAATTTGTTTTAAATCAAATAAAGCAAAAACAGTTAGCTTTAAATTATGTGTTGTTTTAATGCAATAGTTTAAATTTAGAATGATCTATCAAGAGCAAGTTAGTGGGTAACTTATTTTATTTAAATAATAACAATTGTCATTGTTTAGTATGCACAAAGAGAAGTGTGAAATCTGCACAGAAGAATTAAAGAAGTGTTGCATGCACAAAATTTAATGTAATTTGAGCCAAAGCTCGAGTATGAATATTTAATGGAGATTACGCACAACAGTATTGGTTCGAGTATTTAATCTGTTTATGCAAGTTATTTAATTGTTCTGTTTATTTCTTTTATGTTGTTCGATGTATAAGACTACATATTTTCAACAAATTTCCTCTCCATAAAGCAAGCACACCTTCATCCTTGATTTTTAGGGAAAACAAATTCTCCAATTCCTTTGTATGGTTTCGAAAGACAACCAAACTTCAACATTTCTTCATGATTCTAAATCAACAACTTGATACGCTCAATGGGAGCAGCAGCTTTTGGAGACAACACCGAAACACCTTCCATCAAAAATCAATCATGAAACCCTTCACACCTTCCTCTGAAGGTGCTGGAACAAAGACAGGTGAAAGGCCTGGAGTTGTCATAGCCATGTTCCTCCATCTTGAGTCTTGCAAAAGTACACCTTGCGAACCACCATAACTCCACACAAACGAGATGATAGCAAACCTTGTGGTTACAATGCAACATTCTAGAAAATTTTCAATTTGGTGCAAAGCTTGAACCAAAATGTGTTTGACTAGATAACGTTTCATGAATGCAGACGGAAATTCATACCGCTCTAACATTGTTCAATACCAAATAGAAGCTCTACGCCAAAATAGGTCTGCGTAGCAGGTTACTCCAAAAGCCACGCAAGTCTCTTCCCACGCTCCTATGCCCAGGCCACGTCCACTCTTAAATTCTGAATAATAACGTGCCATATAAAAAATATTTGTTTGATATAGGTTAATAAGGTGGCATAACAACAAATCTATGTGTGATTCATCCTTGCAGAAGTGACAGATAGATAATTTAGAGCAACATAACATTTGTTGCGGTAAATGCGGGAAACTAAAGGGCACTCGAGATAGAGACGCCACAAAGGAAGGTCTCCACAATTCAAAACCCGTCCGACATTCTTGCCCCAAGATACCCACAACATCAACATCAACATTAAAGAGTCATGGATATAATATTCCATGAATATTTTTATGTTACCCTATGGATAAAGCCTAATATTATAAGTTATTTATTCTTGAAATAAATAATTATTCTGCTAAATAATTACATAACCACTGCAACAAAGTGAATTTGAGATGGTAGCAGGAATCGTTGTTTCCTTTTTTAAGTTGGCTACTTTTGTTTTTGAAGGTGTTGAATATTAAAATAGTAATAAGAATTTTCTTTTTTGAGTTAAAATTTGGTCACATATATCCTCCTTTTGCAATTCAATTAACTGCTTTTTTTGTTGAACTACCACCACCTACTAAGATGGAAGAGATGAGAGGTGGTCTAGATGGTAGCAAGTGTGTTTCTCAGGCATCAACATTATAGTATCATTCTTCTCTGTCATCAGCATGCTACAGAGTGTTCCCATTGATGACGAGCACTCGAGCTTGATACCAGTTGATGCCAACAACATAACACATGAGATGATAAGCCTACACTTGACTCCCAGGTCACGGTAATATCTTGACTGACAAATCATTACAGATTCTGCAATGGTTTCACTTCATTTTCTTGATGGGACGTGTATGGATATGTAAATTAGTAGCCACGGGGTTTTGGCCTCCAACTATATTATGAGTTGTATCATGTCATTCTACATTATTTCTATCGGATTTGTACTTAATCGAGTGATATAATATAGTTCTTTCATTACAATTCTATATTCTTGTATTGATATGGATGTTTTTTCTTTCTTAAGCTTCGAATCCAAGTCGATTGCCTTCAAGACAATCTAATACCCCGGGATTTGGTTCAATACTATCATAGCTCAGATGTTTGTCTTCCTCCATATTTATGTTGATTTCAACAAGTTCTTACTATATAAGGCTAGGTCTGCAAATGATTGACCCCTCAAAATGCCTTTCTTGTAATTCCAGACACACGGATGCCGATAGATTTAAGTTGAGATACAAGTTCCATCAACCACATTGGTACTTGTAAAGCTCAAAATCTAGGCTATAAATATTGGTACCAAATTCTAGTAACACATTTAATGTAATGGAAACAAATCCTTTCAAACGCATTTAAAACAAATCTTTCCAAATCTTTCCAAATCTCTTTTTGGGCCTTTCCCGTGTCTAGGGTGCACACTTGTTTGTTTGTATGCGGGAATGATTGCCTTGCATGTCTTGCAACATCATGAGTGATGTCTCATGTTCAGAGCCTGCTTTTTGCAGCTTACTATTTTTTCTTGTGTGTCTACATTACCACTTTTCTCATTAACTTATACATGGTTTTCTATATGCATGTTTGTTTCGTACTAGCGCTTGAATTTTTCTAGCCTTCTTGTTTGTGCATGCCTTGGTTTCTACCAAGCACAATCCCTCCTCTTGTAGGGAAGAGTTTCAAGGTTCATGTGGTTGGTCCTCTTTTGGAGCCACATTCTCTTATCAAGGACGTCGCATAAGACCCTAAAGAAGGGGGCATCATGTGGGGTTTACATACTACACAATGCATTTACACTGGTTCATTTTAGTGTAATTTCTGCCCTTAGTATTGTGGGTTACATACAACAAGTCGGTTCGGACCAATCTACGAACCCCGTACACAACGACTTTTATAGGATATGGTTGTCCTTAGCATTTTGTGAAGCAGTTAAAGGTTGGAGGATACAATGGAATTCCTCCCTATACTTCTTCGTGACCAATGGTGTTGGATCGCCCAAAACCAAGACATACAGAGATCTCTTCACACATGTTGAGGGAAGCAATTCAAGGTTGGAAGATACAATGGAATTCCTCCTATACTTCTTTAGTGTATGGTGTCGGATTTCCCAAAAATCCGGTAGTACAAGATATCTATCTACATTATCTTTCTTGACATGGATCAAAGTGCACATGTTCCATTTACATTTTTTCATTTACATTTTCCATTCACATTATTTTTACATTTATATACATGTGTTTTGACTAGTTGATCATTTTATCTTCAAGGTCCAGATGTATGAGAAACAAGCAAAGTCAAATGGGGAAAACAACAACAACATCAACAACAACATTTTGGGCAAAGCACACACCATACTAACCATGGAAGTACATTATACACATCATCAACTACACATGTGTTTCCACCCTAGGTTCACTCTCGTCACCTTTTTATACATTTTCATCTTAAATTTCCACGCTCCATCATCTTTTTTTCATTCCATGCTTTGTCTAGTCCTTCGGCCTGTTTTGTACTATAATCTTCATGGACATCCTGTATGCATCTCTATATGCTTTATTTTACCTAGATTTTTGTTCACCAACATAAAGTGGGAAAAAATGTAGACACACAATCATGCACTTTAGACATTATTTAGTCACAGTCTCATACTACTATTTAGAAGGTTTTCGAGTCAAGAAATTACTAATAAACCACCATCTTTTGGCCATCTTACTTTTTTTCTTTCGTCATACCTGACCTCTAAAGACCCATATGCCCAAGAAAATTTTGTCATTTTGCATCATTTTAGCTTGATCGGGGATCCTAGGCTAATATGGGGCACCCATGGGTGCCTTGGTCATAACAAAAAGGCGCCTCGATCCTTTTTGAATCGTCCCGCTAGTTTTTGGGCACTTTCTAGCTGTTTCATCTTCTAACCTTTCAGAAGTGGCGGCCATCTCACGATTAATTATGAAATTAAATCAAGAGGGCCCTATAAATATTGAGTTATGAGAGCACAATAAGGGACCAAGAAAAGTGTAGATCTGCTAGTAAAACTAATGTATCCATTGTTGAAAATGTCAAATCTATGAACCCTAAACATGGTTCTCGTAAACCATAAAAATTTCATCAGAAATCCTTTGGCCTCGGTGGCAGTGACAATGGTGGTGAGGAAGGCCCTCCAGATCCTTGTCAAGAGATGGATGACAAGGGCATGCATGGCTATGTTTCTCCTACATTTGGTGCCCAATGTGTTCTTCCCGCTAGTGGTGACAAAGAGGCAAATAAATCTACCCAACAAAAAGTATTCCTTCCTTTGTTGATGTTGTCTCCAAGTAGGGAAAGACCAATCCAAGGAATTCTCGTTACACTCTCAAACCCTCTCAGAAACCCCACCATTGAAAATTGATGAGGCTCTTCTTTTGAAGGTTCTTAAAGAGGAGGAAAATCTTTCCCAGTTGGGTCTCATATGCATATTTCACAAATCTTGGCCTAAACTTTCTCAGCTTTATGACTAGATAACCCAAAGATCGAGAGAAAAGATACAAGGTAAGATTGATCTTTGTCCTTGTGCTAAAGCTTATTGCATTTCTTTCTTTGAAACCTGTGAAGAGAGGGATTTAATTTTTAGCCAACATTGGGTTTGGGGGGAACAAGGGCTTATGTCCAAGTCATAATATCCATCTTTTGGCCCTTTAAAAGAATCTTTTGATACCTACCCGATTTGGGTTCGCTTGCCAGGACTCTCTCTTCAACATTAGAACAGATCTTGTCTAATTGCTATAGGGGATACTCTAGGCTCATGTGCGGTAGTTGATGATAAGACCTCCATTCAAAATCATACTACTTATGCCCAAATCCTCAGAGACCTCTATACCTCCAAATCCTTATCAAGCAAAAATCAATTTGCAAATCGGTGTAAGGATTTGGGTGTAGAGGCTAGACTATGAGGGACTTGCCTTCAGATGTCGGCGTTGCTTCCAAACTGGTCATATTACAGATGATTGTGAACATTCCAAATGTAAGACCAAACCTACATGGTGGAAGGATTCTCTACCCAAACATCTTACAATTGATTCAGATCCAGTTGAGGAATCTAGCACCCCCTCGCAATTTGACTCACCCATCATGGATGGTTCACAGAAAAATATAGAGAAGCTACCTCCAGATTCTTCTCTTCAAGGTGTTGATTTAGTGATCAAGGATGCTTCAACCCCCTTCCTACGGGTCACATCCCTATCAAATCCATTGAAGTTGTTCTTTCAATTTCAGTGGATGTAGGAAATGAGGAATGGATAGTGGTGGATAGGAAAAAGAAGGGAAACACCAAATCTAAATCCCCACCATCTCGGACAAGGTATGATTCTTGTCCTTTTGGTTGCTATCATTTCTACATCTGGGCTATTGGTCCGTTGTGTGGCTTTCGATCGATTACTGTTTATGTTAAGTGGTTGTTTATTAGCTATTTTTTAGCAGCTAGACTATTATTATTGGTTTTAATCTTGGCAGATTATATTCTGTTGTTGGGCTTATTGGTTTTTATCTTGATTTTGATCATTTTTAGTGTTGATAGGGTAAAATATGGATTTTGAGAACTGTTGTACAAGGGTATAGTCCCTTTCAAAAGTATTTACACTTAATAAAAATAAATAAGGGACCAAGCACTAGTCACTACTTTCATCCAAGCAAGGGTTGCATTCATCTAAGGCATTTGGAGATCATTTGGATTCAATTAGCTCCATCACAAAGGACAAGGCCTATTCATTTGCATCACACAAGCATAGGAGGGGATTCTATTCGATTCCATCCACCGTTGTACTACATTTTTACATCTGTTTATTTCTTGCTACTTCACAAAGTGCAACAAGCACAAGAGCACCTAGGGCACATGATTCCTACACACCAGAACTACATTACAGTCTGAAATGTAGTGCAATGGTCAATGAATAAGCCCATTGTTGTGGCAGATGACGTTAGTCTGACCCATTCATTTGCATTCTTATTTTTAAGGGTTTTGATACTTCTTGTCATTTCTTTTTGTTCTTTCTATCATCTTGGATTATCATTGACACCTAGAGAAGTGCAACAAAGTTAATGCGACAAACAAGGGTTTTGGACCACCTGCCCAACTTGAAAAAACTAAGTTTTAGATGTTTTACACATACCAGTAGCGCCCATTATACAAACTAGAGCACCCACATGTGCCCCAGTCCCTCTCCGTGCACTCTAGTCCAACTAGATAGCTCGAATCCATCCTTTTCGGGACCTTTACACATTCATTCCTGCTTCTAGATTATTTTGTTTATTCTGCGACATAGTCCAACGAGCTCCTCCAATCAGTTGCGCCAGTTCCTCACTCTTCTTACACATTAGGTTTTCTACTTTTATTATATTAGTTGCTTGGGTCATTTTCCATACTTTTTTATTGCATTCATTTATTGTATTTACATGTCGTTCTAGATTAGATTAACTACACATATTCCCCATTTTTAGTTAATCAATAGCTTCCCCTGCCTTCACTATCAAATGTTGCCTCAACATGGAACACAAATAAAGATTTCAAAATGCTTGGAATGAAAATTAATGCATCGACAGTTGTCAAGATGCTCCAATATCTTGCGCTCCTTGATTTACTCTGTCATAATAATGAAACCCCAATAATACAAGTGAAACAGAGCAGGCAGACAGGGCTCGAACCTTGCTTCCCACCGTTTGAGGTTCTAATTAGCCCAGGGTACCCTGAGCACACGTAGAAATGAGTGTCAAATCCATCTCTACAAGACGGGAGAGGCCGAAGTCTAAAACTTTTGCATTTTATTTTTCATCGAGGAGAATATTGGTGGATTTGACGTCTCTGTGATAAATTGGGGGAACTGCGGCGGAGTGAAGGTAGGCCAAGGCTTCTACCGTCTGAAATGCAATGTTGAGATGCTTTTTCCAATCGAGAAAGGGACCTTGATGAAGGTGTTCGAATAAGGTGTCGTTGGGGATATATTCGTAGACCATGAGGGGTTCCTCTGCGTCCACACAGCACCCCAGCAATCTCACCAGGCTCCTGTGGTTTACTTGCGACAGAATTCTTACCTCGTTTAAGACCTGTTCTGTTCCTTTAATGTTCCCCACTTTGGCCGTCTTCACTGCCACAGTAGTTCCGTCTTTGAGTATTCCTTTGTATACTTCACCGAAGCCCCCGACTCCCAGTAGTTGATCCCCTGCAAATCCGTTTGTTGCCTTGTGGATCTCTTTGATGGTGAAGAGTTTGGCAGGCTTTCCCCTGCTGTTGACTGCTAGAATTTCTGCCCTCTCCCTCGCCAATCTGGCCTGAATCTCCATCTGCAACCTTTTTCTTCTATAGAACACCACTGCCAGTATTGCTACTATGAATACTACGCATGCTCCTGGAACAATCCCTGCGATTTCAATGCCCACATTTTTAGTTAAGACATTCAAACAATGTGTAAAACAAAAGGAATTATTTAATCTATGGAAGGAGTATTGAGAGAGGATCTTAAGGGTTGTAACTCGTAAAACCTACCTCTAATATTGATCTCTTGTGATGCTTGAGTTGCCTGCATATTGATCCGGGTAGAGGCCGCAACTGCTACCTGCATAAATTTGTCTTCCCATCAAGATGCGAGACATACTAGTAGCTTCTTTGCTCTGCCTGCAATTAGGATTAGGGATTTATATTTTGGAGGAGGGATGAAAAATCAAATGCTTTGGTCATGTGCGGTTGTTTTTGATAAAACAAATAATCATATTATATATTATATATATGTAAAGGGAATTTTGAGACAAAATTATAATGTTTTGACAAAATTATAATTGTCTCAAAATAATCCACTATGAAGTAGTGGTCATACAATGTCAATGACATCCATTCCCAATCTCAATCTCACATCATTATGCAACACAACCGGTTGTAGGAGGTGCTGCAAGCTCTGCCTACACATACAATCCTGCCCCTTTTATGCCTACTCTGCAATCATTGCACGCGATGAGGCTGCATTACTTCCATGCATTTTATCAAACAATTCATGTGTCAAGTGTAAGATTCCACATTTTTGCATATCATAAGATACCAGTGCCCTTGTAACTCCAACAAATGGCAAGAAATCCCGTTAACCGATCAGTAGAGTTTTCAAGCACCTACATGAAGGCGTACACTGACACCCTGCAACAAACTTTATCGCTGATATCAAAGTCTACGGGAGAGCTGCAATTTCAGAGGGGTTTCGTGCCTAATTAAAACCCATACATCAATTTCCAAAAACATTATTACAGACCTGCAAACACTTTTATCAGCAGATTCCCCGTGTCTTTTAACACCCCTTAGAGGACAAAAAGCTCGAGGGCCATTTTCCAAAATCTAACCCGTCAAAGATGGGTTGGCATGGGACACTACAGTATTTGAGTTCCAATAGGTGAGACGGTAAATTATGATTTATTCACACAAGTTGATTTTGGAGACCACTTTTTTCTCAGCCATGTCTGGAGGTTGAATCATGTATTTACTGGCTTCCGAGTTCTGCGACATGTGATTGAGGACAATATCTATATTCATGTGCTGCCATCATCAAATTGAGTATTTTCCTGTAAAATCCTAATGTTTGTAACACTTCGAATTATTTTACATTTTCCTTTGGTCTAGACTGGCCCTTCTTAAAAATTTTGAACTGATGATGAAATAATTTCTATCTAGCAACAATTAAGTATGTGTACAGTTATTTCAAAAAAAAAAAAAAAAACTCGCTCCAGTAGGATTGAGAAAAAAATTACATAAAAACAATACTTAAATTGTGCACGTTATACTCCCGAGATACACATTGATTTGTCTTTTAGCTCAATGCAGAGTAGACAGACGCAAACTTTGTTTTTTGTTGCATCACATTTTGGTGATGACCATTTTGTTTTGGCGCCTTCCCTATTTACATGCGAAACCTAACGTTCACTGAAATTTATAAATACCAGATGCTTCTGTTCGAGGAAAATAAGGATGGATTAATCCACGATGAGTGGAGGTCAAATTTCTTTCTATTTCTTTTTGTTTACAGTCATCATCATAGTTTTCTGCTTATTCAGTTTTCCTGAAGTGCTTTCTTTTGGAAGGCATCGTTCGATAGTGAAATCTTTCACAAAACTGGTGGACATAAAGAGTAAGTGTAGCTCTGCTCAAAACAGCAGCGCCTCTGTAAATACCACTCCATGTTCTCTGTCTAACAATACACTTATTGTGAAGCAGATTCCATGTGAGAGAGAAGGACCATGTTATGAACAAAATAAAATGTGGCATTACCCAGTACAGTTTCCTCGATGTTCAATGGACGTCTGCTTCAATTATTGAAATGTAAAACTATGAATGAGAGCCGGATATTCACGTACGATATACCATCTCCTCTACACAGGTACATTCTTTGAAAATTTTGTATTAAAGTACTTCAGTAATTTCTTGAGTTTTAGAACTGCAACCCATTTTCATATGTGTGCATTGTTAGGACAAACAAGTCAAAAACAAAAACAAAAGCACAAATAAATGATAATGGCTGCTTCGTTGTTGGATGAGTCTGTTTGTTTGTTCAGTCTTCTTTGTTTTTCTTATGTGGTTACATAATCTTGATAAAAAAATGTTTATCTTACCGATATGTTTCTTCAGTGCATTTTCAAATTGCTTCCAGAATTCTTAAGTCTTCACTCATTCAAATAATTAATCCTTTAATTGGTAGGATTAATTCATATATAGATACCTAAGAAATCGTGATTCTTATGTCAATAGGATAATGCCACAATGGAAATAGACCTTCCAATAATATAATAGTTGATTGGTTTGCATTCCGCCCTCCTCCTCTATGCCTTTGTAATCCAAAAACAATTCAGATCCTATGTGATTTCAGTCTAAATACATAGCTTACCACCCCATAAGTCAAAATAGGTGCATTACTTATCCAAATCAGATAGACATTTTCTTCTCATTTATTTGTTTCACAAATTTTAATATATGTCTTACTACCCCAAAACAAATAGATTTTATGTTTCATCTTAATGATTTCACAATCTAAACAGAATAAAATATTTTCAAATACCCCTATATGCATTTATCCATACCGCTATACCAACATGTATCAATATTAATGTGATTGCTCGTGCAAATTTTTCTATGGGTTCAACACAACCAAATGGTACACCAAATGATCCCAACGAGGCATGCATGTTTTTAGTATTTGTGGACATATATAATAATCCATGGTGTAATGGGCATCCAAGGCATCTTCCACACTCGGAACAATGGAACAAATCATGTGTTAGTCTCTTTCACCGACATGTGATCATTAACAAATTAAGATCCCCATGGAAACCACAGCTTCACCTCACTCCTCATATTAGACATACATGAAACAATATACCACCCTAGATATGACATCGGTGTTCCCCTCTATTGTCCCGTATTTTTGCATGAGCAAAATTCACCCGAAAACAAGACAACTATACCCTAGTGTCAAAATTTTCATGTCATCCCTTCCACCGAAACCCCGATCAATCCACCCCTCAATGTCATTTCTAGCCTTTTCCTTCGAGATTCCATCATTAATGTCATCATCCCTCCCCTAGGTGATTTAGGAACAAGCAAAATCATTCAAGAACTTTTGGAGCAATATCTCTCAAGGCAGTTTTGAAGCATGTTTAGGAGGGGCTTTCATTAGCCTTTCTAAGACGGGTACACCATCACCAGAGAAGCACAGGAGACTTATATACATCATGGAGGTGTATTCAAGATTTTATATCATTGTGTGATTGGTTCAGGAAAAATATGGAAATACTTAGAGGTTTAGGAGCCACGTCACTAAAAGTTGGTTTTTCAGACCTAAGGAGATTGCACCGAAAAAAGCAACCAATCTTCAAGGAATGATTTTGGGAGCTCGAAATGAGTTATGGTGCAAACAAGATATCATGGAAAGCTATCTTGGTCCCCTACATGGTGAAGAAAGCAAAATATCTTCAAGCACAATGAATTTCTCGGGAAAATTCATTCTTTCCATGCATGTGGGTGATCTCGAAAAAAGAAGAGCATTTTAGAGGAATTGCAAGAATAATCAGGTCATGAACCCATTTCCATTCATCTCGAAGGTAATTTTCATGTTAAATCATATAAATAAGCACCTGAAAAACTCAACTAGTTACTCAAGATACGACCTTCTCAAGTTGGCCATCAAGGTATGCAATTTAATACTTAGCCATTTCCAGACATGTGCACATGTCAAGATAAGGATAAGGCACATTTTTTTCACCCATTGCACCAAAGGTAAAGTGAAAATGGGGAAAAATTGTGCCCTCCCCCATTCTTCCTTTTGGTCACCCATATGACCCATAGACTTGCCATTAGCCCCTTTGACTAGTTTGACCATGCTTACCCACCAACCCCCGCATGCTCGCCAAGTGTCACAAGGAGGATAACATGCAATTTTTAAACAGATTGCACCAAATTTAAAGTGAAAATGGGTAAAAATGTTCTCCCTCCCCCTCTTTATCCCTCAGTTTCGTCATGTGACCCTTCTCCAGCTAAAAAGTGGTAAAGTTTAGCCCCCTTCTCCAATGCTCAAAGTAAACATATGTATGCCAAGTGTCGTGATGAGGTTAAGGTGCACTTTTTTAACACATTGCACCAAATTTAAAGTGAATATGGTGAAAAAAAGTGCACCACACCTCTCCCTCTATAAATACAAACACTATATAAGTGAGCACTTAGCCATTTTTTAGCATTACATCCCCCACAATCTCCATATGTTGTCGGAATGTTGGCAAAATTTTTATGGAGCTTGAATTTTCCATTTTCGTCCTCTAATAATCTCATGAAAGCTTCCATGATCTAAAAAATCCAGAAACATAAAATAATCTAGATTTTAAACGAAGGAAAACAAAGATTTTTCCTAAAGAAACCCCGAAGTCCACAAAGAAGATTCGTTTGTATCTCACAAACCGCCAAATGGATCAATGTGATGTATTTTGCATTAATATTTTTTCATAAGCCCTTGAATACCCATGAGAAGTTTATTACATTCACACACCAGATTTTTTATGGTGAGCAAACCCCGATTTCAGCCCATAGAAAAAAATGATTTTTTAAAATCTCATTTTCTAGACACCATATTGAGATAAAACTATATAGGTGCACCAAAGGAAAAAACCCATATCAAAATAATTTGTTTCTTCTAAAATCGAGGCTTTGAAACCTATTTTCCAAAAATAATAAGCCTTCTAACAAGGGAGCTTGCTATTTTGGTATGTCATCATCAAAAGTAGTTGCGGCGAAGATGGTGTGCACCAAGAACATCCAAAAGATCGTAATGGTTGGTCAGATTCAAAAAGATAAAAACAATTCACTTACTAAAAATAGTAAGTTTCCTCTATAGGAACTTTCTATAATTAGTAAGTCATCTCAAAGAACAGTTTCGGTGAAAGGGGTGGGCACAGAGGCAATCGGGAGAGCTAACTTCACTCAGCAGAGTCCAAAAATTTGAAATTTGACACTTATTAGAAATAGTAAGTTTCCTCTTCTATTCTAGTAAGGTGTTTTAGGAAGCATGAACTTTAAATTCATAGGGTTGAAACTAGTAAAGGACCTATCATAAGAGTATGTAGAAGTGGGTGACAATGATGTCACGTACATGGACTAGATAACCTAAAATCACACATGCTCGCTGATTTGAAGGGGGAAATTGAAGACAAAGTGTTTGAAAGCAAAATTTTCACAACAGGTGGGAATCCCATATTTGTATAAAGTATTGAGCTGGTCTTAGCCTGCTCGCATTGAATTATGAACCTGAAATGATGACCATTTAGGTGGACAACAAAATAACCATGATGGTAAGTTCTCCTAAGGAAATTTCTCATGCAATGCAAATTCCCACCTAGAAACATGGAAGTCATCTCGAAGGAGATAACAGTGAACGAATGGAAAACCATGGACTCCTACTTGCAAGGTCTTGTAATTTTCTCGTGGTTGAATTCGGGAAGGAAGACTTCTAGAAAACCCAAATCTCTCTTCAAGTCTGAATTTCATGAAGGGTTTTCTGATGCAATCACTCTCCTCAGTATAGTGATGGGTGAAAGAAACATGAGTTATTTCCAAGAGTGGATGGCCCTGTTCATATTGACCACAGTTGAATGAAAACAAAAGATCGACTTTGCCCAAATCATAAGAGACAATTTCCATCTTTAGCTACTTTAGGTTTCTTGTTCAAAGATATTCTTAATGACTTCTTACCTAGTGTACCTCTTTGCGAGTTCACAATAATTTAGGGGCTATCTCTTTATTTGAATGTATCTTCAATATATCTTGCATTTGAAAGGTTCCATCAGTTGGTGCAGAAGGAAATTCATCAGCATATCACTCGCGTGAATGATGCCTTCACCATGCTAACTTTTAGGACTCTAGAAGGTGATCTATATTTGAGGATTTCTCCGCAGGAAACATATTTGATTGAAAGATATGGTTATTTTCTCATCTAGTTCTCCACATTTTCCTACATTCGAGTTGCAGGCTATGATCACGCTCCACTAAAGTTACCACGGTACCTTAGTGATTAAATAAACTTATTTTTACCTATGTAGGCAACTGACGTATGTGCACAACAAGGTTAAGAATCGAATGACAAGAATCATCTATTTCCCTATCTCATTGGGATTCTTCACTTGCAAAACATTCATGATGCATTCCATTTGGAGGCATTCTTCGTGCACCTGAATTTCCATTTGTACATTCTGAGGAATGATTTCGACATTCGCGTTGATCCAGATACATTCCATCTCACTGAGTTACATCATGTCCCACAGGTGAAAAACAATTGGGCAAATTGTGTGGATGACTTAAACGTGCGAGAAAGAGGTCATATGACAATGAAAATTTGAGAGATGAATAAATATAAGTTCCTGTGGTAGGAAAAAGGTGTGCAAGATGATGGAACTGAGTTGTATGATATGGAGTTCAGAGTGGTGAAGACTTATCCTTTTCCGCAGGTGAATTGGAATGTTCACAAGTCTGATGACATCATGGAGCGAATAGAGAAAGTGATAAAGAGAATGAAGCAATAGTTCTAGAATAAGAAATCTTATTCCCTCAGTTCACGAAGTTTCCCCACATGTTAGAGACATGCCTCATACCATTCATCATAGAAATTTGTGGAGGTCACTTCCATCTCGGGCCATTTAGAAGGAATTTCAAAGATAAATATCATACAGATAGGATTCCCCTACTACGAAAATATACATAATAAGATCCAAGTAATGAAAGAACCCATAGTACAGGAACAAGATGAAGAATTTGTACCAGTTTATATTCCAGTCCCTGAACTGCCACAAGAGGTTTCACCCCCTATTGTCACTCTTGCTCCTCCTTTGTAAGAAACAATTCTCCAGTCTGAAGAAGAAATGACGAGTATGGAAGTTGCAGACCTAGAGGAAGTTGAGATGTTCCAATGGATGAAGGAGATTATTTCATAAGAGACATGTACTGTTGAATAGGTCACAATCCCAAATTTATCGTCACTAGCATCTTTGGCCAAGGGAAAGAAAAGATACTTTTCACATGCGGCCTCACGCTTTTTTCAGTGGCAAGATAGTTGAATAATATATAAAAGTGGTCTGACCCAAGGTAATCAATCCGGTGGAAGAAATGACACCAGCTGATTACGAGATGAGTACTATTCCATTGTGCCTAGCCACCCATGAAGGAGACGAGCATATGTTTCAGCAATATTCAACTCACCTCATGGCGATAAATGGAGAATATAAGAAAAGGATTGAAGAATTGGAAGAACAAGTACAAACACTCTCCTCTTACATGCAACATCTTGTGGATCCAAATACTTCATCAATTCCGATTGAGCAATTATATCCAATAAGCCATATTGATCCAGAATCCATCAAGAAGACTCAAGAGTTCACCATACAAAGATGAGCGAACAATAAATCAAAAGGTATGATCTTGAAGACAGGAAGAACATTTATCTTAGAGATAGTCTCACTTTTCAAATACATGTGTGTAACTATAGAGAAAACCTAGATTCTCAAGGAGGAACTGGAAAGAGAAAAGGATCATTGGGACCTAATTCACCCATTGGTGGTCGAGATGGGAGACACTCATTCTAGACAATTGGTAAGCAAGAAGATCTTCAATGCCCTATCAGAGGACATGTTAAGTGTTTGGCAAATTACTCTCATCACTAGGTATGAAATGATCAATCAGGTTATCAACGAGATGTACTCAAATGAAGAGTGGGCTTACAAGTTACAATACCAAGTTAACCAAATAATTTAGAAACTTTGAGTGCCCGCGATGGAGGATCATACCACTATAGATGATATTTTGAGTCAATTTGAGGAACAATTCAAGAAAGCAGCTGGAGATCCATTATCTTTTAATGAAGACACCTTGGATTCATTTTCTGGGTTTCAAGACACCATTCATTTATCATGGAGAAACACCAATCGTGGTTTGAGAAATGCAAAGATATCAACGATGCTATTGATGGTTGGACAAAATCCTTGAGTTGTATGTGCATTCCTCACACGGACAAGGTAGAAGTTGTAATGGCATGATTCAAAAATGTGTTCAAAGGAGTTGAGATTTCCCAACTGGAGTTGATCGGAGAATGGTGAAGTAAGCGAGTCAAGGTTGGCAGGATTGGTTTCTTCATTGGCATAATTTTCTCTTGCTCTCTCTTCTTCCTCCACCCATTTCTCTCTCTTCATGTTCTAATTCTTCGTTGGGGTTGCACTTTTTCATAATGCCTCATTTTTGTAATTAAAAAGGTAAATTAAAGTTTTAATGTAATAACTAACCTTTGTATTATAAAACAAGACTTAAATATACCTAGGAAGGTGAAACATTTCAAGGATGGGGGTCGGCCAAGACTCACTTCTTTTTATATAAATTGTAAAGGCCTCCATTTTCCAAATGGTTGGTCATTTTGTGAGTTCATGAGAGATCGATCCTTATGAAGAAACAAAGAGATAGCAAATTATTCTACTTCCCACTTTTGCATTCTTCTATTCTTGTTATATATAATTTCTACTCAAGCATCAATATAAGAAGGAGTTTATAGTATTTTTGATTGGTGGATTTATTGATACTTTGTGGTCATAAATGCTAACAAAGCTTGTTTCCATTTGCATGGTTGTTCTCTTCTTATTTATGTATGTTGGAATTTTTTTATTAATGGTCATAGGACTATGATCTTCTACTTACGAAATTAATCTGTCTCCTCTTCTCTCTCCCTTTCCCGCTCTTTAAGTAAATTCCTTTCTAACAATAAATTTTTACTTTTTCCGCAGTGGTCACCTGGAGTGCCTATATGTGATCATTGGCTGAAATAAAAACATAGAAACAAATTTTCATGTGTATGTAAACAAGGATTTGCATTGTATAAGTAGAGGGACTTGGATTCCCAACACGTTGGAAAGAAGTCCATATATTTTTCAACCCAGAAATTTTTATTACCACAACTTTTTGGTACCCATTTTGGGGTAGACTTGGCAGCATTTGCACCAAAAATATGACCTCAGTAAATTAAAGAAATAAAAATAAAAAATAAAAAAATGGAATTTGAGAAGTCACATGAGCCTTATACCTCAAAAGCGTGGCTATTCCGAGTTATCCTCGTGTTGAAAGACCCGAGTTGTTATTCCATATCCAAGAGGATATTCTTTATGACTTGAGAGAGGTTATTTAGAATAATAGGAAAACTTTTACTAATTACTTTATTGCCACGAGTGTATTTGATCTTGAAGAAAAAATTTCTACTTGAATTGGAGAGAGCTAGGAAGATTTAGGCACCACAAAGAAGAGCATAATTACTCAAGATGACAAATAGAAGATATACTTGGGTTCAAAGGAAATAAGGAAAAACTAGCCATATATTTGAAGAACCTCAACAAAGGTAAGATCTTCTCGTAAACCCAAGGTCTCCCCTTTGTCTAGTAACTACTCCTTCCAAAAGCCTCAATGTCATTAACCCATTGGATGTCGATTTTTCATACATAAATGAGAAATTTAAATATTTCATAAATGTGGAAACCGAAGAAGAAGATCAAGAAAGAGAAGAAATATCGTAAGATAAGATGAGAGATAATATTGAAGATATTGAAATAGATCAAAGAGAAGTAGACGTAAGAGAAACAACCCAAATTGTGGCCCTAGAAAGGTTGGAAGCTAGACATGACCAAATGTACCACGAGACAAAAATATCTTGGCCCATTTGCACTTCCACAACTGCGCCCATGAGCTACCATGAAGATCGAGGAAGAGATTTCAAAATTTAGAGGAAACGGTTCCCAACTCTATGAAGAGCACATAACAGCCTTCATCACCACTTATGGAGTTTTGGGCTTCGAACATGAGGATGTATCCATCAGATTGTTTGTAGAATCACTTTACGTAAGAGCAGTAGCCCAAATTGTGGCCCTAGAAAGGTTGGAAGCTAGACACAGACCAAATGTACCACGGGACAAAAATACTGGCCCATTTGCACTTCCACAATTGCTCCATGAGCTACCATGAGGATCGAGGAAGAGATTTCAAAAATTTAGAGGAAACGGTTCCCAACTCCATGAAGAACACATAACAGTTGTTCATCACCACTTATGGAGTTTTGGGCTTGAACATGAGGATGTATCCATCAGATTGTTTGTAGAATCACTTTAAGAAAAGGCTACCAAATGGTTTTATATGTTACCTGCAAGGTCTATCACTTGTTGAGAGGATATAGAAACATGAATTCAACATATATCCAAAACCACATAATATTTTCAGGATCTCTTCACTAATTGGTGAAAATGAAGAAGGAGCCTACCAAGTCTATGAGATATTTCATTTCCAATTACAACTAGATAATCAAAAGGATCCTTGATGAATTTTTGCCTCTAGATTTAACCAAATGAAAAGATTATTTATCGCTTATCTACCACCGAAAGTTGGTTTCTTCCTCGAGAATATGCCATCCAACTAATTCGAAAGAAGCACAAGATTATGCAATAGAGACTAAAGATGATTAAATCTTATCTAGAAAAGTAGAGGTTCCTAATGGAAAAAAAGAGGTCAAAGATCGGCTCATCTCTCATTGATATGATGATTCGAAGATGGCTAACGAAATGATTTCTTTGAAATACTAAATCTCTCAAATAACCATGAGGAACATTTTAAAGAGGAGTATTCCTCCAAATAGGATAATAATGACTCCACCTCCTTGTCGTCTCGCTCTTGAAGCACCACTAGTTAATGTTACCTATGATGCTAAAGACCTAGAAGAGGAAGCAAAAATTGAAGATCCAGAAGAATAAGAAGAGGGTGATGATGAAAACTACCTTAAAGTTGACGATGATATAAAAATGACCTTTTTAGTATGTTTTGAGAAAACAAATATGATGATTATAAAGAAGCAAAAATTTTCTCATGTGTAGTGTTCACTTGTGCACGTCAAAGAAAGGACATCCGTATTAAATGGTGATGAGAAAGAAAAATAAATAATATCCTCCTCCTCAGTCCCGTAGAAAAAATCTTTGATGGAGGGTCATGCACATCGCCATCAATAGACACAACCAAGGAGAAACTAGATTTTTTGGCAAGTAAGATTCCATTTACTACGTAAAGTAAGTCCTCATGTACATCCCCTTTTTCAAAATATATTCCTATGAATATCCCTTCACCAAATGCTACCCTAACTAAATATACTAAGGTGGAAGTGAAACCAACTACTCCCCCTCCTAAACCTACTACCACATCCATTGAAGAGACCCAAGATCATAAGGTAGCATCATCCTCGTAATGTAAAACCACTACCATTCCTAGAATGTCATCTTCACTCCCCACATCTCCATTTGATTATGTTGAACATGCAAAAAGAACTAAAGTTCAAATCATGAAGATGGAATATTTACAAACACATCCCGCTCAATTTGAAAGGTTTGTTGACATTGTCTGAAAAGGTACCCCAAAATATCATGTTGCGAACCCCAGTCCTAAATGTCTTATCCCTACCCCATCCAAAACTTCTTTCCAGAACATGATAGTACTTAACGCATCCAAGACTAACAAGGTAGAACCTTTCTACCTATCCTTTTGGTCAAAAGCTACCAAATCAACAACTACATCATAAACTCGGACCCTTTGACAACTAGATGCCCGTCAAAGTAGAAAATTCCTTAGGTCTTACTCCTGACTTGGGAAAATGGATCTTCCTATTTCATGTAATCCAAAGAAGTACCATTAGTGGGTAGAGTAAATTATATTCAAGTAGATGTGGCCAATTTTTAAGAAATGAAAGTTTTTCTTACTATTCTAGTGGAAAACATCCCATCATCATTTCGGATGCTACTGAGAAGAATCTTCGTCAGAGAGATTTAGATGGTGAAATCAAAATGGATTTGTCTTCTACAACCATACCAATAAAATTAGAAGTGAAGAAATTGTTGTCGATGCTCAAGATGAAATACATAATGCAAAAATCAGATGATCCAAGGGAAAATATTTTATTCTAGGATAGTGGGTTAGGGAATTATTTTCTCACTTCGTAAAGGGATGAAAATCTATCTTTCGTTATCGAGGAGGATGAAGCTCAGCTTTGGACAATGAAATTCAAATAATCCACTCAAGAACAGGATCGGGAGTTGGTATAGTATTGAATTCACCCTCAAGTGAATCTTTCTCATTTTCATACAAGATCTGGTTTGAAAATACTAATAATATTGTAGAATACAAAGCTCTTATCTTAGGGATGGATGTTGCAGAGTCAATGGGTGTGAAGAAGCTCAAGCATCTTTGTGATGTAGAGGTGATAGTGAAGCAAGTATGAAACCAATATAAAGTGAAAAATCAAGACTCCGATAGTATATAAATAGAGTATGGGACTGCATTGAATCCTTTGATGCCTTCTCCATTTAATATGTCCCCAAGAAAAAAATTGATGAGATGAATCTCTCTGATTGTTTCAACTTCTTTAGTGATACCAAATCCATCTTTTGGAAAAGATAAGGTGACCATGGAGATGGCTTTCAAAATGAGCTTGCCCAAGAACAAAAATCACTAGTAAGTCCTCAATAATGATAATCAACTCCTAGCCTTCTTGGAGAAGAGAGATAATTTCAATAGCCTCTTCTTTGAAGGGAGCGAGAATCCACATAGGGATTTGGTGGTTGAAGAAGATAAAGAAGGAATCAAGGGGATTGATGAAGGAGTACTCAAGCTTAAAGGAAACAAGATCCCTAGAGGCCTGGTATCACTAGAAGATCTCTTTGATAAGCATGATCATTTCATCAAATATAGAGAAAAATAATCTTCAAGGTGTATCGTTGAGTTCAAAAGGAAAATATCGGGACTCTAGAAAATCCTAGAATGGTAAACATTGGTAAATGCTACTCACCTAAGGAGAAAAGGAGATTCATCTCACTCTTGAAGAGGTATTCAGATGTCTTGGATTATTCATATGATGAGCTCAAATCCTTCTAACCTAAAGAAATGCATCACTCCATCCCCTTGAACATAGAATCAAAGCCTTCAAGGAAGAAGTAGATGACCTATAATATGAAAAATGATGATTTAATAAAGGAGGAGGTGCAAAAACGTTGAATGAAAGGATCATCTTCCCTATCCACCATTGTACATGGGTAGAAAACATCGTTTCAGTGTGAAATAATAATGAAGAGATAAGGATCTTTGTATAATTTTGTAACCTGAACCAAGCATCCCTAAAAAATAACTATCCTATCCTTGTCATGAACAACATCTTGCAAGCTATCATGGGATCCAAAATTATCTCATTGATTAATAGATTTGTGGGGTATAATCAAATATAAGTTACAGAGGAGGATATAACCAAAAAATCATTCACCATGCCTTGGGGAACTTTTACCTAGAACAAGATGCCTTTTGGCCTAATCAATGCAGGAGTAACTTTCCAGTGAGTAATGGATTTGGCATTTAAAGATTTAAAACATTGAATAGTGATATACTTGGATGATCTAATTGTATTCTCAAAGAAGAGAGAAGATCACATTCAACATTTGGATTAGGTACTCATGAGGTGTATAAAGCATGGAATATCCCTAAATCAAAAGAAATACATCTACGGGGTAATTGAAGGTAAGCTCATTAGACACATAGTGAACAAGGACGGGGAAAACTTAATCTCGAAAGAATAAAGGGGTAAGTGCACCAAGTTGGGGGCCAAAAGGGGCTCTTAAGTGGACATATTTTTTCGAAAAATAACAAGCTTCAAGTTGTACGATTTTTTTGAAATAGTTACACTCAAAATTGGAAGATGTTGTATAAACATAATTCCTATAATTTTGAGTCTAGTTTCTATGCCACTAAATTTTATTGAAACTAGATTAGTTTAAGTGGGTCAAATAAATAAAATACTAATAGGTGCTCATGTTTTTGTTAAAAACATAAGAGAGTGACTTGATTTGGCCCTAACCATTTTTGAGTAGCCTTTAGTATTTTTGAAAACCCTTTAGTACAAAGATAGCTAGGAGCATCTAGTTTGGGATCCATTTTTTAAAAAAAAAATTAGCAAGTATTTTTCTTTAAAATAATTTTCTAGTACAATAATTTTAAATTTAAAAATATAATGGAGCTCTGACCATGCTCCCCTAACTACCTCAAAAATATCAAAAATAAGTTTTTTTAATATGTATAGAATTAGGCCTAGTTTGGGCTAGAATTTTTTTTCAATTTTGATGAGCCAAAAAAAGATATACGACAAAAGATAGACATGTTTAAACTTCAAAAAATAGATATAAAAAGGCATAGTTAGAAAATAAATAATATGGAAACCTTATATTAGTCAAAAAAATTGAAAAATTATATTTTTAGAAAGAAGAAACTCTGCTCTACATCGTGGTATAAGTTTTTAAATGAATCGATCATTTTATGTTGATTTATCATGGTGAAAGTGGCATTTTTGCATTTTCCTACAAAAACACATGGTTTGTTGTGTTTGTGCAGGTCCATGCCTCAAGCTTCATGGATCTAAACCGGATCCGAGCCTTTAGGCATAGCTTGGAAAAGGAAATAACATAATGCGTACATGTTACAACACACAAACTTTATGTTATTTACATGTTTAAGGGACCCCCAACATCTTTTTTTCCTCCTTCATGGGTTTTTTGTTCTATTTCGTGTGGTCTATAGATTCTTATACATTCTTTGTGAATTTTGAGTAGTTCATCTTGTCCGCTACCCCAAAATATATTCTACAATCATGGGTGACAAAAATGACATAAGGATGCAAATAAATTCAATAACAAGACATTAGATAAATTGGAAGAGCTGAGAATTAAGAAAGTGAAGAGGATGAAAAAAACTTTGTGCAGGGAAAGGTACATCTGTTGTATCAAATGTATCTAATGTATTTAAGAATAATGATTTTGCTATGAATGTTGATATTGAATTGAATGATAATGTTGGTATGGAAAAATAAATTCATATGAATCCAATTGTTGAACCTTTACCTGAGAGTCTAAATGTTGAAGCTTTACTTGAGAATCCAAATGTTGAAGCTTTTCCTGAGAATCCAAATGTTGAACCTTTACTTGAGAATCCAAATGTTAATTTTGAAATTTGTATGGAAACACTAAATGAATAACGTAAACCAATTAATTAATCTTCAGATCTTACAACATCTCCTTCAATTTTTGAAGAAAACCAATTTACTTCATTTAAATTGATGAAAACCTTTTAAAACTAATGCCTAACAAAATGTCTAAAAAAATATAAGAAGAAAAGCTAGGGGAATTTAGGATAATTACTTTGCGAATTTAAACGACACAAATATGTCAATTATTTTTCACATTGATGAAATTAATTAAGATGAGACCTACAATGAAGACCCTAGGGTTAAGAACATCTAATGTTGTTGATTGAAATGTGTCAATTTTTGAAAATATACATAAAGCATACCAAACTATAGGTGCCAAAAATGGACCAAAGATAGTAATGCTACATGGCATGCACTTACTAATTGTATAGTAAGTGATAAAACAATTAATAAACGCTTGATTAGATAAACAAGGAGTTCTTTGAAGCTAAATAGAAAAACAATAATGAAAGCAATATGGAGATGTAAAAGTATTGATTCATCAATAACAATAATTATTGAGATTTATCTAGAAGACTCCCATGGAAAGACAAGAATACATCTGATATTCTAAAATAAATAATTGTAAAATTTTGGAATGAGAACACAAGGGTTTCACCGAATAAAATAGATACAATAAAAAGAAGCATAAGTTCTCATAATCATGAATCATGTGCAAAAAAATTCATAGATATGAATCAAACAAAATTTTTGTCTAAGTTTAAGAATGAAAATACACAAATTAACATTAGCCAAAGATTATTTGAAATGAATGAACCCTTTTATGTGAAAATCAATCACTCACGTACTCACTTGTTGTTGCGAGGCATTATGTTGATTTTTCAATGCATTATGATTTTTTTTGTCAAATATGTTGTGTGTTTCATAATCGACATCATGTTGCATGAGTGTGGATTAAATGTCCCACTAAAATATTCAAGGGAATTTATTCGACAATATTTTGTGAAAAATCAACTAGACAATGTTTTTATAACAAAGAATGTTTGGATGGAACGTGCAACATATGTGGTGGCTTACCAATTTTGAAAAGTTGTATCATGAGGAGAGTACAGATTCAATAGGAAAATAATTGGTTAGTTTAAAAAAATATAAATTGGTCGCATATCAATTAAAAGATGGAAAATTATCTAAGAGGTGTGAGCTTGTTACGAATTACTGTAATAGAATATTTGTTCAAATTCAGAGAGGAAATCATTTATGAGTATGCAACGAACACACATAGAGCGTGATGGTTGGATGAAAAATTCAAGTTAAGTAAGGACACATTACCACTTGACACTATTATTTCATTAATTGACTTCACAGAGAATTAAACATTGCAACCACAAATGGAGGTTCGGTCTCAATACTATAACTCAAAGTGCAAGTTTATATTTTTGTGCATATAATATTCATACACTCTCTAGAAAGCACTTAAAGATAAAAAAATATTAAGAGAGTATCATTTCTACATTAGTGATGATCGGATAGATTCTACTGAGAATATGTGTAAGGGAGTTTCTAGGTGTTTTATGTGAACTTGAATGAGAGGAACATTTTATTCAATCGACATTACATTTTGTCCTAAATCAGTACATCGAATTCAAGAATGCATAGATGTTTTATTGGCTAAGAAAGACACACAAAGAAAATGTGTACAACATATCTAGATTTTTACTCGGGCAAGACATGGGAAAGAAGAGCATGACGGTGTAGGAGCATGTGTGAAAAAGAGAAGAGTTAAAGTTCAATGATGGTGATAAATTTACAAATGCAAGAAGCATTGTTTATTTGTGTGTTAAGAACATGGGATCTCAAGATAGTTCAACAGTTCATAGATATTTCTATTTGATAGAGGAACAACATTTGGTAAGCTATGAATATTGTATGAAAGTTGCAGGATCAAGTTATATGCACTCGTTCCATAGTTTAGATTTAAGTTCTTGGACTCTTTTTACTATGTGCATGACATGCTTTTATATATTATGCATTTATTTTGTTTGGAATGAATGTGAGTAACAACATTGGGTGGATGACTTGATTTGTAGACCTCTAATTCCACTCAACAATATATATGAAGTTCCATGAGAATTACAACTTGCAGTTGTCTTCAAATCATACGATAACATCACCGTAATTTGACCAAGTATCCTATTTAGTGCAACAAGGTACATATGTATGTCATGTTTTAGATTTATAAATTATTAAATTATAAAATCTTAATGTATTTTAAATTTGACTTGAGTTTTTATTTCTGATGTATGGCATGTTTTTGTAGTTAATGTGACATAATTTAACGAAGAGGAACAAACCACTTGTTGTATCGTTGAGTAGAGTGGAAAAAAATTGACTTCCACAGTCACTAATGGTGAAGGCCTTGAGTATCCCACTAGGTCAGTGGTAGTTACTAGAACTTGGCTTCAACGACATCCTATAAAAAAATCAAACACTTAGTTGTTTGAAGAATATGAATTACTTGAAAGATACTTGACTATTCATATTTGGTTCTTGTAACATATATTAAATTGATCAAATATCGATGTAGGCCATTAAACAAGAATCTATGGAAGGTTTGTGAATCAGATCTTGAAGCAATGCTTCCTACTGTAAAGAGTAGAGTTTATCCATGCGGTTCATTGGATTGAATCTACAAAGGTATATTCTTCATGAATTTAATTTGAATATTTAAATTAATGATTTGTTTAAATTCTATAGGATTTAAAATTCTATTTGATTACTTACTAACATGTTTATGTAGGTTAGTGGTGCCAAAATATCTTCCACCTTCACGTGGTTGGGGACATTAGTAGAGAATTTATTATTCTCGAAGCCAAGTGAAGCTAATGGAAATTTAATATTAGAAAGAAACAACAAACATAAATTCTAATTTTCCCACTTATATTTTAAAAATATCTTATTAAAATTGTCATTTCACCACCGATATTGTATGAAGCACCTATATTATTCACGTTGTTTGCAATGGACAACCTTAAACCGACTCGAGACTAGACTATTCAATGCTTTCACATACAATATGAAAATGAGATTACTGAATGGATATAGAAAAAAATTGAGATGGGATTTCATAGAGGTTGCCAAAGAGGAGGTGTAGGATCTAATGAGGCCTCTCTAGGTGCCACAAAGTATGAGAAATCACCGGTGAAGTTGTAGCCTTTTTTGGACTCAAGGATCTGCAGGAACTATGCTCGGATGAAGTAGCTTGAAATCACTAGGAGTGAAAGGAAGAAAAATAAAAACCTCCCTAGTGTTTAACAAGCCATCCCGACATGTAGCAAAGTCAGTTCGGTCCCACGAGCTTTCGTTTGAAACATATTACATCGACGAGCCTTATACTGAGACACAAACCGCACTATTCGACACTTTTGCAAACAATAGGACAATGAGAGCAATGAATTGAGATGGAGAAAAATGATATGGGATTTTTAGAGGGTCTTGACGTGGAGGTTTAGGATCTAACAAGACCTTTCTTGGTGCCACGTAGACCAAGATATGACCCATCTAAGTTCTAATATTTTTTCATCTCGGGAATCTTAATGGACTACACTCGCGGACGAAGGAGTCTAGAAACTTTGGGATCTTTGGCCTCCAAAACAACAACTCCCCTAGTGTTTACCTAGTCACCCCAAGATGTTTGCATAGTCACTTTAGTGCCAAGAGTTTCCATTTGAAAAATATTGCATCAGAAAACCTTACACTTACTCAAACCGCAATAGTTTTCACACATACAAACGATAGCACAACAAGAGAAGCAAATGGAGATGGAGAAAACTGAGAAATAATTTTGTATAGGGTCTTGATGCAGAGGTATAAGATAAGATGAGACCTCTCTAAGTGCCACGGAGACCGAGATATGACCGTCAAAGTTATAGCATTTTTTGTGTCAGGGATCTTAAGGGACTACACTCGGAAGAAGTATCCTGGAAGCACTAGGAGATTTGGCCTCCAAATAAATGCCTCACCTTGTGTTTACCTAGCCACTCCAATGTTTTGGAACAATCAATTTTGTGGCAACAAATTTTGATTGTAAAATATTGCATCGACAACCTTAGATCGACTCAAACCTGTAGTATTTTGCAATGTTACAAACAATATCACAACGAGAGAACCAAATAGAGATGGAGAAAAATGGGATAGAATTTTGTAGACAGTCTACATGCAGAGGTGTAGGATTAGAAGATACCTCTCCACATGTGATGGAGACCGAGAAGCACCAGTGTTCGGGAGCTCCCTGTCAAAACCGCTTATTCAATATGACATGGAAAATGAGCAAAAATGAAAGTTGTAGAATTAGATTTCATTAGTAATTAGAGTACTAAGAATCAACAAGAATAATATGGCTTCCAAATTCTGTCAATGTAATCAGTTTACCTTGAAAATAATCATGGAATCTATGGAATGGCTAAGAACACACATGAGTTATAAATCACCTAGTAAATCATTTTTGTTTAGTTTTGAATGGGAGTTGGCTAGCCTATGGCTTAGTGACCTTTCATTCATTGATAATTCCTTCTATGATAAACCCATGGATGCTTTCAAAAGTGCATTCAAGAAGATATGGATAGTCATCAAGCCTAGTGAATGGTGTGATGTGATTTTCAAACAACTTGAAATGCATATAGATTTAGAGGTCATAACATAAATTTACAAATATTTGTATCAATATAAATGTAAGCCAAGTAATGATGTCTCCCTATATCCAAGGATCAAGGACTACTGGATTATATGGTAGGATTAGAAATTCATGAATCATTGAGTGTTTGAATGAGAATTTTGTTGCATCTTATTGTCATGCAAATGTGCGACAGGGAAATTGAAAGTTTCCAAGCATGAAAACTATACCCCTGTGCCAAATTTTTCATGTTTTATCATTCTTAGGCACCCAAGGTCAAATCCATCAGTCTTGTCACCCCCTATTTGATGTCAAATTGGTCCCCTAGGTGATTTAGGAAAGTCTATTCATTCCCTGTAGGTGATTTTAGGAAGTTCTCAAATTATGCTATCTTCTCGCTAAAGATCTTTGTAAAGGGCTATTGTTGGCCTCCCTGGGACTCAATCAACCCCATTGGAGAGAAACGAAAGGGTCAAATTCAATATGGAGGTGAATTGAATACCTCATAACATCATGGATATCATTTTTGAAGGTTTGGGAAAGTTTTAAAAGACTTGGAGTAGTATGAATAAAAATCTGGGTTAACAAGCCTAGGTAGTACACAAGCCAAAAACAATGACCGAGATTCAGAAGAAGATTCTAGGAGCTCCAGATGGAGTTAGGAGTAAAATAAATGTCACCAAAAATATAATTCCAATCCCTACAATATTATGAGATCATATGTTTCACAACTCTTGGCGCATAGGTCCGCATGCCATTTTTCTCAGCGGTGGAGTACCATATCAAAATTATAATTTTTCAAGGATAAAATTGATGAATTAAGACATGATACCCCCACCATTGGATTTACAAGGTTTTTTCCAATTAGGATCATATAAACATTTTCAAAAAAATTCCATCGGGAGCTCAAGATGTCATCATCACAAGTTACCCTCTTGGAGTGGGTTCGGGACTTAGCCAAATTTTGAGAGGACATGTGTCGGCACAAGAATCTTGGTGGAATTTTATGTCCCCAAATTCCTTGAGGTAAAGTACACCAACCTTGTAAAAATTTTCCCAACCGCCATGTGACCTCTGGGACCCTCATGTGACCTTCCAACTTGACAGTTCAACCCTAGGTGCATTTTTGGAGCTAAAATTACCCATCGTCGGATCAAGGACATGTGTCATCTGTAAGACCATCATGGAATTTTATGTCCCTCATGTCCCTAAGGTTGGGATAGAAAACATGTAAAAATTCACTTATCCCCTATGGGGAGTCTTTTGGTCATCCACGTCACCACTGACTTTGCCCAGTAAAGGTGCCTTTAGTATTTTTCAAGCAAATCCCTTGCCATCATATTAAAGAAATGTTTCATCCTCTTGATCACCATGGAAAATTATGTCCCTCATGTCCCTGAGGTGAGGGATGCTAGGGAAAAAACATGTCCCTATCCCCTCCATGTGCATTTTTTGAAAATTTAAATCCAACACTTAGTTGTTTTTTTCCTCTCATTTCTTCTCCACAACTCCTCACCATGCCATGGCTTTGCTCAAGCTTGTCTACACACCCGTTCCACCATTTTTTCTCCAAACCAGCTCCATCATTTCCACATAAACACCCAATCCATGAAAATACACAGGTTTTAGGGGAAGGAATGATCAAAAGTGTTGAAGAAACAAAGAACAGGGGAGAAAATGAAGGCTTTTTTGCCAGATAACCGTGAAGTCACCCGATCGATAAATCTTCATATCTCACAAGATACAAGTTTATTTAAGGTTTCGTCTTCTACATACTTCCACATTTTTCAAGATGATCACGATGCAACAAATGAGAGGTCAAATGGTGCTCGAATTATTTGTTCCAACAAAATCCTCACTTCGTGCACCGACTCACATTCGTTGGATTTCCCATCATTCCGGAAATGGAAATGAGATAAAAAATTGCACATGAGCTCCAAATGAAAAAGCTATCAAAATGGAGTTGTTTTCGTCACAAAAAGAGACAAAAAAAGACCTGTAAATTTCGAGCTCCATTAATGGCAGCTCAGTGCTCAAGCCACCGCCAGTGAAAATTTGAAAGTTTAGGGGACAAAATTATTTAAAATTTGGAGGATATGGTATTGATGACAAGTGAAACAAGAAAAATATGTTCCACACAAATCTAGCACTGGAAATCCACTTTCCAAAAATAGTAAGTTTTCCTACATGGACTCACCATGCTTGCAAAGTCATCATCAAAATTAGTTGAGACAAAGGCAATGGGAATTGAAGATCACGAGGAAGCCAAAATGAGTGTTTAGAGCAGAAAAAGTTAAAATGACCAATTACTAAAAATAGTAAGTCCCTTATATGGGTGCTTATAAAAAATAGTAAGTCACCCCAAGAAGTGGCCGAGGCAATGGAATTGGAAAATATTTTTCAACACTCACTACGTAGTTTGGGTCGCATGTATATCATATGTAGGTTGGGAGTTGCGGTCATCAATGAAACAATTCACTCAACTTGGTAAGCATTCATTAGCTATTTTGAAGTAGTTTCAAAGTGTCCAAGGAGTTCGTAGATTCAAAGTTTCACTACATTCAGAGATTTCCATCAACGAGGATCAACGGACTTCATAAGGAATGATATCTCCTCTTCTTCTTGTCTTTCTATTTCTCTCTCCTCTTCCCCCAAGTTTCTCTCACTTTCCAATATTCTAATTTCACATTGGGATTTGTACTTTCTTATAGGCCTTTAAGTCACTTAAAATTGACTTTAGAAACATAATGTAAATTAAGTCACTTTGATTTTATAAAAGGGACTTAAATATTTTGTAGGAATATGAATGGTCTAAAGAAAGAAAGAAGGCATATGGAAGGTCATGAGTAAGATGAGGAGACGAGTCCATTCTATAAATTGTAAATCCATTCCCATTTCAAGGGGTTGGTCATTAATTTTTAAGCTCAAGAGTGTATTATACCTTGAGAGAACAAATGAGATAACCAAATCATTCATTTCGCCCCTTCTCAATTTCCTCCATTTCTCCACTATGTATAACTTTTGTTTGAGAAATTAATACAAGAAGGAGTTTCTATTTTTCTTTGACTAAGATATTTCTTGATACTTTTTTTTCATCAAATTTCATTTGGTCTTAATGATGCTTATAAACTTGTTTCTTCTCATAAATGCATGTGATAATATTTCGACTAGTGTGTGCAGAATCGATATCCTACTGCAGGCATTAGTTCTCCTACATCTTTTCTCACTCCCCTTTCTCTCTCCACAAAAAAATCTCCATTAAAGGTATCTCGTAAGATTTTTCGTAAGGTCAATGGAGTGCCTCTATTGGATCCCTACTCAAAAGGCCACCATAAAAATCCACATTTATTCGTACATTCATATACGACAACCGGTTAAGTACATGGACTTAGTTTCCCAGCGCATTGGAAAGAAATCCAAAAGTTTTTCCACCTGACAAATTTTCTTGACAACAGTTTTTGGCACCCACCATGGGGCAGATTTAGTAGCATCTGCACCCAAAATATGACCACATGGTTCAAACATTCAAAAAAAATAAACTATTGAAAATATCGAAAAAAAAAGTTCATGAAAATCTATTAGCGAAAGATACAATGTCAAATTCCTGCACGTGACCTTTCATATTCCATGACAACCTCCTATATTCCCACTACAAGAATTTCCAAAAGATGTCCAAAAGGAGATACACTAGTTTGAATAGGTCAAGAGGTGTTCAAAAAAATCAACAAGAATGAATTAGAGATAATCCATTCTTTTTCTCTTAATCATTCTCTCCATATGGCTCTTCAAACAGTTCACTGGCAATCCGTCCAAAGTTACATTGATACTTCCCCTTTAAATTTTCCCATTTTTCAACCACCATTGAACATCGAGTTTGTGGAAGAATAATTTGTAGAAGATAGATCTGAAATAGAAGTAGAATAAATAATGATAGACAAAGAAGAAATACCTCAACCCATTGTTCCATGGGGAAGGAATACAGACCCACCTTCTCTTGAACCCCCTCTTCACAATCTACCAACAGGTTCCTGCAAGAAATTTCCAAAGTTCAAACGTGAAAAAATACAACATCCTCGAAGAACACATCACTTCTTTCACAACATCATGTGGAACTCTTGGTGGCCTTCATGAAGACGTTGTTGTGATACTGTTCATGGAGTCCCTCCAAGAAAAAGTAGCATAATAGTTTTACCTCCCGCCTGCCCTGGTCCATCATGCATTGGAATGACATCAAGATGCCTTTGAGGAAATATTTAAATCAAATGAAGACTGTTAGGACCTCTTTGTGTAGTTGGCTCAAATAAATAAAGGAGAAAGTGAAACAATGTGAGACTTCATCATGGCTCCTTTCGAGCGGTTGCTTTGCGCAGATCTTTGGAAGAATATTCATCGTCTCGAGAACAATATTAAGAGATTCTTCATAAATTCTCAATCATTGGAGGTAGGATTTCTCCTACGAAGAGCACAAAGGATGGCCATTGAACTTGATGATGATCTCATATTCTCTAGAAAGATCAAGAATCCATCAAAGGGAAAGGCCTAACATCCGGAGATGATAGAGCCAATCCATTGTTGAAAAAATTGGAAAATGAAATGGCATCATTGAGGAAGGAGATATTGGAATGAATTTCTTCCCAAATAAGCAACGAAAATCAGATTGTAGGAGAACCCAGGAGAGGCTTGCCTTGGAGGCTCCACCCGTGAACATAAATCACAAATTTCAAGAAAGTGAAGAAGGGATTGAACAAGAAAGTGAAGGTAGCAACTTCTTGGAGATCGATGAACTTGAGAACAATAGAAAAATCAGATTTTGTGAGTATTTTGGAGGAGATGAAGAAGATGAAGAGGATGCACCTAGTATCTCATGTGTGGTATTCACTTGTTCTCATTATGAGAAAATAACATCTCCCTCCACTCTTGCAAAGGAAAATAAGGCCAATGATCCTCCTGTGGTGACTCGCAAAACAATATAATATGTCGAGGATCCCCACTTCGATATTCCATGAAGTCCACATTGTTAAATCTTGACCCTGTAGCAAGTAAGAAGAATCCTTCTAGTCTAAGTAATTTTTCCAATTCCTCTCCCATTTCTAACTCTTAATCTACTCTGCCAAAATCCAATACCTTGAAAGATCCTAGTGTGCCATTCAAAATAAATTCCATTTCTTAAACATCAAATCTTTCTCCCAAGCCTATCTAAACTCCAAAATCAGTCCCTTCACAATCCTTGTTGACATATGCTCCCTTAGACTTCATAGAATATGAAAACAAAGACAAAGTGTAGGTTATCGAAACCGAATATTTGCATACCCATCCCGAGCAGTTTAAGAGGTTTGTTCAATACATCAGAATGTAAGTCTAACACCCAATGATTTAGCTCATCATCCTAAAGGAATACTATCAGACCCACCTACACCTCTCTCACTGAGAACATGCTCTCTCTTAGTGCATCAAATACGATAAAGTTGAACCTTTCTATGTCTCCCTCCTTGTTATAGAATATGTATTGAACAATTGCATAATATATTATGGTGCCTCAGACAACATGATTCCTTTGAAGGTCACGAAGGATCTTAAACTTACCATGATTCCACCCAGTGCCTCTTGTTACTCTTTGGAGTCAAAAGAGGTCCGACTTATAGGGAATGTCTAAGATGCATAGGTGGCTCTCACTATATTTCAAGAAAAGAAAGTTTGGTGATGATTTTGGTAGTAGACATCCCATCATCATTCGAGTGTTGTTGAGTAGAAGTTTACTGTTGTGACTTGGGAGGTAAAATTCAGAGGATTTGGTCTTCTATAACCATACCAGTGAAGGAAAACATGGAGATATTGCTTCCTCAAAAGAATATGAGGTACACGGTATGAAATTCGGGAAGCCTATAAGCTAATATTTTGTACTGTGGTAGCAGGTGGATGAATCACTTTGTGAAAATTGAGGAAGAAGAGGATATTCCCATGTTGATAGGGCCATACATGCCTTCATTGAGAGATTTGGAGTTTGAAGAAGCATTGAGTATTTTCGAGCTGACAATAAGGTTTCCTTGAATTTGTGGATGATGCAAACCATGAAGAAGAAGAAATAGTTCTTGATGATTTTCAAATAAAAAATCAGCTTATGTGCTTATCCATGATGAAGAAATTTTCTCATTCCCATTCAAAGATGAGGACTCCTTGATCGTGTCACCCGGGGAAGAGGCCAAGCTAGTATGAAATGAACCCTTGAATAGTGGGGAAGAACTATCCGTACAAGGCTTGTTAGGATCCCCAGAAGAAACTTAAGATCCTGAGCTCGGTCTTGAGCTTCGATCATGAGCCACAAATCTGTAAGACAAGTGTTAAGATGACTTGGAAATCTCATCCAATGTGAAGATGGGCTATGTTGAAATAAATATAGATGAGAAATATGATGTCCCTCTCGAGCCAATGGTTGGTGGATACAATGATGAAATTGAGATATTGTCTTTCCCATTTGAATATGAAGACTATTTCCATGATGAAGAAATTGAAGCAATGATTTTGAGATCTCTACGAATATGAAACTCTTTTTGATGAAGGATAAGTAGACTGCAATGATTCCCAAGATGATGAGGTAATCCCTCTAGATAGTTTCCTTGAGCTGAAAAATAAATATTCTTCAAAAGTGTAGAAAGAGGAGCTGTTGGAAATGACAATGCATAACTCCATGTAAGAAATATTGGATGTAGTAGAAGTTGTGGAAGACCCGAGCTGATTCTTGATCTCTTCACTCATGCCATGGACATACAAGACAAGTATGAGGTCACGTCCAATCCTTCCATCAGTACTCAAGCACCTCATAGTGGAGTAGAGATAAAGGATGAATCAAATGTTTCTCATGGAGAAGATGTCAATCAACATAGACCCGGAAATAAAAACTAATAATATTCAATTAATTTGAATGAAAAGTACCTGCAGAGCAATAGCATGCTCGATGAAGAATCATTTATGTGGATAAACATGAAATGCAATTGGCACTATGAAACCTATTTCAAAGAGGATGAAGGCAATGAAATTTCTAAACGAATTCCTTATCAAAAATAATCTCATGTAGACTCACTCATACCAAGTACAAAGATAATTATGAAAGCATCCAGATTTCATAAATAACCGAGGAGTAAGGCTACTTTCTAGAACCAGTCAATGGATTCATAGAACAACATCACTCAGTGTTGTTCACTCACGGAGTAAATTTAGAGAAAAAGAAAGAGATTCAAGAAAAGCATGTTGACTACCGCTTTTTACCATAGGTTTGTTTCCCTTCCTTTTGTGTGTGTCATTTCCTTTATGTGTTCTTGTGTGTTTCCTTCTTCTCTCTCTCTCTCTCTTGTTAAAAGTTGTATATGACTCTACAAGACCCAATGGATAAGGCAAGTAGTCAACGAATTATATGGTCTAAAGTTGAGGTTATGGATTCCCATTTCATTTATTCGTGGTGCTCATTCAATGTCATGTCCCCAAGATAGAGCCAATCTGTTGTCGTGTAAATGTGTGACAGGGAAATTGGAAGTTTCCAAGCATGACAACTATACCCCTATGCCAAAATTTTCATGTTTTATCATTCCTAGGAACCCAGGTCAAATCTGTCATGGTAACGCCCTATTTGATGTCAAATTTGTCCCCTAGGTGATTTAAGAAATTCTATTCATTCCCCTTAGGTTATTTTAGGAATTTATGAAAAGATGCTATCTTTGACAAGTATTGGGAAGGGTTATCACCTTTGGCCTTCCTGGGAATGGATCAACCCCCTAGAGTGGAGCAGAGGGGAACATTATACATGGAGTTGAATTGAATACCTCTGAACATCATGGAAATTATTTTGGAAGGTTTGAGGAAGTTTTGAAACACTTGGAGCAGTTTGAATAAAAGAGAGTTGACAAGCCTAGGTAGTATATAAGCCTAAAACAACTACCGAGCTTCAAAAGAATATTTGGGGAGCTCCTAGAATAGAGTTAGGAGTAAAAACAACTTCAACGAAATATAATTCCAATCCCTATAATATTATGAGATCATATGTTTCACAACACCTTGGCGCATAGGGTCTCAGAGGAAGTTTTCTCGAGGCACATGTGGAGTACCAAATCAAAATTACAATTTTTTAGAGATCAAATGGATGAATCAAGAAATTCGACCCCAACCATTGGATTTAAAATGATGTTTCTAGTCAGTATCATATAAACATTTTCCAAAAATGTCCATTAGGAGGTCAAGATATCATCAGCACAAGTTTCCCTCTTGGAACATGTTCGGGACTTAGCCTAATTTTGAGAGGATGCGTGTTAACACCAGAGCCTGGTGGGACTTTAGGTCTCCAAAGTCCCTAAGGTCAGGTACACCAACCTTGGAAAATGTGCCCAGCCCCATGTGACCTTTAGGACCCTCATGTGACCTTCAAACTTGACAGTTCAGCCCCCAGGTGCATTTTTAGAGCTCAAATTCCCTGCCATCGGATCGAGGACACATGTCAGCTCCAGGACCACCATGGAATTTGATGTCCATCACGTCCCTGAGGTTAGGGATAGAAAAATATAAAAATGTGGCCATCCCCTATAGGGAGTCTTTTGGTCACCTACGTGACCAACTTTTAGCACCCAATGCCTCTAGTATGTTTTCAAGTGAATCCCCTACCGTCGATCGAGGACACGTGGCATCCTCTTGACCACCACGGAAATAAATGTCCTCCACATCCCTAAGGTGAGGGATGTTTGGGACATAAAAATGTTCCCAAATACTCCATGATTATTTTTTTAAATTCAAATCCGACACTTAGTCATTTTCTTACTCTCATTTCTTGTCAACAACGCCTCACCATGCCATGGCTTTGCTCAAGTTTTTCAGCACACCCGGTCCACCATCGTTTCTCCAAAAATATCCACATGGCCACATAAAAACCCAATCCATCAAAATAAATAGGTTTTAGGGGAAGGAATGATCAAAAGTGCTAAAGAAACAAAGAACGAGAAGAAAATGAAGGTTATTTGCTAGATAACCATGAAGTCACCGATCGAGAAATATTCATATCTCACAAGATACAATTCGTATCGAGGTGTCATCATATGTATAATTCCAAAATTTTCAATACGATCATGATGTAACAAATGGGAGGTCAAATGGTGCTATGAATTATTTGTTCCAACAAAATCCTCACTTAGTGCAATCGACTCACATTCAATGGATTTCCCATCATTCGACAAGGAAATGAGGTAAAAAAGTGCAAATATGTTCCAAATGAAAAACCTATCATAATGGAGTTGTATTTGCAAATAGATACAAAAACCATACCTAAAAATTTAGAGATCCATTAATTATCGCCAAGGAAACTTCATGCTCGAAGCCTTTGCAGAGGTGAAAATTTGAAATTTTATTTACAGGCATTCTACTAGGAAAAATAATGTCAAATTCTAAGGATATGGTTGTGACAATGAGCCAAATCCATAAAAATGTGTTCCGTCGCAAATATAGCGTTGGAAAATCACTTTCCAAAAATAGTAATTTTTGTATACATACTCGTTGTGTTTGGAAAGTCATCATCAAAAGTAGCTAAGACAAAGGCAAAGTGGGGATTGAAGATCACGAGGAAGCGAGAATGAGTGTTGAGCAAAAAATAGTGGAAATGACCACTTACTAAAAATAGTAAGTCCCTTATATGGGTGCTTACCAAAAATAATAAGTCACCCCAAGAAGCACCCGAGGCAAGGGAAGTGGACAATGTTTTTCGACACTCACTACATAGTTCGGGTTGCGTGTATGTATATCATACGTAGGCTGGGATTTGTGGTCATCAATGGAAACATTCACTCAACTTAGCAAGCGTACGTGAGCTAGTTTGAAGGAGTTTCATAGTGTGCAAGTAGCTCAATGATTCATAGTTTCACTACATTCGGAGATTTCCATCAATGAGGATCAACACTGAGACTTCATCGAGAGCGATATCTCCTTTTCTTCTTCTCTTTCTCTTTCTCTCTCCTCTTCCCCCTAACTTTATCTCACTTTCAAATATTCTAATTTCGTGTTGAGGTTTACACTTTTGATATGCCTTTAAGTCACTTAAAAGTGACTTTAGAAACATAATGTAAATTAAGTCCCTCGATTTTATAAAAGGGACTTCAATATTTTGTAGGAATATGAATGGTCTAAAGTTAGAAATATGGCATATGGAAGGTCATGAGGAAGATGGGGAGCAAGTCCATTCTATAATTTGTAAATCCATTCCCATTTCAAGGGTTGGTCATTAATTTTGTAATCTCAAGAGTGTATTCTACCTTGAGAGAACAAAGGAGATAGCCAAATCCTTCCTCCCCCCCTTCTCAATTTCCTCCATTTCTCCACTATGTACAAATTTTGTTTGAGAAATTAATACAAGGAGTTTTTAGATTTCTTTGACTAAGAGATTTCTTGATACTTTGTGTTCATCAAATTTCATTTGGTATTAATGATGCTTACAAAGTCATTTCTTCTCATAAATGCATGTGATGATACTTCTAACTAGTGTGTGTAGGAATTTGATTTCCTACTTGTAGCATTAGTTCTCCTACCTATTTTCTTACTCCCCTTTCCCTCTCTGAGATAAAGATCTCTTAAGGTATTTGCAAACTTTGTTGTAGTGTCGGTAGAGTGCCCCCTGTTGGATCCCCGGTTGAAAGGCCACCAAAAAAATCCACATTTTCTCACACATGTATATACAAAAGCTACACCGGTTAAGTAGAGGGACTTAGATTCCCAGAGCATTGACAAGAAATTCACAAGTTTGTCCACCTGAAATTTTTTCTCTCCGGACATTTTTGGCACCCACCGTGGGGTAGATTTAGTAACATCTGCACCCAAAATACTACCACATTGTTTGAAAATTGAAAACAAAAAATCAAATATTGAAAAAATTAGAAAAAATAGTTCATGGAAGGTCATTTCGAAAGATACACTGTCAAATTCCTACATGTAACCTTTCATATTCCATGACATCCTCTTGTATTCCCACTACAAGAATTTCCAAAAGCTGGCTGAAAGGAGATACACCAGTTTGAATAGGTTGAGAGGTGTTCCAAAAAATTCAACAAGAACGAATTAGAGATAATCCATTCTTTTTCTCTCAAGCCTCCTCTCCATCTCGAATCTTCAAACAGTTCACTTGGTAATCCTATCCAAATTCTGTTGATACTTCCCCTTAAAATTCTCCCATTTTTCAACCTTCATTTAACATTGAGTTTCTTTGAAGAATAATTTGAAGAAGAACTTGTAAAAGGAAGAGAAAAAATAGAAGCGAGAAGAAAGCGATGGTGGATGAAGTAGAAATACCTCAACCCATTGTTCCATGGGGAAGGAATACATGCCCACTTGCTCTTGAACCCCTCTTCACAATCTACCAACGGGTTCTCGCAAGAACTTTCCAAAGTTCAAAGGTGATAACACATAAAATCTGAATAACACATCATTGCTTTCACGACATCATGTGGAATTCTTGGTGTCCAATATGAATGCGTTGTTGTGAGACTGTTCATGGAGTCCCTCTAAAAAAAAATAGTAAAATTGTTTTACCTCCTGCCTTCCCAATCCATCATGGGTTGGAATGACATAAAGAAGCGCCTTCGAGGAAAGATTTAAATCAACTGAATTCTATCATGACCTCTTAGTGTAGTAGGCTCAAAGAAAGAAAAGAGAAAGTGAAAGATGAGAGATTTCTTCGCTCGTTTCAAATGGTTGCTTCACAGGATACCGGAAGAAGATTTTCCATCTCATAACAATATTAAGAGATTCTTCATAAATGCTCCATCATCAGAGGTAGGATTTTTCCTATGAATATTTCAATCAAGAAACATTATAGAAGCACAAAGGATGTCCATTGAACTTGATGATGATTGCATCCTCTCTGGAAATATCAAGAATCCATCAAAGGGAAAGGCCCAACATCTTGGAGATCAGAGAACCAATCCATCATTGTAAAAATTGGCAAATGAAATGGCGTCATTGAGGAGGGAGATATTTGAACGAGTTTCTTCCCAAATAAGCAACAAAAATCATATTATAGGAGCACCCCAAAGGCTTTCCTTGGAGGCCCCACCCGTGAATGTAAATCAAAAATTTCAAGAAAGTAAAGAAGTGATTGAACAAGAAAGTGAAGGTGACAACTTCCTTGAGATCGATGAACTTGAGAATGATAAACAAATCAGATTTTTGAGTATTCCGGAGGTGATGAAGAAGATGAAGAGGATGGGCCCGTCTCTCTCATGTCCGGTATTCAATCATTCTCGGTCCAAAAAAATAACATCTCCATCCGGTATTGCAAAGGAAAAGAAGGTCGATGATCCTCTGTGGCGAATCCAAAAAATAAAATAATCAATCAAGGGTCCCCACTTCCATCTTCCATGAAGTCTGCATTGGTAAAGATTGACCCCAGTAGCAAGTAAGAAGAATCCAGCTAATCCAAGTAAGTTTTCGAATTCCTCTTCCATTTCTAAATCTAAATCTACTCCTAAAAATCTAATACCTTGAAAGCTCCAAGTGTGCCATTCAAAATACCATCCATTCCTCAAACATAAAATCCTTCTCCCAATACTATCTAGACTCCAAAATCAATCCCTTCACACCCCTTGTCTGCATCTGCTCCCTTTGACTTCATAGAATATGCAAACAAATCCAAAGTGCAGATTACCGAAACTGAATATTTGCAGACCCATCCTAAATAGTTCAAGAGGTTTGTTTAATACATCAAGAATGGTAGTCTAACACCCAATGATGTAGCTCATCATCCTAAAGGAATACTACCAAACCCACCTACACCTCCCTCACAGAACATGATTTCTCTGAGTGCATCAAAGACTAATAAAGTTGAACCTTTCTATGTCTCCCTTCTTGTTAGATAATATGTCTTGATAAATTTCAAAATAGATTCTCGGTGCCTTAGACAATGTGATGCCTTTCAGGTTTATGAAGGCTCTTAAACTTACCATGATTCCACCCGGTGGCTCTTGTTACTCGTTGGGGTCAAAAGATGTCCCACTTGTAGGGAAGGTCAAAGATGCACAGTGGATCTCATCAGATTTCTAGAAAAGAAATTTTCAGCAATAATTTTTGTAGTAGGCGTCCCATCCTCGTTCGAAATGTTGTTGAGTAGAAGTTTCTACCAAGACTTGGGAGGTAAAATTCAGATGAATTGGTCTTTTGCAAGCCTACTAGTGAAGGGAGACATGGAGATATTACTTCCTAAGAAGAAGAGGAGTTACACAATATGAAAGTCCAGGAAGACAAGAAGCTAACATTTGTTTAGGGGTAGTAGGTGAATGAATCACTTTGTGACAACTAAGGAGGAAGAGAATATTCCCATCTTGATAGGGAAAGATAGGCCTTCCCCTAGAGATTTGGACTTTGAAGAATCATTGAGGTGTTTTGAGTTACAAGAGGGTAGCCTTTAATTGTCGGATGATGCAAACCATGAAGAAAAGGAAATAGTTCTTGATGATTTTCAAAAAGAAAAATCAGCTTATGTGCTTATCTATGATGAAGAAATTTTTTCATTCCCATTCAAAGGTGAGGACTCCTTCATTGTGTCACCTTAGAAGATGCCAATACGAGTGTACAATGAACCCTCAAAAAGTGGGGAAGAACTATCTCTGTACAAGGATCTGCTTAGAAGCCACGGAAGAAACGAAGATCCCAAGCTCGGTCTCAAGCTCCTAATGTAAGCCACAAATCTACAAGACAAGTGTGAAGATGACTTGTAAACCTTAACCATTGTGAAGATGGGCTATCTTGAAATAAATATAGATGAAAAATATGATGTCCCCCTCCGGTCAATAGTTGGTGGATACAATGATGAAATTGAGATAGTTTCTTTCCCAATTGAAGATGAAGACTCTTTCCATGACGAAGAAATTGAAGCAAGAAGGTTTGAGACATCGAAGATGAAGCTATTTTTTTTATCAAGGATTAGTAGAGTGAAATGATTCCCAAGACAATGAAGTAATCCCTCTAGATAGTTTCCTTGAGCTATAAAATAAAGATTCTTCAAAAGCATGCAATAGAATTTGTGGAAGATCATGAGCTTTTTCTTGATCTCTTCACTCATGCCATGGACATACAAGACAAGTATGAGGTCACTTCCAATCCTTCCATTAGTAATTAAGCACCTCGCGGTGGAGTAGAGATAAAGGATGAATCAAATATTTCTTATGGAGATGATGTCGGTGAGCATAGACCCGGAAAGAAAATAAATTAGAATATTCAAGTAATTTGAATGAAAAAGAGCCCTAGAGGAGTGTTATCGTGCTCGGTGAAGAATCATCTATGTGGACAAATGCAAAATGCAACCTGACACTATGAAACCAATTTCAAAGAGGATGAAGGCAATGTGATTTCTAAACGAAGGCCCGAGCATAAAAATATCATGTAGACTCACTCATACCAAGTACATAGATAATTGTGAAAGCACCTAGATTTCATAAACATTGTAGGAGAGGAGGCTACTTTCTGGAACCAATCAATAGCTTCTCGAACAACATCACTTAGTGTTGCCCACTCATGGGTAACTTTTGAGAAATAGAAATAGCTTTAGAGAAATTGGGTTGTCTCACACCTTGTACCATAGGTGTGTTTCCATTCGTATTGTGTGTGTCATTTCGTTTTCATGTGTGTGTGTTTTTCCTTCTTCTCTCTTTCTCTCTTGTTATAAGTTGTACATGACTCTACAAGGCCCAATGGATAAGGCACTAGTCAACAAATTATATGGCCTAAAGTTGAGATTATTGATTCCCATGTCATGTCTTTACTATACTGAGTCCATGCCATATAACCCAAGCTAGAGCATGGTGTTGTCATGCAAATGGACAACAAGGAAATTGAATGTTTCCAAGCACGAAAACTATACCCATGTCCTGAATTTTTCATGTTTTACCATTCCTAGGCACCCCCAGTCAAATCATCATGTCTGGTAACCCCTATTTGATGTCAAATTGGTCCCCTAGGTTATTTACAAAAGTCTATTAATTCCCCTAGGTTATTTTATGAAATTTTAGAAAAGATGCTATCTTCTAGCAAAGTATTGAGAAGGGCTATCTCTAACCTTCCCAGAATGGATCGACCCCCCTGGAGAAAAACAGAAGGGAAAAATTCAACATGGAGGTGAATTTATGACCTCTTAACATCGTGGAAATGATTTTGTAAGGTTTGGGGAATTTTTTTAATACTTGGAGCAGTTTGAATAAAAAATAGGGTTCACAAGCCTAGGCAGTACACAAGCCTAAAACAACTACTGAGCTTTAGAAAAATATTTTGGGAGCTCCAGATGGAGTGAGGAGTAAAAAAAAACATCACTAAAAATATAATTCCAATCTTTACAAGATGATGAGATCATATATTTCATAACACCTTTCCGCATAAGGTCTGCAAGAATGTTTTCTCGAAGTAGAGGTGGAGTACCAAACCACAATTCCAATTTTTGAGGGATAAAATAGATGAATCAAGACATGAGACCCAAAACATTAGATTCAAAATCTCGGTTGTAGTAAATATCATAATTTTTTTTTCCAAAAATGTCCATTGGGAGCTCAAGATATCATCATCACAAGTTTCCCTCTTGGAGCGTGTTCGAGACTTAGCCAAATTTTGAGAGAAAAATGTCGGGACTAGGTGCACGGAGGGATTTTATGTCCCTAACATCCATCAAGTACACCAACCTTGGAAAGATGTACCCAACCCCCTGTGACCTCTTGGACCCTCATGTGACCTTTCGACTTGATATTTTAGCCCCCAGGTGCATTTTTGGAGCTCAAATTCCCTTAGTCGGATCGAGGACACATGTCAGCTCCAAGACCACCGTGGAATTTTATGCCCCTTACATCCATGAGGTAAGGGATAGAAAACATGGAAAAATGTGTCCAGCCCCTATGGGGATTCTTTTGGTCATCCATCGACCGAATTTCAGCCCCCAAGTGCCTCTCATTTTTTTCAAGCAAATCTCATGTTGTCGGATCAAGGACAAGTGTCATCCTCTTGAACACCATGGAAATTGATGTCCCTCACATCCCTGAGGTGAGGGACATTAGGGAAAAAAATGCACCCAGCCTCTCCATGCGTATTTTATAAAAATTTAAATCTAACACTTATCTGTTTTTTCCTCTCATTTCTTCTCCACGGCTCCTCACCATGTCATGGCTTTGCTCAAGCTTGTCCAGATACGGTCAGCCATTATTTCTCCAAAGAAAGCTCAACCATGGCCACATAAAAATAAAACTCATGAAAATAAACAGGTTTTAGGGGATGGAATGATCAAAAGTCTTTGAAGAAAAAAAGAATGGGAAGAAAATAAAGATTTTTTCCTAGATAACCATGAAGTCACCCGATCGAGAGATCTTCATATCTCAAAAGATACAAGTCAGATCAAGGTGTTGTCTTTTGCATACTTAAAAAAATTTCAATACAATCACAATGAAATAAATGGGAGGTAAAATGGTGCTCTGAATTATTTGTTCCAACAAAATCCACACTTCGTGCACCAACTAACATTCGTCAAATTTCCCATCATTCCAGAAATGGAAACGAGCTAAAAACTTGCACATGAGCTCCAAATGAAAAACCTATCACAATGGATTTGTTTTCTTCACAAACAGAGAAAAAAATAGAGCTACAAATTTTGATCTCCATTAATGGCCGCCATGGCATCTTCGTGCTCGAAGCCACTGAGAGGTGAAAATTGGAAATTTTATTTCCCAACATTCTAGTGGGAAAAATTATGTTAAATTTAGAGGATATGGTTATGATGACAAGATGAATAAAAAAATGTTCCTCGTAAATCTAGCACTTGAAATCCACTTTCCAAAAATAGTAAGTTTTTTTATCGAGACTCTCTATGTTTGGAAAGTCATCATGAAAAGCAACTAAGACAAAGGCAACGGGCATTGAAGATCATGAGGAAGCTAGAATGAGTGTTCGAGTAGGAAATAGTGAAAATTACCACTTACTAAAAATAGCAAGTCCCTTATATGGGTACTTATTAAAAATAGTAAAGCACCCCAAGAAGCGGTGAGGCAAGGAACTGGACAATGTTTTTCGACACTCACTACGTAGTTTGTGTCGAAGGTATATCATACATAGGTTTGGAGTTGTGGTCATCTGAATAATAGTTCCCTCAACTTGGCAAGCATTCATGAGCTAATTTGAAGGAGTTTCAGAGTGTGTAAGGAGTTTGAAGATTTAGAGTTTCACTTTGGATTGAGCTTTCCATCAACAAGGATCAGCAAACTTCATCGGGAAGGACATATCCTCTTGTTTTCTCTTTCTCTTTCTCTCTCCTCTTCCCCCCAACCTTCTCTCGCTTTCCAATATTCTAATTTCATGTTAGGGTTTACACTTTTTGATATGCCTTTAAGTCACTTAAAAGTGACTTTAGAAACATAATGTAAATTAAGTCGCCTTGATTTTATAAAAGGGACTTAAATATTTTGTATGAATATGGATGTTCGAAGTTAGAACTAAGGCATATGGAAGGTCATGAGGAAGATGAGGAGTTGAGTCCATTCTATAAATTGTAAAGCCATTCCCATTTCAAGGGTTGGTCATTAATTTTGAAAACTTGAGATTGTATTCTACGTTGAGAGAACAAAGGAGAGCCAAATATTTCCTTTCCCCCTTCTCAATTTCCTCCATTTCTCTGCTATGTACAAATTTTGTTTGAGAAATTAATACAAGAAGAAGGAGTTTCTAGCTTTCTTTGAATAAGAGATTTCTTGATACTTTGTGTTCATCAAATTTTATTTGGTCTTAATGATGCTTATAAAGTTGTTTCTTCTCATAAATGCATGTGATGATACTTCGACTAGTGTGTGCAATAATATGATTTCCTACCTGTAGCATTAGTTCTCCTACCTCTTTTTTCACTCCCCTTTCCCTCTCTACATAAAAATTCCTCTCTTGCAGGTATTTGCAAGCTTTACCACAAGGTCATTGGAGTGCCCCTATTAGATCCCAGTCGATAGGATGCCACAAAAGCCACATTTTCTTATTCATGCATATATGGTAGCTACTGATGGTTAAGTAGAGGTAGTTAGATTCCCATAGTGTTGAAAAAAATCCACAAGTTTGTCCACCTGAAAATTTTTCTCGCCAATACATCTAGAGAAACATTGACAACTATTGGAGTAATACATCTTGGAAATTTAAATTGAACCTAAAACATCCTCTCATCTTTGTCAATCTAGGTCCTAGTCTAGTGCGTGTTCTGGTCTTGTTTCTATTTCTGGTTCTAGTTCTATTCGTGGACATCGAATATGGAAGCTTAGGGAAAGAAGTTCACACTTGAAGAATTATTCTCACTTAGATTGTTGGCAATGCCAATGGGAGTGGAAATTCCTATGAAATTAAGTTGGTGTAAGGTGGCATTGTGCCCTTTTTTGTTTTTTTCTCAGGGTGTCATAGGTAGCCTTTCGGTATTATCGAGAGAGATCTCCATGATTATGTGATAAATTAAAAACCTCCCTTAGCTCCTGTGAACTTGTTTTTATCATGATGCAATAATAAGGCTAGCTTTAGCAAGGCAATTCGGATTTTCATGTTCTTAAGGGACTAGGGATAATTTCATTTTTCAAATATTCATAATATGGTGAAAACTTCATTTTATAAAAATTTGAAAAGGAAAATTATTCGGAGTAGGTCAAAGTGTCCTATTCACCTAAAATTACAAAATATTGTTTTTAGGGGTCAACTTCACCTACATTTGAAAGCATCTCCTATAAAAACCTAGGTGATTCATCGGGTAGTATACTACCACCAGTACCTTACTACTAGTTGAGCTACCAACATATCAAATACCATGAACTTGCATACTCTAAGCACTAGTGCACAATGCAGATCTATTTACTATTTAGTAGTTTACAGTTGGGTGAAAGGTGCTATTTATTGACACACAACTAATAATATTTACTAACGTGTGAAAAAGGTTTTCTATGGATGGGTAACAAGGAGATACAACTAACGTGTGACAAGAGTTTGGTTGTTGATCTTTGGACATTGATTTTGTTGACACACGACTATACTATTTTATTTTGATGCACGACAAATTTTTTTCTAACGTGCAAGTAATGATATTTATTGATGCATGACTTATTGTATTTGTTGACATGTGACAAAAAAATTTTATGTGCATGTGAAAAGGAAACTCAACGAGATGTGTGACGGGGTTATGTTGTTGGCCTTTGACATAGCTATTGTTGATGCATGATAGTTATCTTATTGACTCACGACACAGACCTTATTTGATGAGTGACAAGGATATTTGTTGATGCATGATAGTGCTACTATTGATGCATGACTCGGAGTATTGTGATAGATATTACAACCACCAACACCCACATAAGTGCCACTAGGATGAAGAGAGTACATACTATGTGGAATGTAATATTGAGGTGGACATGCATTCTACACAGTATCAACCAAATGACACCTATGATGATACCATGTAAGATCTTGAAGATATACTTGTTGGGATGCCCGAGCTTGAAGATATTCTTGTTGAGGTACAACTAGGAGTGCATCAAGATATCACACATAAAAATAATCAGAAAAATGGAACACAAAAATCAAATGCAAATTCTGGTTCACAAAAGAGGAAAGTAGGTGATTGTGGTAATGCTCAAAATTCTACTCATAAAAGTAAAACATTGAAAACAAACAAAAATATGTGGACACTTGGGAGGACATACAAGTTTGATTGGGATGCCAAATTTCCATTTATCAAACCTGTATAGCCAACTAATTTAGAAGAGATCCCATCTGAATGTACATGTACAATATGTACGTGGAAATTGGGAAAGCAACAAAAAATGCAACTAAAGCTAGACACTATAGAAAAACACTATGGAAAAATATATTTTATTGTAACAGGAGAGGATGGCCAAAAATCAAAACACACAGGTGGAAAAACTGAAAAAGAATGCATGCATGTTAAATACGCAACAAAGTATGAAGTAGATCAAGAAAAAACGTAGACATCTCATGGAAAAGGGAGGAACGATAACATCGCAAATTGGTAAGATGAATCAATCAAAATCTGCATGGAAAACTCATACAATTCTCTACTTTATTTAACATACTTAAGAAAGGAAGAATGATTTTAGATTACCTCGATTTCAAAGTTTTGTATCAATATAATGGAATGCACAATGTTCCTCAGTCTCTTTGGTCAAACAATAGTGCATGGGAAATGACAAAATGTCTTTCTATGATAAAGAAGGAAGATTTAAAAGAGAAAAAAGTGAACTTTATCTCTCTTTCAATTGATGAAGTAACAACATTTGAAAACACTTCATGGGTATGTATCCACCTTTATAATTTATAAAATCATATAAGGACATTGCATCTACTGGGTGTTATGAAAATGGTTGAAAACTTAATTCCAAAACCTACATAAAATAGTTGTTTCTCATTTTGAAATATATTTCGAATGATTGATTATGAAATTGCTACGAAGTTGGTATGCATTGGAGTAGATGGTGCATCAGTCATGAAGTGTCATAGAATAGGGTTGTGTGTTAGATTGCAAACAATAGTGGCCCCTTATATGCTAGAAATTCACTGTATGGCTCATAGGATGAATTTAGAATATAAAATGGTAAGAAACTATGAAAATGTTGCTAAAGTAGAAGACCTTATAAGAGAACTTCATGACTATAAGAAAATAGCCCAAAGTGATTTATTGAGTTCTATAAATTTCAATTGGAAAAAAATGAAAAAAAAACTAAGGATGTTGAGATGAGATGGATTTATTTATATGAACTTGCATGTAGAGTTCATGAGGAGTATCCTTCTTTGGTTGGATTCATACACAAATATCGTCATGAAGTTGATAGGGTGAGGGACTTGTTGTTCCATTTAACTTGATTTGATACATTGCTTACATTGGTTGTTCTTCTTCCAATTTTGCGGGATATCAATACACTAATGAATCATGCACGTGGGAGATTAATCTATATTGTGGATTTTATACGGATGAGAAAAATGGTATGTCAAAATCTTGATATCTTGTACACATCCCAAGATAGTTTTGATACACATGTTTTTAAGAATTGGAAAGCTTTATTAGATCTTAAGAATCCCAGTAACTATTTGAGATTTAATATCCATGATCACCTCTACATCAATGTTAATGGGAGGGACATACCACTGCACATTTTGTAAAAAATTCAAAATATTACAGGATCGGAAAGAAAATAAGTTCATATGACACATAATCTCTTTGATTATGTTATAATTGAAATAAGAATAAAGCTTAGAATTTTTTTAGAATCCTTATCATTAGAAATTAGAGAACGTTTCTCCAAAGATAAAATTATTGAAGCAATGGGTGTGATGAATCCTAATTTTTGGAATACTGAAGGTTCTCGTGCAAGACTTTGTAAGAAAGCATTTCCATAAATCCATGGGTACAATAATGGAACATTTCACCAAGACTTCATAGGTCAAGGGTATGGAAATCAAAGGTATATTGAATTTTGATTTATTAAAGTCTCAATCAAAAAAATTTGCAACAACAATGAGGAACCAATATAAAAAATTAGACAAACCTTCTAAGAGTGGTGCTATTACAAGGCTCTGGTAAGGAATCTATCAAAGTATTGTCTTACAAGAAGACATCAATGAATATTTTAGATTATATGAGTTATGCCAAAAAGTGATTTTGGGGTCTATGGAAGATGAAAGGGTTTTTATTGCTTTATCATTTATAAAATCAAAACGAGAAACAAGATAGATAAAAATTAGGAAATTTTAATGAGGTGTTATGTTTCTCACTACTCTTTGGAAACCTTTCCTTTGACAAAGAAATTGTGCATTGGAATTCCTTTTCGAAAGAAGAGGTATAAATAATACAAGTACAAGTACAACTATTCCCAATGATGAGACTAGAATTGGTGCGTCGTCACACTCTATAGAAGAGAACATCAACTTTAAAGAAGTTATTGATAATGGATTGTTTCTACTTTAAATAGGTATCTCCTTGACCTTCCTTTTATTATTTGTCACCTTACATTTTAACTTTTGTTATTTATTCAATTTCATATTAACAAGTAATATAATAGTTTGTAGTTAGACGTAACAGTGAACACAATTGTAACTCTACAAATGCAAATATTGACTGAGGAGGATTTTTAACATATTTTGTTTTAGATCTTGTTATCATTAAAGATGTTACAGGTATATATATTTACATTTATTTGAATACAATTATTTATAAAAAAATTGTTTTATATAATTACTATTTTGGATTTTCGAATACCAATTTCCATTTTAAAAATTTGTTTGTTACATGCATTTGTCGAATACTAATTTGCAAGGCCTTCAAAGTTCAGATCTGCATATTCTTCCACTGTTATACTCTTCCAGACTTCCACTGTCTAGACATGCACAGGTTCTCATTTGTATTTTTTTAAATCTTTTTGTTTTAAAAATATGTTTATTACATGCATTTGTTGAATACTAATTTGCAAGGCCTTCAGAGTTCAGATCTATATATTCTTCCATTGTTATACTCTTCTAGACTTCCAGACTTCCACTATCCAGACATGTACAAGTTATCATTTGCATTTTCTTTAATCTTTTTATTTCTTCCTTAATCCGCTCAATCATTATTTCATCTTTTTTTCTTGAAAATGTGGGTTGACATCCATCCAAGGAAGCTCTCACTTCTCGGGACTGACAATGTTAGGAAACTCACCCATCTATATACTAATCCATTTTTCATGTTGATTTTTCTTGAATCGAAGGTTATCTAACATGCTACGAAGGATGATTTCTCATTTTCCTTCCATATGCTTTGTCACAACCATCTAAAAGACAAGAGGTAGCTTAAACCCTATCATATGACATTGATTGATTTTTACTCTCATGTTTCCTCTATTTTTTACAAAATAATTTGATGAAGTGTTTTAACTTTGTGGGATGAATATCAAATTACATGTAAAAATCACACATTTGAATTTTACAAGTAGAGAGAGGAAGATTTTTTTGTATTAAGATGTTTCTGTCATACCACATTCCAAATTTTCTTTAAAAAATTATCCATTATCATCATCCATGATCGTGCTTGAAGCTAAATCTATGTCCACATACAATTCATCATCATCCATATCTATTTTAATGTCATCATCCACATCTAATGTCATCATATCATTGATTCATTACAAGTAGAGAGAAGAATATTTTGAGAAGGTTTAAATGTGTAGAAACTGATACAAAGTTCAAATTTTACAAGTAGAGAGAAGAATATTTTATTGTATTAAGATGTCTTTGTCCTAACACATTCAAAATTTTCTTAAAATAATTATCCATTATCATCATCCATGATCGTGCTTGAAGCTAAATCTACATCCACATACAATTCATCATCATCCATATTTATTTTAATGTCATCATCCACATCTAATGTCATCATATCATTGATTCATTACAAGTAGAGAGAAGAAGATTTTGAGAAGGTTTAAATGTGTAGAAACCTGATACAGAGTTCAAATTTTACAAGTAGAGAGAAGAATATTTTACTATATTAAGATGTCTCTGTCCTAACACATTCCAAATTTTCTTAAAACAATTATCCATTATCATCATCCATGATCGTGCTTGAAGCTAAATCTACATCCACATACAATTCATCATCATCCATATCTATTTTAATGTCATCATCCACATCTAATGTCATCCTATCATTGATTCATTACAAGTAGAGAGAAGGATATTTTGAGAAGGTTTAAATGTGAAGAAACTTGATATAGAGTTTGAATTTTATAAGTAGAGAGAAGAAGATTTTACTGTATTAAGATGTCTCTGTCCTAACACATTCCAAATTTTCTTAAAACAATTATCCATTATCATCATCCATGATTGTGCTTGAAGCTAAATCTATGTCCACATACAATTCATCATCATCCATATCTATTTTAATTTCATCATCCACATCTAATGCCATCCTATCATTGATTCATTACAAGTAGAGAGAAGAAGATTTTGAGAAGGTTTAAATGTGTAGAAACCTGATATAGAGTTCAAATTTTACAAGTAGAGAGAAGAAGATTTTAGTGTATTAAGATGTTTCTGACCCTAACACATTCCAAATTTTCTTAAAATAATTATCCATTATCATCATCCATGATCATGCTTGAAGCTAAATCTACATCCACATACAATTCATCATCATCCATATCTATTTTAATGTCATCATCCACATCTAATGTCATCATATCATTGATTCATTACAAGTAGAGAGAAGAATATTTTGAGAAGGTTTAAATGTAAAAAACCTGATACAGAGTTCTAATTTTACAAGTAGAGAGAAGAATATTTTATTGTATTAAGATGTCTTTGTCCTAACACATTTCAAATTTTCTTAAAAAATTATCCATTATCATCATCCATGATCGTGCTTGAAGCTAAATCTACGTCCACATAAAATTCATCATCATCCATATCTATTTTAATGTCATCATCCACATCTAATGTCATCATATCATTGATTCATTACAAGTAGAGAGAAGAATATTTTGAGAAGGTTTAAATGTGAAGAAACCTGATATAGAGTTCAAATTTTACAAGTAGAGAGAAGAAGATTTTATTGTATTAAGATGTCTCTATCCTAACACATTCCAAATTTTCTTAAAAAAATTATCCATTATCATCATCCATGATCGTATTCATTCTTGAAGCTAAATCAATGTTCACATACAATTCATCATCATCTATATCCATTCTAATGTCATCATATCATTACAAGTAGAGAGAAGAATATTTTGAGAAGGTTTAAATGTCTTTTATACCACATTCCAAATTTTCTTAAAATAATTATCCATTATCATCATCCAGATTCCATGATCGTGCTTGAAGCTAAATCTACATGTCCACATACAATTCATCATCATCCATATCTATTCTAATGTCATCATCCACATCTAATGCAATCATCATTACAAGTAGAGAGATGATTCTGAGAAGGTTTAAATGTGAAGAAACCTGATACAATGTTTGAATTTTACAAGTAGAGAGAAGAAGATTTAACTCTATTAAGATGTCTCTGTCATACCACATTCCAAATTTTCTTAAAACAATTATCCATTATCATCATCTAGATTCCATGATCATGCTTGAAGCTAAATCTACATCCACATACAATTCATCATCATCCATATCTATTCTAATGTCATCATCCACATCTAATGCAATCATCATTACAAGTAGAGAGAATATTCTCGAGAAGGTTTAAATGTGAAGAAACCTGATACAAAGTTTGAATTTTACAAGTAGAGTGAATTTTCTTAAAACAAATAATTAACCATTATCATAATGCCATCACATTCATATCAAACATAAACACCATATACAATCTAGAAATTCTATATATAATATATAACAAGATATAAAAATCTATATTGCAACATACTTAAAATCAAATACATATTCAAGTTTCATACTTCAATATATAAAGTATTTCAAATTTTCAAATTTAAAGTTTCAATTTTTCAACCCTCAATCATTAAATTTTTCCCCAAAAAACTGGCATCTTTCTACCCTTTCCCAATGGCTTGCCCTCCTATATTCTTTGCTTGAATAATCCCAAAACTAATCAGATCTTTCACAACACTGTCTAGATTCTTTACGATTGTTTTTTCTTCCTTTGTCGCATCTCCATGGGATACCAAACTAGGATCTACTGATTGCCTTTGCTTTGAAAAAATCTCAGGGTCAAATCCATTCTCTTTAATTATTTGCTTAAGTGTATTGTTTTGTTTGTTAACTAAAACAATATTTTCTTTCATCTTCATTATTGTGGATAAACTATTCTTAGCAATTTCAAGTGAACTTGGAACACCTTTTCTTGACTCTTCAAATTTTCATATTTCAACTGCAAAAAAAAGTGAGCTCAATTAAACATATTAGTAAAATAAGAAAATTTCAAATTAACAAAAATATTGTTTCAAAGTGATAATACTTATGACCACTCTATCTCTTTTGGCATTTGCAATTGCCACCAAATCCTTGTCCTTAGACCATTTGTTGAAATAGGCCTGGGCTTTAACACTAATATTTTCCAATTTGTTTAATGTTTATCTAAAATATTGTCTTTATAATTGTTGTTATATGTGACAATCCCACCTATTTCTTGGGTGAGTAAGGCATCCATCTTCACATGTTGATTTTGGACTCAGTATCGTATAAATCTGTCCCTTTGCCAATGATTTTCATAACAACTTATTATCTCGTTGATTAGTAACTTTTTCCCTTCTCTCCCATTCTATGAGTTGATTGATATGAGGTATAATAAACTCTTGGACATGGGATTGACAATCATAACCAATCAAGTTATCCAAAGGAAATGATAGCAATTGTTCACCATCTTGTATCTGAAGAAGATGATGTTGATGGAGAGGTATGGGGGCTTTCGGGTTAAGTATCATTTTCTACCTCTTTTTCCTTTGGGTGGCCTGATCCTATTTGCGATAAAATAAATCAATATTCAAATATTGAAATTGAAAGTGAAATGTAAAAAAGTTGAATAAATTACGTTGAAATAGAAATATACCTTATGGCCTTAAATCATCTCACATGTATTGAAAAATATCATTGGGTCATTGTTATCAATGCCCAAGTAATATTCATCTAAAGTTATATTATTTAAAACTGATACGCCGATTGCATTGGGAAATCCACCAGAGAGAGGATCGAAATTGAAAATGAGCAGGAAATGTTTAGTGCCCACTAGGGGCCAGAGGAATTGGCATGTGTTTACCAATGTTTTTTTACCTGAACCTCTGGTTGGAATTTTGAATCGTAATGGTGGAGGATGTGGTGGTGTCGTTGTTTGTACAAATGGTGAAGGACTGCAATGTATTGCAAAGTCCAAGAAAAATCAACAAAATCATTACTAAATTATATGAAAACTATTAAAACTATACAAAAGCTACATGAAATTATATGAAAAACTATTCAAAACTTGTACTAAAGTAATAAAATCATACCTTGTTGTTGAGGGGTAAGTTTTTGTTGTACCGAAGGTGTCCATGTTGGAGTAGTAATTTGTGTGTTTGAGTTGTGTGTGGTTGGGATGGTGGAGCAGGGTGTTTTGAATCGAAAAATGCACACAATTGAGCTTAGTGAGTTAGTGAAGACTATTGAGAAGCATATGTGTAGTGCAAATTCCCTGTAAGTACAAAAATCAATTACATGTCAATTCAATATGGTAAATGGTAAATTGTAAATAGAAAATGGTAATTTGTAAATAGTAAATGTTAGGGTATTATGTCTCTATCATTTAACTAATGCAAATGCTTAGGGGTTCGATGATGATTGAAATTCCATTTTAGATTGTGAATCTCCCAACATCTTAGCATGTTGTTGGCCTCTTCCTCTTGATGCCATTTTTTTCATGGAAAGGCCTCCAAAAATATTCTCTGCATACGGTCAAGATTTAATTAGAAGTACATAATGTTAGTACTACATAAAGATTCAATCAGAAGTACATAATCAAGACAATAACCAAAGTCTAATGTCAAAATATAAACTATATACCTGTTGTTCTTGAAATGGAATTGACAAATTCTTCATTATCTCGTCCTTGCAAGTAGGAGTTGGTTTGTCTTTTAAATTAAAAATAGCCTCATAATAAAGGCCAAGGAGATATTTTGTGGAGTGAATAACTAGTTTTTTAAACTGATGCATTTGTAATGTCAGATTTTATCTTATTAGATAAAAAGGTGCACCAATCAAATTTTAACTTTTCGATCATTGCAAGAATGTATGTAATAGCCTAGTTTGGAATATTTGTTTGTTGACCCTACAAAATAATTCTGGCTTGAAAGAAAGAAATCATGGCAGTAAGAAAGTGGTGTGTAATTCCTTGCATATCCACACCTCATCTTGATTTATTGACATGAGCTACAAAAATTCATTGGAATTAATATCAATTTGAATTGTATCAAAATAAAAAAATCAAATGAAAATTGAAAACAGATTACACGTACAATCAACATGGAAACCGAAAGTAGATTTGAGGTACTTCTTATCATTTTCAATGAGGGTTACTTTGGTTGTTACTATGGGTGAATTTTTAAATGGAAGGCATGTCAACTAATGGATATTAGCTGGATCGACACTAAATTTGAATGTACTGACCATCATCCATGTAGAATAAAAAGTTATCATATTGTATATTGTATAAGGATAGAAGGTAGTTTAGAACGTCATGATCAATCTCAAACTAGGGCATGTTAATGAGCCCATAAAAATCACATGCTTCTAGCAAATCCTTGTATTTGTATTCATTTGCAAAACTATATAAATGTGGGGGCACATCAAGTTCATGTATTGTATCTTTCCCTTGGGTAGGGCTTGGGTGGTGACCAATGCCTGGTTTACTTGATTTTCCATTGGATCTTGGTCTTGAGCTTGGGTTGCACTTTTAGTATCCATTGTATTTGAGCTTGATTGGAGAATATTTTGTTTGGTTGGACCGCTGGTGTAGAGACATATGATTCTTGTAGTAGTAAGTGTTGGGAGAACAAAAAATTTGGGAGCCGGGAAGTGTAAACATGAAAATGAAGGGTAGTGGGGTATTTATAGAACAAAATTAGGGTTTCTCAAGCCTTGGGTCCATGACAACAAATTTTGGTGATGTGCGACAACAATACTTGCTATCACGTGTAAAAATAATTTGTTGATGTGTGATAACAAGTGTTTTTGTCGCGATAAAAACATTTTTTTACATGTGATAATAACACTTGTTGTTGACGTCGAAATATTTGTTGATGCGTGACAACAACACTTATTGTCATGCGTTAACAAATTTTTTTGACAAGTGACAACAAGTGTTTTTGTCATGTGTCAACAAAGGTTTTTGTCGCACATCAATAAAATTTGTTATCATACATTAAGAAATTTTGTTGTTATCGACAACAAGAATTTATCGATGCATAACAACAACTCTTATTGTTGTGCGTCAACAACCATATAAATCTCGTTGTCGGGCAACAACTATGCATCAATAGTGAACAATACTTTTTTTTTTTCATCTACATAATTTTTTTCCTCAGGGCCCTCACTCTCGCTCAAATAATAAAAGGTAAAAATTTCATTCTCAAAAATTGGAAAAGTTTTCCTTTCCATGAAAGTTGTTCCAGGTGTATTCACCAGATATTTTCCACCTCCATTTTATTAGTGGCTTCTTAAAATGAAGCATGTAAAGGACTACACCCATACGATGTAGCCGAGAAGCATAGGGAGTGAAAGGAAGAAAAATATGTCTCTCTAAGTTTTTATAAGGCCATTAGGGTGTGTTGGCATAGCCGATTCGGTCACGATGAGATTTTGTTTGCAAAATATAACATCTAACAAATTCTTTACACCGACTCAAATTGTAGTGTTTGGCACATTTGCAAACAATAAGACAATGAGAGAACCAAATCGAGATGGAAAAAAAAAGATATAATTTTTTAGAGGGTCTCGATGTGGAGGTGTAGGATCTTACAAGACATCTTTAGGTGACACAGAGTCCGAGAAATCACCTCTTAAAGTTATAGTGTTTGTTTTTCTTAGGGCTCTTACGGATTGCACTGGACGAGGTATCCTAGAAGCAATGACACCTCGCCGCACCACTACGATGCCTCCATAAGTGTTTAACAGGCCATATGCATGTTTTGGGCACGATTGTTTTGGTCCCACAAGATTTTGTTAGCAAAATATAGCATCGCTGACTTTACACTGACTCAAACTATAATATTTGGCAAGTTTGCATATAATTGGACAACGAGAGAACCAAATTGAGATGGAAAAAATGAGATATATTTTTTTATAGGGTCCCTACATGGAGGTTTAGGATCTAATGAGACGTCTCTAGGTGCCATGAAGTCTAAGAAATCACCCGTCGAAGTTATAGTGTTATTTGGTCATAGGGCTCTTAAAGGACTATACCTGACGAGATAGTCTAGAAGCAACAACACCACCACACACCAAGAAGAATCCTCAACTAGAATTCACCTAGTCATCTGGACATGTTGGTGTAGTTAGTTCATTGCCACACTAGCTACCGTTAATAAAATATTGTGTGTAACAACATTACATCGACTCAAACTGCAATATTGCACATGTTTCCAAATAATAGGACATCAAGAGCACCGAATCAAGATGGAAATAACCAAGATAGGATTTTGTAGAGGGTCCCAACATGGAGGTGTAGGATCTAACAAGACGTCTCTAGGTGCCAAAAAATCCAAGAAATCACACATCGAAGTTAAAACATTTTTGGTCTAAAGGCTCTTAAGGGACTGCACTTGACGAGGTAGTCGGAAGCAATGGCACCATCGTGCATTAAAATGAAGCCTAAAATAGCATTCAACTATCCATCCAGACATGTTGGCATAATCAATTCGGTCCCATGAGATTTTGTTTGCAAAATATAGCATCTCGAAAACCTTACTCGGCTCAAACCACATTATTTAGTATGTTTACAAACAATAGGACAACAAGAGAACCAAATTGAGATGGAAAAAATTGAGATATAATTTTATAGAGGTTCCCTATGTGGAGGTGTAGTATCTGACGAGACATCTCTAGGTTCCACTGAGTCTGATAAACCACCCATCGAAATTATAGTGTTTTTTGGTCTCAAGGCTCTTAAGGGACCGTGTGCCTGGATGAGGTAGCCTAGAAGAAATGGCAGAACCCCACACTAAAAAGAAACCTCAACTAGCATTCACTTGGCCATCCAAAAATATGGGTGCATTCGGTTCGGTGCCCACGAGCTACCGTTTGTAAAATATTGTGTGTGTCAACCTTCCACCGACTCAAACCGTATTATTTCGTGTGTTTGAAAATAATAGGACAATGAGAGCACAAAATTGAGATGGAAAAAACTAATATAATATTTTTTATAGGGTCCCTACAAAAAGTTGTAGGATATAACGAGTCATCTCCAGTGCCACGGGAGTTCGAGAAATCACCCATCGAAGTTATAGCATTTTTGGTCTCAAGGATCTTAAGGGACTACACCCATAAAAGGTAGCTCGAACCAACAACACCATCCCGCACCAAAAAAATCCTCCACTAGCTTTCACCTAGCCATCCAGACATGTTGGAGCAAATGGGTTTTCTCCCACAAGATTCTTTTTGTAAAATATAGCATCTCATGCAGACTTACAATGACTCAAACTATAGTATTTGGCACATTTGCAAACAATTCAACAATGAGAGAACTGAATCAAGATGGAAAATATGAGATAGGATTTTATAGAGGGTCCATAGGCAGAGGTGTATGATCTAACAACACATATCTAGGTGCCACAGAGTCGATAAATCACTTTGCCGGTTAGTGTTTTTGGTCTCATGACTCTTAAGAGACTATACTCCGACAAGGTAGCCTGTGCAAACGACACTTCCCTACACCAAAAAAAGCCTCAACTAGCATTCACCTAGCCATCAAGATGTGTTGGCACATTTGGTTTGGTACCACGTGAGACTACCATTTGTAAAATATTGTGTGTGATAGCCTTACACTTACTCAAACCTGTAATATTTCGCATGTTTGAAAATAATAGGATAGTGAGAGCACCAAATCGAGATGGAAAAAAATGAGATATTATTTTGTAGAGGGTCTATACGTAGAGTTCTTGGATCTAACAAGACATTTCTAGGTGCAATGGACTCCAAGAAATAATATTTCAAAGTTATAACATTATTTGGTCTCAAAGATTTTAAGGGACTACATCCATACGAGGTAACCCAGAAGCAGTGACACTGCCCCACACCAAAACAAATCCTCAAATAACATTCACCTAGTCATCCAGACATGTTGGCACAGCGAGTTTGGTCCCATGAGCCACCCTTTGTAAAATAATGGATTAGAAAACCTCTCACTCTCTCTCCCTCTCATGTTTTTTTTTCTCTCTCTCACAAAATCTCAATCTCACTCTCACAATGTATTGAGCTCACCATGTTCTTGTTAGTTGTTACTAAGTATCACTACCAAATTTTTAATTTTCAAGGTACAATGATTACATTGATAGGGAATTCGGAAGCCATATTAGTCTTGTTGATAGTACTAATTACCCATGAAATCTAATTCTCCATCTTTCATTTACTTTGCTCATCTTCCACATCATACTAATAAACGATTTGACAAGGGAGTGGCCCTCTTTAATGACAATACATTGAATATGAATATGATCCTTGAGATTCAATCCATATCCCACCATAATACCAATATGAACTCTATTTTTGGTGATGTTGCACGGTCATTGTGCTTTTGGCAGATATGCTTTTATTAATAGACATGTTCCAGATTTAATGGTTTGAGAAAGTGTAAATATAGTTTTTAAACATGTTTAAAAATTAATTCAGTCATGGTTCAATGTTTTGTTGCTTTTTGGCATATTGAGCTAGTATTTGCAAAGTGTGAACTATTGAGAGAAGTGAATGATAAATCTCTAAGGAGTTGTAGAAGGAGTTGGAGTTTGAGATTTTGGGAGCACCTTAGGGATGGAAAAAGTGAACTATTGAAGCTTTTAATACTTTGTGGGTATCCTTAGATCCTTCTATCCATGCTTGTTTCAAAAAACATTTTCTTAAGGGGCATAGTTGATAGTTTTGGTAATATGAACAACAATGGTGTTTGGAGCCTTATGAATCAATTTAGTGATGGTCCTAATGATTGTTTGAGGTGTTTTAATAGGGGAGAATACTAAGAAGCATTGGATAATGTAGTAGGTGCATGATAATATAGGAACCAATACAAAGAGACTATGAGCAAGAAGAAGTGCAAGTAAGGTAAATACACATATACACACCGATAAAATGAATGAATAACTACTCGGATTAGGTAACTCTTTATATAGATACATTATATAAATTTTGATTTTAAAATTTTGATACATATTATACATTGAAAATGTTAGTACATACATCGCCACTAAATGAAAAAATAATCCATAATGTTTTAAATATTGTCAAGTGAAAATCAAATTAGTTTCGCATAATAATAATCTCATAAATGTAAGGTCTCATACAAAAATATTGAGTTCCAAATAGTATTAACATGCATAATAAATATAAAAATTCCCAAATAGATCATGTTGGTACCCAAATTAATTCTCCTACAAAGTCCGAGCAACATCACTTTGGTTTGACAGAAAATTAGAGTAGATTAGATCATGATGAGTTGTTTTTTAGCCAAGGATGAGATCTAATTGGCCCTTTGTCACTCAAATGTGGAGAAATGGATAGCACCCTCAAGAGGATTTGATCTATCCTCACTATTTTAGGTTGTGCCTTTCAACCAGGGTAAGAGAACCCTTTTATAGCCTGCTATTTATGGAGGAGATGGAGATATCCTTCTTGATGGAGTTGTTAAAGAGACATTGGAGAGAATATGATCAATGCAACAAAATCTAACTCTCACGAGTTCTCACTCAACATAATGGAGATATTCTCCGGGAAAGATTTAGGCTATTAAAGACATTTGGAATCCTAATTGTTCTTGCATGTTTTGGTAGTAAAAATTATGTATTTTTATACACACATGAAAAACAGGGGTAGTGTGGGTGTGATTGATTGTTTTGATTGAGTTTTTGGTAGGAGGTGAAGTATGATAAAGTTGATTATACCAAATCTTTGAAGAACCTTACAAAATGGAAGGCTAAACTAGTAAAATGCCACGAGAACAACTAAAATGCTTCTTTAGCTAGAATATGTACTTCAATGGAGGCCCAAATTAGCACTCTTTCACACAATCTTTGAGATTATATCACAAAGGCTCGAGTTAGAAAATCCAACAGAGCATCAAGATATAAGTCAAATCACACCTAAGATACACCCAGAGGCTTACAGACAATCTTTGTCAATAGATGAAAGAGAAGTGATTTTAAATCATTTATTCCAATCCTAGATGAAAGCTCTTATGAGAAATGAAATTGTAGATGCCACTAAACTATCACAAGGATTGAGGCATGTGTGATTGAATCAGACTTAATACAAGATTGTGATAGAAACAAGAAAAGTTGTTTGTGTGCATTAAGAAATAAAACAAACACATTTTGCTCAAGACGACACATAATAACTCGAGTTTGATTAAATCTATCGGGGAAATTTTCTAGAATAGTCTCAGAGCTTTTCAATGGTTGTACACTTACAACCACCTTGACATGATTAGATTTAATACAAAAGAGATATACAAGCTTCTCAAATGGATTCTCAAAATGATGGGCTCTGTCAAGCTTTTTCTATTAGAAAATTCAGTCCCGACCCCTCACACTCCAACCCTTTACATGAAAAATTTGTACCATTTATAACATTTACAACAAGGACCCTTTTCCCTCCAAAATCTAGATCTTGAGTGCTACCACTACTTGCCATGATCACGATCATCATTCTCAGAATCAGATCTGCACAAAATCACCAGGTGCTCAAGGGGGTATATTTAATCAAATACCTCCCGTATTCAACTCTCTCCTCTGGTACATCACTCTTCCTTCAATTTTCCAACCACCTCCACCCCTAATCTATCAAATATGGCTCCTTGCATGCTCGGGAGAAGAAAATGTAAAACCGATCGGACACGATAGTCAAACCATTTTTAATGGCGAAATACATCTTATATATCTTCCCACCAAACTTAGATATCAACATTAAGTTCCCTCTCTTTTTAGTGTGTAGGAAAGGCCAAGAAATCATGGAAACTTACACTTCCGCGTGTTTAAAAGAAACGGGGAAAATCATATTTTGAATCTCATCTACCGTTGATCTTTACTATGAATTTGGGCCATCAATGTGGAAGATTCAAATTTAAAACAGACCGGGGCTTCCTTTGACTGTTTACAACTTTTGAAAAAATGGAAAAAATTTCCATTTTTCTCTGCACCTCCATTCTCGAGAAATGAGCCTGACATGTGTCCTAAGGTGGGCCCCAGTGGAACCATGGCCCAATTCTACCATTTGATCCTCTTTTTGGAAAAAGGAAAATTTTCCAAGTTTTCCCCATAGCTCTATCCTTCCGTCGTAGACTAGGGAAAAATATTGACTATTCCCCTCATCGGGCTTGCGAGCCACTTTGATGTTTTAATCCTTTTGAGGAAAAGAGGCAAAAAATCCAAATTTCCTCCGATGGTCCACCTCCCGCCCCTTCTAAATTTTTAAACCACCACATGTCACCATGGCGCACCTTGATATGGTCCCAAATATTTGATACTTTGAACAAGCACGGGTTCGCCATGTGTCCCGGCCCCGCAAAGTTTGTCTAAAGGCTTGAAACTCGGTGGGAGGCACCATGTCTCATGCTTTGAGGTATTATCCTTTGGCCATTGAAAATTCTAAATAGAATGCAAAGTGAGTGGAGGCCTCCACTTGTCCTCTTGGCGCTTCTTCAAAATGGTCCCCAAAGCAGAGACCCTGAATGAGCATGGGCTTGCCACGTGTCACTGTGGTGCTCCTTCAAAAACCTTAATGATTTGGTGGGGGCACACTCCCACTTTAGAATTTTATTCCATTTTTCCAAAGGTGAAAAACATCCAACTTACCTCCAAAGTCTTGCATTTCTACCTTTTAACTTTTCCACGTGTCCTCCTATGTGGTCAAAGTGAGGATTTTCCCTGCCTCTTAAATTTTCTCCAATCAAAGCCTAGCGGGGCCGTGGGGTGGGTTCAAAATTTTTGCCAAAGTATCCAAAAATAAAAATTTCAAAAATAGACCCACCACACCCCATCCAATCAGAAGAAGCCATGTAAGCACCAAAAGAACCAATGAGAGTTGAGCAGGCCTCGAGACAAAATTTGCTCTTTTACCCAAAAATCGAAATCGATAAGTTAAAGCATTTTCCCGCCACCCCCAACCAACCAAATAAATCCATGTGACCACCGAACACTGAGGAATAAATTTGACAGGAAAAAGACACCCATCAAATCGTCAAAATACAAAAATCACCATTCACGCATAGAACCGATTTTTGCTAAGGACAAAAATTTATTTTGAAACAAAAATGAGTGAATCATGGCCTCGAGCATCTTTTCGACCGTGGATTTGGATTTTCAAAGGCATATAGATATAGATTAACCATTCTTGAGCTTCCATGGTTGAGGAAAAATAGGAAAACGGCAGAGCCCGCAGATTTTGAAGAAATTGGGGCAAACCAAGGCGGAGACTCAGAGAATTTTTCAAGGACGGACATGAAAATGGATTTTGCTAACAACTCGAAGCATTTCAAATGGGGAAAAAAATCTAAGCACCAACATCAGCTCTAACTCGAGGATGGGCACTCTCTATGAGTGCCACAAGAACAAAGGTAGACCAAGTGCCAAGAATAACCATTGGGCAACAGAGTCATCTTGTAGAGCAGAGAAATAGAGCCATCTCCAAAAACAAATGGAGAATCCTAGAAAAAATAGGTCACCAAGGACCAGAGTGAGCTAAAACGCAAAAGAAAAGAAACAAAAAGCAAACTATACACTCGTATGAGAATATTTTACATGATCCTCAAGAATCAATCCAAGAAATGCTTCAAATTCCTGCCATTAACAGCAGCTCAAGCTATTTACCATCCAAATTATTCAAGAAGAAGGTATGCTCACCAATCCACGATATCAATTGAGTAAGGGCCCATCCATAATGAGTCAAATTTTCCATGCTTTCCTTATCCTCATGTTTATTATCCCATAGCAGCACAAGATATCCAACACCTGAAATCTCTCGGGAGTGACCTTCTTGTCAAATAACTTCGTTAGTTTCTCTCTTAACTTTACACGCCTCTATTGGGATGCCCTCCTCTCTTCATCAAGCTCAAAATCTGGTTAATGTGAGCATCATAAGGACTTACCTCTTGATCTTCCAACTATTGCATAAACTGATATGAAAATAGTTGCATATGAAGGGGTAACACGGCCTGAGTTCCATACACCAACTCAAATGGACTCTTTCCAGTGACCCTCTTGACAGTGATCTTATCTTCCCAAACAACAAACTTCAACTGTTCATGCCACTTTCTCTTCTTCTACTTTAATGTTCTTCAACAAATTTTTGTTACTAGACTCAGCTTGTCCATTTCCTTGGGGATTATAATTAGAAGCATATGTCAGGTTGATCCCATATTCTTTGCACATTACCACCAAAGGTTTAGCTCTAAATCTCATGGCATTTTCAGCAAAAATCTTGACTGGTACCCCAAACCTACAGATGATATGGTTCAACAAAAATACATGACAACTTTGTGTGTCGCCTTCTTGATGGGGATTGCTTCCACCCATTTATTAAAGTAATTAGTTTGTCTACAAGAATTCACTTATGGCCAACACTTGAAGGGTCTGAAATTTCACCAATGAAATCCATTCCCCATTTCTTGAATGTGGCTTCAATAGATACAGTAGCTGTAAAGGAAGGGATCTTGAAGCTTTCGAGTCTTCCAGAGAAGCGTTGGAAACTTTCACATCTTCTAACCAACAAGGTTGTATCCTTGAAGAGAGTTTTCCACCAATAACGAGCCCTCGGGATCTTATGTGTTGTGACTCTTGTAGCAAAATTCCCCCCACAAACTCCTCCGTGGAGATCAGAAATTATCTTGGGGGATTCTTCTTCAATAATGCACCTTAAGAGGACTCCCTTTGTATTATTCCAAGCTAGCTAATAATCAGTAGTGACATATTTCGGGAAGCAAACTTAAGGGCTCTTTTATGGTTCTTACTTAAATACTCGTGGAACTTCAGATGTCTAAGATAAAAATTACATCTTTGTATGATTAAGAACTCATCAATTTTTCAAAAACATCCGCCCTACCTTCTTCTACCTCATTTACCTCAATAATTTACAAGTTGCTCTTAGTCATAAGCTTAGCTAGACCCAAACCTCTCACCAGCTTCATGGTTTGGATATCCATGTCATATTCTTGCAAATTTTTCACCCACCTACATCTTTTGCTTGAGAATTCCATCTCTGGTAAGATTTCCTTGACCATGGTGTGGGGAACATAAGAAAAAAATTAGAACTTAGAATATAAGGCTTGAAAACCTTTGTTGCTTTCACCGATGCAAATTCCTGCTTTTCCATGATAGTGTACTTCAACTCATTCCCCTCGCAAGGCCTTATCGAAAAAAGAAATAGGTCTCTCAGCCCCTTCATCATCCTTCTATAGTAGGACATAAGCAATAATGTTCTTTGAAGTAAAGGAAAATAGTTGGAAAGGATTTTTATAATCTAGAGTGTTAGATCGGTGCATGCTTTAGTGCCTCCTTAATCCCATTGAAAGATTGGATGGCAGCCTCCTCCCATTTGATGACCTGGTCTTTCTTCAGCATGGAAGTGATTGGAATGGTTGACCCAACAAAGTTTGATATGAATCTTTTGATGAATTTTATCTTCCCAAAGAAGGACTGAATTCATTTCTTGTTCCTTGGGATTGGGACCTTGCTGATGGCCTCTGCTCTTTCTGGATCAATCATCACTCCTTGTGACACTATGTGACCAAGAAAAGTTTCCTTCTGCACTCCAAAATGGAACTTCTTTGGATTAAGTGAAATTTCATACTCTCTACATCTTATCAACATCTTCTCCAAGTGTAGGTGATCACCTCTCTTTCTATAAAATATAGTTACATCATCTTGATAAACTGCAATAAACTTGTTGATGTAACCAGCAAAAGCAACATCCATTGCTCTTTGAAAGGTGGCTCCAGCATTCATCAAACCAAAGGGCATCCTGACATAGACATAGGTCCCCCAAGGAGTAGTAAAGGTTGTCTTGATCCTTTTTTATTCCTTCACCACAACTTGGTTATAACCAGAGAAACCATCCAAGGTGGAAAGCAACTCAAAACTAGTCACTAACTGCAAGCATGTTCTCCATATTTGGTAAAGGATAATTATCCTTCATTGATGCTCTGTTTAGATTCCTAAAATCCACACACAACTTGATGTCACCATTCTTCTTTCTTACTAGTACTAGGTTTGCAACCCAAGAAGAATATCTTGTGGGCTGAATAATCCCTCCATCTCTTAGCTTCTTTAGTTCTTCTTGCATTTTGAGGGATAAGAGTGGATTGATGGGCCTTTGTTTCTACCTGAATGGATTTACATTAGAATCCAAGGGAATCTCATGTTGAAACAAGTCCTCTCTATATGTTTTTAGTTCAGAATAGGTCCAAGCCATGCAGTCTTGGTATTTTTTCAACGATTGGATGTAGGACTGCTTCTCCTCCTTGCTAAGATTGTTGCCTAACCAAGTTTTCCTTTGTTTCTCCTTTGTGCCAAGGTCATGCTCCTCAATATCCCTTGAGGCTATTATGCATTTGTTAATAATGCGATCAACATTATCAAAATTGGACTTAAGAGCAACTAGCCCTCTAGGAATGGTATTGGTCTTTAGTTGGATGATGTCCTTGCCAAACAAGGTTTCTTTTCCTTCTATTGTACATACCATTGGCTCCAAATCAATGCACTGATTAGCAAACTCTCTCTTATCTTGTAGAAATCTTTTGATTTGAGTATCACCATCAAATATCTACCAGTGTTTAATGTTGTTAGGGACAGAAGGTCTTGTCAATACCTCAACATCATATTCACAATATGGGGACATTTTACAATTGTAGAACCGAGACCCCAACACTGCAAGCCTATCTGTCAAGTCATTGAATTTCCTATAATGATGCATAATGTTGAATGAATCAAACATCTCAATGAAATCCCAAACTGCATGCTTGTATTGCTTCATTCGTTGATTCTTTGTGGCATACAGTTTTCTGACTTGTTTTACTATTAATTCTGAGTCTCCTTTGACAATGATTTCCTTGAAACCATATTTCAAAGTAATTCTTAATCCCAACAACAAGTGCCTCATACTCAGCAATGTTGTTGGTGCACTCAAAGTTGAGTTTGAAGGAGAAAACAAATTCTTCCTGAACAAGAGAAAGAAGAACAACACCAACACCATTCCCAAACTTGGAGCAAGCTCCATAAAAAAATAGAGTTCAAGGAGAGCCTATATGTTCAAGACACTTGCATTCTTCAATCTTGTGCTCATTTCCATAAGCAAATCCCACAAAGTTTTTACATCAACACTTGTGTATAATACATCGTAGGAGGCATTGTTGGGATCCTCAATAAGGTGCAACATCTTCTTTTCCCCATACAACCTGATAAGGCTAACCTCAATTGTGATGGTAGCATAGGACATATCCATTTGGACACTCCCACCAACAATTTCAGCCCATTTTCTTGATAGTAGCATGCCCCATTTCACTGGGGAATCAACAATGAAAACATCAAGTTTTAAGTTTTTACCTATGTAGGATACAATGTACACCACCAAACCCTTCACACATCCCACTACTGGCACTTATCTGGAGTCCATAGTAGCGCACTTCCCATATGATGTTGTCACTTTGATGTTTAGCTCATTCATGACTTCCAAAGACATGACATTGCATGATGCCCCGAGTTAAACATGCAATTATGCAACAGTCTATCCTTAATGATCAAAGTGGTGAAGAATGGATCCACATTCATCTGAGATTCCACCAAGGATGTTCCCAAGTAGACCTCAGGTGGTTCATCTAGCTCTTATGATGTTGGTGGTGCTTCTGGTTCTTCAATGACTAGTGGGGTCTCCACAATGTTTATGTTTCTACCTAGGGAAGTCTTCTCTTCTTTCAACCCCAAGTATTCAAATGCTCTCTTTTTGTGCTTAGGAATCCTAAGCAACTCAAAAATTGGAACAAAGACTTTGATTTGACTTAGGACTTGGGAAATATCATATGGGGCATTCCTTGGCAAGGCAAGTGTTAGAAGGAAAGCCAATACACTCATTAGGTGGTACAAGAATTTTTGACAACTTGGGCATGAGGAGGGGTGTGATTTTTGTTTGGAATTATAGGGCCCTTAGTAGGTGCCTCCCTTTTAGGGTCCTCTTTAGGAATGTTTGAAAGTAAGGGAGCTTTTGGCTTGGCTTGAGGCCCTGCCCCTTTGACAACCTTACTTCTTGTGTTATATTCCTTCTCTTGAGCAACCACAACATTCAACAAGAACTCTATATCTTCCTCATATGGGATTCCTCCATCATACCTCTTTATCATTAAATCCCATAAACATTCAAAGTTATTATTGGGAAATTCAAAAGCTTGTACAAAATACACTTCTAAAGTATGAGAGAGAGAAAGAATAGGCACCTATGAATGTAGTCCCAAAAAGTGGCAGCGATCGAGCACTTATCACCTCGATTAAAGTTTCCCCTTATTGTGATCTTGTGGAACAACCCATCATGTAGACATCATCATCGTTATCATCATCAGCTCCATATTCTTGTTGATCTTCTTCACAAGGAGCATGGGGCATGAAACATCTGTCACACCAATCAATGACATATGTCTCCTTCAAAATAGTAACTCTGCAACCAAAGGATCGGTATTGTTCTATTATCCCTTGCTTGAGACTATCTATTTCCAAATCCAATAGGTCTCTTGCCTCTGTCATCAGATCTTTGGTGGTTTGTGAACCTATCTTGGCCTTGCTGCTTTTGTTGACCTTGTGAGATCTGTCCAATTCCCTTTTTAGCCCAAGCTAGTTTGTAGGAAATTTCCTTGACAACCCCTGCTAAAGTCTTCACAACTTCTTCCAAATCAGTAGCCTTTCTTGTTTGGGATTTTTCTAGGTTAACCAAATTTACATCTTCCCTCTTTGAAGGCTTTCTAATTTCCTTGATGTTTTTCTCTATTTGTAGAGCTATGGTGAAGGCCTCGCCTCAAATTTGTGGGGTTTTTGTCTCTCAAATAATATGTAGCCTTTTTATCAAATGCATCAAGTATATTTGATCAAACATGACTCAAACACATGGCCTTATCCTATCAGGCAATCTCCTCAAGGTCTTATTAAACCTCCTATTGAAATCATGCACCGACTCATTAGGGTTCTTCTTGATGTTTTCAAATTTTGTTAGAAGAAACCTAGGGTCATTTCTATCACCATACTGCAATCTAAATGCATTACTCATCTTAGTCCAAGAATCAATTGAGTTATCTGGCAATGCTTTATACCAGTCCATGACATCTTCCTCCAAGGTATGGATGAAAAATTTGATATATACATCTTCATGCTCAATCTCAAATTCTTCCATCATATTGATAACAATATTTAGATGCCGATCACCGTAATAGCATTATTTCCTTAGAAATTTGGCATTCTATTCCTTACATCTTCAGCACTACATCTGGATATCCATCCATTCCCAAAACATTTATAGGCCTAAAGGTATTTAAAATAAAAGGGGGTCTAAGAGGGGATAAGGCCATGTTTCTTTGAGGAGGTGACCTTGGAGGGGTGATAAATTGATGAGGAGCAAAGAGTCCTGGAAACACGGGGTATAATTTTCAAGATGTGTATCCCCCAAAGGCCTTACTTCTTTGAAATCCCTATCAACCTCAGAAAAGAAAGGAGTGAGTGTGAAGAAAACCTTTCAAAATAAAATAAAGGCCCCTCTCCAACTAGAGAGTTCAATTCCACAAAGAGGCTACTTGATTCAGAATCACTTGAATTGTAATATTCAATAATAGGCTGGTCACTTTCATCAATAGAGATCCCCTTTCTTGTCTATTGATCTCCAACAACACTCTAGGATTTTCTTCCTTCTGATTTTACTTTTCCTAGCTCTGGAAATAATGTCCTAGTAGGATCCCTAGCAAAGAAAGATCTTCTTCCTTCTAGCTTTGCCAAGATTAGTAAAAAACTCACTTGGCAAAGGTTAAGACATTGGTACTCTTCAATAATCAGATTAACAAGGAGTCGCCACTAAGGATTTCCATCTTAGTTGTGCAGATGCACTAAATATGATCTGTCAAATGTTTGTCAACACTAGAAACTAGAAATGGAGAGACTCTAACTTTTCTCTACCCATATTTACCAAAAAAGCTAGTGCACCATATTTAGAAACTAAAATAATGGCACACAACACTTTTATCATATAATAAGTGTTTGACCGGTGTTTGAATATGCAATCTGCAATCACAATGTCCCTAAGCAACATCGCCACTCATGTTTTGGTACTGAAATTGATTCTCCTTCAAAGTCTGAGCAACATCACTGGTTTGACATGAAACTTAGAGATATATTAGATCATGATGAGTCATTTTCTAGCCGGGGATGAGATCTAACTGGTCCTTTGTCACTCGAATGTGGAGAAATGGATAACACGCTCAAGAGGATTTGAACTATCCTCATTATTTTAGGTTGTGCCTTTCAACCAGGGTAAGAGAACCCTTTTATAGCCTATTATTTATGGAGGGGATGGAGATATCCTTCCCGATGGAGTTGTTTAATAGACCTTGGAGAGAATATGATCAATGCAAAAAAATCTAACTCTCATGAGTTGTCACTCAAGATAATGGAGATATTCTTTGAGAAAGGTTTAAGCTACTAAAGACATTTGGAATCTGATTGTTCTTACATGTTTTGGTAGTAAAAATTATGCATTTGTATAAAAACATGATAAACGAGGGTAGTATGGGTGTGATTAATTTTTTTGATTGAAATTTTGGTAAGAGGTGAAGCAGATAAAGTTTATTCTACCAAATCTTTGAAGAACCTTACAAAATGGAAGGTTAAACCAAAAAAATGCCATAGAACAACTAAAATGTTTCTTTAACTAGAATATGTGCTTCAATGGAGGCATATATTAGCACTCTTTCACATAATATTTGAGATTCTATCATGAAGGCTTGAGTTAGAAAATCCAACAAAGCATCAAGATCTAAGTCAAATCACGCCTAAGGTACACCCAGAGGATTACAGACAATCTCTGTCAACAGATGAAAGAGAAGTGATTTTAAATCATTTATTCCAATCCCAAATTAAAGCTCTTCTGAGAAATGAAATTGTAGATGCCACTAAACTATCACAAGGATTGAGGCCTATGTGATTGAATCAGACATAATACAAGATTGTGACAGAAATAAGAAAAGTTGTTTGCATACACTCAGAAATTAAAAAAACACATTTTGCTCAAGACAACACAAAATAACTCAAATTTGATTAAATCTATCAACAGGGGAAAGTTTCTAGAATAGTCTCAGAGCTTGTCAATGGCTGTACACTTGCAACCACCTTGACATGATCAGATTTAATACAAAAGAGATATACAAGCTTCTCAAATGGCTTCTCAAAATGATGGGCTCTGTCAAGATTTTCTATTAGAAAATTTAGTCTCGGCCCCTCACACTCCAACCCTTTGCATGAAAAATTTGTGCCATTTATAACATTTACAACAGGGACCCTTTTCCCTCCAAAATCTAGACCTTGAGTGCTACTAGTGCTTGCCATGATCACGATCACGATTCTCATAATCATATCTACACAAAATCACCAGGTGCTTGAGGGGGTATATTTCATCGAATACCTCCCGCATTCAACTCTTTCCTATGGTAGATCACTCTTCCTTCAATTTTCTAACCACCTCCACCCCTAATATGTCAAATATGGATCCTTACATGCTCGGGAGAAGAAAAATAGAAAATCTGATCGGGCACGATAGTAAAACCATTTTAATGGCAAAATTCATCTTACTGAGATCTTCCCACCAAACTCATATATCAACATTAACTTACCTCTCTACTTGGAATGTATGAAAGGCCAATAAATCATGGAAACTCGCACTTCCAGATGTGTTTCAGAGAAATGGGGGAAAATCAGATTTCTAATCTCAGCTACCATTGCTCTTTACTTTAAATTTGGGCCATCCACGTGGAAGATTCAAACTTTAAAATAGAATCGGGGCTTCCTTTGAATTTTTACAACTTTTGAAAAAATGGAAAAAAATTCCATTTTTCTCCACACCTCCATCCTCGAGAAATGATCCTAACACGTGTCCTAAGGTGGGCCCCAGTGGAACTACAGCCCAATTATGCCATTTGATCCTCTTTTTGTAAAAAGGAAAATTTTCCAAGTTTCCCCCCATGGCTCTGCCCTTCCACTGTTGACCAGGGAAAAATATTGACTATTTCCCTCATCAAGCTTGTAGGCCACTTTGATGTTTTAATCCTTTTCAAGACAAGAGGAAAAAAATCCAAATTACCTCCGATGGTCCACCTCCCCACCCTTCTGACTTTTCAAACTACCACGTGTCATCATGGCACACATTGAGATGGTCCCAAAAATTTGATACTTTGAACAAGCACGGGTTCGCCACATGTCTTGGCCCAGAAATTTTTTTCTAAAGGCTTGAAGCTCAGCGGAAGGCTCCATGTGTCATGCTCTAAGGTAGTCTCCCTTGGATGTTGAAAATTCTAAACAAAATGTAGAGTGAGTGGAGGCCTCCACATGTCCTCCTGGCGCTTCTTCAAAATGGTACCCAAAGCAGAGACCCTGAATGAGCGTGGGCTCGCCACGTGTCACTATGGTACTCCTTCAAAAACCTTAATGATTTGGTGGGGGCATGCTCCCACTTCAAAATTTTATTCTATTTTTCCAAATGGACAAAACATCCAACTTACCTCCGAAGGCCCGCATCTCTACCTTTTAACTTTTCCATGTGTCCTCCTGTGGGGTCAAAGTGAGACTTTTGCTTGCCTCTTAAACTTGCTCCAATCGAGCAGTGGGGCCGCGGGGTGGATTCAAACTTTTGAAAAATTAACCAATAAAAAAAAAAATTCAAAAATAGACCCACCATGCCACATCCAATCGAAGAATCCACGTAAGCACCAAAAGAACCAATGAGAATTAAGCATGGCCCCGAGACCAAATTTTTCCTTTTTCCCAAAAATCAAAAAGCAATAAGTTAAAGCATTTTCCCCCGCCCCTATCTAACCAAAATAATTCACGTGACCACCAAACGTTGAGGAATAAATTTGACAGGAAAAATACACCCATCAGACCGTAAGAATACAAAAATCACCATTCATGCCCAAAACTCGATTTTTCGCTAAGGATGAAAATTTCTTTTGAAACAAAAATGAGTGAATCATGGTTCGAGCATATTTTCAACCATGGATTTTGATTTTCAAAGGCATAAAAATATAGATTAACCATTCTTGAGCTTTCATGGTTGAGGAAAAAATAGGAAAAATGGCAGAGCCCGCAAATTTTGAAGAAATTGGGGCAAAACAGGGTAGAATCGAAGAATTTTTCAAGGAGGGACATGACAATGGATTTTTGCAAACAACTCAAAGAATTTCAAATGGGTCAAAACAAATTTAGCACCAATAGGTCATATACTATCAAGTTCAAAAGGCATATAGGCATACATACAATTCCATGCACATAGGCATACAAAAACAAAATTCATGTAAGACATATACATATTTCCTAATCATAAAAATCTATCCCTCTCTTGGCCTTTCTCGAATAATGACCTCTCTTACATGAAGATGGATATCTATGAGAGGAATTTGGATTGTTTATGCCCATGGTACAAGTCCTCTTCCACTCAAGACTCACCTATTAGTGAAACCGTAAATGAAACAATGTTTTTTTTCAAAACTTTATTTATATATGTTTTCAACATGTATTTAAGACCATGCTAATGAAATTATATACATAAATACATACACATATCGTAATCTCTCGGTCACATTGAATCTACATCTCACACTCAGATGAGTCATCGCATTAACTCTGGAGAACAAACGGGGTATCAAAATCATAAGCTCGAGGAGTCTACGCCCTCGAAGTCAAAATGGAAGGGTTGAAGTTCCCTGCATACACATAAGATCACAAAATAAAACATCAAAATTAGCTAAAATAAAACTATGTTAACAATAATGTTTTTGAATGCAAATCAAAAAATTACACCAAGTACATGTATGTGTAATGACAATATTTTAACTAATTTTATCAATATACAACTATTTTTTACCACACCATGCCTGTGAATAAAATGAACAAGGATGCTACCCATCACATGTAACTCCTGCGTATACACAATGAAGGACATTATTAACATAATTTAATAATTCTACAATGAAGGACATTATTAACATGTAATTTAACATAATATGAATTGCACGAGAAATATAACAAAACTACATGTCATTTTAATACCTCAGTGAGTTCTTTATGTAGATGAAATCAGAGCGGTAACACCTTTCTCTACTCTTTGCAAAGATGGTAAGGATTCTAGTTAATTCATCACCTTTTTCAAACATATATCATGTCAAGTTAGTTGAACATACAAGAACATACATATATTTGAGTTCAATATATATTTTTATATATATTTATATATATATATATATATATATATATATATATATATATATATATTCATACATGAAAATTTTACACAATTAACATTCTAAATTACCTCTATGAATGTATGTGTAGGCATGGTGCTCGCAGCCTATGGTTAGGATGATGACGCCCCTCCCGCATGTTGTAATATCAATACATACATGTACAAATACAATTATTTCAAAAATTTAACATATATAAGTAAATCGATTGCTCGATATTTTTGTAATACACATAATATAATATAATAAATACCTATGAAGGTGATGCCAATGATTATAATCCAAATGTCTCACTCAAAAAGGCATCTCACATAGTGGCATTATTATGTGCACCACCAAAGTGGAAACTCCACCAAAACTAGTATACATGAAAGTATTGTCCTCCTCATGCCCCAAACATATGCTACCACATGTTGAGAAAAGATGTGGCCTCATACTAGTACTCCCTGAAGGAATACTCTGTGTACCTCCACAAAAATTTGGATCAGAAATCTCCCTCATATGTCAAACAAGGGTATCATATATCCCCCAAAGCACATGGAGTGTATCAATATCTATTGTCTTCTTCACTATTAAAGTGATAGTCTCATGGTGAGGGTCTTCATGTGAGGACTCTACCTTGCTAAATAGGTGCACGTTGTGCACCTAGTTGATCCTGTGTAGAGCCTTTTCCTTGGCCTTGGAAATCCTAGAAATCAAAGTAGTTTGGGATCTTGCTAAGGATAAACATGTAATAGAGTTTCCTCAAAAAGTATAGTGGCACCTCATTGTTATTGCAAGGTGGAAAATAAAACACCATCCACCATCGGTCCCAAAAATTATTTTTAATCAAAACATTATTGCACCAGTGGATGGGAAACCATTTGCATGACAACAAAATAGGAAAATTGGTTTGGGGGTCCGTGAATAAGGCACATATGAGGTATTTTGTAATTTATTTTTTCTTTACATCTGCATATGACAATTTTTTGGAATAATAAACCCTACAATGCTCTCTATAAGATGTCCAACAATATATTTGACATGTTTCCATGTCAACTTGAGCCACTAATTCCTCCAATGTGTTTGAAAGAGATGCACGTCAGGAATTGTAGAATGTGAATCCCTCATTTTTTGATTAAATCCTCAATTTCAATCTTGTTTTCCACTATATGGGCTGCTAAATCTTCTTGACTTCTTGGGGATGTTGAGAAACTATAGGAGGGCTAGGAGGGATCACAAGAATTACAGGGTTTGGTTGTGGTTGATTGCATTGACATGGATCTGTAACAATAAAAAATATGTATTCAATTAAAATTCTACTTTATAATTAGAAAATTTTAATGAAATTTCGAGAAAATAATTATGCCTACCTCTTCTCCATGGTGCCATTGTTGATTATGATCTTTGCAGAAATTCTCAAACAATAATTTGAGAGAGAGCCAATAGAAAAATGATTCACGAGGGCATAATTTTTCTATAAAAATGATGTTTGGGGGCAATTGAAATGGATAGGGATCAATCTGCTTTTTGGTTAATAACTTAACATAACGTGTACATGTTATAATGCATACATGTTATAGGTTTGTGAATTATCAAACCAAATAAATTATAACATGATCGCATTATTACAGAATGCATCCGTATTTTGTTTATTTTTGGGTTTTTGTCCACTTTTTGGCCCCCATATTGGTGCACTTACCCAAAGGATATCCAACACATGTCATTGCCTACAAGTAAAAGAGACATGCATTCTTTCTTTTTCAAGGTCAATTTCTTATGGTGCTTTGTTCCTCAATTTCTAAATTAACCAAACACATAATAGTTATGATGAAGCCATAAGCCGTTTCATGTTAAACAAAGAAGGAAAGATGACATGTGATGTAATAAAGGAAGTAATGAAAAAATCCTCTACTCGAGTGCTGACCCAATTTTGACAAGTACTTCATCCTATATTGTTATGCTTCAGAACATACCATATTAGCCATCTTAGTGCAAATTAATGAGGAAGGTATCAAAGCTCCCATATCCTTCATGAGTGTGCCATTGAAAATTCATGAAATGAAGTACAATTAATTAGAGAATCATGCTTATGTGGTGGTCAAGGAAGTAAATAACTTCAGATTTTACATCCTCAATTCTCAAACCATATTCAAGGTACTAGGATATACCATAAAATCCATCCTTACTCATTAAGATCTAGGATCCGAGAAAGGAAACCGAGTAGCAAGAATTTAGGAGTAAGATTTAGAGATGAAGTTGTATGTACCCAAAATTTTAGGGTCTTGCACCACCGAACGATGTTACACATGCCCCAATGATGATATAGGTAGCCTCGCAAGGTGTATGAGATCCAGAGAATCTCGCAAAGTATATGTTATCATCCTAAATGCTTTATTCAAGTTCCTTGTGCTTTTTTATCCCTTGCCCCCTTTTTCTTGGATTTTTGATCTTCATTAACGAAATTGCCACCCGCCAAGGTGGCGGTCTCGTGATCACCACCTGCCAGGGCGGCGGTCCTATAACCACCACCCGCTCAAGGCGTGATTGTTCACGCATTTTCTAGCACGTTCCTTTGATCGTGACTTGCATGAATTTTCAATATTTACAAGCTTTTCTCAACCGCCTTAGCTTGTATTTATGTTTTTGGTTCCTTGTAATAGCGTTTATCCATTGTTTAATGGTAAAATAGTTCCATTCCAAGTTACCCTTTGGTGAATGGGAATTCTATAAATAGCTAGTTTGTTTTCAAACAAATGGCCCCTCATCCTCTCAATTCTCTTGTTCAGTTTTTCAATTCCTTGCTTAGGATTTTGTTAGTTTCAGGTTTTTCTTCCATTGTTGGCACTTTGGAGGTCATATCATCTTCTTGCTTGAGGTCTTGTTTCATTCTTTGCTACATAATCGAGTTTAAAACATAGACTAACTTCATTTCTAGACTAGAATTCATTAAAGTTGCAGGTTTTGTTTTGTCACAAGGATAATTTATCAAACTCTCGGTACACTTGTGTTGTATTCCCACAATAAATCCCACTAGGAATTACATAGTCAAGCTCTATTCACTTGCGCTATCCCTCTCCTACTCGCATTATATTTGGTTTATATCCAAAGCTTCCATTATTCAATTGTTATCTTCTGTTGATACTATCATATACACACTTTCTGGATTCACGAGGACATGAAGGAATGAGGAGATCACACTGTGGGGATGAAATCACACACAACTAAATTTACCACTGTTCTGTAAATGCCAGGTTTGAGCTATCAAAGTTCTAGTTTCAACATATCAAATAGAGTAGTGAATTATCTTATTTCAGTCAAAAGCTTGTTCTCGATATCACCAGGGAAGCTGTGGGGATTGATAGTTTCTGAGAAACTGTGATTCATTCCTCACTTCTAAGGTAGAATCAAGAGTCTTTCAATTTAATATATTTAGTTAGATATTTAGTATAATATCACAATTGCATAGGAAAATAGCCATATCAGGCTACTTTGTTTGTTTTCATTTGGTTTCTAGATTAGTTGTCCATTTTATAGATATACTAGAGTAGCTGCTCTTTAATTTCATTGAAATACATCATTGAAAAATACAAAAATAGTAGGATACTTGCATAGTGTAAATACCTCTTTTGTAATCAGTTTATTTAATGTTAATTAGAAGTTGAATCATTTTGTATGACAATCACAGGACCTAGAGAGCCTAGAGAGTATATATTTGAACCCATAGTGCCTCAGCCAAATCTACCCACGACTTTAGCTGATATAGATCAGGACCTTAGGATACAGGTCTTTCGAGCCACAACAAACTTACAAGTAATTAGTGAGAAACTAAGAGGATTGAATATCGAAGACGACAAAGCTTACACATTCTGGTCAAACCATCCGAATTATAGGTTGCCTTGATAAAACACCTGAATGACTGTGCAAGGGTTCGAACGAGAACAAACATTTGGTTGCGATCCTTTGGTTCGTAGCCTAATGCATGAGACCTCCTCGTTGATATAGAAACTAGCTTATGCATCCAAGTTTCGAACACCTGTTAGGTACTCTGAGAAAATCATACAACTTCTAGTTCTAAATGTAGAAGCTGAAAAGGCATATGATTATTGGATAGTCGGAAGAAGGGATTGATTCTTCACATGACCATAACAGGTCCTCAACAACCACAAACTCACGGTTGTGATCCCCAAGTCCCACAACCCAACAGGCCAACAAACTAGTCAAGTATTGACATCGGCTTGCAAACACTGGTATTTAGATCCTCACCACTCCCACCAGATATCATCACACAATTCTCCGTATTAAACATAGAAGCCAATCAATCCAATATTTTCTGGGCTAGACTAGAGAACCACCCATAGCTAACCACAAAATCCACTAAAACAACCTACCACCACTTTTATGACCTTGTCTGGAGATATATACGAAGCTCCCACAGGTCACTTCCCACGTATCCAACAACAAAGAAACAATATCTTGACAGAGCTCGACATTGATTGGAGCCTCTGAGCAGCCATTATATCCAAACAAACCATTACACTAATTCAGGTTAGGAGAGCCTTCTTCGAATTAGATTCATAGATTCCATTATTGCGTATTAAGGATATAAGATTACCTGATTAGCTTGTCTATATCTATTCACATCCAACATTCACCAGCTATCTCGACATGACCTCAGGAGGTCGGGCATGAGGAAGAGGTACTTGTAGATTCTCATGCTTGCATGTCATTTTTCCATCATACGAAGCTTTCTAGTTTGATGAAATTAAATGGTTTGTGCAGATTTATGGTGGAGATGAGGCTCTCAAATCTCATCATAGTGAAAAAGAATGATCTTTTTCTAAGTGCTTCAATGACTTTCCTCGGGTCATTTTTGTGACCACCACAGATGAATGGTAAGCGCACATCACTTACTTCTTGACCTATGGTGCATGCCCTCCCCACGTAGATTAAAAGAAACAAACCACTCTCAAGTTGAAGGCAACCAAGTATGTCATTTGGAATCACACTCTCTATAAGAGATAATTGGATGGTTATTTCCTCAAGTGTATGGACAAGGCACAAAAGAAAAACTTCTGAAATCATACCATGATCAAGTTTAAGAAGGACACCTCTCAAAAATGGTGACAACCCATAAAATCCTCTATAGCAGAGATACATTGGGTTCAAATCTATTTGTAGATGCTCAAGAATGGGTATCCAAATGTGAAGCATGTCAGTAGTTTATTAGCATATTATATCTTTCCACACTTACTCTCGGGTCGATGATGATTGAAGAACCATTTCAATAGTGGGTTCCTGACTTCATTAGATTCCTAAATCCTCATTCAAGTGTAGGTCACTCCTAAGAGTTCACAACAATGGACTATTTCATGAAATAGGTGGAGTCCATTCGAGAAAAATAAGCTAACACCGAAATAGTTTACGGTTTCATCAAGGAGATCCTAAATCCTCATTTAAGCACGGAGTCACTCCTAAGTGCTCATAACAACGGACTATTTCATGAAATGGGTGGAGGCCATTCCAACAAAACAAGCTAACACTCAAACGGTTTGTTATTTCATCAAGGAGAATATCATTATTCGTTTTGGTGTACCTCAAAAGATCATGGTGGAAAATGCCACATAATTCTCTTCAAAAGATCTAACTAATTTTTCTATGGGTATGGAATCTCACAATCACACACATCTAAATATTACCCATAAGGGAATCATCAATCAAAGTCAAGTAACTAAATCATTGTCACCATTATCTAAGTTGGTAAAAGATAATAAAAGGGACTAGCACAAGAATCTATATGATACGTTTGTGGGAGGACATGATAACAAAAAAATGGCCATAGGCATGGTTTGAGAAATGTAAAGATATCGGTGATGATGTTGCGATGGTTAGACAGAATCCTTGAGTTGTATGCACATTCCTCACGTAGACAAGGTAGAAGCTGCAGTGACATGATTCGAGAAAAGTGTTCAAAGGACTTGATATTTCCCAAGTTCTGGAATTAATTAGAGAATAGTCATGTATCGAGGCAAGGTCGGTGGGATAAGTTTATTCATTGGCATAATTTTCCTCTCTCTTGTTTCTCTCTATTATTCCTCCCCTTTTAATCTCTCTTCTTGTCCTAATTCTTCGTTGGGGTTACACTTTTTCATAATGCCTTATTTTGTAATTAAAAAAGTAACTTTAAGTTTTTAATGTAATAATTCACCTTTATTTTATAAAAAAGAAGTTAAATATACCTAGGAAGGTGAAAATTTTCAAGGCATATGAAAATTCTTTAGGAGGGTAGGCGAAGATTCACTTCTCTTTTGATAAATTGTAAAGGCCTCCATTTTCCAAAGGGTGGTAATTTTTGTGAGTTCATGAGAGAGTGATCCTTGTGAAGAAACAAAGAGATAACAAATTCTTCTACTTCCCACTTTTGCATTCTTCCATTCTTGCTATGTACAATTTCTGCTCAAGCATCAATACAAGAAGAAGGATTTTATAGCCTTTTTTATTGGGGGATTTACTGATACTTTCTGCTCATAAATCCTATGTTTCCATTTATAGCATTGTTTTCTTCTTATTTATGTGTGTTAGAAATTTTTGATTAGTGGGCATGGGAATCCGATTTTCTACCTACAACATTAATTCCTCTCCCTTTTATCACTCCATTTCCCACTCTCCAAGCAAAGTCATATCTAACAAGTAATATTTATCTTTTTGTAGGGTTAATGGAGTGCCCCTATTGGATCCCGATATAAACGCAAACACAAAAGCCACTTTTCACGTGGATGTAAATACAGAGCTGCATCATTCAAGTAGAGGGACTTAGATTCCCAAAGTGTTGGCAAGAAGTCCATAGATTTTTCTGCCTGACAAATTTTCTCGCCAACACCCTCCCACCTAATATGTGCTTAATATAGTTTCAAAACATTAAGCCCTTTGCAAGAAAATAATTTTTAACCTTGAAGGGCCTCGTATATTTGGGGGAGAAGGGAATATTAGGATCCATGAAATTTTCACAGCATACATATTGGAGAAGACATGTTTGGTGTAGTATCTTGCAGGCATCCCATAAAAAAATATAAGAATAATTACAAGTGTAACTAGCTTTGAGACCATTTGTCTTGAGTATAATTATGTATAATTCATGAACTCTACATTTGGGATTGTGTCTACCTGACAAGAAACCTTGTTCATACAGAATTTCAAAGCTTATATGCGCAAGAACTATTCATGTGCTCCTTATTGATAAATATGTGAAGCCCTTTGATACAATAATACATTGACATAAATGCAACCTAGAGTTCCATACAAATTAGATCGAGAATTGTGCCCATTTTGAGAAGGATGATCCAAGAGGAAGTAGAGGAATGGAAAAAGGTATTTCTTGCAAATATTCTAGGAAGTGTTCAAGGATGATGAGACATTGAGTAAGACTATTATGGCATCATTGAAATCTAGGATGATTGGATTTTTCTAAATAGTAATACACCTACTAATCTGTAATGATTTAACACTCATGGTTATACCTTCATATTCCACCTCCTTGTACCTATTTGGACATCTAAATTGACGTTACCTTACTCCCATTTTTATTTTGTGACTTCATAATCAAAATAAAAAGACAAACAATGTTCAAAAGTACTATCACAAAAACAAATCCAATGCACATGCTTTGGTAGTATGTTGGAAAAGGTAAAATGATTGGGTTGGACACCTATTGCTCATTTTTGGTAAAATAATGTTAATGTGTGGGAGTAAATCCATGTCGTTAGAAAGTTACAATGTTTATTCCATAAGATAGAAATATTATTCAATCAAACACTTTGCATGCGAAAAACAAATTAATGGAAATTTTGAAATTGAGAAAATATAAAAATGATCTCAATTACGAGTAGTTTAATAATTATATGCATAGGGCATAAATTCAATTACTCTCTACGCATCACGCTTTCCATTCGATGACGCTTTGATGTCAACTTATGAATAATTTTTCTATTATAATAATGAGTTAAAAATTTAATATATTAATATAAAATTATATTTACCTTCCAAATGTGTATAATACCCCAATCTTAGCACTGGGAGAGTTGGTATTTAAATAATTCAAGAGAATTTTGGGGTTAGATTTCTTGCGTGGAGATGCCCCAACAAATAATTTGAGGGAATTATTATTAGAATTATGGAATCCACGTGGACTTCCTCCATTTCCCTATTTTGACACATATTCTAACAACCCATTCATATACAACAATCATATTTTATTTAATAACTAAAAATATTAGTTAAAAGAAATGACGAAATTTGAAAGGAACAAAAGGCTAACTCTTTTCACTCACAAGTAAGAAAAATATCTCTCATGAACTTACAAGAATACAACCCACTAGAAAAATTTCATAATTAGAACCTCATTGAATGAGGAGTTCATTACAATTTATAGAATTCGGATGTCTCTTTGCCTATCCCCCATTGACCCTTCATATGCCTTGAAACTTTTCACATTCCTAGAAAAACATTAAGTCCCCTTTTATAACTTAAGAGGGACTTATAACATTCAAAATGTATTCATTAAGGAGTTATGAAAAATTTCAACCTCAAAGAAGAATTAGAATGTGGAGGAGAGAGAAAGTGGGGGGAGAAGAGAGAATGAAAAGAAGGACGTTGTTCCTGATGAAGTCCACTCATTCTAATCATTAGAAAGATCATAGGAGATGAAACTATGAATCTCTAAATCCTTTGGCCCCTAAAAAAATCCTTAAGAGTTCCACTCAATGTCGAATTGTTCCCTATCTCATGCCGATGAGAATATACCCACTCCTTTGAATTCCTTGTTGTGAATGATTCACTCATGTTTTGGACAAGTTACCACCGATGAGAAACTGTCTTTTAACAACCTACGAACTCCACAAACTGAGTATTTACAAACACTGTTGAGTTATCCCAATGGTGACCATGGGCATTACTCATGGAGATCCACTTCAAAGAAGTTGAGGATAGAAAACTCCCTCCCGTGACGACCCTTTACAATGTTGTCATATTTTTCCAACATGTCTTACAAAATGATACATTTTTCCATACAAGTGCTAAGTACCAATGATAAATAACCGAGAAAAACTATGATTGGTTCTTCAACACTTGCTATTTTTAGCAAGTGTGAAAGTTCTTCTCCGACCTTCAACTACAACTACCAATTTGAATGTTCAGTTCTTGGAATGACCCTTTTGTGAAATTCACCCTCTAGAATGACTTACTATTTTTAGTGAGTGCCCAAAAGAAACTTACTATTTTTAGTAAGCATGAAAATTTGACTCTTTCAAACCTTGAATGGATGTGGAAACTTGACATATTTATTCTCCTATGTTCTCCTCACCTTACGGACAAGTTTTCTATTTTTTGCGAGGTTCTTGTGAGACCACTTACTATTCTTTGTAAGTTTCACCTGGACCAAGACAACCATTCTGATGATTTTTTCCTACGATACCTCTTACGTGTTCACTACCTCTTTCAAAGGTTCTTGGGTTGGTTAATTTCTCAAAATAGCAATCCCCTATGCAGAAGACCTACTATGTTTATAAAGTGAGCTTCTAGTGGTTGGATCAAGGCAGAATGAAGTTTTTCGATATGGGTTTTTTTCAAATATCACCCTTTTTAAATTTTAGACTTACCGATCACCAGTTTGGGAGATGTAAAAATTTTAAATTTTTGACATGGTGGTAGTTTTGGACATGGCAGCCATTAACAAAGCTTGAAAGTTGCAGGTTTATTTTTCTTCTCTATTCACGAAAAAAAATCACAATTTTTTGTGGGTTTTTTTCTTGTTCTTCTGGTGAAATTTATCTTCAAACCGATTTCCTTTTTGACTCGAAATCAAGTTTTTTTCCTCATTGGGCCGAGAGGAAGATTTATTCACTGCGATAAATTAATGTACTCGAAGGGAGATTTGTAAGTAAGGTTTTCATGGCATTTGAGAATAAATAACATTGAATAAAATCGTTCTTCTTTTCATGCACCTGTTTTCAAGATATGTCCAGATCTTCATCTCACAGCAATGGAGGTTTCTGGGTGAATTTCTTTGTTCTTCTCCTTTTGTTCTTCAATCCTTTGACTCTCTTGATCAATATTACCTCTAAGACCTATGTATCTCCACCGAATGGAATGTTTTTTTTCCATGTTGGAGCTGGTTCGGAGCAGCAATGGTGGACTGGGTGAAGGCAAACACATAACTATGGCAGGATATGAACTTATAAGAAGCGACAACGGGAAAGATAGTTGAGTAAATTTTTTAAAATGCTTTAAAACTACATGTCAGGGGTGGGGTGCATTTTTGTGTCCCTTAAGCATTAAGGAGCTATAGGGACATCAAATTTCATGATGTGCCTCAGTGCAACACTTGGCGAAAATCCAACGGTCAAGTCATTAAGGCTTAAAACTTGAGAGAAGCACCGAAGGGTCAGTAAATGGTCGTATGAGGAACCAAAAGGCATTGCTTGGGCTTGGAATGTTTTCATATCCCCTATGTCCCTTAATCATTAAGGTATATGAGGGTCATCAATTTTCATGGTGCTCATAGTGCTGACACTTAGCAAAGTTCCAACGGATGTCCATTTGGATCCACTAGCTCTTGGGGGCTAGAAATTTGCACTGAAGAGGGTCACATGGATGACCTAAGAGCTTCTTGGTCTCTGGGAGAATTTTTATGTCCCTCATTTCCCTAAGCATAAAGATATATAAGGGTCATAAATTTTCACGATGCGCCTAGTGTTGATGCTTTTCACGATCTGAGCGAGTGAAGGGATGAGCTCCGATAAGCACACGATGCGTCAAAATTAGTAGGAACTTGACAAGGTTATAACTTGAGCTCTGGGTGTTTGTTTGAGTCCATTTTTTTAAACCACATGTTTCGATGAGATGAACATAGAGGCAACCCGCCCTACTGTTGGGCATGTTTTGACACGTTTTCGGGCCCTAAATCCGCCATCTTGAGGCTGAAAATTAAGATTTAAGTTATAGTTTGGTTTTTTCCTATTTTTGGGCATTAGTTAATTTTATTCTATTAGTTGCATTATGAGTTAGAAATTTGGAAATTCCTCTAATTTAGGGATGTAGAATATGTGTGGAAATTTTTGTGCCCATGTGAATAAGCATGCAAACTTACTAAGAAACATTGTAATTCATTAGTCGAACAAAGAAGGAGATCTATTTTCTTTTGGAGTTCATGTTATTTGTAGTATATAATGTATGTTCATAATTTGGCTACATTAGCACTTCGAGGCTGGCGGTGATACGGGAGGTTCTATGTGTGACCAAATGGATTATTTGGGTTGGGTGAATTTTAATGTCCTCATTTCCTTTATCTTGAGGGACAAAAGCGACATGAAATTTTTCTAGGCTCCTAGAGCTGACACGTGTCCTCTTTGAAATTTGACTAACTACAAGAAGCTATACCTTGAGTGCAACTTGAAATGACAATATCTTGAGCTCCTGATGTACTTTTTGGTTAAATATTATATTAAATTTATTTAAAATGGCCTTATACATCTAATGGTGGGATCCTCAAATCTTTATTCCTCCATTTAAGCCCTGAAAAAGTAGATTTTTGAGATGGATCCTAGATTGAGCCTTGAAAAACCTAGATATAAACCTATTTTTCCAACATGTTGTGAACAATATGATTTCACCATATTTTAGATATTTTAATTTCCTTCCTAAAGATGTCTCGTTTGGCTCCTAACTCCATCCAGATCTCTCATAATCACTTCTCGAAGCTTAGTAGCTCTTTTGGCCACGTGCACTACTTAGGTCAGTGAACCTTATTTTTGATGAAACTACCTCAACTCTTCCAAATCCTTCATTAATATTCCTAAATAAATTCCATGGTCTTATTAGGTCTTAAATTCACATCCTTGTTTGATTTTTCTCCTCGCCCCTGCTCCGGGGGTTGCATAGGTCTTTGCGAAGGCGGTGGTAGCCCTTGCCAATCCGCCCAAAAATAGTAGTTTTCAAGAACTCCTAAAATCACCTAGCGGGTTGAATGAAATTTCCTAATTGACCTAGGGGGATTGATTTAAAATCCATTGGGAGGTCATGAGACTGACTTGGTAGACCTAGGGTTCCTTAGAAGGGTAAAACTTGAAAGTTTCGACACAGGGTTATCGTTGTCATGCTAAAAAATTATCAATTTTCTCATTGCACATTTTCATGACAACAGGTTTTAATGAGGAAATTTAACTATTAACAATACTTATAATCATGCCACCACTCCTATAATTATTTATAAAGGATTATATTAGTTAGTGTGAGCCATACGTGTTTACGATATCATGTTAAAGAAAACTTGAATCACATTTCAAAATATTTCAAAATAGGAATATAAATTATCATCATATGTTTTGGTGTTGAACACTTAGGGTTGGGTTTATAGCTTAAGATTTCTTATAATTTTGTTTTCAATGTATTGTCACTATTGTAAATTTATTTCCAAAAATATCTCAAAATTTACAAAAAATCAACATGTTATTATATTGTTTGATGGCATATTTTCTTTTAAACACCACCATATAAGGGTTTAGGTTTTAATGAGGAAAGTAAAGTATTAACAATATCGAAAATCATGTTACCACCCCTAAAATTTAATGTAAGTGATTATGTTAGTGAGTTAGACCCATTAGTGTTTACAATGTCATGTTAAAAAAACTTGAAACATGCTTCAAATGAATATAATTCAAAATTGGAATAAAAATTATCATTGTATGCTTTCATGTCGAATACTTAGGGTTTATATCTTAGCATGTCATATAAGTGTTATTGTCTATGTATTTTTGCATCATTATTTATTTTCAACAACTATCTCCAAAGCTATGAAAAAATCTATATGTTTTTGATAATGTTTCTTGGCATATTTACTTTTGAACAACACCATATAAGGGTTTAGGGTTTAATAAGGAAAATAAAATAATAGATTTCAATAAATTACAAATTACTCACACTCAATGTTGAACTAATTTCTCACTCATGTTTTAGATTAGTGACATGGTAACAAAAGAATAAATAACTCCAATAATGATAGTGTTTACAGCTACCTCTAGCTGAAATGATGATGGACATGAGAAAAAATATCCTCTTCATAGAGAACTTGATTACCTACACAACAAAAAGAAACTCAAAAAAATGGATTGGTAGATAGGATGATGGGTTTCCCAAAAACGTTTTCTGGAGAAGTGAAAACATCATAGGATGGATGTTTATTTGACCATGATTGTCGTTAGACCAAAACCCATAGGTTTTAGTCTCCACTACAATCTAAAGAGTTAGGATCTACAAGAGGCGATTAGTGTATGTCACAAAACTCATGAGGAGCCTTTGGAAACACATGCCAACAATCTCCCCCTTAGTGTTACCCAAGTGAGTTTTGAACTCGAGACTTTTTTATCTCGATACCATTTTTTGGATATCACAAGCACCGAGAGGATTGAATCGGTGCAGATCAATCTTTCAACCTTTAATATTTCTTGACTATAAACAAAATTCAATCCGTGAAAAAATTATAATGCATGCAAGAAGACAAGTACACAAGACACCAAATTTATAGTGGGAAACCCTTAGAGGGGGAAACCCCACTTTAAATCATAGATTTTATTAGGAGCACCAATTCCCTATTTATAATGATCTCCTTTTTGGTTGAGAACCCACTCAACTTTAGAAGCACCCACTTCCTAGTCCTTCTAACACCCACTGGAAGGTTTCTAAGCACCCACTAGGATAGTTTAGCAAGCTAAAAATTGTAAGGAGCTCCTACCCCTGTAATCAAGCACCCTAGGAAAAATACAATAATTATTTTATACCTTGATCATTTGGCTTCTAGTTGCTTACTCAAATGATCATGATCACCTTGCTAGCTCACTATCTTCTGCAATTTCACCATACTTCTTGTTAAGTTTTTATAAAGCCCTCATTAATGTCTCTCTCTATCTCTTTATTTAGTGTTTTCTTATCTTCATCATATTTATTTCTTTCATATCTGATTTACCAATCTAATCTTTAATTTCTCTCCAAATCATTCATTACATATCTATCTTCTTAGCTCACTTTGAGTCATTTAGCAACCACACAAAAACAATTTCAATCTATGTATATCAAGTCTACCTACAAGTCACTCCAACATAACATTTTCTCATGACTTGCTATATATCACAAAATTACTATTAAAGGATACACTTAACAATCATGAATCAATATACCTCTCTATTATATTCTTTGAGAATCATAAATCCACTTCTTGATCATACATTCACTATCTCGGTTGCATGTATCTTCAACCCTCTCAGATTTCTTGCAACCTTTGTTTTACCGTATCATTTTCATCATTTTCTTTGACTTTATTATAAATCTCTCTTTTTTTGTCTTTGTCATACCTCTTTGTGCACTCTCATCTATCTCCTCATTCTCACACATAAAACCAAAATGAAAAAACTATCATGAAGTAATTCAACCATTTACCTCTTGTCTTCCAAACCTTTTAACTTCTCATTTTGGAAATTTGAGTTCACACTGACTCGTTTTTTAAGGAGTTCCAAGAAGGAACTTAAGTGTTTGTACTTCCTTTTCAAATTCTATGACTTTTTCTCAATATATTTTTTCGCATTTGAGCAACTCTATATATTCACTTCCAAGGATCATTATTGAACTTGAATTTTCATTTCACTGTTTTGTAATATGAAGGGATTTCAAATTGAATGAAAGAGATTTGAATCTATCTCTTCACCTTATAACTCAACCCGGAGGGTGCTTTATGCATATAGGATAAATTTGAGCTCTTCAAACACTTAGTAATTCTTTGAATTCCATTTTTGACTTCAAGATATTTTGATCAACCATTTGAGCCTAGAACACTTCACCTTTCCAATCTTTATGAATTGAAAAATGCTTCACTTATGGTGTATTTAGTCTTGTTCACTCTTGAAGTGTTGTTTTCTTCTCGAGTTAGAGATAGGAAAAATCACGGTGGAAATTTATATATGTTTTACTATATCCTCATAGCATGTTCAACTACCAATGAACTTGAACCAACAAGAGCATGAATTCTAACACAAAAAATTACGTTGAAAGAGTATGAGATACCCATTTCTCACATCAGAAGATGATTGTCATGGTTTCCATATTTTCTGCTAATGATATATCTTTCCACTCTTAATGAAATGCTGTCAATTTTTTGAAAATGACTGATAATGCCCTCTCAGAGATAGTTCTAATATTTCATGAGATTTGGTTGGATAACAAGGAAGATTCGAGCAAAAGGGTTATTGCTCAAAACCCTAAATCGGGGTTAAGAGGATTGTGAAGTGCAAGGGTATATATATTTAAGCCTCTCACAAAATTTTGATTTAAATCCAAAACCTTAAATAACATGTAGAGTCATAAGGATGTAATTCATATTTTCATCCTTGTGAGAGTTTTAAGTTCTTCATATTTAGCTCCAAGATGTTAAAATTTCGGTGCAGGGGTTGTACAGTCACTTTTTATTTAGCAAGAACACTTTACACTATAGCCCTCAACTTATTATCCAAAGAAATAGAAACATTGAGTAGATAAATTGAAGCTATAAAAAACTTCAAAAGAGGGAAATATTACTTATTTCAATTTAATTTTTCACATTCAATGGAAAGCAACTCGGTTGTATGCCCGAGTGTAAGCAATTCAAGACTCCAAGAGAATAATAGGATAATTTTACACCTTGACACTCATCTACCAACAATTTTAACTAAAAAAATACCTTGAAAATAATTTTAAATGATGTTTGAACTCTTTTCTACAATAACTTCTTCACTTTTAAAGTCTTGTTCCAGGTTGTACTAGGAGTAATCATCCAAAATAAGTCCAAGACTCTAACTACAACATGCCACTTCAGGAGATTTTGACATTTCAAATGCCATATCAGGTTTAAAACATCATAAATGCACTGAATAGGCTTTAAGGGTGATCAAGAAAAAAATTTGAAATCAATTTCACCTTTTGATCCCATTGATTTAGGACAAAGTCCAAGAGAAAGAAAAACAACTTCACTGAAATGCTCATATCTTTTCAAAAACATGTCCAAGTGACTTGAGACACTTTGCACTAGCTCAAGCTTGGAATCCAATTCAAAAATTCCATATATGATTTATATTAAGGAGACACTATATTTTCTCTTGACACCTAAGAAGCAAGAGGTCTCAAAATGCATTTTTCAAAGAAAGTTGTTTTAGAAAAACTCGAATAACTCAAAATCCCCATTACAGAATCTGATGAAATTTGATATGGAGAATTGGAATACATCCTTATACAAATTTCATGTTTTTTTTAGTCTTAGGTTTTCTTGTGAATTTCTGACCAATCCCATTTGCATTCAAGAACAATTGTGTTTATCAAGAGCAATTTTGGCTGACTATTGAATTTTACCTTCAGACACTAAACCAAACCTTTTTTTTTACTCGAATATGACCTAGACAACATTACTAGACTAATTCCATTCTCTCGTGGTATTTTCATGATCTTTGGCATACTTTCAAACCTCATCAGGCTCTAGAAATAGGCTTAAATAGTCTAGTTTAAACTGAGACTTTACAATCGAACCGATATTCACTATATAAGATTGTTATCATGAATAAATCATCATTCCTGATTTGTACCATATTTGAAATAGCCATACCTACCATGTCCATGCTCCTACTTTGGACTCCTACCTCACTAACCAAGCCTACAAAGCTTTGAGACCATCCTGAAAATTCTCTTGTGAGCTCCAAACATCTTCACAAGGTCTCACTTCACCTTTTACTTCTTTTCCATCAATGTCACTTGACATCAATGACAACACCAATGACCAGGGTTCAAAAACACCCCCTTTGTCATTGATGAAAACCTACTCAGAAACCTATAAACTTTGATGGCAAACACTTGTGTATCTAGTTTCGGCTACATACTTTGTACCTCTCCCCTTTGAAATCATTTAAACAGTTTCTTGGCCCCTTGACATGAGCTAATGATAGTTTAGGACAAGAAAACATTTGCAACATATATCATCCACAGGATCCCCCTTGGATGATGTTTCTCTTGTTTGATATCTTGTAGCCTGCTTTGAACTCCCCTTGAGCACAAACACTCTTCCTTTGTAGACAACTATCCTATCTCACCATGAAAAACATTTCTTCTTGCAATAGAAACATGCCAACACTATTAGAGAACTGATAATAACATGTCAATGCCAAAATCATCATTTAGAAAGCAATAGAGTGTCTTATGGCACCTAAACACCTACAACCACTTGCATTGTGGGCTATATCAAGCTCCCTTACTCTTAAAAGAAAAATTCAACATTATTAGCCTTCATACCACTATTACCCTATAAAATCATGCTTCAAATGTCATATTGAGTAACCTTTTGCATTTAGAAGTCTACATAAATCATATAATTGTTTGCTAGGCATTTTGCATCACTTGAAAACCAAAATATCATTCTTCTATTACTTTTATCATCTTCTAAGATTCTTCAAGGCTTTTAGTACTTTATCAACCATTTAGAGTGCTTATGATTGTAACATAGTACCTTCAACACTTGAATGTACTACTCATGCATGAAAAACATAGATCCTTATCTCTTCTTTCTTTCAAGAATTAAAACTTCCTTCTTCACAATCTTATGACACTGATTCTTTCATAAATGATGCTCAACAAGCCTTACATTGACATAATACAGAGGCATATTTCTATTCTTTAATACTAATATAAACTCAACAATAAATACATTCATCCACCCAAGGCATATAATGATCTTTACCCATGAATTCAAGATTCATTTTATCTCAGGTTACTATTCAGATTGTGCATGCAATAAGAGACAATCTTGATAGTATGGGTCTTTAAGGTGTATCAGAGAAACATTTCATTGGCACTTGAATCCTTGATGAAATATATCTTCACTCAATATCCCTGTCTCAGACATCTACCTCAACCTCCTTAGTCTTGCACCTGAACACAAGAATTCCTTATTTTTCCATTCACGTACTTATCATCACTATGCCAGCCAAGATACCAATAATCAAATCTTAACTATCTTCTCATATATATGTTCAAATCTTCTCTTCCCTTAGACAAAAAATTCTCAATTTTTACATCCTAATTATTTACCAATTTTATTGAAAATTAATACATTATTCTTTAAACTCACTTTGTTCAAATACCTAGAGAGTAATTATGATCTATCACTTATATCTTGTCCCTTCTTCACCTTTATTTGCTTAACCAACACCTCTTGTAGAGAAATTGATGAGAAATACATTAACCTCAAGATCCAATTAACAAACCATGTGAATAGACACACCAGGATGCTATATGACAAGGATCATAATGTTTTATGACTAATGAACCATGAAACCCCACATAGAGACAAAGAAAAATTGACATATCTCTTGCACAGATTGCAGATCCTTGTAGCAAAGAATCACACAAAACTCTTGATGGATCCTCTTGAGCACATACTTCTAAAATCCTCTAAACTATATTAAGAGCATTGATTGAGGTTTTATATTGTTTCCTTCACTTTGGATGATTTACACTCATACAGTTTTAGATACTCAATCACAAACATTTCAATCCTGAAACTTGTTACAGACCTCATCTTCTTGACAACTTAGGTCACCCAACATTATCATGCCTTTCTCAGATCATATGAATCATTCTCCAATCTGTGTAAGTTTCAAACTCCTTCATACACTATGATCTTCCCTTCACGAATGCGAGGCATGATTTTCATTAGAGAAAGAAATTACACAATTAAACCCTCTATCACAATCCATCATTGAGGTTAAAGATTTTCTTTAGAGCATACATTTCCTTATAAATCGGATATCTTACAGAACCTTTTTCGAGCCAACACACTAGCATACTTTTAAAATACAACATACTTGTGGTCTTCCATATTATTTACTTGATTGTGACAATGTCATATTTAAAACATTATTGAGATCATAAAAGTTTTCTTTTGATGGAAACGTGGCTTGAGGACACTTGTAAACAAAATTTATGTCTTCTTTGCTTCTTGATGCACTTACATCTAGTCATTTATCATATATTTTTCATAGACACAAGATACATATAAATCATAGTGATACTAGACTCGTAGACATGTATTTAGCAACTTAGGATTTATATTGTCATTCATGATACATTCTACCTTGACAAGGCCTTATAGACACTGTACATAACCATTTTCATACCATACTCGAGTTTTCTTATCTTGAATCAACCTTAGACTATAACTTACCATGTTATAATAGCATTTTAACTCTCAAGATAGATATAATGATTTGTACTTCATCTTTGTAACATCATCACTTTTGAATATATACATGAAGGATGGAGTTCATTTTTATGACTGTGACATAGAGATATCAGACATCTTATCGAGAAATAAAACCTTCACTTAGCAACTATGATGCTCAGACCTCATGAATCTACTAACTCCCCCTAGGATTATGCTTGTTTTTTACTTTGAGAATTAAAAGTTAACAAAAGGATTCCACATCTCATTTTCATATGCAGAGGATGATGACTATGGAACCACTGATAACTTCAATCCTTGAGACAACACACATATAAATATCACATACCTAAGACACACTGCTGATATTAGACATATATAGAAGATGACACTTCTTGAAGACTACAGACCCACATGACAAACATAGATCCAAGAGACATACCAATAATTTTCATAGAAATCAACTCATGACATATGTAGCCACATCTAGATAACCACACACAAGACTCTTAATAAGGTTGTGTACTTTGAGACACTTGGTTTGTTTACACCGTTATATACTCTATTTTATATACTAGGAATGAGATCATGATATCTCGTGCTCAAGAAAAAGCATATGAATCATGAAAATACACTTAGTAACACAAGATTCCATAAATTATGCATCATTGAGAGGACTCATATTGACTCCAATGCCTCATTTAAGTGAATATTCCTCCTAGAAGCTTAGAGAAGGCATATTGTGAGCCTTGAATCATCTCAAAACAACATGAAGTCATCAAAACAACATGATGAATCCTTTTTCCCTTTTCTTGTCCTCAGAACCCTATTGACCTTCTTAGCTTATTTTATGGGTAACATAACCTCATTTCCTAATATTTCATCTTCTGTAAGAATACCTTATAAGCAATCATGTTGCAATTCATACACCTACTCTACCACTTCTTGAGGAATAAATTTCTCATCCTTGGCACTAGATTTATTTTCATGTTTCTTTCCTTTGTCATCCTTTGTTGATATCTCATGTAAGGTACTTTATCCAGACACAATATTATCTTGTTATTCCTCCTTCATATCTTCCCATGTCGCCTTATTTTTATTCTTTGTTATTTAAACTTCTGATTTTACTTTCTTGATCCTGTATACCCATTTCATTTCCTTCTTTCCAGGAGTTGCTTGAGACTTGAATAATTTTGTCTCCTTTCTAGAATTTATATTAATGTTAGAGGATTTCTTTTCTTTCCATCTAAAGGCATAGAATTGTTATTGTGCTTAGGTTGTCCATAGTGATAGCAATGCTTTGAGAAATGACCAATTTCATGACAAGTATAACATATAACATGATTTGTCATTGCTAAATTGACTTATAGGTTCTTCTAAGAAATTCTTGGCTATATGACCTTTATTTCTACAATTGAAACATACTATGTTCCTTTCATATTCAGTAGCACAAGATCTCCATGGGTTCTCTTTGTCATAGTTTTCATGCACTCTTTAGCTCTATGTCCAAATTCATAACATGAGAAACAATAACCATTAAATTTCCTCTCATACCTGGATGCATTTGGTTGTCTAATTGACTTGGATCTTCCTATCTTTGTCTCCTTTGTATTCTTCTTGTTTTTTTGCTTGTTGGTATCAGCCTCTTCATCTCTTTTCCTTTCTTGTTCCAATTCCTCTCTTAGCATTATCAATTTTGCATTTAGTTCACCACATTCTTCATCCTTAGCTTTGATGGCTGTTTGGCATGACTCATGACTAGGTTCATGCTCCATTTCACATTGGGTTGCTTCATTTTTATAGTCCAGACCTGATTTGTCATTAGGGTTTCTTTGATGTATCATCAATTTAACTTTAACTTGTTCTATCTCATCCTTTGAAGTCTTCAATTCTTCCTCAAGTTTAATACAATCCTTTTCTTTGACACTTAGATCTTTTGATAACTTATCAATAGTTGCTACCACTTCTTGGAGTCCTTCAAGATAATTTGCATCTTTGAGCTTGATTTCAGCTTTTAACTCTTTAATCAAGGCTGGGAGTCTCATAATTCTTCTTTAACATAGACTCTACTGATGTACACATGCTTGTGACTTCACGATCACCTCTAATTTGTTTGGAATGATTCAAGAGGACCATGGTTCAACAATTTCCACCCACTTTTTGGTAAAAATATAAATAAAGGATGACGAGATAAGTAATAGGATGCAATGAGAATCGAACTCGAAAAAAAAAAATGAGATGTTCTAAACAAGATAAAATTAAAATTTGATTACAGAAAATGATGAAAATTCAACAAAACTTGGTCGGGTCGATGGTGACCTGAGACTATAAGGAACATTCAACGATGTTTGGGATAGTGTAATATAATAATAAACATAGAAACGGTATATCTAAAGAAATGATTTGAAGTTGATCTAGGGATGTTGATGATGTTGAGATGATGCGAGAGGATCTAGACCTGATGATAATAGAAAGGATGCAAGAAAACTAGTAGATCTAGTGATTAAAGTGATAGTTTTTATTTGGTCATTGGCGATCGAGTGAATCTATGGAAATTAAGGCTGCAAGGTGATATATGGAATTCATAATAGGTGGATCATAGAAATAAGGAGGTCTGGGCATTGATCAATAATAAGATAGGTTCTAGATAGAACATATAACTAAAAATAAGACATATTGGGATAGGGTTGATGGAGACTTGGCTGAATTGATTGTGAATAGATGTGATGGATATGAAATAAAAGGAAATGGGTTTGTAGAATAACGAGATTAAAATATTTAGGATGCGGAGTGATAAGAAAAAAATAGTTGGAAGGATGGCTAAAAATATAAAGAAAAATGTGGATTGGGTAAATAGAAATTGGGCTAAGTTGATGGATATCAAGAAGGGATCTAGGGTTTTATGGATGAAAATCGGTGTGAATAAAAATGCAAAGAAATATTGGCGACGATTGATGCAAGGGAAGAGCTCTGAGATGGTTGATAAACTTGCAAGGCTAATGTACAATGGTGATGGGATGGCAATAGGGACTCCAAGAAACCATAGGAATTCAAATATTAAAATTTTATACACAAGATATCTAATATAACTCCAAGGTAGTGATAACGAGATCCAAAGAAGAGTCGGAAATCAAGCCAAGATCGCAAGAAAGCCCAAAGTCTCAAAAATTACATCTTAAAGCGAGGAAGGGTATGCGTTTATTTATAGGGATGATGGTGACTGTATGGGTTCCCAAATAATACGAGGATCCATTTATTTGGGTGGTGGAGGATTGATCATCTTGAGAGAATGAGCCCTTATGAGGTGAAATTATGGTTTTGGATGGTTTATACGGGCTAGGGTTGTCTTGCGAGGATAAATGGTGGTTGGGGATAAGAAAGAATTAAAACGGGGTAAATGGGAACCTAGGTATTGTAGTTATATTTCTTAGGGAGGATAAAAGGGTTAATGAATAGGTTTAGGGATAATTAAGGGTTATTAGGGGTGGCAATTAATGATATGATTAGGAAGTGATTAATGAAGAAAAATAACCATTAGAAGGATAAATTAAATTTAGGAGGAAATGGGTATTTGAATGGGAAGAGAAGTATGTATGTGAGAAATGATGATAAAGGGAAGTAGAAGGAAGATGAGGGATAAGGGATACCAAAAATTGGCATCTAAATTTTCCCATTTTTGTTGATTGGTTTTCATTAGGCAAGCTACGAGACAAAACAAGAAGTTATGAAAAATGATCATTTAGGTTCTCCCCCTCAAACTAGGGATCGATGATATGAAGAAGAATCAATCACTAGGTTGAAAGACATAGATGAAAGGATAAAGAGTGGAAAGGTGAGAAAATAAGAAGATTAAAGAAGATGCCCCATGTGGGGAGGGATAGAAATGGAAATAAAATTATGGCAATGATTTTGGAGTTATTTTGATAGGGAAAAAGTATGTCCATAACGAGAGATGATGCCAATGTCCTACGAACTTCGAGATGGAAAAAATAATTGAAATATGGAGGGAGTCAAATGGAAATTTACTTGGATGGATGTGCAAGCAAGCAAGCCGTGGGACCAATGGGTCAAAGGAAGACATCAAAAATTTGTACAAACAAATATGAGGATGGTCAAGATGCGATATCCATCATACATGAGAAATCAATGAAATATTTTTCCTAGTGGAACAAGGATAAAATATGGCCACAATGGTGGGTTTCGGATGAAATAAAATTCCCCAAGAGTGAAATGGATATGATCATAGAGCAGCCTACTAGATGTGATTAAGGATGTCTTATGAGATAATAGATAGCAAGAGTAATGATGATAGGACAAATAAAGGTGTGTGATGAATAATACACAAGTCAAAAGTGAAAAAAATATAATTTGGAAGAGGGATTGGATAAAAGAGGATGGGTAATGAATATATATGGTTCAATTGATGGTGACTAGGATGGGTTGACATTGAATTAGCTTGGGTCGACGGTGACTTGGTGGGTCGATGAAGAATGGGAGTGTGTGATCTTGAGTTCACCACCTCCTAGATGACCATAATTTATATAAATTTTGATAGCGATTTTGATCCATATATTTTGAGTTAGAGCCCATAGAGGCTTATCACGGATGTATGGACACATTTTTATGAATATTTATATACATATGATTATGTCATGGCTTATATATGTTCCTGTGATGATCTACGTTGATTATATTATAGATGTTAGTTTAGATGTTTAATATGATTCAATGCATATTGATGATGTGATGTTTTGATTATTTTGTTTGATGTGATTTAGGGATTAAATTATTTGATATGGAAATTATGTGATAGATGATAGATATGAGATGAATTTGGATTAGAATAGATCTTATGGGTTTAAATGAAACATGCGCATGTTAGGTTTATATAATGGAGGAATGATTTTGTATGGTAGATGCGATGATGAGTTATGAATGTAGAAAACTATGAATATGAGATTAATTTGGACTATATGATGTGAATGATGTATGTGGGATATGGTAGGAATGAGATTAGAAGTGATATGATGAGTTGGATAAAAATGTAAAATTTAGGATGGTGTGGCTAGAAAGTGAAAAACCTTGATAGGGTGTCTCAAGTGTGAGATAATACACTTCATCATAGAGAGGAGCCTACGTAAAAAATGTTATTTTTGAACTAGATTAGAGGTAAACGTGAAAGGGAAAAATGTAAAGAATTGTCCTTGCTACCATTGACATGTGTTAACATATAACTAAAAATAGTTATTCATACTAAAAATCATGAGGGGAAGATGGAATGTGTGTTGATAGATCCATTATAGACACAAAAAAGGGGTTTAAATGAAGCTTGTATGGGGACTATAGGTTCTCCATATGTGGTAGTCCTAGGTATATGCCCCAAGTCTGAGAACTATGATGCAAACAACTCAATGTGGGAAGTTTGTTGTCGATGGGAGAGTTGATCAATGCAGGAAGATTTATAGGGATTATTTCTTTTGATATTTTAAGAAGGATGATCAATACGGGAATCCTTTTACTACCATGATATAAGATAGTATCCATCCTTTAACGGAGTGGCCCATATTAAGAGTTTTTCTTTTAGAATTTTTATTTTGAAATTTACTTTAGATGGTAGAATGGAATGCATGATAGTTATCCTTCAAGGACTGATCTATACTTTTGACAATTATTTTGGATTTATATGAATATTTTTCCTTCAAGGTAGTAGTCTAATTTTGAATAAGATAGCTTTTTTATGTGACAAACCAAATTTTTGACTTTAGCATAGTGTTGGGGATAGCATGGTAAACCACTTGGGAGGGCATGATAATATGTACAAGTTTCATTTATGGAACCTTAACATGTTTACAATAGGTAGATAAGAGGGACATGGATGTAATGATCACGGGGTTCTCACTAAGAGGGGGAAATTTTCATAAGGAAAATTCTATGTGCACAACCATGGTACCCATATTCAAGGTCATAGATAGGAAAGTGACAATAGACCACATAATTCCAAATCATTACAATGAGATATGGTAAGGATGATGATGGAGATAATATTTCTGATATGACTAAATGATAGGCTCTAGAACCATACTTATGTGTGATAATGTATGGTCCAATCCATTTGGGAGAAAAATTTCCATATTGGATCCTTTCTATAGTAGTGACATTCTAATTTTATTTAAGGACAAGGTCACCGATGTTAATTTCATTTTCCTTTAAATGATTTTTATAAGGACGTTTGATACGTTCTTGAAAGACATGATGGAGTTGAAGAGAGATTAAGTGACACTCATCAATAAATTCTAGTTGTGCTAGATACTCTTGACGATATTCCTCATAAGAGATAAATTCGTGGAGGGAAACCCGTAAGGATGGGATTTTAACTTGTGGGGAAGAACGACCTCAAATCCATATATGAGGGAGAAAGGAGTAGCACCCGTATAGGTGCAAATTTTAGTCATATCGGCCCAAAGAGTGAAGGGGATGTGAAGGTGCCAATTTCAACCTACCTTATCAATATTTTTGGAAAGGATATTGTAAAGGGTTATTTAGAGTCTTCGGCTTAGCTATTATCTTAAGGATACTAAGGAGATGAGAAGCTAATATTGATGTTGAAAGATTCACAAAGCTTCTTGAGGTATTTTTTTTTGAAATAATTTCCGTTATCCGTGATGATTTTATAAGGGATGTCACAATGATAGATGATGTGTTGATAGATAAAATCAATGATTTTGTTGGATTTGGTGGGTGCGAGTGGAATTTTTTCCACCAATTGGATGAATTATTTGGTTTTGGTGATGATAGAATGAAGATGCTAAGAATAATGTGGATTGATGAGGCCAATGGGGTTGAGGCCGTAGCGTGAGAAGGGCCAAAGTTCTTGAGCCGGTTATAAAGCTTGACTAGGGATGAAGACGAGATTAGAATATTGTTGGCGGTTCATGCATTTTTAAGATAATCCCAACATTCTTGAGTGAGGGTGGGTAAATAGTAACACATGCAAATAATGTGATTGGAAAAGGCCAAAACACTTGAAGTTACCACCACAAATGTCATCGTGGACTTCTTGGACAACATACGTAGATTCATGAGATTTAAGGCATCATAAGAGAATGCCATCGAACCTAAATTTGTATAGGATTCCAACAAGTATAACATATTGGTTAGCACATTAAAGGAAATATCTCCTACCATTTTTTCGATAGGTCAAAGGGAATTTTGGACATGGATAGGCAGTCAAATTTTTAAAAGTACCATATATATTATTGGTTATAATTAACATGATTGACATGAGGAAGCTCATGGACATGGGACAACCAATTGAGATGATGAACAATAAAAAAATATTACATTCCTCCATTGACCATGGGTTGAGAGATGTAAGTGATTTTACGTTAGTGTCTGCAAAATGATTAGATGAACAAGGGATAGTTTGGATGGTGTAGAATTTGAAGGCCTCAAAAATAAATTTAACAATGTCCTTGTATTTTTGAAGGACTTATATTTTACATTGATAGGTTCCTTTGACTTGATTAATTATATGTTGAGCTTCACCATAACTATCAATAATTTGGACACCAAACATAACAGTAGTTTGAAACATAAGATGAGGGTTTCATACTCATCCATACTATTAGTACATTCAAAATTGAGTTTAATGCGATGGCAATAGAAGTATCCCAAGGAGGAATAATAATGACATCAACACCTCCCTCTTACAAACACATAGATCCATCTAGTAAAATTGTCACCCAAAGGGAAGAAGATTCATGATTAATGGTGTGGATAGATTCATATGGAAATTGTTCGTCAGGAAGATGATTGTTAATAGATGTGCTTGGTGAAATGATCAATGATGGCTTGGCCCTTAATTGATTTATGTGAAATTAACTCTAGATAAAACTCAGTCTTGAGCATGATCCATTAAGTGATGCAATCATTATGATAAAAATTAGCATTCATGGTTTTGAGAGGATGGAAGATAGTGATGACATAGTTTTTTTGGTTAAGAAGGTAGCGGTAAATTTTGAGGTGGAGAATAAGAGAGAAGAAAACAACTTTTCATTTTTAGTGTAGTGAGTCTCATAATTGTGAAGGGTGCGACTGATATAATAGATGGATTTCTCCCTACCTTTCTCATTGTGATGTGCAAAAATGGCCCTAATAGCATGATATATGGAAGATATGTAAAGATAGAAAGGCTCCCCCTCACGTGGAAGTGTGAGAATAGGAGGGGATAGAAGGTACCGCTTGAGATCATAAAAGGGATTTTGATATTTTCATCCCAATTAAATTGAATTTATTTGTAAAGAAGATGGTGAAAAGGTTGAAAGTGGTGAGAGATTTGTGAGATGAAGTGGTAGACTGGTTACTGATCGGCATTGAAGATTGTAAATTTGTTTTCGATTATAAAGGTGAGGAATCTTGATTTTTTCTTGTCGACCTCAATACCACCGATAGAAATGATGAATCCAAGAATTTTTCCATTTATAACTCCAAACAACCACTTGGTAGGATTAAGATAGAGGAATAAGCTGGATATTATGTGTGAAGAGAATCTTGAGGAAGGAAATATGGTCTTATTGACTTTAAGATTTATCAAGAGGTCATTGAAATAGTCCTCTACAGTTTTAAGGATTAGATCATGGAAGATGTTGGTCATAACATGCTAATAGGTGGATCCTACATTTTTCAAACCAAAGGGCATGGCATGATAGAAAGAGGCTCCCCAAGGGGTGATGAAAAAAATATTATGTTGGTCTTCTGGTGTGATGAGAATCTTATTGTAACCAGAGAAACCATCCTAAAGATAGATTATTTTTATGGCCAAAAGTGAGATCCATGAGTTGATAGATATTTGGAAGGGGTAAGTCATCCTTAGTACAAGAGAGATTCAAATCATGAAATTTGAGTACAGATATGGAGCTTTCGCAAGGATTTGGAAAAAGGTATGATGTTGGAAACCCATTGCGGGTAGCCAATAAGAATTTTGAAATTAGAGGAAAGAAGGCATTGAAACTCCTCTTTTATAAGGAGTGTGACGTGAGGATGCATGCGGACAAGATTTTTATTAATCGACTTGGCATTGGGAAAGGTGATGATGTTATGGAAAATGATAAAAGGTTTGAGACCCAACATGTCAATGTAAGAATATGCAAAGGTTTGATTGTGCTTAGAAAGAAAATCGGTGAAATATTTTAGCTCTTGAGGATCAAGTGATTGACCAACTTTGAGGATGCGGGGCTCTTGCAGAGTCCCTATATTAATGTCAATGGTGGATTTCTTGAGAAGACCTGGATGAGTCGGGAGGTAAGGACTTATGAAAATAGGAATCATAGACCCCCATATAAGAAATAATCAAATCATCATCAGTATAATTATTAGTATCAATGGTATGGGAATATTCTTCTACCATGTCAGCAAATTGAAGAGGAAGGGACCTAGCTTATCCTTCACACTCATAAGTGACTGGTCCTAAAGTGATCGTGGAGATTTTAAAAAGATTGAGGAGATGGACATGATATCATTTGTATCCATGGAATCATTGGATGGAGATGGATTGGATGAGGAATCAATATTTATGGGAGATGGGGATGAAGAAAACATGAAATATTCAATGGATTGTTCCTTGAAACGTAGTCCAAAAATATCATGGGGTTTACTAGATTGGTCAATCATGAGATTATGCATTCTTTTTATAACGCCCCATAGAAAATCCTTTCCACATGCAATGATGGAGGTAGGTGTAGTAAAATTATGTATTATAGAGGAAACCAAAGCCATTGGTCTATGGATTGGTGTGATGTTGAACATTGATGTGAGAGGAAAGATGATTGGTGCCACCATATATAAAATTGGTTCGGAGGTGAGGTGGACCAAAAAAAATGATGTCTCAAAAATGTTGTTGATATATAGGTGCTTTATTGGGTTTACCAATTTGATTAGGTGTTTGAATGACATTAAGAACGAGGAGACTATACTCCCACAATTAAATACGTTGCATCACCTTATCGATAGAATCATCACTAGGTAGCTTAGATGCAGGGAAAAATGATCTAATGAATTCTTTAAATGAATCTTTTTAGGGAGAAGAGCGTCATTTTGTCGATAAGTAATGTGATATTATTTAAAGGGAGGAATGTCTACGGGGAGTGTTAGGATTTTCCCCTCATTCTCATATTTGATACAATGATTGAGAGTTAAAGGAAGAAATGAATCGTGAAAATCCATGAATGCCAAAGTAAAATATTATATTGGAACTCCCCTCAACAATATAAAGGATCTCGTGGAGAAAATTTTTACTAATATGGATAGGAAGGATGGTTGTTCCCAAATCAAGGGCCACAACATTATTGAAAGCATGAAGAACTGTAGTTGATTGAGTGACAATGAATTTGGGAAGCTTGATTTGATCAAATTTATGGGATGATATGATGTTGATGCTGGCTCCATTGTCTACCATTGAATGTTGGATAAATGTATCATTAATGAAAACAATGATGAAAAGGGGTAAATCGTGATCTTTGGGTGAGATATCTATATTTTTAGGGTCTTCAAAATAGAGGGATTCAGAAGCTATGAGTGCCCCAAAAATTGATGCAAAAGGTTAAGTTTCATTTTTAGTGATGGAGATATGTTGTATAGATTCGATGTGATCCTGTCTATGATTGGGAGAGATTTGGATGAGCTCATAGAGTGACATCTTGAATAAATATTTATGGAGTTGTTTCACAATACTTTATTTGATGGTAGAAAATTTTGGAGTGGGTGGAGCGACTAAAATGGATACCTTGGCTTTGGATGAAGAAGATGGATTAGGTTGATCAAATGGAATGGAGAAAAAAATCATGGGTTTAGGTTAGGTATATGATTGAGTGTCATAAGTAAGGGAGTAAGTGGCAAATCTGTAACAATATCAATAAAAAGAGGGTACCTTCAATGGAAGAAGTAGTGCTTGGGGAGGATATGAAGAAGTATATTTAAAGGTTCTAGGGGTAGTATATTTGATGGGTGGATTACGATTAGATGTGGATGAGAGAGGATTATATTCCTTAATGATAAGGTCATATTCTTTGATGAGATTGTGGATGAGGGTCTCAAGGGCCCTAAAATGTTCAGTATCATGTCCATGGGTGTGAGCATAAGCAAAACTTACATTAGAGTCAAACCAAATGGGTTTTTATCCATGCGAGTTAAAGGACTTGATACGTGAAAGGTTGATGGTGGATGCTTGGAGGTAAGTGCATGGAAATGGGGGACCAAAAAGGGGTTAAAAGTGGACACATTTTTCTTGAATATGCAAAACCCGAACTTCATCTAATAATTTGGCTTATATATACTCAAAATTTGATAAAGTGGTAAGAATATGTACCATAGATCTCGGAATCTAGTTTTTAAACTACTATTTTTTTAAATGGTGGAGATTAAGAGGGTCAAATGTGGTGCACACACAAAGTATGTCTTTTTTTGTCAAAAATATAAAAACCTAGTATGTGTTCACCCCTGTTTTTTAAGTTCTATAAATTATTTTTGAATTGCTTCAATACATGCTTAGATAAGACCATGTACAAGGTCCCATTAATTTTTCATAATTTTTGGATGAATATATAATTTTTTATTAATTTTCAAAGTGCACACATCTCAAAAAATCAAATATCTATGTGCACATCCCCATAAATTTGAGAAAAATAGTCAAATTCTAGTTTCTTCTTTTTAATGCATGTAGAATGGAGTTTAGACGAGGATTTTTTTAAAAAATTGGTTGAAAAAATCATAAATTGTGTACAAAAACATATGCATATGTTTTGGAAAGAAAAGAAGGCACTAGTAAAAGAAATTATGGATGAAAGCGTTAAACTAATTAGATATTAGAAATAAGTATATCGTCGCCAAGGTAAAACCGAGATTGATATTGTAGTATTTTTTTAAAAAATATTATGTTATCACGCATGAGATATTGGGGTCTACACATGAGATTTTACTATTTTTTTGTCAACCATGGATTTATTCATGGATTACACATTCCAAACCTTAGGTTTGGATATGTAATGCAAATCAAATCATATGGATTGGGAATTTCAAACCCAAAGAAGATGAAACACGAGTGCGCTTATAATGCACTCACGTTATAACATACTCGTGTTCCTATTTGTAATTTGGAATATATCAATTTGGGAGGGATAACATGATATATACAAATTACAAATAGGAATGTGAACATGTTATAAGACGCTCATTTTATAATGCTCTTGCATTTAAGAATGGTAAATATGAGCCGTAATGTGCTCACATTACAATGTGACCTTGGTTATCTCGATTGTGTTACAATGCACCCGAGCCATAACGTGAGCGTATTATGGAAAAAATTACCAAAAAGAGAATTTTATTCTACTTTTTCCCCCATATGTGTGCACTTTTCCTTGGACAAGACGGTGAAATATTTCAGTTTATGATCCAATGGGAGTTTTTGAAGGAGTAGATTTAATATTTGGGGGTGGATTAGAATCAGAGGTAGTAGATGAAGGGAGAAGGAGAGTTTTACTCTTATGATATTTTTTTATATCCTTAGCTTCAAATTTGAGTTTAGAGGAAGAACTAGATGGTTGTGATTTTGATTTTGATTTAAGGGGAGGAATGGATGGTTGTGATTATGGTTTATTGATGATAGAGGACTTAGATTAAGGACCTACTCCTAAAATGGATGGGAAAGGTCCCAAGATACATGATGGAATTTTGGATGGCTTAAATGGTTCAGAATATTTGGGCTTCGAAGGAGAGAGATCCAATTTCTTATGTGCATGGGTGAGGTATTTTTGAGTGGGAATTTTAAGTTTTATATATTTTTGTTGTGGGGTTTTGTCCTTTGCAAGAATAAAAACAATTTTGAATGGGGAATATTTGGAGGGGGAACCAAATGATGTGAATTTATTTGTATATGTGGAGATGGAAGATGGAAGTGGTTTCTAAAGAACATGTTTGAAAAGGTCGAAGGAGTTGTAGATTGCATGGGTTTTGGAGGTGATGGTATAGGATTTTTGGTATTATTAATGAAGAGGATGAGGTAGGAACATCATTTTTTATCGTCCTAAGTAAGGGTGTTTGCATAATAGATACTTCAATGGATGATATTAGAGTGGAAACAGATTCGAGATGTGGATCTAGGTATAAGCATGGTGTTAGATGTAGATAAGGAGTATATATAGGATTTGATGTAAATATAGAGATAGATATTGGGATGGGGTGGAGGATGGATATAGTTGTAGGAGTAGTTGTAGATAAGGATAAGGAAGTAGATGTAGGAGTAAAGATAAATGTAGATATGGGAACTACGATGGATGTGGATTTGATGGATAGATATGTGGTAGGAATATGTATGGTATTCGTAGATGAGGGTTCACATGGAGATGTGATTGTATACATAATGGTGGGTACAGTGTCGAAAGGTAGTGGAGGTAATGGATGTGGGAAATGGTGTCGAATACTTGATTCAAATTATTGATCGTGTGGGTGTTGGGTGTTTGTGATGTGTGAGGCTTAGTTTGATTTTTGGGGATGATTCAGAAATTTTTTTAAGACATCAAGAGGTTAATTGGGAGGTGCATTACGGTTATCCAATTTAAGATCTCCATGTTCTATGAATTTTTGGACTAAATATTTGAAATTATGGAACATTTCAATATGATTATTCTGAGACTTGATGATGCTTATGATAATGGTCATCCCGATACCATGTGGGTTTGGATTTTGATTCATCAACAGTGTCGATAGGAGGCATTTTAATGAGCATTGTAGCCATAGGTCTATCAAAGATAGAACTATAGGACTCTCTAAGAGGAATGTAGTTGGGAGTTGGTCTAAAAGCCATTTATGGAGGCTCTATGTGAGAAGTGGATACTGAGATGAGAATTTTATGATGATGGTGTTATCTTCATTTTTAAATTAATCACTATGACTAGGTGGTTTAGTGAATTTGGGTTTTGGTTTATTAAATAATATTTTGACATGGCCTTGTTCAAGGGCGTGAAGTTTAATTTTACAAACCATGGTAAATACCTCTCTAGAAAAGATTGAATTTGAAGAGTTGATGAAATATGCTTTGCATAAGACCGTGAGAAGAATTCAATTAGCTCAGTTTGTGGAAGGAATAAATACTATTGATTAATTATGTCATGCCATATAGCTATGAAATCTGTAATATATTCTTCATCAAATTTTCTAATGGCATAGAGGTCTGTAATGATGATTTTATGCACAATGTTGATAGAAAGTTCTCTAGGAAGAGTTTTGCGAGTTGGGTGAAGGAGAATAGAGAATTTTGGGGAATACCAATATACTAATCTAAAGCGGGCTCGTCCAACAAAATGGGGAAGGTGCGGAGCATAAGGTCTTGGTCATGAGCGATGCGATAGCATGCATGTCCAAAGGTGGAAGTGTGTTGTTGAGGGTATTTCTTAGTATTTAACTTGGAAAATTTCAAAAGTTACGAATGTGGAGGATATGGTTTGATAAGGAATGATGTATTGATGGGCTCGTTACAAATATGTTCATAAGAAAAGTAGTTTTGGACCACAAAGTAGTGGCTTTGAGATTGGTCATTCTATTTAGTGAAGTGTGGATAGGTTCATTAGATGTGTGAGGATTAGATAATTATAGATGGGATTGTTGAATATAAGACATAGATGGGTGAGGTTATGGATGGGATTGATATGATTAAGGGTGAGTAGGTGTTTATTGGGGTGGTTGATAAGGGGAATAATGTTGAGAAGTTTTGATAGAGTTGGTCGGGATATATGATGTTGTAGAGAGGTAGGAATGTAATTCAATGGATAGTATTACATATGTTATTGTTGAGAGATGAGGATGTTAGATTGATTTTATATTTAAGTATGGGGTGGTTGAGATATTTGAGTATATTGATTAGGAATATGTTGTGAAAATCACTTGAGTGGGGGTTGGTGAGTTTTGGTACACTCGAAGGATGAGGTTGTGAAGTTATAACGTTTGTGAGGACATGACATGTAGATATAGGAACCAAAGTTTGGTCATGTTTTTCAGGCGATGGAGGAATTAGATTACATTTTTTCAAAGTTCGAGTAAGGGCACTAATCGTGATAGTGGATGAATAAGTGATGGGGATGGAATAAGTGGGTGTGGTGTTGATGCAGGGAAGATTGGGAGGAATAGGAACCATTACTTGAGTTGATGAGTTTGAGTAATTATAGAGGAAGATTTGTGAGATTCAAATTCCCATTGTGTTGTAGTAAGTTAATTCATATCTCTTGGGAAGAACACAACAAGTTGAGAGGTGACGACACTGAGTGGATCTCGGTGTGAGATTGATAAACATATTTTTTTGAAAATGAGATCCATAAGTTTATTGATAAGCATACATTGGAGATTTGACTAGATTGATAATGATTACAAAGTATAAAAACCAAAATAGAATATTAATTAATTTAAAATGAAAAATAAAGGGGATAAGGGTCCCACTAGGTGTGTGAGAATGTACAGAGTAGTTTTTCTTTCCAATTATAACTTAATAAAATTAAATTAAAAAACTAAAATGACCTTAAAAGACGACGGGGTTTACCGATACTGCAAAGTGATTGATGTTGATACTCTATGGATGAAACTCTCCTCCTTTCACTTTGAATGAAGAGACCTACAGATCAAAGAAACCTAGATGAAAAATATTAGTTAAGATTGATAGATGAGTTTCTCGTCAAAGGCCATTCGAGGAATTGAAAGGGACTTCATTGGAGGATGTCATCTCATTTTCAAAAATTAATTAAATACAATGAAATGATATAAAAATGATATATATTAGAAAGGATAGATAAATTAAATATAAGAAGCTCCAAAAATGAATATCAAAATTGAAGTCTTGTCGAACTTGAAATGTGTTCCATGATTAAGTGGAAGTAATCTAAATGCAGATTTTAAGTAGTCATGCCAAAACTCCTCTATTTGTTATTAGATATCATGGAGGAACTCGAACTTATGTTTGATGTCTTTGATGTTGCATGGAAACCAAATGTCACGTAATGTAATTTTGTGAAGGATGTTGTATTTTTCCCAAAAGAAGGATTGTTGCACATTTGGGAGGTCATGGATACTTGTAATAGGATGGGACCGACTGCAGAATGCTACGCCATCAAAAGTATATCCATGCTTGAAGAAGACAAGTTAAACCCATAATATTGATAAAAATTGATAAAATATTGATAAATTGATTGAAATATGATGATAGAAAGAGATCCCAAGTGATTCAAAGGACTCAAAAGGGATTTTTCTAAATTGTGGGTGATTCAAGTTATCGCTGAAGATTCTTTGTGAAAATGATTATTTTTTCAAAAAATGATAAGTTGATTAAAAGAGATCTTTTAAATGATTTTTTTATATCCTTTCAAAATGAGAATGATAAAATAACACGAGTAATACCTTTTGATATTGATATGGGATGTAATATGTCTATAGATGTTTGATGAAGCTATTGGAGTTGATTGTGTCACCATCGAGTTACTTAGGGAAATGATTGAAGAAAATGCTATCAAAATTGATGTGTTGCAGGAGTTTAGTGTGGTTGTTGGACTTGGTGGTGATGAAGATTCATTGTTAGAATAGAAACAAGGAAGAAATAATGATGTGTAAAATATTTATGAAGATCCCCTAAACAAGAGTGAAAACTACTAAATTTATAATCGTTGTTGATTTGTTAGAATCGCAAATGATACGGAAATTTTGGGAAATTTTTTAGAAAATGGTTGGAACCACTTCTTCAACAGGATTATCAAGTAGCTTGATGACGGAGGTAAGGAGATTACATGATTTGGGGTGTTTATTGATTTGATTTAAAAGTTAGAAATGATTTAGTGATGGTTAGGTGGTTTTATGATGCACTATTTTTAGCAGGAACTTTAAAAAGTCATAACTTGTGCTTTGGGTGTCTGTTTATTTTTAAAAACAACTAGTTTTGATGATACAAACACACCATTCAACCCTCCTTTCCATTTTGAGCTCATTTCATCACATTTTTGGCCATAAATGCACCATCTGAAGGCCAAAAATTAGGATCTAAGTTGTAATTCAGTTTTTCCTATTTTAGGGCATTAGTAAATTTAATCTCTTAAATACAAATTAGGTTATAAATTTGAAAATTCCTCTAATTTATGCATGTAGAAGATGCATGGAAATTTATTTTCTGCACGAATAAGCATGAAAACTTACTAAGAATAGCATGTTCGGTAAACTACAAAAATAGTAAATCCCACAACCTAGACTAGATTTAGTCAAATTTAGTTAGAGTTTGCTTGGAAAATCGAGTTGGGAGTTGTTTTCTTATTTATGAAACATTGTAATTCATGATTCAATAATGAAGAAGAATATTTATTTTCTTTGAGTTCAAGATATTTGTAAGTGTATTGAGTTTGTGTTAAAGTTGGCTACATTATTTTAAATGGTTAAAGTAATTTAGGGTGGGTAAATAGTAATTTGTAAGGGAGTAAAAGTTGGTTTTATGGGATATGGGGATGTGACTTTAGGAAATTTTTTATAATGATAATTTTTCATTAAATAACTGTGTATCGGAGGAAGTAATTAGGTAATAAAAACCCGTTGTCTACATTTTCCCCTTCTTGTCGAGTAGTTTGTGATGGCCAAAGCTGCTAGACAAAAACGATTCAAGATAGCTTATTTTGTGTTTGTATCGGAGATCCCTCCATAAACTAGGGGTTATTTGAAAAGAGTATAAGGATTAGTGGATTAAATAGTTTTGACATGCATGTTTTGTTTGAAGTTTCCCTAAAAAAAGGTATATAAATGAGATGGGTGGCACTATGGAATCAAGTGATGGGGGAACCAAAGGGTTCATGTCCTATAGATGCATGATTCGCAGGGAGAAATGATAGGCTCTAAATATCATGGAGCTAAGTGATATGGAAACCAAAGGGTTCATGTGCTATAGACATATGGCTTACTAGTGCTAAAGTCATAAAACGAATCCGCAAACGATTTTTTGGTTTTAAGGATTTTGGGGTACTAAAAAATGAGGCACACTCTGGATAAATGTTATGCATCTATATCACAATGTTTTTGAAGATGCTTTTGATAATGTAAAATGTGTGATTTTGATGATTAAGGGGAATCACAAGTGGGTTTTAGGAATCACAGGTGATTTTAACCAATCGTTGGTGATTATGGGAATCATTGGCGATTACATGAATTGTCAATGATTCCAGCATGAGATAATCAACACCTTATAAATAGTTGATTAGATTACGATAATTTCATTTGTATCATGTGATTTGAAAAATTTAGAGTCTTAATTGAGTGATAAAGATTGCAAGAGAATCATGAAGGAAGAGGAGGCCAACCCATGGGAGGTAGGTACCATTTTTGTCATTTTTTTCTTTATAGTGCCCGTACGGGGGCATGTTTGTGAAGTGTGAGGAATTTCTGACAATTTTGTAAAATCACATGTAATTTTTATGAAACAACGACAATTAGGGGAATTTTGGCGATATGGGGAATTTTGTGTGAATTTGATAAAACTTTGATTGATATTTGTTTTAATCAATATTTTTATGATATAGGTGAAGGATACATTGAATATTAGAGACATGACTCCTATGATCCTAGAGGATGTGAGGGCTTGGTTATTATATGAGGATTGGTTACATTTGGAGGATATTTTTTGGGGGTCAATGTGTCACTACATACATATCCACATACACCATGGATTGTTGTTGGATTTTTTGGAGATGTGGGATCCCACTACTTTTAGTGTTTGGATAGTGACGGGTGAGATGATGATCACCCTAGATGATGTACACAATATTACTAGATTTCTTTTACATGGAGATGGTATATAATTGATTGATGATATGGGCAGGGCTGGGGTGATGAGGAGATTATATGGGGCTAATGTAGATGGTGTGGAGTGTACAAAGCAAGTGGATTCTACTATGGGGTCTTATATACTCCCGAGATAAAGGTTCATGACTTGATGACCATGATGATGATAGGGATCACATGTTATGATTTACCTGAATTTGGTGGAGGTAAGTTTCCTTGGATAATGATGGGTGTCATGGTTGACATGATGGAGTATAGGGTTGTGTTTACATGGTCCGTTGTATTTTTAGCACAGACTTACAAATATATTTGGTTGTGGAGTATCAAGAAGAGGTTTGGGATTGATGTTGGTTTTCTACTATAGTGTTGGGTGTATGAGCACATTACAGTGGCTCGGCCTAGAGGTTCACCATGGGGAGAGCTTGAGTTTTTAGAGAGATCAACTTGATTTGTCTAGTGGCATTCTAACGGGGGAGATGCGGGGCCAATACAAAGTGAGGTTTATTATAGACAACTATTATAAGGTTTACACATAGGTGATATCAATTGGACACCATATATTGGGTTTCGGTGTGGGAGGGTAAGGAGGGTGAGTCTAAAGCCATTGAGTGGGATCTATAAGTGTAGGTCTTACGGTCGGGTGAGTGGGAGCTTATTTCATTCAGTTGTGTTAGGTAAAAATTTGGTTTGATTCAAGATGTGTTGGAGGAACCAATGGTGTATAGACATGAGGATGGTGATATGGGTACACCATTTCCATTGATTATGATGTTGTGTTCCATTCCGATGTGGAAGGAGCTATGGGTGTGGATGATCGGGGTGTATTGGTACTTGTAGATGATGTCATTGTTTTGGAGGCATTTTCTACATGATGGCTAGATCAACCTCCTCAAGGAGATAGAAGGGTGTGGGATCATGTGGAGGGACACACCAAGGAGTTGACAAAGATGGTGGTGGTGTTGACAGAGTATCTCTTGATGTTATTATTGTACAATTTGAGGCAAAGAAGGCCATATTACAAGCTAAGTAGAATAATCTGACCACAAAGAGGGATATCTTGAGGGTGGATCATAATGGTTTGAGAGATGAGCGAGATACTTTGAGTCAGATGCTATCAAGTGTACAATTAGAGCTGACGTAGGGTGTGGATGACAGATATTGATATAGAAAACAACAAGAGACCCTGAGAAGGGATCTCGACATTACAGGTACTTTAGTGTCAGGGGATGAGCTTCAGGAAACTAGATATTAGGTTAGTGGACAGATGGGTCAACCTAGTAGTATTAAGATGGCTAACTACAAATCCTTGTGTGAGGAGCTTTGTTATTATGAGGGGATTTTCAACGAAGGTTACCTGAGGAGCCTCGTTTTGTTGTTTATATAGATTAGATATTAGCGGGACTAGTGTTAGTGTTGCAATTATGGATCAACCACCTTGACATCCAAATGTAGGTGATCGAATAGAGGACACGATAAGGGAGGTCTTAGTAGAGTACTTGATGGAGGTGATGGTGGTGAATGAGATTCTTAGGGTAGAATTGTCTAGGGAGTGTATTTTTTGTGGGTTTTTCAGTTCACCCAATAAATATGATATTTTTTATATATACAACTCTTTGTGAATCCTATTTTTGGTGTATTATTTTGATATACGGTGATTTTAAGACTCCAGATGATGTATAGAGACATTTTGATATGCCTATATTATTAATATGATGATGATGATTTTTATTCATGATTCATGTGTGGATTTTTAATGTGATATGATATGAGATTTGTTTATGATGGATATTTAATGTTGTATAGATGTTTGATAAAAAGTGATGTTATATTAATGTTTTGATAGATGTTTATGTTGATAGATAGATGATGGTGTGTTATGGATATTTTACTTTGATAAAAATGTATATCAAAATGTATTTTAAATCTTGAATAAGAATAAAACATGAAATTATTAATTCATATTGTATTTGATACATATGTGATGGGAATCAATATATTGAAGTCTCTTGCACTTTTTGGCCTTACAACAGAGGTTAACATATGACTAACAATGAGTAGTTACACGTAGGATCTTTGAATAAATATGGAATTGAAATGTATACCTTTCTAGGACATGGGAAGGGTTGACATATGTAGATTATGTGAGAGAATAGGTTGTCCTTTAATGGTTTTATAGAGATATCCCCTAGCTTAAACATTTTATTTTAATACAAATTGATCGATGCAGAAGTTTTCTCTTGATGGGGTAGTTGATCGATGTAGGAAAATTTCCTAGGATGTTTTGATATTTTGAATTTTTGAAGGCTAATCGATGAGGGAATCCTTTTACACAGGTATCCATCCTTTAAGGGAGTGGTCTAAAATTATAAATTTTTGGATTTTACTTTTTTGATAGCCATCCTTCGAGGGAGAAGTCTATGATTTTTACATGTAGTTTTCTGTTAAGGGATCAGTCTAATTTTTTCTTTTTGATAGTTTTATTTTGAATTTTTATACCTTTCCTTTAAGGGATCAGTTTATTTCATTTTTATAATATGCATCTATAGATTTTTTAGAATTTATTTGAGTTACGGGAATTCCTAATAGACGGGGTAGATGACATGTATTTGGTTGGTGGACGGGGTAGATGTAATGATTATGGGGTTCCTACTAAGGAGGAAATTTTTATGTGAAAGATTTGATGAATAGATCTGCGCTTCTCATCTTTAAGGTTTTGAAGATAACGACATAAAGAACCACATACTTTCAAATCATTACAATTATTAGGTGGTTGGTTAGTGGTGAAATAATATTTTCAATGTGACTACTATCATGAGACAATGTGTTAATTGTATAAATATTGCAAGTGAAAGGAATTCGAGAGGTTCCTTTTCAATTGTACCATCAAGGAAGCTAGATGATAATCTCCCAAAACATACGTGTGAGTGATGACATATGCACCGATTTAGACAGGGGAAAATTTTCCACATTTACTCCTTTCCACGATAGTGAAATTTTAATTTTATTTGAAAATGAGATCACCGATGTTAACTTCACATTATTTTACATGTTTTTTATATGTGCGCTTGATGCACTCATGATGGATATAATGGTTTTCGAGAGCTTTTAGACACTTTTCATCTATCTATTTGAACTATGCTAGATAGTGTTATCGATAATCCTCATCAGAGATAAAATATCTAAGGGATACATAGAGTGATGGGATTTTAAATTCAAGGGTTAAACCACCTTAGAGACATAAACTAGATAAAAGGCGGTAGCACTTGTAGGAGTAGGAATGCTAGTTTGATAATCCCAAAGAGTAAACTGGATTCAAAGATGTCAATTCGTGACTTCTTTGTCATCATTTTCATGATAATTTTAATTATTTTATTATAATCCACATCTTGTCCATTTTCTTGTGGATAATATGGTGATAAAAATATTACTTTGATATTGAATTTGTCACAAATTTTCTTAATGTCTTTATTCTTGAAGGATTTTCCATTATTAGTGACTAGTTTGTGAGGGATACCAAAGCGACATATGATATGTTGATAGATGAAATAAAATATTTTGTTATCTTTAGTGGAAGTTAATGGAATAACTTCTACCCATGTGGTGAAGTATTAAGTGATTGTGATGATAGAGTGATGTTGATGTAATGAACAAGGATTAATAGTGCTCATGAGGTCTAACCCTTATTACGGGAAGGACCGTAGGTCTTGATTGTGTTGTAAGGATTGGCTGCGGATGTGATTCATATTCAAGTTTTGTTGAAATTTAATGCACTTCCTAAAATATGCACAATAATATTGGTTGATAGTAGGCCAATAATATCCCATTCAAAGCATATGCTTAGCGAAAACATTTTTGTTAATGTGTCAACCGCATATGCCATCATGGACTTTTTTGATGATATTTTAGGCATCTAATAAAGATACCACTAAATCCATGTTTATATAAAACACCATCTACAATGACATATCAGGTAGCCCGATGAAGAAACAATCATTTAGTATTTCTAGATAGATAGGGTGAATTCTTAATTTTGAGATATAATCAAATGTTTGAGTATATCAAAGGTCAGACGAATTTTTTTCCATTATATTTATAGATGGAAGTTCATTGTTATGGTATTGTTAATAAATTTTGTCCATAACAATGAACATTTTTGATTCAAATCACTAAATAAAGGGATGAGGGATGCTAGAGAAGCCATGGTGTCTACGAATTTGTGAGAATACCATGGAACTATTTCAAAAGTGTAACTATCAAATTATTCTAGGAGGAAATCGAGAATGGATTTACATTTTTGTAGGATTTCATTTTTACATTGATAAATTCCTTTGATTTGGTTTATGAAAAGCTATGAGTCTCCATAGATGTCTAAGATTTGAACACCAAGCATGACAATATTCTAGAGACCCATGATTAAATATTCATATTCAGACATGTTATTAGTACATTTAAAGTTAATTTTAAATGATAAAGGGATAATATTTCTTCGGGAGGTATAATGATAATTCTAACACCTCCCCCTTGCTGAAACTTGGGTCCATCAAAGAAAAGTGTCATTTTGAGAGGGGGTATTCTTGATCGATAATGATATTAATGAATTCACAAAAAAAAATTCATGAGGTGGTTGATTTCTAGGTATAGGAACTTTGGCAAGATGATCAGTGATAGCTTGTCCTTTGATACATTTTTGCGAGATAGATTCAAGGTCAAATTCAGTCATGAGCATAAGCCATTGAGTAATGCGATCACTATGATATGTTTTAGAGTTCATGGTTTTGAGAGGGTTAAAACTTATAATAATGTAATTCTTGGGATTGAGTAGATAATGGTGTAGTTTGGAAGTTGCGAAGTACAAGGCACAACATAAATTTTCATCTTTAGTATAATGATTATTGTATTTATGGAGGGTACAACTTATATAATAAACAGCCTTCTCATGACCCGCTCATCTCAATGAGCCAACATGATACTTACAACATGATTTGTAGCGGATATGTAAAGGTATAAAATCTCCCACTCGTGTGGATACATGTGTATAGGTGGCGATAGGAGGTACTATTTGAGGTCATCGAAGGCCTTTTGACATTTTGATTTGATTTAATGTTTACATCCTTTCAAAAGAGGTCATGAAAAGGTTGAAAACATTATAAAAGTTGTGAGATGAAGCAGTGGATGGATTGAATCTTACCATGAAGGCTGCATAGTTGTTTGAGGTTTGAAGGAGGATAAATTAAGATGATAGATTTAAGTGTAGTATGGTCTACTTCAATGCTCCACATAAACATAATAAACCCTAAGAGATTACCATTGAGGACACCAAACACACATTTAGCGGTCTTAATATGAAGGAAGTATTGAATAAGATGGAAAAATATTGCATCAAGGACGGCGAGATGATATTTGCATTGTTTCGACTTCCATAAAGGTCATAATTGTAGTCTTCTACAATTTTGTAGATATTTTCATGGAATATTTAAGTCATGGCTTGGTGATGATTTGGACCCGCATTCTTAAGTGTAAAGGGCATTACACAGTATCAAAATTCCCCCAAGGAGTGATGAAGGAATTTTTATGTTAATTTTCAGTAGCGATGAGAATAAATTTATTGCTAGAGAATCTATCCATAAGGGAGAGAATCTCATAGTCGTGATTAGATCGAAAAGATGGTGAGTCTTTGGAAGAGAGAATTTGACTTTAAGGAAAGTGATATTGAGTTCTCAAAAGTTAGTGCAGATGTGTAACTTTCTTACGGATTTGGTTATGGGTATGATATTAAAGACCCATTGTGGATAATCAATGAGAATGATAAATTTGGCAGAGAACGGATGTTGTAACTCTTATTTGATAAGATGTGATTTATTCAAGGGTGCATCCTACGTTGCTTTTTTACGGGTTTGGCATTAGGATAAGTGTTGATATTATGAACAACAATGTTGGGGTCGATTCCTAGCATATCACTATATGACCAAGAAAATTCTTGGCTATGTTTTAATAGGAAGGTGGTGAATTTATTTAATTCTTATGAATCTAAAGATTGACTGACCTTAATTATGTGTGGTTCATGTGTTGTCAATATATTAATGTTGATATTGGATTCATTGAGAAGTGTCGATGTGTCACGTGGTAAATGTTTATAAAGGAAATGACCCTATGCCCCCACATGAGAGATGATGGTTTGGTCTTCTTAGCATTGAATAATTTCAACAGTGGATGATATCTCTTATATCCTTTTATGCCGGATGAGAGGAAGGGTTTGAATACCATGATTATTTTAATATGTTAGTGGTCGTAACATAATATTATTGAATAAAAAAGTTAGGCGGGATGGAAATGATGCCATTAGTATCCATGGGATCATCTGTATAGATGGGGAGGATGAATCTAGTTCTATTATGTGTGTATATGTGACATTGGTTAAAGATTCGAGAGGCTGGTTTTTCAAAATCTAACCCATAATTTTCATGCACTTTGAGGGAATGTTCGATGATCAAATCATGGACATCCTATTTGTAATGGTTGAATCTAAATACTTTTGGGAACAATTAAGAAGATACATATGTGAGAAGACTTGATTATACACAAATTTGAAGTCTGATATAAAAGGTTTGGCATGAAACGTATAAGTGGGACATGTAGAGGAACAATCAATCCCTCTATAGATAAGGTTTGTTTTTAGGTGTGGCAGATGTAGGAGATGACACATCCCATGTTAGACTTGTACATGGGATGTTTATCAAACCTTTAATATGTATTTGTCTTAGGAAGTGAATTAAGCATAAGGAGATGACACTCCCTTGTAAAAGGAATTTCATAACATCCTCAAAGGAATTTTCATTTGGGAGTTTCAATGATGAAATAGATGCACTAGTGGAGGCTTTATTAGATGAGCCATATTTTTATTTAGGAATGAGCATGTAATTTTGGTGATATGTCATGTGACAATATTTGAAAGGATTTGGATCTACTGGGGACTTTAAAATTATTACCTTCATGCTCGTATTTAATACATCGATGGATTTGGGATGAGATATAATGCATAACGCTAAGCACGCAACCATGTTCATCGTAATAGTATCTCATATTAGAACTCCCCTTCTACTAGATAGAAGATTTTAGGGAGATTTTTAATGCTAACCTTGAGCACTAAGATTCTTTTGTACCTAATGTGGGAGCAATAATATCATTGAAATATCACAATACGGATTCTTTCCGAGGAGATAATGGTGTATGTTAGTTTAATTTGATTAAAGTCATGTGATGTTATGATGTTCATACTAGCACCATTATTGATCATGTGTCCTTAATATGGAACCTGATAAAGAGTGTGAGGTCGTGGTTTTCTCGGGTTCTAATGATGGTATTTCTTAGTTGTCAAGTTCTATTGTAGTGGATGTTTTAAGCGTGCCCACTAGGTTTGAAAAAGGTTTTGGATCGTCTCTGAGACACTAATATGGATAAAACTACTTTGATCATGGTTTTCGATGTGAAGAGATATTTGTATAATATCGTAAAGGTACATCATGATTAGAGATTGGTGAAGTTGTTTTATAATAGTATTTTGTATCTTGATATGGTGGATTTTTATAAGAAGTAGTAAGTATGGATACCTTAGCTTTAGTAGGATGTGTTGGAGTAGATGAATCAAAAGCAAGTGGGAAAAAAATTGGGCTTGTTTTGATTAGTGGTGTTACACTTGTGGGTATGTTCTCTAGTGGTGATACGTATTGTGTCAATTTTATAAGGAGGATATTTTCTAGAGGATCCACCACATTCTCTGGTTGTGAGTATAGCTGATGCTTTAGATTTAGTGATTGTATATATTTTTTGATATGTTTTTAATGTTTCTAGATTTATACGGAGAAGCCCTTTGTTTGTAAGGATTTTGATAGCAGCATCGAGGGATTTTCAATCCTCTACATGATTTCCTGGTGTGCGATGATAATCAAAAAAGGTTTCAAAGTTAAAGGAAGAAGGCTTCCACCCTCGAGAGTCATATGTCTTAAGTGGAGGTAATGTTATGATGGATTGTTGAAGAATCCTTTCAAGGATTGATGTGTAATGTCCTCTTGAAGAATATTTCGAAGGAAGTGATGATTCTTTCGATTGTAAAGGTGTAAAAGGCATCAACTTTGGCATGGTTTCTTTAAATATGCACTTTGAGGATGGTTTTTAATATGTGATAGTGACTGGTAATTTGGATGAGGGATGTGGCCCTAGGATGGAAGGAAAGTGTTTTGGTTTTTGTATTGAAGAATTCATATGGTTACGTGTTAAAGTTTTCACTTTCTTACATGAAGGTGAATGTGGTTGTATGATATTTTTTAAGGTTACATATGTAATCTTTGGAAAACATGATCATCTTATGATACTTTCATAATTTTTAGAACGGGTTCCTTTTGTAAGGCTTGTGAAGAGATTATAGATGGGTTTGAAGAAGATGAAACAAATGTGGATGAAAATGTTTTCTTTTCAATGGCAGGACTAGGGGATGTGCCTACTTTAGTGGATGTTTGGTTTGTCATTTTTTTGAGGGAGATATTAGTGGATGATTAAGAAGGTGACTCCATGGTAGAGGGATCATATGTTAATGTTATGGGTGGTTGATCTTTGACTATGTTGATAGTGTGATGGTGCTTTGGATGTGATTAGATTATGGTTTTACGGTAGAATGAGAGTGAACTAGGAAGGGTTGTTTAAATACATCGAGATTTTGATTTTGAGGTGTATTTGGTTTATCTAGTTATAGTGCACATTTTTCAATAATATCTTGAATGGTGTTTCTAAAACTGGACATCTCTCAATGTCATGGCATTTTACGCTATGATATTTATAAGGAGCAAAAGTATGGATACTAAGAGGGTTTCAAGATGGATGGGAGGAAGGGTGATCATATTGGTAGCTAGGATTTTTTCAAATACCACACTATAAGATTCACCGATAGGTGTGTAATTACGTTGAGGTCAAGTACATTTGGAGGTCAACAATTCTTTAGGATGAGATGTACTTGGCACAAGAGTGAGAAAATAGCTCAATTAACTTAGTTTGTGGGAGGGATAATGAAATTTGATTGTTACTGCCCCCACCAACATGCAAAAAAGTCTATGATCGATTCATCTTAAAACTATTTAATGGTGTATAGGTTGGTGATAGTGTTCTTATGCATAATGTTGATCAAGAAGTGTTCTAGGAACACTTGTGCAAGATGTGTGAATAAGAAAAGTGGATACTACGGGATATTTTTGTACCAATCTAGGGCAAGACCAACTAGGGACATGGGGAATGTTCTTAGAATGAGATCCTAGTAATGTGCTATGAGTTAACAAGCCTATCGGAAGGCCCATATATGTATTTGGGGTCTTCTTTTCTATAGAACTTGAGGAACGTAGGAAGGTCACAATGAGGAGGATACACTTTATATGGTATTGATGGATGGATGGGTTCGTTACAAAGTTTTCTCATCCTAATTTGTTCTTAGGACCCATATAAGTTTCCTCAAGGATAGAAATTATGTTCATTAAAGCATGTAAAGGGTCATTTTGTAATAGTTTTTGTTGGGGATTGGATGAGGATGAACTAGGTTGATTGTATGCATATAGGTTTGACTATTGGTATGGTTGATATTGTGAAGGAATATTATGTTGGAGGGGATATTCATGGGAATACTATATGTAGGTTGTGAAGACTAAATATTGATATTGAATGGGCATGGAAGTGTTCAAGAGGGATTGTGATTGTTGTGGCATATGCTAAAGGGAATTGACATGTGAACGAAAGGTTGAGATTGTTGTGGTATGTGTTGGAAAGGATTAGAGGAGTGGATGAGTGGTTGGGACTATTGAGGTTTGTGTAGGAAGGAATGGAAGTGTGAATGAAAGGTTGAGATTGTTGAGGTATATATTGAGAAGAAGCTAGGGATGGTGGATGATTTTTGTGAGGAGGGATAGATAGTAGAAATAAAACTTGTGTTAATGGGTGGTGTCGATGTCGGGATAGACATAACTACATTTTGGACAACTGATGTGGATTGTTGAGATGAGATAGGATGATATATGTTTAATGGAATAGATACATAACTTAGAGGCGGATTCTAGATGGTAGAAGAGACTAAGGATCTTGACTTGGATGAGGATACGTTGGTATTTTTTGGGATGATGTGGAGCCGGATGAGAGGTTTGGTGAATACGTAGGTTTTTGATTAGTCGTATCATGTGAGGAAACCACATTAAGGTCAAAAATAAAGATAGGAAAGGAAGACACAACATTGTATGTCTCTTATTGAATAATAGTGGGATAAGGATGTATTTGTTGGATGTTGGCTCATGGTTAGGATAAAAATCTAGGAGAAGTCATATGAAGTGTTGGATACAGAGGGTCATGGTCTAGGTGTAAGTTGTTGAAGATGAACACATTGGAAAGAAAGATATGTGTTGAGGGAAACGGGGATTGAATCTAATATGCTAGAAAAGAATTGATCCTCACTGTCAAAGAAAAACGGACTAGGTGGATTGGGTATTTCAGATGACTCGAATTTACTACTGGGAGAATGTGGAGGTTTTTGATCATTTGGTCGGGGTGATAGAGATGCTCGGTGTTGGTCAATTAAGTGCATAGATTTTTTAATGTGGGTTAAAATATTTTATATAGAATATTGAAAATTTTCTACCATGTTTTCATAGTTTTGTAAATGGGATTGTTGTCTAGTAAGAACCATGAAAACAAACAATCACCTAATAATAAAAATGGAACTAGAAATTTGATTACAAGCAATCAAAAAAGTCACACTAGAAATTTTTTTGTCTTGATTAAGTTAGAAAAAGATGAAGTGTGTAAAATGGTTTACACGGTTATCAAGAATGACGATTATATGGTTTGGTTCAAGGAATGTAAAAGGTTGGAGTCCTCAATATAACTGAATGTAGGTGAGGCCCAAATCAATGTTAGTGTCGATCACGGGGCTTTGAATTAAGGCCTACCCCGTCACAAGACAATACTCTAGCGATAAGGAAGTCGGGTGTTTATCTAATATACATCCCACTAATTTATTTATAATCGAATAGAAGACTAAGTCATATTATCCCCTTGGTGATGAAATCCAAGTGGGTCCACCTAGGTAGAAGTGTTTTGATGCAAGTTATGTTTAAAGTGATTTGGTTGTGTGTGGGGTAAGTTAAGTGAAATGCAATTTGTTAATTTCTTAATTAAAATATGTGATCAAGTAGAAATAAAAAGGTTCACTTTAAACTGAAAATAAGATGTTACTTTTGATGAGGACAACAAGGAAAATGAAATGCTTAAAAATAAAAAATAAAAGAAGAAGATGTACCTATAAATGATTGATTTTAAATTTTTATATTTCTATAGTTTTTAGCCCAACTAAAGCGCATCAAACAAAAGCTCCCAAGACAAAAACCTGCAAGGGTTAGATTTCGACACAAAAAAAGAGAAGAGAGATGTTAAAGGATTACCGACTGAGTAATCAATAATGATCTATAGATATCATTGGCAATTTGAAGGAATCATAGGAGATTCACCAAAATCACTGGTAATTTGAATGGATCGCTAACGATTACAAAGAAAAAAACCAAAAATTACATATTAATTAATTTAAAACAAAAAATGGAAAACAATCCCACCGGGTGTGCAAAATATATGATAGAGTTTTTACTTTCCAATTTTAACTTAATAAAATGAAATGAAAAAAACAAACTCACCTCGAAAGATGACAATGTTTACCAATACCCGTGGTGATTAATGTTCATAATCAATGGATGAAGCGCTCCTCCTTTCATTGAATGAAGAGACTGGAAATCAAAGATAGTGAGACAAAAAATATTAGATAAGATGGATATACGATTTTCTCATAAAAGGCCTATTCAAGATTCCAAAGGGACATCCTTGGAGGATGTCAACTCGTTTTCAAACAATTAAGTTAATCAAATAAAATGATACAAATGATATATATTGGTAATGATAGATAAATGATAGATAATAATATGTAGAACTTAAGATTGAAGGGTAAGTCTTGTGCACCTTCGAAAGAGGCCCGAGCTAAATTAGAAGCAATCGAAAAGATTCTAAGTAGTCATACTAAAATTCCAAGGATCTTGTGGAGGAACTTGAATCGATCATTTATGTCGGTTGCAAACCTAATGGAACAAAATGTAAGTTTGTGAAGGATTTTGTATTATTCCCAAAATAAGGGCCATTTCATAATTAGGAGGTCGAATTACTCGTAATAGGGTGGAATAGGTTAGAATCTTGTCATCTAAAGAAAATCCATGCTTGAAGAAGACAAATTAAACCCAAAATATTGATAAAAATCAATTAAAAAATGATAAATTGATTGAAAGATAATGATAGATAGAGATCACAGGTGATTCAAAGGAATCATAGGTGATTTTGCAAAACAATGAAGCGATTCAAGTAAATTGATGACTAATATGAAAATGATTACTTTTTTGAAAAATGATAACTTGATTAAAACATATATTTTAAATTATTGTTTTTATATGCTTTTGAAATGAAAATGAAAAAATAACACATAAGAATACCTTGTGATGTTGATATGGGATGCAAGATGTCCGTGGATGTTGGATGAAGCTAGTGGAGCTCTTTTATTGTCATTGAGATTCTTGGGAAGATGATTGAAGACAAATCTATCAAAATCAATGTGTTGCAAGAGATTAGTGTGGTTCTGGACTTGTTGATGACAAAGATTTTCTACTAGCACAAAAAAAAGGAATCAAGACCAAGAAAAATATTTCTTAAGATACCTTAAACAAGAGTGAAAATCTGTTATTTATAATCACTGATGATTTGTTAAAATCACCATTGATCTGGACATTTCGGGAAAACATTTAGAAAATGGTTGGAACCACTTCTTGAATGGTATTTTTGCGTAATTTTATGAGGTAAAATAGTTGTAAGTAGGTTACACAAGTTAGGGAGGTTAATGCGTTAAGGTAAAATGGGTTATAAATGATTTAGAGATGTTTATGTGGTTTTAAAGGTGTTAATATAATTTGGGATGGGTAAATAGTAATTTGTAAGGGAGTAAAAGTTGGTTTTACAGGATAAGGGGATGTGACTTTACGAAAATGTTTATAATGATAATTTTTGATTAAATAATGTGTGTATAAGAGGAAGTAGGAAGACAACAAAAACCTAGTGTCTACAAGTTCCATGTGGAAGAAGATGTTTAAGATGTGTAAATTAATGTGTTTGTTTTGGATATGTGTGGAAGAAATGAATGCAAATGATTAATCCCCTAATTATACTATGTTTTCAAGAAAGTATGAAGGGGTTATTTTTAAGTCCCAAATAGAAATGTTGAATTCAATGAAATCAAGAAAACGAACGGAGAGAGATGTAAAAAGAGAAAATAGGGAAAAATGAAGAATATCGATATAACATTATTTTCCTTTTTTATTGTTATTTTTATTTTAGCAAGTGCATTTTTTATCCAAGAAATAAATTCAGCACACAAATAAGAAAAAAAAGTTGCCACATGTGAGGTTAGTAGATGGAGAGAAATGGAAAATGGAAATGTAAATGAAATAAAGTGAAATAACTCACCAAAGAAGGGTTGGTCCCATCGGGCGTGCAAGAATGTTGAACTTTTTTCTCACTCATGTTTCATAATAGTGAAATGGTATAAAGAAAATATGTAACATTAATAATGAGATGGTTTAATGCTACCTATAGATGAGATGACGATGGATACGGGCACAAAATAGAGAAAATCAACACGAAAAATGGATTACTACAAAGGATGGTGGGTTTCTGAGAAATCTGGTCTCGAGAAGTGAAAACTTCCTAGGATGGATGTCAACCCACTTTTTAGTAAAAATATAAACAAAAGGATAATAGATAAGTAATATGATACGAGTAGACTATGAACTCGAAAAGAAAAAATAAGATATGCTAAACAATGTAAAAATCAAATCTAATAACAAAAAATGATGAAAACTAAACCAAAATTGATCGAGTTTGAGAAAAAATGGGACAAGCTAATCCAAAAATCATAGACAAGGTAGATCTCGAAGGACTGATCTAAAGCTAATCTGGGGTTGTTGATGATGCTAAGATTTTGTAGAGGATCTGGACCTGATGAGAACATATATGATGTAAGAAATTTGGTAGATATAGTGATGAAAGTTATAACTTATGATCCATTCGATGGTAACTAAGTTGAATCAACATTGACTAAATCGCAAGGTCATATTTGAACTTCTAAATAGGTGGATCGAGAAGCAGAGATCTAGGTGTGGGAACTCAATCAGTAGAAAATCATGCTACAAATGGAACTACATAACTGAAAATAAGATAGATTGGGACAAGGTCGATGGTGAATTGGCTAGATCGACAATGATTTGGATGTGATGGAGATGAAATGCGAAGCAACAAGTGTGCAAAATAGCAAGATTAAAAGATATACGATCCAGAGTGATAAGAAGAAAGATAGATGGTAGGATGGGTAAAAAATAATAATATAAATGTGGTTTGGGTTGACGGCAACTAGGATGAGTCAATGGTGATTGGAAATGGAACTAGGTTTTGATGGATGATAATGGGTGGAAAGATAAAATGCAAAGAAATATTGATGATGGGTGATGCATAGGAAAAGATTTGAGATGGTTGATAAACATGCAAGATTGATGCACAATGGGGACTCCAACCAATAAGAGGAACTCAAACATTCAAAGGTGATGCACAATATCTCTAATATAGATCCAAGGTGGTGATAGAAGCTACAAAAAGAGTAAAAATGAATTGAAGATCGCAAGAAACTCCAAACTCGAAAAATTGCATCCTAAAGATAGGAAGGGTATGAGCATATTTATATGGGTGACGAAGACCAAGATGGGTCACTAGATATTACAGTGGTCTATTGATTTGGGTGATGGAGGATTGATCAACTCTAGATAATGAGTCCTTATTAGGTGAAATTAGTGTTTCGGGTGGTTACTTATAGAATAGGGTTGTCTTGTGAGGATAAATGGTGGTTTGTGGATTATAAACTATTAAATGGGGATAGAAGGGAACCTAGGGATGGTAAATAGAGTTCTTAGGGAGGATAAAAGTGTTAATACATAGGTTCAATAATAATTAAGGTTGATTAGGGGTGACAAATTAATGATATGATTAGGATGGGATTAAGGTATAAAATAAAAATTAAAGGGATAAATGAAATTCACTAGGGAAATGGTTATTTAAATGAGAAGATAGGTATGTATGTGATAAATGACAATACGGGAAGCACATGTGGGATTAGGGATATGAGATATAAAAATTGGTGTCTAAACTCATATTCCAATTTTCAAAAGAGTTTATGCGTTAAATTATAATGTTGAGGACCTTTTATTCGAAAGAGATATGGGGCATCAAATTTCCTAAAAACTATTTTTGAAACTAAATTTAATAATTTAATTTTGACTATTAGAAATCACAAAAGTAAATGTAAAATATTATTTTTTTACTTTAATTATAAATTGAGATTACAATGATGAAATAACTATCTTTTGTACTTTTTTATTTATAAATTTCTTGATAATATGCATAACTCATGTCACCATGTAGTGCATTCAAATTTATCAAAATTTTAAGGAATTTACTTTGATGATTAGTTCGATGATTATATATCCTAAATAATTCATCAAAGTACAACACATGTTAAAAAAACTATTCATTATCTTTTCGTTTGATTTTAATGGTTTGTCTTAATGGTTTAAGATATAAAATTTATCCTTTATATTTAGGATTACATGTTTACTTTTTAGGTTTTAGTATTGATACCCTTTAAATTTTAGTTTTTAGATTTTTAAAAATTATGTAAGGTGGGTTAGCTATAGAATCCCCCTCCTCTAACCTTCTTATGGAGCTAGTATTCCGTTTCATGTAGTTATATTAGTATTCCCTTTCATGTAGTTATATAAATATGCACATAGACACTTGCACATGTGAACGATATGTTATGTTCATAGCACTTAATAACTTGAACTACTCCTCTCTTGATATGAAATATTGATCATGATGATTTGAAAACATGTGACATAACCTATGAAACCTTTGACACCTAACATGTTTACAATGTATCCACAAACCTTCTCTTGAAGAGATTCTATTTTTACTATTATAAGTTTAACATATTCAACTTGATATGCAAGAAGTATAGTAATAGAAATTGTTTTGAGAGAAAAATAGCCTATGATTGTTGTTTTTGTATTGTCAATATGCTATATTTAATATTAGAATTGAAATTGATTACATTTAGTTCTATAGAATCACTTGAGTGGAAAACACTTAAATATAGTGATTGATTCTTAGGATTGGTTAAAACTTGTAAATTAAACCCGTTCAATTGAGTGTTTTCAAAAATAGTCACAAATTTTTATATTAATAATTATAGACTAGATAATAATGATAATATAAGTTAGTTATTCAATTTTATTAATATTTGAAATTGTGTTTTTTGACAATGTATTTGCATTCATTTTGACATTTCTATGATGAATTGATTTCATAATACTAATTATTTAAATTTTCTACGAATATCATTTTTAAAAGTCTTTAATATATAAGATTATAAACATATTAGACTAAAGTGTGTGTGTGTGTGTGAGTGTGTGTGTGTGTGTGTGTGTGTGTGTGTGAGAGAGAGAGAGAGAGAGAGAGAGAGATAATAAGATATGAAGAGTTTCTTAACTGATATTATAAGTTATAGGGACCTAAAGATATGTTCTACAAACAACATGTTATATTTCATGTTATCTTCAAGATATATTCTCATATTCATATGATTCTTAGCTCTACTATTATGACCTAAAATAGAACTATGGAATCTCCTACATGTTTTTCAATATAACTGGGATATGTTCTTAAAATTTTCCTATTGTACCTATATACTTAAAAAAAAATTGTTGACTTCAAATGCTAGCTCCCCTCTTATAGCCTAAAAATGGGTTAGTCTAGATTTGAATTGATCTATCTTAAGACACTACAACTATAACACTACTACAAACAAAACCCATACCCATGTAGATTTATCTCTCAATAGTTTTATGAGAATGTGGATAAAAAGTGTAAATTGGAAATCCCTAATAAGGCCTTAGACACTTGGAAATTAACTTTAGATAATTATCAATTCTATAATGGAGTTACATTAGTAAAAGAGTCATTTTCATTATATTTAGAGGAATTTGGATGAGATTTACTTATCCAATTCTAAAACTATAAAATAGAAGAAGGAAGAAAATTGAACATAAGTATTTGAAAATCAATCCTCCATAGTACATAAAATTTACTATTAGATGTAGACAATAAATGGAACTCAACGTAAAGAATTTTATTTGGACATAAAATTTAGATTATGAAGGGTTTCCTTTTAGATGCAAAACTTACTTTCTCTGGAGCATTTGGCTTCTAATTTTAACATGGCTAAAAAAACATATTAAAGGGAGGGTTTCTTGGTGGAAGGATTTTAATCCAGAAAATCTTGTTGTCTACGAGACTTGAGGAAAATCATTCAGGAAAGGATATTGCTAATGTTAAGGATAAACAAATGGAGGAGTTATGTGAGGATGTTCCTTCCCCACTAGTTTGGCTAATTTTTAAAATCATAAAACAAGCAAAGGTTGGATTTCCTTGCAACAACATCCTAGTCCTAAGAAAAACCAAAATACAAAAACATGGAGGCTCTTGTAATTCAGCTACATGTCCACCATGATGAGAATGTGGATCCTAACAAGGGAGATGGTTGGAAGGTGGTGAACAACAAAAAGAAAGGTAAAGTTGGAAGTTCTCCTACAAAGATGAGCCTCAGATCTCAAAGTGGGAATCGCCATGGTAGTTAGGCTTGCTCCTAGTAGGTGGCCAAGCCTCTTTGTCTTCTACTGTTTTAGGGCCCTTTCTTATTTTTGCAAGGCTTTCTTTGGGTTTCTGGTTTGTCTTTTTGTTTCATCTTTGGCCAGTTGGGCCTTGTTCCTTGTTGTTTCACCTTTGTTCCTTGAAGCTTATCTTTCAGTTTGTATAGGGTTCCCGATCCCTTCAAAATCTGATTTTTAACCTAATCAAATTAAACGAGATAGGTAATCAATCAAACATAGTAATTCTAAAACCAATCCACCATATTCTTATTTATAAAACAATATAAGTAATTCCACCTATGGTACATGTAAATACATATTTCTCATGAATAATGAGTACATATTTCCTCACTCAATGTATTCTATAATTTTGTTTTTGATATTAGAAAGGATGCAACCGGAGTTCAAAATTACACTTGATATCTTCTCTTTTGGCACCTCTAGATGTCAAGATTCGACACAATATGATGTGGATGAGAATTTATATGAAACCCATGTTTTGCCTTGATGTTCATCAACATCTATGTTCTTACCACATAGGTGTACATTTGTAGTATATTTTGTAATTTAATAATATTTTCCATGGTTAAAAATTATAAATATACATATTCATAATGATAGGTCTACTACTTAGAGATACCTTCAAGATCCATCTAACGAATAATACCACATTTTTATAAGTGGAAGTACCTTAACCTCTAAGGACTCAAAATGAAGGTATATATTTATAGTTTATTTCTAATTAAAAATTTATTTAATTAAAATTAACAATTATAATAAGCACTTGTGTATCTCTACTTACCATATATACCAAGGAGAGAATGAACATGACTGAAGGAGAACATGTCCTTCATTTACTCTTAGGGCATCCACTACATAGAGGTATAAATTTGCAATTTATTTGTTAGTATAAAAATCTTTTAATTAAGAAATTATAATATGAACTCGATTACATGATTTCTACATCCCCTATCAATTGACATGATGATGAGGAAGTCATATGATGAGGGATTTGTCTACGCATAGGTAAAAATATTCGTTGATTATTTAAAGTTATTTTAATTAATCATTTTTATATAGGTTCAAAAAATTTCTACAAATCCTCATCAAAGGCAATTCCCTCTTAGCTCGTTAGGAATAAAATGTTAAAAAGTATAAATGGCTAGAGACTTCCTAAAACTTATGAATAACCTACTCTCAAGTACATAGGGGGTGAAAATGCACTCTTTCCCCCACTAGTAACAAATTTTGATTGACCCTCTCATCTTTTTTCATAATTGTAAACACTTGGTGGGGACCTTAAAATGGAAATTTATGTAAATGATGACATAATTATATTAATGGATATTACAAGTAAGAATGTATTTTAATATATTTCATTTGAGCTAAAATGATTGATTTATTTCAAATTTATCATTGTATTAGTTTAAGTTATTATCATTTTTTTATATGGTATTTTTAGTGTGTTTAATTTTTGTGGTTACGGGCATTTAATAACACAAATTTTAGATTCAATATGAAAGATTGATTCACCAATATTTTCATTTAGAGTGGTTGTAAATCCCACTTGAGAGATGGATAAGGTTGGCTGATGTAACTTTCACTGAGTTTAGGATGACCCACTATGACCCAAAGCTAATTAGAAAAATTGGATCGAAGGGTTTAGGAGAATAGAGAGGAATTTGTGGACTAAGGGGAGACGGCCCGATTGGCTTGTGGGGTAATTATGTTTCATAAATATGATTTTCAATAAAAAAATTATAGTTTAAAAATAATTTTATATATTTAACATTTGTATGTTCGGTAACAAGGAAACACATATGATGAAAAGAGATGTCTTCAATCTTCCAAAATATACAAATATTCCCTATCCGATCTATGTGACAAATGACTAGTAGTAGAGGACACTAATAGGGTTGTAGTTTAGTTACTAAAAAAATCATATATGTTGACCTTTTCACTATAAAGAGGACTATTCAAATCTTTGACTGTGGCTGATATACATGTTTTCTTTAATTTGGTATTTTATGTTGTCTATTTTCTATTTGCATCTTCTAAAATATTAATATGGTCTATGATCAGATTGCAATGCTAATCTGTATAACATGGTGATAAATTTAAATTTTAATACATATTGCTATTGATCAAGGCATCAAAATTAATGCGATCAAGGGGTGTCAGTGAAAATCTAAAAGGGTTGTTAGTGATTCATCATCTGGGCTGAAAAAACTTAAAAGAGGTTTCTAGTAAATTAATAAGTTCTATATAAGATATTTATAGAGTTATGTTGTTTTTTTATAATATTTTTAATAAAAATATGAATATGTGTAATTTTAGCATATGAGTTTGTATTTCCACGAAGAGTGTTATGAGAAGCATATAAATAAGAAGGTGCATGTAGAATTATAACACTTGAAATAGAACACAAACTATATTAATTAATGTTACAAAGCTAACTAGTTTGTATGAGTAATACATGTAGTGTTGAATTTGTTGTACATGTAAATTATAAATTAAAATTAAACAATTTAAACCTTTTATCATTGAATGTTGTGAGGGTTGAAAATTTGGAAGGATGTAGAGGATGTAGAGGATGTAGAGAAGGAAGAGGATTGTGAGGACAATGAAGATGATGGTGAGGAGAAAATTTAAGAGGATGATGAGGACAATGAGGAGGATCAATTTTAGTAAGAATGAGAAGATTGTGAGGATCAGGGGGAGGAAGAGAATATCAATCACTAGGATATCTAGTGTTTTATTTTACATCTATTTGTTTTGTAATTTGGAAGGGATCCCTTAGTACTCTTTAAAAATTACACTATTATATATTTTGTAAATCACATTTTGGATTAAAACACTTTGTCTTTTTCATTATTAATAAACAATCGGGTACCCTACATTTTTCAATGTACAATTTCTCATTAACAATACAATGTAAATAATATTTTAGTGTATATTGTTTTATCTTTGTAAATAAGTAAAAAATGTGATACAATTACTGCAATCATATCATCTATAATTATAATCAATTATATTTACTTTGTGAAAATTTATCCAAAGAATTTTGTGTCATATTTACACCACTCCTTAGTCTTAATGATGTAGTTTTTACATTGTTTTAAGATGGTGGAAAGTAGATGTAATTTTCACATAAAATGGCACTAAAATGTTGCAAAAACATATGCTAGTTTTATACAACTAAAAAAGGTGATTTATGATGCAAAAATGAGCCAAAATATGGTACTATTTGCACATTTTCTAGTAGTGACAGTCCTCTATGTTTATTCTATGATAAGGATTCTCATTCTCTTTGTATTCTTCAATATCTCTTCCATTTCCCTTCATTTCTCATTTTCTCAATTTTGTATTCCTTTGGTACTTTCTAGTTAAAAGTACTTAAAACCCCAAAAACATCACATCGTATGAGGGAAATTCCCTTCTCAAAAGAAGAGAAAGATCACCCTTTAACTAGTAATTTTTCCCATGTTGATTCATTTTTCCCTCTCCCCATATAGTTTAGGGAGCGGGATGGGGATTGGGCACCGCCGAGATCCGATGGGGCCATCTATCTAGAATCGTAATGTTAGGACCTCATTTATACAAATGGCATATCTTTGGGACCGATGACATCTCTCATCCCCCTAATGTGGTGCCCATTGGAAATTTTTTAGAGTTTTTAATGATAAAAATATATGATAACATATAGGAATCACATTACTTATCCTTCGTACATTGTAGGAATCCTTCATTATTACAATAGTTCTATACTCTAATACATAATATGGCATTAGATGTTGCAATATGAATTATTGTCTTATCCTCTTTATAATATCCTCTCTAAGCTTATCACCTAAATGCTTCTATCAATCTCCTTTGATATTTGATAACAAAACAAATGGTAGTGAGTGTTTGGAGGTGTTAGGAGTAGTGTTTTTCCCCTTATGTGGCCTCATAAATCTAATGGATTCCATAATTCTTTATGTGGTGTTCATGATGTGGGTTCAATATTGTTGGTTATAGAGGGCGTATTCCTTCTTTCTTCCTTTGGTGACCTTGGAAAAATATCATTTCTTGTAGTTTATTTCCATGTAGATATTGTAGCATCCAAAATCATATCCATATCTTATTTTTAATTATTCATGTAGAGTTCCATTTCATCATGATATCCCCCTTGTTTCATCTAAGTGCACCCTCCTCTTTTGGGTCCACTTATCTTTTCTCCTCCCTTCACACATAATTTTCCTACCTTTGCATGAGGGGATTTACCTCCTAATAGGAAAATACTTTATTTCCCACTCTATTAAAAATATATTGATACTCCAAGGATTGGATCAAATATATGTTCATGTCACCTCATGTAAAAATTTGTAACTTTCTTCCTCAAGACTTGACCATGTTGAGACTATAAATTCTATCACATGGCTCCTTAACACACCTTCTTCGACCATATATCTAGTATGTGTTTCAAAAATTAATCTCTTTGTTACAAATTACTATTTTGGTTTCCATATGTATGGTTTAATCAAATATCTACCTTTGTCAAGAATATACACTATCATCCATGCTTTAAAAGTGCCCAAGAAGCTCAAAAAGAATGATTTTTTAGATCTCATCATAAAGAACATATTTCATTCATTTTTATGGATCTCTCTTGCACCATAACTTGGACACTTTGCATTGAATTAAGCTTCTTTCTTCAATTCATTCATCAACATGTTATAGCAAGATTATTGTTTACCTTTCTTGAAAAACCATCACCAAAATTAGCACGTCTTATAAACAAAACCAAATTTTAGGGTTATTTATCCTCAATTCAACCCTAAGTTGCTTACACCTTAAACATAAGCCTTCAGGTTCCTATTTATCTATACACCATCATATCACTTATGCATTTCTCTCAAATACTCACCTATGGAACTGAAATGGTTGGGTACTTTCGTGTTGGTTTTTAGGTTTATTTATCTCTTAATGGGGCTTATGAACCTTACACATGCACATTATTTCCTAAGATAAAGTTAGAATTATTAGCATTTAAATGGTAAGAGAAAACACTATTCATTCATCTATAACAATGTAGCTTAGATGAATGATTATAATTCAATTAAGAGGAACACATAAATCCAACACACATAATGTAAAGTAAATGTCATTATAACTGGATAGTAAAGAATGTGTAAACCATTATGATACTCATTTATAGTTTTTTTCTATAAAATGTATGCACTTCTCATTCGATAGCATAATGGTTCAAGTATGTCTCCCTATTGTTCGCATAGGGTTATTAACTCCTATTATAGATTACAATTGTAAGTTTGTAACTCAAACTAGGCTAATTTCTTCCCGAAAATGGTAGATCTTGCACCTACCCTTCATTAATCATTAACAACATCCACAAAGATCTAACGACTCAACTTACATTGGTGGTGTTGTTTCCTCCATGATCTATGATGACATTGGCATTGGAAACCCTCTTGACCACTTCCACATGCAATACTCCTACTTACTTCCCCATGCACCTTGATCCCATTGCACTCTATTCTTAATATTCATCAAAATTGAGGGGTCACCAAAGGTATTCTCACATAATGATTCTAGTAAGACGTCATTAATTATAATTTAGTTTGTAATTGAAATTAGGTAGTTAACATATATTAAATTCATTATATCTTAATAATTATTAAATAATGTCATTGTAGTTGAATAGATCATCAAATATAGGTGATGGATCTAATTTTGGAGAGGGTACTAATGATGGTGAGATTAACTATGGCTATAGAAACTTGACATTGCATGGAGAGGAGTATACTCAAAGAGTAAGAAGAATAAACTCATAGAATATGATGATAATAATGAGATCATAAATGATGATGCCAATCAAGACTAGATGACAATAGTCCATAGTTCTATTTTTATTCAATTTGTTATGTTTGTGGAGCCTATTTTCATGTTAGAGTGTGGTACACCTTCTATGTGTTACACTCGGGTAACCGTTATGGGTTGTTTTTGGGCCCATGGGTTTTGGTACCCATTGTTTTGATACCCATGGTTTTTCACCCATGGTTTTGATACCCACGGTTTTGTATCAAACCGCTTAAGCAATTGTCTATTTATATGGTCTTATGTATATGATAGAGAGAGAAGCAAATGTATTGTAGATGTGCTTTGAATTTGGATGTGAATTCTGAGAGTTTTTAAAGCATAGCTCCAAACAGATCTAGGTATTGTATTAAGAGAGTGGAGGCTTGTAATAAAATCGAGCAAGTGATTCTTGGTGGACGTAGCCCAAATTGGGTGAACCACATTAAATCTTGTCTCTCTATGTTGTGTTATTTATTCTACACTTTTATTTGAGATCTATAATATTTTATGCATATTAGTTTCTACTGTTGTGATTCTGTAAGGGATTATTCCACATATTTTATCTCTTATTCCCTAACAATTGGTATCAGAGTCTAGTTTGGTTTGCTGAAGTGTTGAATTGCAGGGAAAGTTTTTAGCTTGAGTGGGAGCTATGATAGATGATGGAAGATCTAGGGTATATAAATTCAACGGGAAGAATTTCGGTCTTTGGAAGATGCGAGATGGAAGATTACCCTTATCGAAGGATCTTTATACTCCCTTTGTCAAGAAGGTGAACAAACCCTCAAGTATGATAGATGCGAGAATGGGATTTGTTGGATTGGAAGGCACTCGGAATGATCCATTTGTTCTTGCATCTTTGGTATTATTTAATGTTTCAAAGGAAAAGACTACAAAAGAACCGATGGATACATTAGGAAGTTGTATGAAAAACCCTCTCGCCTCTAATAAGATATTTTTAATGAAAAATTTGTTTAATATGAAGATGTCTCGAGAATGGTTTAGTAGTGAGATCATTTAAATGATTCCAATATGGTTGTGAATATGCTAGCTTCGGTTACAATAGAATTTGATGAAGAAGTTAGGGATTTATTAATTATGTGCTCTTTACCTAAAAGTTGGAATAGCCGGTAATGGCGGTAAGTAACTCGGTTCCAGCCTAACTCGAACTTCAAGTTTGAGGATGTTGTAGAGGTGATTCTAAGTGAGGAAATGTGAAGAAAAAAAGCTCTGGTGAATCTTCTACTTGAGGAATGCTTTGATAGTGGAAACTAGAGGAGATAGAATAATAGAGGAAAAGGTGAAAAATCAAAGGATCGGGCAAGGTCAAAATCCAAAAGCAAGATAGTATGCTAGCACTGTGGAAAGTCCGGGCAAGCAAAGAAAGGCTGTTGGGAGCCTCGAGATAGGAAGAAACAATAGGAAGAAAACAAGGAGGAAAATGTGGCATCGGGTAATGTATGCCAGGGATGCTTTGATTCTTTCTTTGCATAATCTTAATGAATCTTGGGTTTTAGATTAAGGGGCTTCTTTTCATGCTACTCCACATAGGCATTATTTTTTTGATTATGTTCAAGGGGATTTTTGGCATTTTTTCTTGGTGATGATGATCCTTGCAGTATAGTTGGAAAAGGTTTTGTTCATGTTAAGATGCAAAATGGGAATACATGGCTATTGAAGGATGTTACACATGTGCCTACATTAAAGAGAAATTTGATATTGGCAAGGCAATTGGGAAGTGATGGTTGTCTTATGATATTTACAACCCTGACTCTTGGAAGGTCACCAAGAGTGCTCTTGTGGTGGTAAGAGGTAAGAAGGTTGGAACCTTGTATTTAACCACTGATAGTACTAATGATTGTAATCTTGTGGCTTCAGATGTAGATACAACATTATGACACTATAGGCTTGGTCATATGAGCCATAAGGGCATAGACATCATAAAGAAGAATTTTCTGGATATACAGAAACAAGTTTGGATTTATGTGAGAACTACATATATGGGAAACATAAGCGAGTAAGGTTTCTCAAGGTTGGACCTATGAAGAAAGAGAGTAAGTTAGAGTTGGTGCATTTTGATGTGTCGGAGCCGGCTCAGGTATCATCTCTTGGGGGTTCAAGTTATTATGTTACTTTTATTAATGATGCAACAAGGAAAGTTTGGGTTTATTGTATTAGAAACAAATCTGATGTATTTGATAATTTTGTTAAATGGAAAGCCTTGGTAGAGAATGAAACAAGCCTTAAGTTAAAATGTCTCTGGTTAGATAATGGAGGGGAGTATTGAAGCAATGAATTTGATGATTATTGTTATAAGAATGGAATCCGCAGGAAAAATATGGTTCCAGGAACCCCGCAGTAGAATGGGGTGTTAGAAAGGATGAACAGAACAATAATGGAATGTGCTAGGAGCATAAGGATACATGCAGGATTGCCTCTTTATTTTTGGGCAGAAGTTGTGAGCACTGATGTGTACTTGATAAGCAGAGGACCCTCAAGTGCCTTGGAAGGAGGCATACTTGAGGAGGCTTGGTACGGTAAGAAAGTCGATTACTCATTTCTTAGATTCTTTGGATGTGAGGTGTTTGTTCATATTGACAAGGATGATAGGACCAAGCTAGAGGCTAAATCAAAAAAATGCACTTTTATTGGTTATGGTGGTGATGAATTTGGATTTAAATGTTGGAGTATTAAAGACAAGAAAATCATTCGGTCTAGGGATGTGGTCTTTAATGAGAAAGTCATGTATAAGCAAAAGTTTGCAGGAAAAAAGGAAGAATCCAAGAAAGAATATGCGGTGGTAGAGGATCTTCCGAATGGGAAAGTGAACCATGAATCATTTCAGGAACCTACTCAACAAGAACCCCAAACTCCTACGGTGAAGATGTCTTCTAGGGTAAGAAAAGAACACGAGAACGTTTTCTCCTTCTCTTTATTATTTATTACTCACCGATAGTGGAGAGCGAGAGAGCTTTGATGAAGCAATACGGGTAGATGCCGAGAAGAAGTGGGAGCAAGCCATGGATGAGGAGCATAAGTCTCTCATGAAGAACTAGAATTGGAATTTGGTGAAGCTACCGGAAGGCAAAAGAGCATTGTAGAACAAGTGGGTCTCAGAGTTAAAGATGAAGAAGAAGGAAAGAAAAGATATAAGGCCCGGTTGGTGGTCAAGGGTTTGCATAGAAACAAGGTATAGATTTTGATGAGATTTTTTTTTCTTGTAGTAAAAATGACTTCTATCAGAACTATTCTTGGAATAGTGGCAGAGAAGAAATTGCACTTAGAACAGTTAGATGTAAAGACTACATTTCTCCATGGTGATTTGGAGGAGGAGCTATATATGTAGTAGCCAAAAGGATATGAAGTCAAAGGTAAATAGGAGATGGTATGCAAACTGAAGAAGAACTTGTATGGCCTGAAACAAGCTCCACGTCAATGGTATAAGAAGTTTGATAGCTTCATGATAGAACAAGGTTATATTAGATGTCATTCTTACCATTGTGTGTATACAAAGAAATTTGAGGATGGAAGTTATATTATCCTGTGTTTGTATGTTGATGACATGTTGGTTGCAGGTAAAAACATGTAGGAAATAAAAGTACTCAAGAAACAACTAAGTGAATCCTTTGATATGAAGGATTTGGGGGCAGCCAGACAAATCCTTGGTATGAGAATAACTCGGGATAGGAAGGAACGAAAGCTGACTTTATCTCAGGAAGAGTACATTAAGAAGGTATTGGATAGGTTTAACATGCAAGATGCTAAACCGGTTGGGACTCCTTTGGCATGCCATTTTAAGTTATCAAAGGAGTAATGTCCCAAGACAGAGTAGGAAATAAATTATATGTCCAAGGTACCTTACTCATCAGTGGTTGGCAGTTTGATGTATGCTATGGTGTGCACTAGGCCTGATATTGTCCATGCAGTGGGAGCTGTGAGTAGATTTATGAGTGATCCAGGTAAAGAGCATTGGGAAGCGATGAAAGTGGATCCTCCAGTATTTGAGAGGGACCATGGGGACAGTTTTGTGCTATAGTGGATCAGACAATACTTTACGTGGTTATGTAGATTCAGACATGGCTAGAGATGTTGACAGCAGGAGGAGCATGACAGAGTTATATTTACACTATAGGTGGGACAACAAAGTGAGTTCGATTTCACGACTACGAAGTGGTGGCTTTATCAACCATGGAGGTTGAGTATTTTGTTGCCACAAAGGCAAGAAAAGAGATGATTTTGTTACAACAATTGCTTAAGGAGTTGGGGCATAAGTAGAAGGAATGTAAGTTGCATAGTGATAGTCAAAGTGCTATACACCTAGCTAAGAACTTTTCTTTCCACTCTAGGACGAAGCATATACAGTTGAGATATCACTTCATCATGACAACTTTGGAAGAAGATAAGTTGAAGTTGGAGAAGATTCATACCAGTCAGAATCATGCAGACATGATGACCAAGGTGGTCACAAGGGATAAACTAAAGCTATGTTCAACTTTGGTTGGCCTTCGCAGATGATAGTGAAGGGTTGAGAAGCTTGCTCGGTGAGAAATCGGTCTCCAAGTGGGAGATTGTTATGTTTGTGGAGCTTGTTTTCATGTTAGAGTGTGGTACACCTTCTATGTGTTACACTCAAGTATTTTTATGGTGGTCCCGCCGGTGAGCGGGTCAAGGAGGGTCGGGGTGAAACCCCGATCAATGGCGGCAGGGGGCGAAGCCCCAAAGCAAATTTTCATGGGTGGTTTATTAACCCATGGGTAATGGGTAACCGTTATGGGCTATTTTTGGGCCCATGGTTTTTCAATACCCATTGTTTTGATACCCATATTTTTTTGCCCATGGTTTTGATACCCACGGTTTTGTATCAAATTGCTTAAGAAATTGTCTATTTATATGGTCTTTATGTATATGATAGAGAGACAAGCAAATGTATCACAGATGTGCTTTGAATTCGGGTGTGAATTTCGCAGAGTTTATTGATCATAGCTCCAAACGGATCTAGGTATTTTATTGAGAGAGTGGAGGCTTGTAATAAAATCGAGCAAGTGATTCTTTGTGGACGTAGCCCAAATTGGGTGAACCACATTAAATCTTGTCTCTCTCGTGTTGTGTTATTTATTCTATACTTTTATTTGAGATCGTAATATTTTCTCGCATATTAGTTTCTACTATTGCGATTCGTAAGGGATTATTCTCGCATATTTTATCTCTTATTCCCTAACACAACTTGTAATTCAAAATCGTACTATTGTTTTTAAGATGAGAAATTGTATATTTTCAACCTCAACATTATGTTCTTATCAATTTTATTAGCATAATTATGACATCAAATTTTGTACATGGAATCATTATATGTTATTTTAGCATTATGTTATGTTATAACTTTCCCAATTGATTTTTATTTTGTCACTTTTTCATTTACATTTATAAATCAATAATTTGTAATCGAATTCTAATATTTTGTAAATTATGAATGTAGAATGTAATATTGTTAGTTTCTTTGACATTAAAATCAATTGAAAACACTTAATTAAAATATATAAATAAAAAGTTTACTAATTGTAAAAATGATTAAAATATACAATATATAATTATTTGATAGTTTATCAAATAATTATATTACAATTGTTTTTCATTTTCATTATGGCATAAAGGTGTCATTATATGGGCTCTAGAAGGTGGCACAAAGTTGGTGTAAATTTGCACAAAAATGGCACAAAGGTGACACAAATCTAATGCAATTAAAAACTAGTTTCTTTGTTTTTTCATGAACTTTGTGCCATTTATAGTAGAACAAATTCCTCAAATTTTCACAGCAAATAACTCCCAAAACCATCAATTTTGGATGCAAAATTTACCTAGTTTGAGGTATACATGATACTTTATGTAGTATAGTTCCACCTAGATTAAACTTTTCTCCAATATTTAGAAATCCACCATTAATCGTATAAGGATCATTTCCATAGGTTTTTTTTTTACCAAGGCCTCGTAGTGGGGTAATGACTGATTTACATAGGGGTTTCTCACTTTTCTTGTCTTACATGTCAAGAACCTAAAACAATTAAGAGATGTTTTGCTTTTCCTCGCATGCTCATATGGCTTAGGAATGGATTCACCCTCTCTTTCAACATTTCCTTTCTAAATTTTCTCTTGCAAAATGTTGCTTCTATAGGTATTTAACCATTCAAAATATAAAGATTAATTGAAATTGGCATTTTTGGTGTTGAAATATTATTATGGAATGAAAGAAATATTTTTTATATTCAACATGCTCTCTGTGGTCAAGGTTTTTATATTGTTAACATAATTTTAGTTATTTCTAATGTTATGCTATAAATACAATTCCAATGTAAGAAGGTATGATTGCAAGTGGAGTGTTTATAGTCCTTATTGAACCATTGGGGGAGTGTCTCATGCATTGTTAGCAAAGTGTCACATCGATTCTCCACCATTAGTCACCTTTTTATAATCATGGCCATAGAGGTCATATACATTGACATTCATAGTACTATGAGATGAGAAGATTCACACCTCATTGTTGATGGTGACCTCTCAAATGAAATAGTGACGGTGGCAATTCACACAAAAATTAAAAAAATTAAAACAAAAACAAAAAACAAAACTGTATTTTTAAAATTGAAAAGTATAGATATTTGTTAATAACTTGTAATTACATTTATGCGATTTATATTGAATTAATTTTTTTGTTACATTAAGATTTTTATTGATTTTTCTACGTGGATCAATCTTCTTTCCAAGTGTGATTACAACCATCTATTTTTAATACTCAATAGAAGACACTTCCTATTTGTTAAAAAATTAAAAAATCACATAAGTAAAAGAGAGCCTCCTAAACCCAGATGGTAAGGTAAGTATAGTTTTCTGAACATAGTAAACTGCACCGACAATTACACGTAGAGGGTTTGAAAATGCCTTCAGGTTCAATTCGTTTAAACATATAGTAATATATATTATTTATATTTATTTTAATGCCTTTAGGTGTTCTACAATGGTAATTGGAGGTGTAATGTAAAGAGTAAACAATCATGTAACCCTTACTTTGCCACAACACCAAATATAGTTTTGGCAAGGGCATCTACATAGCCAACAAGTGATGGATCTGTCATAGAAAGAATGACAACTCATGAGAAATGGGTTATTAGAAAAATGATCCAACAATACATGAAATATTGGAAATAGTTAATCCAGAAAAAATGAAATCTAAAAAGTCTGTGGATTCAGTGTACATGAGCATGGGATATAGCTCACTTTTTTCAAATGGAAGAGTTTATACAGTCGGCACGTTAGTCATTGATTATTACAGTAAACAGCGGGCGGGTTAAACTGGACGCACCCGCTGTTTGCTTTTAGTGTTTATAATTGATTTCTATGCAAACTGTTCTGAGAAGATTTTCTTCTACCCCACACAGAATCTTGCAACGAAGAAACTTGAATGCATATACATATACAAAACATGTTAAGCTTATATGGTAGATCACACAAACATTATGGAATATACAAAGTGCATAATTCAATGACAGAAAGCACTATGAAGACATAACCAATGCTTTCCGCCATTGATAAAATTGCCAGAAAGCCTATGTAGACATAACCAGTGCTTTCTGCCATTGATAACATTGGCAGAAAGCAGAGTGTTGATGCTTGTTTCCTCGCTCTGATCTTCAACTATAATTTACATGGGATCATGGCAGAAAGCACTGGTCATGTCCATGGCTTATGTTCGTCCACTTGTTTTTTGGGTTCTAGAGAAAGGCATAGCATTGACCTTATGGCTGGGCCCTGATGGACGCACTGGTGACTTGGGCAGCATATTTTCAAAACCTTTTGAATCCCTGCTACTTCTGCATGGTCGCCCACAGGATTGCATCTCTGCCCCTGAGCAGAAAAAAACAGCTTGATGAATTGACCAAAGTAATAACAGGAAGCATATCAAGAGCACCTGATCCTTGCTGCCAAGATTGGTGCCCATTTGTTGGGTTAACCTCCTGAATGGTCGAGGATCGAATTGGGAGATGGCGTAAGTGTTGAGGATCGAATTCGAAGATGGCGTAAGTGTTGTTTACCTGCTCAAAATCAAATCTGGTGGCAGAAAAAAGCATGTACAGTTAAAAATATTGTTAGGGGTGTTTGGGTTTTAAAGAGAAAGGTGAGACAATTGTGGTACTTTTGACTTTTTCCTAAATTGTGATAGGGAGGTAGGTACTCATTGCATTTGCAGGCATGGGGTTGCAATTCATGGAATTGGGATAACTCGTGAGTCTGTGATGTACACATTTCAGTGTGTGCAGACTGCAGAGAAATGTCCTTAACAAAGCCTGGCCTAGTAAACTGTGAAGGACAGTATTAATTTCAAAATTCTCTGGCGCCCGCATGATGAATGTGAATTATTCATTAGATATTTGAAATATTCTTCAATGCTTATGTGAAAGAGTTCTATAACCGTGTGGAATATTTCTTTGAGGATTAAGTTGGTCATTAGATCCCCGTGAAGCCAATTGCATTCATGGTTTATATGATTGAAGAAGTTTATAAAGGGTCTAGCACATATTTATTTTTGTCGAGTGTCAGGGCTAGACATTAAATAAGATATCAGGTGACGGTGGAGTGAATACTTTTCAATTCTTAATTGTCAGTGTAAAGGAGAGGAGAAAGCTTCCACTATTTTTATAATCAAAACGTTAGATTTTACTCGTACATGTATAATGGCAAAGATATGGAAGGTTGGAGTGAAAGACAGTGAAAGACAGTGAAAGAAGGTTGAAGTCAAAGTGAGCAAAGAGATATATAGACCAACAAGGTATTGAAGTGCTCAGTTCTTGTTGGTTGGTTGGGCGGGCCTGTGGTTCACAGTTTTGATCTATGGAGGGGGAGCCATGTTCATAGGGGTCCTGTATGAAATATATAGGGCCCCCTATATATATGACCCCCTGCATGTATAATATATGAGAGCAATATGTAGATCATAGAGGGAGGTCGAGGATAGAGTGTTATTGTTTATTGTTTGCACGTATATAAGGCAGATTAATTATGTAAATATACACATTTATTAAAATACATTTGATTTAATGTAGTTTGTAAATATTTTAATATTGTATTATAAATAATTGAAGTACCAAATTTATAATGATAAATTATATCTAATATTTATTAGTAAGAACTATGTTGGTAGTTGTTTACCCATGGAGTGCCCATGTAAGAGTGTTGGGTTATTTTTACATGTTTTGCTTTAAAGCAATGGTTGTGCCTAATAATAGTAAATCTAACTTAGCTTTGTAACTTGAGTTCATTGTAAAAGCAATGGCTCTGCTTTAAAGTATTATTTTAATACTTTAGCTTGCTTTCCAAGCAAGGTTAATTATAGGATGTGTTTTGGTTATAAAAGTACATGTTCTCATTATGAGAGGTATGCAGAAAAGACTTTGTTAGTTAGAGGCTAGAACTCTACATGTTGATTATTGCATTTGTAATATTTTCAAGTTAATACAAGGTTGAAGTTTTATTGGATTTTTTACCCGAACTCCAAGGATAAACACCATGTCAATATTCTTGTTATGTTCTAGTTTATTTCATCTCCACTTATTTCTTTAAATTTTGATTTAGTTAATTGCTTGCATTTTTGCACAAAATCCCAAAATCTAGTGTCAAATCTAGGTTGCAAACTTGGTGGGGATTTCTTTGATTTTCTTTAAATGGTATTTGAGTTGCATATTTGGTTTTTTGATAGAATCTCTAATATAGAAACTTCTAGCACAAGATTTGAGATTGAAAGGTTTGATGGGAAAATTTTGAGTTATGAAAAATCAAGATGAAGAATCTTTTGACAGAGATGGATCTGGATAGTGGTTACAAAAAAAACTCCTAGAATTTTAAGATAAGATGAGTGGGACAAGATTGATGAGAAGGCAAAGAGTTCTATCATGTTATGTATTTCGACTCTATGTTATTGAACATTTTAACTAAGAAAACAACAAAGGAGTTGTAGGATAAGCTAGGGACACTATCATTCCAAATATTTCGTGAACAAGATTTTTCTAAGGAAGAAGTATTATTTTTGTGGATGAATGATGGTAACTCATTTGCATAAACCGAATAACTTTAACTCTTTCATAAGTTAGTTAATGTCCATTCATGTGAATATGGATGATGAGGACAGGGGTATTACTCTTCTCTCGTGCTTTTCCAAACTCTTGGGAAAATATGGTGATGACTATTACCAGTACCACTAAAAAATTGAACCTTAATGAAATAGTTGCAATTTTCCTATCTCAAGAGATGGGAAGAAATTTTATTGATAAATGTAACTCAAACGAATTTTTGTCAGCTCGTGGGATAAATAAAGAGAGGCATAAAAATGGTGTCCAGATAAAAGGTACATCTCTCGCAAATATATCCAAGACTCCATATTATAGTGGGAAAAAGTGTTGGAATGGTGGTAAAATAGAGAACTTTAAGAAGAATTGTAGGAAGAAGGATAAAAACCCCTAAAAAGTATGTTCAAAGAGGAGGAAACACGAATGATGGTCATATTTACCTTACAACCCTAAATACACATGCCCACAATGATGCATGGATTATTGATTCAAGTGTCACATTCCAAATTCTCCCCATAGGGATTTTTTTAAATATGGGGTGTATGATAGCAGCCAATGTTTCTAGGATATAACTTGACCGAAAAATTGTGGGGAGAGTGTTGGCATATTACATTGTGGTGGTTCATCTTCCTCGATGGGTCTCTTGATCTCCCACCTCTACACATGTCCGTTGGAATTTCATCCTTTCTTCTACATGTATATATTCAGATGTAATACCTGATTTTGTGTATCCATTGCAATCTAATATTCATTATTATTAGACATTGGTATCAGAGTAACTCTATCCTTGGTGCGACATCTTAGAGAAGTGCATGATAAAAATATGTCCGAAATTTTGCAATCGGTGCTAGTGAAGTTTCTCTCATGTGGACATATGGGAGAAAGAAAATATGGGCATCCAAATCCTACATGGAAATCTAAGTGTGTTGAGAGAAGCAACCAATATTAAGCAACGACAATACCCAGTGTTAAAGTGGAGCAACCTGGAAAGGTGGAAGACATGCGTAGAAACTATGTTTGGTCTATTTCTATTTTAATAAGAACAAAAGTTTTCAGAGGAGATATTCGAGGCACCACATGTGACGGTGACCAATGATTCAAATCACTTGAGTGTGAAAGACATTTCATTCCTAGCGTGGCTATTTTACGCTTTGTAGAAAATCTCTACAATCTTATATAGTGAACAACACAAAGAAAATAAATAGAATAATAAAATAACTTGCAAATAACATATTAAACATCAAACTAACAATGTTGTGCATTCTCCATTAATTAGATTCTTCAAACTCAGATCTTCACTCATTACATTCAAGTTGTGCATGCAATACACTTTCTTCTTGCAAAACAATAACAATTGTTGCTAATAAATAACCACATACAACTCTAAAAATAGAGCACTCTAAATTTGAACTGTGCTTTAAAACAATGCATGTTGTTCATGCAATAAAGAAGATTTATTTTATTTAAATTGACTTCCTAATAATAGGACAAAGATAGAGTTAACTAAAGAAAACTAAATCTAAATTTATTTCACCTAAAAAGCTACGGGAGGAATTAATTAATGTAAGGCACATGCATATTTCCAAAACTCCCCCTTAATTTCAGACTGTATGCGTTTGGATTTCCTAATCTACCATGTGAAGGATCACAAACTCCCAAAGAATCACTAAAATATTGAATACTTCCTTTGCCAAAGCCTTTGTAAAAATGTTTCCAAACCGATCTTCGGATCTACAAAATCGAAGATGAATTTCAAAGTGTTGTTTACCAAAGCTCTATGATGAATTGATACCTCATATCAATTTGCTTTCTCCTCTTATGAAAAACATGATTTTTTGGACAATGTTATGGCTGAGTTGTTGTCACAAAAATCTGTGTGCCGCCCTCTTGTTTTCAGTTGTAAATCACAAAACTCTTCTCATCCAAACAACTTGACATGATGCTCCTACAACTACTACATACTCGTCTTCGCTAAAGATAATGTGATAATGGGCTACTTCTTTGATGACCATGAAATCACTCATGTTCTAAAGTGAAAAGTATATCCGGATGTGCTTTTCCAATCATCTATACTTCTAGCACTATCACTATCTTTACACACAATTAATTTGAGCTCACCTGAACTTGAATAAAGAATTCCATGATTCCTTGTTCCATGTACATACCTCAAGATTCTCTTTTCAGCTTGCCAATGTGAATATTTTGGAGATTCCATGAACCTTGATATGAGGCTCAAACCATATATAATGTCAGGCCTTATGGCCCTTAGATACATAAGACTTCCAACCAAATTTTTAAACAATGTTGGATCCATAAATGATCCTTAATCATATTTTTTCAAATTCAAATCTGCTCCAACTAGTGTTGGTGTTGGCTTCCAATTCAACATGTTAAATCTTTTCAAAACATCATTTTCATACTTTTCTTGTGAGATAAAAACTTCACCTTCGATTGTTGGACTTCAATGCCCAAAAATTAGTGCATAAGACCAAGATTTGTCATCTCGAATTCCTTCTTCATGGCTGATTTGAATGCCTCTGTACATAGATTTCTAGTAATGATAAAATCCTCTACATTTAAAAAACAATTAGAATCTTACCTTGCTCAATTATCTTGGTGTATAAGGTAGGCTCACCGCTACTCCTATTGAAACCATTCTATGTCAAATAAGAATAAATCATGTTGTACCAAGTTCTAGGTGCTTACTTGAGACTATAGAGCGCTTTCTTCAACCCGTATACTTTTCCTTCATGACCTTCTCGGGTTGATTCACATAAACTTCCTCTTCAAGGAATCCATTCAAGAATGCTTATTTTACATCCATCGATAAATAGGCCATTTTGTTTAGCTGTAATTGCTAAAACCGTTCTTACCATTTCCAAATGTGCTAAAAGTGCAGACGTTTCGTGGTAATCTACTCCATATTTCTACGTAAAACATCTTGCTACCAGATTTGTTTTGTGTTTCCGTAATTTTCCATCAGCATTGTATTTGGTCTTGTAGACCCACTTCACTCCTATGACGTCCTTTCCTTTTAGAAGATCCATCTGCTCCCATGTATGATTCTTCTCTATGGCACCGATATCATCATCCATGGATTTTTTCCTAAATTTTATTTTTATAGCCTCTTCAAAATATATCGGATCTACAAACTTGAGAAAACAATGCAAAAACTGAAAATGAATTAGTGGTATCAACATTATAAATCTCACTAAGACTCTATGTTTTTCTGTTGCATGCAGACTATTCAATGCAAGACTCGCTTTGAGGTGATGGAGTAGCTTTTGGTTTTCTTTGTGGTGTCTCTTACATGACTAAAGATGGCTGAAATATTAGAGACCTCCAAAATTTAGGTGGAGGTGTAGCTTGTGTTATTACTTTTGGTATATGTCCAAGATTTGTAGATACAAGACCTTTCTACTCTAAAGTTTCATCTCCGTCATATCATCATGGAATAATTGCTGCTATCTATACTCACTATTTTCTCTATACTTCCATCCCATGCTTCATTCTCAATAAACTAAACATCCCTTCTGATCACAACCTTTCTAGTGATTGGATTGTATAACTTGTATGATTTTGTATTCTCTGAATACCCAATGAAGATACACTTTTCTCCTTTGTTTTCTAACTTCTTCCTTAGCTCATCGTGTACATGTGCATATAGTATACAACCAAAAACTCTAAAATGAGAAACATTGAGTTTCCCGTTAGTCCATTCTTGTTGAGAAACCGTGATCTTAACCATTTTTTGGACACATATTTAAAATGGAAATAGAAGTTGTTACTTCTTTCCGCCCAATAGTCATTTGGAAGGTGCTTTGCCTTCAATATGTTTCTTTTCATTTCCATACTAGTTCTATTATTCCTTTCATCCACACCATTCGTTGTGGCGTATACCGTAGTAAACCGCTTGTGTAGACCATGATATTTACAAAAATTCATAAATTCATTATAAACATACTCACCTCCTCTTTCCGTCCAGAGAACTTTGATGTAACATCCACTTTGCTTCTCCACTAATGCCTTGAACTGCTGAAATGTATCAAAGGCATCTGATTTATGTCTTAGAAAATATACCCATGTCTTCCTTGTGTAGTCATCAATGAATGTAAAAATATGAAAAACCTCCAATTGAAGTTGTTTGCATGGGTCCACATAAATCTGAGTGCAAAATTTCAAGTAGTGTACTTGTTTTTGTTGTTTTTCCAACTAGGAAATAATTTTGATGTTGCTTCCCCAAAATAAAACCTTCACATACCCTTTTTGGTTTTTGAATCAATGGAAAAAAATTAACCATATTCTTTCTATGTAATAAATTCAAATGTCCATACCTTAGATGTCAAATCCATCTTTCATCCTTCATGACTGAATGAAAAGTTGATTGTGTTTCTTCAAATACAGACTCAATCAGTATTAGTGTAGCAACCAGTTCAAAACTTGCTTGTTATAACACATGCTTGATTTGCATTGGCGTAGGACTCTATTACCTCAGCACAGGACTTTGTTACCTTAGCACAGGACTCATCTACTTGAGAGCAGGACTCAGTCGAAGGCTGATTTGACTTAGCACAGGACTTGGCTACTTAATTGAGATGTTGTTTTTTTTTGTAAACAGATCTGATTTATTCTTTTTACCTGGTTTTAAAATCAATGGGAACATCCTATTGTTTCTCATCTTCACTTTTGCAATCAACTGATTGTTAGGTGTTTTATCCACAATCATGCACTCAACGTCTTCCATATAGACCCGGTATCCATTTTGTACCGGTTTTCCAATACTCATAAGGTTATGTTTCAACCCTGCAACATAGTAAACATATTGCATACTTGTTTTCTCCGCCTATCTTGTTAGAATACTAAATATTTCTTTTCCTTTTACGAGACATAATATTGTTATTTGCAAGAGTTACATCACTCTTAACTAAATCATCCAAACTAGAAAACAAATATAAATTTCTCGTCATGTGATTACTACAACCTGAATCCAAATACCATACATCACATGGACTTTCTTTTGAAAAATTACATTCAATAAGGGATAAAGAAGGTATTGCTTCAAAAATCCTTGTGCATGCAATAAACATAGGTTTAGAAATAGAACTTCCAACCTGATTTTGATTTTTCCTCTCTTGATCATATTGCTTTTTCTTGCAATCATAAGCATAGTGCCCATACTTCTTGCAATAATGAAACTTAACATGAGACTTATCTTTTCTCTAACCATAACTTTGTTCTTTATTATGTTCTCTTCCACCGAGTTCGATGAACCGTTTGTTGCGCCCTCTAAATGGACTTCTTCCTCTACCTTTTGGGTTAAAACTACCTCTTCTTTTACCATGACTACCTATTATCCGAGATGCAAAATCCCTGATCTACACTTGCATTTGATCTATTCATCCAATGTTCATAATTGATTAGTGATGCATGCAACTCATCAATAGAAAACTTCCTCATATCCTTATTTTCTTCAATAACAACAACTAAAGGATCAAATTTTGTAGACAAACTCCTAAGAAATTTTTCAATAATCGTTTTTTCTTTAAGAGTCTCACTATGGGATTTTATTTGATTGAATATGCCAATTACATAAGTAAAAAAATGATTCTACGGAATCGAATCTTTCTTTGCTAAATTCTTAAAATCTCTACAAAGTAACTATAGCTTGGTATTTTTTACTTTATCCTTACCTTGATATGTAACTTGTAGTGTATCCCATGTGGTATTTTCTTGACTGACTTCTTCCACTCTTGGAAGAATGCTTTCATGCATTTCTTGATGAATATAGAAAAGAGATTTTCCGTCCTTCTTTCATAACTCCTTCAAAGTATCTTTCTCTTCCTGAGAAAGTGCAAGATACGTTGTTTCATCTACAGGCTCTATGTACCCATCCTCAATGATCTCCCATACATCATGAGATATGAAAAGTGCCTTCATGGTCAATAACCAATATTCATAATTCTTTTCATTAAACCGTAGTGTCTACATACTGGATGTAGAATCCATAGCTTGCTACCAATTTAATAAGTTTTTGTAATAACCTTACTTTGATACCAATTTGTAGAAAATATTTGTAGTCTTATAAAATCAACAACATAAAGAAAAAAATAGAACAATAAAATAACTTGCAAATAATAGATTAAACATCAAACCAACATTGTTGTGTGTTCTCCATTAATTATATTCTTCATACTTAGAGCTTTGGCTCATTACATTCAAGTTGTGCGTGCAGAACACTTTCTTCTTGCAAACAATAACAATTGCTCCTAATAAATAACCACCTATAGCTCTAAAAATAAAGAACTCTAAAACAGAATTTTGCTTTGAAACAATGCATGTTCGCATGCAATAAAGCAAATTTCTTTTATTTAATTTGACTTCCTAATAATAGGAAAAAGTTGGATTTAACTAAAGAAAACTAAATATAAATTTATTTCACTTAAAAATCTACGGGAGGAATTAATTAATGCATGACACATGCATATTTCCAACAATATGAAGATTTATAAATTTGTGATCTAAAGCTAATATTGAGTGATTAAAGAGATATAAAGAAAATAATTTAATTTTTCTATTGTATTTTCCTTCAAAGATAATATCACATGTGGTTGTGTGTATTCTTCCCGCATGGAAGGATTTGATTTTTGGCATTTGTTACGTCTTCTTTGGCATTGTTTTCTTCTAAGACCTTGTATTTTGTAGAGAAGGTGCACATATTCATCTACATGAAAGCATAAGCTTTACCCAGAAATTTTCAAAGCATTTAGGTGCCAAGTATTACAAGAGAGGTAGCATTCAAGGAAGGTTAGTGGAAACAGTTAGGTCAAAAGGTTGTTTTAAAAGGAAAAGGCATTAAATCAAGATGGTCAAGCCAGTTTTGGAATCAATATGTAAATTTTAGAGTCACCGATTGAATAAATTTCAAAAGAAGAAAGTAGTGACGACGAGAAGAGGTCCATTAAAGCAATCGGTTAACTGTTTAATTGTAAGGCCAACCTATGTTCTCATTCCCCTTCAATAAGCTCAACTAAAACTATGCAAGGTATAACTAGGTAGACCGTTAAAATAATTATATTATCTCGAAATGCATCTTATATCCTAAATCTAATTTATCGAATCAAGGTAAGAAAAAATTGGCAAGAAAAATGGACCCGTGTAGAAATTATTTCTAATCAATGATCCTCAAAGTTACATCCGCTAATTAAGTAGCATGTTACTGGAGGTTGGAGGATACACGGAGGTTGGAGGACATTTGGTGTCCTCTCATCAATCATGGGGGTCGCACCATGGATTTGGTGAAGTTTGTTTTTTATTCATATTTTGTTGTTCATAATGTGGTTTTGGTGTGTGTTCTACGTGTGTTTTTCAATAAAGGTGCAAAACAATTTCAAGTTTGGTACCTCTCGAATGAAGGACATTGTGAGGAGTGAAAATCACTAAGTAGTGCTTGGTTCTTGTGTAAAGGGTTTGTGGAAATCCGAGAAACCACCAAAGTGTTCAGTTGAGGCATCAGGTCACCTCTAGGTTTGTGGTGAGCCAATTGTCGAAAACCATATGGGTTCCCTGGTAATCTTGGGAAACTAGAGACGCCAAGGTGTTCTCAAGGTTATATGTGCTCGAGTCACTTCGGTCTTGTGGTTATCGTGTGGGGAAAAACCAAGGTGTCACCAATACCAAGAAGCTAGGCAGTTAGCATGTCACCTCAAAGGTGAGCAAAGCCTACAGGAGAGTCTAATAAACTTTTATTGTGTTTGGAATAACACGGGTCTCTTATATGGAAATATGATGTTTGTAATTACATAAATGTAATAAGGGGGAATGTTGGCATATTACATTGTGGTGGTTCATCTTCCTCGGTGGGTCTCTTGACCTTCCACCTCCACATATGTCCATTGGAATTTCATCCCTTCTTTTGCATGTATATATTAATATGTAATACATGATTTTCTCGTATCCAATGCAATCTAATATTAATTAATATCATATAGAGAGTAATATTAAAGTTGAATTTTAGAGACGGGAGGACCAAGAATCTACCTAGTGTTTTACAATACTAGGCATTGCTATAAATATGGTTTCATTGAGGAAGATGAATGATGTAGGAGTAAAAATTTTATTAAATAAAGATGGGTGCAAAATTATGCATGGAGCTCTAGTTCTCGCAAGAAGAGTGTACATGAGAAATTTGTTTAAACTTGATACAAGCATGGCAGGTTGTGTGAGAAAAACTCTATTGTATCGAGGAAAACTCAAGTAGATTCCAAGTACTAAATAAAAAAAAATATGAAAAGTTAAAAGAAATATCACCATAACAAGTTTTGGTGAGTGAAACAATGATCGTCAAGGAATGATCACAACATCGATATTTAGCAAATAATGAAGAATTACTTTCATAGTAGAAAGTAATTATTTGACATGAAAGGTTGGGCCATATTGGAACGAATGGTTTCATTTCTTGCAATCATAAGTCATCGTTAAATTAATATTGAATTTTCTCTTGGAACTTGAATTTTTTGAACATTGTATGTACGGAATACATAACAAATTAAAGTTTCCTACTTCTACTCCTCATTCAACTGGTATTTTACAGGTTTAGCCAATGATGTATTTGGACCAGTGAAGGTTCCATCTCATGGAAATTTGGTATTTACTATTTTTTTATAGATGAATATTATAGGAATACTTAGATATATTTTCTCAAGAAAACAATATGAAGTGTTCAAAACTGTTAAGAAGTTCAAGGCACTAGTTTAGATTATAACAAGTCCGAGAAAAGAATAAATATTTTGCACCTAAATAATGGAGAAGTGTATTTTTTGAAGGAATTTAATGAATTCTATGAAAATTATGGAATAATCGGGGGGTTAAATTCCTTATACTTCATAGTAAAAAGGAGTGGTAGAGTGCATGAACAAAACATTAAAGGAAAAGGCCCAGAGTATGCTAATTGGTGTTATCTTAGATCAAAATATTTTGGTTAAAGTAGTGGCTATTGAATGTTATTTGGTGAATAGATCACCTACATCAGTGTTGGTGGATAAGACCCCATAGGAATCTTAGATGGGAAATAAACCATCCATTGAACACCTAATATTCTTTGGTTTTAAAGCATACATGCATATTACAAAGGAGAAGAGAATGAAACTTGACTTCAGTGTCTAAAAAGTGTATAATGTTTGGTATGGGAATGGTTTAAAAGTTACAAGTTGTGGAATCCATGATTCTAAAAGGATTTTTACATTGAAAATGTTTTCTTTAAGGAATTTAAAGGCATGAAATTTGTGATAGAGTAGGATTTGGAAAAGACAATTGAAGAGGTAACAAAACCAAAGATAGAATCTCTAATGATGGGCTCGTTACATGGTGGTTAACGAGAACCTATAAGAGATGAGAATTAGGAAATTAAAGAGGTTTTAGTGCAACATAAAATCATAGGTAATAAATTTATATAGGGGATTAAAGTTCACTCGCTATAATAAGGAATTAATGAGATGACTGACCATGAAATAATACAAAGGTGAAATTGAGAAGCTGATTTGGTTGATATTTCTACTTCTAAACTTAGAAGGTCGATAAGATTTAAAGATAACCTAATAATTTTAACCTTTCTCATTATCATTCAGTATTTCTATCATTAGTAAAAAATAATGATGATTCAATGAAAGTGAAGGAATCTCTTTGTTTAGATGAGAATAATTCTTGGATGATGGACATGAAGGAGGAAATGGATTCTTTAAAGGATAATGATACTTGGGACTTGGTACATCTACCTTCTCAAATAAAATAAGTGGGTCAGTAAATAGTATTTAGGAATAATTTTAATGTGGAGGAAAACTTGGAGAAATATAAGGATTGTTTAGTTGTGAAAGTGTTCTCTCAAGTCAAAGGAAATGACTTTAGTAAGATATTTTAGATCTTGCTATAAAATTTAATTATATAAAATTTAATTATATAAAATTTAATTTAGCTATTTCTTCTCAATATGATCTAGAGATATATTAGATGGATGTTTAAATAGAATTTTCCATGGGAATATTGAAGAATAAATCTACATGAAGAAACCCTGAAAGATTCAAATTAAAAGATAAAGAGGACATGGTTTGTCTCATGAAGAAGCCCTTATATGGATTGAAACAATCAGCAAGGATGTGGAGTTAGAACTTTGATGGGAAAATTCAAAAATTTGTCCTTGAAAGAAGAAAGAAATATACTTATTATACTTCAAATAATAACGGCATATGTTTATCATTATAGTGCTTTATGTTAATGATATGTTGTTGGTTGGAAACAATAGAAAAATGATAAAATGGGTCAAATATCAACTTTAATTTTTACATGAAGAATCTTTGTGTTTTAAAGATAATTTTGTGCATGGAGATCAAAAGGGATTTTGTGAACAAAAATCTTTGGTTAAATTAGAGTATGTGAAGACAATTTTGTAGAGGTTCGGGATGTGGGACAATGATCCGTAAGCACTCCCTTTCCAATTGGTTAGAAAAGATCTCATTGAATCATGTCTAAAGATAGAAGATGTGTTGGGGGACATGACACACATATCGTATCAAAGAGTTGTTGCAATCATGATGTATGCAATGGTATTTAAAATTTGTGACATTTTATATCAAGTAGGAGTAGTAAGTATATATATTACAAATGTGGGGCATGACCATTGGACTATGGTAAAGTGGATTTTTATATATTTATAGGCAACTAATAATCATTCTATTTACTATCAAGGGAAGGCCCTTGGTGTAGGAAACTATTTGAGTCTACATGTTTTGTGAATTTTGACTATAGTGGTGATCTTAATCTGCAAAGATCCATCGGTTGTTACATTTTCAAAGTAAGTTAGATGAGTAAACATCAAGAAAGTGTTGTTATTTCCACCACACAAGTTGAATACATGGTGGAAACACATACTTGTAAGAATGTGCTTGGATTTAATGGCTTTGTTATTCAATTGGGTTAGTATAAAAGGTTTAGTAAAGATCATATGTCACTCATGAAAGTGAAATTACTTTGGAATAAAACCTTGAGTATCACGTTTGAACAAGGAACGCTAATGTGAAATATCATATTTTCAGATAAATGGTAGAAGCGAAGATTGTGACACTATAAAACTTTGACAAAATGGTGAATGTAGTGGATTCATTGATTAAATCAGTGAGTGTTGAGAATTTTACTTGGTGTAGGGAAGTAATGGGATTATTTTCCCATAGTTGTTGAATAATGAGTTCATGATCTCCTTGATGGGTTAGGAAACAAGGGGAAGAATGGTTGTAGTCACCTACCCATGCACTACCGTGTAAGGGTGTCTCAGATATTTTTAGGTGTTTTTATTTAAAGCAATGGTTTTTCCTAGTAATATTAAAGCTAACTTAGTTTTCTAAATTGAGTTCATTATAAAAGTAGTGGCTCTACTTTAAAGTATTATTTAAATACTTTATATTAATTTCAAAAAAACATTAAGTATAGGATGTGATCTATTTATAAAACTACTTTCTCTAATTATGAGAGGTATCCATAAAATACTCAAATGGTTGGAGGATAGAACTATGTATGTTAAGTATTGTATTTGTAATCTTTTCGAGTTACTAGAAGGTTGAAGTTGATGGGTTAATATTAGCAGAAATTGAAAAGGTCGAACTTGTGCTCTGGGTGTCCTATTGGGTCCTTTTTTGTTAAACCACATGTTTCAACGAGAAAAATGCATCGATTGACCTTAATTTCCGGTTAGAGTATGTTTGGCCACATTTTTGGGCTTGAATTTCACCATCTGAGGGCCGAAAATTGGGATTTAATTTGTAATTTGGTTTTTTCCTATTTTAGGCCATTAGTTGATGTTAGTGACTTAAATGCATTATGAGTTGGGAAGTTATCGATTCCTATAATTTAGGCATGTAAAAGATGCGTGGAAATTTCTGTGCTTATATGAATAAGCAAGTGAACTTACTAAGAATAACAGGTTCTAGTAAACTGCTAAAATAGTACTTTCTGCCACCTAGAGTAGATTTAGTTAAATTTAGATAGAGCTTTCTTTGACAACTCGAGTTGGGAGTTATTTTTCTATTTAGGAAACCTTGTAATTCATGATTTAATAACAAAGCAATAGATCTATTTTATTTTGAAGTTCAAACTATTTGCGATATATTGAGTGTGTTCATATTTTGGCTACATTATCTAAACATTAATGTAGCCAAAATCTGAACACACTCAATATACTACAAATAATTTGAACTCTAAAATAAATTAAATATCCTTCTTCTTTATTGAATCATGAATTACAATGTTTCCTAAATAGAAAAAAACTACTAACTCGAGTTTCCAAGAAAAAAAAGTAACTAACTTTGACTAAATCTACTCTATGTGGCGAAAATTACTATTTTTAGCGCTTCTAAGAGACTAACATTAATTAATGCCCTAAAATGGGAAAAAAATGGAATTACAAATTAAATCCTATTTTTAGCCAAAATCTGAACACACTCAATATACTGCAAATAATTTGAACTCCAAAAGAAAATAGATATCCTTCTTCGTTATAATTGAATCATGAATTAAAATGTTTACTAAATAGAAAAACAACTCCCAACTCGATTTTCCAAGCAAACTCTAACTAACTTTGACTAAATCTACTCTAGGTGGCGAAAATTACTATTTTTAGTAGTTTACTAGAACATGTTATTCTTAGTAAGTTCACATGCTTGTTTGTAAAGGAACAGAAATAGCCATACATCTTCTACTTGCCTAAATTAGAGGAATCGCCAACTTCCCAACTCATAATGCATCTAAGACACTAAAATTAACTAATGCCCTAAAATAGGAAAAAACTGAACTATAAATTAAATCTTAATTTTCAGCTCTCGAGATGGTGGAATTCGGGCCCAAAAATGTGTCCGAACGTGCTCCAACCGACAGGTTGGTTGAGCGGTGCGTTCCTCTCATCAAAACAGTTGCTTTCAAAAAAAAGGTATCAAGGGGGATGCATGGCTATGTACAAATATCTTTGAACAAGATGCACTTCGGGAGGAAAGGTATGTAATGTTATTATTGATGGTGGTAGTTGTGAGAACATGGTTTCAAACAAGATGGTTGAGAAACTAGGTCTACATTGTGAGAAGAATTCTAAACCTTAGCGTATTGCATAGTTTAAGAAGGGTAATGAAATTCTGTTGATAAGAGATGTTTAATAAGTTTCTCTATTAGAAAAAAATATAAGGATGAGATTTGGTGTGATATTATTCCTATGGATGCATGTCATATGTTGTTGGGAAGACCATGGAAATTTGATAGGAAAGTTATTCGTGATTGGGAAAGAATACTTATACTTTGTGGAAAGATGACACGAAATAGTTTTTAACCTCTTCGGGAAGAGGGGAAGGCTGAAAATATGCTTTCTCGCAAAAGATTTTTTTAAGGACGAAAAGGAAACCAGGTTTTGTTATGCATCGGTCGCAAATAAGGATGAACTCGCAAATGCACGAATACCAAGTAGAAGCAATAAATTAATAGAAGAATTTTTCGATGTTATTACTAATGAGCTACAGGTGGATTACCACCCAAAAGAGATATTCAACACCATATTGATTTGATCCCGTGGTATTCACTCCCAAAACAAGTGACTTATAAGATGAGCCCGACATTACATGCGAATTGAATAAGCAAGTGACGTAACTCGTGAGAAAGGGGGTGGTAACGAAGAGCATGAGTCTATGTGCAACCTCAACTTTATTAACTCCAATTGAGGATGAAACATGGAGAATTTGCATGGATATCATAGAAATTAATAAAATTACAATCAAGTATGGGTTCCTAATACCTCACCTTGATGATATGATGGATATGCTTGTTGGATATAGGTATTTCACAAAGATTGATCTTCGAAGTGGTTACCATCAGATTCGGATCAGAGAAGGAGATGAGTGGAAAACAACATTCAAGACAGGGAATGGATTATATGAGTGGATGGTGATGCCATTTGGGTTATCTAATGCACCTAGCACTTTTATGAGGTTGATGAACACTATGTTGCGGGAGTACAATGGTAAGTTTGTTGTGGTTTATTTTGATGATATCTTGATTTTCAGTAAAACTAAAGAAGAACATTTGAGGCATCTGAGGGTGATATTTGAAGTGTTAAGGAAAGAGAAGCTCTATGCAAATATGAAGAAGTGCACATTTATGCAAGAGATTTTGGTATTTTTGGGTTTTATTATTTCAGCAAATGGGGTACAAATGGACTTTGAGAAGATAAAGGTAATTATTGAATGGCCTACTCCACAGAGTATAATAGAGGTAAGAATCTTTCATGGTTTAGCAACATTTAACAAAAAATTTATTGAAAATTTCAGTAGTATTGTAGAACCTATAAGAGATTGTACAAAAGGAAGGGAATTATTGTGGATAATGGCAACCGAGGATAGCTTTTTGTTCTTGAAGAAGAAGGTGACAGAGGTACCTATTTTGGCACTACCATATTTTGATAAAGTGTTTGACATTGATTTTGATGCCTCACATGTGGGTATTGATATTGTCCTATGTAAAACCGTAAAGGAAAAAGAGCTTTATTTAGTGAGAAAGTGAATAAGGTAAGAAAGAACTACTCTACTTCGATGTGGAATTTTATGCAATTTTAAAAGCATTGAGGAATTGGAGGAATTATTTAGTGCCTAAGGAGTTTGTGTTATTTACATACTACATAGCCCTAAAATATGTGAATACACAAAAGAAGTTGAATAGTAGGCATGCAAAGTGGGTATAATTTTTGCAGGGTTATAATTTTTGTCTAAAGCATAAATCAGGAAAACAGAATCAAGTTGTTGATGCATTGAGTAGGCGTGTGACTCTATTTACAACTATGGAAAATGAGGTGGTTGGTTTTGAAGAAATAAAGGATTTGTATTATTCTTGATCCCGATTTCAATAATATTGTTGAAAGGTTAAGTCGCCCATTGTCAGAAAATGCAGGTTATATCTAGGATGAGTACCTTTTACAAGATGGCTATCTATTCAAGGGATGCCAACTATGTATTCTAGTTGGGTATATGAGAGAGAATATTATGAAAGAGTTGCATAAGAGAGGATTGGCTGGGCATTTTTGTAAGGATAAGACGATAGCAATGATAGTAGATAAATACTATTGGCCAAAGCTAAAAAGAGATGTGATAAGATATGTGGAGAGGTGTCAAATTTTCCAAGTCTCGAAATTCCATGCACTGAATATAGGGTTGTATATGTCGTTTCCTACTTCTAAAGGGCCATGGAAATATTTGAGTATGCATTTCATTTAAGGATTACAAAAACACAAAAATATAATGACTCAATTTTTGTGGTTGTTGATAGGTTTTCTAAGATGGTTCATTTTATTTCCTGAAAGAAAACTAGTGATGTAACAGGAGTAGTAGATTTGTTTTTAGAGAACTTTTTTGTTTGCATGGTGTTCCAAAATCAAGCACTTGAGATAGGGACATAAGGTTCTTAACTCACTTTTGGAGGACTTTATGGAAGAATTTGGGGACTAAACTACTAATCAAAAGTTCCTATCATCCTCAAACCGATGGGAAAACAAAGGTGGTAAATAGGAGTTTGGGAAACTTGTTAAGGTGCATAGTTGGGGAAAAGCAAAAACAATGGGACTTAGCATTACCAGAAGCTGATTTTTCTTATAACAACACTGTAAATATATCCACAGGAAAGTCTCCATTTTCTATTGTGTATGGGAGTAATCCAAACGAGGTGTTAGATTTGGTATAACTCCCAATTGATGGCAGAGTTAGTGATGATGCAAAAGCATTTACCAAACATATACAACAATTACAGGAAGAAGTGCGGAAGAAGTTACAGAACAATAATGAGAAGTATACGGAAATAAAAATGTGTATAGATGGAGAAAGGTATTTATAGTGGGTGAGTTGGTTATGGTATACCTTTAGAAGGAAAGGTTTCCAAAAGGAACCTATAACAAGTTGAAGTACAAGAAGATTGGTCCCTACAAAATCGTGAAAAAATAAATGATAATGCTTATGAGGTAGAATTGTTAGGGAATTTTTATAATTCTCCATTGTTTAATATTTAAAAATTATTTTTTTTTCATGGGGATGGTGCAAAAGGGGATGTTATTGACGAAGTAGTAGATCGGAGGCAGCAGCTTCCAGTGAAGAAGAAAGAAGAAGTGGATCAGATTCTAGACAAGACAACATTGCACACGCGACATGGTAAATACAACAAATATTTGGTACATTGGAAAGGATTGGAACAATAGGGTAATACATGGGTCACATAGTGGGTGATTAAGAAGATGGATGCGAGATAATCGGTAGAATTTTTAAGAAAACAACTTGCAAGAGTTGCATTTTTTTCAAGTAGAGGAGAATGATGCATTAATATTAGCATGAAATTTAAAAGTTCATAACTTGTGCTCGGGTGTCCGATTGGGTCCATTTTTTTAAACCACTTGTTTGATGAGAAAAACACACTAGTCAATTGTCTTTAATGGTTGGAGCACATTTTGGCACATTTTCGGGCCCGAATTCCACCATCTAAGGGATGAAAATTAGGATTTAATTTATAATTCATTTTTTTCCTATTTTAGGGCATTAGTTAATGTTAGTCTCTTAGATGGATTCTGATTTGGGAATTTATCAATTCCTCTCATTTAGGCATGTAGAATATGTGTGGCAATTTATGTACCCGTACGAATAAGCATGTGAACTTACTAAGAATAGCAAGTTCTAGTAAAATGCTAAAAATAGTAATTTCCACCACATAGAGTAGATTTAGTCAAAGTTAGTTACTTTTTTCTTGGAAACTCAAGTTGAAAGTTATTTTTCTATTTAGTAAACATTGTAGTTCATGATTCAATAACGAATAATGAGATCTATTTCTTTTGGAGTTCAAATTATTTGCGATATATTAAGTGTGTTCAAATTTTGGCTACAATAGAAGTTCTACTAGTTTCTTTACAAACAAGGGTTTCCCAGGACAAATACCATGACAATATTCTTGGTATGTTCTATTTTATATCAGATCTACTACTTTTCTACATATTCTAGTTTATTTGTCTACCCATGTAGTGCCCATGCAAACGTGTTGTGCTATTTTTAGGTGCTTTTCTTTAAAGAAATGGTTATGCCTAATAATAGTACATATAGCTTACCTTTGTAACTTTATTTCATTATAAAAGTAGTGGCTCTAATTTAATGTATTATTTTAATACTTTATCTTGATTTCCAATAAAGTTTAATTATAAGATGTGCTTTGGTTATTAAATCGCATGATCTATTTATGAGAGGTATGCATAAAATACTTGGTCCATTGGATACTAGAACTTTGGAAGCAAATTATTGTATTTGTAATCTTTTCATGTTAGTACAAGGTTGAAGCTATACTAGGTTGTTTAGCTAAAATAGTTTTCTCAAGATAAACACCATTTCAATATTCTTAGTATGTTATAGTTTATTTTAGATCTACTTATTTCTATATATTATGGTTTAGTTTATTTCTTACACGTTTGCACAAAATCCCAACAAAATATTGGTCACTTTTATGTTTGGTATAGACCCTATGTGAAGGTGATAGATATATGCTTATATTTATGGCCCTATATATTATTAGTCTTTAAAGTGCAAAGTGTCTATGTGATAATATATACTAGAAATTGCACCTGAAATAGAAATAGTAATTTTGATAGAGAAAAAAATGGATTGAATAATAATTAATGCAACTAAATCAATTTTTTAATGTATGAACCACTAAATAAAATATGAAACATGTTTTACAATGCAATATGCATAGTCACTTGATAAAAATCTAAATATAACCACCTCTTTAATAATAAGTTTCTCTAGATTCCCATTAGTTATTGTAGATTTCTCTTCACATTTTGTTCCACTATTGAAACATATTTTCAAGCATCCTTGATCCATTTAAATGACTATATCTAGAAATGAAATGATAAATATAAAAGTAGGGAAGTGCTAGTAAACCAATCATTATGCAAATGAGTGATTACTAGTTGTAAATGGATAGGCTGAAACATGCACCCCGAGGGTCTCCCTCACTCCAAGTGTAATCTACTGAGGAGAGGTAATGTTTATAATGATCGCTAACCTAGATTAGAAACCATGTAGATATAAATGTTTTCGATATGAGGCATGAATATGATAGTCATCATAGTATAACTCCTAACCTCGACAAAGATAATGAAGTACTATAACTTATTCCTTGATATAAAAAATGATGCAATTTACAAATTCGTCTATCAATAATACAACCCCAAATGCATATTTACAAATTTTTTTACTTACTAACTCTATTATAAATAATTATAGAAGAAAAAAAGTGAGGACTTTACCCGCCATCATGACCAAAAATTATTCCCAACATATGATACTAAGAGTAATGTTACAATTACAAAAAAAAATTTGACATCGCACATTGTAATCAGCCTACCATACACATTTTAAATAGTATTTTAAAAGTTCCTTAATCTTTGCATCACATCTATTATGAAACTAAAATGCAAACAACCATATGTTTTTTTTTATAACGAGATAGTGTGGTTACTTAAGTCTCTAGCAAATGTTTCTCCACGCTTTTTTCTAGGGTATATATGATGACTACTAAATGAATAAAAACATGTACATATTTGATAGCATGATACACGTGTTACTTGAGTATTAAAATAAATACATGAACTTTCCTCAATATAAAAACGAAAATCCAATTTACATACACACGCGCACACATATACACACACATATACATGAATAAATACACAAGTTCTAACATTCGGAAAGCATGATAAAGATGTAGCTGCTATTATTGCTAATGGATTTTTGGGCATTCTCAAGGAATGGTGGGATGTTGTCCCTGCCCCTATGCAAGATACTATCATAAATGGTCACGGAGAAGGAGCCGACAGAGTTGGTGGTGGAATGGCTAGCCTCACCCAGATTTAAAAGGTCTACCTTCGTAATAGCACGTCTTACGGGATTCAGAGAGACAAGTAAACGAAACACTAGAAACCAAGAGAATAAGTGGATTCTAATCGAAGAAAACAAGAAAACAACACGCTCTAATACCAAATTTTTCACCAACAAGGATCTGACAACTTAAAATGAGCTTTTATTTATGTAAGAGCATAACTCCATTACAATTCTCATTTCATTCCACAAGAGTGCTTACAAAGACTACGAATATTAAAATACTCTAGGAATAGAGACTTTACTAAACTCAAAGTAATTTGATGTAGTGAATGAGTCTCTGCATCTCCTTATAAAGGAAAAGAGAGAAACTTTTCACCTGGATAACCTGGATGACCTAAAGACCGGGAACCAGTAACCCAAGTTACCAAAAGATTCCCACAAGGACAGAAAGATGAGCACATGCCGCTCATCATAACACCTTTAGAAAGTGGGGAGGTCCACAGCTTTACATAAAGTGACATCAAGTCACTACTTTATACAGATGATGACAACAAGCCTGTCATCATAGCATGACGGGTTGTATTGGACGCTAGGACTAGCATCATCATCGAGGAGATATAATATTCCTCGTGTCCTTGTCTGCAAAGAAAATATCCCGTGTATTATGCTCGTACCATAGACGAGATAAGTTTCTGGATCCATCAGTATCTCTTTGAAGATATCTTCTAGTGGGGAATAGATACTGGTCAAGAATCCTTAGAAAGTGTCCAGGCACTGGAGGAGGTACATTCATGGTGTGATGGATGTAGATCTTGCACCATAGCTATCCGTTAGGATTTGGATGGTGTCCCTGCAATGGATTAGTCCTAATATAATAACATTGTTTAACATACCATGGGATCTTACAATTTATCAGGATGTTTCTGACAGTATCTGGACAGACATTAATTAGAGGACTATAAGAAATTTTAGTAGGCAGGAATTTGGATAAGAAATATTTAAAATGGTTTGCAATATACTTCCTATCACCAGGGATACTGGGACGATTCCATGCATCATTTGTCAGGGGATCTCCTTCAGGCCGCAGTCTAGAGAACTCAAATCTCCACAAAGTGTGTGTGGTCTTGGAATTAATTTTCGTAGACGCCTTCCTTCGACTGGAATGTCATTAGCTAGGGGCTCCACATATTAGGAATGTCTCCATTTCCATTGAAGAGTACAGAACACCATAGGCTCGTGTCGAGAATGGAATTCTGAGGTAGGGATCTCAGGATCCACAAATCTACATGCGACTTCAGAGGTCTGATAAGGAGATACAAAAATGATTCCTCGAGAGAGAAGTATGTGTTGTGATTCACATGACATTTGATTATCACATCTTTCTAATGACCTTAGGTAATTTTTACAAGTGGAAGTATTCCATATTGGTTCAACAAATTCATGGAATACCTAAGTGACATTCATAGTTTTAGTTGCTATTAACTCTCTACTGGCAAAATCAGTGAGAGCATTCTTTTTACCAGAGATGTGTTCAACATCAAACTCATATCCGTCAAACCATTGAGCCCATCTCTTGAAGATGACCATAAGTTGTCTTATTGGTAGGGTCACCTTTATATAATCTTCCTTTGAAATGCTACAAATGCATTGTTTCGAGTAAAAACTTTTCATGTTGCAGGAAGAATAGGAAAGCTTTAATAGATTTCTTGGCAGCCAAATTTCTTTATGGCTAGAATGATATTGAAGTTTAGGACTTTAAAAGATCCGTAGCATATCTCGCAAATATTTTCAGAACCATTTTCCATTCTTTCTTTGAGGATTGCTCCCCAGTATTCTTCAGAAGCGTCTATCTTAATGACCTTGAAACCATTGCACAGCAAAGACAGGGATGGCGAGAGATTGGAAACTCGTTTAATGCGTTGGACAACATTTGTCATGTCGAGTTCCATGATGGATCATTGGATCGAAATCGTTTATTCAATAATAATCTATCTGCGCAGCAACATTCTTATAAAATCCTGCAATATAATTTACACAACCCAGGAATATTTGTAGTTGTGTTTTGTCATGATCTCATCAGAAATAAATTTATTTTTGAAACAACATGTTCTTGCATTTGAATGACTCCGTCTTTGAGTGTTATGCCAAGAAATTGAACTAAATCTTTAAATGTTTCCATTTTAGTTGGACTGAGACAGAGTCCATTGGCATATACAGTTTGATAAAACTATTCAAGGTGCTCTAGATGATCTTTCGTATTCTGAGAGAAGATCAGAATATCATCAATATAAACAATTAAGAATTTAGATAAGTGACCAAAAATTTGATCCATCTTTTTCTGAAAAATAGATGGTGCAGTTTTGAGACCGAATGGCAAAACCTTCCATTCATATTGGCCACTGGAATGTTGAATGTAGTCTTGTATGTATCTTCTTTTTGTAAGAAGATTTTCCAGAAGCCTAACTTAAGATCAAACTTGCTATAAAGCTTACTACCATTAATGCGAGCCAATAGATCATCTTTGCTCGGAATAGGATGTTGGACTAGGTAGTATATATTTATTAAGTGGTTTATAGTTTACCACTAACCTTTTCTTTCCTCTGACTGTTCACTTCTCTTATTTACATAAAAGGTAGGACATGTCCATGGAGACTTAGAGGACTGTATGAATCCTCCTTTAAGTAGATTATCAATTTCTGCTTGACATTCAATTTTCTCAGAGGGAGGCATGCCTATATGATGAGCCTTGAACTTGGGAGAAGTGGTAGTTTGAAAATCTAGTTGACAGAAATGTTTCTTCCGATGGACAAAAGCATGGGGATTATCAGAAGCATAGTCGGGTTTTGATTTTATTGATGAGGGCATCAATGACAGAGGTATTCATGGAAATGGACTTGTGTAACCAGTCTAAATTGGAGGCCTTTTGAGGATTAGGTGCAGAGGGCACAATGGACTGGTACGTTTGAAGTCTTGGGATGGATCCTTGAGGGAAACGGATCTCATCTTGACAAATAGTATAGGGCATACAATTATTCAAGTTGTCAGACCTGAGTAGCATATCATAATGCAGAAGATCAAACTGATGGACTTTAAAGGTAGTCTGCATTTGCCCTAACTGTACAAGAATATGAGCAGAATAATGGGAGAACACTTTCTTAGAATCAAAACTTATTTGTAATGGCTCAGATCCCAACAATCTCTAGGGATAGCATTAGCTTTTAACAAACTAATTTTTGCGCCTGTGTCTATCATAGCATCTAGAGAGTAAGGTTTTATGTTTGGGATACAAAGTTGAATTCTACAGAAAGGATTGCAGGAGGTTTTAACTGTACTTACCTCTACACTGCGTTCTCTTCATATTGATCATAGGATTTTTCCATGATAAGCCTATCAATGGCTTCTTCAAAGTGATATTAGGATTGGAAGCTGATTCTTCTTCTTGGAGCAAAGCCTGGAATTCTTCAGTGGCTTTTTGGATAGCTCTTTCTAAGAGAGAGAGAGATGCTCTTGTCTCCAAAATCTTAGTTCGGTGTGCCTTAGGGAGAAGGAACCAAAGTAGGGACAGGATTCTGTGATACAGGAGCTGGAGCTTTTTCCACTTCTTCGGCATCATTTTCTTCTTCTTCTGGAAATAGGAATGGAAAATGTCTGGGTTTAAATCTGTGACCGCGACCATAGCTAGAAGAAGGATGATCTCGTATACATGAGCTACGATTTTCTCATCCTCGTCCTTGACCTCTACCGGGGGGAAGAGCAAAGTGATAGGGATCTTGAATAGTTTCAGGGAGCACTGCTCGTTGTGCTAGCCGTAAGTCTTCAGTTTTTTCTTGTTGGATCTTAGCATCCAACTGATTCTTCAATTCGTACAATTGTGACCGAAGAAAATAATGGCGATGCACCATATGAGGAGGGCAGGCAGCAATATCTTGCTTAAGTTGTTCCAGCTTGTGTTTAAGGACTAAATAATCTGGGAGGTATGAACGGGTGTTCATAAGAGATCCGAATCATGTTGCAGTGAAACATAGGAAGAGAATCATAACCAGATCGATTTCGAATAGCTTGCTTGTAAGAAGACCCGTAAGTTGATTAGTCAGAATGTTAAATCAGAAAACTCAATATCTGATTCATAACTTTCTACATCAGATATTAAAACATAAGCATATTCATCAAGAAGATGTTCATGTACAAAATTTACTTTGGCCTTTGATTTGGCCTTCTGTCCTTTTTGTGGATAGTCTCGACTATAGTTATCTCCCTTACAAATAAAACATTCTATAGACTTAGACTTGGGGAAATACTTTTTTCGTCGGAATAACTTTCTTCAGGTTTTACCATAATATTTATGCTTAGCATGAGATTTGGACATGCAATCATGACACCGTGACTTACCTTTGAACCTTTTCTTGATCTTTTTGTACTTGGAAGAGGCGGGAGTAGGACAGCCAAACCGATTACTAACCTGAAGTTTACGAACTTAATTCCCGTGAGCTTCTTCTACTTTTATGGCCTCTTTCTTATGTTTTTCTCAAGACAAAGATGTTGGTTAGTTTCGGTGATGATCTAATTAATACGACCAAAGGTCGAGATCGTGAGAGAACCCATGCATTGCTTTTTTATATTCATTGGCAAAATATGATGGATAAGATTCCACATACTTTGTAATTTCATTGTAGAATTGAAAGGTGTACCCGAATTATAGAGAAACTTTTGCATATAGCACCGGTACTCATGGAATTTAGACATATCATAGATTTGTTCTCGCAAGAATTCAAAGTAGTGCTCAATTTTTGCATCTTCTACGGTGCCAACGAACTCTAAGATTATAGCAATGGTGAGGCTAGCCATTCCACCACCGACTCTATCGGCTCCTTCTCCTTGACCATTTATGATAGTATCTTGCATAGGGCAGGAACAGCATCCCACCATTCTTTGAGAATGCCAACAAATCCATTAGCAATAATAGAGCTATATCTTTATCATGCTTTCCAAAATGGTAGAACTTGTGTATTGGCCCATCCAATCATACCATGTATCATTTCTCTGATTTCATCAGCAGATTTGCATTCAATCTTATAAAAATTAGGCTAGAAGTTCTATGTGTGCATAGTAGCATGCAAAGGAGGGCAGAGCTATCTCCTTCTTCCATGAAGCTTTCAGTGGCTTCTTCTGTGAGTCGTGCCATGCCAATTTTCTTTTATTTCTCCTTTTCTTTGCAGAAAGGAGATTTCATAGCATGAAACTTGAGCCCAAGTAATGGCTTTTGACCAATCAGGGTTAGTACCTTGAGAGCTTGAAGATATACTACTTTAATCGATTGTGTGCTTTCTAATTTATTTACTGACATTAGTGAGAGCAAGAAAATTCTGCTCAAGCTCAGAGACAATAAAACATAAATTGTTTACCTTTTCATTGTGATGCAGAAAGCTGTCAATAACCTTTTTTCGGTTCCTTCGAAACAACATGAAGAGATTCTTTAATATGTGACTATAAGCTGTTGCTGACTGATCAGGAACTTGCTGCAAATTAGTAGACAACTATTGCACGTTAGAGGATAGACTATCTACTTTCTTATTTAATAAAGATACAACAGAATGAATATCTCCTTGTTGATGAAGCTCAATAGCCTTTAATGTATCTTGCATTCGCTTGAGCTTTTCATTCTGAGATAGAACTTGGTCATGAATGTCCTTAGTAGCTTTGTTGTTCCAATTTAACATTCCGGAAGATTGAGTGCTCTATCTTGGAGTTGAGCTGACACTGGTACCAATACTATCGGCATTTTTGCCGATCTTCTGTATAGAATTCAAAATATTTGGTGAAAGGAAAGTTTGTATTGTCAGCTTGAGAAGAAGTTGCCTCTTTTGAATCCATAGAGACTTTTGCTCTTCTAAGCACAACTCTTGGCTTGTAAAAGAGTTTGATGATAAGAGGACGGGGAACAACTATTCATGCTTATATGCGAGCCTTTTTTTGGAATATATTTCTGTTGGACTAAAACCTGGCAATTTTCACACCACAGAAAATCGGTGTTGGGATCATGCACAAGAGATGGATGGCTACATGGAGGAATTTCTCATTCATGACTCTTCTCCCTTTCTGATATGAAAGACTGGGTAGAAGAAGAGGTCGATAATCTAGGCTTTACAGAGCTAGATTTTCTAGAGGATATGGTAGCCTTGCCTTTATCTTCAATAACTTTAGAGGCAGATTGGACATATGAAGTGGCTGCAGAAACACACTTAGTAGAAATTTTCCATTCACGCGGCACTCTAATTTTATCCTAACCGATTGGCGACTTCGAGCTCAATTTTCTCGATTTGTTAGACTAACATGCATAACAACACTGCTTCCTTTAGAAGTACCATGCTTAGTGGTAGGATGTGCGGTATTAGTCAATTTTAAAATAATTCTATAAAAATAGCAAGAGGGGAAGACCCTAGCTTCATGTTTAGACCCATGGTTTGCAAGTGGAGCTTAAGAACTTGATCTAGCAAATTATCGGTTTGAATGGACACAGGATAATTAAATTGTGAATATCGAAAGTGACATAGATGGTTATATTAAATTGTGAATATTGAAAGTGACATAATTAAATTATTGCAACGGTGAAATTACAAGTCAAGTATTTAATAATATTAAAGTAATTTTTATTAATCATTGGCAATGTATTCATAGTGAAACAAAAATTCTAAACCACTTACCACCGTATAAAGGTTCCTTCAATTTTCTAATAGATGTTATATGTAGTGTTTCATTGAAGCATGAAAAGGAAATTTATGTTAAAATTAAAATTTATAAACTTAATGATAAATAAAAATCAATAGCAATTGTGAGATCGAGAATTTTGAATTTTCAAATCACGAAAAATATTGTTCCCAAGAAATTTTTACAACATTATGTTTTGTAGAAAACATGGGTTATAAGTTCATATAAATCATGCGCCACGATACTACAACATTATGATTATTTAAAGTCACACCCTACATGCACCTTTAGGTCGCCTTAAAGTTGCAAGGGTGAATTTTCAAATGCTAAAGTTAGTTGATCAAATGGGTTGTGTTTCAATAGTAGAGATGATGATGTACAAGGTGTAGCCTATCCATCTACCAGGGTTCCACTCCTAGGAGATACCCATATGAATGAAGGGATGATATTAGGTCAACGGTTTATTTGACTTAGTTTACGTCATTTTTACACCCCAAGCTTTTGACTTTAGCTTAGCATATTTTGTGAATTATATTGTGATGTTTTTTTCTTCCAATGTTTGTGACATTGGTTTGTCTCGTATTTTCTCACATCAATTCACAAAAATTAAACAACTACATTTATATTTAAGAAGAAATAGTGAAATATATACTATGTTGATTTCAAAAACTATGACATAAGTATTTTGTTGAATTGATAAAACTAGTGTATACATAAAGTGTTGAATTCATAAAACTATTACATACATATTGTTCACGATTAGAAAATTAGGGTAAAATAATTTAGTTCAATCCTCCTATAATAAATTTTGGGTGAATTGAAATCCTCCTATGTTAAGTGGAGGGTATATATGTTTTCTAGGTACATGATTCCGGTTGCTCTAATTTTATTACATATTTTAAAATTAATTTTTGTTGAATAAAATGTAAAAATGAATTTCATTTTAGGGTCTTACATGAACCATAAATAAAGGAATTCTTATTAAAAAAATCATGTATGGTTATGGGTATTGATAAATTTTACAAATAGATTTTAATAGATATCATAATTAATTCAGATGATAGTGTACATTCTGTGCATATCTATACAATTATGAATCATATTTTCCTCTTCATCCTCATTCAAATTATTCTATATATAACCCAAGTAGTGACCCTTGAGAGTGAAATATCCTTGCCCCTTCATGTATGTTTTAAATTTAAAAATATTTAATATATTAAAATCTATTCAATTATATATATCTATATATCTATATATAGTTTAGATGCTTAGTTTTAAAATAATTGTAATATTTCAAGGAAATGAGGATATACCTTTGTATAGGAGAAGTATAGGTTAGGAATGGGAAGAGGTCATTATTTTGAGAAAAGTAATTAAATTTCTTGAGGTAAATTCAAGGAGAGATACAACTTATAACTCTTCATATGTGTCATCTTTTGTAAGGTCCTTAGTTGTTTAGTGCATGTGCTAGAAAAATCAGCTTTTCCTTATAATTATAAGATCTTTGAGGAAGAAGAGGACGTATAATTTTTTATTGAAAATGTTGATATTCGATTATGTTAAAAAATTGATTATAGAGAAACGATAAGTACCATACAAACCTTATGAGGAGGAGTCTTTGAGTGATTTAGAACTCTTTGAACATATATGAAATTGTATCATGTGGAGTTCATACATTCCATAGCATTTGGTGCATGACCTATGAATGAAGATATTCCTCATGTGTGTGAACCTTAATTTAGATTTTTGGGGTTATAATATATGATTTTATCATCCACTATATTTGATGCAGGTTTAGGTCTCTTTATTTTGAGCACCATGATTGTTGGATTAAAAAATATCAAGATCATAGTGCTCCCATATCATCATTTCATGGTCATGAGTATTCATTCTAATATTGGAAAACATTGGCTAGGTATGAGTGTAGTACATGTTGAATTATATTTTATGTTCAAATGAAAAATCAATCATTGAGAAGATTTGGAAGGGTAAAAATTGCATATAATGTATGATCACACATATATAGATGTGTGTATATGTTTATATGTTCTGTAAGAATATTATTGGTTTGGTTTTATATTAATATTAATATTACAAAGTTCATAAGGATGTAGGTCAAAGGAAAATAATTGTTAATTTATGGAGTGTGGGAATGACATAGAGGAGTTGTACATGCCAAATAAAATGTCTCATCATATAATTATTGAGGAAATTATGGATATTAGAGTAGGGAAATATTTTCTTCTTTATTATAACTATAACCATCCCACTCCTATAGAGTTAAAAATGAAATATAAAAAGTTCCTCAACGTTGCCAATTTTCATTAACTATTCAATTATGATGTTTCGATATGAAATTCTAAAAAAAATTGGAGACATATCATCGTCCATTTTATATTGGAAATTTATGTTGGAAGTAAATCGGTGTTGATCTTGATTTGTTAGAAATAAATCATCTCTAAAACCAATTTTGTTAGAAATATGGCTTCCTTGATTTGTTGAATAGTGGAAGCTCTTATATCATTACTATTAGAAAAATATAAATATTGTTATAAATTTTATTTAAAGATCTAAAGAATGAACAAAAATTAGAAATATATATTTATAAAAAAATTCAGATGGCTTACAAATTCAAACCTGAATTTATCTCTTAATAACTATTATTTACCTCTATTTCTTATTGCTTTGTTTTCTTCTTCTCCTTTAGTTGTTTCTCATTATTTTATGTTATTTTTACATTTATTACATTTTTGTATTTTTTGTTATTCCACGTCGAGCCATTGGATTTTTTGTTTCCTCTTTTTATTTGTTGTGCACCCTAATTTTTAAAGAATTAATGTGAAATAATTATTATTTTCCCACTTCTCGGCTAATAATTCAATTCAAAACGAAGGGATTAATTTTTAATATTCAAGTTATTATTTTCTTTATCACTTGAACTAACCAACGTTGAATTTTTATATGGACAATTATTGGTTACAAAAATCTAGATCCAATAAAGATTTTGGAATGACATGATCAAATGTAATTAATGTGGGAAGATCAATATTACATTTTCAACACTAAACTTCAATCTTGAGATGGTTACCATGCATGCCAAACATTTTTGCACCTATGTAGAAACTCCAATGTTATTTTTTAATGATTTTGAAGCTTCTTGACTTTGGAGTTGTATTATTATGGAATCTGAAGTTGCGAGAATAAACATTATATTGGTGTTTTTGTTTCTTTTAGTATGCCCAATTTATCTATCGAATGTTAAATAAATTATTTTGGTAATGTTTTAGTGAAAAATATCTTGAATTTCTTATTTGACTTGTAAAATTCCAAGTTTATTTCTTGAGTTTCAATAAGTTATCGTATGGGTGTTTTTTGTTTCCATGCAAAACTAAAAAAATGGCATAGCTATAGATGATGAATTTTCACTAAAGATTGTAGTTTCTTATTTTTCTCCTCTTTAAAATATGATTGGATTATTGTAATCTAAATAGCTTGACACATTGCTAAGTTTGTATCTATATATTTATCATTATCCATGGAGAGTAAAACAATTGGTTTGCTTCTTTGATTTCCATGAAATGGCTCCCGACTTGATATCAATACATATATGGATGTGTTCTTACTATCATGAATACTACCTACCCAATCACTAACTAAATTATTTGATCTATAATACAAAATTCCATAGCCTTTTATGCCATTGGCATATCTTACAATCATTATTCTTACTTTATAGTGTGCTTATTTTGGAGTCTTTATAAACTTGGAGATCGCACCAATTGTAAAATATATTGTATGTCTTGTTGTTGTAAAATACATTAAACTTCCTACGAATTTATTGTACAATTTTTATTCACATTGCTGATGCAATCGTCCTTTAACTTCAAACTTATTGCAACTCATGTTGTATTTGTCTTGTTGTTCACCACTTAGAGTATGTTCAAGATTTTTCATAAACGACTTGAGATATAAAATACCATTCTCCACTTGTTTAACCTCCATTCCAAGAAAATACTTCAAGAGTCCTAAAATTTTCATTTCAAACTCTTTCTTCATTTCTATTTTGAACTCTTCTATAGGTATATTTCTATCTATAGTAATAATTAGACCATCCACATATAAGAAAACAATTAAAATTTCACCTTGATTGCTTTCCTCGATATAGAGATTTGATTTTATTTCACTCTTTCTAAATCCACTACTCATGTCAAATATGAGTCAATGTGGCTATATTATGCCATTGGTACTTGCTTGATCCTGTAAAGTGTATTTTTAAAAGACATAAATATTTTGGATTGAAACTTTCAGTCACACGATTAATGTGGGAAGATAAAGTTTACATTTTTGACAATTCATTGAAGGATTTATGTGTTTTTTTGTTAAATATACTAAATTGTTATCATGAGTATTTATTTAGGTTTCTTTATTGATTTTTCAGTAAGGTATCAATGATCATTCCAATTAGTTGAAAAACATTGTGTACATGATGTGAAAATGTATAAATGGTCTATTTTACATTCTAATTATCCCATACATATAACACTTATTTCTCTCAATCTAGACTTATTTGAGTCCGAGCAACTAAAAATATAGTCAATATTTGAATCCAATATTACTATATTTGGATTCCAAAATGTTAAATATTGGAATTATCTCGCATTCCAAAATCACACATATTGGATTATAATATCGAATATATTGGAATCGAGAAAGAACATATATTGGAATCCAAAATCACACATATTGGAATCCAAAATCACATATATATATTGAAATCAGAATATTACAATCAGCATTAATTCTCCTTCCGAAGTCAATATATCGATCATGAATTAAATTATTGAATATGAAAAAAACTTTTTATGATTTCATGGAATCCATCATCGATATGAGAAATAATGCCTAACATCCGCTAGCCCATATAAAATAGATACATGTTCTGTTTTATAAGGGCTAATGGTCGCTAGGCTTAATGTTTTCTTTGGAATAATACTCTTATCAGTTTTAAGATGTCTTTAATATTAAACTATGAAAATTAGAATATTTAAAAATGTTGGCTGCGGTCGCTAGGCTAATGAAACTCACGAGATGCGAGACATTTCCAAATTCAATTACTATGGTGTGATTGAACCTAGGGGCAACTAGAGAATTACCAAAGATGTTATGAAGAAAATTAAAGAGGGTGACGATTCAATTTAGGAGAATGTAATTAACTATAAAACCATTCTAGATATATTTTCATATTTAAAGTTAGATATCAAATTAAATTCATTTATTATGGTGTGATTGAACCTCAAAGCACAACTAGAGAATTTCTGAAGATGTTATGAAGAAATTAGCAAAGGGAGACAATCCAGTGTAGGAGAATGTAATTAATTGTAAAACCATTCCAAATATATTTTCATATTTAAATTTGTATATAAAATTAACTATAAGAAACATGGCATACAAATTTTCATATTCAAATATGGATATGAATTTATTTAAAATTAACGGTAAAACCATCTCAGATAAATTTTAGTATTTAAATATAGCTACGAAATAAATTGAAATAAATTTACTTAAGGTAGAATTATTGTAAAATATTTGAAGAATAAATTGAATTTAGAATGTAACACTATTCCCGAAGATGGCTTGCAAATCAACAATACAAAACATACTAAAGCTCGATTAAAAAGCTACCTATAATTGTTTTTATGATCTAATATAATCCGAACATCTTCGACGTCCAATGGTTGCAAAAAGGCCACAACACATCTAACAAGTATTTTTCTTGAATTACAATCCATGTTAAATGTTTTAGCAATTATGTAGTCTACAACATCATTGAACTTATTTTCTCTAAAGAGTCATCTACAAGCACTATATTTTTAAAGTTGTACGATGCATTAAACTACAACAAACGGAGTTAATATTCTTGAGATATAATTTGGGATTCACATAACCTTCATAATCAGATCATTTGGTCTCGACATAATATTCCTGTGTAAATATGAACTCGAAGCTTGCAACCTCCAAGAGAATGTTTTGAAGGAATGAAGGCATCTTGTCATCAACATTTGAATTCCTTGCCGATGTCCATAGTGCTATTTTGAAATATTTTTTGCATTTTTGCAAGAACTCTTTCACATTAGGTGCGAGAAATTTTATTTTTTTTAGCTCAACACCACCAAACATTTATAAGCTGTTTGAATGTTGAATCACCCTTTGGCGAGGTGTGTACCAAAACACCATTTATATCAAATATGATTTGTTTCCTGTTGCATGTGTTCACATTTGCAAATGAAAAAAAATCAAATGGTTGAGGGTGGTGAATAAATTAAAAAATAAAAAACAAGTCTCCTTTCGATATTGTTATATCAAAAATCAAATGGTTGTAGGTGATGACAAAGGTACAAAATCTAAGGGCATTCCTAATTTCTTATTCTTATTCTAGGAATATTTTTTGTGCGAAATTTGTTTGAATAGAATGTAATGTTTTAGTGCAACGATTATTTACATACCATATTGTAGTTATTTCATTGCATTGGAAAGTTGTATATGTTTTCTATTACCAAAGCAAAAACTAGTATTTAAGCATGCTAAAAATGAATTTAGGAATACATATTTCATTAATAAAAAACTGCTAAAATATGTGTTACAATTAAGATTCTCTATTAATTAGCATTCACAACTTATACACTCACACTCTGAACTTAAGAAGAACCATCATAAAAACATATAAATGTCTTTTATTTACAATATTAATTTGTATCATCACAATAACATTTTGAAATGCTAACTTTTTATTTAGGATTTACTCGCTCCAAATATTTGATGCCCTCTCTCACATTCAATCCCTTAGACACTTTTCTTGATAAGTCTTTGTACAAATCGTTCATCAAGGTCACATATATTTTGAATAGTGTTTTCCTCTTCTTGTCATCCTAACCATAAAATTTGTTAGTAGGTTTCCCTTTGCACTAATGTAATACACATTGTGTCTTTAGAATTGTAGGGAACATTGTTTCTACTACAACCATTTTATATATCTTTTATTACAATTCCATCGACTATATTGCAGTGTTATTTTTCCCAAGTGAGTGATGGATTCAAGTCGTTGATAATTTTTTTATTAAAGGCCTTTGTCATATTTTCAACATCAGTAGAAGTGATTTTGTCTAACAAGAATCCCATTTCAAAATTTTTGATAATGACTTTATAAAATATTTCAAGCCACCTCGTAGGTTGATAGTCTCCTTGTTAAACTTGAATGACATCTCCTTAGGGGGTGATTGGTTTTTCTCATACAAGCAAGCCCTCCAAATCTAAAATAAGTAAGTAATTCTTGTGGCTAACTGTAGGGAAGTAAATAATTTTTTTAATCATCTCATATCAATTCTAACCAATGGAAATAATCAACATTTTATCTTGCAGATACCACTTACCAATGGAGCTTGCATGTAGGATTGCATCTTCTTTACCCACAGTTGGATCCTTTGATGCAATATCTATTTCAAACAAACATTAATCTATTCATAATATAGCTATTGTTATGGAAAATGAAAGTGTATTTGAAAAAACATAGTGATCTATGTGGTAAATTGATAACCTCAATATCAGCACTTTCGGAAGGTACCACTTGTCATTGAGCTTCGGATTGGCTTGCATAGACCTTAGTCATTGCTTGTTTTTTATGTAAGATGTATTGCAAACAAAATTAATCATTGTATAATTGATTTCATACTATGGAAAATGAAATCATAATTGAAAAGCATATTGCTCTCTGTTGTAATATGGTATTTACAAATCAAATTGTTCTTGCTTCTAAATGAATTTTAGTGGCCGTAAGGGTTCATTTATATCCAATTAACCACCCATTAGTGGACAACAGTTATGAGATATTAATGTGGATTAGCGATCGCTAGGCTATGCCATCATTGGCTAGACTAAGCATTGATAATAACATTTGTATCATTATATTGATACTAATGGTTTATGCAGATAACCAAAAACCTAGTAACTACAAACTATGTTGCATTGGATGCCACCATGAACTTTTGAAATAGGTTATTTGGTAATTCCTTCTTTGAAAATGGTTCTTCTTCTAGAAGTAGTTGATATCGTTTTATATAACTTTGTGAGCCTTATAAATGGTTTTTTTAAAAATATGCATGGCTAACATACTAGGTTCTAAATACATATTCATGTTGGTTACCACCGTGCACTCCACTGTTACTTTCTCTGGTTGTTGGTTGTCTGCATAAACCATTAATTGTCTTATAAATTTGTGGGGCTTAGTATCAGTTTTTATTTATAAATGCACATGAATAACATACTAGGATTTGATTGCATATTCGTGCATGATGTGGCCGAGTTCTCCTCATCTATCATCAGAGCTGGTGAACATAGAGTATTGTTAAAAATATGAAAACAATGGCAATTTAAAACAGATGTCATTAAACATATTTATAAAATGATTGAAGGTCAATCACCATGTTGATTTGGTTGTGTAGTGTCAATTTGAGAGGTTTGTACATCAAATCCTATTGTTCTTTTGTTGTCTACATAAATAAGAAATGTGTAAGTAGATTTTTTTATTGAAATACATTTAACATAATCACATGTTTGAGTTTTATTCCAGTACGAACCTTTCTTCATATGGGAAGAGTAATTTTTCAAAAAAAATCCTGACTATGCATCTCAACAATAAAAATAATAGATAGATTGAATTTAGCTAATTCACGCAGTATGACACTTCCACCATAAAGCACTAATACTAAATAATTCTAGGAAAAACATAAATTGAACATCTTAGCCCCAAAACTCATACGATTTCTCGCAAGGAAAAGGGTGTTTATTTCCTTTTAGGCCAATGTTGCTTATAGTTATCAATTGTTGTGGAATTTTTTCCATGCAATCCCTAGTGAATTCTCCTCTTTCATCGTTATTATTGTCATAGTTTTGCACTCTAGTTATTGTGTACAAAAGACACAAGCTTATAAATTTCTTGTTGTTGTCATAGAGTCTGTAGCATCCATCCAAAATCAATTCTCCAATGTATTTAACCTTTTCCATGTATTTTTTACTATTTCTTTCAAAAAATTTAATATTCAATTAGTACGAGAACAATAATAATACAATCCAAACACTATTTATAATAACTATTAGCAACTCCATTATTACTTCAGAAGAAGGATTGCTAGACAAATTGTAAAAATCAGCTATAACTCATTCTACATTGAAAGGATTGGTCTTAAGAATAAAAGATAGAGTTGAAGTAAGTTAGAATAGGCATGAACATTGATGTGTAAAATATTATATTTCCTCCATCCTTGCGGGTATATTTTCTTCCATTGACATCACATAGTTGTCTAATATTGTCTAAGCCTCGACGGGAAGGACTTCTTCCACCACCTGGTCCTTTTTTCGTTTTGCTTTTTTCCATATTTGGGAATCAAATTTTCTATTTCCTTTTCTCTCTTCAACCAATAGTACAGACAACTAAAAGTAGTGTGATTCATGTAATTTAATTTTTTTAATTACATTGGATTCACTGTAGGATGTTAATAGATTATTATCTGGATGTTTTTCTTTAAAATATTATAGAAATTTTTCTCTCATTTTTATATCTCCTTTTATTCTCTAGAAGTAAGAATCAAATTTCCTTATTATTACACTTTCTTAAACAAGGCCAGTTAACCAGACATCCCCTGATTGTACTTTATTTGATAGTACTGATAGTTCTTCATTGTTCATTCCTCTAAGATCCTGAACAAATTGGTTGTGAATATTTCCAATGAATTTTGTTGAAATTTATCCTAATTATCTTTAATAGGTGAACAAGCAAGGCCACTAGATCTAAACAATTGAAATTTTTGAGTCCATTTAGTCCATATATCATCCGACAATAATAGAAAATTCCATTGGTCGTATAGATTTTCCATTTTCTCCATTTTGAAAATCAAAATGCATTGATTCTAAAAGTTCTTCATTAAAAGGACAATCATATATCTTATCTTCTTATATAAGGAAGATAAAGGTTAATAAAAATGCAAAAAATTTAATACATTACCTTCCAATCTTCTATTTTTTTTTGTTAATCCAGGACATTGAGGACATCTAAGGATTTCCAAACCGATCTATCTTTGTAAAATAAATCAATAAAATTTATGTCTATCCAAGTTCTATTCACGTCATTATATTGTTTGCAAATATTAGTAATGGCTTAGTTAGTTGCATTTGCAAAATAATGTAAGCCCTTCAAAGCAGTAAGCCTCTTATGTAAAGACTTGTAAGTATCTGAGCCTAAAAGATTTGTTTCTACACATATTGTATGTTAGCCATTAAGTATATAAAATTTAATACCATCCCTTTCTAGTTCTTTCGGATCTTGGAGCTCCACAAACTTATTTGTAGACTACAAGAAGGGAAGAAGAATTGCATCCCTCTATGTAGGAATAACATTTATCAACATCGAATTAAAAAGACGGTCAACATTCTCATCATCTATATGCTGATAATGATACTCTGGAGGTGATACATGGCACCTTGAAACATCAATTAAAAGTACTTCACTATTTAACAAAAAGTAATGAAACTGCTAAGTAGTTAAAGGTTCTATTTTCGTGAATATAGTGGTTGATGTCTTCAGCAATGCAGCTAATTTTTAGTCTTTTCTAACCTCTGCAAGTTTGATCTGGATGCATTGATCTCCAATTTAGCCAAATATGTTTGCCTCAGCATAGTAAAAAAATTGGCATGTTTAGGTGGTGAAAGAGAACCTTTTTTATTCAAAAAATGAAAAACAGAAGAGGTTTTATCAGCTATATACAATTTTCTGAGTACTGTAAGCATGCCACGGTGAATGTCTTACGCATTTGAATAATATTTTTCATTATCTACTAACAACCCCAAATCCCAACCATATATCAAATAAAAACATTGTGCTTTGTCTTCTAAGGCATTTATTTCCCATTTCTTGAATAAAGAAACATCCAACTCCATATCCAGAATAAGACACTTATTATTTTCATAGTCAATGCGTTCGACCTGAACATGTAGTGTACTCAAATAAATAATTGTTGAGGATATAACCATACCAACTTCCACGTGTTCAAAATCTATAAAAAAACAACCATGGGTTGGTGTAGTAATTGTCAGGGTTATGGATTTGAACAAACCATTCCTCGTTTCTTTTCTTCTAGCACTCAACACCTTCAATGAATGAAATTTTCAAGAATGGAGTGTAAAAAATGGAAGACATTTTACCTACAATTGGAGTAGAATATATTAATAATTACTTCACATATGGAGTAATTTTTTTCACATTGTATGATAATGAATGTAAGTATTAGCCTTTGTGATCACCAATATCTATAGTACATTAATTTTTATCATTGGAGAGTAATCAACGTAAAGGTTAGCAAAAAATAAGATTTCGACTTAGGACATTATATCTAACCTTCAACTAGTTACTATAATTGTATTTTTGGATCACATCATTAATAATAGAAACTATGAAAAATTATTCTTGACAATTAACATGCAACATATTTTGAAAGGATTATCCGTTGTCTGAAAACCATCCACATTACGTAGATAGCAAGAAAGGAATGTTTGAAAATATAGATGTTAGAGAGAGGTAGCATTTAAGTCCACATATAAGTGGACAATTTTTAACAGTACTTGTTGGAAATTTACACCAATTGAATGGAATAGTGTAGAGGCCATTAAGATTTAATTTTTGTATTTTGAGTAGAGTGTGTGAGAAAAAAATCACAATAATGGGGTAAGTGGTTCGCTAAGTAGTATTTGTTAAACATAAAAATGTTTAGTTCTTCCATAACACATATTACAAGGAAAAAGGTAATGGCTGATATGACCTAATGAGTTTTATTTGTAATCGAGCATTAGAGTATGGTCTAATTCACATTCATTTGTATCAAAGAAAATGATTTGCGACCACAAAGCTCCATTACTAGTCAAAAGGAATGACATAAATACCGTTAGGATTTTGAATTTCCTTATTTACAAAGAGCTATAAAATAACAAATCACTATCTAGCATAGTGGTCATAAGGTACCCACCATTACCTCTTGTGGTTGTAAACATTATCTCTACAATTTTGAATCAATATTGTTTTTCAATGATTATAAGTGTATCATATTGGCTTGACTATTCCTAATGGAGCCAAGTGTTGCACTACATACCCTTATATTATTCTCATAAGATATATTATTTATTTCGTATAATTCATTTTTGTTCTTATATTATAAAATGCTTAGATACCGCTAATTTGCATTACTAATTGTAAGGAATGACATAGAAGCGGGATGAAGCCTTATATTATTCTCATAATATATATTCTTTATGTCACATAATTCAGTTAGGTTCTTATATTATAAAATGCTTAGATATTGCTAACATGCATTACTAATTATAATGAATGACATAAGCGTTAACTAGGATCATCTGAGGTTTCTTAATTTGAAAAAAGGGGCCTCTAAGCTCCATTACTAGTTGAAAATAGTAACATAGCTACCACTAAGCTCAAAATTTTCTTAATTTAAAAGTAGATATATAATAACAAACAATGGTCTTGCTTAGAATCCATTAGGCACCTATCATTACGACTTGTCATCAGTAATCAACGCACTACATTCCATCTAGAGGGATCAATATTTATTTGTTTCAAAGATATATCTATGTAAATTATACTCCATATTCATTCATATCAAAGGAAAAGCCTATGAAAGGAATGATAAGAATATTTTTCAAGCCGCAATCTCAGATAATAATAGTACACCACATTAGATTTGCAAAGTAGAAGAGCTAAAATACTATATATGGAAATCCATCATAATCCATAATGCTCAATACATTACAATAGAATGAATTTAATTATTCAATAAGAAAGATGTACATATAGGAGGAGGGAAGTGCAACTACTACCTAAATCAATGGTAAAGAACTCCCACTAACCGATATGGGTAGTTAAGTTAACTCCAAAATACTAGTAAGCTAACTCAACATAACTGAGAAGCTAACTCCACACAACTAGTACACCTAAGCAAGCTAACCCAAAAGTGTAGGGCTAACACAAGTGTAAGAATTATCCTAATAAATAAATAAAAGGATAAATAATAACCTACACTAACACCCTCTCGTAAGCATAGCTTAGGTGGGTGGAAAAGAAGGTGGGTCCCAGCAACAAGGCCTCATGAGGTACCCATGTACAACAATTGGGAAAAATGGGACACCACAAGGTACCCAAAACCAATAATAACAAAGTAGAGAGCAAAATCCTGCTGCAATATATCCTTAGAATCTCGACTCCAAAAACTCGTAAAATGTTGAAGAAGTGTGGTGCACACTATGGTCTGAATCCACTACTCGATCATATAACTCAAAAACAAGCGACACTTTGGGCTTCACGGAATAGATCCATGAAAGGAGAGTGTCAATGGAGTGATGTTGAAAAGTGAAAAACAAACACCAAACATAATTTGATCAATCACACTCAAATAGGTGTGCCACGATCTAAGAAAAACCAAGGCAACAAGGTAAGGACACGAGATCCAAATAAATAGGAGTTCCACGATCCAAGAAAAAGCCAAGGTAACAAGGTAAGGACATGAAACCCAAAGAATCAGTATCAACACCACACCCTCCCATCTTTTTGCGGAATGGGTAGAGTGACACCATAGATCTGTATGAGTTGTGAAAATCAACTACTCGAACACTGACAAACTAACACTTGGCTCCACCAGAATAGCTCCCCCACAAGAGAGATTGTCAACATGCCAAAAAAAAGTGTCGAAAATACAGATCCAAAATATCTCAACAAATAAGAGAGATATAAATGTATACACCCATAGATACAAGAATGTAACACCCAAAGGTTTAGGACGTCGGGCTCAATCGAAATTACATCCACAAGTGATCACAACACCCTCCCAAATTTGGAACTTTATAATTGAGTGCATGTAAATAACACTATGAGAAACAGTACCTTTTACCTTTGAAATATGTGTATAAAAATGTCACCAATGCGTAGATCTCGAAAAAATACACAATTTCAAAAAAATATCACCTTAATCCGAGCTACGGATCAAAAGTTATGAGCTCTACAAGGTTTTGTTATTAAAATAATATTTTAATGCTAATCTTTTTAAAAGGTACACGTGACACCCAAATGTCCAAAGGGTAAAAGAGTACATCCACATGATACATGCTTACAACCAAAGGAAAAAAGCCTGTGCCCAAAACCTAAAATGTCGAGAGGGTAAATTATTGCGTGAGAGGATACACGCTTATATCCAATAGATAAAAGAATGCACCCAGAGGGTACAGATCTATGTCTAGTGGATAAAAGACTGCATCTAAAACCAAAATACCTAGAGGTTACAAGAATGCATCCGAAAGGTACATGCTTATATCCAATGGATAAAACAATGCACCCATAGGGTACAGATCTTCGTCCAGTGGATAAAATACTGCATCCAAAATCGAAATACCTAGAGGGTAAAAAAATACATCTGGAAGGTACATGCGTATATCCAATGGATAAAAGAATGCACCCATAGGGTACATATCTACGTCCAGTGGATAAAAGACTACATCTAAAACCGAAATACCCAGAGGGTAAAAGAATGCATCCGGAAGGTATTTTATTTTATATCCAATGGATAAAAGAATGCACCCATAGATGCAGATCTACATCCAGTAGATAAAAGCGCATCAAAACCAAAATACCCGGAGGGTAAAAGAATGCATCGGAAGGTAAATGCTTATATCCAATGGATAAAATAATGCACCCATATTTGTTTTTAATGTCTCAAAACATGGTCAAGTTTCTGATCAATTCTAGGGTTTTGGCACCTTCCAAATCCAATTCCGCACTCCGTTTTGCATAAAAATTCATGTTGTAAAAAATTTCTAACAAATTCCATATACATGAAAAAAATAAACCCTTGCTTGCAAAGAAAAACTTATTGGATGTCTACATCATCTATCACTCTGATACCATGAAAGGAACGATAAGAATATTGTTCCAAGCCGCGATCTCAGATGATAATAGCACACCACATTAGATTTGCAAAGTAGAAGAGCTAAAATACCATATATAGAAATCCATCATAATCCATAATGCTCAATACACTACAATAAAATGACTTTAATTATTCAATAAGAAAGATGTACATATATGAGGAGGGAAGTGCAACTACTACCTAAATCAATGGTGAAGAACTCCCCAGCGATAGTAGTTAAGTTAACTCTAAAAGACTAGTAAGATAACTCAACACAACAAAGTACACCTAATCAAGCTAACCCAACAAGTGTAGGGCTAACACAAGTGTAAGAATTATCCTAATAAATAAATAAAAGGATAAATAATAACCTACACAACACTAGCCTCAATTGGTAAAGGCTCAAGAGTTACTAAATTTCAAGATAACTATTGAATAAAATATCATGTTCAATCTTAGTGTATAATAGGATCCTAGCTTTTCCTCTTGTCGTAGTTATCACTATCTATACAAATTTACGTCGATTGTAATTTTCAATGATTATAATTATATCAAATTAGTTACACATTACCTGGTGGTGCATATTATTACACTACTTTCGTCAAGAGGAGACTTTCTCTTCATATCAAATAAAATGATTAGCAACCACTAAGCTCCATTACTAGTTGAAAATAATAACGTAGTTATCGCTAAGCTCAACATTTTCTTAATTTAAAAATGGCTATATAATAATGAAAAATGGTCTAGCTTAGTGACGACTAGGCTCATATCATTACCAATTGTCATTGTAATCAATATTTGTTCATCTTTAGACTGATACTTTTTCATTGATAGTAATTGTATCGTATTGGTTGGACTTCACATGGTAAACCCAATCAATCGCATGTGCACTACATTCCTTCTAGATGGATCAAGACTTATTTATTTCACATAAGATATATCTATGTAAATTATAATCCATATTCATTTGTATCAAAGGAAAATCCTAGTGACCAATAGGCTCAACAATTTCTTAATTTCAAGATACCTATTTAATAACAATTCATGGTAGGATCTTAGTGGTAGCTAGGATCCTATATTTTCCTCTTGTCGTAGTAATCACTATCTCTGTACACCTTTAGGTCGATTGTAATTATCAATGATTATAATTGTATCAAATTAATTTGGGCATTACTTGGAGGAGATGCAATTGCTGCACTAATTTCCATCTAGAGAGGTCCAATACTTTTCATTCTTATCAAAGAAAATGCTTAGTGACCACTAAGCTCCATTACTAGTTGAAAAGAATAACTTAGTGGCCGCTAGACTCAACATTTTCTTAATTTGAAAATAGCTATATAATAACAAACAATGATCTAGCTTAGTGGCCACTAGGATCCTATCATTACCACTTGTCATTGTAATCACTATCTATTCAAATTTGGACTGATACTTTTTTAAATTGATAGTAATTATATCGTATTGGTTGGACTTCACATGGTGGACCCAATTTCTGCACTACATTCCATCGAGAGGGATCAAGACTTATTTATTTTAACCTAAGATATATCTTTGTAAATTATAATTTGAATTGGTTCATATCAAAGAAAAATCCTAGTGACTTCTAAGCTCAATAATTTCTTAATTTCAAAATAGCTATTGAATAAAAATCATGGTCTAGCTTAGTGGCCACTAGGATCCTATCATTACCTCTTGTTGTAGTAATCACTATCTTTACATCTTTAGATATATTAATTTTTCATTGATAGTAATTATATCAAATTGGCTACACATTACCTAGTGGAGCTAATTCCCACACTAATTTCTAACGAGAGGGATTAAGACTTTGGTTTGTATCAAAGAAAATTCTTAACGACCTGCTAAGCTCTATTACTAGTTGAAAGGAATAACCTAGTATTGCTGCTAGGATCAACACTTTCTAAATTTGAGAATATTATATAATAACAAACAATGGTCTAACTTAGTGGTTGCTAGGCTCCTATCATTAATACTTGTCATTGTAATCACTATCTATTCATGCTTTGGATCGATAGTGTTTTTTGATTGTAATTAATAGTATTGGATGGCCTTCACATGATGGACCCAATTATTGCACTACATTCCATCGAGAGGGATCAAGACTTATTTATTTCTCCTAAGATATATCTTTGTAAATTATAATCCAAATTGGTTCATATAAGAAAAATCCTAGTGACCACTAAGCTCAATAATTTCTTAATTTCAAAATAGCTATTGAATAAAAAATCATGGTCTAGCTTAGCGGCCACTAGGATCCTATCATTACTCTCTTTCATAGTAATCATTATCTTTACATCTTTAGATTGATTATAATTTTCAATGATTATAATTGTATCAAATAGTTACACGTTACCTGGTGGAGCTAATTCCTACACTAATTTCCATCGAGAGGGATCAAGACTTTTGGTTCGTATCAAAGAAAATTCTTAGCGACCACTAAGCTCCATTACTAGTTGAAAGGAATAACCTAGTGGCCTCTAGGCTCAACAGTTTCTAAATTTGAGAATAGTTATATAATAACAAACAATGGTCTAGCTTAGTGGCCTAGGCTCTATCATTACCACTTGTCATTGTAATCACTATTTGTTTTTTCTTTGGATCGATAGTGTTTTTCATTGATTGTAATTGTATCGTATTGGGATCAAGACATATTTACCTCTTATAAGATATATCCTTGTTAGTTGGAATCCATATTCCTTCGTATCAAAGAAAAATCCTAACTGCTAAGCTCCATTACTAATTGAAAAGAATGCCAGTGCCACTACACTCAACAACTTATTGATTTGGAAATAGCGATAGAATAAAACATCATGATATAGCTTAGTGATCGTTAGGCTCATACCAATACCTCTTTTCATTATAAACACTATCTTTACAACTTTGGATCACTACTAAATTTCATTGATTATAATCATATCATACTGACTAGACTAGCCATGTCGTAACCTAGTGACACACTATATACCCATGAGAGTAAGTGATATTTTTGTAGTTTTTATAAGATATATCATTACAACATATAATTTATTCTTATCAAAGAAAATCTTAGAGACCACTAAGATGCTTTATTTATTAAAAGAAATGACATAGGGGCTGCTAGGCTCAACAATTACTTAATTTGGAAATAGTGATAAAATAAAAATCATGATATAGCTTAGCAGCCACTAGGCTCATACCAATACCTCTTTTTCATTATAAACACTATCTTTACAACTTTGAAGCGCTATTATTTTTTGTTGTTTAAATGCAAAAAACACCTTTTGAGATTTCAGAATTTTCATGCCATGCCATGTGTCATTGTTTTACTAGTTGTTATTTATATTATAATATCGAGTTTCATATTATACTCATTTCTTTATATTTAAATTTCATAATAAATGTGTCAATTATAATGTTTTCTAACTATCATGTTCAAACTTTCCACGTGGCATAAAGTAATTGGAGAATTATATTTCATTAGTGCACTACATCTAACATTGTCTAGGTTAATTTTGATAAAAATAAAAATAAATGTTTATACATTTATACAATTTATTTCTTCTGTTTTATTATAATATTATATGTTTTATTACATTTTAACTATTTTAAGCTATAAACAATAACAAAATGTGTTGTTTTCAATATTGTTTATTTTTTCGATATCCCACACCTTTTCTTAATGAGTGGTAAATTCAAAATTTGAATTGTGAATTCCCCGCATTTTTGAGAATTTGAAATTTCAATATACTCTCAATTTCCCCTCTAATTTTCAAATTTTCATATCCGCACTTTTTATATTTTCAAAATTTCTAACGTGGAATGTGCTTTGAAAAAATATTAAATACCCTAAAGAACTAGTTTTAGGGTTTTTTTTTTTTGGTCTTGTAAAAAAGCTCGTGAAATCATAGAACAATACAAGAAAGTCGTAGATCATTGTAGGTCCGAGTGTAAGAATCTTGGTCATTTTGGCCAGGGAACAATCAGGAAGTAATTATAATCTTGTTTGTGGATTAAAAAAAGGGAACAATCAGGCAGAATAAAAAAGGAGTACACAAACTAGGGAAGGAAAAGGGGTTGTGGAAAAATAGTGCAGATAGTTGATTTTACGAAGATGGTGGTTTAAATGGACATCACCAAGCACGAAATAATATCATATCTAAATAAGGTATTTATCAAAAATGTATATTATACTAAATGTGCACCTTTTTTATTGCGGCTTGTTGATTCATTATGTCTTCTTCGAGTTAGTTCTATCTTTTTCACGTCAATCCAACCTACTTTACCCTATAAAAATGCACTCTATGGCCCATCTCTGCTTATCGGTTCCTTCTGATCATTTTTTCAAACTGCCTTGTTCTTCAAGAAAACAAGGAATTTGTTGTGCCCCAACCAAAGAAAATTTAATCCCTTTTCAGCTCTATATTTTTATTTCATTTGAATGCTTTCAAGTTTCCATCATTCTATGTCCCCCTCTAGATTTTTTTTCCCGATAATGATGGCCAGTCACATAATCACTAGTTTTTAAAATTGTAATGTTTAGTGAGACTCAAAATATTGTTTTGGTATTCATTATGTCTACCTTTTTTCCTTTTATTATGATGATAGAAATAACCTTGAGGTAATTATTTCATTGTACATTGTTTATATGGTTTCATGTTGACTTTGTGAGAAGATATTTCGAGGTTAACAAAATGATTTAAAACTATAAAATCATATTAAGTTTTCAATTGTGAGATAAATTTTTGTGCAATGGAAGGTAAACATATTATATATACACCTAAATTTTATAAAATAAATATTTAATCACTATGTATTTAAATTTATATTTCCTTTTTTCACCTTAAGCCATGACAAAAATCACATAGCTTTGTAGTCATGATGATATAATTCTTTTAAAACAATATTATTAGTAGGCCACATATTATTGGCAAAAGATAGAGTGTTGTCATATATATTAATTCATGATTCTACATGTATTTCTATATATTCAAATGGAAACTCCATATTTATTTGTTATCTTTTATACCTTTTCAATTTGATTTCTCCTATCCGAATACAATCAATCAAGAAAAAGTTGTGTAGCTTAGCGACCACTAGGATATAATTTCCTTTTGAAGAAAACCTTTTTGAATCTCAATGATAATAAAAATCTATTTATAATTGTATAACACATAGAAGGTTTATGTTTAGTGCCTAGGGTCATCTAAGTCTAACACTTTCGATATCAGAATTTGAAGTAAGTTTTTTGAGGTTATACACTACGCAAGGCTATGCTAAAAATAATATTTGGAGCTTAGTAGCCTCTAGGTAATGTGATGGAATAATATTTTGAGTCATGCAGTGGTTATGATTTTAAAAAAATATTAAAATATTTTGATCTTTCGGTTGTTAAAATTTGTAACAACATTTATTTGGAGCTTACAGTTACTATGGAAGGCCACAAACTAATATGTCAAACATTAGGGCTAATAGCAGTTAACACATTAATAAATTATATTCTTAGCTTACATCCACTAGGTTATGTTACAACATATTATTTGGATATTAGTTGTCACTAGGATTTAACAAAAATAAGAAATTTTTGCGAGCTTATCGAAGCCTAGGGGTATAACAAAATACCATATTTGTAGCTTAGTTATCGATAGGAAGTTATGGATATTTTGAAATCTTAGGCCACTAAGACACTACCAAAACATAATATTTGGAACATAGTGGTCGCTAAGATTTAACAAAATAAAGAAAGATATTTTGAGTCTAGTGTCCACTAGGTATTTCCACAACATATTATTTGGAGCTTAGCGGTCACTAGGATTTCAAAATTTAATTAAGGTAGTATGAAATTAGCATCCACTATGTATTCCACAACATAATATTTAAAACAAATATTTCAATAAGATTTAACATTTTAAATGAAATTTATTTGAGCTTAGCATAACCGCTAGCCTTTACAATGATGTAATAATTTAAGCTTAGCATTCATTAGGATTTAACCCATAATATTTGGAGCATAATGTTCATAAGGATTTAACACATTAAATTAAGATTCTAGGAGGCTAGCATCCACTAGAATATGCATACTCATAATTTTTACAAGTTTTCAGGTAGTATGCTTTAACAAATCAAATTAACAAATTTTGAGCTACACGACATCTAGGTGCTTCCACAATAGAATATTTTGAGCTTAGATGTCTCTTGAGCATGTAACAAGAAAAAGAATGAAATTTTTAGTAACGTCCACTAGCTTATGTTGCAACATATTATTTGAAGATATGTTGTCACTACGATGCAATAAAAAACATGTAAGATATTGCAAGCTTAGTGGCCGTTAGTTTATGCCTTGAAAATATTTTTTGAGCTTAGTGATCGGTACTCAATAATGGATATCTTGAAGTTTTACACGCCTATAAGACACTACCACATCATAATAGTTAGAACATAGTGGTTTCTAAGATTTAAAAAATATAGTAGGATATTTCATGACTAACGTCCGCTAAGTATTTCCGCAACATATTATTTAGAGCTTAGTGATCGCTAGGATTTCACAAATTTAATTAAGGTAGTATGAAATTAGCATCCGCTACATACTTGACATAACATAATATTTAAAACAAATATTTTGACAGGATTTAACATTTTAAATGAAATTGATTTAAAATTAGAGGACAACTAGCCTTTACAATGATGTAATAATTTAAGCTTAGCATTCATTAGGATTTAACCCATAATATTTGGAGCATATGGTCACAAGGATTTAACACATTAAATTAAAATTCTAGGAGGCTGTCCACTAGAATATGCATACTCATAATGTTTACAAGTTTTCGGTGGTATGCTTTAACAAATCAAATTAACAAATTTTGAGCTACACAACATCTAGGTGCTTCCACAATAGAATATTTTGAGCTTAGATGTCTCAAGCATGTAACAAGAAAAAGAATGAAATTTTTAGTGTAGCATTTGCTAGCTTATGTTGTAACATATTATTTGAAGATATGTTATCACTAGGATTCAACGAAAAACATGTAAGATATTGCAAGCTTAGCGGCCACTAGGTTATGCCTTGAAAACATTTTCTAAGCTTAGTGATTGGTACTCAATAACGGATATCTTGAAGTTTTCCACCGCTAAGACCACTATTGTAAATTTCTAGCTTTGATGTCGCTAGCATTTAACAAGTCAAAGAATGAAATTTTTATCTTAGCATTTTTATCTTATGTTGCAACATATTATTTGAAGATTTGGTGTCACTATGATTTAACAAAAATAAGTAAGATATTGCGAACTTAGCGATTGGTACTCATTTATGGATATTTGAGCATAGTGTGCACTAGTTTATGCCACAACAACATATTTGGAGCTTAGTGTATCAAAACAAAAATGCATGTTTAGATAAGTATAACATTTGGAATATATACATGAACATTCAATCAATTATAAATATTCATCTATTTACATGTCATACATATTACAATGCTTACCCACCTATCTCAAATACTACAATTTATGATTCATTGTGGTTCTTCCTTAATTATGGGTTGTTGTTGATCCGAGTCTCATGGGCACAATTGCTTCCTAGGTTTTTTGCTCTCATTCTGGAGACCTCTTTATCATCTCACTTTTGTGCCTCCTCAATAGATTTTTTTGCAAATATGAGAATCTCTGGTTATCTTTCCTATGTCCATAATCAGGATTCTATATAGCACAATAGACTTTTCAACAAATCCTTTTGACTACCAAATTGTTTTTAGTAATTTCCTTTAAGTCTCTATTTTTGTATTTTTCCCTTGTTTTGGAAATAATCTCAATGACATGTGAATTTTCTCCTTTGTTTGCCTTAGTTATTCTCCTTTGAAAATTAACCAAGAATTTGTTTAAGCGATGTGAGAACTCTTCATCAGAAACCAATTCATGGTTTCCATTAAATACTTCCATGACTGAAGCTTCTATGAAAATATGATTTCCTCTAGAAATAATGTCATCAAACTGCAAATAAAGTCTTCTTACCTGTTCATTCCATTCCCTTAGTATTTCCTTCATATAATTAGCATATGTATGGCATATACCAATATCATCCATGGTCATAATTGAAGGGTCTTTACAAATGCCTTTTTCAATGGCATGTCCCATCTGTAATAAAATTTTTATGCAATGATGTCATTTTTGTAATGATTTTTTCATTCCTTTTCAAGAATGGTTCTGCATGCTCCTTTACACGATGCATTTCTTTATATTATTGTACAAGCCATGTAATGCCTCTTCTACATCAAAAATTGTGCCAAGAGGAACTGTGGCCTTTAATTGAGTTTCAATCTCTTTATTTCTAGCATGTACTCCTCTCACTACTTCTATACTATTTTTGTAGCCCTTATCAAGGATTCTAGATCTTCCTCATATTGCACCACTTGGGAGCCTTTGGCTTTCCTTTTTTTGTAAGAGTGAAGAGGTCTTCTGAAGTTTCATGTCAAACAATGGCTTGTTATGTTGACATATTATTTTTGGTTACCCTTTTCAAGGTTCCATCCTTGGATTGAATTCAATGTTTACTAAGGGCTCTTCTTGTGCCTCCCAATCTAGATGTTCTTTGTGGAAATTACGAATTTCTCTACCCAATCTTGTCTCACTTCATGTGAAGTGGAGGGAGAAGATTGAGAGGGTTGCATTGGGGCTTGCTGGCTGAAATTTTCAGTTTGCATAGTTTCATGTTCTTCATCTGATGAAGTTAAGGCATATGCCACCAAATTTGGAGCTTCATTTGGTTTGAAATACTTCTCAAAACTCATATCGAGATTCAATTAGTGGAGATAAGGGACATGGATTTTGTGAATGTTTTGAATACAAATCTTGAATTTCTCTTCATAGCCTCCTTTTTAATAATTCTTTAGAGGTGGAACCACCCATGTCTCCTTCATATTCTTCTTAACAAGGCTATCTTGTGTTTGGGTAATCCATACCTAGTCGTTGGCATCAGGAACGTGAGCATATGTATATTTAAATGTCCTTTATGTGAATTAAGGTATTGGGAAACCCTTTTCTTTTTCATATTTCCTTAAAGGGTGTTCGAGGAGATGAAATGAATTTCTATGGGCCATTCTAACCTTAAATTGGGCCACCTATTAAATTTTTGTGTCCCACATAGACTAGGAGGGGATGTGTTTTAAGCTTCTTCTCCTTACACTTTCTAGTAAATACTGTTGCAAATATGATATATAACCTCTTGTTCTACCAATTTTTCTAGCACATAATATGGAAATTGAAAGGAGGTGTAAGGAGCCCCTTGATCATGATAATTGTATATTTTGGATAGAATAATATGGCTCCCATTTTCCTTATGGAAGTGAGGATGTCATCAAATATTCTCGGTGTCATCATTTCATGTAATTTTTGGTAGAGAGCAGGATACAAATAAGTGCATATATCTTGAATATGTGATCTAAAATGATGGGCATACAAGTCTAAATATTTCTCATTTACCTTCAAAGGGCTTGAAGGATACCATATTTGATAGAAATATGAACATTCAAGAACACCACAGATAACATTGAGAAGATAGGAAGCCATGTAAAATGATTTTTAATTGTTGACAAAATTATTTATTTGTCTCACTAAATTGACACTGAGCACTTTCCTAAGGAGGGAATCTTTTCATCATCAATAATAAAATAAAGTAATGGGATCCAGGAAACATCCACCTTAGAGATAGAAAATTTCCATATAGCCTATTCATGAGGGCCATGCCAATACGGACTCCTAGTCTAAACCTTTTAATAAGGATATTGGGCAGATGAGAATCATCCATATTATCTAATGGGTCAATGGCCCAACTCTGCAAAACATCTCTCACTCTCCTTTGGTTCATCTAGGACTCAATTATTTTTGAGTTGTACATGGATTCTAACTGGAAGTTTATAATAAATTTTGTATGCATTCCTAAAAAAAACCTATTCTGTTTTTCCATGATTTAGAAAATAAGGACAAATCCTTGGACTTGGCATGAAGTAGATAGGAAGTGATCACTTCCGAAAATGGAAGCACCTTTAGTTTAGTGGAAATTAAATGGAGACCAACTCTTTTTATCACCCTTATGTCTTAGAACCATAGTGCTTGATCTTCCGGTATACCCTTTTTTTCTATGACATCAACATCAACACTTTCATCCTTTCTATAGAAAATAGAGCTGAGTAATGTTGAAATTCATCATGTAAGGCATTTGGATCAAACACGGTATCTATAATACTTTTTTTCCTCATAGGAATATAAATAATCATCTACCATCGACATTACTAGCTCTCCCACCATGTTGAAAAATTAAAGGGCCATGAACACTACATACATCATCAACAAAAACAATTATTGAGACAAATGACCTAATTGAATTTATGACAACATTCATATGTCCCTAATTTTGAATATTAGGTAAGCTTAGAAAATAATTTCCAAATAAATGAAATAAGTGTTGATCTAGTAGTGGTCACTAGGGTCAGCCATAACTAAATATTGAGAGCTTAGAAGTCACTAGGCATCATTCACAGACTTACTATTAATGGAATGAGAAAAGCATGGATGTACATGCACCATTGAGGGGTCAAGATATACAGTAGTTTTAACTCATGGCTTTCAATAGGTGTCACTCTACTAAAAATATTAATGAAATGAGAAAATTCTACCAATACAATCACTCTTGAGGCTTCAAGACTTACGTGAATTTAGATCCTAATGGTCATTATAAGTTCAGCCATAACAAAATATTTAGAGATTGGTTGTATCTAGGCATTATTCATAGGAAAACTATTATTAGAATGAGAAAAATTTTTACAATCTTTACACTAGTGGTGGGTCAAAGATATATGTAATGTTGATCCTAGTGGACTAAGTTCAACCACAATGAATTATTTATAACTTCACCATATCTAGGCTTATTTTAAAGAACAAATATTATTACGATGAGAAAAAGAATGCCAATCCTTCCACTACTTGAGAGGTATAAACATACATATTTAGATCCTAGCGGTCAATGGGTCAACTCAAAGATATTTTTTAGAGCTTAGCGGTGGATAGGAATCATTAACAAATAAATATATACTTCTTATCCTATCTATTACTACGATTAGCCACAACGATATATCTATATCTTAGTGGTCACTAGGCATCATTAACATAAAAATATTAATGCATTAACAAGAAAATTTTAGTAATACATCCATTTTTGAGGAGTCAAGAAATACGTAATTCTATTCCTAGAGTTCACTTTAGTAAGCCACAATGAAATATATAAAGCTTATTAGCCTAATAAGATCCACTTCGATAAAATATTTTGAACTTAGTGTTAGCTAAACACCATTCAATGGACATCATTTTTGAACTAAGAAAATAGTTGTAATACATGTTTTCTTAAGGGATCAACCTTTAGTTAGGTCTGATTAGTTTGTTTGCAGGATGTGTATACCTGTCTTTATTTATTAATAATTGTACTATATTGGTTGGATTTCCCTTGCAGAGCCAAGTCTTGCACTACATACCCTCGAGAGGGATCAAGCCTTATGTAGTTCTTATAATATATATTACAAGTTATTTAGAAGTGATTTACTTTGTATACATACGTCTTTTTCTTGGTATTATAGGTGATCTTGAATTATAACTCCTCATGACCATTACAATTTTAAGACTAGAGAAATTGTAAAGAAATGAAAACCTCTATGACCATGTTCCTATGTGCATCAATTTATCCATATAATACATGGTATAATGAGTTTAAATATAATGACCACACTCTTTCTAGTGTTAGTATGAAGATATAAACACCGAACTCTATGTATAATCTCCTTATCATTAAATATCATAATTTCCATATGCTTCCACCTGCCAAAGTAATTTCAATAATCAATTTTTAATGAAATGTGTAGAGAAAACATCCGATAGTAGTCCTAAAATTAGCTTTAGTTCAATTTCCTACAAAATAATTGAATGAATAATATCCCTTTCCGAACAAAAATCTATTTTCCTTCCACCTTTTCATGAACAACCAATTTGTTAGCTTCAAGAAATCATTGTTATCTATGTCAAGTATTTTAGGAAATAGTTCTTGGTCCTCTTGTGAGAAAAATCCCATAACATGTTTGTACATTTCTTGCAAGCACGCTATACACATATGTGCAATCATTTAAGGATCATCAAATTGAATGAAAAATGACACAAAGCATTTGAATTGAGATTTTTTTGTTAAAATGTGTGAAATAATATGGTACCATGGATAATTGATTTCGAAGGGAAAAATTTGGTTTTTTGAAAAGGATATGGAAACTTCTACTTTTACAAAATATCAATAATTGGGAAGTGATAAAAATGGATTTCATTTTTCATAGTTTTTCCCAAAAAATATTTAGAGCTTGGTGGTCGCTAATCAACATTAACATGAAAAATATTAATGCAATGAGCTCTGTGCGGAAATAGATGCAATATCGAGGGTCATGACATACGTACTTTTGTTCCTAGTGGTCACTAAGATGAGCTACAATGAAATATTTGTATCTTAGTGATCGTTAGGCATCATTAACTATAAAACTATTAATGAAAAGAACATAATCTAGAAATACATGTAGTCTTGAGGGGTCAAGACATACATTGTTATGATCCTAGCGGTAGCTAGGATCAAACAACAATGAAACATTTTGAGCTTAGCAGGCACTAGACATCATTACCAGGAAAACAATCTATGTTGCACTATCATTTTGAGCTTAGCAGCACTAGGCATCTTACTTATTTATAATTGTACTATATTGGCTGGACTATCCTTGGTGGAGCCAAGTGTTGCACTACATACCCTCGAGAGGGATCAAGCCTTATGTAGTTCTCATACTATTTACTATAAGTTATTGAAAGGAATATATAAATTACACATTTTAATGATAAATGAAATCTCAAAAGCCATGGTGGTCTATAATTAGTCAAGTAAATGAAGTCTCAAAGGTCGTGGTATAATGAATATAAATATAATGAGCACACTCTTTGTAGTGTTAGTATGAACATATAGACTCCAAACCCTATGTATAATCTCCCTTGTCATTAAATATCACAATTTCCCAAGATATCACATCTCCCTATTTCCATATGCTTATTGTCAGATTAAGAAAGAAAAGCCATGACATCTTATAATTTTTAGCGTTGATATATCATTAGCTTATTTAACTAAAATAACCAGATCCTGTAATTTTAATCTGTAATTGCAGCATATATCTTTCCAAAACTATCTAGTAAGTGAAACATTACTCAAAATCTTGTTTATCCTGAATTCTCAAATTGTAGGTTTTATAGTTCCCTAATTCACTATTTTCATGGAGGAACCTACACATAAAATGGAACTCTTTGTATTTTTCCTTTGGTAGTCACATATATGTTTTTATAACATTGTATTTCCCACAATTTCCTTATGTAAGAAAACAATTACTCGTAAACAAGAAAACAATTATTTGTGTTACTATTACTATTTCATCTACTGGAAGATACTATCACTATTTCATTACTTTAATTTAAAATGAAATATCTATAAAAATAGCTAATAGCGGTCCAAAATCCCTAAATAAATAACATCCCTAATTGAATAAAATATAATTTCCTCAGCATTTTCAACAACACCCATTTTGTTTGCTACCAATAATCATTGTTGTCCATGTTAGGTATTTTACAAAACATTTCTCAGTCCTCTTATGAAAAAAATGGCCATAACATTTTTTCCATTACTCGCAAGCACGGTACACACATATGTCACAAATCATTTAGGGATCACCATATAGAATGACATAATAATGTCAAACCCTATTAGTTGAGAAGTGTTTGTAAAAGAGCGTTAAAGAATCAATATTTGACTACTGGAAGCATAAAAAATAGGGTTTTGTTGAAAAGGCTACGAAAAAACCTACACTTATAAAATTTAAATATTGAAGGAATAAAGGAGAGAATGCATATTGATTTTTTTATGCTTTCACAAAAAAAAATCCTTGCTCAAAATTTTGAAATCAAACTATGATCAGGTTTTTTGATGGATGATTATGCTTACAAAGTTTTTCCCTCATGCCAATGTTCTCACCAAAAGCTTCACAAATTTAAGTGTCTAGGAAATATACTAATAAATGAAAATCTATAGTTACATGGAACCGACACTTCCAACCGCCACTTTCTTTGGTGCACACATGAATTACAAAAGACACATGTATGCCGTTAAATTTCTTTATATTTAATGGAAAATTAATGGCTATCAAAAAGCGTGCATATTTCGACTATCACACGAACTTTAATTTATTCGGTTTAATGGCCAATTAATTTTGGGGAACCAAATATTAACCATATATGCCACATGCAAATATTATCAATATTATCAACATTATCATAAAAACACCATGCTCATTGTCAATATTATCATCTATAAATTACATAGTGAGTATATAAGTATTCCATACTTTGACTATACTACCAATAATATGTGGTTCAATTGATGCCTCACATATTGAATTATCATATTTCGAATATCACATGAACTTTACATTGTTCGGTTTAATGACACATAAAAATATTAACCACATATGCCACACACAAATATTATCAATATTATAAACATTATCAACAAAATAACACCATCCTCATTGGAAATATTATCATCTATAAATTACATAGAGTATATAAGTATTCCATACTTTGACTATACTACCAATGATATGTGGTTTAATTGATGTCTCACATATTGAATTATCATATTGTCCTCAATAAAAATATACATGTTTATCGAGATTATTTTTAATTTTTTTGTTACACAAACAATATCTTGGGATGTGTGTGTCAATGATCTTAGTGGTTCCCATGTTTCTAAGTGATGGAATTGTTTATGAAAACAAAAAAGAAGAATGCAAAATAGAGAAGTATTAGCTAACTCCAATGCATGATATTTTTTCTTACATAATTTATACCATATTTTATAGTGGAATGAATGATGTAATACTAAATTACTATGGTTATTAAAACTATAATTCACCTGGTTAAAAATACTTTCAACTTGAAGTTGTACATCCAATATTTTATCCATTAGCTTTCTCTCATGTTCAATTCTTTCATCTCAAGTTGAAGTCTTCCCTGCTCAATGTATTTCATTTTCTGACTGAATGGATGCATGTTATTTTCGATTACCTCTTTCAAACATCCAAAATATTATATTTTTCTCTTTATATGTTTTCTCGAATTCCATTTTTATTCAAAGGGGTTTCTTGGTTTTCTCCTTCCAAATTTTCTATGTTGATAGAAGGCATTTTTGATTACCCTCTCATGTCTTTTTGAGAAGTTGATCGGGGATCATTTTTTAAAGTTCCCTAGACATCCCTAGATGGTTTTATTGTAGAAGATCATGTCAAGATATTTCCATCAATTGTGAGAATGCGAAAAATGGACATCGGGAGCTCTAGATATGTCCAGTCAAAGTTCAGTCAACGGGAAAGTCAACTTTGGTCAACATGTCAATATTGGACCAATGGCACTGTGACACGTGGCGAAAAGGAAAAGGGAGTCGTTTGTTGATTTTCGATCTCTCTGGTCTTCAATGGTCATAAAAAATTTATCGCTGGAACAAGAGGCTCAAATTTTGTTACTGAGAGGGGAACCCGTCTCTTGTGTGGACTATGGTATTATCGCCGATGTGGTGGGTCCACAAGCCACCATGAATCGAATACGATCGATTTTCCTATCAAGGGTTGACATCAAGCTAATTAGCTGAGTCATACATGGACCTGAGTTACATTTTACTTTGTAATTCTTTTCCATACTTATTTCCAAATGCCACGCATATACATATTAATGTTCAAACATTAGTATAACCACATAATCCAGCCGACCACACATAACCGCCAACCCCTTAGCTATTTCTATGACCACATGGATAGGAGGTGAAGCGGTTGTGGGGGGGAAAATTCCATACGTGGAAGCTTCCATGTGGAGGAGATGAAGCGGTGGTAGGGGGGCTAGGCCCATGCGTGGAAGGTTCCACGTGAAGAATGGTAGGGATAAGGTTTAATAAAACCTTACCAAAATACTCCACCATCAAATGTGGGAACATATCCCCTCTTTCCAACAAATGTCACTCCCTATGGGATTTTTAACCCCTTTAAACATGCAATCCAATTTTTAATCCCATTACACATGCTACGGGATTAGGCTATTATTAGCCTTAGGATAATAATTTTGCATTATTTTAAGGGCCCTAAATTTTTATAAATAGGGAACCCATTCTATTGTAATGGACACACAACTTCAGAAGCTCAAAGCGATAGCTTGAGGAATATTACCCTGAGCACAACAGAGGAGCGTTTGTTTTATAAGACCTATTTTATTAGGCTTATTATAAAGTTGTGAAGACCTATTTATTTAAATAGGCATTATTGTGGCTAGGAGTTATTAATACTACCTAGTCGGCCCATAGTGCCACAAAGCAAATTATTGTGAATCCTGGAATATCGACCAGAGTGCCATAGGGCATTATGAAGTGTCTGGAAGGCCGATCGAGAACCAGAGGATTTTGAACAGTGGAGCTAGTGCCATCGAGATTACCAAATACGCCATAAAGGTGGAAGTCGGGTGTTATCTTTCACCCTTGTCTTCTGAAGGTCTGGTTATTCTTCTAAGCAAGTTATTAATAGTTTCCATTAGGTTTTCTTGTGAAAGTACTATTGTAACTTACAAGTTTTGACTAGTGGAACGGTTCGATAAGAACCGGAGATGTAGGCAATTACCAAACTCTATAATCAATCATTGTGCAATTGTCTTGCATTAATTTATAAATTGATTACTTAAAAGGAGAAAATTGTCGGCATTAATTAAATCCTATAAGGCTCGAGATTAGGTTGATAAAAACTTGATTATTTTTGATCAAGTTTGGTATCGAGATCAAGTGATTGACATTGCAAACTTTCTAATCTCCAAAGCAAGTTGGTGATTGCTTCAAGTTGGTGCAATTGGTTCAATTTGTGTGAACATGGTACATGTGCACCATGGGAAAGATGTCTAAACAGGAAAATCTCGATGAGGTTGAAGCTTATAATCACTAGATCTAGGAAGAGAACTCTCTCATGCGATTAATGTATTACTCCTTGGAAGAGGAGAATGCTCACTTGAAATTAGAACTATAAAAAAGGATGAACTCTTGGAAAGGTTACTGTGTGGTGATCAGAGAAAGGAAATACCTTCAACTTCAAATGTAGTGACCATGGCAGATGACTGCACTATAAGTTGTTCACCACTGGTATCTTCTTCTTCCTCCTATTTGGTTTCGGATTCAGGTAATGAAGTCTTTGGTTTGTTTGAAAAGCATACTAGAGGCATTAGATCCAAGTTACTATATAAAATGGGATTTGATGGAAGAAGCCTTGGTAAAAATGGCCAAGGTATTGCTAACCCAATACAAGTCAAGGATCATCCTCATTTTGTAGGTTTGGGTTATCCTAGTGCGGAGATGGAAATTGGAGAATGCTCCAAGAACGCTGATGGAAGACAAGCTTCGAAAGTAAAGTGAATACCCCACTAGTCCCGTAAGAAGATTCGAGCGGGAAAGTTGTTCTTTGTCATCACGGAGGTAGGATGTGGTAAGAGAAATTAGCAAAGAGGTAATGAGATTCCACCTCCAGTTTCTTACCATAATCATAAGTACAGTAAAACTTCTGATCCACTTTTCAGCTTAAGAAGTATGGTTATGATTTTCAGAAGATGTGGAATTCCTTTCCATGTACTTTTTGTGGATTGCATAATCATTCTATGGCCAGATGCTAGAAGAGAAGGACACTAATGAAGAAGTTGATGCCGTTTTTTAGGAACAAGGCAAACTAGAAAGACCAATCTCATCATGCAGAGTCAAGAAATGGTAGAAAGAGTTCCTCATCCCAGAAGAAGGAGATTAAGAGGAATTTTTGTGCTCATTTCCAGAGGAATGGGCATCAGGTGGAAAATTTTGGAAACTACATCCATCTCACCATCAGAGTAATGGCAAGCCAAAGATGGAATGGAGGCCTATTACAAAGGTAGAAGAAGTTTCTACTCCACCACCAGTTGACAAGTCAACCTAGGACCAGGTAATACCTGAAAGTAAAATTCCTTTAAAATGGGTAAGTCAACAATTTTTCAATTATACATTGCATCATTCAGGTTGATGGATAGTATGCAATATTTGTTTGGAGATCAAATTTTGCGATAAAATGTTGAGAGAAAGGTTTACAATACTCAGTGGATTTTCTTACTTAGAAATTTTGATTAATGCTCCAAACATATCTCCTAATCAGCTTGTGAGTACCTGTTACAACTTGGATACATGATTTAACTCATATAAAGCTTGGAGATTGATTTTCCATTTGTGCAGATAATAGCACTCTCAAAAGATCAGCTCGAAACTTCATTTTGTGTAGAGGTATTGTGACAAAGGCAAAGATAGAATGGTAGCTGAATCACCGTTGGCATTGACATTAGGTTAGAACTTCGTTCTGTGGAGAAGCCATCATGGGCATCTAGCAAAATGGTACCTGATATAATTTGTCAACAAAAGGATCTCTCAAAAGATCATCTTGGAACTTCATTCTTTGTAGAGGAATTGTGGATGTGTAGCGAGAATGGTATTTGAATCACCATGGGCATTGACATTAGGTCGACACTTCATTCTGTGGAGAATCCATCATGGGCATCTAGCGAGAATGGCACTGATATAATTTTCAAACAAAAGGAGCTCTCAAATAATCAACTCGGAACTTCATTTTGTGTAGAGGCATTGTGACCGTGTGCAATGAATGGTAGTTGAATCACCATTGGCATTGATGTCAAGTCGGAACTTCATTCTATGTAGAGGCATTGTGACCATGTAGTAGAGTGGTACCTGATATTAGTGTGTCAAAAAGAGGAGCTCTCAAAGGATCAGCTCGAAATGTCATTCGGTGTCAAGGCATTGCGACCACACATTCGAATGGTAGTTGATCAACAGACTTAACATCATGCATTAAAGGCTTGAGGTCTTGAAAGAGGCTTAGCATCATGTATTAGAGGTGTTGAGGTCTCAGAATGTGAGACTTAGCATCATGCATTGGAGGCTCGAGGTCTTGAAAGAGACTTAGCATTGTGCATCGGAGGCGTTGAGGTACACCGAGACTTAGCTTCATGCATTGGAGGCTTGAGGTCTTGAAAGAGGCTTAGCATCGTGCATCGAAGGTGTTGAGGTCTAGAAAGGGACAATTCATTGTCCATCATCGACATCGGATCAATAATAGCTCTACATAACATGGATTTCCTCCAAACCATTTTGGATTCTGTAGAATCAACTCAGAGCCAGGAGCTGTGTTATAGAGTAAAAGAAAATCCTTGTTGTCAGATATCAAGAATCTTAGCACCACACAGTAGGAGCGTTGAGGTTTCATGTAGAAACTTAGCACCATACAGTGGAGGCGTGGAGGTCTTCTTCACATATCGAATGGCACAATGGGAAGCATCATGGGCCCATAACTCACCTTTGGTCCTAGGATTGGAGAAAAGACATCGAAGTGAAAATGTTGTAGAGGAGAAGACCCAAGGGTCTACTACAGTAGAACTTCTGAGGTGGCAGGAGAGTTTCCATATTCATGATAGCATGGCAAAGTATTCCAATATAAGATTTTTGGGACAAAAAGCCTTTTTTAGTGGGGAGGTGTGATCAGGGGATCATTTTTGAAAGTTCCCTAAACATCCCTAAATGGTGTCAGTGTAGAATATTGTGTCGAGAGCTTTCCATTGACTGTGAGAACGTGACAAACAAACATCGGGAGCTCTAGATATGTCCTGGTCAAAGTTCAGTCAATGGGAAAGTCAACTTTGGTCAACATGTCAATATTGGACCAATGGCATTGTGACACATGGAAAAAAGGAAAAGGGATTCGTTTGTTGATTTTCAATCTCCGGTCTTCGACAGTCATAAAATATTGCTCACTAGAACAAGAGGCTCAACTTTTGTTATAAAGGGAGCCGGATGCCATGTGGACTATGGTATTATCACCAACGTGGTGGGTCCACAAGCCACCACGTGGCTTGCCACCAAAAATCGAATACGATCGATTTTCCTATCAAGGGTCAACATCGAGCTAATTAGTTGAGTCATACATGGACCGAGTTACATTTTACTTTGTAATTCTTTTCCATACTTATTGCCAAATGCCACGCATATACATATTAATGTTCAAACATTAGTATAACCACATAATCCATCCAACCACACATAATCTTGTGAATCCCTTAGCCATTGGTATGACCACGTGGATAAGAGGTGAAGTGGTTGTGGGGGGGAAATGCTATACGTGGAAGCTTCCAAGTGGAGGAGATGAAGTGGTGGTAAGGGGACTAGGCCCATGCATGGAACGTTCCACGTGAAGAATGGTAGGGATAAGGTTTAATAAAACCTTACCAAAATACTCCACCGTAAAATGTGGGAACATATCCCCTCTTTCTAAAAAATCCTCTCCCTATGGGATTTTTTAACCCTTTAAACATGCAATCCCATTCACATGCTACGGGATTAGGCTATTATTAGCCTTAGGATAATAATTTTGCATTATTTTAAGGGCCCTAAATTTGTATAAATAGGGAACCCATTCTATTGTAATGGACACACAACTTGAAGCTCAAAGTGATAGCTTGAGGAATATTTCCCGAGCTTAGCGGAGGAGTGTTTATTTTATAAGACCTATTTTATTAGGCTTATTATAAAGTTGTGAAGACCTATTTATTTAAATAGGCATTATTGTGGCTAGGAGTTATTAATACTACCTAGTTGGCCCAGAGTAACACACCAAATTATTGTGAATCTGGAATATCGAACGGAGTGCCATAGGGCATTGTTAAGTGTCCGGAAGGCCGATCAAGAATTAGAGGATTCGAATAGTGGAGCTAGTGCCATCGAGCTTGCTGAATACGCCAAGAAGGTGAAATTTGGGTGTTATCTTTCACCCTTGTCTTTTGAAGGTCTGGTTATTCTTCTAAGCAAGTTCTTAATAGTTTCCATTAGGTTTTCTTGTGAAAGTACTATTATAACTTACAATTTTTGACTAGTGGAACGGTTCGATAAGAACCCGAAGACGTAGGCAATTTTCAAACTCCGTAATCAATTATTGTGCAATTGTCTTTATTGTCTTGTATTAATTTTTAAATTTATTACTTAAAAGAAGAAAATTGTCTGCAATAATTAAAGCCTATAAGCGTCCAAGATCAGGTAGATAAAAACTTGATTATTTTTGGATCAGAAGTAGAGGTGGTTATATTAACCCTCTCTTTTCCATTAAAACCAATAACCTTGAGTGTTTTCCATGTAATGTGATCCATGAATTCATACAAATTCCATGTTGAATTTTTTGTCAACTTTTTGTTTTCCAATTATTTCTCCTTCTTGAGGGTTTTCTTTAACCTGTTCATCTTATATTTGCATTGCATCCCAATGAATTTTTTTCCATAAACTTGATTCAAAGCATCTGCTATATTATCCCAATGTTTCTTTCCGAGTTTTCCATGGTTTAAATATTCATACACCTCTTCATATTTTGAAATAAATGTTTTCACAATAGATTTTGACCAAAGCTCTTCTTTTTATTCTTTCATCAGCTCCTCATTATTTCTATCTCTATCATATTTTTGGGTTATTGAAAAATTTTCTTCCAATTTTGAATCATCAACATCATCAACAATATATGGAGAATTTAGATCAATTTGTGAATGTGGAATGTAAGGACCCAAATTTTGTGTGTCCCTTGTATTCTCTTGAAAATTAGAGACATTATTTCCATCAAAGTTCTACATGTAGAAGTCCTTTTCACGATAGTTGCTTAGTTGTGTTAAAAAATCCATATTTTCTTCATAGTTTCTTAGATTTTTTTAGACCTTGGGATTGAAACATGAAAACAAGGAAAATGGTGATTTTTTCATGTCCTACAAATTTATTAGTTACTATAAACATTCACAAATGAAACAATTTGCTTACTCCATCTTTTATCTAAACTTAATTTCATTTTTCATTTTCTAATAATAAATATACAATAGGTGTTGCGCTCTGTAAATTCACAGAATCAAAACTTGTGGAGAAACATTGAAAATTGGTTAAGTACCTAATAAAAAATGCAATATTTATAATCACTATGAAATGGGTGTATAAAATGAAATTCTTCAAAATAAAATAACAATGCTTCACCTCTTTTAATTTTTGTAACTCTGCTCCATGTTTTGGTGTTGTTGCCTTCGAAATGAGTATACAATTTTCCATTTTATTGCATTAAAATATAGACAACTTTGCAAAGCTTGTGTGAATTAAAATTTAATATTGTACCACTTAACATTAAATGCAGTATGAAAAAATAAAAAATACTCTCAAGTGGCGGATTTTACATTATATGGTTTAATGGCCAATTAATGTTTAGGGAAGCGTAATATTAATTAGGTAACATTTGACCTTACAAAAAGGTGTAATTGTTATTGTAAAGAATTAAGGTAAGATTTTTATAACATAATTTTTAATGTATGAAAACTAAAATTTGACATTGTTTGAAACTTAAATTTGACATACATAAATTTAATTGAAATTAAGTCTTTAATATTGACAATTATTAATAATAAACTACATAGCATGGGTTACTTCTACTCAATATTATAGACAATTATTAAAAATAAACTTATATTGTTAATATAGACAATTATTAAAAATAAACTTATATTGTTAAAAGATTACATAAGATATAAAAACCTTAGAAACAATTAATACACATAATTGAATCAAAGCATATAGCACCATCGTTAATCAAATAAAGACTAAACTTGAACTCTATACCATCAAATAAACATAGTTATACAATTAGAGAATAAAATACATGAACAATTTAATTTGACACAATATTAATGGCCCTAAATTTAAATGCAATAGGCCGCTAGACTAGAATTTTTTTACTAGAATGGAAGGTGAAAATGTTAGTGATGGCCCTTCAATATGCAAGTGATCGCTATTCCAAGTGCGAATGCTCGTACTTCATTGTGTGAATGTTCGTACTTCAACGCACGACGGGATCTCACTTTGTCAATATGATGGATCACACTTCGTCATGTGAGGAATTGCATTTCATTGTGCGAGGATCACACTTTTACATACGATGGATTGATCTTTGACGTGCAAGGAATCGCACTTTGTAGATGTATGAGGCCACGACTCACTCTCGCTATAATGGGCCATCACTCACACGTCCAAGTGTGAGTGTTCAAACTTGGAAATGTACATGCTCGTACATTAAAGTTTGATAACCAATATTTGTCCTCCCATTCTAGTCAATATTGTGATTTTTGTGTGTGAGAAAAATATTAATTCCCAATGGCCACTAGGCTATACAACTTTTGAAATCCATACACTATGTGTTTTATGGATAAAAATATACACACAATAGCGGGATCTAAGAGTGTAATACAATGTGTTATATGTTCAAAGATTTGGATTAAATGAGGTTTCAAAGATGTTCATATAAGAGGTATATTTTATTTTCTCATTCGATTTCAATTATCCATACTAATGTTAAATATTTAAGTATCCTCGGTACTAATTTTCTCTTTTTATTTGTGGATACACTTGAAAATGAACTCTATTTTTGAAGATGGAGCACATGTGGATTTACTATCCAAAGTGAAAGTTACACTCCATTGTAGAGACATGGGGTCTAGCTTATTTGTTATCACAATAATTATTGTATTCAATGACAGAGAAAGACTTCCATACATAATTGATGATTGTGAAACCCTAACATAAATTGAAAACAAGGGATAATTTATCCCATGGGAAAGGAAGCAAATGATTAAGCATGTGATTTCAAAAGTTTCGCATGTGGGGGGTGATGACATTCAAAACATCATGAGTAGTGACTCGGAGGATATGTGTAATGAGGGTGAGGGTTTGAATTCTAATAGTGATAGTCATTGTTTCACAACTCCTAAAGACATGGATGAATTTGTTACAACCTACATGGTGTTAAAACATAAGTGTGCTCGGAAAGAAGGTGACATAGTTAAAGGGTTTATATCCCGAGTACTCTAACAACATGTGATTTTGGAGTAGTGTTGGGACCCACACAATTTGGAATTTTTGTGGAGAAGATTATAACTACATGCAATGATTGTTATCTAAGTCTACAATGTAACACCGAAGTTTCTGGCGAATCAAAAACCTATTTTATCTAGAAACAAGAACTTCACTTCATGTGAATGGAAATTATGAACTCCGAGAAACAACCGCCAAATCAAACATTGAATTCAATTTGAATTTCAAACGAGTTCCATAATTTAGTACATTTTTGTTTAAAAGAACACAAATTTGTTGTAGAAGAAACAATTACAAATTTATGTGAAGGAGACATGGTGCACTTTAAAAATTGGATGGAAATACATTTGGGGTGCATGTTGATAAATTAATCAGGCCTTTTTGCAAGGGTTGCTCCATATCAAAAGGATCTCTCATCCAATGGCTGCGCCATCCGGTTGGCCCATCAAGATGGTTATGTTATGGCGAGAAAGGATAAAATAAATTCGTAAGAGTTTCCACTAAAAATGTGGAGCGCATTTGAAGATTCATTTCCTCAACTAGTATACCCAAATTCATATGAATCCTTCATATGTAGTAGTAATGAAAAATTGATAAAAAATACCCTACAACGCTTGCAAATGCCAAAAGGTAAACTCTACTTCATCTACCGCACAAAAGGAAAGGGAAAATGATGAAAAAACAAGAGAACAATTTATGTCTAAAGTTGAGAAAAACCTTGCTACAAGGAAGGATGTCTCTCCAATCTATCTCTAAGTGCTTTCAATCACAGTTGGAATTTAACTCTAGGTATGAATGAACCTACCATCAAAACTTTATACTTAATACATTCACCACAAATTCTAGTATTTTTATCAAGGTAAAATTTTTGAACATATTATAGATAAATTAAAGTTATGTGGAAGGGATGTATGTTAGAATGCATGGTAAAAATGTCATGGAATCCCGAAAAGAACCTATTATGAGATACAAACAATATTGGATTAATGGTGAGAGGAGGGCAGTAAATGGAAATACAGGAAAACAAAAACAAATGCCAAACACGACGCAACTATTGTGTTGATATCCAAAATGGTGGAGAAGAAAATTTATATATCCCCACACATGTCTCATTTAGTAGGACAAGATGGTACTAATTTCACAAAGAGATTGTTTCCTATATGTTATAGTTTTTCTTACATCCTACAAAAGTGTAATGATGGAATTTAATTGTTGGACCTTCCTCCAACGTTATAGTCAAATCTCAACAAAAATATGGCAAGAAAATTTCTCCCATGTTTCAATCAGTAAGACCAACTTCTTCACCAAATGTGATGAGTGCATGATATTAAGAACAAACGTGTAGCCACCTCATATCCAAAAACATTGGCACCAATATATCAATGCTATAAATGGCACAATTATTACATTTAAATTTTTCATGTAACTTACTATGCACATAGAGTGCAATCATAACAAAATACTAATAGTTATTTGAGCATTGTGCATGAAAAAATAGACAAGATGAAAATTGGCACACCAAGGGCTGTTGGTGTAGGTGTTTTTTTATCACTTTATTTAATTATTTAGTGTTATTCCACCTCACTGGGTGAGTCATCTCACTTAGGTGGACATGGATCTAGGTGTCATCTTAGTTATGATAGATTCTCTTACAGAATCTGTCATATGTGTAAGTGTGTCATAGGAGTTACATTCCCATTTGGGAAAGTAACTCCTCTTCTCCATTATGGAGGAATCTTCTCTTACATGGGAGTTACACATTTACTCCCCTATTTGTACTCCTCTTCTTTTGGTCCATGGAAATCTAAGAGCATTCCATTCCACTCCATTTTTAATCTTGAGCTCTCATGCATGCACATTATCTCTCAAAAGTTTTCTTACTTTATCTTGCAACTCCTTCTTAGTGAAGTGTAATTGGTTGATGCACGTGTATTCCTTCCAGACCCTCGTCTTCCACTCCTTCATGGTATCAGAGCTAGGGGACTGGAATCATGTTGCTCACCTTTGTTGATCCACTGTGTAGTTGCTTGTGCAAGGCTCACTTTCTGCATGTGCCTTACTTGCATATTTTCAGATTCTTGTGGTTATTTTTCAGTGGTTTGTTTTCTTGTGCTCCTTGCTTGCATTACAGGTTGAAGTGGCTCGGTATTGTGCATCGCTCATTGTTTGGTGACTTGGGTCACATTTTTTATCACCGGTTTGCAGTGCTTCTGTGAAATCTGAGCCACTATCTACCTGATAACTTGCTTTGAGAGACTTCTGTTTGGCCTTCTCCACGCACTGCACTCCTCAAGCCTGTCTGCACTTCACCATCTGTGTATGCATTCTTGTGTGTTTTGCTGAGTTAGGGGCGGTGGTGAATCTATTTCAGGATCCTGATTTGCTTCATTGTGGGTCTACGTGAGGACATCTGCGCTTGGTCTTTGTGTTCACCAGTCTAGCTATTGGCTCTATGTGCTCATACTTGTCTTGGCACCTCAAACTTGATCTCTAAACCTGCATGGTCATGGTTATCTCTGCACAGCTGTTATCGGTGGTATCAAGGCACACAAATCAATGTTTTTGTTCAGTAACACGTGGTTACGTGCATTGGGTGTTTTTTATCCATTGTTGACTGTTACACACCATAGCACGTGCAGTTTGAAATTGGTCCTACTCTTTGCTCAGATGTTTTCTGCTATCTATTCACACGTGGCTTCATCAATAGTCACTCCTTCCATGGATTTTATCTTTGTCTCCCTGTTGTAGCTTGTGGATTCCTTTGACCCAAACATGTGGCAACCTACATCAAACTTGGCACTATTCAGGTGGTTGATATCACACCCCTCCTCACACATGGAGCTTGGTAATGGCCTTCTCATCCTAATTCAATCCTTTTATGTTTTAAGGTAAAACAAACATTTATACTTGCTTTAAACAAGCTTGGGTTTTCGTACGATGGAAAAGTGACATGCGAGCATGGGAATCTACAAGTACCTCTTCCTTGTACCCGACCTCCCGAGGTCGTGTCGAGACAGCCGGTGAATGTTGAATGTGAATAGATACAGACAAGCTAATCGGGTAATCTTATATCCTCAATACGCAATAATGGAATCTGCGAATCTAAGGTGAAGAAGGCCCTCCTAACCTGAATTGGTGTAATGGTTCGTTTGGATATAATGGCTGCTTGGAGGCTCCAATCAATGTCAAGCTCTGCCAAGATCCTGTTTCTTGGTTGTTGGATACGTGGGAAGTGACCTGTGGGAGCTTCGTATATATCTCCAGACAAGGTCATAAAATGGTGATGGGTGATTTAGTGGGTTTGCAGTTAACTATGGGTGGTTTTCTAGTCTAGCCTAGAAAATATTAGATTGATTGGCTTCTATGTTTAATATAGAGAACTGTACTATAATATCTGGCGGGAGTGGTGAGGATCTAAATACCAACATTCGTAAGCTAGTGTCAATACTTAACTAATTTGTAGGCCTGTTGGGTTGTGGGACTTAGGGATCACAACCATGAGTTCGTGGTTGTTGTGGACCTATTATGGTCATGTGAAGAATCAATCCCTTCTCCCAACTATCCAGTAATCATTTGCCTTTTCAGCCTCTATGTTTAGAACTATAAGTTGTATGATTTTCTAGGAGTACCTACTTGGTGTTCTAGCAACTTGAATACGTAAGCTAGTGTCTATGTCGATGAGGATGTCTCCCACGTTAGGCTGTGGAACCAAAGGATCGCAACCAAATCTTTACTCTTGTTCGAATCCTTGCACAGTCATTTAGATGTTTTATCAAGGCAATCTATAGTTTGGATGGTTTGAACAGAATGTGTAAGCTTTGTCGTCTTCGATGTTTAATCCTCTTAGTTTCTCATTAATTTCTTGTAAGTTTACTGTTGTTCGAAAGACCTGTATCCTAAGGTCCTTATCTATATCAAATAATGTCATGGGTAGATTTTTTTAAGGCACTATGGGTTCAAATATATACTCTCTAGGATCTCTAGATCCCATGATTGTCATACAAAATGATTCAACTTTTAACTAACTTTAATAAACTGATTATGAAAGGAGTATTTACACTATGCAAGCATTCTTCTATTTTTGTATTTTAATGACATATTTCAATGAAATTGAAGAGCAGCTACTTTAGTATATTTATAAAATGGAAAAATAATCTAGTAACATAATAGAAACAAGCAATCCCCTCAGTAACTAAATATGGCTATTTGTCTATGCAGTTGCAATTTTATCCTAAATATCTAAGTAACTAAATATATTAAATTGAAAGGCTCTTGATCCTACCTCAGAAGTGAGGAATGAATCACAGTTTCTCATAAACTATCAATCCCCATAGCTTCCTCGGTGATATCGAGAGCGAGCTTTTAACTGAAATGAAATAATTCACTACTCTATTTGATATATCGTAACTAGAACTTTGATAGCTCAAACTTGGCATTTATAGAACAGTGGTAAATCTAGTTGTGTGTGATTTTGTCCCCTCAGTGTGATCTCCTCATTCCTTCGTGTCCTTGTGAATCCAGAAAAGTGTGTATATGATAGTATCAATAGAAGATGGCATTCGAACAATGGCAGCTTTGGATATAGACCAAATACAATGCGAGTAGGAGAGGGATAGTGCAAGTGAACAGAGCTTGACTATGCAATTCCTAGCGGGATTTATTATGGGAATACAACACAAGTGTACCAAGATTTTTAGAATCTATCCTTGTGACAAAACAAAACCTACAACTTTAATGGATTCTAATCTAGAAATGAAGTTATTCTATGCTAAACTAATTGTATGAAGTAGCAATGGAACAAGACTGAAACAAGAAGATTATATGACCTCTAAAAGACCAACAATGGAAGAAAAGCATGAAATTGATAGAATTCTAAGAAATAAATTGAAATACTAAATAAGAGAATTGAGAAGATGAGGGGCCATTTGCTTGAAAACAAGATGGATATTTATAACCAATGCATTTACCAGAGGGTAACTCCCATTTGATCTCTTTTACTATAAACAAAGGAAAAACACTATTACCAGGGGACCAAAAACATTAATGCAAGCCAAAGTTATTGAAGAAAGCGTTTAAAACTCAAGATTTACATTTGATGTGATTGGCGGAGGAATCTGGAAAATGCGAACAAAACTACCACCCTACGTAGGGTGGTGGTTACGGGACCGCCGCCCTATCCCGAGCGGAAGTCGCGGGACCGCTGCCCCGCAGGTGGTGGTTTAAATCACTGAAGCCTAAAATGCAAGAAAACAAGGGGGAAAAGGAAAAAACAAAGCATGTGGAAGCTGAAAGGGGCATGCGGGATACAAGCATATACTTGGTGAGCCTTTCTGGATTCCGAACACCTTGCAAGGAGACTTATATCATCATTAGGGCATGTGTAACATCGTTCGGTGGTGTAGTACCCTACAATTTTGGGTACATACATATTGCCCCCTCGAAAAGAATCTTAGCCATGAAGAGGCGTAAAACGGTGGATCCGAGTATGGCGGTCCCGAAATGGGGAGTTAGGAGTTATACCTGACATGCCCGTGTGTTGGAAAGTCACCATCCAAAGTCCCGCTATCTGCAAAATGAAAAAGGGGACTCAAGTGCAGATAGATAAAATAAATTGAGAAATAAGACTGAATTGATATGAAAAGAGGACTTACCATCTACGTGGGGTTTAGAACTTACCTCGTCACAAGACTCCAACCTGCGAAAGACATTCAAAATCAATTTAAGAGGGCTGTTTATATAAAATGAAGTCATTTTAGTATTCATTTGCATGGATTGATTTGATAGTTTTTTGAGCTCTAGGACCCACGGTGATGATTTTTGATGAGAGTATAGTCAAAATGTTTGTGGTGAGATAGCGATTATGCATCCGAGAGTGGAACATCGACCCATGAAGTCTCAGGTTAGTTCTTCTCGATTTATTGTTTTTAGACCTAAAATGTGGAAATGATGAAATCTTTCTCGGGGGGTCATTTTTGAAAATATTAGTTTTAAACGTGTCTCTAGGGGGCACCCATAGGGTAGGCTTCTTTTTTTGTTAAAATGGTGTTTTTGTTTGTTTTTAAGCATTTTTTAGGTATACGACTGTTTAACTTTACGGGACAGGACCTTCGCCCTGTGCAAGGTGGCGATTCATGGAACCGCCACTCTGCATAGGGTGGCGGTTCGTGACAGAGGACCAAAACAATACAAAACTTAGCTTATTTTTACATATTCAACATTTTTACGTGTTTTTAAAAGTCTTTCCAACTAGATTTTAGTGCTAACTCACTCCTTTTTGTGTTTTTTGTATGCAGAAGGAGGAGTATATTATATGGAGCTGGGAGAGGGAGTGTGATTGGCTCTCAACAGTGTTAGAGGCACTCTCCCAGGTAGAGTGGGATACTCTCCAGAGGGCTGATATTTGGAGGATTACACAGGTCCCTCACGTTGTACCTACCAGTCACATATTGTCGACTTATTTTCATACCGGGATGCGGATCGGAACACCTTCGATTTCCAGGAGTCGAGGGTGAGTGGTCCATCACCCCTGGAGGATGTTTACCATATCTTGGGGTTCCGATCCTTGGGCGGGCAATTTGTCTCTTAAGATAGCAGATCAAGATCATAGGTGGTTCAGTGTGCCACCTACATGGGAGATGCAGTTGTATCAATGGAATCGAAGAAGGGAGTGAGGATCTACTCTATCATTGAGTCGAGACATTCCTATGCTCTGTAAGGGCATCATGGGCATCCTTTCATCCAGACCGATTGGGGATAAGGGAGGGGACACCCTCTTATATTCTTTGAGGCCCCCATTATTACACAGATTGAGGGCCATGGACGTGCCTACGCTTGGGGAGCAGATATCCTCGGGACTACCTACCATGATTTATATAGGGTAGTCCATTTACGAGGACAAGATAACTAAGCCACGACTCTTTTCATGAGCTAGGTGTATGAGCATATCACCCCATATGGGAGAGGTGTAGAGGTAGAGGATCTCGGGGCTGTCAGGGCAGCGAGGTGGATGGGGATGATAGTTCTCGAGCACCTCACCAACCAATGGCCTCTCTAACCATTGTAGACATGGAGGCCACTCCTTATTAGGCCATGGAAGGGGTATGGGGAGAGGAGACCGTTACATTGATTTCTGTCAGACTACTAGCCAGTTGATAGACAGGGTGGGGAAGTTGGAGATCCACCCCTTTGATAGAGTACCACAGCAGTTTAGCCTCCCCTATAGTGACATGCTTCCTCCGGCGGGGCTAGTGTATAGATCTATTTGTGAGGCTCTGGGGAGGTCCTAGAGGCTGAGGTTGGACTATTGTTACTCTCGGTGTTCCTATTATAGCCAAGAGGGTGGTACGTGCTTGAGGGAGAGTCGGTGCTCCTCAAGCACCCTTACTTCAGATTACCGCTGGTCCCACCCATAGCAGTGATGAGCCCATTGATGTGGACTCCGAGTCTGAGGAGTTCATAGGGGGAGAGATAGAGGAGGAGATAGAGGAGATGGAGATCAGTGAGATGGGTGGGGGGATGAGAGTGATCCCGAGTGGCATGATACTCAGGAGATCCTATGGGCCGAGAGGGTGGAGCAGAGCACAAAGAGGGTGACTCTAGTTTCAAAGGAGTTTCTCTCTCAAGACTTAGGTGGAGATGGTGAGTCTATTGCAGGCCGTCACATTGCCCCAGATGTGGGAGAGGGACACCAGTCAGTGGCAGCATCAGTGGCGGGTGTGGATCCTAGAGATCCTTCCTGGAGGCCTGCAATCGAGTGAGTTGCCACTCTTCTCTTGACATTTGTTTTAGTTAGAATTGTCTTAGTTTGTTATTTCTTTTTGTTTTTTTACTCTTGGTTTTATCTTTTGATCATTTTCTAACTTGTTTTCTCCTTTACTTGTAGAACTGCTAATGAGTGGCGAGACTTGATTCACCAAGTATGCACTGATACCTTGCTTCTCCCCATGGAGAAGACTCATGCTGAGCTTTCCGTGGATGTGGGGATCCTTCAGCAGCAGGTAGGAATACTAATGTTTATTCCTCTATCTGGAATGTGGTGAAGATCATGACTTCTCTCCACGCTGAGGTAGTTGGATATAGGATGGTCGAGCGCTTGATGAGGAGGATTCATTCTTATAGCGAGACAGTAACTACTGGTCATGACCACGAGCCCTCAGTGCATTGAGCTCCGGCATAGCAGAGTCCTAGGCATGGTCGCGCACCCTCTGAGGGATCCCATAGGGATTGAGAGACCATTTTTGTAGCATTTTATCTAGATATCTATATGAGTGCTTTTGTACTTTTCGGGCTCATTGAGCGTTTTGACCATGCCTAGTGCATGATGACATTATATATGAAACTTGATATATATATATATATATATATATATATATATATATATATATCTTTTTGGATCTAGACTCTTGGTGCCTAGAATTTTGTGACTCGTTTCCACATGTGTACTTAGATGTTTTTAGAATATTGTTTTCATGTTTTCAGAATGTATGCAATGGATAACAAATGATAGTAAACAGAATGTTTTACTTTGTATGTTTTTTGTAATGCTGATATGAGATGATACTAACATATGGTAGTACTGAAATTTTAAACTCTTTGGGAAATATTTGTAATTTCTTCTTATGTTGGCAAAACATGATGAATGCATAGTGATAAAGAGATGAACTTCCCCAATCCCAATTCCACGCAACTAGTAAGATGTGAGGGCTCAACACCAAGAGTTAGGAAGGGCACAAGTTGTATGAGTTTGACTGAATGGAATGATGAGAGACAAACAAACTAGTAATAAAAACCAAATTTGGACCCACACACCTACCCTACTTAGAACTACTACCACGCTTAGAAAGCCACTTACTTTCTAGTTTATCTAGACTTAGATTCATAAATGGCAACTTGGTTGAAAACTATGGTTTTGAGGATTTTATCTCTTTGGAATTTGGATATTTGTTTTCACTTAAGAGAGGTGGATTTGTGTTTTTAGCATACCAAGATTTGTTAATTTGTGTGATTTGGACCCCCACACCCTACCTCATGCCACTAGTAAGAAGCATGTGTTTGTCACCAAAGGCGGGATATAGGAGAGTAAGGGCACCTCTTTCCTTTCCCAACCTCACACCACCAATAAGAGATGTGGGCTTATCACCAAAGGTTGATGGGGAAAATAAGTGTGTAAAATAAAATATTTTGTTTGCTCGGTGCTTTTGATTTCATTTGATTTTGACTTTTCTGACCTATAACTTTGGGATATCATTTCTTTCAAAGAGATTTAAGAGGGATAGATGTGACACCAAGAAGCTTCTAGAACAAACCGTAGGCAAGGAAAAATTCACCTAGTAGAAAGAAAGAGCAAAGCCAAGTATGCAGGCCTTGGTATGGTTTTCTTAAATGCTTGTCTATCAAACTTGATGAAAAGATTTGAAAATAGTTGATGATGTTTGAAGAGATGTGATTTGAATGCTTTTGCCAATATTTTCATAAATTTGTAACAGATTGCTTAAGAGTAAGTTCTTGGACTACTATTTTTATGAAATGAGTGAACAAAATGAAACAACTAAATGACTAATGCAATGTAGGTAGCTATAATGTACAAGTGGTGATTTTGATGTTTTATGCATAAAACCATTTAAGATGCAAGGAATTGACAGTTTCACTGAATTCCTCACCTTCTAGTGTGCACAAGAGATACGCACCATTTCCGTAGTCTTTCATGACTTGGTATGGGCCCAACCATTTGGGCCGAAACTTTCTTCCTTCACCGGTTTTCTTATCGATCCTTTGTCTAGTCTTAGAACTAGATCTCCTTCATATATTTCTCGCTCATAATTTTTTGTTGTATTTCTGGCACATCCGGTCAGCATAGGATTTGTGCCTTTGTTCATCATTTATCCTAACCTCATCAAGGCTTTCTAGTTGAGAGAGGCATGCCTCCCTATAAGCTTCTTCATCCATAATCCCTTGTAATGAGATGCAGAGACTAGGTATTTCAACCTCAAGCGGGAGAACTGCTTTTTCCCTGAATACTAACGAGAAAGGAGTTGTTCTTGTTGGTGTTCTTACTAAGGGTTGATGGGCGCACAAGGCCGATATATTTTTAAATGTCAATCTCACTTGTTCTCCTTGACCATTTTGAGGAGAATAGCTTTTAACATTTTGTTTGTTGCTTTGGCCTGCCCATTAGCTTGAGGATAGTAAAGGGAGGCCATGTGATGGTTTATCTTGAACTTTCTACATAACTCATGGACTTCGTCACTTTTAAAGGCGTCCCATTATCGAGATAATGACTTGTGGGGCACCATACCTGCGCAGATAATTTGGTTTAGAATGAATTTAGCAATTACTGAACCTAGTACGGTGGTGAGAGGCATGACCTCAACCCATTTGGTAAAATATTCCATGGTTGTAATTATAAAATTATGGCCATTGGTTGATGAGGGAGAGAACTTCCCTATCAATTCCAAACCCCACGTGGAGAAGGGCCATGGAGTCACTATTGGTTGCAAGGATTGTGCTGGCATGTGAATCTCGTGAGAGAATTCTTAGCATTTGTGGCACTTACATACAAATTCCACTACGTCATGCTCAAGAGTGGGCCAAAAATATCCCATCCGATGTATTTTGCGAGCGAAGTGTCATGACCACCGAAGTGGCCTCCACATATCCCACTATGGAATTCATGAAGAATCTTCTTGGATTCTTCTATGTCGACACATCGTAGAAGCATGTCATTGAAGGCTTTACGATAGAGTACCTATTCTAAGACAACATATTTAGTGGTAATAATGTGTAACCACCTTCTTTTTGTGATGTGGCACCTTTTGGGTATGTGTGGTCTATGATGAAATTGATGATATCAGTATACCAAGGACATGTAGAGATGGGAGGCCTGGTTTCGATGAAGTATATACACTCATCAGGAAAGTCCAGATTTACTAGATCACCTCCATCTAGTGGATTGTTAGCCAGCCAATCTGCAATGATTTGTCCCTTAATAGATTTTTGGTTTATGAATGTCAACTTGAATTCACCCATTAAGGTTATGAAACGTCCAAGCCTTTTTAGATAAAGACCCTTGCGTAAGGAATGTTCGTAAATGATCTATTTTTACAATGACCCTCATTTCTGGTTTAACATGTAATGTCTTAAACATTTTGTTGCAAAGACTATGGCAAGGCATTCTCTCTCTACCTGTGTATAGTTTGTTTCATAATCAAGCAACATTTGGCTGATGAAATAGACCACACGTTCCCATTTATCATTGTCTTCTTAAGCCAGCATGTAGGCCAGCGAGACATGAGTGGTTCATGAGTATAGGATCAAAGGGTGGTCTGGTTTGGGAGGCATTAGCGTGGGTGGAGACAACAAGAAGTGTTTAACTGCTTCAAAGGCATCATTGCATTCTTCGGTCCAATCAATGCTATAATCTTTCTTTAATAGATTATTGATTGGATGAATAGAAAAACTTAGATCTAGGATGAACCTGCGGATTGCATAGAGTTTCCCAAGAAATGACCTGATTCCAGACTCGTCCTATGGTGGAATCATTTCGATAATAGCCCGTATTTTTGATGGATCAACATCAATCCCTCGTGAAGGTATAATGTAGCCCAGAAGTTTGCCTCCTGTCACACCAAACACGTACTTCTCTAGATTTAATGTGATGCCATATCCAATATATTGTGAGAGGATGATACGGAGCACTTATGGATGATCATGACATTTCTTGGCCTTGGCCAACAAGTCATCTACATATGATTCCACAATTTTATGGATAATATCATGGAATATATATTTCATTTCCCGTTGATACGTAGCGCCGGCATTCTTAAGACCAAATGGCATGACAGTGTAGCAATAAGTTCCCCAGGGAGTTATGAATGTATTTTTGGCTTGATCTTGTTCAGATATTTTAATTTGATTATACCCTGAGAACCCATCCATGAGGGACAATAGTTCCAATCCAGTTGTTGCATCAATGATAAGCGTCGATCAATGGCTGGTATGGGAAGTCATCCTTAGGATAAGCTTTGTTAATATCCCGAAAATATATGCAAATGTGTATCTTCCCATTCTTTTTTAGGATAGGGACAACATTAGATACCCATTGTGAATAGTCAATGGGCTTGATGAATCCCACTTGGAGAAGTTTAATTACTTCCTCTTTTACCATGAGAGCTAATTTTGGCTTCATTGGTCTTGACTTCTGTTTAATTGGTTTCACATCTAGTTTAGTGACAAGATTATATACCGTGACTTGTGGTGCAATGCCCATCATTTTTTAATAATTAAATGCAAAAGAATTTTTATGTTCTTTGAGGATTTGGGTGTGTATTTCTATCTCCTCTAAAGTTAACGAGGATCCCAACTTTAAAAATTTTGGTTCTTCCTCCATTCCAATGTTTATGTCAATGGTTTCTTCTTTTAAAGAAGTGTTACCTTCTTCAAATTCAGGTGGGGCTAGAGGTAGTTCCAAAATTTCTCTGTCTTCTATCTCATAGATAGAAGAGATCCTTCTATGGAGGAGACTTCATCATGGGATTTCCAAAATAGGAAGAGGAATGTGGTATTAAGGAAAGATCAACTATACGGTGAGCAAGGTGTAGCTCTGCATAGGCATTTAGATATTCGAGAGTGACTCTATTATTGTCAAAGTGATCCATGATAGAAAAATCATCCTCAGCTTCCCCATGAGTAAGGAGTGAGTTTTTGGTATTGTGCGCACTAATGGCTCAATACGAAGTGATACCATGAAATTTGTATCCTCCAGCTCACTATTCGGGGTGAAACGGGAAGCTGAGGTTGTTATCGATTCTGTGAGAAGGTTCTTCTCTCGTGGGATTGCTTCAATTGATATGAAGTTAAATCCCTTACTTAGATCTAATACTGTCATTTTATAGAGTTGTAAGTGCTCAGCTCTAGTTTCATATACCTTAGAGACTTGGTTTGCAACCAATTATGAGTCTCCTAGTACTTTAATGTTGTCGACACCCATTCTTTTAGCTAGAATGATGCCAAGGAGGAGAGCTTCGTACTCAGCCCCATTGTTTGTACATTCAAAGTTTAATTTAAAGGCAAAAGGTAGGATCTTTCCATCAAGTGAAGTAAATATCACTCCCACTCCAGCTCCAAAGCGACATCTAGCTCCATCGAAGTGGAGAGTCTAATACTCATTTGGAAAAATGGATGTTGGGATATTTGTCGTATCTATTTCTTTTGCTTCGGTTACTTCTACCATAAAAACTTCATCTGATGGAAGAGAAGCAATTCCCAGGGTGTGTCCCATACCCATGGAATCAAATGGTAGGAGAATAGGTAAGTCTTTCTCTAGCAATTTGACAATTTTGGTGGTAGTCCCTAGTGACACCATTTTTATAACATTGGTCTCATTTTTGAGTGTTGGAATGTCCTCGGCTGGATTTGTAATCTCTAACTCCATGGTGGGTATCAACTCTTCTTTTGGTTTTGAATTAATTGGTTTGATGAGTTGATTTTTGGGAGTTCAAACTCGGAGTGAACACCCGGTCTTTTCTTCAAATCAGCTAGGTGTATATCGAAGGGTTTTGGGTCACCTTGTGCCATGAATATTTTCCCTAAGTGTAGAAATCTTATTTCTTGGAATAGCGTGGAAGGGATTGCCTTCATGCAGTGTATCCATGGCCAACCAAGGATCATATTATAATTGGTTTCCTGATCTATAATATAAAACTCAGTGAGGACCATCTTGGGTCCTAAAGTGACTAGTAAAACTATGGTTCCAATTGAAGTGGATTTGAGGCTATCATAACCTCTTAGCGTATTTCATGTCGTGGAATAGTTTGTCTCTCCATATCCTAAATTTTGAAGAAAAGTGAAGGGGACTATATTAACTGCTGCCCCATCATCAACCATTGCACGTTTAACATAATTATTGTAGACCCAAACTTGTAAATGTAAAGTTGGGTCGCCTCTTTGTGCAATTTCAGCGTCTGTTGGCATTTTTCTTATATCGAATATAAATTTCATATCCCTATCTAGCTGCCCCAAAGGATAAACGTCAAAGTCCACATGGTTTACTTGTGTTTTCGAAGGATGAGTGATGTTGATTAAATGACCAAGGCCTAATGATTCTAAGAGGGAAGCTTTATGGGCAGGAGATTTCTTTAACAAATCCAAAAAGGAGATGTGAGAGAAGGTTTTAGTTAAATCGTTAATTAAATCATAGGTGCCTATGGGTTTTACCAACATTTGTTGACTATTGTTTGGTTCCAATGAATAGCTTGGAGTAGGTTTGGATGAATAATCCCATGTTCTTGTTATGGTTTCTACGGGTAGCTCGGTGTCTAACTCCACTAAACCAACTATCTTAGTTTGAGGTTGACTTCCTAATTGGGGTACGTGGTGGATTTACTGAAGTTGAAGCTTCATGATCATTGTTTCCTGTCATGACACCATTTTTTGTTCCATTAGCATCTATCCTGTTATTGTTAGAGTGGTTTGGGAGCAGATCATTAAAGATCTTGAGGGGTGCATTTTGAGGGGAAACTGCCCCTGCATAAGTGTTTGGCATGGGTACTACAGAATTTGCTAAAAACATATCTATAAAGAGTTACTTTTGATCTTCTGGCAAACGTTGCATGAATTTATTGTATTCACGACAAGTCCTAGTATCGTGGCCTTGAATCTTGTGGAAGCCACAATATAGATTGGGATTATAATTTGAAGCTATTGATTTAAAACCTGTTGTGGCCCAAAATTTTGATAAGGTTCTTTGGTTGTTAGAGTTAAAATTTTGAGGTTGTTGCCTTTGGTTGTTAATCTAATATCCGGTGGGTTTCAATTTGGACTTTTTCTTGGATTTATCGTTGTTGTTGTTGTTGTTTTTGCCGTGGTGTACGATTAAAATCCACCACATTGATTTTGGAGTAAAATTGTTATTTCACTAATTATTAATTGTGGCAAAATGTTTATAACATTTTCCCTTTTAACTTGGTCGATTACTCCATCTATTGTAACTCATGATTCTTGTTAAGGATCTTAGGTCCTTGATTAGTGTTCCCGGAATTAGAATAGCCGCGATGTTTTGATTGGGAGTGGTTAATTTCCCATTTGTCCCATATGTCTTACGACCACTATCTATCGCTGCTTGGTCGATTCAGAGAGAACTCTCGAGTACTTCATCATAAGTTCTTAGTGGGAACTTCTAGACTTATTACTTTATCTCTCTATTGAGAGAATTAAGGAATAAATCACATAGTTCCATTTGATCCATGTTTGGAGAACTTGCTGATGAGTAGAGAACCATACGCCATCTTTGAATAAAATGAGCAGCGGACTCATTATGTTCTTGTTTGATATGCAAGAACTCCCTGATTCCCATTCTTAACAATTTGTTCATGTTGAAAGCTTTGATGAATTCTGACACAAGTTGTTTAAATGAGTGTATTGAGGATTAAGGTATTCTGTAATACCAATCAAGGGCAATACCTTCTAAGTTCTTAGGGAATATTTTAGCGACAACCCCATCCCAAGGGATTAACTCCCATATGGTTGTGGCATAGGCCTTAATGTGTGCATTTGGGTCTCCTTCCCCTTTGTATTTGGGTAAATCAGGGAGAGGTCTTAGGAGCATAAAAATTTGTATGGTGAAGTCTAGGGATCTTTTAAATATTCTCGAATAAGTCCCTCTATCGTGAGGCCTCAACCATCGATGGGGATTCTTTGAGGGGGTTAAGGTGGAATGGGTTGTTGATATGGCATAGCATATGCATTTGTAGGGACATATGGGAATCCCTGTGGTTGAACGAACATCCCAGGAGAAGATAACATGTCTCCTTTTGGTGACTTTGAATAAATGTTTAAGTAAGGAGGAGCATTGTTTTGATATGGGTTGTTTGGTGCCAATCCAGGCGGTGTCATGTTTTCAACTAGAACGGCGTTTGAAAATGTGGTCCTAGTTGATGTTTGTTGTCAGGTAACTATAAGGATTTTGAGGAGGCATGCCTAATGTTCCTGTTCTGTAAGGAGTTCGACTGACCGAGATGATGCAGAGGGTTGGGGACTCCTACTTGCTCAGAATATGAATTTTGGTTTTCTTGAGAAAGTTCCAGCCCTCTAACCTTCTCAGCTAAGGCTGAAATGACCTCCATTGGCGAAGAAGCAGTGCTTTTCCTTAGGGGTGTTTGTTGTATATCTTAAGGTTGTAAGGGAGTGTGATACCCTGCTATGAATTGATCATTACCCTGTCAAGCTTCACCGAGGGAATTTCCCATAGGTAGAGGAATGGGGGTGTTTTCTTGGAATAGGGTATCAGATTGTATTTGCAAACTTCCTATTGGTGGATACATGTTTTGGAAACATTGTTCACTTTTAGTGAAGCATGCTAAGTATTCCTCATCAAAAAAGGGGAGTGGGTCTGATTGTCTATCGATTGATCGTGGTCCAACAAGACTGAGGAAATGAAGTGGATTCCCAGTAGATGTCATATTATTAGAGCTAGATGGCTTTGGTTGTTGTGTTTGTGCAAACCGGTCAAACTCCTCAATTCGAGAATGAAGAACTTGAGCTAGTTCTCGAGGGGGAGTTTTTGATGACAAGTAATTGCTTGAATAGTTATCAGCCCACACAGAAAGCGAGGGTGATGGTTGCCTATTTGTTTGGTCATAACTTTCTTCAAGACCTTAGAAGGGTCGCCGCCATATGCATCATATCCTGACATATTCGGGGGGTATATGAATACCCGCAGAATAATGGGAAAGAGCGAAGGTGGATGAGAGAAATGAAAAATAATAAAAGGAAGAATTGTTTGTTCACATCGGGTTCACCAATTTTGTACGATGGAAAAGTGACATGCGAGCATGGGAATCTACAAGTACCTCTTCCTCATACCCAACCTCCCGAGGTTGTGTCGAGACAGCTGGTGAATGTTGAATGCAAATAGATATAGAAAAGCTAATTGGGTAATCTTATATCCTCAATATGCAATAATGGAATCTGTGAATCTAAGGCGAAGAAGGCCCTCCTAACCTGAATTGGTGTGATGGTTCGTTCAGATATAATGGCTGCTCGAGAGGCTCCAATCAATTTCAAGCTCTGTCGAGATCCTATTTCTTGGTTTTTGGATACGTGGGAAGTGACCTGTGGGAGCTTCGTATATATCTCAAGACAAGGTCATAAAATGGTGATGCCCATAGTTAGCCCTCTCTTGATGAATTTATTGCAGATTTGATCAGGGAACAAAATAAATTGATTCAAATGGGCACCTTGAAATCCATAAAAGCCCATGCTCTCATTTTTGGAAAGGAATAACAGAAAGCTTCTAAGGAGAAGAAACAGGATCATGAAAAGAAGGAAAAACCCAAAACAACTCTTCCACCTCCCAAAATTCCAAAGAACAAATCAAATGTGGGTACTGCCATGGCATGCATGATGAAGAAAAGTTCTTGAAGAAAAATATCACTCTCCTCGATAATCTACTTGAGAAGCACAATATTGGAGTCCCAGGATTAACTCAAAGGACCTTCATCATCCCACGACATTTCTAAGGAGAAAGAGAGTGAAAAAGGGAAAGTAAAAGAGAAATAAAAATTAAAAGAATCAAACAAGGAGAAACCAAAGGGAAGATCTCTAGTGACAGTTGTGCCACCTACTCCTACATGGATCATTGATTTGGGTGCAACTCATCACATGGCATCATCAGACATTGAGTTTGATTCACTTGAGCCATGTGACATGTCCTTTATTCATCTTGGTGACAACACCACTCCACATGTTTTCGGAAGAGGATCAGTTGAAGTAAGTGGTGGTACTTTCAATAATGTTTTAAGTATCTGTTTACTTTCAACAAACCTTCTTTCAGTCTATCAGATCACTCATCTTGGACAGGGCATGTGAGTTGAGTTCACTTCGGACTTAGTTTATGTTAGGGAGGTTCATAGTGATACTATTGTTGCAGTTGGTATAGCTGACCATAACACTCGGTTGTACTCTTTCTCTCAATTTTCTCATCCTTTATATTCTTTATCTGACTCAGCAGGACTTGAGGATACTTCTTAACCCATTTCTGATGTTGTGGAAATATCTTCTAGCATAGTTAATGATGGGGACCCACCTCCACCATCCACTTATCACTTGCCAAATTTTAAAGATATGTCTCTTGATATGCCCACTTCTGGTCCACTTTAGATGCTTCAAAGAGCAGGAACTATGATTTAGTTCTCATCAGGCATTGGGTACACTTCTTCATAGGTTCAGGCCATTCCACCTTCCTTCCTTACCACTTCTTTAGGATCTACATTTCTTCATGGAGTAGCTGGCTTCTCCACTTCACATACAGAGCATTGTTCCTTAGACCGGAACAACACCTTAGCACTTCGGGGTCTTCTTCCTCCTCTTCACTTAGCACAGGGTGGCTCATGACTAGATCATCTTCTTGGGAGGTTGGATAGACTTCTTCTTCTCTCCTTCTTAGTAGTTTAGGAGAGTTTTTTTCTATCTCTTGTAAGTGGAGGTTTTTCCTACTGGGTTTTCCCTCACTACTTGAGACCTTTTGTGCATGGGTACCTCATCAGGGTTATATCGGGGCCCATTTCTTGTGTTTTTTGCTGACTTTCCTAGCCCCATTCTAGTTTCGATGAAGGGGGGTGTTGGTGTAGGTGTTTTTATCACTTTATTTAATTATTTAGTGTTATTCCACCTCACCGAGTGATTCATCTCACTTAGGTGGACATGGATCTAGGTGTCATCTTAGTTATGATATATTCTCTTACAGAATCTGTCATATATGTAAGTGTGTTATAGGAGTTACAATCCCATTTGGGAAAGTAACTCCTCTTCTCCATTATGGAGGAATCTTCTCTTACATGGGAGTTACACATTTACTCCCCTATTTGTACTCCTCTTCTTTTGGTCCATGGAAATCTAAGAGCATTCCATTCCACTCCATTTTTGAATCTTGAGCTCTTATGCATGCACATTGTCTCTCAAAAGTTTGTTTTCTTTATCTTGCAACTCCTTCTTGGTGAAGTGCAACTAGTTGATGCATGTGTATTCCTTCTAGACCCTCATCTTCCACTCCTTCAAGGGAATGCAAAAATAGAAATCAATAAGCAATGGTATTACTCTCCCCATCACTTTGACTAGTATCTTTGACACATGGGCACAAAACAGGGGTTTCGAGCACTTTGGTCTCCTTTTTGTTGAGTGAGGAGAAAAATTCACAATAACATCATTAGCATTGTGTATCAAGAAGCTAGAAGAATCACTTAGAGATCACTATGGTGATTTTTATACTTGTAGTAGGATGTCAAAACACCCATTACATTATGCATTATTACAAAATGATATGTATAACAAGTGTAAGGAATACAAGAAAAAAAATGAGTGTGCTCATAAAACTAATCTGTAAGTGAGATGTTCAAGTTCATTTTTAAAAAATCACCAATTATCTAATTTCAACGAGATAATGTTGTAAGTGACGACAAAAATCACACATTTTTGCATTTGCATCTATCTTGCAATGACTAGAAGGGTTTTCAACACAGTGTTCATGATTTTCCTTCCAGTGGGTCACATGCATGAAGACATAGATGGTACATTCTACCAATTATCAGCAGCCTTGTGTAAATTGCAAACATTCTCTTTGCCACAAATAATGGACACTTACAGAATATGCCAAGAGGATTCCAACACATTCACTCCATACCTTACAAGGAAGTGTACGACTTTAAGCCCTTTATGGAACCACACCTACTAGATGGTAACCATAAGATTATGGGTATCAAAAAATCAAATATTTTTAAATTCCATGTCATTAATAACAAGCCCTTCATGGAGTTTAAACAATCAATCATGGACTCATAATGGTCGCACTCAATTGAGATCTAAAAAATAGTGGATGGGAAATATTTCTTTCTGAAGGGGATCTTCCACTAAAGAACCTTCAAGGAACTAAAATATATGTCAAACTGTAAAGAGGAATTTAGCGATACATCACACAATGGGAAAATATTTCAACAGATGGTGGAGAAGCATACTAGATTCTGAAGATTGCATATTGGAAAAATGTTTTATGTTCCCTAGAGAATCCCTTTGTCAATTGTAGCATGACGAGGAGAGATTTGTTTTTCCAAAAATAGTTCAGGATAGTGCAATGTATGATCAAATAGTTGGTGCACCATGTCTTGACATAGATAGCTACTATAGTAAAAATTTCCTTTCAAATAAGGATATATATGTTAGGCCTATTTGTGATAGACCTTGAGAGGAATTCAACCCAGTAGTGGATGTGCATGTTGAGCAGATGATACTAGTAAGACCAGCTGATGATAATGTACCTATATGGATGGGAAAGGAAGAACAAATTCTAACACAGGATGTTCACACAAAGGCTCAAAAGATAAGGGTATGTTGGTAGGAACCCAAAGGAAAAGAAAATTTAGAAAAATAAAGGTACGAGGAATGCTTAAAGAAAAGTAATGGTGGAAAAAATAAAGGAGACATCAAATGTTGATATAGACAATGTCATCGGTCATGGATATGGAAAGGAGATCAAATTAAAATACCAAGTTGGGGACATGAAGCTATCTAGACATACCTTGAACAAACTCAAGAACAATTATTAATACCCTTACAGGATCAATTCTTATGTAGTTTTCAATGTAATTTTCCCAAAGGAATTGATTGCCTATGGAAATACATTTTCAAATCCATTTCATCAAAACAACTTGTTTAACATAATTCTTAACTCTTTGTTGTTCTTTATGATTTACATAATGGAAAAGCATAAAAGTAGTTGACTTTATCACACATAACTTGCATATTTACAATAACACCTTCATTTTTCGTATAAATGTATATAAAAATTATATCAATATATAATATACATGATATATTAAATAAAAAAATTCAAGTATTTAAATAACTACTATTTTGTTTCCATTTTATAAATTAATAAAATAAATGTTAAAAAGATGTATCCTAATGGCCACTATGCTTAAGTGTCTCATGGGCCACGAGGCTTATGTAACATAGCGGCTGATAGGCTTATGTGTCTCATGGGCCCCTAGGCTTATGTAACTTAGTTGTCACTTGGCTTATATAACTTAGTGTCCACCAAACTTATATATCTTATAGTCATTGGCTGATGTAAGAATTAAATTTGACGGTCGTTTAGACTTTTTTCATGATTTTAGTCATAATATAGTTTCAAATATTTGAAATAACCATCACACGTAACTTGCATATTTACAATATCACCGTCATTTTTTATATAGATTTATATAAAAATTATATCAATATATAATATACATAAAAATTAAATAAATATAAATTTGAAGTGTTTAAATAACTACTATTTTGTATTTGTTAAAGGGAAATATTGTAAAATTACCATCATCTAAAAATTGTTTCACAGGAATAGGTGGCCGTCAAATTTAACCCCTGGGCTAATGCAACTTTGTAGCATCTAGGCTTATGTAAGTTAGCAGCTGCTAGGATTATGTAGCTTAATAGTGGGTAGGCTTATGTAACCTTCTACCGGTAGGTTGGTGTAACTTTGCAGCCACTAGGATTATTTCACCTAGAGGAATTTACTCTTGTGTAAGTTAGTAGCCACTAGGCTTATGTAAGTTAACAACCTATACGCTTATGTAAGTTAGTTGTTGATAGGATTATGTGACGTAATTAAATAATAATAATCCTAAACTAGCGAAATCAAAATACAAATATGAGAATTCAGAAATTGGATTCCAATAGTGGAGAAATTGGAATCCAATAATAGCGATGTTGGAATCCAATATTAACTACATTCGAATCTAATAATAGCGATATTGGAATAAAATAATAGTGAAATTGGATTCCAATAATACTAAAATTGGAACTAGAATAAATCCAATAATGACAATATTTGAATCGAATGTTGATAATAATGGAATCCAATATAAACAAAAATTGAATCCTATATACCCAAAAATGGAGATGGATTTCTTCCGATACTTGTAATACCAAAGTCCAAATTTATTGGAATATGCCCATATTTAGTGAAATAAGCGTTATATCCTAATAATATCATTCGTCATGAAAGAGACAAGTTGAAAGAAAGTTTTGATTCAGATTTCTACGTCCAATGGAGAAGACAATTAGTTATAAGGAAGGTAATACATAAACTTAAAGGTAGTGTGATATATGAATCAAAATCCATAAACAAAAAATATTGTGGTTTGGATAATATCATATATGTTTATCTTTCTCATCCTTCAATTCATAATTATGATCATGATCATATGGAGGAAGACAATGGAAATGGTAATGGAAATGATGATGATAATTAAATGAATGAATTTGGTGAAATCATTTATTATGAAGATTCGCTTAAAGTTAGTTAGGAGGAAAATGAAGAGGATGAGGGTATTAATATATAAAGAAACTACCATCAACTATATTTTTGATATGAATTATTCTTAGATTTCATTGGACAACACACTATAAGTGGCATTTAATGTGTTATGGAAATATATTCATAATAAAATAAAATAAAGTGTAGAACCAGAAAATTGTATTACAACAATAAAACTTAATTATATAACAAAAATAAAATTATAATCTTAAAATTAAAATTACTTTTATTAAATATGTATAGGGAGTGTGAAAAAATTGTTGGAGAGATGTATGCCTTACAACTCTCTACAAATGAAGATGTATAAAAATATGAATACTCTATATGAGATATATATGCATAAAAAAATTCAAACTTGTCACATGAAACTTATATCGAAAAAAAAACTTTAAACTTGAAAAATTGTGTCTTCATTTGAAACCATCTTATTTATAATGAAAAAATGTGGAAGATGGAAGATTACTAGAATTAAAAATATAATCCTTCATGAAAATTATATCCATCCACCTTTGGGGTGAATTTTAATGGAAGAAAAAAGCAGACAAAATATAAAAATAACATTATTATTTAATCATTTATGTAAGTGTTCCTTGTCATAGTCGATCTCTTAGCTCGTTGACTTGATTGGTGAACGGTCGGATCTTTTAGAAAGATAACAATAGGAAAATAAAAATAGAAGATGCAATAAGTATACTATGCAATCAAGATACTATATGAATTCCATAAATTATTTTAATATCCTTGTTTAAAACATAAAATTCCAATAGTTGTCGAACATGCTAAAAATTTCAAGACTTTCTAACAATCGAATTTTAGAAATCATACCCTAATTGCTTATATGGATTGATCCTACTTTAAAAACCTTTTTAGATAATACAATTAAATGGATCTTTGTAATTTCTAAAATTAGAATTTTATAAATCATTTTCTGAATGCTTACATGGATTTTTTTCTCTATGATATCATCCAGACCATTAATGATTCCTTAAGAAGTAATGGGTTCCATTGCTTGTAGGATTGACTTATAATATAGATAGTAAGTTTTGAATGATGAAGTGATTTCCTTCCATTTCATTGGGGTGGCCCACCCAAAATTCATGTTTATTATTTTGAGAGACGTATGTATATGTATATCAGTGAACTAACATTAGAACTACCATAGTTGCACTTTTCACAAATATCACAAGGATGGGGATTCCAAAAATGATAATATTATGAAATTTTCTTCCACAATGATTACAATTGATATGATGAATCAAATACCTTTCATATGTGTGAATAGGAGATTCACACCAATTTTTATTAGATAATTATAGAGGCATGCTTACTTTAGTGAATATGGGACTTGTGGTGGGTTGAGATGTTACCCTAGCCTACTCAAGACGAAAATACTTGGGTCTCTTTTCTACTTTGAGATGTTCCTAAATTCCTTGTCCATATTTTCCAAGGCCATGTCCATTATACACCATTTTATTTTTAAAAATTGATACCAATACCATTTTATATATTTTTAACTTCTAATCACATATGGAGAATTATCAAAATGAGTTAAATAAGAAAAAATGCCATGCTCTCCTATTATATTTGTGCATCTAATTTCTCTTCTTCTCCTTTTTGTTTCTTTGAATTCCTCTTGTAGTATGGATTGGTCTTTCTGAATTTATGATTTAATAAAAATTAAATCTTATCGGATGACTAGGATGAAATAGATATAACAAAGAATAGGAAAGATCTATCATGTAAAAGATGAACAAGTGTAAGCAATAGTGGGATAAGAGTGACTCAACTTGTATTCAGAGATCTCAAGGCAGATTTTAGGATAGAAACTTAATATAATAGGTTGGATATAGATGGGTTATGCTTTGTCTAGAAAAATGAAATCCGAAGCTCCTTAAAAAAACTTCCTAGAAAAATGGAATCTAGTGTCCAAGCTAGGAACTAATGTACCAAAAAATGCTCGACTTCTATTTTTCGTGAACTAATAATATCTTCTTCCTTTCACTCTCTATCACATCCACTTCATTGATGGGTTCATGTGTCACACATGAACATGTAAATTAAAACCTATCTACCTTCACAAGGCTCACAAAAATATTAGATGAGAAAAATAATGCATCTACTTGAGTCATAATAACCTCAATGGTCACCACAATGTGATTTCCCACAAGTATTGCACTACATTTCAGACTCTATGTAGTTCTAGTTTGTGTTTGATATAATTTTGTCCCATGAAGCTAGGTTCCCTTATTCCAGTTACACTAATATAGTGGGTGTAGACACAAAAATCACGCACTTTGGTACATTTCTAGGCCCTAAAAGCATGTTAGCATTTACATGATTCCTAAGTGAGAAAACTAATAATTGATAGCTAATTTGGCCTCTTTTATTTCCTCTTGTTTTCTATTTGGTCTTGCATACCCTACAGCTCATTATGGATTTTATTGATTCATCTTTTATGGCCTCAGACATTAGGACCCATCCAGAAAAAATCACCGAGGCACTCATGTACCCTCTAGGTTCCCTTGACCCTTTCTTATCTTACTCATTCCTTTTGGGTCTCTTTTATATTTTGGGCATATTTTTCACTTATGGGTCATCCTTCAACTTTTCAATTACAAAATTCAAATAGGGGAATCATATAAATACATAGTTATCTATTCAAAAATATGGACCAAACACTAAGGATTATTAATGTCACCTAAGCTTGCATCCAAAAGGAACCTAAATAAATTCAAAACATCCATCCGGTATCCATTTAAGGGACAAGTGACTGCATCAACTCTACATATACTACATAGGAAGGGGAATTTCATTCTATTCCATCCACACATGCTATACATTTCTAAATTCTAGTTACATCCCGCTATCAAGTTCAACTTACACAAGGGCATCCTAGGGCATCATTTCTACACACACACAAGAAATATATGGATTCTAAGATGTACTATAACACTCGATTGTAAGTTCACTCTCGGGGTGACCGATGGGGTCATTCCAACTCACCATTCTACATATTTCTTTTTAGGTTTGATGTGGTTTTTGGGCTTTTGTGTGTGAACATACCCTTTTGTAGCTAACACGTACCTTCGGAATTCAAAGATCAACTATCAGGAGATCAATAAAAAATAACTACTAGAATCCTAAGACACAATAAAAACCATATTCTTACCATTTTCACATTCATGGGTTCCCAGTAGTAGTCTCTAACACCCGAGGGCCCCTATCCTGCTACAGGATCCCATGTCTAGATCTATTCATGAGTTTTAGAATTTATATTGACAATTTATGATACTCTTCCCAACTTGTTCAACACTTTTTCCAGTCTGGATCAGTTCCAGATCGAGCATAAATCAGCTAAGTCTCTTCATCTATCTCTTGTGTTTAGGGTTAAATATTCTTATCTTAGTTTCTTGTGTCATTTATATGTTTTATCTAAAATAGCAGAGCGTGTTTAAGTAATGAGCACATTGCAAACCAAATAATAATGTTGTTATATTGTATTTATACCAAATACAAAGTCTATTATATAGCCATAGAAATATAAAACTAACCTCCTACAAAATAGGAAGTCATACAACCAAATATCTCATTAATAACTTTACGGGTACAACCAACCTATACAAATATATTGTTGTTGAAACAATATATGATAAGAATATAACCAAAATATTTACCTATGGAAAATATTAAATATGTGAGCACTAGACATATTCCTAACATTCACCCCCTTAGTTCAAACATAGGGAAAAACAACATCTTCAACCAAGCAGCATGCCACTCCGTAGCTTGCACATGGTCTCGATCTTCAAAACTAGACTGTGGAAACTACATCATCCATGAATAAGTACCCATCAACCTATCCAGGTGAATACATGAATTAGGACCGTTCAACCAATTCACAACAACCATCAAGTCAATCTAATCAATAACACTTCTTGCAATAGTATCAATGGTATAAATCTCCACATCATCATCATCATCATCATCATCATAGGGGAAAACAAATATTTCATTGCACACGGGAATAGGGATTCTCATCTCGTTATTATTCATCAAACACAATAAAAAAGTGTCACTAAAGAATTTTATAGCCTCTAAGGTAGTGACGAAATTGAGGATGTTGACAATCCTCCCGCCTCCAGTTGCCTCCATCCTCCAATTTTCTAGATACTTACTTAGCCAAATGTGAACCACGATGCTCAATCATTTCCACATTGTTTATTTTATCTTCCCCCGTAAGTGAAATCAATTGTTTTGGGATGTCGGGTAACACTTTGAAAAATGTGTCCATAAGGAAAACAATTTTTTTTTAAATTATTTATTTATTTTATTTTTAAAATTTTTGACGATTTTTTCACAAATTCACTAATGACTCAAAACAGTTGACTCTTTTACGACTTGACAAAGATAACAACACTATTTGACTTTTCACACCATTATTGCTTTGACACTTATACAAGACTCTTTTACATTGACAACTAACTTTCAAAACAATACTTATCAATTTGAATGACTCCACATAAAACCTATTAATGAAAAAAAAATGAAACTATTGATACTCAACTTTGCCTTATGACGTGTATAGTAGAAATCAATGCACAACACAAAATATTTCACCAAGTCTTTTAGTTAATGTGTCAGCTCCTTTGAATTGTCACCCATGTATGTATGAGTACCAGAAACTACTGACAACCATTTTCTCTTGATAAATCGCCAAAAGACTAATAAAAATTATCGCTTTAAATGTATCATTCACTACCAATCATGCATTCATTGCAACTGGAATGAAGAGCAAGTTGTGGTTGAGACTAGTGGCTCAATGACGAGTTGTTTGTAAATTTTAAAAATCAAAGTTTTGAAATTTGTTTGTAAATCTTACTTCACCGTGATGCTGATCACGAAGGCTATGAAATTGGCATAATATTCAATCCTACATGTTGAACGCTATGGGGATGCTGTGATGTGAGATCTAGGGGTTGACGCCAAAAGATCAAGCCAAAGTATCAATGAAATGACTGGGTTGATACTGGTTCAGAATGCATGTCAAGAGCGAGAGACTATAAATACTATGTTGTGGTAAACTCAATGTAAATGTGGCGAATCCACTTGAGAACTACAGAATCGAGGTGGAGTGAAAGACTTCAACATATGCATGTCAATTTGGATTTTTACTTTTATTTACGAACATGTCACCAAAGACACATGGATATGACTTCAATCAATTGTGTGGATGGTTTGAAATGGCATTAAATCAATCCTGTAAAACTATCACTTTGCACTGATTTTACCAACCAATTGTAGTGTGTACATCAATTCCTAAATTATATATCTTCCATCAGCAAACCTCATAGATAGAGAAGAAAATGATCTTACATGGAGAAAATAAAAAACAAATATATCATATGATTTGACTCATTAATCTGAGGAAAATAAAAAATTTATAACATTGCCCCATTTACATGCTTAATCCTCCATTTCAAGCACAAGAACAAAAACATGCTCGATACCACATAAAATGGAAAAACCAGGTTTGAGGAACGAGCACATTGCACACCAAATAATAATGTTGCTATATTGTATTGAGACGAAATTAAAAGGCTATTATATAGCCATAGAAATATGAAACCGGCCTCTTACAAAATAAGAAGTCGTATAACCAAATATATTGTTCATAAATTTATGGGTACAACCAACCTATACAAATATATTATTGTTGAAAAAATATATGATAAGAATATAACCAAAATATTTACCTATGAAAAATATTGAATATGTGATCACTAGACATATTCCTAACATTAACATTTATTTCAATACATGACTCTACAATATCTAGATTTAATTAATTAAGATTAAATTAAATCATTTGGTGAACCCCATTTGTGATCGGTCATTCGGATCCCTATTCTATCAGTTTATCTTTCATGGATTCTAAGGTTCCTCAAGTCTTCTTGCATGACCTACTTAAAAGGAACTATACGTACCCAAAATTATAGGGTACTGCACCATCGAAACAACGTAACATGTACCCAAACGATGATACAGGTCTCCTCGCAAGGTGTTCGGGATCCGGAAAGGCTCTCCAAGTATGCTTTATCATCCCGCATGCCCTGCTTAGCCCCCGCGTGCTTTGCTTTTCTCTTTTCCCCTCTTTTCTTTTCCTTTTTCTCTTCAGTTACGAAACCACCACCCTGCCTGAGTGCCGGTCTCGTGACCGCCACCCCGATCAGTGGCGGTGGTCTGTAACCGTCACCCCTGCTCAAGGTAGTGGTCCTTTACGCGTTTTCCAGAATGCTCTTTTAACATGACTCATGTAAATTTCAATGTTTACTAGCTTTTTTTTACCGCCTTGGGCTTGCATTAATGATTATGGTTCCCTGGAATAGTGTTTTTCCATTGTTTATAGTTTAAGAGTTCAATTTGGTTTTTACCTTGGGTAAATGCAAATGCTATAAATAGTTGGCTTGTGCTCAAGCAAATGGCCCCTCAAATTTGCCTCTGAATTTCTCATTGCAATAGATTAGTCTTTCATTTTGTTTAGAATTCTTAGTTTCTTTCATTGCATGCTTAGTTAGTGTTGTTTTGTTGTTAGGAAGCCACATATCCATCTTGTGCAAGTGTTGTTGATATTTCATCCAATCCATTGGAGTAGAGTAGTTTGTTTTCAATAGGAAGCCATTAAAGTTGCAGGTTTTGTTCTTCAAATAGGATAGTTTTGGTTTTGGACGTTTTATGTTGCATGACTCGCAATAAATCCCACTAGGAATTACATAAGCCAAGCTCTGTACTCTTGCGCTATCTCTCTCCTACTTGCATTGTATTCAGTCTGTATCCTAAGCTGCTTTGTCCCAATATCTACTTCTATTGATGCTAGCATTACACGCTTTTCTGGATCCACGTGAACACGAAGGAGTAAGGAGGTCACACTGATGGGACAAGATCACACACATCATCAGATTCACCACTGTTCTACAGAATCCAGGTTTTATCTTTCAAAGTTCTAAATTAAAAGCATATCAAATAGAGTAGCCAATCACTTTATTTCAGTCAATTTTACTTTCGATATTGCCAGGGAAGCTGTGAGGATTGATAGTTTCTAAGAGACTATGATTCTTTCCTCACTTATGAGGTAGGATCAAGAGTCTTTCAAATAGATTAGATCAATTATTTCATTGTTTAGAATAGATTTACAACTGCACAAGCAAGTAGCTATACTCGGTTACTTTGTTTTTTTTAAATTCGACACTAGGTTAATTGTCAATTTCTAGATATATTAAAATAGCTAATCCTTCAAATTCATTTATAAAATTCATTAGAAAATAACAAAAATATAGAAGTTATATATGTTATAGATATACTTCGCATAGTTAATTTTATTTTGCATTTAGTTTACATTATTGCTTTTGTATGACAATCACGGGACCTAGAGATCCTGGGAATACGTATTCGAGCCAATCGTGCCCCAACCCAATCTCGTCACAGCCATAACTGATATAGATCAGAATCTTAGGATCCAAGTCTTCCGAACAACAATGGTAAACTTACAACAAATCAGTTTCCAACTGCACGGGTTAAACATAGAAGACGACCAAGCACACACATTTTGGTCAAATCAACCAAACTATAGATTACTCTAGATACATATCCACATGACTGTGGAAGGGTTTGAAAGAGAGAAGACATTCGGTTGTGATCCTTTGGTCCCACAGCTAGACGCAGGAGACACTCTCACAGATATAGATACCAGCTTAAGAATTCAGGTCGCACGAGACGCCTGTGAGATACTCTGAAAAGATCACACAATTAATAATTCTAAATATAGAGGCTGAAAAAGCATATGACTATTGGATACTAGGGATTAGGGATTGATTCCACACATGACCATAGCAGGTCCACAGCAACCACGAATCTACGGTTGTGACCCACAAGTCCCACAGCCCAACGAGTCCATAGGTGAATCAGACATAGATGTTGGCCTACGTACATTAGTATTCAGATCTACTCCACTTCCACCTATCATCATCGAACAGTTATCCTTGCTAGACACAAGAGCTAACAAAGCTAAGGAGTTCTGGACTAGGCCAAGAATCACCCATAGAGTCAATTATATTTACCATCCACCCTATGACCTTATCTGGAGATATACACGAAACTATCCTAGGTCATTTTCCACGTATTCCACAACCTATAGACCGAATCACGCCAGAGCTCGATATTGATTGGAGCCTTCGAGCAGTCATCCTTGCTGATCGATCTATCACACCAGTTTAGGTTAGGAGGGCCTTCTTTGCCTTAGATTCATAATTTCCACTAGTGCGCGTCGAAGACATCAGATTGCCTAATTAGCTTGTCTGCATCCCACACATATTTAATCCCCACCGGCTGTCTCGGCATGACCTCGGGAGGTCGGGTGCGAGGAAAAGTTACTTGTAGATTCCCATGCTCGCTTGTCACTTTTCCATCATACAAAATTGGTGAACCCGACGTGAACCTTTCTACTTTCTGATTTGGAGTCATATTTCTACTGGTTCTTTTAAATTAAATGACCTTTACTACCTCATCAGCTTTCACCATCACCTTCGCTCCTTCCCATTATTCTACGGGTATTCATATACCCCCCGAATATGTCGGGATTTGATGCGTATGGTAGGCCTCTCTTAGGTCTTGAGGCATACTACGCTCAACTGAATAGATAATCATCGCCCTCGCTCTCAGTATGGGGTGACAACTACGCAACTAACCAGTTGTCAACACAAACTCCAAGGGTTAGATATAGCCCATCTTTCCAAATAGAGGAGTTGGATCAATTCGCTCAAACACAACAAACAGATCCTTCAAGCTCGAACAATATGACGCTCATAGGAGAATCTAGTTCATCTCCTCAGGTACTACTTAGACCACAAATTAGTAGACAAGTTGACCCATACCTGGTTTTAGATAATGAACATTCAACACGTTATGCTAGGAATGAACAACATTCCCAAGGTATGTACCCACCTATAGGGAATCTACAAATACAACCCGAGGTCTCTTTTCAAGGAAATACCTCCATGCCATTACATATAGGAAATGCCCTCGGGGAAACTTGGCGCAGGGGAAGCGATCAATTCATAAGCAGGATATCACATGCCTATACAACACCATGATATACAACAAATTCGCTAAGGAAAAACACCGTGACTTCACCAAATGAAGTCATTTCAATGTTAGTAGAAAAAGTGAGGGGGTTAGAACTTGCTCAGGAAAATCACCATTCTCAACTCATGCAGGTAGGAAATTCCAAACCTAGCCAAATAGACCTCCTCACAGGAATAGGTATGTTAGGCATGACCCCTCAGTATTCACAACAAACGCCGACTAGAACCGTCATTTCTAACACCGATCTGACACCTCCCGGTCTAGTACAAAATAATCCATTCTTGGACAATACCCCTTCATACTTAAACATGTACTCCAAATCACCACAAGGGGATATGTTCTCCTCTCCCGGCATGATTCCTCAAACACAGGGGTTTCCTTATACCCCCGCTAACACGTACGCTATGCCATATCAACAACCCATTCCACCTCCACTCCCTCAATAGGCACCATCAATGGTCGAAACCTATGCGATAGGGACATATTCAGAATACTTGAAAGAGCCCTTAGATTTCACCATACGAAGCATCATGCTTCCAAGACCTCTTCCCGATTTTCCCAAGTACAAAGGTGAGGGAGATCCGAATACACATATCAAAGCTTACGCCACAGCCATCTGAGAACTACTCCCATGGGATGGGGTTGTTGCTAAAATATTTCCCAAAACCTTGGAAGGTATCGCTCTCGATTGGTATTATAGAATACCTGAGGCTTCCATCCATTCGTTCAAGCAACTCGTTTCAGAGTTCATCAAGGCATTTGACATGAACAAACTATTAAGAACAGGAATCAGGGAATTCTTACACATCAAGCAAGAACACAATGAATCTGTCGCCCATTTCATCCAGAGGTGGCGCACAGTTCTTTAATCTTTGAAAGTGCTCCAAATATGGACCAAATGGAACTATGTGATTTATTCCTTCATTCTCTCAGCAGAGAAGTGAAGGAAGAAGTCAGAAGTTCCCACTAAGAACTTACGATGAAGTACTTGAGAGTGCTCTCCAAATAGATCAAGCAGCAATTGATAGTGGTCGCAAAACATATGGAGCAAATGGGAGGTTAATCACTTCCAACCAGAACACTACAACTTATCCTACTACCACAAATGTCAATCAAGGACCTAAAATCCTTAATAAAAATCGCGGAGTGACAATGGATGGAGTAACTGATCAGGCTAGAAAGGTAAATGTTGTGAATACTCCACCATAAATAAACAACCAACGAAACAACAAATTTACTCCAACAATCAATACAGTGGATTTTAATCATCCACAACAACAACGGAAAATCCCTACATGGGATCCAAATCAAAATTCAACTAGGTATCAAAACTAGAATTCAAACCAAAAACAACAAACGCAAAACTTTAATAGGCAATGGTTTGATCAAAGTTTTAGGCCACAATATACACCGAGCCAACAAACTAGGAATTACAATCCTAACTCGTATTGTGGTTTTCACAAAATCCGAGGCCATGACACTAGAACGTGTCGTGACTACAATAAATTTATGCAACATTTTCCAGAGGAACAAAGACAACTTTTTATAGATATGTTCTTGGTAGATCCTACGTCACCAACACCAAATACTTTTACAGGGGCAGTTTCCCCTCAAAATGCACCCCTCCAGATCTTCAATGATCCGCTTCCAAATCACAACAATAACAAGATAAATCCAAATGGGACAAACAAGGGTGTAATTACAGGAAACAATGATCATGAAGCCTCAACTTCACTAAATCCATTAGTTGTGCCACAATTAGGAAGTCAGCCATGACCTAAGATAGTCGGTTTAGTGGAGTTAGATGCCAAACTACCCATAGAAGCTGTAACAAGGACACAAGAGTATTCCTCTCAGCTAAGTCCAAGCTACCCGCTAGAAACAGACAATATCCAACAAGTATTAATAAAACCCGTGGGTGCTTATGACTTAATTAATGATCTAACAAAAACCTTCTCACACATCTCCTTTTTGGATTTGTTGAAGAACTCCCCTGCTCATAGGGCTTCTCTTTTAGAAGCATTGGGTTTAGGTCATCTAATTAGCATCACTCCACCTCCCGAAACATAGGTAAACCATATAGACTTTGATATCCACCCTCTAGGGCAGCCGGATAGGGACACCAAATTCATATTCGAAATAAACAAAATGCCAACAAATGCTGAGATTACACACCGAGGTGATCCGGCCTTACACTTGCAAGTGTGGGTTTATAACAATTATGTGAAATGCGCGATGGTTGATGATGGGGCAGCAGTTAACATAGTCCCTTTTTCTTTCCTTCAAAAGCTAGGGTATGGAGAAATGAATTGTTCCACAACTCAAAATACACTAAGAGGCTATGACAGCCTTAAAGCCACTTCAATTGGAACTATAATACTACCGGTCACCTTAGGACCCAAAACAATCCTGACTGAGTTTTATATTATAGATCAGGAAACTAACTATAATATGATCCTCAACGACCATGGATACACCGTATGAAGGCAATCCCTTCTATGTTATTTCAAGAAGTAAGATTCTTGCATTTAGGAAAGGTGTTCATAGCCAAAGGTGATCCAAAACCATTCGATGTACACCTGGCTGACCTAAAGAAAAGACCAGGCATGCACTCAAAGTTTGAACTCCCAACGAACCAACTTAATAAACCTACCGACGCGTGAAACCAGAAGAAAAGTTGGTACCTACGACAGATCTTGAAACTATGAGCCTAGCCAAGACAACCCTAGCCCCAAAGATGAGGCTAACATTGTAGAAACAGTATCATTAGGAACTACTGCAAAAATTGTTGAATTACTAGAACAGGATCTACCAATGTTCCTACCATTTGATTCTGTAGGCATGGGGTACACCCTAGGTGTCGGTTCTCTCCCAGCAGTAGATCTCTACATGGTAGAGGTAGAAGATGTTAACACAACAAATATCCCAGCACCCATATTCCCAGCTAAGTATTGGACTCTCCATTTCGATGGAGCTAAATGTCATTACGGAGCTGGGGCAGGAGTAATCCTTACTTCTCCCGAAGGAAAATTCCTACCATTTTCCTTTAAACTAAATTTTGAATGCACAAACAATGGTGCTGAGTATGAAGCCCTCCTCCTTGGCCTCATCGTAGCTAAGAGAATTGGTGTTGATAACATCAGAGTGTTAGGAGACTCACAATTGGTAGCAAATCAAGTTGCTGAGATGTATGAAACCAAAGCCGAGCACTTACAACTCTACAAAATAGTTGTACTAAATTTAAGCAAAGAGTTTGACTTCATATCAATCGAAGCAATCCCGTGAGAAAAAAATCTTCTTGCCGATTCAATAGCAACCTCAGCATCGTGCTTTACTCCAAATAGTAAGTTAGAGGACACCCGTTTCATGGTATCCCTTCGTACTGAACCACTGATAAAAACAATGTCAAATCCTCTTTTAAATAGAAATGAAAACAAATCTACTATCCTAGACCACATCGATAGTGATACAACCACTCTTGATTTCTTGAATGCCTATGCGGCGTTACATCTCACCCATCACGTGGTAGATTTATCCCTAATCCCACATTCATCCTCCTACTTGAAATCCCATGATAGAGCTTCCCCCACAAAAGGAACTCAACATATACACAGTCGAGAATGGAGATGATCTGGAACTACCTCCAGCCCCGCCTGAGTTTGAAGAAGGTAACACTTCTTTAATCGAAGAAACAATTGATATTAACATCGGAATGGAAGACGAACCAAGGATATTGAAGTTAGGATCCTCGTTAACTCCATTAGAAGTAGAAATACACACTCGGATCCTCAAGGAACATCAGAAGGATTTTGCATTTAATTATAAAGAAATGATAGGGGTTGCACCACACATTGCGGTGCACAACCTCGTCACTAAATCTGATGCAAAACCGATTAAACAAAAATCAAGACCAATGAAACCCAAGGTAGCTCTCATGGTGAAAGAGGAGGTAATGAAACTCCTCCAAGTAGGATTCATCAAACCAGTCGATTACTCTCAGTGGGTATCTAATATCATTCCTGTTCTCAAAAAGAATGGGAAGATACGCATCTGTGTAGACTTCGAGACATTAACAAGGCATGTCCTAAAGACGACTTCCCATTACCATCTATAGATGTCATCATTGATGCAACAGCTGGATTTGAGCTTTTATCTCTCATGGATGGATTCTCGGGATACAATCAAATCAGAATATCCGAACAAGATCAAGCTAAAACCACGTTTATAACTCCTTGGGGAACCTATTGTTATGTTGTTATGCCATTCGAGACTCAAGAATGCTGGCGCTACATACCAGCGGGCTATGACGTATATATTTCATGATCTTATTCATAAAATTGTGGAGTCCTACGTAGATGACTTGTTGGCCAAAGCCAAGAAATGTTGTGACCATCCGGAAGTGCTTCGCGTCATTCTTTCACGTCTGATAGAATACGGAGTCACGCTAAACCTAGAAAAATGTGTCTTTGGTGTGACAGGAGGGAAGCTCCTAGGTTACATTATATCATCACGTGGGATCGATGTTGACCCAACCAAAATTAAAGTTGTTCTTGAAATGGTCCCACCTTCGGATGAATCTGGAATCAGGTCATTTCTCGGAAAACTTGGCGCAATCCAGAGATTCATCCCGGACTTAAGTTTTCCATTCATCCAATCAACAATCTACTCAAGAAATATTATAGCATCGATTGGACCGAAGACTATAATGAAGCTTTCAACATAGTTAAGTTTTCTTATTATCACCACCCACGCTAATGCCACCTAAGCCGGATCACCCATTAATTTTATATTCGCGAGCCACCAATGTCTCGCTAGCCTGTATGTTGGCTCAAGAAGACGATGACAAGAGAGAACATGTGATCTATTTCATTAGCTGGACATTGCTCGACTATGAAACATGCTATACGCAAGTAGAACGAGAATGCCTCACCATAGTCTTTGCAACCAAATGCTTAAGACATTACATGTTAAATCAAGAAACAAAGGTCATCGTAAAGACAGAACATTTACGAACTTTCCTCACGCAAGGGTCCTTGTCTAAAAAGGTTGGATGCTTTATAACCTTAATGGGTGAATTTGAATTAAAATTCATAAATCAGAAGTCGGTTAAAGGAAAAATCATCATGGATTGGTTAGCTGATAATCCATTAGATAGAGGTGATCTAGTAGATCTGGACTTTCCCGATGAGTGCATATACTACATCGAAACCCGACCTTCTATCTCTGAGTGTCCTTGGTACACTGATATTATTAATTATATCATGGACCATGCATATCCAGAAGGTGCTACACCACAATGGAAAAGGCGTTTACGCATTATCATAGCTAAATACGTCATCATAGAGCAAGTGCTCTATCGAAAAGTGTTCGATGGAATGTTGTTAAGGTGTGTCGACACAGAAGAATCCAAGAGGATTCTCCACGAATCTCACAGTGGAATGTGTGGAGGCCACTTCGGTGGCCATGCCACCACTCGAAAAATACATCGAATGGGCTATTTCTGGCCTACTCTAGAACATGACGTAGTAGAGTTTGTATGAAGGTGTCATAAGTGCCAAGAATTCTCTCATGAGATTCACATGCCGGCACAAGCTCTACAACCAATCGCTACTCCATGGCCCTTTTCTACGTGGGGCCTAGATTTAATAGGGAAATTCTCTCCCTTGTCTACAGATGGCCATAATTTCATAATCACGGCCACTGAATATTTTACCAAGTGGGTAGAGGCTATGCCTCTTACTCTTGTCGGGTTCTGTAATCGCCAAGTTCATTTTGAACCAAATCATTTACAGGTATGGTATCCCGCAAGTCATTATCTCAGATAATGGGACTTCTTTTAAGAATGACGAAGTTCACGAATTATGTAATAAATTTAAAATAAGCCATCATACGGCCTCCTTGTATTACCCTCAAGCCAATGGACAGGCTGAGGCGACAAACAAAACATTAAAAGCCATTCTCCTTAAAACGGTGAAAGAAAACAAGCGAGATTGGCATTTGAAGTTATATCCGGCCTTATGGGCCCACCGAACCTCAATAAGAACACCAACAGGAGCCACTCCTTTCTCGCTAGTATTCGGGGCGAAGGCAGTTCTCCCACTTGAGGTTGAAATACCCAGTCTCGTATCTCATTACAAGGGATTCTAGATAAAGATGCTTATAGAGAAGCACGTCTCTCCCAACTAGAAAGCCTAGATGAGGCTAGGATAGATGTCAAATAGCGGCATAGAGTCTATCTTTGACCGAATGTGCTTGGAAGTATAATAAGAAAGTCTATGAACACGACATATATGAAGGTGATCTAGTTCTAAGGCTAGACAGCTGGATCAAAAAAACCGGTGAAGGAAGGAAGTTCCGGCCCAAATGGTTGGGCCCATACCAAGTCATGAAGGACTATGGAAATGGTGCATATCTCCTATGTATGCTGGAAGGTGAGGAATTTGGTGAAACGGTCAATTCCCTACACCTCAAACAATTCTACGCGTAAGCAATTAGTACTACTTGTATAATTATATCTACATTGCATCTTCATATAGTTAGGATCATTTTGTCCACTTGTTTCGTACAAATTTGTGATCAAGGAATTTATTCTCAAAGCAATTCATTACAAACTCATGATGTTGTTGGCATAAACACTCTAATCATACTTCTCTATTTCCATGATATCATCAAACTATTTCAGAATCACTTCATCAAATAAAGCTAGATATGACAAGGTCTCAATGGTAACCATACCAAGATCTATGGGTTTATCCTCACTTTTGGTTTCTTCTTAGGATAGGTATCTTGCCTATGGTCTATTCTAGAAGCTTCATGGTGTCACATCTATCCCATACATATATCTCTTTGGAAATAAGAACACACTGACATTTTGCTCAAATAAACAAGTCAAATATAGATCAAACAGAAAATTTTAAATTTACACATTTCCTTGCCCCACCAACCTTTGGTGATGAGCTTGCATCTCTTACTAGTGACGTAGGGTTGGGAAAGGATGGAAATGCCCTTACTCACCTATGCCTTGCCTATGGTGATAAACCCATGCTTCTTACTAGTAGCATGGGGCAAGGTGTGGGGGGTCCTCTTGACAAGAAAATGCAAAAGGTCATAAACAAACAATTCAAATCTTGAAGTCTTGAGTCAAAAGCAAATGAATCGGATGTCCAAAATCCCAAGAGAATTAAGAATCCTAAAACCCAGATTTTGTCTACCATGTGGCCATCTACGGATCTAAGTCTAGATAAACCGCAAAGCAAGTTGCATCCCAAAACTATGAAGTCACTCGAGTGGAGTAGGCTTGTAGCATCCTAATTTGATTCCGTCAAAGCTTTGTCTATCTTTCATCAATATCATTTCAACACATTTCATAACTTGTGCCCTTTTCAGCTCTCGGTGATGAGCCCTCGCATCTTACTAGTTGCGTGGGGTTAGGAGAGGGGCAGGTTTATCTGCTTATCATACCAGCTTATCTTCACCACTTTGCCAAAGCAAATATGAAGTATCCAAAATTGCTTACAGAAACTAAGATTCAAAATCACATTGTATCTACATTATCATATATCAGCATCATGAAATACAAAAGGAAAGTAAACATTTGTATCATTTGTTCTCCATTGCATACATTCTAAAAAGCATATAAGCATAATATCATAGTTCACATGAGGAAATGGAAATGCAAGTAAGCCATAAATGCCAAAAGTCTGATCCAAAAAGAATATATATATATATATATATATATATATATATATATATATATATCAAAATTCCTGTACAATGCCATCATGCGCTAAGCATGGTCAAAATGCTCAAAGAGCCTGAGATATACAAAAATATCATGCAAAAATCTAGGGGAGCCAAGTGGCTTCTCAACCCCTATGAGACCCCTCTGAAGGTGCATGCCCATGCCTAGGACTCAGCTATGCCGGCGCTCTGAGTGCACGGAGGGCTCAGGATCTCGAGGGGCAGCCGCAGTCTCGCCATGAGAATGACTCCTCATCAGGCGCTCGGCTGTCCTATACCCCGCTAACTCCGTACGGAGAGTCGATACCATCCTGGCCACATGCCAGATAGGGGAAAAGATGTCAGTATGTCTGCCAGCTGCTGAGGGCTCCCGGCATCCACAGATAGCTCCACACGGGTCCTCTCCATGGGAATCATCAGGGTATCGGTGCATACCCTGTGAATCAGGTCCCGCCACTCATCGGCGGTCTCTGCAAACAAAGGAGAAAACAAATTAGAAATGAAACAAGAGATAAAACACAAGTGTAAACAAAAGGAGAGATAGCAACTAAGGAAATCCTAACTAAAAACAAACATTAAAAGGAAGGGTGGTAACTTACTTGGATCACCAGGCCTCAGGATGGATCTCTAGGGTCAGCACCCACCACAGATGTCGCCGCTGATTGAGGTGCTCCCCCCATGGCTGGAGCGATGTAGCATCCTACAATGGACTCATCCTCCCCACCATGGCCCTGGGAGAGTGGCTCCTCTGAAACCAGAGTCACTCTCTCTCTGCTCTGGCCCTCTCTGCTGCATGATATCCTGAGTGTCATGCCACTCAGGATCACTGTCCTCCTCAGTCTCCTCCTCTGTCTCTCCCCCTGTAAACTCCTCGGACTCGGAGTCTATGTCGATGGGGTCATCGTTGCTATGGGTAGGACCCATGGCAATCTGAAGTAGGGGTTCTGAGGAGCACCGGCTCTCCCTCGGGCACGTACTACCCTCCTGGCTGCAATAGGAATGCCAGGTGTAACAACTGTCCAACCCGGCCTCTAGGACCCCCTCTGGCCTCTCAAACTAACTTGTATACTGGCACTGGGGAAGCATGCCCATGTAAGGTAGGCCAAACTACTGAGGAACTCGGCAAAGGGGTGTATCTCCACTCGCCCCACTCTGTCAATAAGTTTCCCTGTGGTGGAGCAGGAGATCAAAGTAAGAGCCTCCTCGCCCCATATGCCTGCCATGGTCTGATATGGTGTGGCCTCCATGTCATCGGTGGTCAAAGAAGAAACTGGCTGATGAGGTGCTCTGAGCACCGACATATCTGTCCATCTGGCTGCCCTCACAGCTCGGGATCTGTCACCTCTACACCTCTGCCATAGGGGATGAAGTGCTCATAGACCCAACTCATGACCAGGGTCGGGTGGCTCAAAGACTGCCCCTGTAAACGGACTACCCTGTATAAGTCATGGTAGGTAGTCCCAAGTATATCTGCTCCCCAGGCGTAAATCCGGCCATGACCCTCGATCTGTGCAATAATGGGGGACCAGCAATATAGCAGTGTGTCTCCTCCCTTGTCCCCGATCAATCTCGAGGCAAGGATCCCCATAATAGCCTGGTGAAGCAAGGGGATGGGCAAACTAGGAATAGATCGAACTCTGACCCCCTTCTTTGAACCCGTGGAGATGACTGCATCTCCCATGTAGAAGAAGCCCACTATGCTATCTGGGCCCGTGAACCTGTTGTCTCGAGGGTGAGTCACCTCCCAATGATCGGGACCCCCAGGATATGGTAAACATCCTCCAGTGTGATGGTCCACTCACCTCGGACCCCTGGTAATCGGAAGGTGTTCCGATCAGCATCCTAGTAGGAAAATAAGTCACAGAGTATGTGACTGGATGGTGCAACATGTGGTACCCGCGATATACGTAGTATACCCACCCTCTGAAGAGTATCTGCTCATCCTGTGAAAGGGTGTCTAGTACTGCTGGGAGCCAGTCACACTCCCTCTCTCGGCTCCACCGAATGTACTCCTCTCTCAACTGCATACACCCAAAAACACACAAAACAAAGTAAGTTAGCATCCGAATGACATTAGAAAAATCATGAAAACACATAGAAATGCTAAAAATGCAAAAACAACCTCAAACAAGTGTTCTTTTGACATTCTGTAAAGAACCGCCACCCTGAGCAGGGTGGCGGTTTGTAACCACCGCCTTAAGGTGGTGGTCTTGTCTTGAAGCAGGCGGTGGTGTGTAACCGCCACTGGCGAAGGCAAGGGCGCGGTCGTGTCCCGAAAACCCACGCGGGTTTTAAACTTAAAAAGGCCAAAAAATGTGAAAAGAGACCATTTTAACTAAAAACAAAGCCTACCCAGTAGGCGCCCCCTAGATGGACCTTTTGAACCTAACATTTTCAAAAATAACCCCCCACGACAAAGGTTTTAGCATTTTAAAATTTTGGGGGTAAAAACAATAAATTGAGGAGAACTAACTTGTGATCTCGTGGGTCGATGATCTACATGCGGAGGCATGATCACTATCTCGCCATGAACGTTTTGACTCTACTCTCGTAAGAAACCATCACCGTGGGTCCCAGAGCTCAGAATCAATCAAATCAACACGCGCAAATGAATAGGAAAATGGGCCCACTTTCATATATATAGCAGCCTGACTTGTTTTGAATGTTTTTTTTTTTATAGGTTTGGAGCGCCGACGGAGGTAAGTTCTTACCCCCACACAAATGGTACGTCCTCATTTCCCATTATTTTAGCATTTATTTTCGATCTATCTTGTCTATCTGCACTTGAGTTCTCTTTTCGTTTTGCTAGGGAGCGGGAATTTTAGATGGCATCATTTCGACACACGGACGTATCAGGTATGACTTCAACTTCCCATTTCGGGACCGCCATACTCGGACCCACCATTTTACGCCTCTTCATGGCTAAAACACTTCTCCAAGGGGGAAATATGTACGTACCCAAAATTTAAGGGTACTGCACCATCGGAACAACGTAACACGTACCCCAATGATGATACAGGTCTCCTCATAAGGTGTTCGGGATCGGAAAGGCTCTCCAAGTATGCGTTATCATCCCGCATGCCCCACTTAGCCCCCGCGTGCTTTCTTTTCTCTTTTCCCCTCTTTTCTTTGCCTTTTGCTCTTCAGTTATGAAACCACCACCTGCCTAGGTGGCGGTCTCGTGACCGCCGCCCTGATCAGGGGCTGTCTGTGCCGCCACCACCTTCGGGTGGCGGTCCTTTACGCATTTTCTAGAATGCTCTTTTAACACGACTCACGTAAATTTCAATGTTTACCAGCTTTTTTCACCACCTTGGGCTTGCATTAATGATTTTGGTTCCCTAGAATAGTGTTTTGCCATTGTTTATAGTTTAAGAGTTCAATTTGGTTTTTACCTTGGGTAAATGCAAATGCTATAAATAGTTGGCTTGTGCTCAAGCAAATGGCCCCTCAAATTTGCCTCTGAATTTCTCATTGCAATAGATTAGTCTTTCATTTTGCTTAGAATTCTTAGTTTCTTTCATTGCATGCTTAGTTAGTGTTGTTTTTTGTTAGGAAGCCACATATCCATCTTGTGCAAGTGTTGTTGATATTTCATCCAATCCATTGGAGTAGAGTAGTTTGTTTTCAATAGGAAGCCATTAAAGTTGTAGGTTTTGTTCTTCAATAGGATAGTTTCAGGTTCTGGACGTTTTATGTTGCATGACTCACAATAAATCCCACTAGGAATTGCATAAGCCAAGCTCTGTACTCTTGCGCTATCTCTCTCCTACTCGCATTGTATTCAATCTGTATCCTAAGTTTGCCTTTGTCCCAATATCTACTTTTATTGATGCTAGCATTACACGCTTTTCTGGATCCACGTGAACACGAAGGAGCGAGGAGGTCACACTGAGGGGACAAGATCACACACATCATCGGATTCACCACTATTCTGCAGAATCCAGGTTTTAGCTTTCAAAGTTCTAATTAAAAGCATATCAAATAGAGTAGCCAATCACTTTATTTCAGTCAATTTTACTTTCGATATTGCAGGGAAGCTGTGAGGATTGATAGTTTCTGAGAGACTATGATTCTTTCCTCACTTCTGAGGTAGGATCGAGAGTCTTTCAAATAGATTAGATCAATTATTTCATTGTTTAGAATAGATTTACAACTGCACAGGCAAGTAGCTATACTCGGTTACTTTGTTTGTTTTAAAATTCGACACTAGGTTAATTGTCAATTTCTAGATATATTAAAATAGCTGCTCCTTCAAATTCATTTATAAAATTCATCAGAAAATAACAAAAATATAGAAGTTATATATGTTATAGATATACTTCGCATAGTTAATTTTATTTTCTTTGCATTTAGTTTACATTATTGCTTTTGTATGACAATCACGGGACCTAGAGAGCCCAGGGAATACGTATTCGAGCCAATCGTGCCCCAACCCAATCTCGTCACAGCCATAACTGATATAGATCAGAATCTTAGGATCCAAGTCTTCCGAACAATGGTAAACTTACAACAAATCAGTTTCCAACTGCACGGGTTAAACATAGAAGACGACCAAGCACACACATTTTGGTCAAATCAACCAAACTATAGATTACTCTAGATACATATCCGCATGACTGTGGAAGGGTTTGAAAGAGAGAAGACATTTGGTTGTGATCCTTTGGTCCCATAGCCAGACGCAGGAGACACTCTCACTAGATATAGATACCAACTTAAGAATTCAGGTTCACCACGGACACACTGTGAGATACTCTGAAAAGATCACACAATTAATAATTCTAAATATAGAGGCTGAAAAAGCATATGACTATTGGATACTAGGGATTAGGGATTGATTCCACACATGACCATAGTAGGTCCACAACAACCATGAATCTACGGTTGTGACCCACAAGTCCCACAGCCCAACGAGTCCATAGGTGAATCAGACATAGATGCTGGCCTACATACATTAGTATTCAGATCTACTCCACTTCCACCTATCATCATCGAACAGTTATCCTTGCTAGACACATAGCAGCTAACAAAGCTAAGGAGTTCTAGACTAGGCCAGAGAATCACCCATAGAGTCAATTATATTTACCATCCGCCCTATGACCTTATCTGGAGATATACACGAAACTATCCCAGGTCATTTTCCATGTATTCCACAACCTATAGACTGAATCACGCCAGAGCTCGATATTGATTGGAGCCTTCGAGAAGTCATCCTTGTTGATCGATCTATCACACCATTTTAGGTTAGGAGGGCCTTCTTTGCCTTAGATTCTCGCATCCACACAATTTCCACTAGTGCGCGTCGAAGACATCGGGTGTGAGCCTAAGTTACTTGTAGATTCCCATGCTCGCCACACATCACCATTTGATCAACTTTCCATCCACTAATTACTACCCTCTTTATCGGCTTGCTAAATATCAAGGTCTCCCATTTTACAATTATCATTGAATCAATGGACATAATGACAATGATTGTTATGTTTTAAAACAAAAGAATTGGCCACCTTAAGCATCATGGTTTCATTTCATTTTCTACACAAAATTATATTGCATGCTCATCTCCAATTGCTAAATCCCACTGGGCTCCCAAATCTGATTCATCTATGTCTAATGAGCATCATTCCATCATTTCTAATGTTCCTCTTCTAGTAAGTCAAGCGCCACCTATCCAACCTTGTGTCAGACCATATTTAAAAATATCTACCCCATTATCTCCTCATACTAAGTCATCTAGAGTGTTACCAACTCCAACTAAGAAACCTCCTCTAAAAATTAGTCCATCCCCTCCTCCTCTCAAGTATTCTACAACGTTATCAATCCCAAATAAGCTACCACCATTCAAGGTCCCTCTCCATCCTACTCCACTTCATTACCAAATTATTTTTGTTGAACAAGATAATTTATATTGTTATGGAAAAATCAAATTATTTTTGTTAAACAAGATAATCTATATTGTTATGGAAAAATCACAACACCCCTGATTGCTCGCAAGTGAATGGTTGAGGTAGTCAGTGTGATTCATCAAACATGGACTTATCCCAAAGTGTGGTACTTTTCAATTGGGATAAACCTGCGAATGAAGTTTAGTTCCTATTCCTCTATTTTGATGCACACATCTAAATTTTAGAGGATCTACTCCAAAATCTACTCTATCTTGCCAAGGAGATAGGGTTAAGAAGATTACAAGAAATTAAACCTAAACTAACAAAGGTGATGCACCAAAAGGAATGTTGAACACCTGATTTGCATGGAGATGGAAACCACAATCAAATTAAGAAGGGTGAAAATACACAACATGTGAAAATCCACTAACCATTAAACACAAACCATTAAACATGTAATACAATAACCATGCACAGATAACCAAGATTACAATGAGATATTAGAAGAAAGCAATGAACACAAGAGAGGGTTGAAATTCATCCACAGACTTGTATTATTGCTCCAAAGATTTGATACAGTGCATTAAATTAACCAAGAGGCAAAAAATTATATTACATCTTGAATGGGAGGTTTGAACTCCACAAATTCACTTACATACAAGAGAATAAGGGAGGGTGCAAAGAAAAATTATCCAACATTAGAACAATTCCCCTCCTTACAATATATAGGAAGAATGAGAGAAGGGAGAGAGGGAAGAAACTTGAAATATTGCTTCAACCACCCTAAAATGCATTGAATTCACCTGCAATAATGATGGGTGCCACTATAAAACCCATACCTCCATGTACTATGCCTTTTTGGCAAGAAAGGAAGCCCATACCTCATCATTTGGGTAGGTGAGAAATCTAGAAACACCCTCTAAAATGACGAACTATATTTCTTCATTTTTAAATACTTAGTCCTACTTAAATTAAGAAAACCAGTTGTATTTGTGTAGAGGACACTAAGATATTTCCAAAAAGTCCTATTTTGTGAAAATATGAGCTCCGAGTTAAAAGTTATGGTCATCTAAAGATGGGGTGTCATTCTGCAATAAATGTGGGTGGTTAATCTTGTCCTTTCGGACTTCAAAATTTCCTTGCAACCTGCGAAGTCCAAAATTTTGGAATTTTGGGAATTTTGAATTTGGAGGTTTATGTTACTACTCATTCATCTTGAGTCATCAAAACCTCTAAAACTCGAAACCCTGAATTTTGAAATTTGGACTTCGGGTTTCGGACTTTGAGTCGTTATTTTTGAATTGGGGGTTGAAGTTTCCAAAATGCGAAACCCCAAAGTCTGAAATTCAGACTTTGGGTTTTACACCTTTGCATTTTTGGGGGTTTTAGGACTTCAGGGTTTGGGTTTTCGGGACTTAGAGGTTAAGGTATTTGGGACTTTGGTGTTTTTATTTTCAAGACTTTGGGGTTCGGGTTTTTGGGACTTCAAGGTTCAGGTTTTTAGGACTTGTTTATCTATTCGAGCACATAAAACCTATGAAATCCCGAAGTCCAAAATTCATACTTCGGGTTTTGGACTTCAAGTTATGAATTTTGCACTTCTTTCCACCCAATCCCTAAATTTGATTGTAGCCTACCTCTAAACGGCTCCACCTCCGAAATTTGAAATTTTAGACTTTCATATTTTCTTCATTTCCTAAATTCCTCTTTAATTTTCTTGGCTTGCTTCAATATATTTGGCCAACCTTGAAATGCAAGCTCCCATTCTTGAATCAATCCCTCCGGTTTATCGGTGTGTAAGGTTGTGTTTGTCTCATTTTTCCGAGGAGAAAAATTTGATAACACTTATACTTGATGGCCAAGACACATTTGAAGCTCTGCCACCATGACATTGTCCTTCTCACATCACCACCTAGATCTTCATCACTCACATATTTGGGGTGCATCATGTATTCTTCCCCCTACTAACGTAAATCGAGTTATCTATAGTCTCTATTATTACGATTCATGCTTCACCTCTAGTCTTCCTTACAACTCTTCCGCACTTTGATACACACCTTGTATCATCATTTCCTTATAACGCACTCTATTTCATCGGTTCTTACTCGACTAGTGAGTGTCTAAATATCAATCTGAACCTCACCTCATTCACTATTCATGTTCTATGCTTTATGATTTATCTTTCAAGTGCACATTTTTCAAATCATTTCTCGATGACGAAATCTTGTTCATGGTTAATTATTGATTGTTGATGGGTATTTTATAAATGAACCTCATCTCATACACATCTTTTGGGGGCATGCTACTCCTATCACATTCACATATTGCATACCATTCCATCACACTCATACACTCCAGTTGCATATCTTGGTTGCATTTACTCTTACTTTCTTATACTACTAACATGATGCACTTTTCTTACTATGCTAGTTAAATACTCAATATGTCATTATCTTTCTATATACACACATGTGCATTCACTTGGTATTTTGAGTCAATGGAAATGTATTATATATTTTTACATGCTACAATGATGCTCGACACTTTGTATCCTTTTCGGTCCCACCAAGACTACTAGGGGTGTCAAAATTTTCTACTCACACATTACATGCGCCATTGTTTCATCATTTACTACTTCTACTTACTAGTACATTACTTTCCATTGATACATACATGCCTCGACATACTATCTATCTTTCTAACTTGTAATGATGATTCATGTGTAGAATTTATTATACAAGACTATATACCACCATGGTTATCCACGACACTTTGCTTGACATTGTTTTTCATTTTATTCTATTATTTGTGGGTTATGCACTATGTCTTGTTTGATCACGTTTGCATACTTTTGGTCTATTCATTCCTCACTTTGTCTTGTGACATTGTGAGTTATGTCCCATGTTCTAAACCCACTTTTTGGAGCCTATCTTGTATGTAAATTTTTTTATTACATTGTTTTTCTATGATATGTTTGTTACTTTTTCTCTACTAACTCATGTTTCTATCTAATTTTTTTGCATATTCCTTGGTTTCTACCATGCACATCCCCTACCCCTTGCGGTGATACAAAGATAGGACAACATTATTTCCTCTCTTTTGGGTCGCATTCTCTTATTAATGTCGCATACACCCCAAATGAGAGAGGTCATACAATGGGTGAATAAATCACCCCTATAGTACCTTGGAGATATAATTCAAAATCTTCACAATATAAAAAAATAACAACATAGTTGCAGAATGGCCCTGAGAATCGACTTGGGTCCTCAAAGACAAAGATAGAAACTAGTGCTTAGACTGAGACAGAGCGCTAAGCACCTATGTCCTCCCCGGGTGCTAATTTTTTTAGGGAACACATAGTCATCTTCTCATATTAGCACACTTCACATAAGCCATCATGGCAGTTTTACGGTTATAGGAACATTCATCCGATTATAGAATGCATGGAATCTCCTACAATCCATTTAAATCATAATAAACAATATAATCAAAACTAATTTGGGATATCATGAACAAATCATGAATGTACTATTTACAAGTGGTTCTTGTTGGGTAGATCATGGATGGAGAGTAACATTATACCTCTCTCCCCAAAAATTTCTCTTTGGTGTAAGATCACCCAAAAAAATTGCCATTGGCCTAAGATCACCCAAAAAAATAACATTTGTCATAGGATCTCCCAAAAAAACTCACCATTCGCATGAGATCACCCAAAACCTCACTCTACATAACATTTCAGGACACTTTTCTATCCTTTTACACTCTTTTACATCATGTGCACACTTTTCTTTACACACTTTTACATACTTATACACTTTTTTCTTTGATTTATCGTATACGGGACTTTGACTACTCTTTCTCTTCTTTTGTAGGTCCATCCTTAATATGAAACAAGAAGTAGCCTACAATAGCAAGTATAAGCACAACAACAAGTACAACACAATGCATACGCTTCACTCCTAGGGTCACTTTCCTTTCCTAGTCTTCATGCTTCATTTTGCATCATTCCACGCTTCACTTTTCCACTCGGTGTGTTATTTGCCACATGCACTCTAGGATCATAATGTATGAATATCTTATTTAGTTTATGTTATCTATTATTCACTCAATAACATAAATTGGGGAAAATTTAGACATAAAAATCACACACTTTGGTACATTTTTAGGTCCTAAAAGCGTGCTAGTATTTACATGATTCCTAAGAAAGAAAACTAATAATTGATAGTTATATTTAGCATATTTTCTTTACCTCCTATTTTCTATTTGGTCTTGTATACCCTACGGTCCATCCTTTCTTTTCTTGATTACTCTTTTATGACCTCAAACACCACTTCTAGCTAGGATAGAAGTGCCTGTGTACTCATGTCCCCTCTAGGCACCCCTAACCCTTTGTTACATTGCTCACTCTGTTAGGTTTATTTGATAATTTGGGAATATTTTTCACTTATAGGTCTTCCTTTCACATTTCAATTACAAAATTCAAACAAGGGAATCATATGAATGCATAGTTATTTGTTCAAAATTAAGGACTAAGCACTAAGCATTACTAATATCACCTAAGATTGCATCCAATAGGAACCTAAATCACTTCAAAGCATTCATCTATTATCCAATCAAGGGATAGGATAATGTATCGACTGCATAGGAAGGATAATTTCTTTCTATTCCATCCACACATGTTATACATTTCTACATTCTAGCTACATGCTACTATCAAGTGTAAGTGTAGACACAAAATCATGCACATGCTATTATTTTACTATACTGCCAAGTATGTTGTTTTATGTACGGATCTTGAGTAAGAAAAGTATTCACTGATGACACACTTCCTAGTCCATCCGTTTTCTTTGATTTTTTCTATTTTTTATCTCTCACATCTGTCACTTCTACACCTAGATCTGATCAGGTCACATGGATCCATTTGGTCAGTCTTCTCACATTTTTCATTAGTTGTCTTAGGACACTAGCGGTCATGAGTGGACCTGTGCATGTTGTCCTCTTTGTTCACATTTTTTCTATTTATGGTTGGCATTTTCAGTTTTCTTACTCCTATCTTCTAGTCCTATTGGTATGTCGTGTCACTAGTGTCAAAATTCACACATGAGATCCCTATAAAAACACAACATACATACCATTAAAATGGCAATCAATTTTATCAAGGGTTATCTATCTACATACTATCAAAGTGATGGTATTTTGGGATTATTTACTTTACATATAACTGCATAAGAAGGGGAATTTTTCAATTCCATCTCACACATTTGTATTATATCTACTATAGCCTATTATCTTGGCATCATCAGGCAAGGGAAACCTAGGAGTATTATTGGACACACAAGCACATAAAACTACATGGATTCTAAGATGTAGTGCAACACTTGGTCGTAAGCTCACTCTGTCGGGTGACCATCATGGGTCGATTCGACTCGCATTTGCATATTTATTTTATAGCATTTGATGTATTTTGGGGGTTTTTCAAGATATTATCTATTTTTAGGTTACAGTGAAACTCTTTGATCTTCCAAAGTGACTACACAAGTGATCAATAGTGAAGGATAGTGAAGACCATAGAACCATAAAAATTAGGTTCCGATCCTCTATGCAATCACATGCACCTATAGAAGGACTCTGGTGCCCATGCACTCTTACCCCTACCTAAGTACCACTTTCTAGGATATTTTATAAGTTCCAAAATTATACAAAGTTTTTCTAGCATTCTTCCCTATCCTTTTCATTTTTCTTAGATTCGGGTACATTTTGAGATAATTGAAAATCGAGATAAGTGCCCTATCTCTTTCATTTGCTTAAATAGTTACATTTTTAAAAGGTGCTTAGTATTTTATATCATTGTATATCATTGTAGAAATTATGAAATAATATTTTAATAAAATATACTTATTTTATTAAATCATTTGGTGAACCCAACTCTTATAACTCCTTTCCCTAGGATCCACTAAACCCTCAATGGCCAAAAAAGTAATTTTCCTTTCCTAGGAAATATATGCATCATGTGAGTGTCAATCCTATCCTTAATGATGTTGTTTAGGATAAATTGTTTGATCTTTATTGCTATGCTCAATTTTATGATAATGTTCAAATATTGTTTGATGTTAATGAGCACAAAGTTCCTAGTAGTTTTTAACACTCTACTCTCAGCATTGTTCCTAACGCTAAAGATTTTATAGATGTAATCCTTGTTATTCCATAGGCACCAAGACTACTCCACCTTCTTCTATTTCTATTGAAACTCTTGATGATGTTATTATCAATTATATGTTTGGTCTTGATTGTGATACTTATACAAAAAATCATGATGAAAATGTACATGTGACATGATGTTATTTCTCATACTAGTTAGGATGAATGTAAAGTTGTATCTCATGCTTCTTTTATTTCTGAAAATATTTCTAATGATTGTAAAGATACATATCATGATATTTCTTCTCCTACTTCATCATATGTTGATAACTCACTTGATGAATTACTTGCATGTGAAACTTTGTCTGATACTGATTATATTTCGAACATGAACATGTTAGTAAGATTCTACTTCTCTTAAGATTGTTGAATGTGAATTTTCCACTCCACTTTCATCTACTTCTAAGGTTGTTTCTGATGGCATTCATGATGATTCTTCCATTCCTACTAGCTCACCTCTTATGGTTTCTTTTTATTATATGACTTAGTATTTTGTTAATATTCCATGTTCTTCTCCACTTCTTTCCTCTTCTTCATCTCTCGATGATGTTCATGTTACTTCTTCTATTTCTCCTAGTATACCGCCTCTCATTTCTTCTACATCTACATCTAGTGTGCCCATAGCATCTTCATCTTCCACTTCTTCTTCTCACATTCCTATGATCACTCATAATGGAAAGATTCAACCTCTCAATGTTCCTCTTACATCTTCTATGATTCCTCCACATGATTTTTTTACTCATGCATGTTGTTGGCTAGTTACAATCTCAAGTTCAATCTCTCACTCTTGAAAGAAAAGCCTATTATGATTTTATTGATAATAACTCTCTTCATGGAAATCATATTCCAAAGAAAATTCACAATTCAGCATTTCCTAAGGATTTCATCATGCCTACATTTTCATGCTTCAATGGTACTGGAAATCCATATCTACATCTTAAGCATTATGTTTAGCTATGGATTCTTATTCAAATGATCAATTATTGCTAAAATTCCTTTCCATCATAGTCTAGTTGATGAAGCTCTTCAATGGTACACTCATTTTCCTTTTGGATCTATTAGTACATATTGTGAAATGGAAGATTATTTTCTTAGACTTTATGCTAAAAATGGTCCTAGAGTCACATATGATTGCTTCCTAGCTTACATCAGGGAAAGAAAAATACTATTCTTGATTACATTTTATGCTTTAATTCTTGCATGCATCAATTAGTATTTTAACCTATTGATCTAGAGAAGTAATTTATCTTTTGTCATGGATTGATTCCCACTTTAAAAAGAATGATTCAATATGATACATGTGAATCATTTACACTTTTATGTTATAAGGTTATTGATCTAGAACAGGATTTAATTTAGTACACATGTTATAGATCCTTCTTCTACTTCTTCTCTACTAATGCATCTTCTACTTATTCACCTCTTCCATCTGTGTTAAGCATCCTCAAGGTCTCCATATCCTCTACCTTGCAAGCATGTTCCATCCCTCCACCACATAAGTGTCCTCCATCTCCACCACCACATCACTCTCCACCTATGTCTTTGTCATCTCCTACTTGAGAGCCATTGCATTTTTCACATTTGCTAAGCCTCATGATGTGATGCATGCTTTTCTTGATAAATTCTTAATTTCTTACCTTCTAATCAACATCATCCTCCACATAGCCTTGTATTTACAGCGTGATCATATTTATTAATTATCACCCGGATCAATGGCCATCTTGTGACAATGATTTTACACCCTTAAGGGAAAATTAAAAATTAGAGACAAGGGTCTCATTTTATTTGGCTCTCATTCTCATGAGCATTTAGTTTCTTTGATTCTACACAAGCGTGCTACTACTTCAGTTCACTTATCTCCTCCTCCCACTTCTAAGGTCGTCATTTATCCACCACCTAAATTCATTATTCATGCATGACCTCCACCTCTCAATCATCCACCACTACATCATCTCATCCACCACATAGTGCTTCTACTTCACATTGGATTCCTAATCCGTTGGCATCTATGCTTCCTACCACTACATCTCCATCATTGGCACCATCTCATCCAACATTCAGTTTGGCTCATACACTCATGTTACTACCACTTCACATGTTTCCACCACTCCTCACCGCCCTCTTCATCTTTGGTAGGTGATTTTCTCACCTCACTACCCGATGATGCACTCATGTTATTATGGTTCTTACATGACTATTGAGGGATTTGTTATAATAAGAACCCAACTCATATTTTTCTATACACTTCATTGATCTATCTATCTAGCATACACTATCACACCATTTCCTGATGATGCACTCTTGTTCTATGGTTCATTCTTTAATTTGAGGGGTATTATATAAATGAACCTCATCTTCTTACACATACATTAGGGGGCATCACTATTCTTCCCCCACTCTCATCCTTATACTTACATACATTATTACATACATCATTTACATATATTTAATATTCATAATGTATCAATACTATATACTCACTAATTTATTTTATCTAATACATACATCACATACATCTATTACTATTTATTCATTTTACCCATCCTCATTCATACATTCAATCCATATCACATATTACACAACATCATTTATTTAAATCATACATCATTTAATTAATTTAAATCAAATAATCATATCTACATTATCATCTATATCAAATCAACATAATCATTCACACAATGAAAATTCAAATCATCACATGACCAACATATGAAAAATAATTACCACATCACATATCGATAAAACATCAACACAACATAATAATTTCAATCATCTCATATATATATATATCTCATCAAAAATCAAAGTTACAAAAATACAATCGTTGGGGGAAATCCCCCATACATCACTACATCCATATATGTCATACGTCATCATCATTGTCACTATATACAATTGTGGGAGATCTAGAACTAGATGTTTCACCTCTAAATCTACGTCACTAGTCATGGCCCCTATATCTCTCCACATGCCTCCATAGTTACACCAAATAAATCGACTACTCCATGAACTCCCTCGTCCCTACAACTCTACATACCTCATGAACACATCTATGCACTAGGGATCCTCCTCCTACATCCTCCCTAGCTCATTGAGTCTCCACCTTTACCATGCCTCATTACACTCACTAAACAATATGGTACATATAGCCTCTAGTATCATTAGCTCGAAAAAATGCACATATTCACTCACAATAGCATCTACTCACTCCAACATCCCACCTCCCATGAGCATATCTAGAGGTACATTCCACATCAATGTGGATTGATGAATCAATGATCAATGACCAATACATGCATCACCTACAACCATATATACATTATTTTACTTACTACACATGATGAACATGGTAAATCAACTAAAATCAATCAAAAACTAAAAATAAACAAATATTCACACTTCATTATCATTTAATATACCATTTCCATTGGGAAGGTGCCTTCCCCTCTACAACTATAATTGGTGGTGCTCCCACCACATCCATAACAACCAGAAATAATAACACCCATCATTACACTACCCATCATGCACTATATGCCTTGGTACATACATCATCGTCCACCTATGAATTGGCTCTCTATGGCCTCATCCATCTCATCTACACCTGGGTCATTAGTTTTTTTCTCATGTAGGTCCTAGATATTTCTGTGACCTTCGGTGCTCTAGTCGTTGCGTAACCATATATATGGCTTGGGGGAACATCTTGAGCCATACCAAATTTCTCGTGACACATGCCCTCTACCTAAAATAGCTCATTCACTCAAGGAAAATGGTCCTTAGCCATATAGTACATTGGATACATTGTAGCTCTACTCCATCCTCTAATCACCCTCCATAGGCTTGATATGGCCTCCATATAATGGCCCCTAGCCCCATACGATCACATAGATATATATATGGTATTATCTAGTCTCCTACTATGTGTTTTTCCACCTCACCGCAAATATATTAGGCCTCACCCAATCATCTTGATGGCCCACTGAGTGGCCTCAATATCATAATGTGCTCATAGGCCCATACATGTAACAATGTGGTGGCTCCAAGTCCACCACCATGGTCCTCCTACATGTGAACCTGTATAGATCTCTATAAATGTGCTTCAATACACATCATCCCATGAAAATATCATACTATTCTCCCTATACATGCCAACATATATCATGCATCTTATACAAGATTCCCACACCACCACCTCCACTGTCATCGATGAAGCAATAACTACTGCAATGAACTTCCATAATCATGGAACACCTAATCTCAATATGACATCCAAGCTAATATGGGTCTTTTATGTACTTGTGTCCTTATAAAGTATCACCTAGCTGCTCTCATCTACCTCGATCATCCTCTAAATCCATCAACTATACTCTCTCACCAAAAAAGTAATCATAATATGTGATATACATCCCAGGTCACTCCATCTCCCTGGAAGGTACCCAAAAATTATAAGTGTTTCCATAACACCTCTCACATAATGAGTGATCATCGACATATTATGGGGTACCTCCCCAATCTCACTATGTGTAGTAGGATGACATGGTTCAATGTATCCCACTCTACATTAGATGGTCCAAAATTCAACAATGTACTCAAGTGTCGACCTCCACATAACTCCCTCGAATGAATATCCCTCTACACAACACAAAACACCAACAAATAGTGACATTAACACCTCATATATGTAAAACCAATAATAATACATAATAATCATCAGGCATCAAATTTCACATATTTTGGGGTCAAAACAACCTCTGGGTCAACCCAGATCGGGACCTAAACATAGGACATGGTCACTAGAACTACGTGGGGCATCTCGAGGACATTAGGCCTTCTTCTCTCACTCAAGTCGAAACGTAAGTAAAAAAACTCTAATTTTTAAAATCAACAAAACATGGAAATTTCATCAATTTTTCAAAAATAACCACACTTACCAACTCATTTGTCCTCGATGTCACCACGGCCACCACACCATCTCAAATCTATTAATCATGTTGTTCTAATATGAGGCATCCTAGTAAGATCATAGCTCAAATTCTCAATCAATCAAGGTTCAAATGAAGTCACTATTCACTTTTTACCATTACTATATATAGCACTTTTCTCAATTACCAATTTAATATAGTTACCATTCATGCTCATTTTCCAATTAATACATGACCCACGTTTTACTCATATCTTGAGCTTAGTTACTTTTTTTTTCTTCCCGTTTATGTTATTTGGTTCAAAATTCCTTCTATTATTGTATTGTCCTCATTTCCATGGTCTATATTCCAATCTGGCACATTTTTAACTCGATATACACACAATTTTGTGACATCTACTATACTTCATTTTGCTCACTATTACATCATTTCACATCTACTTTCTAAGCTCAATGTATTCATTCTTACTACCACTCTCCCTTTCACCAAAAGGGGGCATATAATCAAGATCACCCTATGATCCCTCTCAGGCTACTATATGATCACTACACACTCTTAATACATTGTTATCAAAAATTTACTCATATAATATTCAACATTTTCTACTACTTTCTATCTATTCCCCCTAATGACCTAATATGGGGAAAAAGTGAAAAATATCTCCATGAGTAATCTATCGTATACATTCAATCTCAAAACAAACATTCAATATTCAAATCAAGTCAATCAATCGGTAATAATCATCACTTCATTATTCTCCTAGATGACCTAACTTGGGAGTTACATCACTACTTTCCTAGATGACCTAACATGGGAATCATTTTTACATCACTTCAAATGACCTAACATGGAATCCATCTAGCACTATACATATTGTGACACCTGTGGAGTGGGGGAAATGAGATGTCATTTCCTTTCCTATACTTCTCCTATATGGGTTATTCAACATGGATTGAAATGGAACAAAATTTGGTCTTTATCATCTGCAATGGTTGGACCTTTTGAGGATGTAGTCATAGTTGGAGGGTAAAACTAGACCTCTCTCCCTAACACTCTTCCTCTAATGAACAGGACACCCAAATCCTTCAAGTTTTTCAAACATACAAAATAGGTCAAGAACTAATCACTCCCTACCCCTTCAAATCTCCATCAATGATAATTTGAAATATCCAAATCACTCAAAATAAAATCATCAATTTCTCCAAGTGATCCTTACAATGGTTCTCCATCTCTATTTACACCACATGGATCGACATTATGATTCATGGTTACCACACTATATGTTCTCATATTATGCACGTACTTCTACAATAGGGATTCTCTGGACTTCTCATAGGTACATTCCTTACTTCCTTTACACTACTTAAATTTCATTCAAATAACATAAAGGGGGGAAATGTAGACTCAAAATCACACAAATACTATTATTTTACTATACTACCAAGTATGTTGTTTTATGTATGGATCTTGAGTAAGAAAATTATTAGATGATGACACTCTTCCTAGTCCATTCGCTTTCTTTGATTGTTTCTATTATTTTTATCTCTAACATATGTCACTTATACACCCAGTTCTAGTTAGGTCATAAGGATCATGTCGGTTATTCTTCTCACATTTATTGTCAGTTATCTCATGACACTAGCACATGAGGACTGGCACTAGCACCCTTAGGCACTCTTATCCAACTTAGGCGCTCATGTCCTCTTTGTTTTTGTTCACATTTTTGACATTTGTGGTCAACCTTTTCTATTTTCTTACTCCTATCCCGAGGTCCTAGTTTTCATTTCATGTCACTAGTGTCAAAATTCAAAAAAGATATTCTTATATAAACACAACATACATACCATTATAATGGTGGGAAATTTTATCAAAGGTTATTTATCTACATATTATCAAAGGGACTACATTTTGGTCTTATTTACTCTACATACACTACATAGAAAGGTGAAGTTTTGAATTCCATCCCACACATTTTCATTCTATCTAGCTACATCCCACTATCTTGGCATCATCGACATGAGGGAAACCTAGGAGTACTATTGTACACACAAGCACATAGAACTCGCATTGGAGTCCGAGATATAGTGTAATGCTCAGTCATAGGTTCACATGTAGGGTGACCACCAAGGTTAGTCTAACTCCCCATTTTCATCTTTATTTTTAAGGATTTTATGTAGTTTGGGGTTTTGTAGGATAATATTATATGTTTTGCAGGTTACCAAAGAAACTTAGTGATCTTCCAACAACCTACAAGAAATTAACAACGAAAGATAGTGAAACCCTAGCGACACTAGAAAAACAATGTTCCAAACCTCCGAGTAGTCACAAGATTCTGAGAAGGTCTCGGGAACCACGCACCCTTAACCCTTCCCAAGAACCCCTTTCTAGGCTATTCTACAAGTTCTAGAATTCATATAGTGTTTTTCCGGCATTCTGCCTAGTATTTTCATTAGTTACTTCAGTTCAGGTACATGTCAAGATAAGAGAAAACCAGAAAATTTATCTATCTCTTTCATTTTCTTACATAGTTACATTTATTAGGTGCTTAGTATATGTATCTTATTGTATATCATTGTAGCAATTCTGAAATAATATTTTAATTAAATATTTTTATTTTATTAAATCAACAACTTGCAAAATGGCATCCTAGGGCATCATTTCTACACACACACACATAAGAACTATATGGAGTTTGAGATGTAGTGCATCACTCGATTGTAAGTTCACTCTTGGGGTAACCTCCGGTCATCGACTCCCATTATGCATATTTATTTTTAAGTTTGATGTGGTTTATGGGCTTGTGTAGGTGAACATTCTCTTTTATAGGTTATAGGTACCTTCGATATTCAAAGAGTGACTATCAAGCGATGATCATCAAAAAAATGTGCTACTCTTATAAAAAAGTAAAAACTAGATTCGACCATTTACATAGTCACGAGTGCTTAGTAATGATCTCAGCTAAGGCACCCCTTTCCTACCAAAGGCGCCCATGTCCATCTTTATTCATGAGTTTCAAAATTTATACTAAGCATTTACGACACTGTCTAGTTTGTTTAGCACTTTTCCCGATCTGGATGGGTTCAAATAAATTGTAAATCAGCTAAGTATCTTCATCTATCTCTTTTCCTTAGGGTTTCATATTTACATCTTATTTTTCTTGTGTCATTTTTATATTTTATCATTTATTTCAATACGAAACTCTGTAATATCAAGATTTAATTAATTCAAATTAAAGTAATTCAAGAGGTTACAACTACGTTTCCCCAAGATGAATGTGTTTGATGGAATTCAGAAACAACCCTCCTATGCTATGAATAATGCATCCAAAATGTAGTTTTTGATTGTTGTTCTTTTCCCAAGTAGTATATAGGAAGTAATAGACCCAAATTTTCCAAACCACCAATAATAGTGAGTAAGTCATGTATATTTATGATTCCATTGTTTTAATTTTGTCACAAACAACTAAAAATGCCGACCAAAGTGATAGATAGTAATTTAGAAAAGCAAGTGATGTGGCATTTCAAATTTGAGAAAAGGGAGGGAAAAGGATAGAAGCACCCAATGGGGATAGTAACATCTAGGTGCTCCTCTCCCTAATGGGTGGTATTATCTAAGATGCTTGGAGGATATACTAAAAAATTCAGATTTGGGTCACATGTTGTCTAATGTCCAAAAGTAAAGTGATCATTCCAAAAAGTAAATAATAGAAGTATAAAAAGGATAAATCAATGTAAAAGAAAAACAAGTGTTATGAATGCCTATATTTCTTTCTTATAAATCAATTGTATAATTGCATACTTAGAGGTGTGATGTAAATAGTAAGTGTGTGATTTTGTGTCTACATTTTCCCCCAGATTTATGTTTGTGAATGAACATTTGATAGGATAAAGTAGATAAGAAGATCATATCTTGTGGAGATCTGAAGGAGTCAGTAACCAATAACATGTGAATGAGGATTTTTCTTTATATTATGCCAAATTGAGATTGTGAAATGGGTTTTGTGAAATCTAAGAGAGGAAAAGATCCTAGGGTGACCTTATGTGCATACTAGAAATTATGCATGTGTTTTCCTTTGAATATTGACTTTTCTGGGTGGCTTGTGCTTAAGATTGTTCCTTATTCCATTTTTGTATTGCCTTTTATCAATGTATGATTAAAACTTAAAAATAATATAAGTATATTGTCAATGCTAATGATAAATTAAATTAAAATTTTATTAGAAATCTGTGAAAATCAAAAAAATATTGAGAAATAATTGAATCAAGAATATAATACACTTGAATGTCATGAGAGAAGAGATAGACTAGTTCTTGTGTATTTTCTAACATAGAGATGGTTGAAAGTGTAATGAAGATTTAGGCATCTTGTCATCGACTAATCGTTTAAGCATCTTGTCTCCAAAGGAAGTGTATTGGTAGATTTGTATTCTTTTCCTTCTAACCATTAATGCTTCCCTACGGATAAGTGCCACAACCGATGGTCACAAACCTAATAGAAACTAGTCATGCATGAAATATTGTTCCTAGATCATCACTTTCCCGTATATGCCATAGGTTTCATTCCTTATTTGATCTCGAAAAAATAGAATAATTAGTTCCTTTCTCAAATTATGTAACTTGTAAGAACATGTATAGTTACTTTTAGAGCAATTATGATCATAAGGTACATACGCCAATACTCTTGATTAATGTATTATGTGTAAGAAAATAATTTTTTTACTATGGATAAATAGTTTTGAAGGGACTATACCCTGAGTACAAAAAGGCTCAAAAGCCAGATAACAAAAGTAGAGAAACCAAACCTAGACAGGCTAAACACCATAAACTAGGAGGCTCAATGCAAGATAATACAATAAAAAGAGAAAAACAAGATCAAACCCTACAGTGATCCGAATAAGAGAAAAAGAGTCAAAAAATGAACAAGAGGGATCCAACACAGGCATCTTGGCGAGAAAATATCATCAAAACCGCCGATTAATAGCAACTTCACCTCCAAGTAGAGATAAAGAACAGGGCACCACATCAATTGATTGCTCTGTCAATCTTGGCCTTAATCTTCTAGAGCGAGGTGAAGAACGCAATGGTCGTGGCTTGGGATGGATCATTCATATCTGCCTGGGAAATTGCAAGATCTCGGTTCTCATTTGATCCCCATATATCATCGGGGATGTCGCTAAGACTGCACATGCTTTGCACATGTTGCTCTATAAAATTATAGATACTTTTAAGGGCTGAGAGGATGCAGTCATGATGCCCTTTTGCATTGCCAAGCTTGACATCCAGAGAAAGAAGCTTCTTGAATATCTCAGTAGTGGTATCATCATCTTCAGAGTTTTGCAGCTTCCTCTTTCCCTTTGTTTTATCCATATCCCTCATAGCATTCTTGAGGTCTTGAATCTCCTGTTCAAGATTTTCAACCCTGACCAACAGGTCCACTTCCTTGGAATCCTTCACCGGTTTACTTATGTGCAATAAGTTTTCTGCAAGTTCCAAATCCCGATGGCTTCTTAAAACCCTCTGTGAAGATGGTAGAGAGACCTTAGCTTTCTTATCTTTCCTCTTCCCACTAGGGGTAGCAATGTCAAGATTTTTTTCGACAGGGGGAGGAATGAAGGTAGGGGAGTAGTAAAGGCAAATAGAGTAAGAAAATAATTCAAAAGGGATAAGTGGCATAATATAAGAAGCAAAAATAGAGATAGGAAGATGGTTAGTAAGTGTAGGATTAATTTCGTGGAGGTGGAATGATTTCAAAGGTGTTCACGGTATTATGATAAGGAACCATAGCATTGGTAGTAACCTGGGTAGTGGTAGATTTGAACTGATATTCACTCGGCCTAGTAGCATTATAATGGTTATGAAACATTGATTTACCAAATTCCATGGGATTTAAATTCAAAGTATGAAGATTTTCATTTGTAATCTTAATAGTGTCAAATGCATCATCATAAGAATCATTAGTCCTAACATTGAAGTATTGTTCATAATTCTCTAAGAGATTGGAAATAGATGTGGAAGGTGTAGGGGAGGATATGGTATGAGAGATGATATTAATAGTGTGATCCTGAATGGAGGAAGAAATGGGAGGTGGTGATATAGGGTTGTAATCACAAGGTTCCCCAATATCATATGTATCAAGATAATGTGAGGGGATTTGTTGAGCTGGAGGAATAACCATGGAGGTGGCGTAATCCATGTGATATTTTTGAATGGTTCAGATTATAAGTAATAGTATGCTCATAGCCATCAAAGATAAACTTGGCATAATCATGTAATTTAAAATTAATAGCTTTCATGACATGGGCCCAAGCTCGCCAAGGAGGAGATTAAATTTTTAATGTGGATCCTATTGGAATCCAAATTTGTTCTCCTTTTCAACTGAAAGCACCATAGATATGTCATGGAGCTTAAGGATATATTATACCATGTTGTATCTTGTTGGTAGCCAGGGATATGGTCTAGCTGGCACTCAAGTTTGTGGAGAAATGGATAGAACTCCAATAGGACTTGATCTTGTCCTAGTTGTTTTAGGTTGTGCCTGCAACCAAGGTAAGAGGACCTATTTTGTAACCTTGTAATGGTGAAGGAGGTGAAGATTTCCTTCTCTTTTCTTGGAATTCTATGATGGAGACCTCGATGAAAACATGATCAACACCCCAGATCTGAACTCTCACAAGTTGTCACTTCTTAAAAATGGGTATGTTCTCAAAACAAGGCAAAGGTTACTAGAGACATTGGAAATCCTAATCATTATGCATACTTTTTCAAATGGATTTTGATCTTCTATGGGTATACAAATACAAATAAGGGATAGTACATGATAGGATCTTTGTTGTTAGATGATTTTTTTGTGGGGATTGATAAGACAAACCGGGATAGATCAAATATTTGACAATCTATACAATACTTGAACAACTATCGATGAAATGCCTAAAATAATCGGGATGTTCTTTCAACGAGAAGAGGCAAAAATGGAAACCTGTGTTGCACTCTTCACACAATCTTTGAGAACTCACCACAAAATATTGAAGTAAGGAACTCAATTAAACACAAAAATCCATGATCAAACCATGCCTAAGGTACCCCCAAAGGCTTACAAGAAATATCTACAGTCAAGGAAGGTAAAGTGATTTTAAATTTGTTTATCTCCTTATCGATGAAGGCTCTTCGAGTATGAGATTGCAAATGCCACAAAAATATCAACTAGAAATGGAGATCCCGTGGTGATTTCTAAAGACTTTCAATGCAAGATTGCAACAAGAACAACAAAATTTATTTGTAGACATTTTTGAAAATGATAACAGACATCATATTGCCCAAAGAAAAACATGATTTAATTCAAAACTTGTTAGATTCAACAAATAGGAGAGTTAGATGAACAATCTCAAAGCTTTTTGATGATTATACGCTTGTAAGCAACTCACATACATGAATTTTCAACACATGAGACATTAACCTAGTTTTTGGTGGATTTCTCAGAAAATGAGCTTTCTCTCAACAAAGTTGGAAACAAACCTTCCGATAAAATTAATCGAGGAAAGAAAGACTGGATGCCTTTCTTAGTTCTTGGGATAGGTACCTTGTTGATTGCTTCCACTCTCTCGTGGTCTATCATAACACCATCTTTTAACACAATGAGACCAAGAATCTTGGCCTTTTGCATGCCAAAATGACACTTCTTTGGATTAAGATAAATGTCATACTCCCTACATCCGATCAAGCATCTTCTCCAAGTGCTGCAAATGATCACCTCTCTTCCTTGAAAATACAAATCACATCATCTTGGTAAATTGCAATGAACTCGTTGATGTAACCAGCAAAAGAAACATCCATTGCTCTTTGAAAATTGTCACCAACATTCATCAAACCAAAGGGCATCCTAACAAAAACATATGTTCCCAAGGAGTAGTGAATGTTTTCTTAAGCCTTTCGATTCTTTCGACAACCACTTGATTATATCCGGAGAACAAGCTGCAACATATTTTCCATATTTGGCAAGGGATAGTTGTCCTTCATGGATGCTTTATTTAGATTTCTAAAATCCACACAAATTTTGATGTCTCCATTCTTCTTTCGACTAAAGACAAGGTTTACAACTCAAGATGAATATCTAGTGGGTGAATAATACCTCCATCTCTCAACTTCCTTAACTCCTCTTGCATTTTCATGGAGAGAAATGGATTAATTGGCCTTTTCCTCTATTTGAATGGTTTGGAATTTGTTTCAAGAGGGATCTCATGCTGAAATAAATCTTCTCTATATGATTTCAGCTCTGAATAGGACCAAGCAAGGCAGTCTTGATATTTTTTCAAGAGTTGGGCATAGGACTATTTTTCTTCTTTACTTAAATTGCTGCCCAACCAAACCTTCTTTGGTTTGTCCTTTGTTCCCAAGTCATGCTCTTCCACATCCCTTAAGGTAGACATGTTTCTATTTATGATGCAATCAGCATTGTTAAAATTTGACTCAAGTGCAACAAGACCTCTAGGAATGGTGTTTGTTTTCAATTGGATGATATCTTTTCCAAAAAATGTTTCTCTTCCTTCAGTCATGAATACAATTTGCTCCCAATCAATATTCTTATTTTCAAACTCACCTTGGTTTTGTAAGAACCTTATCACTTGAGAATCATCATCAAACACCTGTCAATGCTTGACGTTGTCAGGGACAGCTGGCCTAGTCAACACTTCAACATTGTACTCACAATAAGGTGAAACGGTGCAAACTCCAAATCTTGACCCCAACACTGCCAACTTGTCAGCAACAGCATTGAGACCTCTATCATGATACACAATGTTAAAGGAATCAAACATTTCAATTAGATCCCAAACTACATGCTTATACTATTTCATACATTGATTTTTTGTAGCATACAATTTTCTTATTTGTTTGACAACTAGCTCTAAGTCTCCTTTTGCAACAATATCTTTCACTCCATACTTCCATGCAATTCTTAACCCCAATAAAAATTCTTAATACTTAGCAACATTGATAGTGCATTCAAAATTAAGTTTGAAGGAAAACCAAACTCTTCCAAACTAGGAGAAAGTAGAACTATACCAGCACCATTTCCAAATTTGGAGCAAGCTCCATCAAATAGCAAGGTCCAAGGAGAACCTACCATATCAAGGCACTTTGATTTGTCCATCTTGTGTTATTTTCCATCAGCAAAACCAATGAAATTCTCATCATCTACATCAGCAAACAACACCTCATAGGAAGCATTGTTGGGATCTTCAATTAGGTGATACATATTCTTTTCACCATAAAGTTTGACAAGGTTGTCCTCAATGGGAATGGTGGCAAAAGACATATCCATCTGAACACTAACATCAACACTTACAACCCATTTTCTTGACAAAAGCTACCCCATTTGGGTGGCAATCAACAATTACAACATCAAGTTTCAAATTCTTACCCGGATAGGCTGCAAGTTGCACTACCAAACCCTTCACACAACCAACCACCGGTACTTCTCTTGAATCCATGGTAGTACACTTCCCATAGGCAGTTTTCACTTTGATATCTAACTCATTCATGACTTCTAGAGGCATGACATTACATGATGCACCGGAATCAAACATACAATTGTGAAGTAACCTATCTTTTATGAGAAAAGTTGTGAAGAATGGATCAACATTCAACTAGGAATCAACCAAAGATGTCCCCGAATATACCTTAGGTGTCTCTCCAAGAACTTTGAGTGCTGGTGGTGTTTCAAAGTCAACAATTATCTGAGGTGGAGTTTCAACAACATTTACATTTCTGCCTGGAGTAACCTTCTCTTCTTTCAATCCCAAGTACTCAAATGCTCTCTTCTTATGCTCAGGAATTCTAAGCAACTCAATGATTGAAACACTCACTTTAATTTGGCTCAATACTTGGGCTATGTCATAAGGGAAACTCTTTGGCAAAACAACATTGGAAGGGAGACAAGAAAATTCATCAGATGGCAAAGGATTCTTGGCAGGATGGGCATGATGAGGACTGTAATTTTTTCTTGGGACAGTAGAGCTTTTAGCAAGTGTTTCTTTCCTAGGAGCTTCTTTTGGATTGCTTGTGAGCAAGGGTGTTTTATGTTTGGCTTGAGACCCAAATTCCTTAACAACCTTGCTTCTAGTGTTATAGTCCTTCTCTTGAGCTACAACAACATTCATCAACAATTGTCTATCTTCTTCCGAAGGGATACCACCATCATACTTCTTAATCATCAAAGCTCTCAAGTATTTGAAGTCATTGTGAGGAATTTCAAAATCTTGCACTACATAAACTTCAAGATCATGAGGGGGAGAAAACTTGTACCTATTTGATGTAATCCCAAAGGATAGCAAAGTATTCCTAGCACTTATTACTTTAGTAGATGTTGCTCCTCCTTGTGATCTTAAAGAACAACCAAACCATGCAAATATCATCATCAGTTCCATCATCATTATTAGATTCACCTTCTTGCTAGTTCACTTCACATGGAGGATGGGTTAGAAAGACAGTCTATCACACCGGTCAATATCAGCAACCTCTTAAACAATAAAGAACCCTAACAGCTTAAGGGATTAGGAAACACTCTTCCTTCACGTGCTTGAGGATGTCTATTTGTAGATCCAACAGCCCCTTACCTTTGTCATCAAACCTTTGATCATTCCTATGGTGACTTCCAAATCTATCTTGTGTCTTCTTCCTAGGATGACCTTGTGAAGTCTATCCAATTCCCTTCTCGCTCTTGCCAACTTGTATGAGATCTCTTTGATAGCCCCGCCAAAGTTTTCACAACCTATTCTAAATCAACACCTCTACTAGCTTGAGGTTTTTCAGGTTTTATCAATTTTGCACCATCTCTCTTGAAAGGTTTCCTAATTACTTTGATATTGTTATCAATTTGAAGTGCCATGGAGAAATCTTGTCTTAGATTGGTTGTTTTATTGTCTCTTAGGTAATAGGCTGCCTTCTTATCAAATGCATCTACATATTTGATTAAACAAGATTCATCACAAGGCCTCGATTAACTATAATCCTTCTCAAATTTTTGTTAAACCTTGTGTTGAAGTCATGAACTGATTCGTTAGGGTTCTTCTTGATATTCTCAAACTCGGATAAAAGAAATCTAGGATCAGTCCTATCACCATATTGCAACCTAGATGCATTTTTCATTTCAGTCCATGAATCAATAGAATTATCGGTAGAGCCTTGTACCAATCCTAGCATCTTATTCTAGTGTATGAATAAATAACTTAATATACACATCTTCAAACTCTATCTCAAAATCTTCCATCATATTATCAAAAAGTTTGAGATGTTGATCACCAGTAATAACATTGTTACCCTAAAATTTTGGCAACCTATTTCTGACATCTTGTGGGACAACATTTGGGTAACCATCCATTCCTCTAAAATTTATAGGACCAAAGGTGTTAAAAAAAAATGGAGGTCTAGGCTGATCCATATTGTTTGGTGGAGGTGATCTTGGAGGTGAAACAAGCTGATGAGGAGTGCAATGTCTTTGGGGAATGGGAATGCAATCTTCAAAATAGATCTCTCTTAAGGGAACTCCTTCTTGATGATATCTAGCAAATTTAGAAAATACAGGAGAAGATTTAGGAGCACACCTTTAAAATGCACAAGAAGGTCCCTCACCTAATGGGGAATTCAAATTAGCAATAGGATTGTTTGAATCAAATTTACTTGAAGAAGAATTATAGTCCTCAATAACAGTGCTCACTTTAAAAATCAACAATAGGGATATCCTTTCTTACGGTCAAGTCTCGCAACAACCTTCCAATTTTGCAGATATGAGCAAAAATTATAAATGATAAAGGTAAGACAATTGGTATTTTCAAGATCAAATCAATATGGAGTCGCCACTAAGGAAATTCACCTTAGTTGTGCAAGAATGCACTAAAATAATTTTTCAAATGTTTGTTAGCACTGAAAAACATTGCAAAGCCTTATAAATCAGACCTTCTTCTTAAATCAATCAATCAAAATTCAACCAAAGTGTATAAACTTCTGGGAAATGAAAAAGGGTAGATAGAGCTTGAAAATTTTGCTTAAAATTTACAGATCGAAGCATAGAATGATATTTTAACAATTTAGCAGCTCAAATAATTGAATACGTAAATGCTCAAACTCTTCAAACACTTCAAAAACACCAAGAAATTGAAAGAATTCCCGGAAATGGCGTCACTCGTGTTGGTATCCAAATTTGTTCTCCTTTTCAGTCTGAGTAGCACCATAGATATGCCATAGAGCTTAAGGACATATTAGACCATGTTATATGTCTTTGGTAGCCTGGGGATATGGTCTAGTTGGCACTCAAGTTTGTGGAGAAATGGATAGCACTCCAATAGGACTTGATCTTGTCCTATTTGTTTTCGGTTGTGCCTTGCAACCAAGGTAAGAGGACCTATTTTGTAACCTTGTAATGGTGAAGGAGGTGAAGATGTCCTTTTCTTTGCTTGGAATTCTATGATGGAGACCTTCAAGAAAACATGATCAACACCCCAAATCTAAACTCTCACAATTTTTCACTTCTCAAAACATGGGTATGTTCTCAAAACAAGGCAAAGGTTACTAGAGACATTGGAAATCCTAATATGTTATGCATACTTTTACAAATGGATTTTTATCTTTTGTGGGTATAAAAATACAAATAAGGGATAGTACATGATAGGATCTTTGTTTTTAGATGATTTTTTAGTGGGGGATTGACAAGACAAACTAGGATAGATCAAATATTTGACAATCTATACAATACTTGAACAACTATAAGATGAAATGCCTAAAATAATTAGGATGTTCTTTCAACCAGAAGAGGTACAAATGGAAACCTGTGTTGCACTCTTCATACAATCTTTGAGAACTCACCACGAAGCTTGAAATAAGGAACTCAATTAAACACAAAAATCCATGATCAAACCATGCCTAAGGTACCCCCAAAGGCTTACAATAAATCTCTGCAGTCAAGGAAGGTAAAGTGATTTTAAATTTGTTTATCTCCTTATCAAATGAAGGCTCTTCTAAGTATGAGATTGCAAATTCCACTAAACTATCAACTAGAAATGGATGTCTTGTGTGATTTCTAAATAATTTCAATGCAAGATTGCAACAAGAACAACAAAATTTATTTGCAGACATTTTTTAAAATGATAACAAACATCATATTGCCCAAAGAAAAACATAGATTTAATTCAAAACTTGTTAGATTCAAAAGCAAGGGAGAGTTACATGAACAATCTTAGAGCTGTGTGATGGCTATACACTTGTACCCAACTCACATACATGAATTTCCAACACATGAGACATTAACCTAGTTTTTTGGTGGATTTCTCAGAAAATGAGCTTTCTCTCATAATTTTCTTGTAATTTTCAACTCCCTCCCTTTTTACTTTCTCCAAAATGCACTATATACCTTATGCCACATTGGATCCTTCCTTCCTAAGAAAATAATATGCCATGGGATCAAATTTGTTACAACAATTCTTCATGATTCAATGAAAATGACAACAAATAGAAAAACACTCGCAGGCTGCCAAGTGTGTGAAAAAGGATTAAATCATTACAAATATCTGGATCATTATCCATCCTGGAGGCATGTTTTTTATCATTGAGGCATGCAAACACCTTTGACTCATCATTTTTACCTTTTTACCTTTTCAAATTACCTCTGCAACTTTTAATTTTGTCATTTCATGTTTTTTCTCGGGCCTGAGAAAAAATTAAATAAAAAACACCATGGATCAAAGAATTAAGTCATGAAAATGATGCCAATGCTCTTGGAAGGCCAAGACAACACAAAATCATCTAAGATTTGATGAAATTTGATGGATAAATTGCAATTGCAAGCTTCCTAGAGCTCCCATGGCGGCCAAAACAAATGGATGCACAGTAACCGTTGATCTTATCCACCTTTTAATCCTAGCCCTCCACGTGGAAGATTAGATCCAAAAAATAAGCTTGATTTTACCTTTTTAATCTTTGGATAAGGCCGGACACGTGGAAAAAGATGATTGGATTGGGCCCATGTTAGTAAAATGCACTTTACGATCTTTTAAAATTTTGGAAAATTTTGCCACTTTTCCCCGCCTCTCTCCTGGGCCCGCCACGTGTCCAAAGGTGGGTCCTAGTGAAACCGCAGATCAATTCTACCAATTTTACCTTCTTTTGGAAAAAATATTTTTTTCCCAAAATCCCCAGACATCCATCTTCCCGATGCCATGTGGAGATCTCGATTCGTCGCGAGCTATGCCTCCTTTTCTTCCTTCATACTTCCCCGAAAATTTTAAAATTTTAAAACACACTGCACATGACCCATGCTCTTCTTCAAAAATAGCCATGTGTCCCCCATGGATTTTCTATGGAGGCACACTTCCCATTTACATTTTTAGCTTCTTTTGCCAAAAATGCAAAATTTCTCTTTTTCCCTCAAAGCTCCATGATCCCGCACAAGCCTCAAATTTACACCTTGTTGGGCTACGCACAAAATTTTGACTTTAAAACCTTTTGCCAAAAATGCAAAATTTCCAAAGTTACTTCGAGGTCCGAATCTCCACCTCTTCATACAAATTTCCCTCATAGTGGCAATGCGGCCCCTTTTTCCACTTTGAGATTTTTGCCTCCAAAGGCAAGAAACTTCAAAAACTCCCAAAACTCCGCTTCTCCATTTTTACATTTCTGGACATGTGTCAGATTTGGATTGGAGTATAGCCATTTTTCATTTTTCACCTTTTAGACAACAAAGGAAAAAATTCATAAAATTTTCCTTCGGCCCCTTCTCTCATTTTTTACATTTCTAGACATGTGTCCATTCCTAATTTGTTGCGGAGCTTTGGGCCAAAATTGGATTTTGAAAATTTTGCAAAATGAAATCAAAAATTCCTAAAGGAAGTCCGCCACCCACCAATCCCTAGCCAATCAAAACATGCCACGTAGGCACTTCTTGCAAAAGGCGGAGCCATGGAACCAAATTTGCCATTTTGCCAAAAATTCAAAAAATGATAAGTTAGAAACATTTTCGCCGCTCCCCGGCCAATAGGGACCTGCCACATTTCCATTACCTTCGATGATGAATTTTATGGGAAAATGACACCCGTATGACTGTTAAAACACCAAAAAAAAAATCAAAGGATGCCCTAGAATTCAAAATTTTCAGCAAGGATGGCAATTTTTTTATTTTAAATCAACTGAAGCATGATTTTCAAACATTTTCAACCTTGGGATTGGATTTTCAATTGCATACAATTAAGATTTGATCAATTTCAATTTTTTCGTGTGATCCGACAAAGGGAAAATGACACGGCCCGCAAATTTTGAAGAACTAGGGCACAAAAAGGGCAAACTTGGAAAATTCCTTCAAATTAGGGCAAAACAATAAGTTTATGGGCATTTCTGAAGCATTCAACGGAAGGGAGAAATTGCAGATCATCAATTTGAGAGATAAAACATTTCTCAGAAAAACTAGATGTGAAAAATTAGGGCACACTATGCAAGCTTAGGAATGACACCAACAAATCCATGACATAGAAAGGAGTAGTGAGCTTACAAGGTCCTACTTGTAATTCCAATATGATAATACCAATGCATGCATGAGTATTAGTGTCATAGAAAAGGGAAATAAGAGTAGATTGTTTAATTAGAATATGAAGGATACTTTGAGTTGAGATAGTAAGGATAGAGGACAAATATTTAATGCGAGAACCATTATCAATAATTACACACTTATTTTGAAGCGTTGAACTTGAAACATGATAGGAGAGGAGTAGAATTATTATGTGTCTCATGTAGGATGTACTCATCAATAAATGTAATACAATTGCTAATGTTATTAAAATATTCCATAAGATTGGGAAATGGGATGGGAGATTCATCAATTTTTATTTGAATAACACCCCACAGTGTGATCTTTAAAGTGCTAAGATAGTCAAGGGCCCTACATAAGATATCAAAGAGAGATATCTTGTCAGTTTTATTCTTTAATTTTTCAATGATATCATAATCTTATGATGAAGTAGCATGTTTGTAAAGTGGTGCACCAATAAGAGGAGGAAGAGAGGTAAGAATCCTCAAAAGCTACTTAATTCGATGAGTGGTGACAAAATTGACAATGGGATCGAAGATGCGCTTTTAAATCAAGGAATATGTTTAGTAATGATATAAATATACTCATCTTGGATGGCCTGTTTGGAGTAGACTTGCGTAGGGATGAAGAAAGAATAATTAGCCATAACCTCAAGGGAGGAAGAAGAGAAAGAGGGGATATGATGCACGATCATTGTTGCGAGCTTCACCAAATGATTTAATAAAAATTAAATATTATCAAAGGACTAATATCAAATAGATATAATAATAATAATGAATATCTATCATGTAATAGATAAGAAAGTTTAAGAAATAGTGTGATAAGAGTGACTTAGCTTGTATTCGAGGATATGGGCTGATTTTGGGTTGTAAATTTGAGTGGAACGAAATGGATTTTTATTGGTATATGTGTCATCTGGAAAAATAAAAAATGACACTCCTTTAAATATAACCTCCAAGAGAAAGACAGGACTTCCCAAGTGCTAGTTTCAAACTAGGTTCTAGTGTCTAAATTGGGCTCTATTATCCAAACTAGGTGTTATTGTCCGAGAAAATGCTCTACTTCGATCTTTTTAAGGTATGATAATTTCTTCTTCCTTTATTTCTTTATTACATACACTTCTTTTTAGGGTTCCTCTATTTCACCTAAGCATGTAACACAAACCTAGCTATTTACTGCACAAGGCTCAAGAAAATATTAGATGAAACAAATAATGCATATGCTTGAGTAAGACTTACCTTAGTGTTCACTCCAATATAATTTATCACTGAGCACTACACTACATTTCAAAATCTATGTAATTATTTTGTGTGTGTGTGTATGTGCGCGCATGCATGTGTGTGTGTGTGTGTGTTTGTGTGCATGTTTGTGTGTGTGTGTATGATAGAATTGTGTCCCTTGAATCTAGGTTTCCCTTATTCTAGTTGCACCAAGATAGCGGGACCCAACTAATTTTCCCCAAGATGAATGTCTAAGATGGAATTTAGAAATAACCCTCCTATGCATTGAATAATGGAGCCAAAATTAAATCCTTGAATGTTTCTCTTTTCCCAAGTAGTAGATAGGAAGTAATAGACCCAAAATTCCTATACCTCCCAATAATAGTGAGTAATTCATGTATGTATGTATGTATATATATATATATATATATATATTGCGATGAAATTCTAACAAGATATATATATATATATATATATATATATATATCTTGTTAGAATTTCATCAATAATTTAAAAAGGCCGACCCAAAGTTATAGGTAGTAATTTTTAAAAGATAACAAGTGATGTGGAATTTCACATTTTAGAAAAGGATGGAAGCACCCAAAGTGTACAATAGTGCATGAGTGATATTGTTTGAGATTCTCGGATGATATAATGGAAAATATAGATTTTAGTTTCATGTTTTGACCGTCCAAAAGTAAAATGTTCATTCAAAAAAATAAATAATAGAAGTATGAAAAGGATAAAGAAATGTAAAAGAAAAAAATCGTTGGTAATGCCTAGTTTATTTTCTTAGGAATCATTCATATAATTACATACCTAGAGGTATGATGTGAATAAGTACGTGCGTGATTTTGTGTTTATAATTTTCTTACAAAATATTTCTTTATCTCTATGTTTATTCAACAAATTATGTATAACTTTGTTGTACCTTGTATGTTCTTAGAGAAATCCTTCCATAATGGGACATTTATTTTGCATATTCACTATTTGCTTCATGATCATGATAATATTGGTAAGCATCTGTTGGTTTTCATCCCTCATAAAAAAATTATGCAAGGACTAGTTCATAATCATTTAACAATTTTATAAATGGCTCTATATCTTGAATCGTGCCCTCTCTGTTTTTTTCTAGCTTTGTTTCCCATAATTTTTACACGTACAAAATTTTGAATAGTTCATTCTTCCAATCTTATAAAACTGATCCAAATTATTTTTATAATTTGGTGGAACATAAACTAACAATGTCCTTTAATGTGTTATGCAAACACATTCATAAAAAAATAACTAAACTAGCATAATCAATGAACTATTTTACATAAATAAAAATTAATTGTATTGAAAAATATATATAATTGTAAAAATAAAATAACTTTATTAAACATGTTTACAATGTGGAAAAACTCTATAGGACATATTTATGTTTAATCTCTTTTCAATTGAGAATGGATGTGGAATGGGAGAACTCTCAGTAGGATAGATGTATGCCTTGAAATTATCTATAAATGAATATATATATTTGAATTGGAAAACTCTATATGAGATATTAAGCCTCAAAAAATTTAAACTTTATACATGAAACTTATGTCTACAAAAACATTTAACTTGAAAACTTTTGTTTCATTCAAAACCATATTATTTATAGTGAAACAATGGGGAAGATGGATGGTTGTTATGAATAGTATATTAAATATTCCAAATGGAAGTCGAAACATCATTATTCATGGAAATGTCCTCCACCCACATTTGAGGTGAATTTGAATGGGAAAAATATGGAAAATTATGAAAATGAAATTATTATATTGTTATTTTTGTATGTGTTCATTTTAATGGTCATATATCCTAGCCTATTTACCATATTGGTTAATTGCAAGATCCAATGAAAAGACATCATATTGAACTTCAAAATAGAAGCTACAAAAATAGAAAACACTATCATCATACTATATGAATCACATAAGTTATTTGAATACCCATAAAAAAATAAAATGTCAATTTTTTTCAAAATATGTTAAAATAGAATTCAGGATTTGTAAAATTAGACCTTTTTGAAATCATGTTATAATTATTGATATGGATTGTTCTGGTCTAAATATATTTTCAAATAATTAACTGATAAAAATAGATATCAGTAATTTCTAAAAATAGATTTTATAATCCTTCTTTGAATGTTGACATGGGTGAAAGTTTCTCTCATATCTCATCCATATCAATTGTTCAAAGTTAGGGATGTTGCGTACCACACTAACAACTATAGAATTAAAGGTCAAATTTGGATGGTCAAACTTTATTATAATAATACTACCAAATTAAGTGAATTTATTATCTATGTAAAATAATTATTGTGTTATAAACTATATATTCTTAATGTATGATATTAATGTACTTGAAGGATATAAGGAGGTGACTTAGAAACCCTTCAAGATAAAATGTTGGCTATGTGCTATAAGGATCGATTTTTCCTAGGAAAGTAAGAAATTCATGCAAAGACAAATAAGAAAATTGCTTTAGGAACCTCAAGGCATCATTTGAAGATAGTTGGCATGTACTTGGACTACTCTTGGAGTTTTTGAAATATGACTCCCAATTTGTAGTGATGCAACACTAATATTTTTATGCATCATTTTGATTGATAATAGTGTGGTATCTTGGGCCAATATTTATTTGGTTTCACTACTCACTACTTTGTGCAATCCTTGAACCAAATTAAGAATATAGTGAAAGTAAATATTTATGTGAATTATGTAGATGTTGATACTCATTTTCTATGAAAAACTTATGGGAATCGGGAAATAACACATATCTAGAAACACAAGAGACCAATATATGTGTGATTGATAAATTTGGTTCAGAATGTACGGAAGAAATATATTCTCTTTATTAATCTGTTGCTAAAATTTTACAATGAAAGGAAGGTTAATATATAGTCATACAAATAGGAAAACCGCTTTCTACAAAATAGGAATTCATCTAAAGAACTTACTCATTTAAATTTTACAGTGTAACAATATAACCATGAACTATTAAAATATATTGTTTATAACAATATATTTAATTAACTAACTAATAATTGTTTACCACACCGTAATTTACTATCTTGTAAATACCCATATAAATACTAAGTTCCTAACAGACTTTGTGTCACCTTTTCTAGAGACCCTACCAATATGAAGCCATGTAAATGAGATAAATAGTATCATTGGAGTGTTTTACCTCCAACCATGAGCCTGCAAATCCCCACACACCTATCGCAATCGAGAGTGGTCCTACCCTTCATGAGAGGGAAGATGTGAGTAACCAATATGCTAAGAGAGAATTCCATATGTAGTATAGTCACCAATGAAGGGGTAGGATGATGAATACTGTAGGATTAAAATACATCCTTGAAAATAATAATAAGTAATGAATATACTCTTGGCCAATAGTATTAGGATAAAATAAGGTAATCCCCTACTAAATATGACAATGAACTAGGGCATGATAACTCTTGCTCAAATATACATGAGGGAATAATTTAATCCACTCCTACCCATAGTTTTTGTCATATGTCATCCATTATATTTAGTTATATAACCCTCTCATACATGTTACACCCTAGTTCATGTAACATATCAGGTCATGAAACCATCCCAATGACTAATCATGAGGGTATACTCACCCATTGTTTACCCCATACCCCTAGCATACGTTAAATGAAAAATTTACATTTGGAAAACCCACCCATCCATACGAGATCATATCCAATCTCAATACACATCTCTCTAAGTACTCCCATTAAAAATTACATCAGTTGACCTCTAATTCACACTCATGTGATGGTCAAACAATGATGAAAACTAAAGAAATTAATAAAGTAATCAGTAACCTTTGAGTATGTCCTACACCATTTTAAAACATTTCCATTAAACGGATCCTAACCTTATTTGGCTAAAAAATCACAAGGGAACTATATCATCTCATAAATAGTCTTATAACACGTATTGTAGTTTTATGTGTTTCAATTACACTAAGGATAGTTCATTATCTTGACATAGTTAGAACATGGTCCATCTCCATTTTTAGTTTACAATTTTGAGTTTCTAACTCATACTCATTTTTATCCTTAAGTGATGATTTTCATGTTTATCAAGCAGTTTCCTAAAAATTTGGTTTATTAGTTTGATGAAACAAAACAAACACATTCCATGATTAAATTTTACCAAACCAAGAAAATTATCTAAGTAATAATGCCACTAATAAGTTTCACATACCATTAATGAGTTTCATGATTACAAGGAATCTAAAAGGGGTTTTCTCACTTAGTGATATTCGACCTAGGAGTAGCACTCTAGTAATAACAACTTCATAATTTTCCCATACCAATAACGAGAATCACAATTACCAAAATCGTAAACCCAATTTACTAAGCTCACCCTCATACAATTCCATCACTCATGTCATGTCCAATATATTTCACCATTTTAAAGATCCAAAAAATCATTTCCTTCATATATTAAGCTCATTAGATTTTCTCCATATAAAATCTAGAAAATCCTACCATATACATGGTCATATCTAAAAAAAAGGATTCATTTTCTTCCAAGATCATAATCAATATAAAATTAATTACTTTCCTATAGCTATTTATTTCACCAAAACATAACTTAATTATACTATTCATCCTTGAGAGTTAGGTTCGATCCTAGAACCTTTGGGTTATAAAATTCCATCAAATCAAATATAATTCATATATATTTCCATTTTATATTTATCCAATTTCCATCCTGTAATTTTTTAATTCCTTTTCGTAGTTATCATTTCCACAAAATCAATTCAAATTAAAAAAATTCTCTTCCATATTCATAAATTCATTTTAGTATAGTTTTATCCCTATGAGCCAAGTTCCGATCCTCACACATGTGGGTTTTCAATTGCACCAATTCATAATGGATTCTCATTCATATTTCTATAATTCTCATCATGGTATAATTAAGAGGTGATCATCATTATTATAAGGATTATCGAATTGTAATTTCTCATCATATGTATATACCTCATTTCGTAACTATATGGTTCCAATATCATATATAATTTTTATCCTCATATCTTTACATTACTCATAACATTTTTCATATGTTTTTGTATCCCTTAACCTTTATTATTCTCTTAATAATATTTATAAGAGTCATAAGTAACATGTTCTTGGATTATAGGATAATCAAACTCCTTGTTAACCATAGACTATAAAATAATATCAGTTTGACCCATAGTATGATTTCCCATTATCCTAACATGGTTTCACTTTCTACTTACAATATTTTATGGTAAAATCATTCGATTCACTTAATCATCAAAACCCCTTTATCATTATGGTTACTAGTTTTTTATTTATGTGTGTCATAAGAATGTTCCTTGTTCCCGTAAATAGAGTTTTCTCATAAAACTAACATGTGATTGTTTTTATATTTTATATTATAGTTCTATAAGAGTGAAACTTTCTTGTTAAATATAAAAAAATTAATGCATCCTTCGTATTCATCAACTAACAACATTCTAATGGATAAATATAGTCTTATGGTTTAGTAAGTCAATAACCTATAAGATCCACTTTAGTTTATGATCACACACACACACACACACACACACACACACACACACACACACACACACACACACACACACACACACACACACACACACACACACACACACACACACACACACACACACACACACACAGTATATATATATATATATTTATTTATTTATTTATTTATTAATTTTTATTAATTTCCTATATGAAAATTTGTATGATATTTTCAAGATTCACATGAACAAGGACACACACACATAGCTTCTCTAAGATTCCCTATCATTCCTCATTTATAAGACAATTTAGTTTGCATAACTTCTATATAAATTATTTAGGTTTCTTGAAGTCCACTAGTTCCTTCTTTCACTTGCCTAAGCACTAATATTATTTCCCATTATACTTAGACAAGGTTACACATTTCATCTCATAGTTCAATATGAAATAATTTCATTAAGGTTCTTCAAAACGTAAAGATTTTACATTTAAATTGAAGTATAATTGATCTCATATAGTCTAGTTCATGATCTTATAACATTCTAATTCTAATTCTAATTTTTGTTAGCTTATATAGACTATGACTATGGACAAGTGTTTGTATTTTGAATCGACATGATTCAAACTATGTTTACTTATATTCTATTTTAATAATTTGATCATTGTTCCCAAATACTCGGTTGAATAAGATAGTGAACGAGTTGGTCTATATATAGGGATAAAATATATAACACGGAAATGAATTTGGTCTCTCATTTTACCCTAACCTTGTTTCTTTGTGCATGGAATAATTCTAGAACCATTTTCTCTCTAGTTATCCCTAACTCCGGTCTCGCCCCGACACGAAGTATAAGATTGGTATCAAATCCACATATTTAAAATATTTTGTAGTTTGCCCTCGCTAATATTCCCATCTTTTATGGCTTTCCAATGATCATAGAACAACTCTTGTTACCCGAGTAGATAATATTTATTCCCTCCGTCTCATGCCGCATTATCTTAAATTCGGTTCATCTAGACTAATTTTGTATTTCCCGTATCTATTATCTTCATTTTCTTATGTTTTTATTGGCTCCTAGATGTCATAATTAATGGTGTTAAGTAGTCTTGATCCTGTGATTATTTCAATTTTTTGTTTCCCTCCTTTTTATCTACCTTATCCGATAGGCATTTATATTTGTGGTCATTTCCTTTTTGGCCATTGAAGGAATTTACTTCCTTTTGGGAGTCAATTTGAGTTGTCCACTTTTTCCACATGACACATGGCATCTTTCTGGCCCTCATTTTTGTTTTTTTGGCATGCGTAGTGAAGGTCCTGCACTAGCTGCAGCTAATATTTCGATCGGGTCTAGTTTTGGTCATGCCATGGTCAAATATATATCAACAGTCTAGGAGGGGACAAGTGGCAGATTCTCGCCACCCATTTTTGATATGAACTCGACAAATGTGAGAGCCCAGGATGAGGAATATTTAATATAGTTTCGGGTCTATTTTTTGTGTGTCATGTTATATGGGTGACATGTGGTGTTTTATTTGTGGCCTCACGGATATATTGCACTAAAAAGGTCAACATTTTTAAATAAATGAGGAGATATATAATTAGCTCAACAAAAATAATGTAAAGAGAAGAATAAATATATATATATAGCAACATAATAGAGATAACATCAATAGATCAAGAGAGAATACAAATAAGGAAGAGGAGAGATATATACCGTAACATATAAAACAAAAGACAATAATATAGAAAGGGAATATAGAAAATAGAAGCTACGCATAGCAACACAAAATAGAAGGAAGCATATAGAGTAGTAGTTTGATTTGAACAAATTTTCGTAAGAAAAAGAAACAAGAATCAAGACACAAGAAGAGAAACAAATGAAAAGATAGAGAAGCAACTCAGAGAGTGTATGAATTTTTAGAATTAATATAATATATTTAGTTTGTGTGTGTTTCTTATTGTTCTAGTTATATCTTCCTTATGTTGGTTGAAGTTGGTACCAAATTTTTCCAACACTTTGGTATCGAGTGAAAGATTGTCAAACCGTTAAGTTCTTGTTTTTGGGTTGAGTTGTAATGGCTTCTACAAGTAGTAACTCATGGTAACAACCCACAATATTTCATGGGAAGAACTATGACATCTGGTGTATTACAATGAATAATTTTTTCTCTTCTCAAGAGTTATAGGAACTATTTAAAGGAGGCTATACAGAGGTAGTAGACAAGGATTCATTTAATGCATTGACACAAGCTCAAGTAGAATGCATTGAAGGAAAATAGAAGAAAGGATGCAAAGTCTTTAATCTATATCCAAAATTAGTTCACGATTCGAGTTTTCCCAAGGATGACAGTAACTATAAACTCTAAACAAGCATAGGAAACCTTGTAAAAAAACAATAAAGGAAATGAAAAGGTGAAAAAAGTGAGATTGTAGATGTTGAGGAGATATTTTGAGACTCTTCTCATGAAATAATCAGAATCAGTAAATGATTTTTTCATAAGAACAATGACCATAGTCAATAAAATGAGGACTAATGGAGATGTGGTTGAATATCATAAGATCATAGAGAAGGTATTGAGGAGCCTTCCAACCAGATTTTATCCAATTGTGGTTGCAATAGAGGATTCTAAGGACTTGAGACAAATGACAGTTGATGAGTTGATGGGTTCTTTGCAAACCCATGAACAAAGGATGAGTAGGTCAGCCAGCTCCTCCCATGAACAAGCCTTCAAGACAAATACAAATTTTAAAGGTAGGGGAAGAGGATCCTATAATAAAGGAAGAGGAATATTTAGTAACCAACAAGAAGGCGAAGACATAATCAACAAGAACCACTAGAAAGAAGAGGTAGAGGAAGGAGCAACAACACTTCTAGAGGTGGTTCTTCACAAAGGTATGATAAATCAAATGTGCAATGTTATTATTGTATGAAGTATGATAATTATGCAAGTGAATGTCTAAATAAAGAATATGATTTGAGAAATCAAATTATAATGCAAGCTTCTCTAATGTAAAATAACTTCAACTAGAAAAGAATGAAAAGGGTGGAACTTTCTTTCTAACTTGCAATGTAGTTGAGTAAGGAAGAAAGCAAATATGGTATTTGGATAGTTCTTGCAGCAACCATATGTGTTGAAATAAGGATATGTTCAATAATATAGATGAAGTAATCAGATCTGAAGTGAAGATGGGAACAAAAATAAAGTACATGTGATGGGTAAACACATTATATCCATTCTCACCAAGAAAGGAAACAAGAAACATATACATAATGTTTTCTTTGTCCCAAGATTGAAGTATAATCTTCTTAGTATTGGACAAATTTTCTAAAAAGGATATAAGGTGAGGTTTTAAAATGGAGGATGTAGTTTTTATGATAAAAATGGAAGCAATAATTTGATTACAGTAGTACCGATGACACAAAATAAAAATTTTCCCTTGAGGATGTAAATTGTAGTAACAGGAACAATAGTGTTCAAAACAATAGTCATTGATCAATATACTCTTTTTCATCTCAAGTATGGACATATGAGTTTTGGTGAATTGAATGTTCTCTATAATATGAATGTGGTTAGAGGAATGCCTCCTATTCAACAACCAGAAAAGGATTGTGAGGCATACATATTAGAGAAGTAACATAGAAATTATTTTCCCTCAGGTAAATCTTGGAGATAAAGCTCACCTCTTGAGCTGATACATTTAGATTTGTGTGGTCCCATGAAATATCCCTGCTTACCCAAGAAATGTTATTTCATGAATTTTATAGATGACTTTAGCGGATGAAATTTTTTTATTTCTTAAAAAATAAATCAAATGCATTTGAAGTATTTAAACAATTCAAGGCCATGGTTAAGAAGCACAATGGCCATTATATAAAGACATTGAGAAATTCTAGAGGGAGAGAATATATATCAATTGAGTTTTAAAACTTATGTAAGGAGTGCGTGATCAAGAAATAATTCATAAAAAGGTATACACCTCAGCAAAATGGTGTAGAAGAGAGAAATAACATAACCATTCAAGAAATTGCAAGAAGCATGATGAAAGCTAGAGGATTACCTAATGAGTTACGGGAAGAAGCAATTGGGAAAAGTAGTCTATTTGTTGAATAGATTTCCTACAAAGAGTGTGAGGAACATGATACCTTAATAAGCATGGAGTGGAAGAAAACCAAATGTTGAACATTTGATATTTTTTTATGTGTGGCATGCATATGCACATGTTCCCAAGAAAAGAAGATCAAAATGGGATAAAAAAAGGAGAGAAGTGCATTTTTATTGGATATAGTGAGCATCAAAAGATTACAAATTGTATAATCTAGTTACAAAGGAAGCTAAAATCAATAGGTATGTTCAATTCATTGAGGAATAATCTTGAGAAGATGTACAAGATGTGGAGAAACCACAAGAAAAATTAAATTCATCCATCATTGATGTTGAACCAACGAGATGGCAGAATAAAAACACACCAAGTTGGACACCCATTTGACAAAGTGGTGAATCTTCAAATTGAAGAATCTAATAAATCATGCAAGGACCAGAAAATGTAGCATCTTTATCATCATCAGACTCATTCCAAAAGAAAGGAAGAATGAAGAGTGTTCAGGGAATTTACGAGGATTCAAGATATGAAGAAAATGAAGATGAAATTATTATTTTTTCTTTATTTTGGGAGTTGATCCTATTTATTGTAAATAATCTATTAAGGATCATAAATGGTGTGAATAAATGGATGAATAAATGCATGATATAGAAAATAATAAAACATGGGAGTTAGTATATCTTCTAGCAGAAAGGAAGTCATTGGATTTAAGTGGGTTTATAAAACCAAGACTACTCCCAAAGGAAAAATTTAAATACATAAGGCAAGGTTAGTTTTCAAAGGCTACAAACATAGCCCTATACATGTTTATAATGAGACATTTTCTCCAGTAGTAAGGCTCGAACTTTTGAGAACAATTATTTCCATAGTTGCTCAACACAAGTGGAGATTCCATCAAATGGATGTTAAATCAGATTTTCTAAATGGATTGTTAGATGAAAAAGTGTATGTGGGACAACAACCAAGTTATGAGATCCAGGGCATGAAAGAAATGTATACAAGCTCAAGAAATATTTGTATGGACTCAAACAAGAACCAAGATCTTGGTACAGTAGGATAAATTCATATATGATAAGCAATTTATTAAGAAAAAGCAACATTTAGCCCACACTCTACATCAAATAAAACAGCAGTTAGATTTTAATTATTTTTTTGTATGTAGATGATCTATTTTTTACTATAAATGCAAGCAAAGCAAGAGATTAATTTAAATCAACCATGAAGAAGGAATTTGAGATGAGTGATTTGGGACTATTGAAGTATTTTCTTGGCATTGAGGTCAAGAAAATAGAGCAGGAATATTTTATCTCAATCAAATTATGCAAAATAAATCTTGAAAAGATTCAGAATGTTGAACGAAGTAAACCAACATCTACACCAATAGAATTATGTCCGAAATTGACAAAAGATGATTACAGTAGCAATGTGGATCCTTCTAGGTACAAAAGCATGGTAGGAATTTTTATGTATTTAATTGCAACTAGACCAAATATAATGTATGCATTTGGTTTAATTTCTAGATTCATAGAGACTCTAAAGGAGACACACTAGTAATCAAGAAAGTGTATTTTGAGGTATGTGAATGGTACAAGGAATTTCATAATTATATATGTTGATGATGATGATTTTTAGTTACTTGGATACACAGATAGTGATTGGGAAGGTAGATTTGATGATAGAAAGATCACATCTGGATATGTGTTCAATGTTGGATCATGATCCATTTCATGGGCTTCAAATAAATAGTCATTTGTTTCATTTTCTACTACATAAGCAGAGTATATTGCAGAAAATTAAACCACTTGTTAGATGATTTGGTTAATAAGAATCCTCTCATATTTTCTTGAATATAAATAAGGAGGTTCTCTTATTTTTAAAAATATGTCTTCAATTGTATTGTCTAAAAATCTAGTCTTTTATGGCAGAAGTAAGCATATACTAATCAAATATCACTTCATTTGTGAACTGGTTGAGAAAGGAGAAATAAAACTCAAGTTTTGCAAGTCATAGCAATTGCTAGCTGACATTTTTACCAAACCTCTATCAAAAGAAAGGTTTGAGTGTTTGAGGGTAAGTTTGGGCATTGTGGATGTAAGTGGCTTTAAAATCAATCCTTGATTTGATTTTGTTTGGCTCAAGATTGGGTGGGAGTTTCAAAATTAATGGTGTTAGGTAATGTTGAGCTCCACAAGTATTTCAATTTTTGGTTCCCTCCTTTCTATCTACCTTACCCGATAGACATTTATATTTGTGGTCATTTCCTTTTTGGTCATTGAAGGAATTTACTTCCCTTTGGGCATCAATTTGAATTTCTTGCTTTTTCCGAGCCACGTGGCATATTTTTGTCCCTCATCTTTATTTTTAGGCATGCCAGATGTGAAGGTCCTGCACTAGTCATGTAGCTAATATTGTTGTCGGGTCTGATTTTGGTCATGACAACATCAAAGGTTTATCAATAGTCCCATGAGGGGATACGTGGTAGCATTCCGCCACCCACTTGTGAGATGAACTCCGGCAAACGTAAGATCCCCAGAATGAGGTGGATTTAATATAGTTTCAGGTATGTTTTGTTGTGTCGTGTTATATGGGTAACACATGGAATTTTATTTATGGCCTCACATATCTATTACATTAAAAATGTCAATTCCTTTGAAGACACATGGATCTATATAATTAGCTCGACAAAAATAATGTAAAGAGGAGAAGAAATATATGCAAAGCACCATAATAGAGAGAGCATTAATAGCTCGAGAGAGAATATAGAGAATTACGAGAAGAGATATATGTTGTAGCATATAAAAAAAAGGAGAATAATATAGAAAGGGAATATAGAAAATAGAAGATACGTGTTTGCAGCAAAAAACAAAAGGAAGAATATAGAGCACTAGTTTGATTTGAACAAATTTTTGTAAGAAAAATAAACAGGAGCAAGAAAGAAGAAGAAAAACAAAAAAAAGATAGAGTAGCATCTCTAAGAGTGTATGAAGTTTTTCAAATTAATATAATATATTTAGTGTGTGTGTATTTGTCTTATTGTTCTAGTTGTATCTTCCCTGTGTTGGTTGTAGTTGGCACCAAATTTTTCAAACACTTGATACAATCTCCCCATCCCCTTCTTTTTTATCCCCCTTCGCTTTGATTAAACATTTTCCTATTAAATATAAAAAAATAAGTGGTCGCGTGAATATTCATTCAATAAAGTTAGAAAAATGAATGAAATAGATATCATGGCTAAAAATATCCACTTTAACTCTCTACTAACTTCCTATTTCTAGGAAATCCATTCAACAAGATACAAATAACTTAACATATTCATAAAAATAATATCATCAACTCTTGTTATGATCCCTATCACTTTGACTCGTTATTATTAGGTATGTGGCATGGATATAAGTATAATCAATCAATTGATGACTATATCTATCCATGTGAACAATTCTATAGTTTAGTGAGAGTCTCCATTAAATCACAGTTGGGATTCTTAATTAGTCATACATTCACAATGTAAATGAGGTAAGAGTTATTTAAAAATTGTATTTTATCAAAATATAAGTGAAGTTAAACCCAGAGACATATGACGTTATTTGAGTACCTATATTAGATACACACTCATGTTGAAGCATATAACTAGTAATTCTAAAAGAGTTGTTTATGTGGTATGTTTTACATGTTTATGACATATATGAGAGTTGAAGTAACATGTTTTGAATATATGAAAAGGTATATGTATACGATGTATAATTTGGTGAATCTTGGAAAACATACGAACCACATGAAATTTTTATAGGATACCATGGATATATTCATTTGTGTATGAAGGTATTCTATTTAAATGTAACTAGTTGTACATTCTTAGAAGATTGATATGGTTGAATTTAGGTAAAAAAGAATCATAATATTTGAGAGTTAGGGTGTTATGGTTTGGATAAGATTTTATTGTGGCTAGAAAAAAGTTACTTTTAGCTACGAATGTGTGTTTGTGTAAGTTCTAGCAAGAGTGCAAGGTATGTAAGTTGGCTAAGGGGAGATATCATAGTACAAGGTTGTATCAGATTTTTCCCATTCCAAAGAATCATTGAGAATATATTATTATAGAATTTGATTTTTATTTTAGTAGGACATATAGAAGATTTGATTACATCTATGTTTATATTGATAGATTCACTAAGATGCTGAAAAAAAAAAAAATACTTATAGGAGGAATAGTGGTGGTGAAAAAATATCACAAATTTTTTCTTCAAAGAGATTGTGAGACTACATATTTTTACACATAATATGTGTCTAAAGATATACTAAGTTTTTTTGGCAATTTTTCATGACATTTTGGAAAAAATGAATAGGAATTTATAATTCGGTTCAATGTGTGACTTGTAAAGTGATTGATAGACGAGTTAGTGAACAAAAGTATTGTAGGGTTGTTAAGAGAGTTAGTTGAAGATAAGAAAGAAACATGGGACTTGGCTATTGTAAAGAATATTTTATTTATAATAATGTGGTTCATATAAGCACACTGAAGAAACCATTCAACATTATGTATGGAAATAACCTACAAGGAGTGGTAAAGCTAAGATATTTAATGTGTAAAGAAGGAAGACATGTTTAAGTAGAAACAGATTTGTGGATTATATGAATGAAGTGCACCAACAAGTGTCTAATAATTTAAATAAGATGAGTGTTAAATATAAGTAGCATGCATATGAGAAGAGAAGAGAAGTGTAATACTAGGTAGGATTTATAGTCTTAACCCATTTACACAAATAAATGTTTCTTAAGGGAAATATACTATGCTCAAATGCAATAAAATTGGACAAGAAAGTTCACATAGAATTCATATGAGATCAAGTTTTTTAATGAATTGATATGTAAAATATATTTAATATGGTGGATCTATACACATAACATGCATTATAGGGATTTATTAAAGGTTAGTGATGGTTATATCTATCCATGCAACTAATTCCATAGTTTAGTGAGAGTCATCATTAATTCATTGTTGGGATTCTTAATTGGTCATACATTCATGATGCAATTGAGGTAAGATTTATTTAATTATAATTGTGTTACTCTACTTAACTAATCACTCACACGTGATCACATTTCTCGACCATATTGGATTATAGCATTGAGGCATTCACATATGGGATTCATCACAATCACATGGTTATGAAATGTGTACCAATATAGGATCATTATCTTTGACCAATCATGTGGCTTTCGAGTCACAAAATGTATCTCAGTTTAAGGCTTGATGTTAAGAGAAACATCTTACACACAAGGAAGACATGTGGTGGAATCATGCATATCTAGGGTATCAAGTTCTCTTTGGGTCAAAAAAATATTTAGAGGATTTGTTTAATGATGTGCCTCCAGATTCTCTTAGGGTCATAAGATCATAATGACATGGTTTGATAAGGTTCGCAAGGTTCTAAGATGATAGTCCAACCAATGATGTCCATATGGTTTCTCACGAGAGTTCACATTCATGGTTAATAGATCTCCTTAGAGTACCTATTAATTTTGAACTCTTGGATTCCCTTATCTTTTCACAAGCTTGGGAAACATGATAAGCTCATCTCAATTTATGAATAAGGAATCTCAAATCATAAGATAATAGTATAACCCATCTTAGATCATATATAATCTAGGCTTGGTTCACAATGCAAAACATCCATGTTGTCTTAGTGAGCTCGATTTGTATTTCAAAGCATTGGGAATAATCGCACATGCATAAAATAAAATACTAAGCAAGTCTATAAGTGAAAAACCACTTCTTCACTAATGTAGATTCATGAATATTTATATTCCCACCTACGATTGACTTGAGATGGGAGGTGGTAAAAATATAGGGAACCTTAAAATTCATGCTCAAGTTAAAGAGGTTACCATGAGTGTGGGACTTGTAGAATAAAATATAAACTTAGATGCACAAGACTAACTAGGAGCAAATAAGCCAAGTCACCCCTACAACAAAATACCCTTTTAATGCAAGCTATAATTAATTATCTTTTGATAATAATATCCATTTATTCTTATTCTTTGTTACTCTTATCTTATTCAATTAGAACAAATTATCATATCCAATTAATTAATGTGAATTCATAGCACAAGAAATTCATTTTCATTAAAAGAAAATGTGCTTCCTAACTAATCCCACATTGTGACGCTTTCCTTCTCGCCAAAATGAGAATGTTTAACTATATTTTATCTTGTGACAATACGACCAATCTATCCCATCATATAAAGAAACACACAAAACACATTTGAATCATAAGAAGGGAATTTAGGATCTCAACTTATTGTTTAACAATGTTTCTTATCCTTTGAAGTATACATGGTAATTCTTTCTATATGTACTCATTTTTTCATATTTTTACCTCTCTCTCCTATGATACCCTTTCTCATTCTAGATAATATCTGCAAACAAGTAGAAAATAATACTCATTGTATTATCAATTCAAATAATCAAATCTATAGTAATGATATGTAAGAAACATATATGTATAAATAGTAATGATAAACTATAGATTATAATCCCAAAAATTTAATAGGAATTGATCATCACCTACTACAACTTAATCAATAACAATAATTGTTTTATTCCCAAAAAAATTTCATAATTTTAACTAAAGAAAACCATAGTAGTATATAAAGAATTGTAATAGTGTGGCAGTAACTACCCAATCATAAGATAATATACAAATTAATAATGTGAAAATATGGGATGTGACATTGTTTCCCTCATCTTCCTAAAATGTATAGATATTTCATGTATTTTCTAATACCCATCATATTATAAATTTAATATATGAAAAATCAACATTAAAATATGAATTTGAGATTATAAGGAAATAACTAATTTGGAAGAAGATGAACAAGATGAGGAATAATTGGAATGCGATGTAGTAATGAAACTAAAAGAAAAGTACCAAAAATGCAAGATGGAGTATGAGAGAGATGGAATGTGTTGAGTAATTTCAAATGAGAATGGGTGGGAAGTTGATGGGAAGAAGATCCTTTCTGTGGATGCGAGATGGGAGACAGACTCCTCCAATGACAGGTGATGACGGTCCCTTACTAGTAAATTCTAGACAAAATGGGTCCCCTAAGGCACCCTTCACGTGGGTGAGAATTTTTAAGTTTGAGAATGATCAAGGAGTATCATTTGTCCCTCAACCCAAGATGAAAAATTCAGCTATGTTTCTAAATATCCCTGAGAGTATATTGGACAAAACTATTGGTAAGAAGGAGAATGACTTGATTAGAAAACTCATTGGAGGATGCCAAAATATATATTTAAGCGAGGAGAGGTATCTCCAGAGATGGAAAATGAGAGGGGATTTAGAAGTTTCTTCCCTTCTAAATGGATTCTTTCTATTCAACTTCAACAACTCATAAGATACCCAAAGGGTTTTGAATGAGGGTCCATGGTATCTAGTCCATATGGGTTTTTTCCTAAGGAAATGGTCTCCCTTGTTCAACCCTAAAAGGAAAACATCAACCATTTCCCTGTTTAGGTGTGCCTCTCTGGTTTACCCATGGAAATGTGGGACATTGATGTCATTAAAAGGATCACTTGTATCCTAGGTACCTTTCTCTCAATGGATAATGCTACCCTGAACAAAACCATGTCGGTTTGTGCCAAGTTATATATTTATTGTCTCATGGGAACATCAGTAGCTAAAACTATTGTCCTTAAATCCAAGCTAAGAAAATGGATACAGAATATTGAATTCAAAAGTTGTGATAGAAGTGCAATAAATTTCATGGTTGGGGCCATACTAAACAGAATTGCAATTTGAAAGCCTTAATGGCTTATAAAGAAGTATGTAACTCTAATAGAAACACAAATAAAGGTAAGGGTTTTATTCTCCTAATCAAAACTCTAAGATATCCAGACATATTTTCTCAAACAAAGGGATTTTTATCAATGAAAATGCAGGAATGGAGAAACCTTTTGTTCATCCTAACAATAGTAGGAAGGAAGGAGAAAATCAATCTAACATCTCACCGTTTTTATTGGAACAAAAATCTAGGAAAACATTGTGACTATACATGAGACCCTCCATTCTATGAAGATAAATAAGAAAGAAACCATGGTGATCAAACTTGACATGGAGAAGGCCTATGACAGAGTGTCTTGGAACTTCCTTCATAAAGTTATGGAAAGATTTGGTTTCAGCCATGATTTTTGCAACATGATTCAAAGTTGCATATCTCTTGCTATATTCTCGAGTCCTTGTTAATGGAAATCCTTGTGGTTTTTTATCATCTCAAGGGGTTTGAGACAGGGAAACCCCATTTCACCCTTTATATTCATACTTATGGCGGAAACTCTAGGAAGAACCTTGAATCAGGCTAATGTTGAAGGAAGAATTAGAGGGATTTCTCTGCTGATAATTATGAACCAGTAGTTCATCAACATTTTGTTAATGATACAATGATTATAGGTGAAGCAATAGTCCTCGAAGCGAGATAATTCAAAATCCTTCTAATGGATTATGAAGAGCTCTTAGACCAACTAAAAATTTCATAAATATTTCATTGTTTTTTTTTCAACACCCTGGAAAAAAGAAGTCTTAACATCTCTCAGATTTTGAGCTGCGAAAGGAAATCCTTCCCTACTAGATATTTGGGTATGCTGATAAGGGAGAAATACTAAATAAATATGATTGGAATTTCTTGATTGACATATTTATAAAGAAGCTTGATGGATGGAAAGTATCTCTCCTTTCACAAGTAGGCAAGGCTATCTGACTTAATTGTTCCATCTAAAATCTTTCAGTGTACACTATGTTGGTTTTTAGACTTCCTTTTGTAATTGCTAACAAACTTGAAATTATCCAAAAAATATTTATGGAGTGGGATTGAGAAAAAAACTAGACTTCCTCTTCTTGTTTGGGACAAGATATGTATTCTTGAAAAATGGGGTGGTCTAGGTATTAGAGATTGGGAGAAAATGAACAAAGCACTCCTATCCAAAATGGCTTGGAGGATGATAAAAGAGGAGAGTGTGTGGAATACCATAATAAGAAACAAATATTGGAGGAATTCAATAGTTGATGAATGGTGCTTCAACATACTTGAATTTTAAGGCTCTTTTTTAAGTCTATCAACTTGGACAAAGTGTTACTTTCAAAATATTGTAAATGGAAAATTGGAAATGGTAGAACAACGAAGTTTTGGGAAGACAAATGGATATTGGACCTAATGGTCAAGGAAACTTTCCCTAATCTTTAGCAGGATGCCACTATTAAGATTCGTTCTCTCTTTGAGGATTATTACAATACACATGAAGGACCCCTAAAAAATTTTGGAAAGTTATTGTTTTAGAAGGAAAAAATACAACTGAGGTGAGTACACTTAATAAATTATTATGTTACATGGTTGTGATTAGAAAACAAGAGCAGGACAACATTATATGGTCTAGAGAGGAGAATGGTATCTTCTCGGTTAAGAGTTCTTACAATTTCCATTTTGAAGATGTGCCTATCGTGGATAGTTTCAAATGGGATAGTGTGTGAATCAAGGAGTTCATTCCTAAAGTCAACATTTTTGGTGGCTTGCACTACATGAAAAAATTATTATGGTGTAAAACCTAAAAAAGGGGATTTAATATGGTAAACATGTGTGTGTTATGTGAAGAAGAAATGGAAAACACATCTCATCTATTTCTTGAATGTCCCTTTTTGTCAAGGTTAGGAACTCCTTACTTTCTCTCTTTGAAATAAATTGGATTTTCCCTCCTACATTAAATTTGATATGGATCCAATGGAGCTTCCCATTCAAAATCCAATGTCTTAAATGTTTTATGGATTTTTCAATCATGCATCTTTGTTGGGAAATATGGAAGGAAAGAAATAGGAGAATCTTCAAGGGAAAGAAGGAACCAAAAAAAAAGAATTGTAGCTAGATGTTATAATTCCATAAATGTTAATTTCTCCATAATACAAAACAAGAAAAAGAGTATCATTGACTTGGAAAGAAAAATATCTTTGAATTGGGGAATCAATAGTGACTAAAAGATCCCTCTTAAACCCAACCCAAGGTTGTCCGGATGGAAAAAAACCTACAAATAAATGGACTAAGTTGATTTTTTTATGGGGAATCAAAAGGAAACCCACGTAAAGATGGATTTGGAGGAGTTTTGAGAGATCATAACAAGACATTCATACTGGCTACTTTGTTGTAATATGGGAATATAATCAAATTATATTGTTGAAGCAACATCGGCCTTTGGGGGATAAGCATTGTTGTTAAAAGGAAATTTCACGAAAATTTAAATCAAGGGAGACTCCTTGAACATCATAAACAACATTCTCAATATCAAAACCACATCCATCTCCATACAATATTCCATAGAAGGAATAAAGGAAATGGCTAAGAGTTTTGAAGGTATTACTTTCAAACACATATATAGGGAAGCTAATGGAATGGTTGACCTCTTTGCAAATAAAGGAGTCTATGTTAATGGAATGTAATTAATGACTAATTATGAAGAATTAGACATCCCTATGAATACCCAACTATCCAAGGATATTAATGACTATAACAAGGATAAATACTTGGTTAAGATATAGGATGGGGGTGATGATCATTGGTAATGGGGTTGAGAATAGAAAGACTCATATGAATCCACGCAAATTTGGGAGCAGTACATGCAATAATGACAAATATTGGCTTCAAATATATTTTGTGGTTAATCTTGTCATACTTAACATCCCATCTGACACTCGCATTTATGAGAAGGGAAGTTAGAGGGATTCTAGTTTTTTCAACTAGTCTAGAAAGATCTGTAAGAAAATTTTAGAGGATTGGGGTATGAAGTCGGGTGGAGAATTGGATAGGATTTATTGCATAGTGGAAAAGGGAGAATGGGAGGGGATTTAGTCCGAATGGATCCTATTGATATCAAGAACATAAATCCCAAATCTTGGGCCATTTTCGAAAAGAGAGGTGGTTGATTTTTTCAAGATCTTTGAAGGATACAATGAAACTCTAAGAAAGGACTTTGATAATGCATGGAAGACCTATATTATTTGGATTTAAGGCATGGTGGTTATTAGAGGGGTGAAGCTGAAAATTACCATTGACACTATGGAGGTTCTCATTGGTATGAACAAAGAAGGAAGATAAACCCAAGAAGGAGAGCGAGAGGAGCTTAATATTTTATTGAAAGGTGACAAAAAATATTACTACTCACTTTTTGGGTTCCTTAGGGAGTCATTACTAAATCCGTTTAATGAGGTCACCTTAAATATAATTCAATTCATTACCCTAGAGGGTCATCACAAGACCATCTTCACTTATCATCTTCCAATTCTTAACTTCATTCGGCATGGTCACAGTTATAGCTTCCCATATTACATGCTTAGGTATTTATGTGCCACAATGGAACAATTTAAGAAGGATAAAAAATCAATTGCATTTGCACCAAGATCTGATTATGGAAATTATTAAAATGGGCTTGACTCAATTTTCTAATACTATTGATTATCTAGGGCCTTTGGCTCAGGCTTTGAGTGGGTATGATAGTGATAAGGTTAATGAACCAAAGGAAGGTGAGGACTTAGTGTGACAACTCTTCATCCAAGGAGGAGAGTGATGAAACTAAGGAAATTGAGGATGTCATGAAGGTCCTCTAGGAATTAAAAATCAATAGCATGTCTCTAAACCTTCCACCGAGGAAAGAGGGGAAAGGTTCAAGGAAAATCAAGCGATCATGGAGGAAATGGGAAGATGCGGGGTAATCCATAAAATAAGATGGCAAGGAATAGGAGATTTTGGCGAGCCTAAGGACCAACACCAACCTTACTAAAAGCATGATTCATTTCATTTTTAATGATTGGCACGTTATGAGAAGAAAATTTGATAGCATGGCCCAATCCTTGAACAATGACATAGTGGATATGTTTCATGATAAGTTCAATTCCTTGGAGAAGGAAGTGGACCACATTAAAGATATTCTGAAATAAGTTATGCAATGGAGTATGTTGCACAAAAACTCCACCATGAAACACTTTCACTTGTTGGCTCAACTCATTAATGCCTATTGAAAAATGATAATGAATAAGCCTCTAAGAAAAGAAAGAGATGTTTCACTAATTTTGATCTTGCTAACCTGGGGACTTCTATCTAAAATATGGCTAAGGAATGGCCAGCCTCATTTGTAGATATTGAAAAATATGATGCTTGAATATTAAATTCTCTACATTTCCCTTTTTGTAATATTGTTACCTTACCATTAGTTTACTTTTCTCTATTGTTAGTTTGTTGTTAGCTGGTCTTTTTGTTGTCTTTGGATATGGTCTATGTTTTTCCTTTAGTATTAGATTTTGTATAACTATTTATATATTCTATAAGAGAGATTTTTTTATATGTGGAAGGGACCCCTAAACCCTATTTTACCCATAATAAAAAAACTAAAATAATAACAAGATTCATAAGGGAATAATACCTTGTTTAGCATTGTTTGATTTGAATGTTCATATGGAAAATTGCATCCCTCATTATACAAATAAGAAAGAACATACACATGTCAATGTTTGTATACTTGAAAACCTCCAAATGAGATTATTAAGCTTTATTTCTCATAAGAAGAAAATGTAAAACTAAATTATTAATTTGTTAATATATATATATATATCTTATCATGATCATATGATATTTTCCAAATTTTAATTCAAAGGATAATAACACTTAATATCTCTTTGAAAGAGAATGTTAATTGTGAGCATCGTTGGTACTCACACTTTAGTTATCTAATAATTTTCATCCCGGGACAATGTCCATGGCTATTTTGCAACCAAGTATTTGGTTGAAACTATCCTCAACACTTATTCACTAACAAACTTAATCAAATACTTTGCTAAATACTATTAAGAAATGAATTCTATTGATAAAACATAGGATTATTTAACTCGGAATTGAAAATACTGAAAAACAATTAAATTCTTAAAGTTAAAATAAATTTTAAATAACATAGATGAGATAAAAAATAAATTATCCCTTCACGTTGGGGAGGATTTTCCCTTTCTCCTTCCCACCGATCTGGTTAAAGATTTTAAATCATGTAGGTTGAGTTATCCCTAAATCAAGAACTTTATTGAATAGAAGAATTTCTTTTATAGCAATCAATGAACTAACTCTTTAATCCTACTAAAAATTATCTTTTATATCCAAAGCAGTCCTAGTCACTCTAAAAGAGGATTGATTATTTGCAATAATTACAACTACTTAACTAAGAGATATCTATGAAAATAAGCAATTGTTTAAGGAGTTACAATTGTGGAATAACTAGTGCATGTCGTATCTAAATCATATTCATATTGTTAACTATAGATGAGGTCCTTAATTGACTCTCAGTTGAGATGATTAATCAGTGATAGAAGATGTTAAATATCATGCATTAGATTCCTATAATCATGATGATTATAATTCTATGATTCGTTTTTTTGTTTTCTCCATGTCTTTAATGAATTTGGTGTTAAGTTGAGCTTACATGATCCACATAAGCCGCATGATGGATGAGATGGTAGCCCACGTTTCATGCCCTTTGCATCATGTCAAATTTTGAGTTGGATACATCAACTCTCCTTCTTTCCATCTAATTCATTTACCTTCTTTACAAAAGATATTCATTCCAACAAATTCTTTTGTTAGTGCTCGGGTGAGTCTTGCACTCCATAGTGAGTCATGCACTAATGCACAAGTGAGTCTGCACTAGTGCATGAGCGAGTCATGTGTTGTGGTCTATAGTTGAGTCTTGTGATGGCTTAAGATATTCTCTTTGAAAACATTGTTAGTTCACATAAAGATTCATTTAACACATTTTTAAGAAGCATATACAAGATGAAAATAACAAGATTATGCACAAAACTTCCTTTCAAAATATACTAAAGTATTAATTACAAAATGATAATATCATACTTAGTGCAAAATGATGACATGAAAAAATAGGGGTTTACATAGGAATTAGGAGGGCTCATCACTCCCCCACACTTAAGATTTAGTATGTCCTCCTGCTATCTGTTCAAGTTCTCAACAATTCTTGTACAATTATATTCATTGGCAAAAGTACACCATGTCTCATCTTGCTTTGTGTCACAAAACCCAAATAATTTTACTACTGTATCTCTCCATGTTTTGTAGCTTGCTTAAAGCTAATAATAGTTTTTTTTTCCATCGCAACACGTGTTATTATCAATGGATGTTTATATCTCATGCCTATCCATTTCTCTTACATTTCTAGCATAATTTTACAGATGTCCTTGCCCTTTTTAATGACTAGCGAGAGGTTAGTTGGGGAGATTATTTCCTTATTTTCCATACCTATGGAAGTATTCAATACTTGAGTTGATAAGAAAGAAAATTGACATTAAATTCAGGAGCATATACTCCCAGAAGTTTGATACACAAGCTGTAATATTTTCCTTATACTTGTCCCCAAGATGTAGACAGTAGACCTAGGATTGATATCTCTAGAGAATCTAATTGGAGCTGGGAGATCATGCCTCATTAAGAGGCTTGCATTAGATTCTTCTCTTACATATTCCCCTCTTTTCTCTCTCCATATAGATTGGTGTCTCATAGTGGAAACAAAATCCCTCAATTGCACTTCTCCAACATACAAATTAATTGGAATTTCCACTTTCTCAAGGAGAAGAAACTTATGGACATAGAACTCACATAATAATTTTTTTACAATTGTGTCTGTTGTTGTATATGCCCAAAAAAATTTATCATCATCAAATTCTATAGACTCTATAGAACAAACTATTGAAACTTTTCACTTGAAGAACTTGTCTCTCAAAAATAATGCTTAAATTTTTGAATTTTCCCTACAAGAAAGGGCTTGGTCATACAACCTACAAATGTGAAGCATATTATCTTGAAGCATTTTATTTTCTTATTTTAACACTTTATTTTTTTCTTCCACTCCTGAACATTATCATATTCCTACATCCATTTTACCATTCCCTTCAAATTTTGTTTGTTTTTTCCGATCTGTAATTTGTACAAACTTGTTTTCCTTCCTATATTCTTGAAATAGTACAAGTGATGTGGTAAATTCTTCAGCTCTAGATTAAATTAGTTGAATCATTTTTCTCTCTTTTGCATTATGTTGAAGTTACAGGATTACATCTTCTTTTTGTTCTATTATTTGTTAGAGATGTTGTATTTTCTATTCTTTCTCTACCTCCAACTGAGATACGTTAGCCTCTTTTTATTGCAAAACAAGTTATAAATGGGTAATTCTCTCTTCATCTTGTTGGAGCTCATCTTGAACCTTAGAGAGAGAAAACACTTGAGGAATGATTATATCAAAATCAACAAGTGAACTAGGTTCACCTTGAAGGGGTGTTTTCATTTGTCCTTAATGGTTGGGTCCTCAACCATGATAGGTGTTTTATCGATTTCCATCTCAAAAATTGGGCATAAAGGAGATACAACATGAGGAGGAGAAGAAGGAGGTGTCGATGTAGGGATTGTATGATGGAAGCCGATTCTTATTCCTCCGGGAAGGAACATTTTTTTTTTGTGTTTGTCAAGGTTTTGGGTAGCCTTACTATCCTAAGATGTTTTCATGTCCTTTCTGAGGTAGAGGGCCCTCTTTCAAGAATGAATCTAGATTCTAGGGCATAATTTTTCTAAATCGACCCACTTCTTAAGGCCATGATGTTTATTTATAAAATGTTGCTTGCAAATTAGGTGAATAAAGCCTTGGAATTTTAGGTAAGAAGAACCATTAAAAAAATCGAAGTATAGGAGACATAGTCAAATAAAAACTTGAGAAATGACACACACTCATTACCAAAAGATAGCACACATGTCTAAATGCAATTAGATCTTATTGAGGATCCTCCTTACTATTTAACTTAGAAAATTTAGGCATTTCCCAATGAGGAGGATAAGGTTTGACTGGAAAGTATGGGTTGATGGTTTCATTGCAAATTTTATCATAAGAAAATGTGGTTTTAGATTCCACAGTTGCAAATTCAAGGTTAGCCATTCTACTTAATAGATCTTGTAGGGGGTCATTAGATGGTTGAGATGTTTTAATAGGAATTTGGGATGTATGTGATGTGGATGGATGGGGTTGTTAATCTCTTGGATAGTTTTGAGTGTTTTTTTGTCTTAATGGGGGTAATTGATGAGGAGGAATATAATTGAGGGGTGTTCTTGTATGGTTTGAGTTATTACCTAATATTGGGAGATGGGAATGTGATGTGATTGGCTGGATTGAGTAGGTTATTGTGAGATTGGGACATATGATTTATTAGCTATAGGATTGGTTAGGAAACAAATGATAGGTGGCTAGGAAGTTTGAATTGATTAGATGGGAATGTGATGGTGAGCTCCTTGAGGAGGTGGGCCATGAATCTATATTGATTCGGATGGAAGAGGTTGTGAGATGACCATGTTGGCATGAATGTGTGAGGTGGAAATGAGAGGTAGTTTGTTATGATGTTGTTCAGATATATGAGGAAGCAAGAATGATTCTTGAGATGTTTGAATGGGGAGAGATGTGATTGTAGTATAAAGTGAAGTGATGGGAATAGAATAAGGGATGGTAGTGTTAACATGAAATAGATTGGGTAGAATATCAACCACCAATTGAGTTTTTTTATGATTATTTATATTGGAAGAAGATGGTTGATTAGGGTCAAATTCATGTTGGGATTTGGAAATCTCACTCATGGCTCTTGGAAAGAACACTACGAGTTGAGAAGTAAACACTTGAGTGGACTTCGGATTAGAATGATAGGCATAAATTTGTTGCAAAGCGATTCCGTTAGTGAAGAAGATAATCATGAAGAGATACAAGATTCGCATCGAGAATCTCTTGAAATTCCATAGATCCACGAGGGATGAGGGGAGGCCTAGAAGAAGCGATGGAGGAAGCACATGGAGGAGTGGTTATTCTATAAGTAATGGAATGATGAAGAAAACGATTGGATTTTTCATGGGGATCAAATTGAAACAACTTCACCTCTTGAAGAGGAGGGATGGTGACAATTGATTGAGTTGTGAACTACATACACTTTTTCCAAGCTAATTGGAATAGACTAACACCTAGTAGTCTAAAATATAAGCTAAAATATATCATATAACCATCATGATCATAGCTTATTAGAATACTAAAATGAAATTAACATGAAATCAATCATTTAACTACAAACATTCCTACTAAGTGTATGATTCCCATTTAGAAAATTGAGCCTATGAAGATCATAAGTAATTTAATTTGTATTGTTTGCTTCAAAATGATGAAATGATCTCACTAAAATGGCTAAAAGGCCATGTTTAGATCTTCCTTTACTAATAAAGCATGAATAAATGGATGCAAAGATGATAAAGGTATTCCAAATCAATGGAGAATGATCTTAATCATATGGCTTATATGAAATACTATTCAAGGTATGGTGTCGATGGTAGAGTGTAAAATCTCTCTATGAGTAGAACAATCAAAACAAACAATCAATCTACTAATCAATATGTTCAATTCTCTAATAATTGAAATCATACCATTCAATCAATACAAAACAACACATTCAACCTCCCAAATGACCTACCTTGGGAGCTACATCGCTACTTTTCCAGATGACCTAACTTGGGAAGTTATTCTACATTTGGCATTTTCTTCTAAATGACCTAACTTGAAAGTACTCACACACATTACGGAGACAGCGTGGAGTGGGGGAAATATTGCCCTTCCTATACTGCTTTATACGGGTCAAATTTATTTGATCAAAAATTTGGATCTAAAATCATTGAAAAATTTAATTTGTGTTCGTCTACAGTGGCTAGATCATTTGAGGATGTAGTTAAAGGCTAGAGAATAACACACATTTCTCCCTACACTCTTCCTTTGGTGGCAGGATGCCCAAATCCTCTGTTTTTCATACACATGCAATTGGGTTGGGAATTGATCACTCACTACCCCATCACATCATCATCATACAAAATTTGAAATAAATCAATCATTTAATAGTATAATCATCACTCTCGTTTAGTACACTTCATCATGGTATCACGCGTTTCACTATATTATATGGATTAACACATTGATCCATGGTTCATCATGCTATATGTTCTCATTTGGTATGCTTTTCTACCACATTCTTCTACAGCATTGGCTTCTCCAGATTTCTCTCGGCTATGTATCTCTAACTAGTTTATATTAGCTTTTGCTCACCAACATAAAGTGGGGGCAAATGTAGTCACAAAATCATGCACTTACTACTATTATTATACGCTAAGTATGTTTTTATAATAATGGATGTGTTATTTTTGTATACCAAAAGCAATATATTATTCTCATTTCTCCATTTTTACTATTATGTTCCCAGTTTCAATAGTATAGCAACATATTTTTCAGCACTATTGCATGATTTTTATAAGTACGTTGGATTCTTTTTATCAAATGGGTAGACCACCATTACATCCTTCTTTGAATGTGTTATATATGGAAAATAGAACTAGGGATAATCCTATTGAGGTATTAAAAGATACAGCTATTATGATTTAGGAGCCTAGTTTAATGGGGAATTTGAAGTATTGGAGCTCGTTGAAGCATATAGTTACCCTGCATTACTTGGGTGCCCCTGGTGTTATGTGAATAATGCATATTTGCACTTCTATAAGGGGTACATTAGCTTTGAGAAAAATAAGATTGCATCGATATACCTTTGAAAGATGCAAAGGTTTCTCTGTCTTTTGAACCTTTGAGTGACGAAGATTTGAACAAGATAAATGCATGCACAATCAGATACCTTGAGGTAATGAAGCATCTAAGGAGTGATATAATGGGATGATGCTTATTTGGTTAGTGATACTATAAGTATTTCTTGTGAAAAATAGGTGCATGGAATGTATGAAGTAGTTGGGTGAGAGATCAAGAATATTATTACTCGTATGATCACGTCACGCTTTGATTCGCACTTGAGTCATAATGAGATACCTTGGTACAGTAGTGAAGGGAACCCTGGTGTATTTTTGTGCCATAGAAGCATAGTGGAAGGATGAGGGTGACATGAGAAATATGTTGGTTTATACCCTACTTGAGAAAGTAGTGCATTGGTGGACTACACACAAAGACAACCTATTGGAATGGTGGAAGGTGAGAATCACCTTTTATACTAGGTTTCTAATGAGAAATGTACCTTCACATATATGTGAATTATTATCATCTTTAGCTTGACCATGGCAGAGGTGGATAAGGATTCTTAACACAAGGTGAGAATGACCTCATACTAACCTTCACATGTAAAATATTTAATCACCCATTTCGCTACATCTGCTCATGGTTCAGGAAAAGTACCCCTTTTTATGCCCTTAGCCTTCCCTTTATTATCCATAACCAGTTCTAATTTCTCTTTCTTTCTAACAATATTTTAATTATTTTAGAGTAGGGGGTCTTGAAATTAACCAATTTCCCTTCCTCTAGAATTCCTGAAATATGACTAATTATGGAAGGGATGAACAAAATTTTCTTACCTTTCACCTTGGAATGTCCCTCCTCAATGTTCTTTGAAAATTATTATGTCATTCTTGGATTAAATTCCTCATATGCCAAAGCATAAAATATAGCCACCCTCCTTTCTCAAAACTTTCCTTTGATTTCATATCAAAGAGCAATTCAACTGAACTTATTGATTCATGATGGAGCATAATTCACATGGTTAATGATTGAAACAAAGAAATTAATTGTGTAGAATTGGAAGGAAATAAATCACATGAATGGGGAATTGACAAAGCGGGAATGGAAATTTTGGTAGCGTAAGAATAGTCTTGGTAGCAATGCGGGAGTGAAACAGCGAAGTGGAAAGTGGGAAAACAAGGGGAAAAGTTTGTAAACAACACAAATTTGGTAACGTTTAACAAATTATGATGAGATAGTGATAGAGTGGAGATTAATTTGGTACGTGTGAGAGATTAATGGGGAATGAGTGGTGGATATATTTGGATATGTGGTGTGTGTGAGAATATTGGGAATGGGGGAAGTCATCAATTCACACAAGCATAATAATGATCACCTCATAATTTAAACTTTACAACATTTAAAAGGGAGTAATTGCACATACCTTGTCCATTTTCACTTGTCAAATCTGATGGGCATCATTTAAATTCTCCTTTATTTCTCTCTCCACATGTTTTTTCTCATTTATTGATTGCATGATTCAGGGGTGGTGACCGCCATTGCTAGTTTTCAGCCACCTGCACTTATTATTATTTTTTTAAGAATTTTTTTAGAAGTAATGACAACCATTTCTATTTTTCAATCAATACCTCTTAGGATGATGGCCTCCATTTTTGGTTTTTAGCCATCCCCTACTTAATCTTGCTAAGAACTAGTTTAGCTCTAAGTTGAATTGGACAAAGAGACTTTGTCTAAAAAATTTAGAGTTGCATTTTTTTGTAGCATGTTTTTGAATTCCTCTTTAGATGATGGCTTTTGGTATAGCCTCAATATATGGCCATTAACCAACATTAATTTTTTTCACCATTAATTGGAATAATATATGCAGTTCCATTGTTGAAGACTTCCTCTATTTGGTATGGACCCATCCATCTTGTTTGCAATTTCCCTTTGAAGTCTTTGTACTTTGAATCAAATAGAAGATCCCAGTATCCTTTTTAAAACTTTCTTTTCTTGATGTGACTATCATTTCGTACTTGCATTTGATGTTGTAAGAGTTATATTTGATGAATTTCTTGCAACCTCATCTCATCTAACTCATTCATTTGAAGAATCATTTCTTATTGTGCTTCTGATAAATTAATTCCCACTTTAGCAGTTTTTCTTAAGGTTTGTATTTCAAATTCTATAGGAAATATTGGTTTCTTTCCATAAATCATAAGGGGTGAATATCTTGGTTGTCTTCCAAGTAGTGTTGTAGGCCCATACTGCTTTAGGTAACTTTTGAACCCAATTTTTCCTTGAAATATCTACTGTCTTGGTTAGGATATTATTTAACTCTCTTTTAGTGACTTCCACTTGACCATTAGACTATGGATGGTATGGGGATGATTTCTTGTGCCTTATCTGGTATGTTTCCATAAAGGAAATAATTACACTTGACATAAACTATGGTCCTTGGTCTGAAATAATGGATCTTGGTGCTCAAAACTGTTTGAAGATATGTTCATATTATAAGTATGTAACTTTTTCATCCCTTCTATATTAGAGAGCATTCAACTCATGTCATTTAGTAATATAGTATATGCAAGCCAATATGTACTCCTTCCCTTGATAATTTGGGTTAATTGGTCCAATGAAATCCAACCCCCACTTCTCAAATGCTTCTGACATAACCTGAGGTTGGAATGGAATCTCAGATGTAAATTTTGGATTTCCTATCCTTTGACACTGATCACACTGACATACATACTTTTTGACATATTTTTACAAAGAATGCCAATATTAACTAGCTCTTAAAACTTTGTGGATGGTTCTTTTGACTGAATAGTGTTCCCCTGATGGATCATCAGGATATGCTATGAGTATGTCAAAGATTTCATCTTTGAATACACACCTGTGTAGCACATGGTCAAGTCAACATTTAAAAAGTATTCCATTTAACCATGTATACATCACACTTTGTCTAATTAATTGATTTCTTTGTTTATGTGTGAAGAAATATGGGAACTTTCCTATAGCCAAGTAGTTAGCCATATCTACAAACCAAGGAGAGACAGTGGAGATTGCAAACATATTTTCATCTAGAAAATCATCATTGACCTACTCCTTTGTACTTGAAATGGTTAGCCTTGAAATAAAATCAACCACCACATTTTATTTCCTTAGTTTTTTTATAAAAATTTAATGTTAAACTCTTGTAATAATAACAACCACCTTAAAATTCTACCATGCACCAAAGGTTTATTCATTAGATACTTAATATTAGAATGGCTAGTATGAAAAATCACTTCATATATTGTAATATAATGGAAAAAATTCTTATTTGCATAAACAACTACAATAAATTCCTTCTCTGTTGTGGTGTAATTCCTTTCAGCATGGGAGAGGTTTTTCTAATATAGTAAATGGCATGCATTGCTTCTCCTTCCTCTTTTTGTCCAAGTAAATCCCCTACTACTTCATTAGAAGAATTTATTTGTATGTGAAAGGGAAGATTCCAATGTGTGCCTCTCAAGACTAGAGTGTTTATTAATTTTCCTTGATAATATCAAAGGATTTTTGACATGTTTTTGTTTCAAATTCAAATTCTTTATTTAGAAGAGCAAACAATGGATAAGCTATATTAATCAAATCTAAAATAAATCTTCTATAATTGTTAGAGTAAGTATTTACCTTAGCTCATGTTCACGTAGGTACTTTACTTACCTTTATTGTATTTATCCTCACCCACTTATGTGTGTGGATATTTCTTTTTATCTTATTTAGATATTAGGAGATATTATCTAGTTGTTAGGTATCGTTCTTTCCTTAATAGAGATCAAGGAAAGAACTATACCTAACAACTAGATAATATCTCCTAATATCTAAATAAGATAAAAGAAATATCCACACACATAAGTGGGTGAGGATAAATACAATAAAGGTAAGTAAAGTACCTAGGTGAACATGAGATAAGGTAAATACCTACTCTAACACCCCCTCAAGTGAAGCTAGGGGCCAAAATAGAAGTGACATGTCCACAGTATGAGTCCCAATAACTAGGCCTAATGAGGTACTCATGTACAATAAGCGGGAAAAGGGGGACACCGCAAGGTACCCAAAACTAGTAATGACAAATTAAAGAGAGTAAAGACCCGCTCCAAGGTATCCCAAGAATCTCAGCTCAAAAAAATCATACAATGCTGAGGAAGTTTGGTGTGCATTGTGGTCTAAATCCACTACTCGATCACAAAACTCAAAAACAAATGACACTGGGCTCCATCAGAATAGCTTCATACAAGGAGACTGTCAACAAATTGATGTCGAAAGTGAAAAAAACACCAAACATAATTCGATCAACTGCTTCAAATAAATGTGCCATGATCCAAGAATAATAACCAAAGCAACAAGGCAAGGAAACAAACTCCAGAGTGTCACGATCCAAGAAAAGCCAAGGTAACAAGGTAAGGACACGAAACTGAAGAAGCAAGATCAACACCACACCCTCCCATACTGCTGAATGGGTGGAGTGACGCTACAAATCTGTATGAGTTTCCCAAAATCAACTACTCAAACACTGACAAAATAACACTAGACTTCACCAGAATAGATCCCTCACAAGAGATATTGTCAACATGCCAAAAGTGTCGAAAATACAAATACAAAATCTCTCAACAAATAAGAGAGATACACTACACCTGCTAAATAAAAATGCTCAAAACAAGAAGCATCAAAATGCATAAGGTATAGAAAGTGGAGCAAGAGGCTGAATGGTAGAGGAGCCATGCCTATAGATTCCTCTCAACGAATTCCTATGTCGCCACCACGAGTGATTAGATATCCACCCCAAATCAACACGGATGGATGAAGATGTATGCATATGACTTGGTGTAAAATTCACAATGGGTGCATGCAAAAGAACATCAGAATGTGTGTCAAGTTGATCATGTCTAACAGCTGAAATCTTAGGTTTCTCAATCCTGAGTGAAGGTGCAGAACTCATGTGTTGCTCATGATCCTCAAAAAGAGTTGAGTGAACAAAAAAGGAGCTCACAATGTTTGATCCTAATGAAGTATCTGCTCGAAAACCAATGTCATGACAATAATTCCACTTAACATGTGGAAGAGAGGAAACAATACCCTGTGAATGTCTACCAATGACTCTGCTAGTGAGACCCATAGAACAGAGCATGCGAGAACTGAATGCAGTGGTATGCTTCTTAAAAAAGCCATGCAACTGAGCAGAAGTAGGATACACAACATGTGTTATTGTAATAGGCACAGATGTAGAAGAGCATATAGTAACAAGCTTCATAGGTGTATGAGCATCAAGAGTAGGAACAAAGTCAAAGACTAACATATCAATGTCAGTGGGTTCAGGAGCAATAGCTGCAAGTGGACTAGGAGCATGGATATGGCTGTCCACAATATGATGGTGATGTTGTAGGCTAATAAGTTTGTTCTGCAGGGAGTGTATTATTGTATCCTTATCGTGAATGAGTGATTGTAGAAGATAATTTCACTTCTTGAGTGATTTATTTTCTTCCACAAATTTTACAATATCCTCTTGAAGTCCACATATTTCAGAGAAAATCATATCATTCTCAAAATCCATGATAGATACAAACTACAACTCCCAAATGTTTAGGACATCGAGCTCAGCCGAAATTGCATCCACAATTGATTACAACACTCCTCCATATTTGGTAATTTATAATTATAGTGAAAGTCTCAAAATAAATATTTCCAATGGAAAGAGCATGAACAAACGAGCACTTTTGCAAAAATGACACTCAAAGCGAGTTGCCAATCAAAAGTTACAAGCTTTTTAATATTTTTCTATGTTATTTATTTCAGGTGCCACTAAAACAAAACAAAATGTTGTTGCACTGTGGACTGTGTGTAGACAGTGACCTTTATTGCTGAAAATAGCAAGCTGCGGATTTTCCTGAAATAGTAAAAACATGCACAGCATCCATGGACCCCTGCCAAGAAGGAAAGAAACATCTTCTCGAAAAAGATCTCATGTGCGTAAACCGAAAACGCTATACCATAACAAAAATACCTAGATTGGATCTCAAGAAACTCAGCAAAACTAAATAAATAAAAATCACATTTTTTTCCTTAGCCCAAATCCGAGGTGCACCTATGTGCTTCTCTGCAAAAATAAAATAATCACAAAAAATGACTGCCTCCTTAATTGGCCAAGTTTACAGTCAATCTTAGGGTTTTCACACCTTCCAGATCCAATAGAAGCCTCTTTTTTTGCATAAAAATGCATGAAACAAAAAAATATGACCAATCCCAAATATATGAATACACAAATAATTTATTTGCAACATAAAACTTATAGACGGATGTCAACAAGCAATCTCGGACTACGATACCATGAAAGGAATGATAACCAGATTGTGCAAGCCAAGAACACAAATGCTAATCAAATATCATGATCAATAAGATAAAATCATTTAGTTCCATAATAATATATGATATTGCTTCTCATTTTTTGCAAAGGTTTATGTAAAGTTATTATGGTGAATTGCTTTCATCTTATTGATCATGATGTTTGATTAGCATCTATGTTCTTGACTTGGCACAATCTGGTTATCGTTCCTTTCAATAATAACTAGCATGTCCAAGAAATATTCTTAGCTTTGTTTGATTTGTTGGAGATGAGATTTTTACAATGATGTTGACCTTATCAGGATCTACCTTTATTCCTTCAGTTGAAATATGATGGCCCAAGACTATCCATTGCTCCATCATGAATAGCCATTTTCATGGTTTAAGGATAACTGATGTTTCTCACACCTAGAGAGTACTTTTTCTAAATTATCAACTTCCTCTTTGAATGTTGTCCCATAAATAGTGAAGTCATCCATGTAAATCTCAACACAATCATGAGTGAGATCAGCAAATATTTCTAACATGGCTCTTTGAAAAGTGGCAGGAGCATTACATAAGCCAAAAGGTAATACCCTGTAAGAAAATGTTCCCCATGGGTAGGTAAAAGTAGTTTTATCTTGATCCTCTAGTGCCACTATTATTTTATTGTACCCATTAAACCCATCAAGGAATGAGAAATACCTTTTTCTAGATAAATTATCTAGGACTTGATCAATGAAAGGTAATGGAAAATAATCTCGATGAGTTGCCTTATTCAACTCCCTATAATCCACACAAACCCTCCATTTCCCATTCTTTTTAGGCACTATTACTAATGGAGAAACCCACTAACTATCTGAAATTGGATAAATGAATCCTACCCTAAGGAGTTTCTCAATCTCATTTTTTACAATGTCTCTTAAGGAAGGGTTTATCCTTCTTTGTGGTTGTTTGACTAGTATGGAATTAGTTGTGTAAATGTGATGTGTACAAATACTAGGGTGAATACCCTTCATGTTATTATATTCCCAAGAAAAGGATTGAGGATGAGATCATAGAAGTTTGATAGGGTATTCTCTTCCTAACTAATCAACCAACTATTGAGTTCCATTTTTTTCCTTAGAAAATCAGTAACTACTTGGTATCTAAGTCGATATATTTTACAATGGGGCATTCTCTCAATAATGCATTTAACAAGAACTTATGGGGAATTAATTTGTGAATGAAAATGGTATTATGAAATACAAACTCGGTCAAATCTATGTTTCATGAAAAAGGGAAGATGATAGGTTGATTTTTCTCATCCATCATGTCATCTTTTATTTCAACTAGTTGTAGTATAGGGCTCATAGTCAATACAAGACATGATTCAGTTGCGGCATAAAGACAAGACTTATGCATAGTCCAATGCAAGACTCATAATCACCATTCTGGATTTGTTCTAAATTTTCCTGAATTATGACCATGGCCAAAGATGAAACCACATCTTCTGATTCATCTATATCATCCTTCCACCATTGTTTATCTTCTGTAGCAAAGGGTTTTACGGTTGGATAAATGGATAACTTCTTCAAATCATGTCCATTTGTAATCACCATATTTCTTGTCCTGTAATCAATAAGAACTACAATGGTGGCTAACTAAGGGCATCCTAGGATCAAATGATATCCAATCTTCTTATTCTTCATTTTAATGACCATAAAATCTACCAAATAATCCCATGACTCAATGGTTATGGTCACATATTCTATGATCCCTTTTGTCTTTGCTAGAGCACCGATATTCCATTTTTACAAGTGATTGGAGTTGATTTTGGATCGGGGAGAGGCAATGTGGATAAGGTGTCAATAGTCATCACGTTAATGGAAGCACCTAAGTCAATTAGAAAATTTTTAATCTACACATATCCTATTCAAACAATAACAATTGGACTCTCAAGGTCTCCATATTTTAGAGGGGAAATATTCCCTTCAAATATGCTAGCTAGTTTTCCATCAACATGGATTTTTCAGATGATTCTTTCTTCTATCTAGAGTCTTAAAATAGAGTTATTTGATGGTTTTATTCAATTCTAGAGTTTCCTTAAGATCCTGTAATAGAGGGATTCCAATATTTAATTTCCTTAATCCTTGAATCAACTCTGAATTTGGTTTTCATGGGTTATAATGTTGTGTTTTTCCAAAATTCTAGATGGAAAGGGAATATTTGCAGTTCATTTGGGGTTTTCTTCAACAAAAGGGTTGGGTTGCGTTTCTTCTTACTTTTCTTTATCTTCAGATATTTCTTCTATAATAGGAGATGATGGTTTTGAAGAAACATTACCTATACACGAAGGATATTTCTATAGTTCGCAAAGTTTACTATGGGGTTTTTTTGTCATTCAACGGTGTATGTTGGGTTACCTTGCCTCACATTCTTAGGATTCACCATAGTCGAGCTAGAATTTTTGGTTGGTTAGGTTGTTCAGATGGGGTAGCAATTATATGCCCAGTCAAAAAATATTTTTGTCCCTAGGGTCTTTTTTGGTTATAATATTGTTGACTTGATCCTTGGGGTACATTCTAATATTGTTGGAATTGAGGATTAAATTGTTGGAATGGTGGAATGTTTGATTTTGGAGTCCAGGGATACTAATAATAGTTCGGTGGTGCATTCCACTAAGGAATCCATTCCTGTGGGACTTGTTGAGAAAAGGGTTGGGGGTATGACCATGGTGTGTTCCATTGGTTTGGACCCATTGTATTTTTTGTGCATAGGATTGGTTCTGATTTGATTGAAAATTCTCTCCTTGCCTCTAAGCCACATAATTCAACTCAAATTCATTTTGTGTGCTCTTATTTAAATTATTCCTTAGTAAGGGAAGCAATCGACATTGGTCTGTGACATGCTTTAGATCACATGTAAGGCATATATATGTTTTATCTAAGGGACAGTCCTTAATCCCATGTTTGTCCATACATATTGGATAGTATATGAACAATGGATATGTGTTCCTAGCTTTCTCCCTATCCACAATTGTGTTAATATGGACTAAGAGATACGTCATTAAATTTAAAATTTCCTCCCTAATTTGGATATGTCTCCATTGGCCATTTTTCCTTTCTATTGTTGAAGGTATAGGTGATTCCATGAGTAATTCCTACAGAGATCAATGATATCAATGAATTCCAATTTTTTCATATTTCCTTTTTGCCTAAGATTGAAGCCTTCTTATGTGTCTTCATCCAATCCCTTAAGGAATAAGGTTTTTAGAAGAGTGGTATCAAGACTAGTGCCACGCCTTCTATGAAGGAAGAGGAGCTGATCAAGATAGTCATCAACACTCTCTTCCTCCTTTTTATATCCTAAATATTTCTTCCTTTTTTCCCTAACCCGACAAGTAATCTTGGTATTTATCCATGAAGATTGTTTCCATCTCCTATCGGTTGTAGAGAGTTAGGTTTAATCCCATGAACCATCTCATGGTTGTGTCCTTTAAATTTGAAGGAAATATATTAATATTTTGTGTGTATGAGGTGTATTCATAGGTCTGACACAAGACTTTGAACTTGAATAGGAATTGATCAGGATCTTCTAGGACTAGTCCCTGAAGGTTGGTAGAATTGAAGGAGATATAGTATTCACGGGGGCTTGGTCATTTGGGTATAATTCTATGGGATAGTTAAATGCCCTTCCAAGTGGATGGTTGTCATTATTTTCTCCATTATATTTTTCAACTCCACCCACAATCATTTCTTGTTGAACAAGTTTCTCCATAGGTTGGTTTTGAGGGGGTTTTGTAAATTGATTTTAATAAATCTACCTCTACGGTCTAAACATAAAATCCTATCATACTGAGAAAAATTTCCTAACTACAAATGTCTACTGATTGCTTTTGTTCCACATACTCCAAAGCACAAAAAGAATCTTGTTGTCACTACAAGGTATTTTATTTTGAAAGAAAGAGTTATGGAAAAGATATTTCTAAATGGAAACTTACCAAGCTATCAGGAAGTACTAGATTTAGTACTGTTAGTGCAAAATCACAGCACCCCTGGATGCAAATCAAGGTTCTAGATGATGTCTTAGGCATCCAGTGTGATTGCACAACATGGAAACCTCTCTCCAAGTGTGGGACTTGTGAAAATGAGAGAGGAATCTCCAGATTAGAGGTTGGTTCCTCAAACTCCTCTGATTTAGATCTATATTTGCACAACTACAGAGGTTCAGATCCTAATCCTACTCTAAATTGCAAGGAGACAGGGATAGAAATGCAAAAATTGAAACTAACTAAAGATGGTGATGCACCAAAAGGAGTGGTGAATATTTGTCATGCAAATAGACACAAACCAAGGATTGCAACATAAAACATACACAGGCTGATAAGATATAATTTAGGATCTGAAATGAAGCAAATAATACAAACAAAGGACTGAAACCCATTCACAAAGCTTGCATTATCATTTCCAATGTCAAAACCACTGCATTACAACCTCAGAGAGGTAGAAAAACTATTACAATCTTTGAGGTCGATTCTTGCAACCCTCACCCTGCTGGAGGTGAAAGAAGAAGTTTTATACCAAAAACTGTTCCCCCTCGAGAAATGAGCCAAATCTGGCTTTTACATTGCATGGGTCGAGCCCAGGAGAGAGAAAACATACAAAACGTGGGAGCCCATTCCTCATTGACTGAAAATGCATTAAAATGGCATGGGGGACCTTACAAACCCATACCCTATCATTTTTGACCGAATTGGAGGAGAATGCGACCCATCCTGCATTAAATTTGGTCGTTGAAAGGTCATTTCTGCCCATGGACACGTACCAGAGCCATTTTTGAATTTTCTCTCTTGAAACTGAACCAAAATTCAAAATTGACCATGAAATCCTGTAGAGAATTTCATAAGCTTTCCAATGATATGAAGAACATGAAAATCCGAGCTCTGGATCAAAAGATATGAAGGTCTGAAGTTTTAGGGAAAACGCCCAAAAAACGGATGTCGGGCAAAAAATTTAAATTTTGACCTTTTTGCATTTTGGAAAAAAATTTGAAAAATTTCCGCGCTCCGCCGGTTGGATGCCACGTGTCAGGTGCTAGTTCAGCTGAGCAATTCTCTCTCCTCCACCTTTCCATGGGCTTTCCTTGAAATTTCGACCTTTTTAACTCTTTGGAAAATTTTCCATTTTTTCCCCGTGCCCCGCCACTTGGGACACGTGGCACGCTTTGGTTGGTTGACAGGGGTGCGGGGCATCTTTTACCTTTTAGTTTTTTGGCCAAAACTTTTCCAAATTCTCCAAGTCCTCCCCGAGCTCCGCACTCCCCTTCTCCTTAGGACACGCGTCCTCTTTTTATTGGCTCGGGCCAACGCTCCAAACTTCACCTTTGGAAACTCGGCAAAACATTAAGTAAAAATCTCACCCTTTCCTCCGCTGCTCCAATCCATGAAGACACGTGGCACGTTTCTGATTCGTCGGTGGCTCTTTCGGCTCCCCACGTCCGCCGCGTACTTCTGGCTCGGATGTCCCAAACTATCTGGGACAAATTTCTCCGATCCGCCCGATTCGGGCTTCCCTGTCCCTCTTTGAGGCGAAGACACGTGGCACATTTCCATTCGCTCTCGGCTCCTTCGGCTTTTTGCATCCCGTGCATACTCTTGTCCCACTTGTCCCCTGATATGCTGGGACAAATTCTTCCGATTCGACCCCGGTTCACGTCCGCCGCGTACTCTTGGCCCAACTGTCCCGGAAAAAACTTGGTGATTTTTTCCACTTTCGGCCGGTTCGCCCTTTCGCATCCCGCATCCCGACGTCCCAATTGCTGCATGGACTCCTGGTGGCTTTTCGGCCGGTTCGCGCCCCGACGTCCCAACTGTCCCGGACCGCCTGGACTAGGACTTAGCCGATTTTCATGATTTTTTCTGGCCCAAGCTTGGTTTTTGCAACTTTTTCACCCTTTTTAGAACTTGCTCTTTTCTTCTTGGACAGGAGAGTTAGAAAAAATCCGAGGGGACCCGAAACATGATTTTTGCCTTCAATCAATCTTACTGGGATGAAGAATTTAATGCATGTTATCAAAATTACCCTGGGGGTGAATTTTGGATAACAATTTGGTGACTCAGCGGGGTCATCTGCCTGCTAGATGAAGTTACCAGTTGCCTGAAGCATCCATTGGGCATGGAGTCATGAGATATTCTGTTTAGAACCCCTAACTGACTTAGAATGTGCAAGGAGGAAGATGGAATATCACCTGATGGAAGCAAGGACTGCAAAACATCTCCATGGACAGCAAGCTGTGCCAAAGCACTTAGGGAAAACAAAACTAACCTACAACAAAACAATGTGCACAAGCACTTGGAGGAATGAAAATCTAATCTAATATTTACAAGGTAGTGAATTTCCCTCTAGAAGCAACGCTTGAGATAGATTCCATTTACTGGAATCTGCAGTTCTTCACCATCTAATGGGGCCAATTGGAAAGCATTGTTGTTCTTGCACTTCGTGACCATGTATGGGCCACTCCAAATGGCATCAAATTTTGAATGCCTTCCCGGTTTTGCTCTATCCACATCCCATTTCAACACTAGATCTCCAACCTGAAAAGATCTATCCTTGGCCTTCCTATCAAAGGTCTTCTTGATCAAAGCTTGATCCTTTTCCATTGCTTGGGATGCCTGATTTCTGATCTCTTGCAGCTCCATCAACTCTGCATACCTCACCTCCATGGGCTCAAACTCTAGCAACTCCAGCTACTTCATGAGTTCCAATGTTGGCAACTCAAGTGACATGGGCAAGATTGCCTCTCTTCCATAGATAAGTTTGAATGGAGAGTTACATGTGGATCTTTTGGGAGTTATCCTATCAGCCCCTAAGGCTGATTTTATTTTGGTATGCCAAGACCTCTGATTCTCATCAAGAGTCCTCCTAATGATCCTCAACAAGTTCTTGTTTGTAGACTCGGCCTGGCCATTACCTTGAGGGTAATAGTTTGATGAAGTGCTTAGGTAGATACCATTCTTGACAGCCCACTCAGTCACCTTAGATCCAATGAATGCCAATGCATTATCAGAGATTATTGTAGTAGGTACACCAAATCTGGTTGTTATCCCCTCATAAAAGTCTAAGATGCTAGACTCATTTGCCTCTTTGAGTGCTACTGCTTCTGTCCATCTGGTGAAGTAGTCTGTGGCTGTCAAAATCCATTTGTGCCCTTGGCTTGAATTGGGATTAATGACTCCAATGAAGTCCAAACCCCATTGCATGAATGGCTGGTCAACTGAGATTGGATGTAATGGAAGGGCAGCAAGTCTCTCTTTTCCTATGAAGAATGCACAATTCTTACACCTCTTGATCCATGCATAGCAATCACTGAAGATTTTGGGCCAATAATAACCAGCCTTCATGATTTTTAGAGCTGTCACTCTTGGTGCAAAATGGCCACCAGCTGGTCCACCATGGAACTCTTCCAACACCCTTTGAATCTGATTTGTGCTAATGCATCTCAGCAACACTCCATTTACATCTTTCTTGAACAAAACTCCATCAACAATGGCATACGGGACAGCCTACAATCTGAAGTGTCTCCTTTGGGTCTTGTTCATCTCCGGAGGGCATAGGCCTGTGCCTAGGAAGTGCATTATACCTTGGGTCCAGCAAGGAGTGGGGGAAGCATTGTCTTCTTCTTGATTGCCACTTGGCTCATGGCTGTCCTGGACTGTCAAAACAGCCTCTTCTTCATTACATACTTCTCTTTGCTTCCCCAAAACCAGCTGCTCACACAATCCTTTCCCTCTTACCAGCTTGGTGATCTTGATCTCAATGTCATACTCCATGACACGGGTGATCCAACCTACCCTTTTCTCATTCAAATCCTTGTTGAGGAGGAAGTCCTTAACCCCAGCATGTGAGACCAGCAACTGGACCTTGTTGTTTGAGATTAAATGCTTGAATTTCTTCAAGCTTCTGATTACTGCCAACACATGCTTCTCAATAAAAGAGTACCTCACCTCATAGTCATCTAGGCTCCGGCTGAAGAAGGCAATTGGCTGTTCATCATTATCCTTGTTCTGCTGTACCAAAATGGCAAAAATAATGTCATTACCTCCAAATGCATAGAGGATGAAATCCTTGGAGAAGTCCGGGTTGATGAGAGTTGGTGCTTGAGAGATAGCTTCTTTGATTGCTTCAAAAATCCCCTTGCCTTCTGCTATCCACTTGAAAGCCATGCTCTTCTTTAACATTTTGGTGATGGGCTTGACAAGGGCTGCAAAATCTGGGACAAACCTCCGAACAAATTTTATCCTTCCCAAGAAACTCTGAAGGGCTTTCTTGTGGCTTGGCAATGGTAGTGCTCTTATGGCTTCAACCCTCTCTGGATCAATTGCTAATCCTTCTTTGGAGACAATATGGCCAAGGATCTTTCCTTCATGTGCAAGAAAGATACACTTCTTAGGATTCAAAGACACTCCAAATCTCCTGCACCTCGTGAAGACTTGTCTCAAATGAGAGAGGTGGTCTGCTGCATTTTTGGAAAAACAGTGATATCATCAAGGTAAATCAGCACCACGTTGTTAATCAAACCTTTGAATGCCATGTCCATTTCCCTTTGGAAGGTAGCACCAGTGTTGGACAGCCCAAATGGCATTTTCCTGTATGCAAAAGTTCCCCATTTGGTTGTGAAGGTTGTCTTGAACTGGTCCTCTTCCTTCACCATAATCTGATTGTAGCCTGAGTAGCCATCAAGTAGTGAAAACCTCTCGGAGCCAGCCACAACTTGCAAGATTTGCTCCATGGAAGGGAGTGGGTAATGGTCCTTGAGAGAGGCTCTATTCAAGTCTCTGAAGTCAACACACAATCTGATCTCTCCACTCTTCTTTCTGACTGGAACTAAGTTGGAAACCCAACTAGAATGCTTGATTGGGAATATGATCCTTGACTCAATCAGCTTGTCCAATTCTTTCCTCATGAGAGGCTCCATGTGTGGATTGACTGGTCTTTGTTTCTACCTGACAGGCTTAGTATTTGGATCCAATTCGATGGTATGCTGAGCTAAGTTGGGATTGAAACCTTTCAAGTCTTCATAGCTCCAAGAAAACACATCAGGGAACTCTTGACACAGTTGTATGAACTCATACCTTTCTTGTTCAATTGTCATCCTTCCAATTTGCAATGGTTTGTTCTCTTCTACCAAGATGGATACTGAATCCTCTCTCTTGACCTGAATGTTTGCTTTCTCCTTTCTAAACTGATCATTGGGGTTAAAAATGGACTCCAAAGTGATAAGTCCCTTGGGCAGCTTGTTAGTTCTCAGCTGTACTACTTGGTCACCATACTGTTGTTCCAATCTTTCTTGATTCTTGGCTGAGAACTCAGCTTCTTCTTGCAAGAAATGGATGATTTGCTGGTCATTCTCAAACACTTGCCAACTAACATTGTTATCTGGCACTGAAGGCCTCACAATCACGTGGATGTTTGGTTGTACCTTGTCTTGTTGAATGCTTTCCACAATGTCAAAGGCTGCCCCTACGCGCAAGCCCATCACGCCACTTGATTCTCTTTCCTAGGAATGGATTTGATGCCAAAACCCTCAAAATATTCCATGAGGTCCCACACCCTATTCTTGTAGCACTTGAGAAGATCATTTTTGGTAGCATGTTGTCCCTTGACCTGATTTACAATCAATTCACTGTCACCAAAGACTTGCAAGTTCTTTATTTTCTTCTTGATTGCCCAATGCATCCCTTGCACTAAGGCTTCATATTCAGCAGTGTTATTGGAGCATGCAAACTGAAATCTAAAAGTTGAATAGTACTTTATTCCTTGAGGTGAAACAAGCATAGCTCCACCTCCTGCACCTTGTCTACTCCTTGATCCATCAAAAAACAGCTGCCATACCTCATTGTCATCTTTGTGGTTTGGCTTGGTGATGCTAGGAATAGGCTGATTTTCTTTGTGTATGCAATAGACCCCTAGCTCAGATTCTTCCACTTCTTGATAAGGATCAAATGCATGTATCTTGTTTTCCCATTCATCAAGAGTTAGATCCGGGATGCTTCCAACCTTGGTGTCAGCCTCATCAGTGCTTGGGTGGTCTTCTTGATCAAATGCTGAACAATTGGCGTTGATCTGACTTGGAGTGTAAGGCTCAATATGGAAGTTTGCAATAGGTTCTGACCTGATTGTAGCCTTAGTTCCATACCTCGTTCTGAACAACATGTGTGACCAATCAGCAGAAAGATAGCCTCCAATTTTGGTTGTGAAATCTCTTGACAAGAAAAGGGCAAAGAGTGGTGGAAGGTCTATGACTGATACATCTTGTAAAACAACAACATTTGGACATGCATGCAAGGTAAGACTCAAGTTTCTAATCACTCCAACTATTGTTACTGCTGTCCCATCTAGCTACACTACCCCTTTGGATGTTGTTTCATACTAGAGCCCTAGCTGATCAGCTATTTGTTTAGGCATTACCGAGCTACTTGCCCCGGAGTCTATCATGCAATTGTGCACTAGCTGATTTCCAATGATCAATGAAACATAGAAAGGAGGGGGCTTCAACATTTTACCTTGCTTGTCCTCCATGATTTCCCTTAGGCTAGGCAGCATTTGTAAGTACTTCTCTTGCATCTGACCTGCTGATTCGAAGTTGGCCAATCCTTCATGGCAGCTTGCAGCAGATCTCTTTGGCCTGGGATAGATAGGGATTCCCACATTGATATATTGATGTTTGTCTTCTTCATCTGATCAATGATACTGAATGGTGATGAAGGATCTCTTTGTTGTCCCTTGGTTTGCACATTCACTCCTTGCATATGGGCAGCAACAACTGGTATTTGAGTTGGCCTAGGGGCTGTTCTTGGCTGCCCTTGTGCATTTACAACCGGATTTTGTTTGCCAACCACTTGTGGAACCATAGAAGGTCGTGGATTGGTTGGGGCTAATGGTTGTTCTTCACCCAAATTCCTCCTTTTTGACCTTGTGTTGGCTGCAACACCTTGAGAAACTGCCTGGTTCATGCCACAAAAATCCTCTGCTTGCCAATTTACCAATGTGGTGTCATTTGGGGCTGATTGCTGTTGGAATGTTTCTTGTTGTTGGTTGTTTCCGATCGCCCTCACCCTCCACACCAAGTAGTTGTCACCATTAGTGCTTGATTCAAAGAACCATTAAAGCACATGGATTGGTTATGAGGCTCATTGCATGGAAAACACCAATCATACTCCTGGGCAATGTTGTTTTGTGTTGGCACCAATGCCTTAGAGGCAGATATGGCATTTGGATTATAGGGCTGAAATGGTCAATTGGCAGGAGGCCTTGTTTGATTCATATTTGCAGCCGGGTTAGGTGGCCTTTGTGGTTGGTATGGCTGCCTGTTAGGCCGAGCTTGGGGTTGATAATAAGGTCTAAAACCTTGGGCCTGCACGCCTTTTGAGAGTAACCAGCTCATTGCCTAGGTTTTGCAATTGTTTCATGACTTCTTGAAGCTCATTTGGGGAACTTGGAGATGAAGTGGAAGCTTCATTTGAACTCTGATTTCTAGGAGTGGGAGAAGGAGCCAAATTAGGTGCTTGATTGGTGTTTGGACTCTCTAAACTTGGAAACAATGGCATGGGAGGTCTAGGGGCAAGTTTGCCAGCTTGGATCAAACAATTTTCAGCCCTAATGGCAATGCTATAAGCCATAGGGATAGTTATGCCTCCCATGGACTGAATTAACATAGAAATATCAGAATTTAGAGCTTTGAGATAGTAGAGAAAATCACCTTCTATTGTTGGCCTGACTGCCACTGGAATTCTCTCCCAAGTCTTTTGAAATCTGAAGTTGAAATCGGTCAGCTGCTCATTGGGAGCTCTCTTGATGGTTGTCAGCTGCTCCAAAAGAGACAAGTTGTCTCCCTTTTCTCCAAATTGCTCATGAAGTGCTATACACAGCTGATTCCAATTTGTGATAGAACCAGCTCCAAGGCTCCTAAACCATTGTAATGCTTTACCCTTGAATGAAGATGCCAGTAACTTGACAGCCACTTGCATCTCATTGATTTCATGGATTGCACAAAGGTTAGCAATGTCTTTAACATGATCACCTGGAGTAGTCTGATTTTCTCCAGTGAAGTACGGAATGTTCTTCAAGGCTGCAATAGGAATTGGATGTTGTGCATTGAGGGCAAGTGGGCTGCTACTGTGAAGTTGACATAGGGGTTGTTTTGTGCCATTCTAATTGGTCTTAAAACCCTTGTTGACTGAATGAAAGGCCTACCAGGTGGAGGAGTTGAGAGAGTTCTGTTTGGTGGAGATGGAGACCTTTGAATCCTTCTTCCTCTTTGCCTTCTTCTTGGAGATAATTGCAGGTATTCAAACAACACTTCTTCTTCTCCAACTCTTGACCTTGTGGTGATTCTTCTCATGAGTTTTCAGGCCTGCACTGCTGAAACCAGTTGATTCTTCCCCTTGGAGTCACTAGATATGCAAATAATAGCTCTTTTCAAGCAAGAAAATTGCAGTAGATGCACATCAACTTTGCTGCAATAAAAATGAGACCTCTAGTGTCCCACCGGGCATGCCAAAACTGTTAGTGCAAAATCACAGCACCCCTGGATGTAAATCAAGGTTCTAGATGATGTCTTAGGCATCCAGTGTGATTGCACAACATGGAAACCTCTCTCCAAGTGTGGGACTTGTGAAACTGAGAGAGGAATCTCCATATTAGAGGCTGGTTCCTCAAACTCCTCTGATTTAGATCTATATTTGCACAACTACAGAGGTTCAGATCCTAATCCTACTCTAAATTGCAAGGAGACAGGGATAGAAATGCAAAAATTGAAACTAACTAAAGATGGTGATGCACCAAAAGGAGTGGTGAATATTTTTGTCATGAAAATAGACACAAACCAAAGATTGCAACATAAAACATACACAGGCTGATAAGATATAATTTAGGATCTGAAATGAAGCAAATAATACAAACAAAGGACTGAAACCCATTCACAAAGCTTGCATTATCATTTCCAATGTCAAAACCACTGCATTACAACCTTAGAGAGGTAGAAAAAATTGTTACAATCTTTGAAGAGGTCTGATTCTTTCAACAATCACCTGCTGGAGGTGAAAGAAGAAGTTTTTATACCAAAAAGTGTTCCCCCTCAAGAAATGAGCCAAATCGGCTTTTTTACATTGCATGGGTCGAGCCAGAGAGAGAAAACGTACAAAACATGGGATCCCATTCCTCATTGACTAAAAATGCATTAAAATGGCATGGGGACCTTACAAACCCATACCCTGTCATTTTTGACCGATTTGGAGGAGAATGCGACCCATCCTGCATTAAATTTGGTCATTTGAAAGGTCATTTCTGGCCATGGACACGTACCAGAGCTGTTTCTAAATTTTCTCTCTTGAAATTGAACCAAAATTCAAACTTGACCATGAAATCCTATAGATAATTTCATAAGCTTTCCAATGATATGAAGAACGTGCAAACCGAGCTCTGGATCAAAAGATATGAAGGTCTCAAGTTTTAGGGAAAACGCCCAAAAACGGATGTCGGGCAAAAAAATTTAAATTTTGACCTTTTTGCATTTTGGAAAAAAAAATTGAAAAATTTCCGTGCTCCACCTATCGGATGCCACATGTCAGGTGCTGGTTCGCTGAGAAATTCTCTCTCCTCCACCTTTTTGCGGGCTTTCCCTTGAAATTTTGACCTTTTTAACTCTTTGGAAAATTTTCCATTTTTTCCCTCGTGCCCCGCCACTTGGGACACGTGGCATGCTTTGGTTGGTTGATAGGGGTGCAGGGGAATCTTTTACCTTTTAGTTTTTTGGCCAAAACTTTTGCCAAATTCTCCAAGTCCTCCCGAGCTCCGCACTCCCCTTCTCCTTAGGACACGTGTCCTCTTTTTATTGGCTCGGGCCAACGCTCCAAACTTCGCCTTTGGAAACTCGGAAAAACATTAAGTAAAAATCTCACCCTTTCCTCCGCTGCTCCGATCCACAAAGACACGTGGCACGTTCTGATTCATTGGCGGCTCTTTCGGCTCCCCGCGTCTGCCGCGTACTTTTGGCCCGGATGTCCCAAACTGTCTGGGACAAATTTCTCCGATCCGCCCGATTCGGGCTTCCCTGTCCCTCTTTGAGGCGAAGACACGTGGCACATTTCCATTCGCTCTCGGCTCCTCCGGATTTTAGCGTCCCGTGCGTACTCTTGTCCCACTTGTCCTAGACTGTCTGGGACAAATTCTTCGATTCGCCCGATTCGCCCGGTTTGCGTCCGCCGCGTACTCTTGGCCCAACTGTCCCGGACAAAACTTGGTGATTTTTTCCACTTTCGGCCGGTTCACCTTTCGCATCCCACACGTCCCAATGTCCCAATTGCTGCGTGGACCACCTGGCGCGATTTTCGGCCGGTTCGCACCCCGACGTCCCAACTGTCCCAGACTGCCTGGACTAGGACTTAGCCGATTTTCATGATTTTTTCTGCCCCAAGCTTGGTTTTTGCAACTTTTTCACCCTTTTTTAGAACTTTCTCTTTTCTTCTTGGACAGGAGAGTTAGAAAAAAGCCGAGGGGACCCCAGAAACATGATTTTTTGCCTTGAATCAATCTATCTTGCTCGAGACCGAAGAATTTAATGCATGTTATCAAAATTACCCTGGGGGGTGAATTTTGAATAACAAGACCTTAATATTTTCTAACACCTTAAGAATCCTTGACAATGGTGCCAAAAGTAACGATCGCCATTAGTACTTGCACTTTATTTATCTCATAATTTTCAGTCCAAGGCAAAGTGTCCATGGCTATTTGTAAAAAAGGAAACGGTTAAAACCGTGATCAATAATTATTAAATAACAAACTTAATCAAATACTATGCTAAATTTTATTAAGAAATGAATTATATTGATAAACTAGAGGATTATTGAGCTCAAAATTGAAAATATTGAAAAAACAATTAAATTCCCGATAATTTAAATAAATGATAAATAACATAGATGAGATAAACAAGAAATTATCCCTTCACATTGGGGAGGAGTGTCCCTTGTTCCTTCCCACTAATTAGGTTTAATATTGTAAATCACACAGGTTGAGTTATTCCTAAATCAAGAACTTTATTTAATAGAATAATTTCCTTACAACAATGAATGAACTAAATCTTTAATCCTACTACAAATTCTCTTTTATATCCAGAGCAGTCTTAGTCACTCTAGAAGAGGATTGATTATTTGCAATAATTACAACTACTTAACTAAGAGATATCTATGAAAATAATTAATTGTTTGAGGAGTTACAATTGTGGAAGAACTAGTGCATGTCATATCTAAATCATATTCATATTATTAACTATAGTTGGTTTCCATAATTGAATCTTAGTTTAGATTATTAATCGAGAACTAGAAGATGTCAAAGATAATTCATTAGATTCCTATAATCATGATGATTATAATTATATGAGTTGTTCTATTTGTCTTCTTCATGTCTTCAATCAACTGGGTGTTAAGTTGAGCTTGAATGATCCACATATGTAGCATGATGGATGAGATGTTATCCCACATTTCATTCCCCTCTCATGATTTCAACTCGTGTGCTGGTTACATCAAATTTTCACCTTTCAATCTGATTCATTTTCCTTCTTTGTACGATTTCTTCATTCCAAGTGATTCTTGAGTTAGTTCTCAGGAGAGTCTTGCAGGTAGCACATAAGTGAGTCTTGTGTTGTGGTCTATAGTTGAGTCATGTGATGGCTTAATATATGCTCTTTGAACACATTGTTAGTTCACATAAATATCCATTTAACACATTTTGAAGAAGCATATACAAGATGAAAATAACAATATTATGCATAAAATTTCCTTTCAAAATGTACTAAAGTATTAATTACAAAATGATAATGTCACACTTAGTGTAAAATAATGACATGAAAAAACATGGGTTTACATAGGAACTAAGAGGGATCATCACTAATCCTTTCAAACAATGGGTAGATGATTATGTGCTTGAACCCACCATTTATAAATAAAGTAATAATATACGACCAATATTATTTTGCCCACTATATATTTATCATAGACTGATTTTTTTCTAATTCACAAAAATAATGGAGAAATCATATTGAGTGTATACTTTAATAACTTCAATAGAGCCTAAGATTAACACAATTACCATTTATGTCTGTAAACGAAACCCTTCAAATTGTGAATGGAAATGAGATGATGTTTTTACTATATGAAAAATTCTATTACAATCATGTTTAGTGGAAAAATAAGAGGAAACAACTCCCTTCACCACAAGTGGGTATTGTTTCTCATTAAGAATGTCATTTTGATTAATTAAAACTAGTGCTACATTTTAGTTTCCTTTGGAATTTTCCATTCAAGTCATCATGGGTAAATGCATTATTATTTACATGAATTATCTACATGTTTCTTTAGAAACAAATATATGCATCTTGATCATCATGAACACTTTGATAATTTTAGGTATTATAATATTTCAATCAATCTAAGAAGAAAATTATTTGGGTGATGGACGGTAATTCTTTGGGACATATAATTTTATGAAATATCATCCGAGTTCGTAGGAAATCCAATATCAACCAAAAATAGTCTAAATTTTGAAGTTATTTTTTGTTTACATTCTATTTTTATTATTTTTGTTTTTCATGGGCCACATTGTGAAGAAGTACATTATTGGTGGGCCATTTAGTATTATGTTGCATTGTATAGAGTGTGTAAAATTATTGTGCAATGTTTAGTTTATGTGCATTCCCTCTACATAATGTCATGTTTGTTTCACACTCCAAACAATATTATGGAGTCCTTATGTAATCCATGAAAGTTATGTTTGTAATTATTTCAAGCATTATCTAGTTTGAGGAAGATGCGAGAACACTAAGGAAGTAACACAAATCTATTTGGAGTCGTGTAAGCTAAAAGATGTAAAATATTACAATTTCATTCAAAACACATGAAGTATTTTTGAAGTCACGTAATACCACAATGATTCTTAAAATCCATGAGGCTTGTAAAAGGAAATTTTGAAGATATAAATCTCGAGAAAGGTAGGTTATTGTACGTACCCAAAAATGTAGGTACAGTACTTCCGAGAAAGAGGTTACAGAAGCCCCAATGATGATTTAGGTCTCTTCGCAAGGTGTTCGAGAATCCAGAAAAATCTCACCAAGTGTATGTTTGCATCCCAAATGCTTTATCCAAGCTCCATGTGTTTCGTTTCTATCCTCTGCCCCCTTTTTCTTTGCATTTTGGTCTTAAGTGACAGGACCACCACCCTGCCTAGGCGACAGTCCTATGACCGCCACCCAGGACAGGGCGGCGGTCCTGTAACCACCGCCCTGTGTAGGGTGGCGGTCCTGTGTGTGTTTTCAACGTTCGACGAATGCGTCAAAGGTAAAAATTTAGATTTCACCCGCATTCTTCACCCACTTTGGCTTGCACTTATGTTTTTCTCTGCCTAGTAAATAGTTTTTTCCCTTTGTTTATAGTAAAATACATTAATTGGGAGTTACCCTCTAGTAAATGCAATTGCTATAAATAGCCAGCTTGTTTTCAAACAAAAGGCCCCTCTCCTTCTCTATTTAATTATTTAGTTTGTTTGAAGTTCTTTCTTAGAGTTCCAATAGTTTCATATTTTGCATCAGTTATCAGCCTTCCCTTGTTGTTTAGAGATCATTTGATCTTCTTGTTTCCATCTCACTTCATTGTTGTTCCATACAATCAGTTTAGAGTAAGGTAGTTTCATTTCTAGATTAGAATCCATCTTAGAGTTGCAGGTTTTGTTTGTCACAAAAGATAGTTTCTAGAATTCTCAACGTATTTGTGTTGTATTCCCACAATAAATCCTGCTAGGAATTGCATAGTCAAGCTCTATTCACTTGCACTATCCCTCTCTTACTTGCATTGTATTTGGTCTATATCCAAAATTACCATTGTTCAAGTATCTTCTTCTACTGACGCTATCATATACATGCTTTTCTAGATTCATGAGAACACGAGGGAATGAGGAGATCAAACTGAGGGGACAAAGTCACACATAACCAGATTTACCACTGTTCTGTAAACTCCAGGTTTGAGCTATCAAAGTTCTAGTTACAATATATCAAATAGAGTAGTAATTTACTTCATTTCAGTTAAAATATCACTTTCAATATTGCCAGGAAGCTGTGGGGAATGATAGTTTCTAAGAAGCTATGATTCGTTCCTCACTTCTGAGGTAAGATTGAAGGTTTTCAATTAAGTTAATTAGTTGTCTTTCATCTAGATTCACACATTTACACAGGTGAATAACCACACCGGGTTATCTCACTTGTTTAGTTTTAGTATAAAAGTATTTTAATTATTGTTTGTAATTATAATGTTTCAATCATGTATGTTGTTTAGATTAGCTTCCTTTTCAGCAGTAGTTTAAGTTGTTATTTTAATTTTAAGTTAATTTTGAGACTTCAATTTAGATTAATACTTAGATCCTAATTAGGAAGATAAACCACTAGGTAATTTACGTTATCCACTCATAGCCTCTAAATCTCCCCTTTTTCATTTCAGTTACCAGGAGATCACACTACCAGATCTTAGTCATTGATCCTCCTACAGTTAGCCATAGGAAAGTTGCTTTTTGATTCTCATCCTCACCTGTAGCTTTTCTATCATAGAAAATCGACCATAATCCTAGTTGTCACTTCATCTAATTCACCCGCATTTCAAACCATTGGCTGTCTTGGCATGACCTTGGGAGGTCGGGTACGGGGAAGGTCATTTACTCGATTATCATCCTCACATGTCACTTTTCTATCGTACAAAATTGGTGAACCCGATGTGAAACAAACAATTGTTCCCATTTTATTTTCATTTCTTTCATCCACCTTCGATCTTTCCCATTATTTTGCGGGTATTCATATAGCCCCGAATATGTCGGGATACAACGCATATGGTAGACCTCTCTCAGGTCTCGAATAAAATTATGGTCAAACAAATAGACAACCGTCACCCTCGCTCTCTGCATGGGCTGACAACTATTCAAGTAACTACTTTTCATCACAAACTCCCCCTCAAATAACTAGCTCTAGTTCTTCGTTCCAAATTGAGGAGTTAGATCAGCTTGCACAAACACAACAACCAAATCCCTCAGGCTCTAACAATATGATGTTTACTGGAGAATCCATTTCATCTCCTCAGGTTTTGTTCAGACCACAAATCAGTAGACAGTCAGATCCACTCTCATTAATAGATGAGGAGTATTTAGCGCGCTACGCTAGAAGCGAACAATGCTTCCAAAATATGTACCCACCTATAGGAAGCTTGCAAACGCAACCTGATACCCTGCTCTAAGAAAACACCCCCATTCTTCCACCTATGGGAAATACTCTCGGTGAAGATTGGCAGGGTAATGATCAATTCATAGCAGGGTATTATACCCCTTCTGACCTCAAGGTGTACAACAAACACCATTAAGGCAAAAATTGTGTCTTCACTAATTGAGGTCATCTAAACCTTAGTTGAAAAGGTTAGAGGATTGGAACTTGCTCAAGCAAATCAAAATTCATATTTCGGGAAATCGGGAATCCCTAACCCTCTCGCAACATCACAGCCAGGTTGACCTCTTTAGAGGAACAAGCATGTTAGGCATGCCTCCTCAACAATCGTATAACTATCCACAACAAAAACCAACTAGGACCACATTTTCAAACACCACTCCAGTTGAAAATATGATACCTCTCGGCTTAGCACCAAACAATCCTTACCAGAGCAATGTTCCTCCCTACTTAAACATTTATTCAAAATCACCACAGGGAGACATGTTCTCTTCTCCCAGGATGTTCACTTAACACAAGGATTTTCTTATGTCCCTATAAATATGTATGATATGCCATATCAACAACCCATGCCACCTCCACCCCCTCAGTCGGCACCATCAATGGTTAAAGCCCATGTGGTAGGGACTTACTAAGAATATTTGAAAGAGCCCCTAGATTTCACCATACAAAGTGTCATGCTTCCAACGCCTTTTCCCGATTTACCCAATACAAAGGGGGGGAGATCCAAATGCACATATCAAGGCCTATGCCATGGCTATTCAAGCACTACTCCCTTGGGATGGGGTTGTTGCTAAGATATTCCCTAAAACATTAGAGGGTATTGCCCTTGATTGGTACTATAGAATACCTGAAGCCTCGATACACTCATTTAAACAACTCGTGTTAGAGTTTATCAAAGATTTTGATATGAAAAATTATTGAGAATAGGAATCAGGGAATTCTTGCATATCAAACAAGAGCATAATGAATCCATTGCTCATTTTATTCAAAGATGGCATACGGTTCTCTACTCATTAGCAAGTGCTCCAAACATGGATCAGATGGAACTATGTGATTTATTCCTTCATTCCCTCAATAGAGAGATAAAGGAAGAAGTCCAGAAGTTCCCACTAAGAACTTATGATGAAGTACTTGAGAGTGCTCTCTAAATAGATCAAGCAGTAATAGATAGTGGTCGTAAGACATATGGAACAAACGGAAAATTAATCACTCCCAGTCAAAACACTACGGCCTATCCTAATGGTGGGAATACCAATCAAGGACCCAAAATCCTTAACAAAAACTACGGAGTTACAACAGATGGAGTAACAGACCAAGTTAAAAGAGAAAATGTTGTAAACATTTCACCACTCATTAACAATCAGTGAAATAACAACTTTACTCCAACAATCAATGCGGTGGATTTTAATTGTCCACCATGACCACCATAACAAAAACAACAACAATAATAGAAAATCCAAACACAAGGTCCAAATCAAACCTAATTTGGATATCAGAGTCAAAATCAAAGGCAATAGCCTCAAAATTTAACTCTAACAACCAAAGCAACCTTATTAGAATTTTGGACCACAAAGAGGTTTCAAATCAACAACCTCAAAATTATAATCCCAATTTGTATTGTGGTTTCCAAAAGATTCAAGGCCATGACACTAGGACTTTTTGTGACTACAATAAATTCATGCAGCGTTTTCTAGAAGACCAAAGACAACTCTTTATACATATGTTCTTAGAAAATTTTGTAGTATCCCCGCCAAACACTTACACATGGGCAGTTTCCCCTCAAAATGCACCCCTCAAGATCTTTAATGATCCGCTCCCAAATCATTCTAGTACAATAATAGGTTAGACCCAAGCGGAATGAACAAGGGTGTTATGGTAGGAAATAATGATCATGAAGCCTCAACTTCATTAAATCCACCGGTCACACCCCAATTAGGAACTCGACCGCAAACCAAGATAGTTGGTCTAGTAGAGTTAGACACCGAGCTACCCGTAGAAACCATAACAAGAACATGGGATTATTCTTCTCAACCAGCTCCAAGTTATCCATTAGAACTAGACAACATTCAACAAACGTTGGTAAAACCCATAGGCACTTATGATTTAATTAATGACTTAACAAAGACCTTCTCTCATATTTCCTTCTTGAATTTTTTAAAGAACTCTCCCACCCATAGGGCTACTCTCTTAGAAGCATTAGGCCTTGGTCATTTAATTAACATCACTCCTCCTCTAGAAACGCAAGTAAACCATGTAGACTTTGATGTCTACCCTCTAGGGAAGCCAAATAGGGATATTGAGTTTATATTTGATATAAGAAAAATGCCAATAGACGATGAAATTGCGTAAAGAGGTGACCGAGCTTTACATTTACAAGTATGGGTTTACAATAATTATGTTAAATGCGTAATGATTAACGATGGGGTAGCAGTTAACATACTCCCCTTCACTTTCCTTCAAAAGCTAGGATATGGAGAAACAAATTGTTCCACAACACAAAATATGTTAAGAGGTTATGATAGCCTCAAAGCCACTTCAATTGGAACCAAAGTTTTACCAGTCACCTTAGGACCCAAGACGGTCCTCACCGAATTTTATATTATAGATTGGGGAACTAGCTATAATATGATCCTCTATAGACCATGGATACACTACATGAAGGCGATCCTCCACGTTATTCCAAGAAATAAGATTTTTGCACTTAGGGAAAATATTTGTGGCACAAGGTGACTCAAAACCCTTGATATACACCTGGCTAACTTGAAGAAAATACCTGCATTCACTCGAGTTTGAACTCCCTATGAATCAACTTAGCAAACCAATTAATTCAAAACCATAAGAGAAGTTGATACCTACCACAGAATTAGAAATTACAAATCTAGTCGAGGGCATTCCAACACTCAAAAATGAGGCTAACATCATATAAATGGTGTCATTAGGGACTACCGCAAAAATTGTCGAGTTGATAGAGAAAGATCTTCCCATTCTCCTACCATTTGATTATATGGGTATGGGATACACCCTAGGAATTGGTTCCCTTCCATTAGACAAAGTTTGTATGGTAGAAGTAACCGAGGTAGGAGAAACAAACACGATGAATATCCCAACATCCATTTTTCCAAGAAAATATTGGACTCTCCACTTTGATGGAGCTAGATGTCACTTTGGAGCTGGGGCAGGTGTGATCTTTACTTCTCCTAAGGGAAAGATCCTACCTTTTGCCTTTAAATTAAACTTTGAGTGTACAAACAATGGGGCTGAGTACGAAGCCCTCCTCCTTGGCCTCATCATAGCCAAAAGAATGGGTGTCGATAACATTAGAGTGCTAGGAGACTCACAACTAGTTGCAAACCAAGTCTCTAAGGTATATGAGACTAGAGCTGAACATTTACAACTCTACAAAATGGTGGTACTAGATCTAAGTAAAGGATTCAACTTCATATCAATTGAAGCAATCCCACAAGAATAGAACCTCCTTGCCGATTCAATAGCAACCTCAGCTTCCCGTTTCACTCCAAACAGTGAGTTGGAAAACACAAGTTTCACGGTATCACTTTGTACTGAACCATTGGTGCATAAAATACCAACAAACCCACTCCTAACTCATAAAGAAATGGGGAATTGTTTTTCTATCTTGGATCACTTTGTGGTGATAGAGTCACTCTCGAATATCTAAATTCCTATGTAGAGCTACATCTTGCTCACCACATAGTGGATCTTTCCCTAATATCACATACCTCTTCCTACTTTAGAAATCCTAGGATAGAGTCTCCTCCACAAAAGGATCTCGATATCTATGAGGTAGAGAACGGAGAGAGTTTGGAACTACCTCTGGCCCCGCCTAAATTTAAAGAAGGCAATTCTTCTTTAATCAAAGAAACAATTGACATAAACATTGGAACAGAGGAAGAACCAAAAATTTTGAAATTGGGATCCTCGTTAACTCCAGATGAGATAGAAATATATACCCAAATCCTCAAAGAGCATCAAAAGGATTTCTTATTTAATTAAAAAGAAATGATAGGAATTGCACCACATATCGTAGTACATAATCTTATCACTAAACCAAATGCAAAACCAATTAAACAAAAATCAAGACCAATGAAGCCAAAAGTGGCTCTCATGGTGAAGGAAGAAGTAATGAAACTTCTCCAAGTGGGATTCATCAAACTAGTTGACTATTCACAATGGGTATCTAATATTGTCCATGTTCTCAAAAAGAATGGGAAGATGCGCATTTGCATAGACTTTCAGGATATTAACAAAGCTTGTCCCAAAGATGATTTCCTGTTACCATCTCTTGACGTTATTATTGATGAAACAACTAGATTTGAGCTATTTTCCTTCATGGATGGGTTCTTAGGGTATAATCAAATTAAAATATCTGAATAGGATCAAGCCAAAACCACATTTATAATTCCCTAGGGAACTTATTGTTAAACTGTCATGTTGTTCGGTCTTAAGAATGTCGGCGCTACATACCAGCGGGAAATGGCATACATATTCCATGATCTTATCCATAAAATTGTGGAATCCTACGTATATGACTTGTTGGCCAAGGACAAGAAGTGTTGTGATCACCCAGAACTACTCTATATCATTCTCTCACGATTGATTGAATATGGCATCACATTAAACCCAGAGAAATGTGTATTTGGTGTGACATAAAGCAAGCTTCTGGGTTACATTATATCCTCATGAGGAATTGATGTTGATCCAGCCAAAATATGGCTTATTCTTGAAATGATTCCACCATTAGACGAGTTTGGTATCAAATCATTTCTTGTAAAACTTAGTGCAATTCAAAGGTTTATTCCAAATTTAAGTTTTGTTATTCATCGAATCACCAATCTATTAAAGAAATATTATAGCATTGATTGGACAGAAGAATGCAATGAGGCCTTCAAAGAAATTAAACGCTTCTTGTTGTCTCCACCCACGATAATGCCTCCCAGACCAGATCATCCTTTGATTTTGTACTCACGAGCTACTGATGTCTCGCTAGCCTGCATGCTGGCTCAAGAAGACAATGATAAATGAGAATGTGCAGTCTATTTCATTAGTTGAACGTTGCTCGATTATGAAACATGTTATACATAGGCAAAGAGAGAATGCCTTGCCATAGTCTTTGCAACAAAATGTTTAAGACATTACATGTTAAATCAAGAAACAAGGGTCATTGTAAAGACAAATCATTTACGAACATTCCTCACACAAGGGTCTTTATCTAAAAAGGTTGGATGTTTCATAACCTTAATGGGTGAATTTGAATTAACATTTGTAAACTAAAAATCCATTAAGGGAAAAATCATTGCAAACTGGTTAGCTGACAATCTGTTAGATGGAGGTGATCTGGTAATTTGGACTTTCTCGATGAGTGTATATACTTTATCGAAACTAGGCCCCCCATCTCTACATGTCCCTGGTACATTGACATCATCAATTTTATCATGGACCATACATATCCGAAGTTTCCACATCATAGAAAAGAAGGGGGTTACGCATTATCGCTGCTAAATACATTATTTTAGAACAAGTACTCTATCGTAAATCCTTTGATGGCATGCTTTTAAGATGCATCGACACAGAAGAATCCAAGAAGAATATTTATGAATCCCACAGTGGGATATGTGGAGGTCACTTCGGTGGTCATGCCACTGCTCGTAAAATACATCGGATGGGCTATTTTGGCCCACTCTTCAACATGATGTAGTAGAGTTTGTACGTAAGTTCCACAAATGCCAAGAATTCTCCCATGAGATTCACATGCCAGCACAATCTCTACAACCAATAGTAACCCCGTGGCCTTTCTCCACATGGGGTCTAGATTTGATAGGGAAATTCACTCCCTCATCGAAAAATGGCCATAACTTTATAATTATGGCCATAGAATATTTTACCAAATGGGTAGAGACCATGCCTCTCACCACCGTACTGGTTCGTGTAATCGCCAAGTTCATTTTGAACCAAATCATTTATAGTACGGTGTCCCACAAGTCATTATCTCATATAATGGAAAATACTTTAATAATGATGAGGTCTATGAGTTATGCAACAAATTCAAAATAAAACACCATACGGCCTCTCTTTACTACCCTCAAGCCAATGGACAAGGACAACAAAGCAACAAAAAAACATAAAAGGCTATTCTCCTCAAAACAGTTAAGGATAAAAATGAGATTGGCATCTAAAATTATATCCGGCCTTATGGGCCCATCAAACCTTAATAATAACACCAACAGAGCAACCCCTTTCTCATTAGTATTCGAGGTAGAATTAATTCTCCCTGCTTGAGGTCAAGATACCTAGTCTCCGCATCTCATTACAAGGGATTTTGGAAGAAGATGCCTATAGAGAGGCACACCTCTCTCAACTAGAAATCCTTGATGAGGCCAGGCTGAATTCCAAGCAAAGGCACAGAGCCTATGTTGACCGGATGTGCCTAAAATATAACAAAAAATTCTACGAATCAGAAATATATGAGGGAGATCTAGTTCTAAGACTAGACAGCCATATTGATAAGAAAAGCTGGCAAAGGAAGGAAATTCGGCCCAAGTGGTTAGGCCCATACCGAGTCATGAAGGACTATGGAAATTGTACGTATCTCTTGTGTACATTAGAAGGTGAGAATTCAATGAAACAGTCAATTCCTTGCATCGTAAACGGTTTTACGAATAAATCATCAAACCACCATTTGTATATTATATCTACCTGCATTGCATTAGTCATGTAGTTGTTTCATTTTGTTCATTCATTTCGTAAAAATTGTAGTAAAAGAACTTACTCTTAAGAAATCTATTATAAATTTCTCAAAATTTTGGCAAAAACATTCATGTCACATATCCAAACATCATCAAGTGGTTTCAATATCTTTTCATCAAGTTAGACAGACAAATATTGAAAAAAACCATATCAAGGCCCGCATACTTGGTTTTGCTCTTTCTTTCTCTCTTGGGTGAAGCAGTTCTTACCTAAGGTCTATTCTAGAAGCTTCTTGGTGTCACATCTATCCCTCTTATGTCTCTTTGAAACAAGGATATCGCAAAATCACAGATCAGAAGTTTCAAAATCAAATAAATACCAAACAAACAAAATATTTTATTTTTACACACTTCTTTACCCCACCAACCTTCGGTGATAAGCCCACATCTCTTACCGGTGGTGTGAGGTTAGCAAAGGAAATAAGTTCCCTTACTCACCTATATCCTATCTTTGGTGACAAACCCATGCTTCTTTCTAGTAGCATGGGGCAGGGTGTGGAGGGTCCATTCACACAAATTAACAAATCTTGGTAATATTAAATTATATTAAGTGGAAATAAGTGTCCAAATTCCAAAGAGATAAAATCCTCAAAACCATATTTTGTCTACTAGGTTGCCATTTATGATCTAAGTCTAGATAAACTAGAAAGTAAGTTGCTTTACAGAGCTTGGTGGTAGTTTTCAATAGGGTAAGTGTGTAGGTCTAAGTTTGGTTTCTATCACTGCTTTGTCTATCTCTCATCATTCCATTTAGTCAAACTCATACAATTTGTGCCCTTCCTAACTCTTGGTGTGGAGCCTTCACATCTTACTAGTTGCATGGATTTTGGAGTGGGGCAAGTTCATCTCTTTATCATAATACATTCATCACATTTTGTCAACATAAGAAGAAACAAATGACATTTCCCAAAGAAGCCAAAAGTTCAATACTACAATATTTTTACATCATCACATATTAGCATTACAAAAACAAATAAATTAAAACATTATGTTCAATGTTTGTTATCATTTTCATCCATTGCATACATTAGAAAAGCATATAAAAACAAATACTCTAAAAACATCTAGTGTAGACATGTGAAATGAATCACAAAATTCTAGACACAAGAAGATCTAGATCCAAAAAGATATATATATATATATATATATGAACCTTGTTTTATGTACAATGCCATCATGCACTAAGGCATGGTCAAAATGCTCAATGATTCCGGAAAATACAAAAACACTCGTATAAATATCTGACCAAAAATCACTACAAAAAGGGACCATGATCTCTCAATCCATGTGAGATCCCTCAGAAGGTGCACGACCTCGTCTAGGACTCCTGTTGTGATGACAATCTAAATTTACTAAGGGCTCACGATCATGGATAGTAGTTGTGGTCTCACTGTGAGAACAACTCCTCCTCATAAAGCGCTCCGTAGTCCTATATCCAGCTACCTCAACATGGAGAGAAGTCATGATATTTTCCACCTTCCAGAAAGGGGAAAACATGTTGGTATGTCTACCAGCTACTTAAGGCTCTCCCACATCTGCAGTAAGCTCGGCCCATGTACTCTCACGAAGGGAGCGGTAGAGTGTCCATGCACACTTGGTGAATCAAGTCTCACCGGTCACTGCGGTCTGCGAATAAAAGAGGAGAAATGAACAAGTTAGAAAGTTGTCCAAAATAAGATCAAAGAAAAATGAAACAACGAAAGGTAAATATCAACTAAACATTTCTAACTAAAAAAATCGAGAAAAGAGTAGTAACTCACTCAGATCTCCAGGCATCCAAGTGGGATCTCTAGGATCTGCGCCTACTATCGATGCTACCATCGAATGTCATCCCTCTCCCACATCTGGAATGAAGTGACGTCCTACCATAGACTCGTCATCTCCACCTAAGTCCTGAGAAGGTAACTCCTCTAAAATCAAGGTCACCTTCTCTACGCTCTCCTCCTACCCTCTCGGCCCACAAGATATCTGAGTATCATGCCACTCAGAATCATTGTCATCCTCCTCTGTCCCGCCAACCCCGGTCTCACCCTCCTCCATCTCCTCCTTTGTCTCCTCCCCGTGAACTCCTTAGACTCTGAGTCCACATCAATGGGCTCATCTCCACTATGTGTAGGACTAGCTCTAATCTAAAGTAAAGGTGCTTGAGGAGCACTAGCTACCCCTCGGGCATGAACCACCCTCCTAGCTACAATGGGAATGCCAGGAGTGATCATGGTCTAACCTCGGCCTCTAGGACCTCCCCTGGCCTCGTAAACAGATATGTATACTAGCCCCACTGGAGGAAACATATCAATATAGGGGAGGCCAAACTCTTGTGGTACTCTGTCGAAGGGGTGAATCTCCAACTTCCATGTCCTCTCTATCAGTTGGCTAATAGTATGGCAAGCGATCAATGTGAGTGTCTCCTCTCCCCATAACCCTGCCATGGCCTGATAAGGAGTGGCCTCCATGTCTGTAGTAGTCAAAGAAGCCACTGGTTGGTGTGGCATCCTAAGTACAGTCATCCCTGTCCATCTCACTACCCCCGACAGACCACAGGATCCTCTCGCTTGTACACCTCTCTCGTAAGGAATGATGTTCTCATACACCCAACTCATAACTAGAGTAGGGTGACTCAATGATCTTGCCCTTGTAATCTTACCACCCTATAAAAATCATGATAGGTGTCCCAAGGATGTCCACTCCCAAGTTTAAACGTGGCCATGTGCCTCAAACATGTGTGTAATAATAGTGGCCTAACGGTATAAAAGAGTATCCCCTCCTTGTCCCCAATCAACTACGAGGAAAGGATGCCCAAAATAGCCTTGCAAAGCACATGAATATTTGACTCAACAATAGAGAAAAACTTCACCCCCTTCTTCGACCCCATGGAAACAACAACATCTCCCATATATGTGGCCCACTAGATCATCTGAGATCTGGATACCATTGTCTTAAGAGACGGCCACCTCCCAAGAATCAGGACCCCCAATATACGGTAGACATCCTCAAGGGTGATAGTCCACTCACCCCTAGCACTGGTAACCAGAAGGTATTCAGTCGGCATCCCAATATGAGAATAAGTCACATAGTATGTGACTAGAAGGAGCAATGTGAGGAAACCGAGAGATCTCTGCAAGATGTCGGCCACGCAAAGTGTCTCTCTCGGCTGGGTCAATACATCCAACACTTCTAGAAACCAATCACACTCCCTCTCTCTACTCCATCTCGATATACTCCTCCTTCTTCTACATCCACCCGAACATAGAAAAGGAGTAAGTTAGTAACATAATCCATTTGGAAAATCATCAGAACATAAAAATTCCAAAAATGTAAAAACAATCAAGTAATACATCTCTTTTTGCATTTTGTTTGAAACTACCACCCCTGTACATGAGTGGTGGTTTCATAACTACCACCTTATATGGTGGCAGATCTTGTAACTACCGGCTTATAGGGTCGTAGTCTTGTAACCACCACCTTTATAGGGTGACGGTCCCATGATCGTCGCCTGCGTGCATGGCGGCGGTCCTTCCCGAATTACCAAACGGCTCGAAAGCCCTAAAAACACTTTTAAAATGCAAAAATACATCATTTTAGATAAAATAAAGACCTACCCTATGGGCGCCCCCCCTAGAGACTCATTTAAAACTAGCATTTTTGAAAATAATCCCCCCAAGACAAATATTTCTACACTTCTTTTTTTTAGGTTTAAAAATGATAAATTGAGAAGAACTAACCTGAGACTTCACGGGCTGATGTCTTGCTCTCGAGGCATAATCACAATCTTGTAATAGACATTTTGACCGGTGACTCTCATTGAAAATTATCACCATGGGTCCCAGAGCTCAAAAATCACCAAATCAACACACACGAATGAATAGTAAAATGAGCTCATTTTAAATATATATAGTATTCTAATTTGGTTTTGAATGTTTTTCTTCACAGAAATGGAGTGTTGAAGGAGGTAAGTTATAATCCCCACACAAATGGTAAGTCCTCATTTCATATTAATTTTATTTTATTTTTCATTTTATTTTATCTATCTGCACTTGAGTCCTCTTTTCATTTTGTAGGTAGCGGGAATTTGGATGGCGACATTTCAACACATGGGCATGTCAGGTATAATTTATAACTCCCCATTTTGGGACCTCCATACTCGGACCCACTATTTTATGCCTATTCATGGCTAAAACACTTCCCTGAGGAGGCAATAGCTACGTACCCAAAAATGTAGGTATAGTACTACCAGAAAGAGGTTACAGAAGCCCCAATGATGATTCAGGTCTCTTCGCAAGGTGTTCGGAATCCAGAAAAAGATCGACATATGTTTGCATTCCAAATGCTTTATCCAAGCTTCGTGTGTTTTTTTGTTGTCCTCTACCCCTTTTCCTTTGCATTTTGGTCTTAAGTGATAGGACCGTCACCATGCTTGCGTGGTGGTCTCGTGACCTCCGCCCGGATAGGGTGTGATCCTGTAACTACCACCCTATGTAGGGCGGCGGTCTTATGGGAATTTTCCAGAACATTCCGACGAATGCGTTAAACATAAAAATTCAACTTTCACCCACTTTGGCTTGCATTTATGTTTTGGCCACCTAGTAAATAGTGTTTTCCCTTTGTTTATAGTAAAATAGATCAATTGGGAGTTACCCTCTGGTATAGCCAACTTGTTTTCAAACAAAAGGCCCCTCTCCTTCTCTGTTTAATTATTCAATTTGTTTGAATTTATTTCTTAGAGTTCCAATAGTTTCATATTTTGCATTAGTTATCAGCCTTCTCTTGCTATTTAGAGATCATTTGATCTTCTTGTTTCCATCTCACTTCGTTGTTGTTCCATACAATCAGTTTAGAGTAAGGTAGTTTCATTTCTAGATTAAAATCCATCTTAGAGTTATAGGTTTTGTTTGTCACAAAAGATAGTTTCTAGAATTTTTGGCATATTTGTGTTGTATTCCCACAATAAATCATGCTAGGAATTACATACTCAATCTCTGTTCACTTGCACTATCCCTCTCTTACTTGCATTGTATTCGGTCTATATCCAAAACTGCCATTGTTCAAGTATCTTCTTCTACTGATGCTATCATATACATGCTTTTCTGGATTCATGAGAACATGAGGGAATGAGGAGATCACACTGAGGGGACAAAGTCACACACAACCAGATTTACCACTATTCTGTAAACTCCAGGTTTGAGATATCAAAGTTCTAGTTACAATATATCAAATAGAGTAGTAATTTACTTCATTTCAGTTAAAAGCTCACTTTCAATATTGCCGGAAGAAGTGGGGAATGATAGTTTCGAGAAGCTATGATTCGTTCCTCACTCGAGGTAATATTGAAGGTTTTTAATTAAGTTAATTACTTGTCTTTCATCTAGATTCACGCATTTTCACGGTGAGTAACCACACCCAATTATCTCACTTGTTTAGTGTTAGTATAAAAGTATTTTAATTATTGTTTGTAATCATAATGTTTCAATCGTGTATGTTGTTTAGATTAGCTTCCTTTTCAGAGTAATATAAGTTGTTATTTTCAATTAAAGTTAATTCGAAGACTTCAATTTAAATTAATACTTAGATCCTAATTAGGAAGATAAACCACTAGGAATTTATGTTATCCACTCATAGCCTCTAAATCTCCCCTTTTTCATTTGATTACATTAGGAGATCACACTACAGGATCTTAGTCTTTGGTTTCTCCTGATTAGCCATATGAAAATTGCTTTTCGATTCTCATCCTCACCTATAGCTTTTCTATCATAGAAAACTGACCATAATCATAGTTGTGACTTCATCTAAGTCACCCACATTTCAAACCATTGGCTGTCTTGGCATGACCTCGGTAGGTTGGGTATGGGGAAGGTCACTTACCGATTATCATCCTCGCATGTCACTTTTCTATCATACGATTATTTCTACAATGGGTCCTTCTAACCATAATTTCATATTAATTTTGGTAACTAATTTGTTCATTTATTTTCTATATAAACAAACCCCGATTTCCTTATAAATTCATCTCTTAGTTTAGAGCTCATAGATAACTTTGTTAATAAGATAATTTTGTAGATTTGAGCTTAAGGCTCAAATTTGACTCTCTTTATAATGATCTAAAATGATAGGAGTTAAGAATATTTCATTGGCTATATCATTGACAACCGGTCTTTGTGTGTGTCATTCCTCATTGAGTACATGTATAAATTTTTGTTTATCTTTTCTATGCTATTGTTGAATTTTATTTTTATTATTACATGCAGTTGTATATTTTATGCACATGGCTCTAAATGTTGTGTGGTCCAAGGTGGATCTTTTATGAGAACCTTAACCACATTTAGTATTAGAGAAAAATTTTATTACTTATGGGTGGTGACACGAGAAAATATTGGTTATTTTCCACATTGGTGATTATGTGTAGATAATAAATGTAGACATTGTTTAGTAGGTAACTTTTGGGTAGAATTTTTAATACTACATAACAAGGATTTCTAAAAAAAAATTATAAAGGTGGGTAATTAATCGTTATAAAAATGTATGTATCAGTGTGGGATTGTTTGATAGAAGGTGTGAAGAAGTGTGGAGGTCACACTATTTTATGAAACATAATGGAACACGGGTGTTGTGTTGATAGAGCTCACCAAAATTAGGGATCCAAAGTTGAGGATTTTCCTAATTTAAATAAAATTATGCAAGCCCATTTGGAGACCCATGAAGCTATAGAATTTATGTGTGTTGTTGTGGAAGATGTGAGTGATAATGAAGTGGATCCCCAATAATAGATAGTGCAATCCATGAAGTTAAATGTGAATGAAGATAATGAAGTGTAAGATGGTCTAAAAGATAGGTTATTATGTACAAATGGTAGAATGGGGAGTAATCCTATATCAAATACCCCTTGTTATTCTATTATTTTGGGAGCTTAGGGTGAATGAAATCACTAAACATATTTCTTGGATCACTAAATGTAGGACATGTGGAATATATCCAAGTGCATGAAGATAATCTAGAATTTAATTATTAGAGAAATGATGATATAAAAGGAAAATCCGTGCAAGGTCATGGATAGGGCAGTGGAAGATGGAATTTTATACATCATAAAGGAAATTTTATTTCAGTACCGGATAGTAAAGGAATAGGTAGATGAGGAAAAATAATTATAGAGGAATAGGATCCTTTGGTCAAAAAATAGGTCATGGATGTTATGGCACATGGTATAGGTGTGAAGAAATAGGGAATAGATATTTTGAGTGGAAATTCAAGTGCTCACATGGTAAAAGGTGATGATTATGATGCACAAGGTTTTGGAGAAAACCTAAATATGGGAGAAGAAATGATTTTTAAGTACATGTTAAATTTATTAAAAATAGAAGTTGGTTCTAAGAAGAGGAAACGTTTGTTTATAAAAAGTATACAAATCTAGACGAAAACCCTCTAAATTGGTTGTGGATAACAATAGCACTAAAAATTTAGTTACATGAAAGATGGTGGAACATTTTTCCTTGAAGAGGATCAAACATCCTAATCCTTATATGGTCTCTTAGTTGTATAAAGGACATTAGTTGTTAGTGAGTGAGAAATGTTTAGTGAATTTTTGATTGTAAGGTAAGGATAAATTGATGTGCTCTATCATTCTCATGGACACCTATCATCTACTACTTATAATGATGTGGTAGTTTGACTAGAAGGAAAAACATCATGGCTATGCAAACACTTATATAGTGGTGAAGAATGGGAAATATTACACTCTAAATATAATGAAGGATAAGGGTGAAAATGAAGAGAAAGGACATAACATTCGTTTTGTATTAGGTAAGAAATTCCTAAATGAGGTGAAGTATAATAGTGCATGCTTTGTGCTGATTTTGAATCCCATGTAAATAGAGTGTATAGTGGTAGTGGGGGAGAAGTGTGAATCAATGGTGTAGTAGAGGAAGGATATGTTGGTGAAGTTTTTATAGATTGTTTGTTGTGAGTTTTTAACAAGGCTACTGTTTGTGAGAAACATTAGTCATCATGTGGAATTGATTCCAAGTTTGAGTTTTTATATCAAATTTTCATACAAGATGAAACCATGGGATAATTGAAACAATAACAGGTTGATAATATTTTTAGTAGAGGATTGATAAGGTAAAATGTGATCCTATTCATAGTACCAATTATTATAGCACTGAATATGGTATATAATGGTGGATGTGTATAGATTTGAGATCCATAAACAAGATCACTTACAATTATAGATTCTCATTTCCAAACATCAATGACATCATGGATTTTCTTATTAGCATGAATTACTTTAGTAATATTTATTTGAAGAGTATATACTATCAAATTCACATTAAGTAGTGGAAAGAATGGAAGACTAATTTCAAGACATATGAAGGATTCAATGAGTTTTTAGTTATGTTATTTTACTCAAGCAACATTGTAAGTACATTTATGAGGTTGGTGAATGAAGTGCTAAAACCAAATATTGTGGAAAAAATGATCATTTACTTTAATGATATCTTAATACTTAGTATGATGCAAGAACATCATTTGTTGCATATAAAACAACTATTGTAGTTTTTGTGTGAGGAACTGTAGTTTGAAGTAAAATGTGGTTTTATGTAGGAGGAGTTAGTGTATTTAGGATTTGTTATTTCTAATGAAGGTTTGAAGATGAATCCATAGAATATCCACACAATAATGGAGTCGCCATTAGTGTACATTATTTTCAAGCAAAAAGTGTTCATTTGTTAGATAAGTTTTTTTCATGTTCACAAGGAGTTTAGTGGTATGCATATAGCTATCACATAGGTCATGCGAGGAGATAAGAAGAGTTTTATATGGATATAGTGTGAAAATTACAGCCTATAGGAGGTAAAGAAGAAGATGAATGTTTTTTCCATTTTTAGCATTATTATATTTTATGAATGTATTCTAGGTGTATTTTTATGCTATTGGTTTAGAAATTGGTGTATGATTAAATTGAGAGGGGATGTTTTTTTATTATTGGCAAATAGTTTTTTGAAAGGGACTATACCCTTGATTACAAAAGAAGGCCTAAAAGCCAGGATAAGCAAGAGAACCAGAGTGAAAAGGATCAGAATCCAAATGTTACAATGATGCTCAAAGTAGCTAAAAAACAGCTACCAAAACGAGACAGAACAAAGCAAAATTACTGCAAAAAAGCAGTAAAGGATCCGCAAAAAACAGCAAAAAAACAAACAAGGACAAAGAATCAACTGCAGCTACTTCCTAGTAGCTTTTTCTATGATGGTTTTGATATTCTTCCAGGATTTAAACATACCCAAAGTAGTCATATGGGCAGCGTCATTAGAATCCAGCTGCTCCAAGGTCTTCTTGCTTTCTTTATCAGTACCCCAAAGAGTTTCGGCACTCCGCTTAGGTTGGAGACACTTCTGACATGTTGTTCAATAAATTGAGAGGGGATGTTATTAGCTTATTTTAGTGATAATTTGAATGATGAAAAAAGTATAGTGTACATGATAAGGACTTTTATGTAAATGTGCAAGTGATCAAAAGTGGAGGCGTCAACTTTGGCAAAAGGAATTCATGCTATATACTAATTATCAAAAATTGTAGTTTATCAAAATTTTAGTGAATTTGAACAAGAGACACATGACATTATTTGAGTACCTACATTAAATACACACTCATGTTGAATCATATAATTTTTAATGCTAAAATATTATTTTCAATGTGGTATGTGTTGTATGTTTATATGAGATATGAGAGTTGAAGTGGTGTGTTTTGAATCTAGAAAAAGGTCTATGTATATGATGAAAAAATTGGTGAATCATGGAGAACATGTGCACCACATGAAACTTTTTATAGGATTCCATGGCTATATTCATTTTTGTATGAAGGTATTCTATTTAAATGTAACAAGTTGTACATTCTCGGAGGATTGATATGGGTGAATTTAAGTAAAAGAGAATCAAAGTATTGGATAACTAGGGTGTTATGGTTTGGATCATATTTTATCCTAGATAGAAAAAATTTACTTCTAGATATGGATGTGTGTGTGTAATTTTTAAAAACATTCAAGGTATGTAATTTAGCTAAGGGGACATCTCATAGTACAAGGTTGTATCATATTTTTCCCATTCTAAAGAATCATTGAGAATATATTATTATAGACTTTGATTTATGTTTTTGTATGACATATAGAAGATTTGATTCCATCTATGTTTCTATTGATAGATTCTCTAAGATGTAAAATTTTGTTTCTTGTGGGAGGAATAGTGGTGGTGAAAATAATATCACAAATATTTTCTTCAAGGAGATTGTGAGACTACATAGTTTTATAGATAATATTGTGTCTAAAGAGATACTAAGTTTTGTTGGCCATTTTTAGATAAAATTTTTGGGGGAAAAATGAATATGAATTTATAATTCAGTTATTTTTATGACCTTCAGAGTGATTGATAGACAGAGTTAGTGAATTAAATTCTTGTAGGGTTATTAAGAGATTTAATTGAAGATAAGAAAGACAAATGGGACTTGGACATTGTAAAGAAGATTTTATGTATAATAATGTGGTTAATAGAAGCACATGGAAGAAACCATTCAAGGTTATGTATGGAAATAACCTACAAGGAGTGGTAAACCTAAGAGATTTATTATTTAAAGAAGGAAGACATGTTGAATTAGAAACCTTTTTTGAATATGTGGATGAAGTGCTTGACAAGTGTCGAATCATTTGAATAAGATGAGTGTTAAATATAAGTATCATGCATATGAGAATAGAAGTGTAATACTAGGTAGGAGACATAGTATTAACCCATTTACATAAATAAAGTTTCTTAAGGGGGAATATACTCAAATGAGATCAAATTGTCTTAACCCATTTACATATGCTAAAATGCAAGAAAATTGAACCATGTAAGGTGTTAAGGAAGTTTACATAGAATGCATATGAGATCAATTTTTTTAAGGAATTGATATAGAAAACATATTTAATATGGTGATTCTATACACATAACATGCATTATAGGGATTCATTAAAGGTCAAAATTTAGAAAATGGTGGGGTAGACTGGAGAGATCATATGCTAGAAACAATGCGGGAGGAAGTGGAAGGAGTAATTAACACTAGGATCAAAAAAACAATTGTAGGAAGGAGAATAAGGAGTATTTGGTCAAGTAGAAAGGAAAAAATATTCAAGATACAACTTGGATGTGTTTTGGATGCTATGAAAAATTACATTTTGTTCCTTAAAAATAATTTAAATTAGTAAAATTTACCTAAGGTGTATGATCCAAGAACATCTAGGTTCAAAGAAATCTAATATGAACAAAAATATCTATATAGTTGAAATTATATTGTGTTTGAATTCTAATTTTCTTTTTGTGTTGTTATTAGGATGCATTGTGAAGAAATAATTATGTAATGAGAAATAATGTATTTTTTTACATTATAATGAATGCACCATCTTATTTTTGTAACAACTTGTAATTTTCTCAACATAAAATGCAATAGTAAAATTGGAAAAAATAATGATTGTTTGACAAACACATACTACAACCGCATTGATCCTAAGACATGCAACACTCATAGTATCTGAAATTCATAGTTTCCATGAACCATGGAGCACATAATTTACAATTTTATTTTCATATACATTTTATTCGACCACTTGAGAGATGTTAGGATGTAGAAGAAAAGCTAACGTCACCATGATCGAGGCCTAGAAATTGTGAGTTATATGCCATTTTTGTGATTTTAACCGTATTTACGAGGCAATATTTTTAGAAACCGTAGAAAATTATAGGCTAAAAATTTGGAAACCGTCAATTTTTTAAGGATTTTATTTAAAAACATAATACATACATATATATATATATATATATATATATATATATATGAACAAATTATACATATATATATATATATATATATATGAACAAATTATACATATATCTATAAAAATTTCTTGAAATTATAGCCACGTGAAAGAGCTAACTCATCGACAAATTTTCTTCGACAAGCACGAGATAATTTGAAATTCCAGCACGACCACGATATATGATACCCATTATCTCAACAAGGTTCATTTTCATTCTCTGGATTCCTTCATAGGATTGTTTCATATTAGGAATGATTTAGGATAATTCTTGGTTAAATTATGACATCTATTTATTAATGAAGCATTAATAATTTATTTAGTTTATGTTTTCACTTTAAGCTGGTTTACGAGGTCAGCATGTGGATTTAAGCATTCAATATGGCCTACTAACCGCATTGGTATTTATATATACCTCCCCATAATTCTCATGTCCATTTCGATATGTTTCAAATTTCTAGGATTAATAATCATACAAGTCACTCGAACCAAGAATCACTCGTGAAAAAAATTATCACGTAACATGAAAATGTGAAGTGTTGGAGCACTCTTACAATATATAAGTCACTTCTCCATGTTCCTCCTATCACTCTAAGCTTTATAGCCATACTATCAAAATAGTTCATCTAACAATCCAAAAAAATATCGATCATAGGGTTAATATTTCATTTAGTATTTTTATGTGATAATTGTTGTCACCAAATCAATGCACCCTCCGAATGGCCAGAATGTGAACAAGACGTTCGGTGTGATTGGGACACATGGGATCACCTCTCAAGCTATGGGACTTGGGCTTGAGGTGAACCTCCGGAGAAGGTCGGCTTCCTCTTCCTAACTAAACACAACACTACTTCTAATGCAAGATAAAAGGGTTATCTAGTCCTATGCTAACATTTCATGGGATTAGGGAAAGATATTTGCAAGGAAATAAAACCTATACTAGAAGTGGTGATGCACCAAATTAAGGGATGTTCAACATCTAGAAGGGTTAATGTGGGAGGTATGCTTACATCACTGACCACCTTCACCTATCGCAGCTAGAAAGGGCACAAAATACCACAAACCAATGTGGACGTTCCTCTATTAAACTTGAGTGTACATAAGGGTAGATCAAATCAGATTCGACACATAATTAATTCATCATAAGGAAACCACACATGCATATATCAAACATATATTTCTGCAACTAGGGATAATAATGACATAAAATTAACACAGAAGGAAAATAAGATTTCCACAACTGACATAAAATATAGTAGTATTATTCCTTCACAACATGAAATAAATATTTTGAAATAAAGGTAGGATAATCACTCTCATTAAGGAATTGTAAATTCACAAAGTAAACACTTATTAACCATTCAACACAATAAATTAGATTTTCAACAGCAAGGTGTAACTCTGAATATAATTAAAAGGTATCTTAGAATCTCAGAAGCACTCTTCCAAGCTTGAAGAGAAACTCCTCTCAAAAATAATCCATATCTACTAACTGGAATCATTCAACTATTTATAAGTTCTTAGGCTGAGCCATTATATCTGGGCCCTTAACTAACATTTAACTAAAAATATAAATGTCATTAATATTAGGGAACATGCTCCCATAAAAATAGAAAAATTGTTGCAAGGGTTTGACTTAGTCAACCCTGTAACTTTGACCGATCCAAAGCTTAGACTTGTCCTTTCATGGCCGCTCAGCTTTGGCCTAGTTCAGCTACACTTTCCTCACCTACAAGTTTTTGTTGTCCTTCTTCCCACATAGCCATTTGGTGTTTGTACTCAATGAAGTGCTTGATAATCCCCTAAATTTCTTCATCTCCAGGCCCACATGCGTAGTGATTCACTACATCTACTATCTCAATCTCTTTTGTGATCCTGGCTAGCAATCTTTAAAGTTTATTTGTAACTTTCTTTAGTCTCCCTATGAAATTTTGACATAAGACCAATTGGTCAATGGAGTCACTATTGAAAGTCTTGGTGACCTCATCGTCATGCTTCACCAAATCTTTGAAATTTCCCTTAATCGATCCTCAGGAAGAGCATCGATATTTTCATTGAAGAATTTGCAATCGGTGATATAAAAATCCTCTGAGATGTCATTCAGGGAATCTGTGATCTCCACTTGTTTCTCCTCCAATTTCTTAATCAGATCCTATAATACTTAACACCATAATTCCATGGCCTTTTGATATTCAAATAATTTAGAGACATAATCGATCACCCATTCCTGAAGAAGCAAGTCAGGATCCTCTTCTCTCGATGTCACTCATGTTTCCAAAATTTAAATTTAGATTATTATTATCTTCAAAGAAGGCCTCATCCATCTTGGAAATGGTGGTTTTTATAACCTGCAGATCATTATATATCTCAACTGCTTCCTTGATTAAAGGATTGGCTTCCTGTATAATTCTCTCCATCCATCCACTCACTGATCTCCCTTTCTAGCCTAGATTTTCGAGCTCGTGATAAGAAATATCATCGATTGTAGATGAAATTTTCATAGCCATAGTAGTTGAGACTTCAGTGGATGGAGTGGGTTGGGTTACTTTGCAGCAGTAATGCAGTGAGCTGCTTGACCTTGGCTTTGAGCTCATCTTTGGTGGCCTTATCTTTGTCATATTTCTCCAAAATGGCCCAAAGATCGGTGTGCACATATTTCTTGGCTCCTTCATGAGTAGCCTTCCCCAATAAGAATTTTTAAATATAGTAATCCACATCTGTGATAGTTTTTTTCCCCTCAACAAGGGTGGCAACCTCTATCACACGTTCTCCAGATGGGTTAATCATCAAACTTGACATGGTTCTTAGTCTCTTGGCCTATCTCTTGGGCATATGCTCCAATATGCTGAGATCTATGACATCTCCTAGAGGAACCTTCTTCTTTTTCTTGGGATTTTTCCTAAACATCCATTCTGGTATGGCTAGAGCTGATGAAGATGGGGTTACGAGATCCAATACCTAAAACATTGGTTAAAGCAAGATCACTAGAAATACCAGCTAGTATTTGAGTAGAGGTAGCAATGATGGAAGGCATGGATGTAGGAACAACCATAGGAATTGATAGAACAATGTTGGGGGTTGTGATTGAAGAAAATGGAAGTGTTAAAGAAAACGAAGAGGAAATGGGTGACCCAATATTTTCCCCAGCTGATAGAACTGGAAGTGATGAGAATACTTGGGCCATAGAAGGGGATGGGAAGGAAGAAATGATTGTGGAAGTGGAAGGAACTAATATTGGAAGTGATAATGGAGGAAGAAGAATGTGTGATGGATCTTGGATGATACTAGGAGAGTCGCGACTTCAACCACTTTTGTCATAGGCACCTGCAGGAGATCCGATCTTGGGAGTAGAAGCCTTGGAGAGAGATGAGCCACCAACAACAAATGAAATCTTCTTTGGGATTTTAAGAGCATTTTGAGTCAACCTTTTCCCCTTAGTGGGTGTTGGTTGGCTTATTGCTGGTATAGCCATTGTATTTATAGGTTGATTTTCTCCTTTGGGTGAGATTCCCAAGGTGGCCAACCAACTGAAACTCCTCTTTAAAATGGGTCCCGACCTCTCCTTTGTATTACTGGATTCTTCCACATACCAATCAATCCATGACAGTGGTTGATTGGCAACATTATCATCCTTGTATGATGAATCCAAAACCTCATCATTGTCTTGCATGTCCTTTGGCACATTAGCCAAACCAAATTGCCAAACCTCATCAAGGGTTAATCTTTCATAATCCCTTTGTCACATGATGTATTCGTCCCGAAAATGAATCCAAATATCTTCTAATTGGGGCACGTGGGCACTAGACCGACCTGTTTCCCCAAACTTACCCCAATAATCAAAATTAGTCCACGGATGAAAGGTCTGCAGGGTTACCTCAACCATTTCTGCATCAACATTTTTTGCCTTGTGAATATTTGGGCAAGAATACCTGCCAATCGAAACAAGGAAATGCATTCCCACTTTGTGCCGAACTAATGCCAATAGAATCCATTTGTCAGTGGGGCACCTTGGAAATTTTCTTGGGGCACCTATGAAACCTAGAATCCGGATGTAGGTGAATGTAGGAAATTGAAAGTAGATTGCTCCCCATTCTCACACTTCTTGGAAAGCCTCATGAAATCCTCTAATTATATAGTTCTTTGTCAAAATGATAGAGGATGATAGCGAAGAAAGCATCATTGACTCTATGGAAATGCCTGCTTCCCTCATCTAGAATGAGTTGGGGAAAAAATTCATATATTTGGGAGGTGTTGTGAACACCCCGGTATTTTAACTAGCAAAATCTCCCATAGTAGAACGCATACACGGGAAGGATTTCATGTAGAAAGTATTTATATCTAACACTCTACCCAATTGATAGCAAATGGAGCTACTAATATGCTCCCCCATAGATAAATTCATCATTCTTCTTGATGGTCACGATGTATAAAAACATCCATTCCTGGAATTCCTTTGCGAAGGAAGACTGAAACTTTACTTAACAAAGACAATAAGATCGCTGACCTCCTGAATAAAATCCAACCGATGCATAGTCTTGGGTAATTTGGTAAAGTTCTTGGCCAGATAAGATTTCATCATGATCCTTGAGCATACTTCCTCTTTCTTATCCCAATGTTCCACTGCTATCTCTGGTGAAATTGTGGCGTAATCTTGAACATTGGGAAGTTTAAGAAAATCTTCAAAGAAGTATGGTTCCAAATGGATTACCACCTTATCGTAACTATCTCTCGATCGACATGGAGTCTTTGTTAAAGTGGGTTCTTTGCAGCTAGAACAAATTATAGGTAATACATGGATGTGGGAAAACCGGTGGCAAGGAAAACCCACTGTTGTAGATGGCTTGCATCCATGGTTTCTTGTTTAGAGCCTTTAATCTTTCCCATAAATCTAGAAAATCAATTTGTCCTAGATCAGTGTCCCCAATATTCCCTAAGTCGGAGGATAGGCAGGAGTGAGGAGAAACTCCAAGAAATGAGTACTTCATCTTCTCCTTTCCCTTTGAAGTTGAAAGGACATCAAGCCCTGTATTTTGGAAGTGAAGACCCAAAATAAAAACTTCCAAAATTCTGAACTGAAAAGTTTTGAAAGGAAACACCAAATTGAAATCTCACGAAAACTAAAATCTCTACAACTTTCTTCAAACCAGAATCTCCAAAACTAAAATCTCTGAAAACTTTCTCCAACCAGAATCTCCAGAACTGAAATCTCTGAAAATTTTCTCTGAAGGAAATGTCTCTGAAAGAATTTTCCCAAATATTTTTTTCTCGACAAAAATTTCCGAAAAAGAAGCTCCCAAAGATTTTCTCCAAAGAAGGAAGTTCTGAAAGATTTTCTCGAAGAAGGAAGTTCCGAAAACCTGAAGGAAAAAATTCTGAAATTCCGAACAAGTTTCTCCGAAAAGAGTTCCGAAAACCTGAAAGAAAGGAAAAGGAATTTTCCAAACAATCACTAACTCCCAAATTTTGAGAAACGAGAATTGAGAAGAAGAATAGGAGACTCGAGAAGATCCTTCGAACAACTCTGAATACCTAAAGAAACTCAAAAATGTGAAACATGGTGAACAAAGGGAGCAACATCGAAAAATACACAGAGGAAGACCAAAGAGAAAACAAAATGAGAGGGAAACAAAGAAAAGGATCTTAAACCAAAAAGAAAATAAACAAATTACCATACCTTGAAAAAGACATCACAAAGTACAAGAAATGGAATGTCAGAGAAAATGTGTCAAGTAAAAATGATGAGTAAAAACCGAGTTTAAATAGAAAACCTGATATTAATGGTAGAAATTTGATCCGTACGGAGGTAGGTGAAAAATTAATTATGCGAGAGGACCTCCGAAAGTCTGAAACCTAAAAGCCTGAAATTTGGAATTTTGGGGTTTGGACTTCGGAGATTGGGAGACGAAAAATAAATTGGCAAATGGAAAATTTTGAAACCCGAAAGTCTGAAAATTCATAATTTCAGACTTTGGAAGTTTTTAAAGTAAAAATCCTAAAATGACTCAGAGAATTCTGAAACTTGAAAGCCCAAAAGTCAAAAATTTGGACTTTTGGAATTTCAAGTCGAAGTCCGAGAGGGATTTAAACAAAATGGGGCCAAAAGTTCCAAAACCCGAAAGCCCGAAAGTTCAAATTTTTATACTTTCGGGGTTTCGGACTGAAAGAGTCAAAAAGCAACCCCAAATCCGAGCAATAAAACTCGAAAGAGAAAATCTCCAAAGTCTAAAGATTGAAAATTTCAGATTTCGGCCTTGGAGAATTTCATCATACGAGGAATTTCTAAAAAAATTGTCTGACACATTTCCTTCAAGGTAGGTTAAATGGTTAACAATAACACCAATCGCGTGTTGGCTCCAAGGAAGTAACTTGCTTCAAGCCGCTAGTAGGGATGGTGTAAGTCACCCACTTCCCTATTTTTACAAATTTTATGTTCATCTTCTCCTAGGAAGGTATGGTTTGCCTTGGCATTATAGGATTATTGGCTTCCTTGTTTTTTCATCTAAGGTTGAAGTTTTCAATAAAATATATGACAATGTTATTATGATTATAACATTCATAACAAGAACCATACCCTCATTTCTATTCAATTAAAACTATGTTTAGTTGCCTTTAGTTCAAAATAAGGATTTCCTTTGATGTATTAATGTGAGGGTTCCACTTCACTTTTGTGGTATTGCGGTCTAGGTTCAACATGACACAATCAAGCACATTGTCACATTACCTAGACATAATTCTAAGTTCTCACCCAAAGCATGCATAAATCTACGAGGTCTCATCTTATGTTTTCTATCAAGATGTAGTTGGTACACTCATGGTTATCATTACATAAAATCATACCTCATCGAGAATATACACCTACATAATCATTACATGCGTAAATATAATTATATGTAATCAATAGAGAGATGAATATTCATTATAAATCATTATTCTCTTATATAATACATCAACCAGTAGTATAGTTATATAACACGTCAAGACAATACAATTTCTACTCGATAAACTCCATAAGCTTCTCACAGACTCAAACGTAGTACATGACAACATGCATGACCGAATGATTAAATTCTTATCCCTTACATGGATATTTACAAGTGTATTTATAGGGTGGAAACTTTTCCTTCACCGCTTAACCATGCCTTAATCTAAAAATAGACTAGTCCTATACATAGATTACATGTTTTACAACTCATGCTTTCCTATAATTAGAATGCAAACCTATGGTTCTCCCAAAATTGATCTACTATATTCGGAAACTGTTTTTGTCTCCTACTATAAATAGCCCTAATTTATTTTTGTTCCATGTTCCATGCCTATAATTAGTATTAGCATGTCCTTATCTTGTAATTGCTTTATTCTTATCCATGCTCGTTTTATTTCTTTCTTGTCTTAGCAATCATGTCAATTATGATTTTTCTATATTTAGCTTACTTGGTTATCAAACTAACTCCATCCACATGAAACTATCACACACTCTTTAACCTTCACACTTATAAAATACTTAGCCATTTTATCAGCCCAACATTACCCCACACTAGGTATATTGTCCTTTATCGAATATACAAAGAATCATGAGAAAACCCTAAAGAATGAAAATAATAATCTAATTAAATAATATTTCCTCCCACGCAATGAAAAATAAGACTAAGGTATCTGGAGGAGTTCGTGAATTTCGCACCAAGTTATGCCTCTAGATTTTTCCATTCTTTGAGTGCACTAATGGACCTTACCAAGTAATTCTTAAACAATTTATAGAATCCACACTACAGTTACTCCACTATATTTCTCCTATAATTCCAGAAAAATGATATCCCATTCAGAATCCATTCCTTCCAGGATGTCTACTCCTTTCATTACCATTTCTTATAACTCCTAATGTCTTCCTCTACTTTGGTGTACTTTGTGTTGATGGTATTCTTCATCTCTTCCATTTCTTAAAAAAATTCATGTGTTGATTTATCTCCAGATATCAAGGAATCCTTGAGGTGAAACCTCTTTGTTTCGTTTTCTAAAAATCACATGTCTATAATGGAAGAATCCACAAAATTTATGAATATTTTCTTTACCTTTTGTGAAGTTTCCTTCACTCTGCGCCAAGGTTTTCATATTCCCTTTTTTCTATCTCTTTTTGCCTCATATTTTCCATCTCCTCTAAATTTGGTACCTATACTTCATTTACTTTGGCTATTAATAGGGTATTTAGTTCTTCCAAGTTATCTATTTCCTTGTTTTGATTGATCTTGGCTTCCAAAATTATTTCTAGACAAGAATGTGCAATGGTTCTAATAAGATTGTTATTTTTGGTGTTATGTATGGTGTGCCTCTTCTTTACTTTATTTAGCTCAACCGATAACTTTTTATTATTTTTACTAACATCGTCAAAAAAATTTACTACCTAGTGTAGTCCTACACATTTATTTATATGTTTGCGCATGACTTTAATAGACAACTTTATAAATGCATACTCATCTTGTGCATATGTGAATTGGGTAGAGTCAAAAATTGAGATAGTTCTTGTTAGATATCTCCTTCCCTACAACTCATGGATGGTCTTAGGTTTTACTTTAAACTTCAACTTCTCAATATTATTTTTCATAGAAAAATATAGCACCTTGTGTGTGCAGACATAGGCTTATGATTTGTTGAACATATCCGAGAAATATAGATCTTCTAGATCTATGTTGTGTTGGAATATTTCTCTAATGACCTTTGTTGGGTCATTGACAAAGGACATAAATGGTCTATGAGGGAAGCCTCTACCTAACCTCCCTTCTTCAAATAGCCCAGTCTTAGTCCTTCCACATGTTGCTTAGCTAGTGAATCTTGCACAACATTCTCCTATGTAGGACCAGTGTCCTCTTCAGTTCCTTGGTCAGCTTCCTCCTCATGTATGCACTCCTATTCTTCTTGTTTCCCATAATTCTATAGATATTCTTCTTTAATTTATATAACATGTCGACTCCTTTCTCCTTGATTCCTCTCTTTCCCTATAATCTTCTTTATCATCCTACTCTTCTTCTCCCGGGATTGTAATGTGTGCACTCTCAATTGGGCTAGTTAGATAGGTTTGAGTAGGGATGTACACTAAACATCCCTCATGTTGTGTCTGCCTCCTTTTCCTTTTGTTGTTTTCCAACTACACTTTGGTTTCTTCTTCCTCTACCAGCTCGGGTCTATGTTTATTTTGTCTCACAGGCATCCTCTCTAAAGGTGGTGGTGTAATGGATGTATCGTGTTCCTTCACCACTTTATCATCTTATAACTTTGGGTTGAGATAGATATAAACCTGTACAATCATCATTTCCGACCATAAAAGTTACTATGGGATTTAGGTCCATCCTGTAGACACCTAAATTCCACTTTCATAGTCTTATTGCTAAACGCACACTAATTACTCTCATTCATATTATTTCCATTATAATTATTCATTTTTGCTAATTAACTAATGTTTCACTATATTTTGGTTAATTAACGATGCTTTGTTGATTAACTAACCTCTATCACATCCCGAATGCCAATTTACGACACATCGTTAGTTATTATCCTCTTCCGAACAAACAATTAGTGATTATTAGCTAATTAAGCCTATTTACCCTTGTATTTGGTCAATAAACCCTATTATTGGCTAAAACCCCTCTTCCACCATTCAAAATCACCCCATTTCCCTCAAAGACATCTCAAAACGATTCAAAAGATTTTCATAGCCTCTTAATTGGCCCTAATTTGTTAATTAAGGCTCCTCACATGTTAATTCACTAATCACGATTAACAATCCTTAATCTGTTTTATCCTTTTTAGTCCCACATGCACCAAGATGTAAGTTTTCCCCAAATAGAAAACTGTAAAAAGGACTAAGCACATACCTTAAAAATTTACACCATACTTTTATTAGTATATCATATAACAAATATGATTAAGAGCCTTACTTCCTTCTTGGATTAGCTTGCTCAATCTTTGCATCCAAATCTTCATGTTGGTTAGTAGAGGGATATCTAATATGGCCTTGTAGCCATTTTTAGAGAGATCCTCTCACCATTTGTGGAGTAACAACAACCATAATTTGATTTCCCTTAGATCTAATTAGGTCTATGTTAATTAGTAATCATCTCACATAGTAAGGATGCTTGTAGATTAGATGTTTAATTTCATTTAGTTTCCATTAATGCATGCTTTTAAGCTTTGATCATGATGTTTCATTCTTAAACTTAAGCTTGGCTCTAGGCTACTATGGTGTTAGTCTTTATTAGTTAGTCATATTGCAAAATTTTGGGGTGATCACATTTGGCACACCCGATGAGACACCTTCAATTTTCCTTTATATTCAATTTGAAGTTTTCTAGATTAGTTTCAAGCTTTTTTAGAGTAAATTTCAAGTTTTGTAAATTAATTTCAAATTTTGATAGTTTCTTAAACTAGATTAGTTGTAGTTGATTTTTTTATGTTCTTTGTAGGATCAAAGGAGGTAAAGTGTTGTCAAAATTGCATCAAAATGTCAAAGATTTGAGATTTATCATATTTTTCTTGTTAAAACCCATGTTTTGAACACCTACAGAAGGTACGTGCTCACGTTGTCAATGTTGTGCTCACGTTGCAAGGTGTGCACTCAGGTCATCAAGGTCAAACTCACATTCTCAAGGTCATACTCACACTTCTCTGGGCACACCAGTGTTCTATTAGATTTTTTCATTTGTATTGGAGCCGCACCTTGGTGTTACGAAGTGTGGGCTGGTGTCTCTCTAGATGTGTTGGTGTTCAACTGATTGTGTTTTTGTCTCGGAGGAACTCTCATGTCATCAATACCATGCTACTTCTTTAAAGGATGTGTTTTTGCTATCGGGAGCATGATTTTGTTTCAAGGAGTGCCCTAGTGTGACCTGTTTGAATTTGGCACTATTTTTAAAGTTGTAAATTCTGATTTTTTTGTGTTTGTTGTTGGTTATAGGTTTCTCTAACTATTTTCTATAGGGTTTCAACATTTAAATTAGATTTTCTAATGAATTTACTTAAGTTTTTGATGAATGATTTGGTTTCCATGCTTTGTATGAGTTTAGGATAAAGTTTTTGTATTCTCTTCTCTTGCACCTTGTGTGATCTTGAGAATCAAAAGTAGCTTTAAACCTTATTTTTCTAACATTAGAGTAAGTGGGAAATTTCATTATTCATTTTCTTAAGGAAATGAACTTTTCATTTGGCATTTCTAGAATAATTTTATTTAATATATTTTCATTTGATAAACAACTAATGCTAAAGCTTATGGATGCTCTTCTGTTGCACCATTGTGTGATCTTGAGAATCAAAAACAATTTTAGTTTTTCACTAAAAATTACTTGTATTAATTGGGAATGAACCTTGATTTACAAAGTATTATGGTGGTTATTTTTACAATGTTTTCATTATTATCTAGTTGGTATTTTTTTTATGTATTCTCTTCTCTTACATCATTGGATGATATTGAGAATCAAAAACAAAATTTAATCCTCTTTTATGATATTGTAGATATTTTTGGATAACTACTAACTATTTGTGTGTAGGACCTAACAATTTCCAAAGAAAGGATAATCTAAACAAAAATCTAATTACATGTGTGTTATAGGTTTCCAATGGTGGTTTAAACCAAATTTCTTAATCAAAAAGATTAAAAACACACCACCTCTATTCATCACTTGTATATGCAGGTTTTGGTTAGGAGCTACGGATCGTCTGCTTTAAACTAGGAGAAGTTCCCTTTGGAATAAGCCTTAACATAACAATAGTGATGCTCCTATGAACCCCAAAGTATTTTATGCAAGAGGGAACCTTGTGAATGAAATAGGAAAGTTCTATACCACCTAATCGAGTCAAAATTATCTTCACACGACCCCAGTGAGATACAACTGAACACAATTTATTTCTCATTATATCGAAGGGGGTAAAGTAAAGCCAAGATACTCTAAGATTTATTAAGAAAGGAATGATAACCAGATCGTACCAAGCCAAGAATAAAGATGCTAATCAAACACCATGATCAATAAGATGAAATAAATTCACTAGAATAACTTTACATAAAACCTTTGTAAACAAATGAGCAACAATATTATATATTATTATGGAACTCAATGCAATACATTGAGAATGGGCCTTGCTTAAATAGGCAAGGAATAACAATCTAGGAACCAGTCAATGTCGTAGATCAAGCCATAAATCAAGGAAATAACTAATCATCAAAGAACTAGTCAAGACCATAGATTTAGGAGAGAACTAGACATCAAGGATATACTCAATACCATAGATCAAGAAAAGAACTATACCTAACAACTAGATAATATCTCCCAATATCTAAATAAGATAAAATAAATATCCACACACATAAGTGGGTGAGGATGAATACAATAAAGGTAAATAAAGTACCTAGGTGAACATGAGCTAAGGTAAATACCTACTCTAGCACCCCCCCTCAAGTGAAGCTAGGGGCCAAAATATAAATGGCATGTCCATAGCATGAGTCTCGGAAACTAGGCCTCGATGAGGTACTCATGTACAATAAGCTGGGATAAAAAGGGACACCGTAAGGTACCCAAAACCAATAACAACAAAGTAAAGAGAGTAAATACCCGCTCCAAGGCATCCCAAGAATCTCATCTCAAAAAACTTGTACAATCCTGAAGAAGTTTGGTGTGCACTATAGTCTGAATCCACTACTCAATCACAAAACTCAAAAACAACTCGACACTTGGGTTTCACCGAGAATAGATCCATATAAGGAGATCTGTCACGAGTGATGTCGAAAGTGCAAAAAAACACCAAACATAATTCGATCAACTACTGCAAATAGGTGTGCCATGATCCAAGAACAATAACCAAAGCAACAAGGCAAGGACACAAACTCTAGAGTGTCACGATCCAAGAAAAGCCAAGGTAACAAGGCAAGGACACGAAACCCAAAGAAGCAGGATCAACACCACACCCTCCCATACTGCTGAATGGGTGGAGTGACACTACAAATATGTATGAGTTGCCCAAAATCAACTACTCGAACACTGAAAAAATAACACTAGACTTCACCAGAATAGATCCCCCACAAGAGATATTGTCAACATGCCAAAAGTGTTGAAAATATAGATACAAAATCTCTCAACAAATAAGAGAGATACACTACACCTACTAAAGAAAAATTCTCAAAACAAGAAGCATCACAATGCATAAGGTATAGAAAGTGGAGCAAGAGGCCGAATGGTGGAGGAGCCACACTTATAGAGTCCTCTCAATGAATGCCTATGTCTCCTCCATGAGTGATCAGATATCCACCCCAAATCAACACGGATGGATGTCAATAGCAATCTCATGCTCGATACCATGAAAGGAATGATAACCGGATCGTACTAAGCCAAGAACACATATGCTAAACAAACACCATGATCAATAAAATGAAATCAATTTTCCAGAATAACTTTACATAAAACCTTTGCAAACAAATGAGCAGCAAGATCATATATTATTATGGAACTCAATGCAATACATTGAGAATGGACCTTGTTTAAATAGGAAAGGAATAACAATCGAGAATTAGTCAAGGTCATAGATCAAGCCATAATTCAAGGAAATAACTAGTCATCAAAGAACTAGTCAAGACCATAGATTTAGGAGAGAACTAGACATCAAGGATCTAGTCAATACCATAGATCAAGGAAACAACTATACCTAACAACTAAATAATATCTCCTAATATATAAATAAGATAAAAGAAATATCCACACACATAAGTGGGTGAGGATAAATACAATAAAGGTAAATAAAGTACCTAGGTGAACATGAGCTAAGTAAATACCTACTCTAACATATTTAGTGTGAATTTATTGGCAAACCGCACACACAGAGATAGTTTGTGACACCTAGAGAATGAACCAATATGAATCTTATGGCTTGGAGCCAATTTGATTTAGACATCATGTTTCAAAGAGATCTCACAATGTGACAACTTTTTTGGAGTCAAAACCTTGTTATTCAAACAAGGGGAGAGTCCACTAAAGTTGGAACTACATGTTACTTCATCACGAGACTTACAACGTGTTACTTTGTCCTATTTTTTCACTTTTCCTAAGACAAGGCGAAACTTTGTCAAATTTACGCCAAGTATTTCTCATCACCACTTGGTTTACACATTTTTTTCTTGTTGCCCATTTGGGATGAAATAAAACATATCTACGTAGTGCTATTGATTGATTGTGTCCACCACTTTTGCACCTGTTTACATTCATCCTTGCTTGAGACCTGGATGTAAACATTGAAAGTGTGTTGGTACGTCATTATATCTTGGTATCCATCATCTCAATACCCATAATCGAGATTTCATATTGTATCTAGGTTGTCTCATCACTTGACTTCCTTTGATTTGTTGCATTTCCCGCATTATAGCCATAAAATTGTGATACTTACATCTTGTTTCCATTGTGAAACTTTGTCTAAGTCTCTGAATTGTATTGTTACGCTGCTCGCATGCATAGAAACTTATTGATATACTTAGGCTTATTTTTAATCCTAACATTTTCTTTATTTTTGTGATTATTGAGATTATGTTGTTCACATTGTGATAACACCATTTTGATACTAAAATCTTGCTTTCTTGCAAATCTTGATTAACATGTCCAAATAGTGTTGTTACATTGCTCGCATTTGTAACTTCCATTTTCAAAGACTTGGACTTTGTTTGTGTCTAAAACTAGTTTTAGTATACCTTGTTAGGGGATCACATCAACACTTTCTTAGTATTTAGGTCTTTTTTATTTTAAACTTGACCTAAGTGGTGATATTGTGTTGTCACTATTTTCTTTAAACCTATCTTGAAAAACATAGGGAGTAAACTATTTTTGTGACTAGATTTTAGTCTTGTGCTTAATTGTCTTGTCCTAGATACTTCTCGTCATATATTACCTTGTTAGTGTATATCATTCTTTATTCTTTGATATCCTTGGGTTCATATTAACCTTTGGATTTGTGACCATTTGATATTCAACATTATTTATGATGACTTGATGTTGTTACACTACGTAAATTTACCTAGGGTCCATTTTAGTCAACCTTAGTGGAATCTTTCGCATTATGCCCCTATTACAAGAATGGGGTACCAAAAATTAGGAACAAGTCCCTTTAGAAGTGACAACCCACTTTTTGAGGACAACTTCATGGTTGATCACAGTGGTGGTGAGGATAATTCTCCTCGTGCGGACTTGGAGCTTCATTCTTCCCACTTTGATGATTATTTGTTCCAAAAAAACATGAGGTTCTTATGTGTGTTGTAGAGCTAGGAGATAAGTTACCCTCCATGGTTGACCCTTCTCTCATTTTTGGTATGGTTTGTGGAGAAGAAGAAGTAGAACGTCCTTCTCACAATACCAATGAAATCTTAAATCCATTCATGCCTATACTTACGGATGATAAAATGATGAGGAGATATCATTCAAAAATGATGGATACTATCACATACCTATTGTTAGAGTTCATTGTGAGGACCATGAAGAGCATGCTCATTGTGAGAAACCTCTTCCTCATGAAAATAATAAAGAAGTAGCCACTCAGGAGGTAACTTTAGAGCAACAAGTGAAAGATATTACTCACCAATTGAAAACTTTGGCTTCACATGTAAATAAGGAAAAAGAGAAACCTTTAAAATAAGCTATACCAAAAGCTAAACCAAAATATTCGTACCATGAATTCTAAAAAATATTCCTCATCGAGAAGCGCATAAAGAGTCTTATGAGGACTTTTATACATAAAATAAAGGTGGGTATACAACTATATTTAACCATTTATATAGACCTCACGTCACCCACATAGGACCACCTCTTTAATCAAGAGTGATCAACCATGAAAAATTCCCTCATAGCTTTATAAGAAAAAAAACATGAAATAGCAAAAGTACCAATTTGGAGAGTTATGCCGATGTCTCTTTGATAGAGCCATGTTACAGGGTACATTTCCCACATCATTTTGATTTTCCAAAGTTTGAAAAATACAAGGGAAAATGTGACCCCAAAGACCATATTAAGGACTTTTATATGGCATGTCAAGAGGTCGTGTACAGCGATAAATATCTCATTCACCTCTTCCCACGAAGTTTAGGAGGTTAAGCGTTGGAATGGTTTTTACACATCCCTAAGGGATATATCTCTACATGGCTAGAACTAGCCAAACACTTTGTACATCACTTCTCATTTAATATAGAAAGTGATGTCACCATGTTATATTTATGTAATGTAAAACAATAGAATAACGAGAACTTCGCTAATTTTGAGACAACGGTGAGGGTTAGCTAGCCGCTTCCCTTGCTCTATACTAGAGAAATAATTGATCAGTATATTTGTACCCAACCTCCACCTTGAAATTACATTCCACTTGCAAATGCATTGTGGTAACACGTTTGAAGAGGTGATAGAAAAGGGTAGTCAAATAGAGAAAGTGTTGTTAGCTAGAGGGACCTTAAAACCCTTTTCGCGTGATCATAATGATTCCAAACCTAGTGAAAAGATAAATTTTGTTCCCAATAAGAACAAAAACATCATAGGTGATGGAATAACAGAATCTAAATGAGTGTAAGAAGTTCAAAACCATGCTCCCTTGAAACTTGTAAAGGGAACTCCACCTACGGAGTACAAACGTCGTACCTTCACCCCTCTATCTGACTCTATGTCATCAATATTAAAATAGATAGTGGCGGTTAACATGGTTTGATATCCTAAAATTACACCCTATAGGGATGATGCACCTAAGCCATCATGGTTTAGGGAAAATGAATATTGTGGATTTCACCGTGTGAAAGGTCATAAGAACGATACGTATTTGAAATTGAAGCACTATATTCTATACCTAATCGATAGTGGCGATGTGGAAATGGATTCTTCCACCCCTACCAAATATCCCAACGTAAACATGGGGATCTTTAAAGAACCTTTCCTCAAAGCAAAACAAAGGAAGGGAAAATTCAGATCAAGGAGATTCATCTCAAACCAAGAATGTTAATTATGTTTCAAAGATAGACCATTTTGACCATTTTTATGCCTTAATAGGTTGTGTTGATCCACCTGTTGAGCATATCAACATGATCAAGATTAAATCAAGGGAGTACGCCATGGAAACATGATTTACTCACCTTTTATATCGAAACTTCTCCCCTACTCTTGAAGACAGTCATCATTATGACGCATTAGAATAAGTAGATAAAACTACATATAATATTTTGATCTTGGACCTTCTTAAAATTTCTAACGTTCATAAATACATCCTTTGTAAGACATTACAGGGATCGGGATTTTCCCTTGATATCAGCCCAACACACTTACAAGAAATGGTAGCATGATTTCTCTTATAGAGAATATAACCTTTATTCCAATAGAAATCCAGAAGAAAATCCCTCTCATAATTTACCCTTACATATTGAAGTCATAATCAAACATAAGAAGGTAAAAAGAGTTATTTTGGATGGAATATCAGGTTTAAACATTTGTACTCTAAAGCTATTTTGGAAACTAGGGTGTGTTAAAACTAATTTAGAAACAAATATCATCACTATAAAGGTGTATGATAACGAAGAGTGGAAATCAGCCGATATGATCACTTTCTCACTGGAAGTAGGTCCTATCAATCATGATACAAAGTTCCATGTCTTATACTTGGAGCTCCCCTTCAACATATTGCTCAGTCACCCATGGATTCACACCATGAAATTCGTACCTTCAATGTATCATTAGTGCTTAAAGTTACATCATGATTGGAGACCCTCACTATTCAAGGAGATACTCAACCTTTTGCTAATCACAAAGCATTGTTCGGTTATTTCTCCACCATTTACAAATTTCCTTCTACAAAGATAGTTTTTCCATTCAATCAAAGGTGTTCGCTTCATGAGTGGATCTAAATACCTTGTCTCCTAATGATAATGGTGTGTCTATATCACAATCTCCTTTTTCTACATGGGAGATGAAGGCCATTGAAAATGGTGTAGAGAATATGATCTCCAATAGGAACTCCTAGTTTCTAACCTTCCCTATCACCCAAAACATGTGGTAGGCCATATTACAAGTTTCAAAGATCCAGGGAAAACTACAGTTTCAACACTTTCACTCCTAGTGGATTATTAGTAGATGAAAATATTCTAAAAAATATTATATCGCATTCTTTGGATGATGAAATGGCCCTATGCTATCAATCACCTAAGTATGTTATCCTCAAAAAAATGATGTACGTTATTGGATACAAAGGATGTGGCTGCATGATGGAAGCTCTTCCAATTCCTCATTGCAAAGTGTGTAAGTATGGTATTGGTGTTTTACCATATGGATCTAATCCCCCAAAGGTCGAGGCTTCCCTTCGAGTGCAAAGATAGTTCCTCTAAATGCAAAATTGAAACTAATTTTTGGTGTAGTCTTTACGAAGACCTTACCTCCACGAACCTATTTTCTGACATAAATTTTTTAACTATAACCCCTGGCATATCCCCTACCATTCCTACACTATATCTTATTTACCCATCACTCATAAATTTGAACCAACAACAACATGTACCAATCGACATCTTTTAGAATGATGAAGTTATTGGTGAGTTCCTGGATATTCGAGACAACATTCCAGGAGGTGATCACAAGAAAGGATTCTCCATCAAGCTTAACACATGTGCATACTTCAAGGAGGAGACTAAGTTATGTTTTCATCTAAGAAAAAAAATAATAAAAGGAAAAAGTTCTACAAAAAAATCCTTGCAAAAATTAAAATTCCAAGTCCTATAGTGAAAACCTCTTTCAGGCGCTTGAAAAAAAATAATAATTAACGGAAAAAATAGTTGACTAGCTTTGAAGGTAAATATATATTTGAGCTTCCTTTATCAGAATAAGATCTTAATCTCCCCTTGATCCTTCGCACATGGATGACGAGTCTAAGCTACTCGATGAAGGAGACAATAGATGTCAATATTTTCACGAAGGAATTACCTGAATAGTCAAGTTAGGAGCTTCGCTCTCATGTCAAGAATAGAAAACTTTTGTGTTACTTTTGAGAGAATGTGTAGATATATTTTCTTGGTCCTACACATACATGTCAGGACTTGATCCTACATTAATGGTGCACAATCTGGTTTTTACCTAGATGTCAATCCCATAAAACAAAAGCTCTAAAAGACGTATCCTCATGTTTCCTTGTTGGTCAAAAAAGAGCTAGAAATATTATTGGTTGTAGGCTTCATCAGGCCTATTGACTATTCGAGTGGATTTCAATGCATTCCTAGTGCAAAAGAAACCTATTTGTATTAGAGTTTATATGGATTTATGATACATCAATAAAGCTTTTCCTAAGGACGACTTCCCTCTTCCCAACATTGACATGATTGTCGATTCAATAACTAGTTAAGAGATGATGTCACTCATGTATGAATTTTTAGGATATGACCAAATAAAAATTGTTGAGGAAGACCAACATAAGACAACTTTTACCACCTCATGGGGGACATTCTGTTATAAATTCATGCCCTTCATCCTCAAGAATGTAGGTGTCACCTATCAACGGCAAATGATTGTTATCTTTCATGGCATGATCAATGACATCATGGAATATTATGTGGATGAAATATTGGCAAAATGTAGGACTTGGGAAGATCACCAAAAGATCTTCGATGCATCTTTTTAGCGTCTAAGGGACTACATAGTTCGACTCAACCCGAAGAAATGTGTCTTCGGCGTGCTATCTAGAAAATTATTAGGATTCATTGTTTGCAGAGAGGAATAGAAGTAGATCCTGCAAAGGTTACTGCTATTATAGAAATTCCTCCTCTAACGAATATCGGATAGACAACCTGTGAAGATTACAAGGTAAGATCCAAGCAATTAGAAGATTCATCATTCAGCTTGTAAACAAGTGTTGCACATTTACACATCTTCTAAAGAAATATGTTAATTTTCACTGGGGACTAGAACAACAACAAGCATTTATGTTGCTCAAGGAATATTTGGCCAAACCCCTTGTTCTAATGCCACCCATGGTAGGTGAACCATTGTTACTCTACATTTCTTCCACGCACTTTGTAATTGGGGCACTATTGGCCCAATATGATAAGGAGTAGAAATAAAAAGTTGTGTATTACCTAAGCCAAATGTTGATCACTTACAAGCTCAACTACCCACAGATAGAAAAGGCTTGTTTGGCCGTAGTTTTTCCTTTTAGAAACTACATCATTATCTTCTAAATAATAAGGTCAAGCTTATCTCAAAAGTTGACCGATTAAATTACATATTGTCAAAACCTGCACTCACAAGAAAGATTGCCAATTGGATCATCTTACTCAATGAGCATGACATCGAATATGTTCACCAAAAATTAGTAAAAGGGAAGGTTTTAGCAGATCAACTAGCTAAATCCCCTTTTCTAGGTATGGAACCTTTAAGTCTGGAACTTCCAGATGCATCTACATTGTACCTTTAGGAATATGTTATATGGCAGCTATACTTTGATGGATCCTTTACCTTTCATGTTTCAGTTCAAGAGTTTTGTTGATCACTCCTTCAGGAGAATTTATCCCTCACACATTCTCACTTTCGTTCCCATCTATGAATAATATAGTAGAATATGAATCCCTTATCACAGGGATGAAGTTGGATATTAAGTGGGACATCAGACAAGTGAATGTGATCGGTGATTCTATGTTGATTATTAAACAAGTAACAGATGAATATAAAGTTAAAGATGAGAAAATTCTTCCTTACAAGAGAATGGTCGATTATTTGAAGGAGTTCTTTGAGAATATTACATTTGAATAGATCCCAAGAGGAAAAAATAGAATAGAAGATGTTATGGCCACAATGGGGTCTATGTTGCGCATCCCACCTGGGAACAACGATATGTCATTCTTCGTCAAGCATCTATGAACACCAACATATGACATGCCATAGTCTTTTTGGTATGTGAAGTTGTTGGTCCCTTTTCCCCTTGGTATAGTGACATCTTTAACTACCTTCACAATGGAACCTTTCCCACAAACATTTCCTATGCTAATAAAAGAAACCTCATCTAGCATATAGCTCTCTATACCCTACTTGGGGGAACTCTCTACCATTGAGGCTATGACAGAATCTGTTACGATGTCTCAATTCAGACGAATCCATCCTAGTAGTTAAGGAGGTGCACGAAGGCATCTACGGGGCCATATAAATGGGATCATCTTAGCAAAGAATATACTTAGAGTAGGATATTATTGGCCTACTGCTATGGAGAATGATTTCTGAAAATAGGTGAAGAAATGTTTGCAAGGTAAAAAAAAAGTAATTTTATACATGCATCAAGCACAATCATTACTGACATATGAAAACACCTTGGCCTCTCTCTCAATGTGGGGGCTTGATCTTATAGGTAATCTTCACCCTACATCTTCCGATGGAAACCTATTCATTATCACTACCACCGAATACTTCAAAAAGTGGGTAGAGGTTGTTGTTCTTGCCCATGTTAAAGGTGTGCATATATCCAAGTTTATAGTGAATCACATAATATATCGATATGGCATCCCCTCTTCCATTGTTGCTGACAATGGTAAGTCCTTTAAATAAAAAGTGTGAAAGTGTTGTGTCAAATTTTTCAAATCACTCTCAAATATTTGAGTCCCTATTACCCTCAAGGTAATGAGAAAGCTGAAGCTTCTAATAAAACCCTTGTCCGTATTATGGAGAAGATGGTGAATATAACAGACCGTCAGAATTGTAATTTACAAATTCACCCCACCCTCTAGGCATATAGAATGTCTATCCTCACTCCTACATGTGCCACTCCATATTCCCTAGTATTTGGCATGCAAGCCATATTAACTCTAGAGATCAAGCTCCCCTCTTTGCGTATAGAGCTAAGGGATTACCTAAATGAAGAGGAATACTACAAAGTAGCTCAACCAATGAGTTGGAGCTATTAGATGAGAAACAACTTCACACCCTTGATCACCTTAAATTGTATCAAAATCAAGTGTGGTGAAGTTACAACAAAAGAGTGATACCTCATCAATTTGAGGTAGGAGACTTGGTGCTAAAATAAAATCAGTTCAACACCACCAAGGACCGGGAAAATAAAGGAAAATTTGAGCCTAACTAGTTGGGGCCATATGTTTTGGACACTAATTATTATTCAAGTGCCTACAATATTTCTTACGCATATGGTTAAGAACTATGGGAACCCATAAACGCAATGCATCTTAAATGTTTTTACGCTTAAGTGTGGGGTCCCTAAAATATCATAAAAGCAACAAAAAAGTATAAAAGTAGAAAAAGAAAAAGAGAAATAAATATGTCAAAAAGTGAAAACCATGCAATAATGTCACTTTGGATAAGTCCTTTGGTGAAAACTAGTTTCCAAAGCCATTGGAGCGTACATTGCTCACAATAATTTCAAGTCTAATATTATGATAGCTTTTTCCTAAACTAGTAGTTGTCTACATCTGAGTTAGTTTTGAGCCTATCCCTCTTGGCCTTGATCCGGATGACCCTACTTTTGAATGCAAAGATTTTTTCTTTTATATTCCCATCTCATGTTGGGGGAAATTTGCATCATTACTTTTTTCACATAACATGTGGAATTCTTCCCTTGTACATCCCATCTAACACTGGGGGCATCCACTTTTTCTTCGTTTCCTTACACATAGCTTTGGAAAAATTCTTAGAAAACACCAAAACATTCGTATAACTTTTTGAAAATCCCAAAACATTCAGATATGTTAGTTTAGAAAATAAAAAACATTCAAATATGTTTTATAGAAAACTCAAAAACAATAGAACATTATCTAGAGATAATACCAAAAATAATGAAAAATGTTTCAAAACTGTCCCACAAAAATAAAGTAGTATTTTTCTTACTTTAGTTAGTTGTTGGTTTGTTCATAGTTTTGATTGCATTACTTTTTCATCTTGTGTGCTTTAAATTGGATTCATTTGCTTACTTAGATTGAGTGTTACTTTAATTTTTTGTGCATTACATTGAGTTCATTTTAACTTTCATACTTGTAGATAGTTGTGTTTCTTTGATTAGATTTGATTAATTTGTGCTTTTTGTTTTCTTATACAGTTTGTTGTCATTTCATCATCATATCATCTATCATCACATCTATACATCATATATCAATAAAGGCTAAGATACATCATCATGAACATGAAAATTAAACATGTATGTTAAGCTAACATCATATAATATTGCCAAGAGGGACAAGAGGGACCACCTTCTATCCCCCTCAAACATAGACCATAATAAAAACATGGATTAAACATGTTATCTCATACACACAAAAATGTGATAAGTAAGTACAATCCATCATCATCATCATATATCCTCATAAATATAAATTTCCATGTACAAAACAATGTGTCTCGATATACATCTAATACAATGATCCATCATGGGCGTTTATATACAAAAAAGTTCCTTCATCACGAGGCATAATAAAAAACAATACATAAGTACATCCATACAAAAATGTGCCTTCATATCGAGGTGTACATAAAAAAGAGATATATCTGATACAATACAAAGAGTCACCATGACTCTCACCTACCTTTGGACTACCCGGAATTTTTCCCAAAGGTGTAATGCATTGTGAGCCTTGTTATGGGGCAAGTAGTCATGCGGACCCTATGTTGGCGGCTTTGGTGTGCTAAAGGAATCTTTACTAATCTCATTGGTCGGGATGGTCTCTGCGATCGGATCTAGATCTTATACCCACTAACCGACTATAATCAAGAGCTCTCTAACTAAATAAAATAGCTACATAGTATAACATCCTATAATAGGTGGCCTCACATGTAATATCGGCACGCTCTGAGAATAATTCATGTACCCTCGGATTTCGATCCTATCTACTAGAGCATATCATTCTCTACTTTCACACTTTCTGCCAACTTGGTATATAGTTGGGTCATCCATGTGGCTAGGTGGTCCCTCTCAGTGGTAACCTAGATCTCTAGGAAACTACCTATTGTAATTGTTTCCTCAAGGCATTTGTCTCACTTGTACCTGTATAACCTTTCTAGGTGGAGATCTCTAGGGAAATCTATATTTTTTTCTCCATCCTCCCCCCCATAAGACTCTATGGTGGGGTCCCCCATCCATCTCCTCCATCTGACTCTTCTCCATCTCCCCCATCCCATCCATCCCCTAGCATACTGTGTGGTAGACTCATATGATGTGGTGATAGTGGCACCTATAACGGAACCTGTAATGGAATATATGGTGAATGCACCTATAGAGCCTGTCCCTAAGGTTATGTCGTATATGACCCCTAAACTGCGTGGGATACTACCTAATCCCTAATATCCAAGCCCTATAGGCCTTACGCTACCACCGCAACCCCAATCGTATATCATCTTATGGAATGGTAAGTTATCAAGGTAACACTTGCTTGCACTTATGCGGGGTAGTCTTAAGTCTCACTGGATCCACTATATATGGTCACTACACCCAAGCTTGTGGGATAACCTTTGAGAATCTTTCCAATGTTCATTGTAACCTAATATAAGGCCCAATGTCAAAGGTCTCTCTGGACCTACACATGTACCACATCTCATCTCCAAGAATCCCTTGGATGAGACCAAATTGGCGATGCACTCTATCCACTCCAAAATATGGTCTCGGATCCCAATAATAAAATGATAAACTACCATATTACTCAACGCTTAGACTATTACATCCTTAGGCCACTAATATAATCTATACTACCACCATGTAATCATATGGAGTTGAACCTTGTCAAAATCTCTCCTGTAATACGGTGTGTCTCTAGTGTGCCCACATATATCCTCGACCACTTGTACCCAACCCATAATAGATGGATTTCCAAGAGCCTTGGCTCTAACACTCCAAGTGGGTGCCTTATCACGATGTGGTCCTAGGACCATATCTGCAACAACATCATTAGACCCACGATCTTCTAACCACGGTATGTTGTCAAGTGTAAATTTGAATATCAGTGGGCTAGTAAGCACTGCTGCCAGCAATAGACCTCTCTGCTAATCAGTCCATGGATAACTCTGATCAAGCCAAGGGAGAACCATGTACTAGTTTTTTCAGGCACCAATATGTCTCTGACAAGAGCCATCAGATATACTAGCACCCATGAAATTCATTGATCAGAAAATCACCTGGTGATGTTAACTGATATACCATAGTGGGGAATGTCAGCCACACTGAATATCTCAATAATGCTCTACATAATGTGACCGTGATCACCATCATAAGTCACCAGTGACCCTAGATCGGCACTCTCAAAATGTTCCACATGTCCTCTAAGGTGATGCTCATCTCACCCATCGATAAACAGAATGTCTAACTCTCGCTCCTCCATCTCACATTAGCTAAGGTTGTAAGAAGGCTATGATCTAGAGTGATCTGTGACATCCAAACTATGTGGGATAGACCTATAACATCTAATGTCATCTTTAGGAAGACAAGGTCACATCGTGAAAATGTGGCCTCATAGGCCCATAGTCTCCCATGTCTCTCCTGCGTCTCCAATATAGGTAGGTTCACCTACAAAATAGATAGCACACCCTGTTAATCTAATTTCCTCTATACTACATCACCTAGGTTAGTCTATTCATGATTAAGTACTTCTACTCATGCCTAAGTTCTTCGAAAATTTTCCTCAAGATTCTTCTAAGGCCATGCAAGGTTAACCCTTTGCACTAGTGCACCACTGACAACACCAGCACACCCCTTTCAGCACTAGTGTGCCCTCACACTAGCTCCCCCTTTCCCACGCTAGCTCTTGCACTCTCACACCAATGTGCCCATATACCCCCCCATGTGCAATTCCATGCCGGTAAGCGCCCTTATCACACACATGCCCATGTCTAAGAAATTTTTTTATACAAGTGCGACCGCACTTGTGTTGTTTGTGCTAGCACACCCCGAGCATGCCATAGCGCGCCCCAAGGGCCACACTTGGTATTAACACGTAAAAATATAAACTACAATAAATGCACTTAAAAACAATGAAAAATGAAATTTTTTTACGTTGCGTACATGTAGACCATCCTAGAGAAGCCTCATGTACTCTTGAACTCGGATCAAGCATGGTGTCTACGGTTCTAAATACTCATCATTCCTCTCCCAGGTCAAATAAAAATCAGTAGTAAAAATGATAAGGGTAGATAGTAAACAATTTGCGTGATAATTCTCACCCCATGTGGCTAGTTATTTGTACCCGTTTTGACCTCCCACGATGTTTTTTCACACCCGGAGGTGCCTTTGGAGCTATTGTGTTCTTCTAATTTCATTTAGCACTCGTCACGATGATTATTTTTAGGAAAAGATCATTGTTAGCACATTTTGATACATTGGGGCATATTTTTGCTTCCCAACCACTCTTTTTGCTACCGGGGCATATTTTTACCCCTTCTGTGTTATTTTTTATGATGTCATATGACTTCATTAATTTTTCTACATCATTTTCTTCTATAAAATTCAAAAAAAAATAAAAAATCCAAAATAAAAAATAAAAATCACCAAAATCCCAAAAAAATGAAAAATTCAAAGATTTGTAAATGACATGCACAAAGTTGAAGCACATGTATCAAATACATTGTCCTTGAACATCAAAATTTGTCTAACAAAAGAATCTTTCTTAGGCTCTTTCTTGTTCTTGTCTCAAATGACTCGTGGATCATTTTTTATCTACCTTCATTAACAAAGTTGGTTTACTTACTATGTCGGTGCTCCGCACAACAATTAGTTTCTAGAGACTGTGTCATGTAGCATACGAATGATTTTTGTGGGACTTATTGTGTCCTCTTTTATTCCATTCACATGTTTCCTTGCTTGGGGCACCATTTTTAACCCTTTTCATTCAAACACGAATATTCGAGAACTGAAGCTTGATAACAAAAACATTGGTGTAAACATCTTAAATGTTGTTTGTTTACTTAGATATGATTGTACTTGTTTCTATATTAGGTTAGTTGGTTTACTTTCTCATATTGCATTACATTATGAATTTTGCATGGAGTTACACATTTTTAGCAATGAACAAATGTTAGTAATATAGCTTTTGATGTTATTTTACACTTTTGTTTATTTTAATAAGGGTCGATGATTTAGGTCATAGGGGTAACATCATTAAACAAAGTTTCTTATTGAAAAATTGGATGCAAAATATATTCCTATATTCTTCACTATCATGTCTTATCACTATTAATTTTTCTTCTAAAACTCCTAGGGCAATAAAAATCATTTTTATCCCCACCCTATTTATTTTATCTATTTCGATCATATTTTCGATCGTCGATTGACTTCTTTTATCACCTTATCAACACTAGAGGGGGCATCCTTCACTCTACGGCAGCGTGAAGAGATCTCGGGAGGAGAAAACATCAACCGAATGTGCATGCAAAGATTTGAAACATGGGCAGAACCTGGTTAAGCCATAAAACTCTCCTCTATCTCATAGATCAAATGGGGTGTACATATAGGAGGTGCTGAGTAACCCCCAATGCTGCAATCATGACAACTCGAGTAGAGAGGGGAGTTACATTCCCAGAATAGAAGTGTAACTCCCAATGACACATATGACGCACTGACGTCCTTACACACTGCCACATTGACGTGTAAGAGAATCTCATAATGACCCCTAAATGACACATGGACCTATGATCTCACCTAAGTGAGATGACTCACCTAATGATGTGGAAAATAACACACACCAACACCCCCCCTTCATCGTAACTTAGGATGAGGCAGAAATTCAGAAATGAGAAATGGGTCTCGATAAAAGCTTGATGAGGTACCCACATATAAGAAAAAGATCCCAAGAAATGAAGGAAAACCCAGTGGGAAAAACATCCACCGCAAGAGAACAAAATACTCTCTAATCTAATAAAGATGCCAAATATGGGTCCTAGCCATAGACTAGCTTGAAAGGGTACCCATGTACAAAGAGAAAATCTCTCAGAAAGAAGAAGAAGAGAGAAGAAGAGGGAGACAAGAGGAATGTAGAAGATGCCATGGACGAATCGAACTCCGCAACTCTAGGAAGTCTCCCGAGAAGAATGTCGATAATGAGATCCTCTACCTCTGGATCAAGAAGAGGCACTGCACAAAGCGTGTGCCTGCCCTTAGGAAGGACAGAAATGACGTGTTGAAAGTCTTCCCACTCCACAAAGGAAACCAAAGCAAGAGTAGCATGAAGAACTCGATTTTGGTGCACGAAGTGTGACATAGGTCTAGCGAGTGAGTGCTAAGGAAATGAAGGTAATGCCACGTGCATAGAACTATCAGAGTGAAAAGGAGGAACACCCACATAAAGGATGTCCAAGTGATGTGAAGGGAAAAAAACATCCTCCACAACAAAAAAAGGGATCCGGTGAGGGTGGATCAATGAAGGTCTCTCGGAAATGTGGAAGTGACATGATTCGGAAGGGGCACTCCCAACAACAGAGATGATGAACTCCTTTGAAACACCTGTAGATGGATGTGAAACTTGTAGTGTATCACAAGTAGACTCTGCGAAAATATGACTAAGGTCAAGCAAATAATCGTCCCAATGAAGGGGCTCGACAAACAAGAGCGATGTCGATGGTATAAGTCATCCAATGAAGGTAGAGAAGTGGAAGGGGCCCTCACACTCGGAAGTGGAAAGGAGGCTGGTGTGATGATGGTATGAGGCTAAGTAGAATACTTCTTGATATACGATGAGATGTGGGGGTGACAACTATGTGCGGAATAGTGAGAGAAAGAGGAGAAGAGTCCTCTATAGTATGTTGACATTAGAGCAGGTGCACAATCCTCGTCATCAAAAGTATAATCAAGCGAGTCTATTTTAGTGTAATGCCCATCACACGAAGAAGAGGAGACAATCGAATCATCGCGATATGAATAATGACGGCGGTATGTGAAGGGTCTCCATACAAGGACTGAAGAATGCTCTAGACACGATGGGGTGGATCTGAGTCTGCCACATGAAACCAAAGAGAACGAGAGACATACATCATCATGTGACCATAGATGTGGTCACAAGAATCAAAAATTCCTCTAGATGAAAATGATCAGCGGGTGTAGGAACTGGCCCAAGCAAGAAGGGTAAAAGAACCTCATGGGTGAAGTAACATTCCATGGAAGCATGCCAGGATGAATAGGTCTCTCTCCCGATGAGAAGTGGTGGAGGCTGTAAAGTGATCCTATGATGCTCAAGTCTGGAAAGAGTACTCTCCATGATGAAAAAATGGAAGATGCAAGATGCACGAAAGTAAGACATTAGACTCGGTGATAATGCGTCTGCGTGTGAAAGCCCAGTACTAGTCAAACCCCCCATAATGTAGCACATTATAAAGTAGTGCATTTACAAAACTGAAAATGTCATCACGTAATGTGTAAGAAATCATGAAACTTTGACTAAATAATCACTCAAAAATGAGCTGTGAGTCAAAAGTTATGGCATTAAAATGATTCCCGCAACTAATGGAAAAATACACTAGATGCTGCAAACGCATTAAAAAGTACATAAGATGGGTTCAAAGGGTATCATGTGGGTACTCATTGGAAATGGCACAGAATTTTAGTATGGGTTTGTTTTGACTGCGATGGGGGTTAGCCTCCTACCAACCCCGGACCTCACCCTCCGTCTTCAACGCTCATAGGAGGGGATTAAATAAGCCAAAAATAGTAGTCTAAAACTTATTACATGCCAATGAATGAAATTTGTTGTTTTTTTTAACACCCTAAAACATTAAAAAGGAGGTGGGGGCCCATGTTTGAAGTGGCCAATGCCACATGGAGGAGCTTGAATGAGAAGCCATGTGCTGGTTTGGAGAGCAGTTGAGTTGTTGAAGGTGTGGTGTTGCTGCAAGAGAAGGAAAATGGCCAAACAAACCAAGTCCACGTGTGAGGGGAAACGCTTGTAGGTGCTGCAGGAAATGAAGACCCCAAACCACCATTTGAAAATGCCTATTTGAAACTGTAGTCATTGTTGTTGCTAGAGATGAAAAAATGTTTTCTTATGCAAAACAAAACGCAGGAGGTGCTGGGAAACTGCTGGAGATCCAAGGTAACAGCAATGTGGAGGAGATCCAAGGTAACAAGCAATGTGCAGGCTCGAGCAGATGAAAAAATGGCTGAGAAGAAGGCTAGCCTGGCTGGGAATGCGTGTGGAGGAGAAAAAATGTATGTCTGCAAGAAAAAATGTGAAGAACGCAGGAGATACGTGGATGCAGGCCTGAAACCATCGAGGCAGCTCCAAAAATCTGCCAAAGGGAGTAGGTGTGAGCAAGAGGGGATCCTAAACATGGAGAATTCGGGCCAAGCTTGAGCACCTCAAGAGAGTGCAAACTAATGCAAATAACTCAACGTAGAGGCAACAACAAACTAGGGGTAAACAATGAGCAGAATGAGAGCAGCGTGTAGGTTTGGTTCGAACAAGGGCCAAGGTGCCACGTTCTTGAGTAGGGTCTACAACCTCAAATTATAATATACTCTGAAAGGAACTCAGGAAATGCGAACACTCGAAAAAGAGCCACAAGTAGCTGAATAAGGAGGTAGAGCGAGTTGAGGAAGCACGAGCTCTAAACACACAAAGTAAACCCGAGAGAATCAAGCGGTTAAAGACTAAACTTGAAAAACACCAAAAACTCGAACACGACCAAACGAACCACGATCAAACCCGTGTAAGAGGTGTGGCACCCAAAATCAATGCAAGTAGAGCATGGTCGGAATTTCCATTATGACACACGACGAGAGCTGGATAACACGCTGGAAGCGAGAAAACACGCATAAACGCTGATGAGTGTATGGATCCACAAGATCGGCTCTGATACCATGAAATAGGGTTTAAAACCCGTAAGCAATGATCACGAGGGATGACGTACACATCAACGGATGTGCTAACGGCAACATGGAGAGATCTCAGGAGGAGTGAGCATCAACCGAATGTGCATGTAAAGATTTGAAACATGGGCGAACACTGGTTAAGCCATCAAACTCTCCTCTATCTCATAGATCAAATGGGCTGTACATATAGGAGGTGTTGAGTAACCCCCAGTGTTGCAATCATGAAAACTCAAGTAGAGAGGGGGAGTTACATTCCTAGAATAAAAGTGTAACTCCCAATGATGCATATGACGTCTTGACGTGCTAACGCACTTTGCCAAATTGACATGTGAGAGAATCTCATAATGACCCCTAAATGACACATGGACGTATGATCTCACCTAAGTGAGATGACTCACCTAATGATGTGGAAAATAACACACAACAACATGACCATCTCTTTAAGGCTCCCAACTTGTAACTGACCAAGTGTGTTACCACTCTTTTCCTAGGGTCTAAGATTTTTATAATACTAAACATATGGATTTCCATCTAATAGTGTGATTTACTTGTTATTTCTTCCATTATCGTCTCATCATGTATATCTATCATGATCTCTTCACCCTTGTTTCCTAATCTGGTTAATTTATTGATGAGTTACATAAGGATGCACATTCTTATTCTGTAAAGTAAACATAATCTTCATGTAACCTTGACACCAACCAACGATAATGTTAAATGTGCTTTCCAAAGAAATGAAACTCAAATATTTGTAACATGCCACCACGCTCAAACATCTTACACACCCTATCATATATCACAATCTATCTCCTTTGTGTTCTAACCTATTTCTTCTATTGTATTACTCCTTATGTCTCCCTCATGTCCTAGATTGTGATGATTTTACTCACTTATCTTAAATTTTAGGAACTTAGATTCCCAATATTTACCAACCATGACCTCTTGGAGATATTGCATCTATGAGAACCAATCATCAAGGAAATCCTTCCTTGTTTTCTTTCCCTTGGTCACCTTCTTCATTGGTACCATATCTTACAACATAAAATTGAAACCACACAAATTATGTGCCCCAAATTTGATACCCTTGCTTGTTGATTCTCAATTCCTTACAATTTTTTTAGTGTCTTCTCTCAATGTTACTTTTAAATCACATAATCCACTAAAATATCTACTCATATTTTGTGTTTTACTTTGACCCATGGTGCCCTAGCTCAGTATCTTACTTTGACAACCAACCTTGCAAATAAACCACCTTTCACACCTCTCAACTACCAAATCGATCTTCACTACCACTCTACTACCTAGACTCCAAATCCTAAGTACAAGGAATTCATGATATCTTGTTATTGGTTCCAAAATTGCCCTTGGTCTAAAAGGAACAATAAAAATATTGTACCAAGCCATGAATAAATCATATGCTAATTAAACACCACGCTCAATAAGATGAAAGTAAGTCGCCAGAATAACTCTACATAAACCTTTGCAAACAAATGAGTAGCAATATCATATATTATTATGGAACTCAATGAAATACAATGAGAATGGTCCTTGCTTATATAGGCAAGGAATATCAATCTAAGAACCATTCAAGGTCGTAGATCAAGCCATAAATCAAGGAAAGAACTAGTCAAGACCATAGATTTAGGAAAGAACTAGTCATCAAAGATCTAGTCAATACCATAGATCAAGGAAATAACTATACATAACAACTAGATAATATCTCCCTAATATCTAAATAAAATAAAATAAATATCCACACACATAATTAGGTGAGGATAAATACAATAAAGGTAAATAAAGTACCTAGGTGAACATGAGCTAAGGTAAATACCTACTCTAACACCCTCTCAAGTGAAGCTAGGGGCCCAAAATAAAAGTGGCATATCCACAGTATGATTCTGGTAAATGGTCTCGATCGGTACTCATGTATAATATATCCATAAGGAAATCTCAAACCAAAAGTAGCAAATAATCCTACTAGAAGGAAAGAGAAAGATGATGATGAAGAAGAAGAAGAAGGAAGATGTTCTCAAGAACACCCCAAAAACAACTTAAGAAACCCTAAGCATGTCATGCAGCTGCAACTCAAGGTAGCGAGGTAATGTAAAAGGCTTCCTAAAGATGTCTGCAACCTGCTACTAAGTTGGAATGTACTCAAGAAAATAACTCCATCCTATATGTGTTGATGAATGAAGTTTATGTGTATATCAATATGCTTGGTCCACTTTGGTGCTCAACATGGTTATGAGAAATTTTAATTTTGCTTTGGTTATCACACCAAAGTACGATCGATGAATCTATGGGAATCAAAAATATTTCAATAACTATCAAAGCCAAAGAATCTGTTGACCCACTATAATTGTTTCCATGTACTTTTCCTCTAAAGATAAAAGTGCAATAACCTATTGCTTTTACACGCCAAGCAATTGGAGAAAAACCATGATAAAAAAAGATATCTAGAAGTGGAATATTTGTCATTAATAGAACCTATCCAATCTGAATATTTGTATCCAACCAACTGAGTATAACTCCTAGTGTAGTGGAGGCCAAAGTGGGAAGTTCCTTGTAAAGTGGGAAGTGCCATGTATAACTTAGTGTAGTGGAGGCCGGTGACTACTATTAGGCGAATGTGCAACCGAGATACAATACCTACCGTAGATGAAATATCGGGGTGAGTATGGCTCAATTTCATGAGACTTCTAACCAACTACCTATACAATGTAGGATCACAAAGTGGAGTTGTACATGTGGAAGTAAGAGTAACCCCGGACTAAAAGGAGATGGAATTGTCTTACAATCAACCATATCAAAGCGCCAAAGAAGATCATGGGTGTACTTTTGCTTACTCAAATGAATCCTGGATCCATTTGAGAAACCTAAAAACTACGGAAATAATCCAATAACTCAACATATGTCATGTCAAGTTGTGTAGAAAGATCCCTCTCAATCATCTCGAATGTTGGAAGAAGAGCTTCAAGTAAGTAAATGTGAGATCATCAACATACAAGACAAGTATCACAATATCTTCGCCAACATGTTGGATATAGATTGTATGGTTAGAATGGAAATAACAAAACTAGTAGATAGGAGAAAAGAATCCATCTTCTCATACCAAGCCCAAGGGTATTTTTTAAGACCGTAGAGAGACCTTCGTAGTCTACAAACAAGAGAAGAATCTGAACAAATCTAGTCGGTTACTCCATTTATATTTCCTCTTGTAAATATCTATGTAAGAAGAAACTTTTCACATCCATCGGTATACGGGCCACCCCTGTGATGCAATAATAGCAAGTACAAGGCATAAAAAATACATCTTGGCCATGGGTTCAAAAGTCTCAGACTAATCAATACCTTCAACTTGTGAAAAACCCTTTGCAACAAGATGATCCTTATACTTGTCGATGGACCCATCAGCTATTTATTTGGTTTGGTATACCCACTTACACCTAACCATATTTCTTCCTTTAGGAATAGATACCAAATCCCAAGTATGATTCTTCCTCAAAGAATAATACTCATCTTTCATCGCATCATCCCACTCCTATATCCCATGAGCCTGTGAAAATTACTCTGGATCCTCATAAAATTCCTGACAAAAAAGTCTAGAACTGGTAGAATGTGCATGATGATGCTTAGTGTGTGGAATATCCTGTATGAAAGGTTTACCTCAAAAACTATAGTACAATCCCACTTAGGTATAGTGATAACATCGGTGGAAATAGGATCCTCATCGGCATCTATAATATCCTCATCAACCTCCGCAAAGAAAGGGTCCTTAATATGTGATAAATAAGAAGAAGCGGGCATGAAAGAATATGAAGAATCATGAGGTGTGAATTTCTCATCAAATTGAAGATGTGTTCAAAAATAAACCTCATGAGTATCAAGATCTAAATGTCAATAAGCTCTCATGTCCTCACAATAACCTACAAATATCAAGGGTTTACTCTTCTTATCCAAGGCTTTCCTTTTCTTCTTAGGAACAAAGTCCCAAACATGGCTCCCAAAGACTCGAAAAAATGAGACATCTGGCTTAGTGTTTGACCAAGCTTCCTCTTGATTCAAATGCTCAAGTTCTCTATGTAGTGTGTGATTCTGAATGTAGTTAGCACATTTAATTACTTATGCCCACTAGATAGGATGTAAATATCTATAATGCATCATGGAGTTAGCCATTTCCTTCAAATTTTGATTCTTTCATTCTACTAAGCCATTATGTTGTGGAGTATGAGGAATAGAATGCTGGTGAATAATGTCATGAGTTGCCAAAAATTCAGAAAAATCATTGTTGAAGTACTCCCCCCATTATCAGTGTGAAGGTTCTTTATGCAACTAGAAGATTGTTTCTTAACCAAATCCTTGAAGAATTTGAAGTGTAGAAAACATAACTTTTGTACTTTAGAAAATAAACCCAAGTATGCCTTGAGAAATTATCAATAAAGGTAAGTGCATACTTAGCTCCATTGAAAGAGGGGGTAGGAAAAACCATCAAGCCACTATGCACAAGCTCAAGTGGTGGAGAAGCTATCTTGGACATTTTTAGGAAATAGATCTTGATGTTGTTTCCTAATGCACACCATGAAAAAATACCTCAAGAAAAGAAACTCTAAGAAGACCATCAACCATATCATGAGTATTGAACTCCTTCAAATATCTATAATTGAGATTTCTAAATCTCTCATGCCAAAGCTTACTCTTTGAATCTGAATGAGAAACCAATCCTATCCTTATAGAGGAAGTGTCGTCAAAACCCTCAAAGTGATATAGTCTAGAACTATGATCAAAAATACCTTGATAAACAAGTGAATGAGGCTCCAAAATATTAGGTTAGCTGGTTTACTTTCTCGTATTGCATTACATTATGTATGTTGCATGGAGTTACACATTTTTAGCAATGAACAAATGTTAGTAATATAGCTTTTCATGTTATTTTACACTTTTGTTTATTTTAATAAGGGTCGATGATTTAGGTCATAGGGGCAACATGATGAAACAAAGTTTCTTATTGAAATATTGGATGCAAAATATATTCCTATATTCTTCACTATCATGTCTTATCACTATTAATTTTTCTTCCAAAACACCTAGGGCAATAAAAATCATTTTTATCCCCACCCTATTTCTTTTATCTATTTCGATCATATTTTCGATCGTCGATTGACTTCTTTTATCACCTTATCAACACTCGAGGGGGCATCCTTCACTCTACTATATTTTCTTCAAAATTTTCCTTGTTTATGTTTTCTACTATGTTTGAAGTCGTGTCACTTACTTCACCTCAAATAAGGTAAAATGTAGACATCTAAGTTCTGCTTTCGCGGTCTTATTTCTAAACACAAACTAATCACTCTCATTCATACTATTTCCATTATAATTAATAATTTCTACTAATTAACTATTGTTTCCCTCTATTTTTGTTAATTAATGATGCTTTTTTATTAACTAACCTCGATCACATTCCGGATGCCATCGATTGACGACACATCATTAGTTATTATCCTCTTCCGAACAAACAATTACTGATTATTAGCTAATTAAGCCTATGTACCCTTGTATTTGGTCAATAATCCCTATTATTGGCTAAAAATCCTCTTCAAACCATTCAAAATCACCCCATTTCCCTTCAAGACATCTCAAAATCCTTCAAAATCTTATCATAGCCTCTTAATTGACCTAAGTGGTTAATTAAGGCTCCTCATTGCTAATCACTTGTTAATTCACTAATCATGATTAACAATCCTTAATCTATTTTATCCTTTTAGTCGACATGCACCAAGATACAAGTTTTCCCCAAATATAAAACTATAAAAATGACTAAGCACCTACCTTCAAACTTTACACCATACTTCTATTAGTATATCATATGACAAATATGATTAAGAGTCTTACTTCCTTCTTGGATTAGCTTGCTCAATATTTACATCCAAATATTCATGTTGGTTAGTAGAGGGATATCTAATATGGCCTTGTATTATTTATTACAAAGATCCACTCACCATTTTTGGAGTAGCAACAACCATAATTTGATTTCCCTTATATCTAATTAGGTCTATGTTAATTAGTAACCATCTCACATAATAAGGATGTTTGTAGATTAGATGTTTAATTTCATTTAGTTTCCATTAATGCATGCTTTTAAGCTTTGATCATGATGTTTCATTCTTAAACTTAAGCTTAGCTCTAGGATACTATGGTGTTAGTTTTTATTAGTTAGTCATATTGTAAAAGTTTCAAGTGATCACACATCCCATTAGATTATAACATTTCCACATATGACTTCATATTCACACTGACCATAGGTCTTACGTGGAGTGTGGTACTCTATGTCTACCTTATCTAAATTGAAATTTAATAGTTTCACATCCTTGATTATGTTTTTCATGCTCCTGAAATACCTAGCTATGAATTAAAAAGGCACCTTACACCATGGACCCATCTCTCCATTTAGCAATGAAAATCACGTGAGAAACAAGTGTTGCAATACAAAAAAATTGTCTTGTCCATCCAATTCAGTGGGAATATCCCTAGGTATACTCCATTCATTTTCAAAAAATTCACACATTTTCTTGTACAATAGGTCCAAGTGCACCTTATATAAAAATATGATTACCCCATCACAAGTGTACTTCACAAAATTAATTTCCAGTGATCGCTTTTCGACATGGTGTTCCCATTTGAGCCTTGTTGGTCCATCCGGGACTCCAATATCTGAAAATAAAATCAGTAGAAAAATTGATCCCCATGTAATTTCTTTCCCTTTTCATGTTGGTTTTGGGCCTATTCTACAATACTCTTTGTAATGTACAGAGAAATATTATATTTTGTGTCATGCGCCATTTTATGCTCAATCTGTAAAAACTTATTGTTCACCTCCGACCTGAAAGAGGGTTTAAAACCCACAAGTGAGGATCACAAGGAAGGACATGCACATCAATGTACGTGTGAATAGCAGCGTGAAGACATCTCGGGAGGATCAAGCATCAACCGAATGTTCATGCAAAGATTGAAACACGGGAAGAACTTGGTTAAGCCATCAAACTCTCTTCTATCTCATAGATCAAATGGGGTGTACATATAGGAGGTCTTGAGTAACCCCATGTGTTGCAATCATGACAAATCGAGTAGAGAAGGGGAGTTACATTCCCGAATAGAAGTGTAACTCCCAATGACGCATATGACGACCGACGTGCTGACACACTACCACATTAATGCGTAAGAGAATCTCATAATGACCCCTAAATGACACATGGACCTACAATCTCACGTAAGTGAGATGACTCACCTAATGATGTGGAAAATAACACACACCAACACCCCCTTATCGTAACTTAGGATGAGGTGGCAAGTCAGAAATGAGAAATGGGTCTTGGCACAAAGCCTGATGAGGTACCCATGTACAAAAAAATGATACCAAGCAATGAAGGAAAACCCAGTGGGAAAAACATCCACCACAAGAGAACAACATACTCTCTAATCTAAAAAAGATGCCAAATATGGGTCTTGGCCATAGACAAGCTGAAGGGTACCCATGTACAAAGAGAAAATCTCTCGGAAAGAAGAAGAAGAGAGAAGAAGAGGGAGACGAGAGAAATGCAGAAGATTCCATGGACGGATCTGAACTTTGCAGCTCTAGGAAGTCTCCCAGAAGAATGTCAATAACAAGATCCTCTACCTCTAGGCGAAGAAGAGCCACCCACATTGAACTATGTGCCTACCCTTAGGAAGGACAGAAATGATGTGTTGAAAGTCTGCCCACTCCACAAAGGAAACCAAAGGTCGTAGCATGAAGAACTCTATTTTTGGTGCATGGAAGTGTGACATAGGTCTAGTGAGTGAGTGCCAAGGAACCGAAGGTAATGAAACGTGTGTAGAACTATCAGAGTGAAAAGGAGGAACACCCATAGAAAGGATGTCCAAGTGATGTGAAGGGAACAAAACATCCTCCACAACAAAAAAGGATCCACAGTTGAGGGTGGATCAATGAAGGTATCTAGAAATGTGGAAGTGACATGATTCCCAGAAGGGAACTCCCAACAACATAGATGATGAACTCCTTTGAAACACTGTAGATGGATGTGGAACATGTAGTGCATCACAAGTAGACTCTGTGAAAAGATGACTAAGTTCAAGTAGATACTCGTCCCAATGAGAGGGCTCGACAAACAGAAGAGAGATGTCAAACAGGTATAAGTCATCCAATGAAGGTAGAGGAGTGGAAGGGGCCTCACACACTAGAAGTGGAAAGGATCTTGGTGTGATGGCGGTATGGCGAGTAGAAGACTTCTCGATATCTAATGAGATGTGGGGGGTGACAATAATGTCTGGAATAGTGAGAGAAAGAGGAGAAGAGTCCTCTATAGTACTCTCGACATCAAAACAAGGTGCACAATCCTCGTCATCAGAAGTAGAATCAAGCGATTCTATTTCAATGGAATGGCCATCAAATGAATAAGAGGAGACAATTGAATCATCAAGCGATAACAATGGCGCAAGTATGTGAAGGGTCTCCATAGAAGGATTGAAGAATTCTCTAGACAACGTGGGGTGGATGCGAGTCTGCCATATGAAACTAAAGATAACTAGAGACATGCATCATCATGTGACCATAGATGTGGTCACAAGTATCGAAAGTCCTCTAGATGACAATGATCGGTGGGTGTAGGCTGGCCCAAGCAAGAAGGGTAAAAGATCCTCGTGGGTGAAGTAATGTTCCATGGAAGCACGCCGGGAAGAATAGGTCTCTCTTAGGTGAGAAGTGGTGGAGGTTGTAAAGTGATCCTATGACGCTCAAGTCTGGAAAGAGTACTCTCCATGATGAAAAAATGTAAGATGCAAGACGCACGAAAGTAAGACATCAAACTCGGCTAATAATGCGTTTTGTGTCCGAAAGCCCAAGAGTACTAGTCAACCCCCCTAGAATGTGGCACTTTATAAAGTAGTGCATTTACAAAACTGACAATTTCATCATGTAATGTGCAAGAAATCATGCAACTTTGACTAAAGAAGCACTCAAAAATGAGCAGTGAGTCAAAAGTTATGGCATTAAAACAATTCCCGCAACTGATGGAAAAATACACTAGATGCTACAAACGCATTAAAAAAGTACACGAGATGGGTGCAAAGGGTATCATGTGGGTACTCATTGGAAACAGCACAAAATTTTAGTAGGGGTTTGTTTTGACTGCGAGGGGGTTAGCCTCCTGCCAACCCCGGACCTCACCCTCCGTCTTCGACACTCGTAGGAGGGATTAAATAAGCCAAAAACAGCAATCTAAAACTTATTACATGCCAATGAATGAAATGTTTTTTTCTTAACAACCTAAAACATTAAAAAGGAGGTGCGAGACCACGTTTGAAGTGGTCAATGCCATAGGAGGAGCTTGAATGAGAAGCCACGTCTTTGGTTTGGAGAAGCGGTGAGTTTTGAAGGTGTGGTGTTGCTACAAGAAAAGGAAAAAATGACCAAACAAACCAAGTCCACATGTGAGGGGAAACCACCTGGAGGTGCTGCGAGAAATGAACACCCCAAACCGCCATTTGAAAATGCCTATTTGAAACTACGGTCGTTGTTGTTGCTTTAGAGATGAAAAAACATTTTCTTATGCAAAAAAAAATGTAGGAGGTGTTGGGAAACCCTTTGGATATCCAAGGTAACGAGAAATGTGGAGGAGATCCAAGGTAACGGCAATGCGCAGTGATCTCGATAAGATGAAAAAATGGCTGAGTAGAAGGTTGGCCTGGCTGGGAATGCGTGTGGAGGAGAAAAAATTTATGTCTGCAAGAAAAAATGTGAAGAATGCAGGAGATACGTGGATGCGAGGCACTGAAGGCGTCGAGGCAGCTCAAAAATCTGCTAGAGGGAGAACGTGCGAGCAAGAGGGGACCTAAATGTGGAGAAGTTGGGCCAAGCTTGAGCACCTCAAGAGAGTGCAAACCAACGCAAATAACTCAACACAGAGGCAACAACAAACTAGGGGTAAACAATGAGTTGAATGAGAGCAGCGTGTAGGTTTGGTTTGAATAAAGGCCGAGGTACCACGTTCTTGAGTAGGGTCTACAACCTCAAACTATAATATACTCTGAAAGGCACTCAGGAAATGCCAGAACACTCGAAAAAGAGCCACGAACAGCTGAATAAGGAGGTAGAGTGAGTTGAGGAAGCACGAGCTCTAAACACACATGTAAACCCAGAGAATCGAGCGGTCAAAGACACTAAACTCGAAAAACACCAGAAACTCAAACACGACCAAATGAACCATGATCAAACCTGTGCAAGAGGTATGGCACCCAAAATCAATGCAAGTAGAGCATGGTCAGAATTTCCATTATGACACACTTGCAATGAGGCTGGATAACATGCTAGAAGCGAGAAACACGCATAGAAACGGCGATGAGAGCATGGATCCACAAGATCCACTACGATACCATGAAATAGGGTTTAAAACCCGTAAGTGATGATCACGAGGATGACGTACACATCAACGGATGTGCTAATGGCAACATGAAGAGATCTCAAGAGGAGTGAGCATCAACCGAATGTGCATGTAAATATTTGAAACACGAGCAGAACCTGGTTAAGCCATCAAACTCTCCTCTATCTCATAGATCAAATGGAGTTTACATATAGGAGATGTTGAGTAACCCCCAGTGCTGCAATTATGACAACTCGAGTAGAAAAGGGGAGTTACATTCCCAGAATATAAGTGTAACTCCCAATGACGCATATGACGCACTGACGCACTGCCACACTGACACGTAAAAGAATATCATAATGACCCCTAAATAACACATGGACATACGATCTCACCTAAGTGAGATGACTCACCTAATGATGTGGAAAATAACACACACCAACACGACCATCTCTCTAAGGCTCCCAACATGTAATCGACCAAGTGTGTTACCACTCTTTTCCTATGGTCTAAGATGTTTGTAATACTAATCATATGGATTTTCATCTAATAGTGTGATTTAGTTGTTATTTCTTCCATTATCGTCTCATCATGTATATCTATCATGATCTCTTCACCCTTGTTTCCTAATCTAGTTAATTTATTGATGAGTTACATAAGGATGCACATTCTTATTCTGTAAAGTAAACATAATCTTCATGTAACCTTGACACCAACCACCGATAATGTTAAATGTGCTTTCCAAAGAAATGAAACTCAAATATTTGTAACATGCCACCATGCTCAAACATATTACACACCCTATCATATATCACAATCCGTCTCCTTTATATTCGACCTATTTCTTCTATTGTATTACTCCTTATGTCTCCCTCGTGTCCTAGATTGTGATGATTTTACTCACTTATCTTAAATTTTAGGAACTTAAATTCCCAATATTTACCAACCATGACCTCTTGGGGATATTGCATCTATGAGAACCAGTCATCAAGGAAATCCTTCCTTGTTTTCTTTCCCTTGGTCACCTTCTTCATTGGTGCCATATCTTACAACATAAAATTGAAACCATATAAATTATGTGCCCCAAATTTGATACCCTTGTTTGTTGATTCTCAATTCCTTACAATTTTTTAGTGTCTTCTCTCAATGTTACTTTTAAATCACACAATCCACTAAAATATCTACTCATATTTTGTGTTTTACTTCGACCCATGGTGCCCTAGCTCGTATCTTACTTTGAAAACCAACCTTGCAAATAAACCACCTTTCACATCTATCAACTACCAAATCGATCTTCAGCTACCACTCTACTACCTAGACTCCAAATCCTAAGTACAAGGAATTCATGATATATTGTTATTGGTTCCAAAATTGCCCTTGGTGAAAAGGAACAATAAAAATATTGTACCAAGCCATGAATAAATCATATGCTAATTAAACACCACTCTCAATAAGATGAAAGTAAGTCACGAATAACTCTACACAAACCTTTGCAAACAAATGAGTAGCAATATCATATATTATTATGGAACTCAATGAAATACAATGAGAATGGTCCTTGCTTATATAGGTAAGGAATATCAATCTAAGAACCAGTCAAGGTCGTAGATCAAGCCATAAATCAAGGAAAGAACTAGTCAAGACCATAGATTTAGGAAAGAACTAGTCATCAAAGATCTAGTCAATACCATAGATCAAGGAAATAACTATACCTAACAACTAGATAATATCTCCCTAATATCTAAATAAAATAAAATAAATATCCACACACATAAGTAGGTGAGGATAAATAAAATAAAGGTAAATAAAGTACCTAGGTGAACATGAGCTAAGGTAAATACCTACTCTAACACCCCTTAAGTGAAGCTAGGGGCCCAAAATAAAAGTGGCATATCCACGGTATGATTCACAGTAAGCTGGTCACGATCGGGTACTCATGTATATAATATCCATAAAGAAATATCAAACCAAAAGTAGCAAATAATCATACTAGAAGGAAAGAGAAAGATGATGATGATGAAGAATAAGAAGGAAGATGTTCTCAAGAACACCCCCAAAAACAACCACGAAACCCTAAGCATGTCATGCAACTCAAGGTAGAGAGGTAATGTAAAAGGCTTCGTCAAGATGTCTGTGACTTTGCTCACCGAGTTGGAATGTACTCAAGAAAATAATTCCATCCTAGATGTTTTGTGAATGAAGTGTATGTGTATATCAATAGGCTTGGTCCACTTTGGTGCTCAACATGGTTACGAGAAATTTGAATTTCACTTTGGTTATCACACCAAAGTACGGTCGATGAATCTATGGGAATCAAAACTCTATCAATAACTATCAAATCCAAAGAATCCATTGACCCGCTGTAATTGTTTCCTTGAAATTTTCCTCTAAAGATAAAAGTGTAATAACCTATTGCTCCTTACATGCCCAAGCAAGCTGGACAAGAACCATGACAAATAAAGATAGCTAGAAGTGGAATGTTTGTCATCAATAGAACCTATCAATCTTAATCATGTATCCAAACAATGAGTATAACTCCTAGTGTAGTGGAGGCCAAAGTGGGAAGTTCCTTGTAAAGTGGGAAGTTCCATGTATAACTCCTAGTGTAGTGGAGGCCGGTGACTACTATGAGGATAATCTGCAAATTGAGATACAATACCTAATGTAGATGAAATATCAAGGTGAGTATGGTTCAAGTACATGAGACTTCTAAACAACTACCTATACAATGTAGGATACCAAAGTGGAGTGGCACATGTGGAAGTAAGAGTAACCCCAGGACTAAAAAGGAGATGGAATTGTCTAACAATCAACCATATCAAAGTGCCAAAGAAGATCATGGGTGTACTTTTTCTTACTCAAATGAATCCCTGGATCCATTTGAGAAACCTACAAACTACGAAAATAATGTAATAACTCAAGATATGTCATGTCAAATTGTGTAGAAAGATCCCCCTTGAATAGTCTTAATGTTGGAAGAAGAGCTTCAAGTAAGTAATAGATCATCAACATACAAGACAAGTATCACAATATCCACGCCAACATGTTGGATATAGATTGTATGGTTAGAATGGAAATGAACAAAACTAGTAGATAGGAGAAAAGAATCCATATTCTCATACCAAGCCCAAGGGGATTTTTAAGACCGTAGAGAGACCTTTGATTCTACAAACAAGAGAAGAATCTGAACAAATCTAGTCGGTTACTCCATGTATATTTCCTCTTATAAATATCTATGTAAGAAGGAACTCTTCACATCCATCTGGTATACGGGCTACCCCTGTGATGCAATAATAGCAATTACAAGGCGTACAAAATCCATCTTGTCCACGGCTTCAAAAGTCTTAGACTAATTAATACCTTCAACTTGTGAAAAACCCTTTGCAACAAGATGATCCTTAAACTTGTCGATGGACCCATCAGCCGTGTATTTGGTTTGGTATACGCACTTACACCTAACCATATTTTTCCTTTAGGAATAGATACCAAATCCCAAGTATGATTCTTCCTCAAAGAAGAATACTCATCTTTCATCACATCATCCCACTCCTATATCCCATGAGCAGCCTTGTGAAAAGATTACGGATCCTCATAAAATTCCCGACAAAAAATATAGAAGCGGTAGAATGTGCATGATGATGCTTAGTGTGTGGAATATCTGTATGAAAGGTTTTACCTCAAAAAATATAGTACGATCCCACTTAGGTATAGTGATAACATCGGTCAAAATAGGATCCTCAAATCGGCATCTATAACATCCTCATCAACCTCTGTAAAGAAAGGGTCCTTAATATGAGATAAATAAGAAGAAGCGGGCATGAAAGAAGATGAAGAATCATGAGGTGTGAATTTCTCATAAAATTGAAGATGTGTTCAAAAATAAACCTCATGAGTATCGGGATCTAAATGTCAATAATCTCTCATGTCCTCACAATAACCTACAAATATCAAGGGTTTACTCTTCTTATCCAAGGCTTTCCTTTTCTTCTTAGGAACAAAGTCCCAAACATGGCTCCCAAAGACTCGAAAAAATGAGACATCTTGCTTAGTATTTGACCAAGCTTCCACTTGATTCAAATGCTTAAGTGCTCTATGTAGTGTGTGATTCTGAATGTAGTTAGCACATTTAATTACTTATGCCCACTAGATAGGATGTAAATATCTATAATGCATCATGGAGTTAGCCATTTCCTTCAAATTTTGATTCTTTCATTCTACTAAGCCATTATGTTGTGGAGTATGAGGAATAGAATGCTGGTGAATAATGTCATGAGTTGCCAAAAATTCATAAAACTCATTGTTGAAGTACTCCCCCCATTATCAGTGCAAAGGTTATTTATGCAACTAGAAGATTGTTTCTCAACCAAATCCTTGAAGACTTTGAAGTGTGAGAAAACATAACTTTTGTACTTTAGAAAATAAACCCAAGTATGCCTTGAGAAATTATCAATAAAGGTAAGTGCATACTTAGCTCCATTGAAAGAGGGGGTAGGAAAAACCATCAAGTCACTATGCACAAGCTCAAGTGGTGAAGAAGCTATCTTGGACATTTTTAGGAAATAGATCTTGGTTAGTATTTCCTAATGCATAGCCATGAAAAAATACCTCAAGAAAAGAAACTCTAAGAAGACCATCAACCATATCATGAGTATTGAACTCCTTCAAATAACTATAATTGAGATTTCTAAATCTCTCGTGCCAAAGCTTACTCTTTGAATCTGCATGAGAAACCAATCCTATCCCTATAGAGGAAGTGTCATCAAAACCCTCAAAGTGATATAGTCTAGAACTATGATCAAAAATACCTTGAGAAACAAGTGAATGAGGCTCCAAAAAATTTCATACTTCTACCTCATGTGGTGTAAAAGTCATTGTTTTTCCTTGACTAGAATGACAAATTTGATATACAAAAAGAAAATTTGTAGTGATGTTAGGAACATACAGTGCATCTTTGATACTGCCACCATCAAGGTATATGTCACATTTTCCTTTAACAAAAAGAAAGGAAGAATCTCCAACCTTTATTTTGGAAGTAGAAATCAAACCTAGAGATACAAAAGACTCCTTGGAAGAAGTCATGTGATGAGAAGCACTAGAATCTATAACCCAAATATCTCTAATTCGTGAGTGAGATCTCCCAATAACATTAAGTGCTTTGTCATGCTTATTAGAAGGAGGTGAAGTGGAGATATAAATTTTTTGTTTCTTGACTACATCCTCTAAGGCTTGCATTCTCTTATAACACCTATGTTCTTCATGACCAATACCTATGGATTTAGAAGGCTCCTTGTGTTTAGAGTTGTTTTCTTTGAGTTTAGGAGCACTTTGAGATGGAGAAGGGGTGGATTTGGTTTTAATTTTTTTTTTCCCTTGCCCTTAATATTATATTAAACTAATCCCTTTTGAGAGGTGAAAGGTTCAAGGTTACAAAATTTTGATTCTTCCCTAGTAATTCTTTCACAAAATGTTTCTAAGTCGGGAATTTAGAAGATGTCACCTAAAGCATTCATGCTATAGAAAAATGTAGAAGAAAATATTTGGAATGGTCCTCTCAACTTGGATAGGATTAAGTAAAAACACTCTCCATATTTCTTATCCCTTCCACTCCCCTTCAATTGTGTCAACAAATGCTTAAACTTGGTAAGATAGTCTATAATCGATGGAAAATAATCGGGATTAAGAGACATGATCTAAATTTCAAGTTGCATGGCTCTCATGTGATCCACCTTACCAAATAAACCCTCTAATTTCTTCCATATTTTGAAAGAAGAGTCACATTTTTCCAAATGAAGCAAAAGACTATCACTTACATAACTTCCTATCAAACCCGTACACTCATCAAATTTGCACTTTGATCTACTGAAATTTTTATATTCTCTAGTGATCACTAGTTTTTTGAAGAATTTAAAGCCTATAATCCTTTCCATTTAATTATTGGTTCCATTCTTGGTTTCTATGTGTGGTATTTATGTGTTGTTAATTGTTCAACATGATCTAATGCAGAAGTAGATAAAGACGTCATTCTCAAAAATCACCAAAAAAATGCAAGACCCAAGTAATGCAACAAGACACCCCCATATTTTGGCACTTTATAATTGAGTGTGTGTTACAATATGGAACTTTATAATTATAGTGTGTTTCTCAAAATAAATAGTTCCAATGGAAAGAGCACAAAAAAATAAGTACTTTTGTCAAAAACGACACTCAAATCTGAGTTACCGATCAAAAGATACAAGCTTTTCAATATTATGCTCTATTATTTATTTTAGTTTCCACTAAAACAAAATAAAATGCTCTTGCCTTCACCACACAAATAAAATTAAAGGGGGCTGGAGTTAAGAACCTACTAGTATGAATCACAAGCTTAAGCCCTCATATTACCATACCATATGACCAGGGGCTAAGGATTTGAATGGGTTCGAGAAAGTCAAAACCAATTACTTCTTCTGGTAAAACTTACTATTTCTAGACTGTGTAGAAAATGACCTTCGATGCCCAAAATAGCAATGCTCAGAATTTCCCAAAATAGTAGTCTATGCACAGTAACCCGCGTGCCCCTGGCGAGAAATGGAAAAAAATGTCCCTCCCAAAAAGGTCGGACACGCCAACCAAAAATACAACAACACAGATTAAAAATACTCAATGTGGATCTCGAAAAAACCCAAAAACCATTTTTTTGGGTTTCCTTCCATCTTGACATGGATTCTTAAGCGGACCAAGACATGCCTCTGCATGAAAAAAAATTTGTAAAAAACGACTACCTCCAAAAATGGTCGAGTTTATAGTCAATCTTAGGTTTTCACACCTTACGAATCCAACGAAAGGCTCTTTTCTCATAAAAATTCATGCAACAACAACATACGAACAAATCCCAAATATATCAATATACAAAAAACCTTATTTACAAAATAAAACTCACAGAAAAATGTCAACAAAGCAATCTCTAGCTCGATACCATAAAAGGAATGATAACATGAGATCTTATCAAGCCACAAATAATTTAGATGCTAATTAAACACCATGCTCAATAAGATGAAACTAATTTTCGAGAATAACTCTACATAAACCTTTGCAAACAAATGAGTAGCAATATCATATATTATTATGGAACTCAATGAAATACAATGAGAATGGTCCTTTTTATATAGGCAAGGAATATCAATCTAAGAATAAGTCAAGGTCATAGATTAAGCCATAAATCAAGGAAAAACTAGTCAAGACCATAGATTTAGGAAAGAACTAGTCATCAAAGATCTAGGAAATACCATATATCAAGGAAAGAACTATACCTAGAAACTAGATAATAACTCCTAATATCTAAATAAAATAAAATTAATATCCACACACATAAGTGGGTGAGAATAAATGCAATAAAGTTAAATAAAGTACCTAGGTGAACATGAGCTAAGGTAATTACCTAATCGACATGAGTCGTCATTGCTTTTGTTTGCAAATCACATAAATTTACAAGATCTCTCAATTTGCAAGTGATAAATATAACTCTCTCTCTCTCTCTCTCTCTCTCTCTCTCTCTCTCTCTCTCTCTCTCTCTCTGTGTATATATATATATATATATATATATATATTCTTTTGAGCATATTTAATGCTCCACCGAACATGAGATTCAAACCAATTGTTTTTTTTTCTTTTCCACTTTTTCCACCAATTCCATGTCTTACGTCTCCTCTCCATGCGCAACATCCATAAACTTTTAGCACACTACTAATTCCGAGGATACAGATTCCCTAGAATGCACCTTCCAACGTTGCATGTTTTCTTGCTCATGTAACATACCAAGTGGATTTATTCATGTGATGCCTACCTCACATTATCCTATGCAATATTCCACATGTTTTCATCACCACAAAATTTTCTTGTTTTCCATTGAGCAAAATAGTCCACCATTAGCACCATTGTTCCATTCACCATTACAAAAGGTATACTAGTTTATTTACATGTTACCCCAGACTAAATGTATGTGCAATCCTCTTCACATTAGACTCCACAAATAGATCAAATCGTGCACGTGAATGTGCTTATTTTAAAAACTAAAAATAACAATACTTGAAAAAGAAAATATAATCTAAATAGTAACATTGTCGTATTACAAACAGGATATAAAAGAATCTTATTTATAGTAGAGCTTCATCCTATTTCCATTGAAGTAACTAGGTAACATTTTTCCATCAAGCGCTTGTAATTGACATGTACCTGATTCTAGAATCTTGGTTACTTTAAATGGTCCCAACCAATGTAATTTCAATTTTCCAAGGTGGCATGTAAACTTAGAATCATATAGAAGTACCAATCCTCCAACTACAAAATACTTGTTCCGGATGTGCCTATCATGCCAAGACTTTTATCATGCCTTCTATAGATTTTGGATCCATCACGTAATTACACGTCATTCATCTAGTTGCATCAACCTTTTAATGCATGCTTCTAATTCTTTTCATCGTGATTCTTCTGTATGCGCAATACATAATTATGGTAACATAAAATCAACAAGCAATATTATTTCTATGTCAAAGACTAATTAAAAGAGTGTGGATTTATTCAACCTCTTATAGGTAGTTCTATACACCTAAAGGGTAGTTGAAACCTTATCATCCCAGTCCTTTCTTCCAATATTTCAAATCTTGGTGGGGATTGGCTCGGCATTTTATTGAATGCCTCTACTATTCTATTAGCCTGTGAGGGATAAGTAGTTGTCTTGTGATGTGCCAACATAAATTTTGTTAATAATAGCATTATTTTCTCATTTATGAAATGAGTACCCCTATCACTTGTTAGTATTCTTTGGACAACCATACACTGCTTATGATATTCTCCCATAGAAAGTGTGTAGTTCTATCGGTTATGCAGTCCTTAGTTGGCACAAATTCGGATATCGCGTCGGATAATTTGTACAAGTAATAATATATCATGTTTCATTTTGTCGTGTTTTTGGTGCAATTGTCCCAACAAAATCAATAGCCCATTTTTCAAAAGTTTATGTAGATGAAATGGGGTGCAATGACATCTCATCCCTCTGTCCTAGCTTACCAATCCTTTGACAATGGTCACAAGCCTTGAAAAACTCCTTGGTATCCTTATAAATGGTTTCCCACAAAATTCCAGCTAAAAGTATCTTACGTGTGGTTTCTCCTCTAACATAGTGTCCTCTAGTAATACCACCATGTATCTCTTCTATAATTTCTTTACATTCACACTCTAAGATGCATTTATACGAGTACTTCACCGTAACCCATTTTGTAAAGGTCTCCTCCAACTAGCTGATAAGGTGCAACATGTATAGCTAATTGCTTCTTTTCCATAGTCTTCATCCCTTGAGGTGCAATACTCATGTATAAAAATATTATTGTGTCTTGTATATCTATATGCATGCATTCTAACTGAACAACTTTACATATGGCATGTTATCTTCAATAATTTTTACATCCTCCCTAGAATTTATGTGTGAAAGGTGATCAGGTCCCATATTTCTCTTACTAGGTTTTACTATTACGAGAAAAATAAAACTCTGGAATAATAGAATTCATATGAAAATGTGACCTTGTAACACAAGCTTATTGACCAAGTATTTTAGAGCCATATGGTTAGTATAAAAGATAAAAGGGGTAACATGAAGATAATGTCGGACTTATGAAGCACATACACCATGTAAAAATCCTCGATCTCTATAGTTGTATAGTTATATTCCACACATTTTATCTTTCTTCTTCCAAAGCAGATGGGATGATCAATGTTTCTTTCACAAGGTTGTCTTAACACTGACTCCAATTGTAGTTCGAGGCATTCTCATGAAGATGAAATGGTGAATTCCATATAGGGAACTAATAGATAGACATAGTGGTCAATATTTCCTTTAATTTTTCAAAATATTATTTTTGTATGTCCTTCCGAGTAGAACTTTCTCTTTTCTTTCGGGAGTTCCTCTAATGGCAAGACTATCTTGGCATATCCCTTTATAAATTTTTATAGTAACATGTATTTTTGGCATGTTGATGTTTAGTTTTCATTGATTTCAAAGGTATATTAATGAAAAATTAGGATGTAGGAGAGCTAGAGGGAGCTTGGAATGAGTCAGACAAGGTAGAACAAGTCAAAGGTTTGAGAACACACTGAGTATGCACTTGACTTCTTTAGGATACAGCGACCAACCGAGGATAATTGATGATTTGATAGCATACCAAGATTATTCCTTATACAATATAACATGTATATGATGTGGAAAAATGGTCATAATGATGGTTACATAGGCACATGAGTTGATTTTTTCATACTAGCTCTGTTCAGGATGCCTAATCCCAAGGCCTAGTTAGTAAAGTGACTTGGAAAGGTGAAGTGAAGGCTTGAATATAATATTTAATCATGGTAAAGTTATAAAACACATTATAAGACATGTTCAAGGGGGCACATAGTGAAGAATAGTTCATAGGTGGTAAGTTGTAGTGTAAACTAGCCAAAATTGACCTAAATCAAGCACTTAAAAATATGGATATGAAACAAACCAAGATATACCATGATAATGAAATTATGGTAAATGTGTAGGGAAATTTCAAGAGTCCTCAAATGAAGTATCAGGTCATAATTCAACAGTTAGAGGCATATCCAAGGTCATTGGTGTGACTTCCCTTCATGTGCAACGGGTTTAGCATGCCCAAATGAGATTGGATAGGAAGTTTAAGAGTTAACTAGGAAAATGTGGAAATTTTAGATCATAGAGGAGTTATTCATGACATGTGATCCAAATTTTAGGACACGAGGAGGATTTTTGTGCAAGATATTGCATTTTTATTAAAATTGGGTTAAGTAAGGTATGTTAAAATAGCACCATGACTTCTTAGCATTCAAGCTAAATTTTGGAGCCTCCTTCAGATAAATTATAAAGATACAAATTTTAAGATCATAGAGACAAAAAAAATTCAAAAATTTGAGGTCAAATGGATGAGAAATAAGAAATTTCTATCCATTTTTGTGAAGTTATACGAAACCCTCGTAAGCCCAATTAAAATCGATATGGGGAAAATGCTTGGTTATGCCTACAAATGAAAAATAAAATATTTTTAAGAATTTAGGCATGTATTTAATTTATTAGATCATATTTTCATGGTGGTTTGAGCTCTTGAATCATGGTGGACCCCACAAGAAAATGGTATTGTTATCACCGAATCACAAAGCACCCCTCTGTTCATACAAGTGCATATACTTGAAATCACAAAGTGTGATTGGATAACATGGGTACTATCTCCAAGTTGTGGGACTTGCTACTTTGAGATAGACCTCCAGAGAAAGCTGGTTCTTGCTCCTAAACTACCTGCCACAATCTACTCCAATGTAGGATAAGTTAACTATTCTAATCTAAATTTCCAAGGGACCAGGGAGAGAGAATGCATAAAATGAGAGCCTACACTAAAGCGGTGATACACCAGTAAAAGGAGGTGTGAGAGTAGTCTTCAAATGCGTGAAATACGAAGCAAAGTGCACGCTAGGAGAGGTGATGACAGTTCTCCATAATCTAGAAAAATGCATTCACAACGATATTCCAAGTATACATGATGATAATGGATCCTGCAAGAACATAATAATAGACACAATATTCTTGTAGAAAGATTAAAGGGGCAAGAAGAATGCAAGAAAACACAGCAGGGGAAGATACATCCACAAGCTGTATTTTATTGCTTCATGATATGCACCTTATTCAATCTATTACAAGTTAAGGGCACGGATCACCATGCAAGGAGTCCACTCTGAGGTCCTACAGCACATTGGCTTTACAAAGTAATTTTGTGAGCTTTGCTATCTGAAAACTCCCCCTTTACAATGAGCCCAACACTCCAATTTATAGAAAAATGAGAAGAGAAAGAGAAGGGAAAAATAAAAATCCTGAAATCTATCCTTCAACCACTTGTAAGAGGCATTAAATGGAGTAAAATGATTATATATTACTTACAAAAGGCTCCCCATACTGTCCCAGGTGCTGCAGCAGAGAAAGAATGATGACCATGCCTCTTAATTGTACTCCCAACCACCAAATGAAACACTGTTATGAACCCAGCCACGTTTTCTAAAAAATCTCAACCAATTTCTCATCAAATACATAATTTATTGATTGTTATGCATCGGGCTTGGAGCCATGATTCCAATGGTACCAATTTTGTGTGATTTCATTGAGAAATGCAAAAGTTATGGCCTTCTGAGTGCGGGCAGCTATTTTGGGTCTGGCAGGCGTTTTCTGTCATTTGACGGGAATGAGCATTAACTGATTGGAGCTGAATATGTTTCTCTTAATTAAATATATCTACCCTCATTAAAAATAAGAAATCCAATTTTTGTGGCGTAGAGGACGTCGTGCTCGTTCCAAAAAGTCCAATTTTATGAAAATCGGAGCTCGGAGTCAAAAGTTATGGCCGTTTGAAGTTTCACGGGTCAAACATTGACTTTTCTTCTTTTCCTTCGGCCGCTTCGGCTTTTCGCGTCCCTCACATCCCGCATGTACCTTTGTCCCGGATGTCCCAAATGAAAATCTTTTGCTTCGGCCGATTCGGGCTTCCTTGTTCCTGTTTGAGGTGAAGACACGTGGCGAGATTCCATTTGTTGGCGGCTCTTTCGGCTTTCCACGTCCCACGCGTACTTTTGGCCCAACTGTCCCAGACGAAAGTCCCCTGTTTTGGCGAATCAGCCGGTTCACGTCCTCCACATACTTTTGTCCCAACTGTCCCGGACTGCCTGGGACAAATATCTCCGAACCGCCCGAAATGGACTGTTTTTTGGCTTTTCGGCCGGTTCGCGTCCCTCGCGTACCTACGGCCCAGATGTCCCAAACCGCGTGATAACAAAACTTGGCGATTTTTTCCACTTTCAGCTGGTTCGCGCCTTTCGTGTCTCTCACGTCCTTTTGTCGGCTGCTGCTCAAGCTGCTGCCTTGGATTGCTGCTGCAGCGGCTTTTCGGCCGGTTCGCGCCCCGACGTCCCAACTGTCCCAACTGCTGTTGTGCCGACTAGGACTTAGCCGATTTTCTTCATTTTTTCAGCTCAAGCTTGGTTTTCTTGCAATTTTTTCACCTTTTCTAACTTGTTGGGTTTTCTTCTTGGATGGGAAGTTAGAAGGAAGCCAAGGGGCCCCAAAAACACGATTTCGGGCCTTAAATCAATCTATTTGCTTGGGACTAAAGAATTTGATGCATGTTATCAAAATTACCTTGAGGGGTGAATTTTGGATAACGGGTATTTTGTGATAAATTAAGTGTACAGAAAAAGTTTGCAACCATGCTAAATTTTCTTGTGAAGTATTTTGGGGATGTTTAATTAGTGTTCATGAAGTCATCTAGGCCACTTCTTTAGATAAATTTTATGTTACGAGGTTTTTTTGTGCTCCTACCATTTGATAATGCTAGAATGCAAGACTAGCCTTGAAGGTATGAAGAGTATACATGATGAATTGCCTCATGAAGTTATTGTTTTTTGTCTTGAATAGCATGAAGACATTCAATATGAGATCTTATTATGTTTGGTTTTTCTTGATAAGGTGCTTGCATGTACAAGTTGAATGATCAAAATGGCTTTCTTTGAGCTACTAAAGAATATTGTTGCTACAGGTAAGTAGATGGATTTTTTTTCAAACAAGGTATGCCTCTGAATGCTTGCACATGTTGTTTATGATGTCTTTGAACTATTCAAAGTGATATTTGATCTTGAATATAACTTTGCAGTTATTTTGAACATGAGGATCCAATACTAGTTTTTAAGCTCCTAGAACACAGTCATACCATTTTGAGAAGTTGAAACAAAATGATGGTACTTGATTTATTTTCATAATTTATATCAATTAGATGTGAAAGATGAATTAATATTTTTTGGTATCTGATAGGTATTTGGATGATAAGGTTTAGTGCTCCAAATAACAATATTTTGAACACTATTTTTTAGAGTGAAAATCTAAGTGTTGCTTTCTTAAATTAGATTGTTATTGTTCAAATCGAGTGTTTAATACCCTCTAGGAATATGAAGTTAATGTAGAGACCATTCACCACCTTATCCAAGCTTTTAATAATATTTTAAGACATGTCCTTTGAAAACTTTCAAGCTCCTCCATGACTGCAATTTATAGACCTCCATGAACATGTATGAAGCTCCAAAGAAGAATGGAGAGTTAGGAAGGAGTTAAGAAGTTATAAAGGTAAATGAGGTGTGGTATAACATATTTTCATTCTTAGGACACTTGTCCACTTGTGTAACAAATATTGAAGACAAAGATTTCACATTGGGAAGGAAGAAGACAAAAATCTAACCGACAATTACAAAAGACAAGTCAAAGATGTCAGATCAGATTGTAAGAGGAATATGTCAGTTATGTCAGATGGAGCAACAAGTTTAGGAGTATTTCCAAGTTATTTGTGATAATATGAATCATCTTGGAATTTTTTTCAATTCATAGGTTTGTAATTGACACAAAATCATACGTAATCATCACAAGAGGACAAATTTTAAATGAGGTCGTAATTTTTTCATCCTAATTCGAATGGTTGAGTGAATTTGATTAGTTTTTGGTGTAATGTGAAGTGCAAGATACATCTAAGAGGTATAATTTGAAGATTTAAAAGTGTTTATTGTGTACGTATGATTTTTTTGATGAGAATGCCATTGAACATATGGAAAAGGTGATGAAAAATCAAAGGATTATCTTATGCATTAAAAATTGAAATTTTGCAGTAGGTGTAGAGATGAAAGTATTGATGTTTATAGAGGATTTCTGATTTTAAAAGCTAGATAAAATTTTTATGAGAGATGCCTTTATCTATAGTAATTGTAGTAGATGAAGAAGAGTGAGAAGAGAAGGAATTGAGCTAGAGAAGTGATCATAATCATTTGTGGAAGACAACACAAAAGAAGTGATCAAAATTTGTGAAGAAGTCTAAGTGGTAGTTTCAAAATTAGGGAGTTGAAGCTTACGGAAGTTCGGGGGTACTTGATAGAATTTGGGAGTTGAAGCTTCCACACAAATAGAATCTTGCTAAATACTAGGTGGATGCTTGATTAAATTTTGGGATTGTAGCCACATGTTGAGTGGATGCTCATCAATGAAACCAATTGTAACATTTACAGGAAATTATTGTCTAATTTATTTCTTTGGTTTTAGTGGTTTTTCTCCCTTGAAGGGTTTCCCATTTTACATAATGTGTTCTTGTGTGTTTTCTTCTCTCTCTCTTGTATTTTGATTTTTATTCTTTATCATGGTTAAGTTTTTTTAATTTTGGATGGTTGAAGAATTGTAAATTGTTTCAAAAGTTTGATCAAACATTGATTCACCCCCATGTGTTTGAAAATTCCAAAAATTGGTGTCGGAGAGAAAGGTTATCTGAAACAAACATGGCTATATATATAATCATGGCTATATATATAATGTTTGGAAACAACTCAAGAGATAAGTATGTCAATGAAGATGAAATTTCATATGAAGATGAAGCTGAGGTAAATCTTGAAGAAGAATTGATAAGTTCCCTAGAGGAATTGAAACACCAAAGGAAAAATAACCAAAAATTGAAGATAATGATGAAAGAATATGAAGAGAAAATCAAGCTTCTTGAGGAAAGGAATAAGTAGAAAGATGAAGATGAAATCAAATAACTTGAGGCATAATTGGAGCTGATCTCATCATCTCTCAAAGACAAAGAGAAAGAGCATCTCAAAGTCAGCACATAGCTGAAATATCAATTTTATCTAGTAACAAAATCCCTTAATGAAAATGAAGACACTTGCATGATACATGAAGAAGAGATGATATCCCTAAGATATTAACTAGAAGAATAAAAATAAAGGTTGTAGATGTATGGAAAGTTAGAAAAGATCTCTGAATATTTGAATGGAATGTTGGATAGAAAAAAGAAAGCAGGTGACAAGACTAGACTAGGCTTCACTAAAGAACCCATGAAGAGGTGTGAGAATGAAAAATTTAGTCCAAGTAGAAATAAAAATATGAGCATGACCAAGAAGACAAATTCAAGAAGGAATAAATCAGTTAGGCAACCAAATGCATTCAAGTATGAAAGAACATTTAATGGTTATTGTTTTTCTTGTCACAATTTTAAGAGCTAAGGAATTCATGAATCATGTCATGAATGACCATCCATGAGGGATATCATATATGAGAGAAAAAATAACATAGTATGTTTCAATTGTAAAGAGAAGGGCCATATAGCTCAATACTACCTTGAAGAAACATATAATAAGTTTTGGAAAACATAAGACTCTAGAGTTATGATCAAGATAGTTGTTATAACTATAACAAGATTGGACATGTTGTTATTAAGTTTCATGGTTGCAATCTCATTCCATACCCATATATATGCAAGAATCAAGGTAGGTGTTTCAACTATCATAAACTTGGACATTTTTCAAATCAATGTTGTTAAAATCAACCTCCTGGGCATGTCAAGTAGAACTCAAGAATTCATAAGGTATATGAAGTGAAAACCAATCCTAAGAATTTTCAAGATAAATTCATGGGAGATACCAACTCAAGAAATAAATCAAAAGGTGGTGATCACTCTAAAAATTTGAGAGAAATCCAAGTTCCAGTCATGAAGAACCTCCATGCATAGTCAGAAGAAGACAAGGAAATTAAATCCATCATACATTTATAACAAGTATTCAATCAAGTGATGAAGACTTAAGAGATGGAATTATCACGAGTTAGCGAGTGCATCTAAGAAGATAGATAAGGTAAATCAAGTGTAAGAAATGAGAATATGGAGTCATCATGTTGTTTTCATGACTACCTACTATTTTGATATGATCTAAGAGGCATGGTGTGTTTTTATAGGCTTCTAGAAATCATATACTTTTTGAAAGAAGCATTTAAGTTTTTTCTTGAAAGTACAATGTCATTAGTAGGTGTGGATCCAAGGGTTCAAGATGTTGTAAGCATATATTATTTTTACATTTTCAATCTTTATAAAGCGTGTCAAGGTCTCATTAAACTATCTCATTAAAAGAAAGAGCCTCCATAAAGTTCCAAGACTTGGTTTTTCATCATAATTATATGTTATTAGTTTCAATATTCAAAGAGTAGAAAATTATTCGATCAATGGAGTCATCCTCAAAGAAGTTAAATTGTGAGAAAGTACCCTATTATTTTATCCTTATATGGTGTATCTAGTCGACCTAGATAGTTGTATCATGGAAAATATATCACTAGTTAAAAGGTATGTCAATCAATCCCATCTTAAGGTTCGGTTGCAAGATTGATCTATGTATTGCACATGAAGGTCAAAAGTCATTATAGTTCATTCACTTAAAAAATCAGTTTTTATTTCCTAATATATCTTTCCAAGACTAGCTCTTTAAGCTCCATTAAAAGTGTATCATAGTGCATAGTAATATGGTCCTCCCAAGCTTCAAGAAAGTGTCATGAATCAAATGAACACAAGACAGTCTATTGTGACCTGAAACAAATTGTATTTGAGTTTAAATGTTGATCTTGGCTATGATGAGTATGTATAATTGTGAATGAGATGGTGCCAAGGTGCCCTTTAACAAGAATTTTTCAATCAACAGTGTAATAATATGCAAATACTGTAAAAATAATCAAATCTTTCATGTATGCACCCATTCAACTACCTTAGCTCTGATCAAGTATGTATGTCTTCAAGTTTTACTATTACAAGAGTGTAGTTGTCAAATGAATGAATGATTTCTTTCAAGATCCATCATGATAGTACTTAAGTCAAGAAAAATTGTCAAGGTTATCAAGTGTGTCCAATTTGAGGTCAAGGTTGTCAAATATCCATATGCATGAAAATTTAGCTCAATATGAACAACATGTGTCAAAAAAATCCTATATGTCTACAAGAAGGTTCTAGGGTCTCCAAATGTTGCAAATTAATCATGGATTGACATTAAAGTATGAGAAAATGTTGAAAGTTTGCACATTGTATAGTTGATAAGCTATATGATGGGTATATGAGGAAAACTATTTTTCAAGCATGCATTTGGATGACATAACATGGTATGAAGGGTTACAGTGGTTTATTAAATGTTTCATGTGTGGTTTACTCTCTAAACTTTGGTTAAAATTTGAGTTCTTGGGCCTAAAACAGAGTTATTGACTATAATGAAGGAATATTTTTTTACAAAGTCGATATGTCATTGAAATTGATCAAATTTGTTGTTTAGGTGTCTGGTAAATGGTTGCATGAGTAAAATTCAAAACAAAAATGATGGATATTTATTGAATTTAAAGTTTAAAAATCTTAAGTTGAATTATGATGGTTTCATACCTTGTTCTCATTTGTGCATGCACGAGACCACACTCTAAGTGGTTGTTAAAGATACCTTGATTCTTGTCTAAAAAATATTGCTCCTAATTGTGGGGAAAGGAAATACGGCTCTAGAAGTGAAGATGAAATCCTTGAGCCCAATTGGAGAAGAAGTGCTAATATTTGAAGAGATCTTGGTAGATCTAGAAACCCTCTTTGGGGTTTAACCCTACTTAAACCTTTACAAAGCATTTACACATTGTTTCTTGGATTGAAACCTATAAGATAGCATGATGAAAAACTATTAATGAGGTTTTTGAAAAAATTTAAGGAAAGCGGTGAATACATCTTGAGATACTCTTAACATTATGTAAGAATGATAGTTTACACAAGAACATGCCTATTTGGAAAGACCACTTTGGAGTAAGGAGATGGGTTTTATACTCCAAGTCACTAAATAAAACTCTTGTATTATCTAAATCATGTAAATTGTTAGTTAAAAATATTTGGTTTATGTATTCTAACCTAAAGAAATACAAGTTATGCTCGGGAAATTACTATGACAGGGCTAGTAGACATGACCTAGGCCTAAAGTAAAAATGGTTAAAAAGAGATGCGTACTACGGAGGTTAAGTCAATATTATCACCTAGGTAAGTGGGAAGTTGATGGACAAATATAGGGTCATCCGTGGACATCATATTGCAAAAACAACAAAATCTCAACTTGTAGGGATTATTAGCTATACACACACTCTAAATTAGAAAAATTTATATAAATATGAATCATATCATTCGGAATCTAGTTTCTAAAATACTAATTTTTGTAAAAAACGGACAAGTTTAGCTATATTAAACACTTAAAATTATATGACTTTTTTTTTTTGAAAAAACTTATAAGATTGTAGTCCAAGTTTGCCACATTTTGGATGACCAAATCTTGTTTTTTTTTTCCTTTGGTGAAGCGTTAGATGTAGTTGTCTATCTTGGGATGGATTTTATTTTGTATTTTTTTAGCAATATTTTTTTTATGATTTTTCCGTGAAAGTGGTCGAAAATATTTAGAAAATGGAGCGCTTTCCATTTGCCCGCCATAACTATATCAAAAATATCGAAATTGAAAAAAGAAAAAAATTTAAGGTGTATAGAATTTGTCACGCTTGGGATGGTATAAGTTTTATCATATTTTGATAAGAGAAACAATATTCTGAGTCTTAAACGTAGACATGAACATTCACGGGAAAAAATGTCTTAAAGACCTATTGTTAGTAAGAAATTATAAAATGATATTTATCTTATTCTATTCACTTTAAAAACAATATTTCTACAAAGCTAAGAGTCTACCCTATGTGATGGCACCATTTTTGTGAAATGTTTTCAGTTTTTAGCATGGTTCAAGTCTTTGGAAAGAAGCGATTTGAGGTTTTTGACCTTTTGCACTTCATAATGACCTTCCATAGCTTTGGTTGGGGAAAAACAAAGATTTTCCGAGGCTTAGGTTCGGCAGATAGATCCACGATCGCGGTTTTTTTAACAATACCGTGAGCGCGCTTTATAAACCGTGAGCGCGCTTTATAAAAAGCGCGCTCGCAGCGCTGGTTTATAAAGCGCGCTCGCATGATTCATAAATCATATTTACACACATCCCAATATCGAATTACCATGTGATTTTTACTCTCGACCTTACCGTATGAATTCTTTGTGAAATTTTGTCTTTTTCAAGCACGTTTTTCTTATCACCGGAAGCAAAACATCATGGGAGACAAAAAAGCGAAGTCAAAAAAGGAAGTCATTAAGTAAAAAAACACCAAAGCGAATTAGAGGCCAACAAAATTGAAAATCTTTGAGCGAATGCGGAAACCGTGAATCTAGAAGAGGTTCATCTTCAATCCCAACTATTGTAAGCAATGAAGAACTAGGTAATGTTTCTCATCGATGTTGAAGTTGAATTAAATACTCGTGATGAAGAAGTTTTTACTTATCGATGTTGAAGAATAATTAAATACTCATGATGTAGAAAATGTTTAAATTGAAGGAGACAATGAAAATGTGAATAAGGAAATTCATGTTGAAACTGTAGACAAGCAAAATTTGACAAAAACACCTCCTAGGATTTTACATAAGAAACTTAATTTTTTATTGAAATTGATGAAAACATTTTGAAACCAATGTTTGACAAACTTTATGAATGACAAATCAAAAGAAAAGCCACTGAAATTTGGGATAATCATTTTGAAATTTTAAATGATTCCCAAAGATGTCAATTGTTGGTTAGTTTGATGAAATTGATTAAAATGAGACCTACATTAAACACCTTAGGATTGACAACATCTAACATACGTGGTCAAACCTCTACAATTGTTGAAAACCTTCATGATGCATATCACACTATTGGTGTCAAGAGACGCACTAGGGATAGTAATATTGTGTGTCATGTACTTGCTACTAGTGTTGTAAGTGAATCAATAAAAAAACAACGTTTGATTACGCAAACAAGTCGAATGTTGCAAGTTAATCGAAAAACTCTAATGAAAGCAATTGAAAGGCGTAATATCCTTGATCACTCAATAATGTCGATTTTTGGGCATTTTCGCTAGAGCACCGCGTAAGGACAAAAATAATTCGATCTTTATAAGAGAAGTTGTTATTAAATTTTGGCATGATAACACTAGAGTTTCACCTAATACAAGAGATGTTATAAAACGGAGAGTTGGTTCTACTAATCATGAACCACATCCAAAGCATTTCTTAGATATGACTCAAACTCAATTTTTTCGTAAGTTTGAACAAAAGAATCTGGAAATTAAAATTAGTCAACATTTTTTTGAAATGTTAAAACCATTCTATGTGAAAATCAACCATGCTCGCACCACTTGTTGTTGTAGGCAACATGTTGAATTTGCGATGCATTATGCTAAATTTTTACGTATTCGTTCTATTTTCATTCGAAACTATGTTATCGAATGTGGTGTTCAAGTTCCACCAATATCTTCTAGGGATTTCATTCTACTATATTTTGTGAAAAGAAGTTGGATAATTTTTTTATAGTCAGGATTGTTTAGATGGAAGTTGTAGTACATGCGGCGGATTACCTAAATTAGAAAGTTGCATCCATGAGCAAATTGAAGGTACAATAAGACATAATTTAGTTGAATTTGATCAATATAATTCAGTTGCATACTAGTTGAAAGATGGAAAAGAGTCGAAGGTGTGAGCTAGTTCTGAGAACAAATGCCCATTTTTAAATTTATGAGAAAATTTAAGGATGAAATTGTTTATGAGTATGCGAGGCATACACATAGAGATCGATGGTTGGATGAACAATTCAAGCTATGCAAAGACACATTTCCTATTGGTACTATTGTTTGGTGGTCGATTTTGCAGAGAATTACACATTGCGACCACAAATGGAGGTTCAATCGCAATATTACAACTCGGTACAAGTTGCCATTTTTGTGCATATAGCATTTCTACATTCTCTGAAGTCTGAAGACGATCAAAAATTTTAAGAGAGTACCACTTTTATATCGGTGATGATCGTACTCATTCTCTTGAATTTGTGCAAGGGTGTTTCTAGTTATTTTATGGAAACTTGTCTGATAGGGACATCCACTTCAAACAACATTATATATGGTCAGATAATTGCATGTCTCAGTTTAAGAATGCACGAATGTTTTATTGGATGAGTAGAATGCATGTCAAGATGGGTGTGTGCAACATATTTGGAGTTTCGGTGAAATTTGGACATGGAAAAGGAGAGCATGACGGTGCAGGGGCATGTGTGAAAAGAGCTCTTGCAAGAGAAGAGTTGAAGTACAAAGATGGTGCTAAATTAAAAGATGCAAAGAGCATAGTGGAATGGTGTATTGACAACATGGCTGAGGTTCTCAAGAAAATTCCACGGTTTGCGAGATATTTTTGGTTGATAGAGGAAAAACATATTGCTAACTATGAGGATTGTATGACACTCACTGGGTCCAATGATATGCACTCATTTTGTAGCTCAGACGCTACTTCGTGGGCCGTATGGACAAGAAAGTTGACATGTTTTTGTGCATCTTGTATCGAATTTGTCACTGCTTGAGTGTGATTCACAAGAATGGGTGGAAGGATGGATTTTAGGCCTCTAACTCCGTTCCTAGTTATCAACCTCCACAAGCATTACAACTTGTTTCTACATATGAAGTTACAACATCCAAGGACTTTGACAAAAATTTGATTTTGGTGCGACAAGGTATTTATGGTTATTTATTTAATTTTTGTATTGAGTTATGTCCATTGAAATTTTAATATGTAATTTAAATTTGAGTTGTTGACCTTGGTTTTTTTGTAGGACATGTGTTTGCGGTAATTACGATAGAAGACAATGAAGAAGGAGCAGACTATTTCTTATGTCATTGCATCGAGGAAAGAAAGAAGTTGACTTCTCCTATTATAGATGGCGAAGAGATTGAGTATCCTACGGGGTCGGTGGTAGTTCTTTGGAACTTGGCTTTGATGGTATCCATTAAAAAACTCCTCTGTTTGGGTGTTTGAAGACTTTGAGACACACAGGAAAATACTCTTATATTCACATCTAGTTCTAGCGAAAAATATTTAGTTGTATAGATATCGAGGAAGACCTAATAACAATATTCTTTGGAAGGTTCGAGAGTCAGATCATGAAGCAATCTTGTCTGCTATTCGAGTAGATCCGATCACGATGGTTCATTGGAATGAATTTCTGATGCTCATATCTAGTATATATTTAATTTCAAGTTTCAATTTATATATATATATATATATTAGTTTAAAGATCTAGATTTAAGTTTGAATATATTTTATTTTAAATTTGTGTATTTTGTGTGTCATGTATATAGATAGTATATGGTTTTGATTTGAAACTTAAATTTCTTTGACTAACAATTTTATGTTTAGGTTAGTGGTGCCAGAAAAGCTTCCACCTTCACGTGGTTGGCATTGTTAGTAGAGAATTTTAAATTCTCAAAGCTAAGAGAAGCTTGAACATTGTTTGAAAAAATTGTAAATTTTGAAAAAGTCACTTGTAAATTTTGAAAATGTTGTAAATTTTGAAAAAGTTGTAAATTTTGAAAAAGTTGTAAATTTTGAAAACGACTCCTCTAGGTGCCACGGAGTCCGAGAAGCCACCCGTCAAAGTTGAACGATATTTTGGTCTCAGGGCTCTTAAGGGACTATGCCCGAACGAAATAGCCCGGAAGCAACGAGCCTTGCGTGCATCAAAAACCACCTCCTCTAGCATTCAACTGGCCACTCAGACGTGTCAGCACAGGCGGTTCGGTGCCACGACCCACCGTTTGCAAAATATAGCATTTGACAACCTTACACTGGCTCCAACTGCACTATTTCGTGCGTTTACAAACAGTAGGACAGCGAGAACACCAAAATGAGAAGGAAAAAAATGAGAGAGGCTATTGTAGAGGGTCCATACGCCGAGGTTCCGGATCAAACGAGGCCTCTCTAGGTGCCACGGAGTCCAAGTAGTCACCATCAAAGTTGAACGATATTTTGGTCTCAAGGCTCTTAAGGGACTACGCCCAAAGAAGTAGCCGAAAGCAACAAACCCTTTGCGCGCCTTTGAAACACCACATCCTCTAGTGTTCACTGGCCAGCCACCGGATGTGCCGGCGTAGTCGGTTCGGTGCCACAACCCACCGTTTGCAAAATATAGCGTTTGACAACCTTACATTGGCTCCAACTGCACTATTTCACGCGTTTACAAACAGTAGGACAGCGAGAGCACCAAAATGAGAAGGAAAAAAATGAGAGAGGCTATTGTAGAGGGTCCGTACACCGAGGTTTTGGATCAAACGAGGCCTCTCTAGGTGTCACAGAGTCTGAGTAGTCACCCGTCAAAGTTGAACGATATTTTGGTCTCAGGGCTCTTAAGGGACTATGCCGAGCGAAGTAGCCCGAAGCAACGACCCTTTTGCGCAGAAAAACTACCTCCTATATCATTCACCTGGCCACTCGGACGTGCGGCATAGGTGGTTGGTGCCACGACCCACCTTGTTTGCAAAATATAGCATTTGATAACCTTACTTTGGCTCCAACTGCACTATTTCACGCGTTTGCAAACAGTAGGACAGCGAGAGCACCGAAATGAGAAGGAAAAAAATGAGAGAGGCTATTGTAGAGGGTCCATACACCGAGGTTTTGGATTAGACGAGGCCTCTCTAGGTGCCACGGAGTCCGAGTAGTCACCCATCAAAGTTGAACGATATTTTGGTCTCAAGGCTCTTAAGGGACTACGCCCGAACAAAGTAGCCCGGAAGCAATGACCCTTTGCGCACCGAAACACTACCTCCTCTAGTGTTCACCTAGACACCGGATGTGCCGACATAGTCGGTTTGGTGCCACGACCCACCATTTGCAAAATATAGCGTTTGACAACCTTACACTGGCTCCAACTACACTATTTCGCGCGTTTGCAAACAGTAGGACAGCGAGAGCACCAAAATGAGAAGGAAAAAAATGAGAGATGCTATTATAGAGGGTCCGTACACTGAGGTGTTGGATCGGATGAGGTGCCTCTAGGTGCCACAGAGTCCGAGTAGTCACTCGTCAAAGTTGAACAATATTTTGGTCTCAAGGCTCTTAAGGGACTACACCCGAACGAAGTAGCCCCGAAGCAACGACCCTTTCACGCACCAAAAAATTTCCTCCTCTAGCGTTCACCTAGCCACCCGGATGTTCCGGCGTAGGCGGTTCGGTGTCACGACCCATCGTTTGCAAAATATAGCATTTGACAACCTTACACTGGCTCCAACTGCACTATTTCGCGCATTTGCAAATAGTAGGACAGCAAGAGCACCGAAATGAGAAGGAAAAAAATGAGAGAGGCTATTGTAGAGGGTTTGTATGCTGAGGTTATGGATCAGACGAGGCCTCTCTAGGTGCCATAGAGTCCGAGTTGTCACCCGTCAAAGTTGAACAATATTTTGGTCTCAGGGCTCTTAAGGGACTACGCCCGAACGAAGTAGCCCGGAAGCAACGACCCTTTGCGCGCACCGAAACACCACCTCCTCTAGTGTTCACTTGGCCACCCGGACATTCGGCGTAGTCGGTTCGGTGCCATGACCCACCGTTTGCAAAATATAGTGTTTCCTTATTTATTTAAATTAAATTACAATGACTTGGTTGTTATGTTATCTCTTGTTGTCATCTTGTCCTTGGTAGGATGATATACATCCAGGGCTCATGAATCTTATTTTCTACCTTCTCCTTAACACTTGGTTTTGTTATAATATTATGGGTGATAAATTGTTCTACGGTTTTCTTTTCCCAACTCTCTTGATTCAACTCTCTGACCTCCTGTGAAACCATAATTATCTTCTCTCTCTCTCTCTCTCTCTCTCTCTCTCTCTCTCTCTCTCTCTCTCTCTCTCTCTCTCTCTTGTACCTCATTAAAGCTCTATCAACCTTTGAATCACATCTCCTGCTAGTTCTTCTTCTTCTTCACCATATATATCAAGTCTGATTCATGAGGCCTAATAACCTTCAAAATTATCTTTCTCTACGTTTCTTCCTTGTTTCCATCATCTTTTCTATTTTTCACATATGTTCTTGTTCTCTTATCCTTTCTTGTAATTGCTTTAGTCTAGCATCTTATCTCTCTGATACTAACTTCTCCATCCAATGTGGCATTTTGTAACCATGGTCACTCTTTACTTCACCCATCATTTTCATCTATCTCTTTGTCTCTCTTCTTGTCACTGTATCAACCTTATCTCAAATCCTTTTAGCAATTGAAAGAATGTAGTTTCATGGTATTAGTTTCATATGGAAGAAGAAGATTGCAACTATAATGGCATGTTTCAGTAATGCACATCTAACAGTACAAGCTTATGATGCAAATAAAAATAATATAAAGATACAACTCCACATATCATTCAGATTTAACAATATTTCAGGATTATTATGAGTTACAAAAGAACAGGATTGGAAAATCAATACAGTTACTTCAAGGATTAACTCATATGTACACACAAAAGTTACAAACAATGCAGACCCAATTTTGGGTATACCTGTAATATTATCAAGATACAGTCAAATACACCAGAGTTTCAAGCACACTTTTCCAAATACAACAGGATGATATTGATGAATTCCATTAAATCCATAGGTTATGGAATTATTATTTTGGGAGTTGTTAAAAGATGGAGGGATGTGAACCATAACTCAAATAAGCTTTAGTTACTAATACTTAAGTTGGCAATAGAGCTAACAATATTGTTTTAGTTTGAAAAATAAAAATTCAAAATGCCCATGGTGAAATATACCACAAATAATAATCAAGAAAGATACTAGAAAATATATAACTAGAAGTAATACACTAAATCCACCGAACAGAGATCAAAACCCACTTTCTCAGAGTTAGCAATAATACCAAAATAAATATGATTTAACCAACACACATGGATATATATATAAGAATAAAAAAAAGTGTGCTCCAGACACACAAGTCTCTAAAAATATATATGTACATAAGTTCATAATATATGTATACATCTCGGAACTAAGCACGTGTCATAATGTACATATGGGACCACATGCGGTCAAAAGGCTATATATATATATATACAATGGACTGTGAATCTACTCATGACCACATATGTGTCATCCAGGTGGACTATAAATCTACTCATGAAACATCTTCCCTCTCTTCGCCCTGCTAGAAGTAGCATGTCCACGACCTGGGGATGTAGTGGAGGGAGATGCCACTACAGATTTCATCCGTGTGGTCCTAGGTGTCTCTAAGCATTCGCTATGACCTAACTGCACATTCATAAACAAAAAAATTTAACACCCAAAATTTTAAAATACATTCAAAATTTAGAAACTTGTACAATTTAGTTAAAATGCATGTGAAATCTTACCGCAATGTCATGATCCCTATCAATTTGTTGTTGACGCGTCGTAGGGACAACAATAGACTCACGAGGGGTAAGTTGTACATACAAATAATTAATTTTCAAATTAAATATTTCACATATATACCTACAAAATTTGATATTGTAGATTTAAGTTTAATAAGAAATAATGAACCTCCAAAATTTAATAGATTTAAAAATTGTGTACCTCGGTTAGTGGATCTGCGAGATCTATGGCAAAGTATCTACATGAACCTCCCCGATCTGCATATATGGAGGAGTCTCTCTAGCAGTCATAAGCTATACAAAAAACATGTACAAATCAATATTAAAATCTACTTAAGAGCTATACAAAAAACATGTACAAATCAATATTTAGTTAGTCAAGAAAGAATAAAAATGTTATTATTTTATCTTCTATTTAGGCTAAATACATAGGATCTATAAATGTTAGCACGAAGGCCATCTATCTTCATAAGATTTTGACAAAGTTTTGTATTTAATCAAGGTAACCCATAGTCATCTTCTATGACAATTAGAGCATCATTCAAATTTGAAGGACTTTTATCTAACATCACTAGACCAAACACATATAGATTCATAGAATTTCATCAAGGAGTTGATCCATGGATAGGTCATTTATCTCATATATTGCTAGACATTGGATTATATTGCAAACATCTTGACCAAACCATTCACCGACAGAAATATTATTCACTTATGATCTATTTTAAGGGTGTGGTCTATATCAACATCATCTTCTGAGGGAGCATTTTATCCATCCTTTCTTCTTTTCTCTAAATTAAAGGAGTTTTTCCCATTGGTTTTTCTCATGTTCTCTACTTTTGGAGAGTTTCATTGTAATTTGGGTAGCTCATATGGTCTTATTTCAAGGACCCTCATTTTTACCAACCTAAGCTACACTTCAGGGTGTTTTCGTGTAGGTATAGATTTTCCTTGTAATTATTTATTTCTTAGAATATTTCGTGTAGATATATCGTGACTCATCTTGCTTATATGTTCTTTGTTTCATAGGAGTTACTTGACTTTTTAGGAGTTATTTGTGTGGTGGTACTCCGAGACATGTAAAACCAATATATGATTACATACATGGCTAGTTATATCAAATGAATTGGCATTTCCTACTAGAAATAATATATAGGTTGAGTATAAGAAAGTGAAACTCATGTACAGAGGTCCAAGAATTAGAAACAAAGTGTAAAGAGATTTGTAACTAACCTGCATAAAACTCATGTGAGGTGTGCCAGTAGCCTCAGTTCCCTGAGCAGATGATGACCCACCAGGCTCCTATGTATAAAAGAGAAAAATATTAATACATGTACAACATACACGTGAAACAAATTATAATAATAATCTAGTGCAATTAAATGATTTATTAAAAATGTAAGTTTGTACAACTTGAAACTTACATTTGAAACACGCCCGGACCTATGATAGCTAGCATGTCGACCTTTGGATGTTTCCTTCACCGGCTCTTTCTATTTAAAATAAAATAAAAAATTAGTTTTTACATGTATGTACATGACGTACAATCAATATATATATATATATATATATATATATATATTAATATCTCAAACATGTGAATTAAACTATTGTACATATATATATTATTTAAATTTATTTAAAATTTACCTGTGAAAGACCAATATCAGTGGCTCCAGTTCCAAAAACATTCCCCAGCATCTCATCTATAGAAAATAAATCATGTGAACCAGCAAATGATGTCTCGCCTGCAGTGCATACGGCACTGCATGATCCACGGTGGTGTGATGCACTAGAAGCCCGGCGCCTCCACCAACATCATCGGATGCAATCTGGGTGCTATCTTTGGGTGAGAGTGTTAATGCATGCAATGTATCAATCTCCACAACCTCCTTCACTATAGGAGGGATAAGCGAAGGTAGTGGGGCTTTTGGGACATGGGGATCCTAGGCTAACCTACGCGTGCACCAGGGTTTGCTGCGTGCGAGCCACCTCCTCGACGAAAAAAATTACGAAAAGTCAAAATGATTCGAGACCTCATTGAGCATGAAATCACAATATAATTTCTTCAAAAATAAAGAGGAACCTCATTGTTGTTGCATGGTGGATAATCAAAAACCATCCACCATCGGTCCCAAAAATTGTTTTTGATTCTATCATCATGGCACCAATGGATTGGGAACCATTTGCAAGTAACTGTAGGGGGCTATTGGTTCTAGGGTCGATAAATAATACACAAATGAGGTCTTTTCCAATTTTTTTGTCTTTGACGGCCGCATGGGATAGTTTATCCACATACCACCACCTACAGTCACTTCTAAAGGTGTTCCATCTATGTATTTGGTTGGTTGCAGACTCAACTTCACCAATCAATGTTTGCAATGTATTGGCTAAAGTCATGTGGGATGGATTTGTAGCATGATTTTGTCTTATAGTTTGAATTAGGTTCTCAATGACAATTTTATTTTCTTGGATTCTTCCAATGATATTATCTTGCATTCCTGTTGGCTCAGTGGGGACAGAAGGAGCCACAGGAGGCGGATCTATGTTTGGAGGAGGGTTTTGAGGAATGTTCGGAGGGTTTTGAGGAATGTTTTGATGGTTTGCATGATTTCAAGCTTTCGACCAACTGATAAAACAAGAAAATTGTATACATAAACAAACATTTCAAAAAACCCATGAAAATGCAAAAAAAAAACCTAAAATGCAAAAAAATGATTACAATCGGGGACTTACCTCCTCGTCTTGGTGGCATGGTTGAATCTATCGCTATCCAGAAGTCCGATGAGCAATTTTGAGATAGTATTGAAAGCGCGAGTGAAAAACGTTTAGGAAAAGTCACGGTTCGAAATGAAAAATGAGGAAAATAATGAGTCACGGGACTGTTAAATTTTGTCTCAAAGTTCCGCGATCGCGGTTTATAACCGCGCTCGCGGTTATAAACCGTGATCACGGTTTTAGGTTCGGTAATTACCGAACCTAGAATTCAAGAACCGCGATCGCGGTTTTAAAACCTCGATTGCGGTACCTTTATTTCGGGTTTTTATGTCCACGGAATTGTCCACAAACTTCATGCACTTACCCACCCTACACCTTGGGTATCATAAATGGTGGGTGAAAAATTCCTCAATAGGTTATGGGTATGCACAAAATATCCAAATCATGAATTCACCAAAACTTGCTCTCAAATGTCAAGATTGAAACAATTTATGAAAGGAAGAGGATTTGGTAATTTTTTGATAATTGGTCTCCTTGTTAGATGTTAATGCATTAATACAAGACTAGTGACAAAATCCAATGTTGTGGAAATCCAAACCAATAAAGGAAAATAAAAATTCAACTCACCATGATCTAAGACAAAGAAGAGGTTCCAAGTTTAGAATAGGATATTTTTCTCAAGAAGAATAATTTGATCATCCCCTATATAATGAACATTATAAATGGTTAAACAGTCATTTCATTAATTATATAAGATGAGTCATGCTCTATAAATAATGCATGAAGAAATAAGGCTTCACAATTCATTACAATCTTGTGCGAGAGGCTTCCTAATCTAAGTTTACAAAGAGAGTGCGGTGTTGCAAGTTCAAGTAGCTTCTATGATAACTCATATGAATTGATATTTATGGTGGTATGGTATTTTATAGATTGAAATATTAAGTTATTATGAAAGGAGAAAAACTTGAGGAATAATATTACATTTCGAGGTATGCATCGAACTAATCCTTTTGAAGTGATAACAACACATAAAGTGAAAAACTTGTATGGGTACAACCAAGTACATAATATCACATGGTGTCTTGATGAAAATACATAAAATTAATAAAAATATAGTATGGGACTCATCCCTAGTATAAGATGTCAGATGTAGGGAAGGAAAAGGTGAACATGGCACTATCTAAAGTTATAGTCAACTACTAAGAGGCCGAAAATGCACACCTACATGCCTAAGGAGACTGATTAAGGCAAGGGATAGCATTAATGGTCATCAAAAATGTGTTTGTGGTGACAAAGAATAGAGTTAAAGGTAATTTTAAGTTTTATCATAGACATAATGATAGAGAAATAGGTGTTATGGTAAAGCTAGTTCTCTTTCCAAACAAAGAAAGACACCCTACAGTGCAGAAGCGGTAAGGTACAAGTCAGAATGGTCTTATTGGAGCAATGGGAGGAGAATAACTTAGATTATATAGCATTGATTTTAAAGATTCCAAGAGTGTAAGAATGGTGAAGGTGAGCATGGCTACTTCAAGAGGGAGCAAGTGTGTGACAAAGCAAACCCCTCCTTCATTCAAAGAAGCAATAATCACTAAAGAAACCAGTCGGGACATAGGTATAATTGTTGAGTCAAATACATGACATGAGATAAAGCTTAATGAAATATATTTAGTATGATGAGTCAGGTATATTTGGTATAAACCCAAGGGGAGTAAGGAAGCTAAGATTTATGAAGTGTATTATTTTCTAGAACATGACAAATTCTCGCCTAAAATGCTCTGAAATTTCACTTTAGGGACCTATGACTAAAATGAATTAGCAATTAGAATATTAAAGAAAGAGCCTAGAATTAAGTTTTCTAAGGTGAGATAGGCATATCCATGAAATATAATGATTTATTAACTATAATGTAAGATTTTTGGCATGTTTCTTGTCATGAAGGCATCTTCTTAGGGGTAGATAGTGACTTCAATGCATGATGAAGACTACAAACAAATCTAAGGAAGGGAAAATCAAGAGATATATCTTAAATGATGAATTTTTTTGATTTTTCCAACCAATATGGAACCCAAAAATCTGATAGGATCAGACCATAAACTAAAACCGGGTTCTTTATCATTAATGCAAAAGGGGGAGAAGAATAAGGAGGTTTTTCATCAATGACAAAGGGGAGATTGTTGGCATGTGGATGTTGAGTTTTCATTTATTTCAAAGGTATATTAATGAAAAAGAAGGATGCATGAGATCTAGAGGGAGCTTATAATGAGTCAGATAAGGTAGAATACCTCAAAGGTTTGAGAACACCGAGTATGCACTAAATTCTTTAGGAGCCAATGACCAGCAGAGTTTAAGTGATGATGTGAGATTCAGGATCATTCCTTAGAAATTATAGCATGTATATGATGTGGAAATATGGTCAGCAAGATGGTTGCAAAGGAACATGAGTTGATTTTGTCAAACTCACTCAATTTAGGATGCCTAATCCCAAAGCCTAGTTAGTAAAGTGACTGCAAAGGATAATTGAAGGCTTGATGATGATGGTGAAGCATGGTAAATGTATAAAATATGTGATGGGACATGTTCAAGGGGAAACATGGTGAATAAAAATTAAGATGTGGTGAGTTGTAGTGTAACCTAGCCCAAATTGGCCTAAATCAAACACCTAGAGTGAGGATATGAAGGAAACGAAGCTATATCGGGATAAGGCAAGTATTTGATATGTGTAGGAACATTTCTAAGAGTCCTCATATGAATTATTAGGTCATAGTTCAATAGTTAGAGACATATTCAAGGTCATTGGTGTGATTGTCCTTCGGGAAAAGTAGGTTTGGCATGCCCAAATGAGATGGGATTGGAAGTTTCAGAATGAACCAAGACAAAATTGACATTGGATATCATAGAGGATATATTCGTGAAACTTTTTCCAAATTTGAGGACCTCGGGAGGAGTTTTTGCAAGATATTGTATTGTTACTAAAATCGGGTTAAGTAAGCTATGCTAAAATAGCACCTTGACTTCTTAGCATTCAAGATAAATTATGGAGCCTCCTTAAAATAAATCATAGAATAAAAATTTTAATATAATAGAGATAAAAATATTTTTCAAAAAGTATTAGGTCAAATGGATGAGAAATAAGAAATTTTTTTGTATCGGAAGCTCCATGCACCACAATGAAGTTGCACTCAAGTTGAATCACAATGGCTCCATTGTAATCACGAGGAAGAATCAATCAATAAGCTGAATAACTTTCATAATGAGAATAAGGCTTGCTCATAAGAAAAAGATAGCATAGTGTTTTGGCATACTCATGAATGAGTAGTGAAAGGGTACATATAGAGTGTTGAGTAACCCTAGTGCATGAATCAATAGAAAACCCTAAACCTAACCCATGTGAGATGACCCTCCAATATGTGAGGAGGAAACATAGGATAACTCACACCAACACCCCCCTTCATCGAAGTAGGGGTAGTGGCTATGATGAGTCAGATAGAAATAGAAGACACTCCTAAACAACTAAGAAAGATGTGTCAATGGGGCCCGCAACTAAATGCCTGATAAGGTGCCCATATACAAACAACATCTTCCTAGAAGAAGAAGAAGAAAAGAAGGACTACATAGCCCAAAGAAGATGAGCAGCTACAGAAGACCTCACCCCAAGAAGAGACCGTAAGTGAAGAAACTTCATCTCAGTGAAGGGCTTGGTAAATAAATCTGTAATCTGATCAGTTGTCTAAATGTACTGAATGTTGATGATACCATCGTGAATAAGCTCTTGTATGAAGTACATATGAATCTTAATGTGCTTCGTCCACTTGATACTAAACCATATTTCTGAAAATGGAGATACTTCTCGTGTTATCACAGAGATAATGGTAGGCTACCGAAAGTGGATGCCAAACTCGTCAAAATACCCTATAGCCAAATAGCTTCTGTGGTAGTGTTAGCTCGCTCCTCTCGTATTCTCGCCTCCGTAGATGATATCGTAATTGCATTTTCTTCTTGCTAGACCAACTAATAGGACCTGAACCAAGAGAGAAACTGTAGCCTGAAGTATATTTCTAATGATCTAAGTCACCAGCCCAATCAGAATCTGTGAACCTAATTAAGTCGATATCTACCCCTCCATGATAGTGAATGCCATCATTATAAGTGCCACGAACATAATGAAGGATCTGTTTAGCTACTTTCCAATGTAGCTCATGTGGCTCTTACATGAATCTAGACATGATCCCAACATCATACGATAAATCCGATCGAGTGTGAGTCAAGTAAATCAAGCTCCCCACCAACTATCGATAAAGAGTACCATCAACCAAGGGAGTAGAGAAATCTAAAACTAACTTAACCCTAGAAAGAAAAGGAGTAGGAGAATACTTGCAATCGAACATCTGAAAATGAGCTAGAAAATCAAGAGCATACTTAGGTTGTGAAATCGAAATTCTCGAGTCAGATTGTGAAATCTAGATCCCAAGGAAGTAATGAAGCTAGACCTAAGTCAGTCATGGAAAACCTGTTGGCCAAGGTGATATTCACATAATCAATAATAGAGGAAGAGCTTCCTGTGATCAACAAGTCATCAACATAGAGAACAAGAATGAGTATGGAGTCATCTTTCCATAGAATATAAACATTTGGATCAGAGTGACACCTAGTAAACCCTGATGTAAGTAAAAAGGAGTCCATCTTGGCATACCAATCCCGAGGGGCTTGTTTGAGGCCATAAAAAGACTTCTTTAACTTACAAACGAGGGAGGGATCTTGGACATAACCCGAAGGTTGTTCCATATAGATCTCTTCCTCTAGGTCACCATGAAGGAAGCCACTCTTAACGTCCATTTGATGGGCATTCCATCTATTTGTTGTTATAGAATGGCTAGGGTCGGGTTAAATAGAAGTCATCTTCACAATCTGGAGTAAAGGTTTTAGTATAATCAACCCCAACTATCTAGGAGAAACCCTTAGCTACTAATCGTGCTTTAAATTTTTTGACGTCTCCATCTACTCCATACTTTGTTCGGAACACCCACTCACACCGAACAATTTTTCTTCCTTTCGGAAGATGGGTGAGATCCCAAGTATCGTTCTTCATGAGAGAGGAATACTCCTCATCCATGGCATAATCCCACTCAAGTATACCAGAAGCCTCCCGGAAAGACTATGGATTAGAAGCAGAGGTGAAGAAAGAGTGGGTTCAACAAAATCTAAGTGAGTACGTCTCATATCCGAAGTATCTCCAACTAAATCTCCAGCACTTTGCAATGTTTTCCTAGCCCAAAGAGGACTAGGAGGATCAAGCTCAAAGTCGGAAGATTCTTCACTTGAGTGAGAAGGGACATAGTCCTCGTCATCACTACTATTAGCATCAGAAGACTCAGAGGTCCGATGTTGGGAGGATAGGGAAGAGGAGCACACTCAACAACATCAGCATCTGATGAGTCGAATCCGAATCAACGAGTGAAGAACCTGAATAGGTGGAGAATTAGAATTCGAAGAAGACTCATCTAATCGAACACTTCTCTCAATATATAGCTCATGAGAATTAGGATTCATCAATCGATATCCCTTCACACCATCAGGATACCCTACAAATATACAAGGTTTGGATTGTGGTTCCAAGGCCTTGCGTTTCTTCTTGGGAATATGATCCATAGCCTTGGATCCAAAGACTCGAAAGTTCTCAACATCAGGCTTGCATCCAAACCATGATTCAAATGGTGTCATCCCTCTTACTACCTTGTGTGGAACATGGTTCTGAATGTAATTTACACAATTCACTGCTTCAGCCCAATACTGCGGAGGAAGAGACTTTGAGTGAATCATACAAGTGGCTATCTCCTTTAGAGTATTGTTCTTTCTTTCCATGACTCCATTCTGCGAAGGGCTATAAGCAATTGTATGCTGCAAAGAGATCCCTTCAAAAGTACAAAAATCCATGAACCTATTGTTTACATATTCACCTCCATTGTCAATTTGAAGAACCTTGATAGACCATTCCGCCTATTTCTCATCAAGATCCTTAAAGTCCTAAAAATGTTCAAAGACTTCAGACTTAAGCTTAAGAAAATATACCCAAGTATATCGCGAAAAGTCATCAATGAAGGTTAGCACATAAAGAGCTCTAGTAAATGAAGGAGAAGGAAATGGACCAGAATATTGTTGTGAACAATATCTAAGGGATGAGTAGCTCTCCAAGCTTTTCCTTTGTCAAAGTTCTTTTCATGATGCTTTCCAATGGTACAAATTCTTGTTTTTTCGTGCCTCGGGCTTAGAATTCTAAGTGCCTATGTCATTTTTAGGTTTGGTCTTGGTATCTTTCTTAGGTTGATCCTTTGTTTCTTTCTTCTTTTCAGTCTTCTTTCCCTTGCTAATACTTTCTACAAGGGCATGTGACTTGGACTTGAGAGACCCCATTTGAATGAGTTTGTCCTGTTCTCGAATGAGTTGGGACGAAAAATAGTCAAAGGAGGGCATAGTCCAAGTATCACCCAAAACAACTTTTGTAGCATAGAAATTTGACACGAAGACAAAATATTTGGGACCTAGCTTAGAGAGAATTGACAAGATCAATGGAGAATCCTTCTTCTCTACTTGACATACTTTTAACAACAATCTAATGTGGACAAATTTCGAGAAGAAAGCTTGTAGGTTTTCAAAGTCACTAGGATTTAACTTGTAGTTCATTTTCAAACTCATGTGCTCTCATGTCATCTAGTTGTCCAAACATCACATTCACTATTTTCCACGCATATTTAGGTGTTTTGGATGCCTCAATGTGGAAGAGCAAGTCGGGGAGAAAAAGACATGCAAAGAAGACCTAAAGCTTCATCACTACAATTTAACCACTTATATTTTTTAGGTTCGTCATCTAGTTCGGTCTCGAGTTCCCATGGTGATGCAGAATAACCCTTTACCCCTTAGTTTCATTATTATTTTCAATCTCCATTCAAAAAAATTGAATGGCATAAGGAAAGGAATTGAAAGTGCATCCATAGTGAGAGAGAGAGAAAGAAATGCAGAAAAGAAACACAACCACCCAGGACAATATAACAACCTCCCATGCTTTGGCAGTTTATAGTTTAGTGGGTTGATTACAATCGGGTCCATGCGTGTGGTGTGAAACACTTGGTAACTCGTCTGGCAATCAACGTAATAATGTGCAAGAGAGGAGACCACAACAGTGTTTCATGGAGCGTAGTAAATAGGACACCGTAAACAAGCACAAGCAAAAAACAAGGAAGGAGGTGAAATCAACCTGGTTGTGAGAAAAAGTGTCTCACATCGTAAATGAAAACCCCCTTGCTACAGACTGTGGTGGATGCGCTCACTAGTCGCAAGCAATAATAAGGGTAAAAAGACAATTTTTTTGAATAAGGATTCAAAAAGAATCCCGATGATCTTCAGAAGGTGGAAAATGCTCTGGAAGACAAAAGTAGGCCTAGAATGTCGCTACACACTTGAACGCACAATTAGAGAAAAAAATCGACAATAACGTGTAATAAAGTATCATTCGGAAACGTCTAGGTTAGCTAAATTTAGAGTAGTTTAGGACAAAAAAATGAGTATAACGTTATTTTAAATGCCGATAATTAATATTTTACTAATCGTGAATTATAATCGCAAATAAATTTAATTTAATTTAATTACGATTATTTAATATCTAATTAAAAAAATTTAATTAAATATGATTAATTAAGATTTTTTTTTAAAAAAATCCTAATTTAAAATATTAAAAAATACTTTCAAAGATTTAAAAACTTTAAAAAATGCGTAAGCTTTTTTATTTGATTAGAAAGAATTTAAAAATATACTTACCAAACTTTTAATAGCTTTTTATTTTGTTTTAATTAGAAGGAATTTTTTTGTTTTAAAAACATAAAAAAGATTTTGTGATTTTAAAAAATTGGAAAGTATTTATTTAAAAAATACGGATCAAAAAAGCAATGAGCAACTTTACTAAAAAAATCCAAAAAAACTTACCAAAAAAACATCAAATGGAAACTTACCAAAAATTGCGTGTGGAGGATCCCGTGCACGCAAGTTTAGAAGAAAACCCAGAGGAAGCTCATTTGCAATTAGTGGTAGGAGTTATGGAGGGAGCTCGTAGGTTTTCGCTATTCATTGGAGGAGCCTTGAATGGTGAGCGATTAGGAGGGTAGGCCAGCACCAAAAATAGGAGCTTTGGATGGCCATGCGCGGGGTGGAGGGCGAGACGGGAGGAGACCACGACCACGAGCACACCACGAGCAGATTCGACCACGAGCACAAGCACACCATGAGAAGAGGAGACCACGAGCTTACGAGGTTTGGAGAATGGCTAGGCCACTCAAATAAACACGGGAATGTAGGTTTCATGGCCACGGTAGACCAGAGGACTCACCAAACACACAACAAAAAATGATCCGCCAAGAAAAATGACTGCCAAGAAGGAGTTTGTAAGAGCTCGGGGTAGAACAAACTCAGCAAAGATGTAAATCACAAAAGCTTTGAAACCCAAACACGTTGCAACAAACCAGTCTGCAGTTTTGAACTGAATCTGCAAACAAACAAGAAAAAATAGAGAAAAGCCAAAAAATAGAGATCTAAAGAATTTTTAGTTTAATAAAAAAATTTAAAAACTAGAAAATACTCTATTTTTTTATTGATCTACTAGATTTGGTTGTATTTAGCTAAATGTAGCTAAAGCAAAATCCCTGAAAAAAATCAAGGAGACTTGTACATGCACGAAGAACACAGAAAACTTCCAAGAGCAAGAAGTTAAATATGTTAGCAAGAAAAAACTAGAAAATAATAATCGAAAACTTGCACGAGGAGTTTAAAAAAAAAAAAACAAGAGTAATCACAACTAAAATAAATGAGTGCACGTTTACCGATCTCATCTCTGATACCATGAAAGAGTTGATGAATCATATCGGAAACTATGCACCACAATGAAGTTGCACTCAAGTTGAATCGCAATGGCTCCAACGTAATCACAAGGAAGAATCGATCAATAACTGAATAACTTGCATAACAGAATAAAGCTTGCTCATAAGAAAAAGACAGCGGAGTGTCTTGGCATACTCATAAATGAATAGTGAAATGGTACATATAGGGTGTTGAGTAATCCTAGTGCATGACTCAATAGAAAACCCTAAACCTAACCCATGTGAGATGACCCTCCAATATGTGAGGAGGACACATAAGATAACTCACACCAACACTATCCATTTTTGTGAAGCTTTCTGAAACCCTCCTATGCTCAATAGAAATTGGTATGGAGAAAAATACTTGATTATGCATCCAAATGAAATTGTTTTACTTATTTATGAATTTTAACATGTATATAATTCATAATAGAATCATTTCAAGGTGTTTTTAGCTCTTGACTCTTGGTGGACCCCACAAGAAAACAGTATTTTTGTGGGAAATTCAATATACTGAGACAAAGTTTACAAAGTAACCCATACTAAATTTTCTTGTGAAGGATTCTAGGGATGTGTACTTGGTGTTCATGAAGTCATCTAGGCCACTACTTTGGATAAATTTTATGGTACATGTTTTTTTGTGCTCCTACCATTTGAGAATGCTAGAATGTAAGACTAGCCTTGAAGGTATGAAGAGTATACATGATGAATTACCTCATGAAGTGATTTTTTTGGTCTTGAAAAACATGAAAACATTCCATATGAGATATGATTATGTTTTTTTACTTTAAAATGTTCTTGTATGTACAAGTTTGAATGATCAAAACTACTTTCTTTTAGCTAGTGAAGAAGATTATTGCTATAGGTGAGTAGATGGAGTTTTGTTCAAACAAGGTATGCCTCTGAATGTTTTCACATGTTGTTTGTGATGTCCTTGAACTATTAGAAGTCATATTTGATCATGGATATCACTTTAAAGGTATTTTGAACATGAGGAGCCAAGACTAGTTTTTAAAGCTCCTAGAACACAGTCAGATCAATTTGAGAAGTTGGAGAAAAATGATGGTCCTTGCTTTGTTTTTATAATTTGTGTTAATTTTATGTGGAATATTAATTCAAAATATTTCTTTTGGTATGTGATAGGTGGTTTTATGACAAGGTTTAGTGCTCCAAATAAAAATACTTTCGGGTAGATTTCTATGAGATTGAAAATCGAGTTTTGTTATCTTAAATCATATTGTTCTTGTTAAAATCAAAGTGTTGAAGCTCCTCTAGGAATCTAAAGGTAGTTTAGATACCACTCACCACCTTATCTAATATTTTAAGAACATTTGAAGACCTCTCCTTTGTAAACTTTCAAGCTCCTCCATGACTGCAATTTTTGGACCTCCGTGAACATGTATGAAGCTCCAAAGAATAATGGCATGTTAGGAAGGAGTTAAGGAGTTATAAAGGTAAATTAGGTGTGTTGTAACATATTTTCATGCTTGGGACACTTTTCCACTTGTGTAAGAGATCTAGAAGAAAAGGTTTCACATTGGGAGGGAAGAAGACAAATATCGACACGTAGTTACAAAAGACAATTCAGAGATGTCAAATCAATTTGCAGGTCATATTGTAAGAGGAATATGTTATTTATATCATGTGGAGAAGATATTTTAGGAATATTTTCAAGTGATTTGTAAGAATATGAATCATCTTGGCAGGTTTTGCAATTCATAGGTTTTGTAACTGACACAAAATCATATGTAATCATCACAAGAGGACAAATTTTAAATGAGGTCATATTTTTTGCTTCCTAATTCGAATGGTTGAGTGAAGTTGAATATTTTTGGTGTAAGGTGAAGTGCAAGAGACCTTTAAGAGGTCTGATTTGAATATTTAAAATTTTTTACTGTGTATTTATGATTTTTTTAATGAGAATACCATTGAACATATGGAAAAGGTTATTAAAAATTAGAGGATTATCTTATGCATTGAAAACTGAAATTTTGAAGCAAGTGTGGAGATGAAAGTGTGGATGTTTTGAGAGGTATTTATGATTTTAAAATATATATAAAATGTGTATGAGATAGGACTTACTCTATAGTACTTTTAGTAGATGAAGCAGAGTGAGAAGAGAAAGAATTAAGCTAGAGAACAAATCATAATCGATTATGGAATAAAACACGAAAGAAGTGAAGTAACAAAATTATGTGCTTTAGACATTTATTTATCCCGACCTCATACTACTATTTAGAATGTTCTTGAGGGAAAAAATTACTAGTTAACCCCTATTCATTTTTCCACTTTATTTTATTTTATTTCATCATTACGTACCTCTTTCACCCTTATACCCAATCAGATTTTGTTATCCCGAGATATTTTAGCCTCGGTGGGCACCAAGATTAGTCTTGATGCGTCATTGGGCACCCTGGTTCCACTAGGGGTGCCCCAATCCTTCTATAGTTTTCCTGCCACTCTTTGTGCTCTTTTTATCCATTTTACATCTATATCTTTCTTTGGGTTGGCCTTTTCAGGGTTAATTACAAAATCAGACCAAGGGAGCCCTAAAATATAAAGTTATGAGACCATAATGAGGGACCTAACATCACTTACTACTATCACTCCATCTAGAGTTGTATCCATCTATTACATTAGAGATCACTTGCATCCACATAGCTCCATCATCAAGGCTAGGACATCTACATCACACTTCATAAGGGGAGGGATTTTTTCCTATTCCATTCACACATTACATTACATTTTCTACACATAGTTATTGCTCACTACTTCACAAAGTGAAAGCGGCACAAGAGCATCCTACAACATGTTCACACACACTTTCACATAGAACTACATTGTGTATTAGATGTAGTGCGGTGCTCAATTAGGAAGGACACCATTGTGTTTGTTGAGGATAGTATGACCCCTTCATATGCATTATTCCTTTTTAGGGTTTTATGCTTGTTTTGGGGTCTTACGGGTCTTGTTTTCATCTAATAGTATTGGCGACATTCGGTGCAGAGACATCAAAGTTGATGCAACACACAACAAGGGTTTTGGACCACATTTTGACCCTGTAAAAACTATTTTTATATCTTTCACATAAACTAGGGTGCTCATATTGCATACGAGAGTTATCGTAAATGCCTTAGTTCTCTCCCAGGAACCCTAGTCTAGAGAAATGTTCCAGATCCACTCTTTTTGGGACTTCTGCACAGTCATTCCTGCTCCTAAGTTTTCTAGTTTCCTCTGCGACACTCTCTAATGGTCATCTTTATCAGCTGAGTTCTTTCCTCACTTTCTTTAGCACATTAGGGTTAGCATTTCCTTTTGCATAGTTATTTAGCTTAATTGTATACTTCTTTACTACATGTTGACAATTTTTCACTCATGTAAAATGGGAAACTCAAAAATTCCTTTCAGATGGAAGGAATTGATATGATGAACCTTGCTAAGGGAAAGAAGGAAGGTTGCTTAATGTTTTGAGTTGCAGCAGATTGAAAAGAAATGCAATATGTAGCTATGTGTGTTGTTGCGGAATGCAACACCTCATATATGTTGTCATTCCATGATCATCTTCATCAAATTTATGCAAAATCCCGAAGAACTAAAGCACAACCTTGATAAAGGTGGGAATAGTTGAAGGCCTATGGAGTTAAACTCCAAAATTAAAAATAGAGTTGTTAATTACATGTAGGAGAGTTATATATTAAGTTACAAGGTACATCAAATTTCATTATTTCTTATGATTAAGTGTTATTAACTATGTGATTGAGTTGTTTAGTTTGTTATACAATCAATACATATCATAAAAGTTTGAATGCAGAAAGAAATATACAACTCAATTATAGAAATTAATGTCATTTATTCATTAATAAATTCATTGTTTCCCACACAAGCCGTGGGATGTAACTTATGACTATTGAAGTAAAATATGCATGTACACAAAGCTAAAAGAAAAATAATATAGAGAAAACCCATCATTTCCTTTTGGGTCTTCTCTTGGTCTTCATTACTCTAGTTTTAGCTTCATCATCTTCATCTCCTTTCGCATCATCCAATTCCATTATTGTACCTGAGAAAAGAAAGAAAATTTTGTCAGATTTTAGCTCGGGGTTTAATCGGTATGCCTGTGATTTTAGTTTAAGGAAAATGAATCTTTTGATTTGAAACAAGCATAAGATACATCAAGGAAGTACTATCTAGCAGAAGTACATTTACGGTTTTCAGAAATCATGATAGACAAAAGAAGAAGAAAAAAAATCATTATGGAATACAAGAGAGGTTGTAAGCCTATTATTTTCGACTATTTTTGTTAAGTGTGCAGTGTACATGTAGCGAGATGAAGAAAGCAAAATATCTTCGCATGAATTAACTCTTGTGTTAATAGAAATCATTCAAGAGTTCAATTGCTCAAAAGATAGCAAGTGAAAATTTCTAACTCAAAATAGTAAGATACATAGAACATGAGCATATTATTGAAAGCATTGTTCAACAACGAGGAGGTCACACATTCTCAACATGGCCTTCATCTTACAAAAGTAGATCACTTCTAGGTTGGAAATGAGTCTTCCTTTTCAGGTTTGAAATGATGAGTTCACGAGTCCAGAACTTAATCAACTACATTTTACAAATTTCTTTCTAAAAGTTGTTTGATTTGCCATAACAAGTACAAATTACAAAATTTAAATCAAAGTCACTAATTTAAGGAGTACAACCATAACAATAAAAAAAAATCAAACAATGATTTCTCAAAAATTTACAAAATGCTCCAAGTAAAGTTGCAGTAAGATCTCAAAATGAAAAGATGGAATTATTTTATTGATTCTAAGAAAATTTGTGTTCTGAGTTACGCATTTTGGAGGAAAATATAGTCATGATACATATTGGAAAGAAAGCAAAGAAGCAAAAGAAGTGACAATGTATTATCAGGAAAGGAAACATCTACAGTATGAAGCTACAATGAGTTCTATTTTCAAAAGTACATTGTATATTTAAAGTTACAAGTTCCAGTAACAATAATAGAGTAATAATGAGTTCAAGATACAAACAAATTTCAACATGGATCTAGAAAAGACATAATTGTGTAAATATTACATTGATCCTGAATATACCAGAACACCAAAATAAAAATGGGAGTGTGATGTAAACAATTACAGAGTTACTTTTATATCATCATTCTTCAGCTTTAAATATTAGAGGGTTTATCAATAATCTCTCAAGGCTCAAAAATGACAATTACAAATATCACAACACACAGAGATATAAAGGATATTTAAATATCTCAACTCAAGAGTGCATATCGAGTGATTTTTCAAATCGAGATGCTTTCAAAAAGCATTCTACAGGTACCCATGAAATGGAACAACAACCAAGATCGAGGAAGAAGTTATAGTTCAAGTTCAAATGAGAGCTTAGAAGAAAGCGATAATGGTGTCCAAGAAGTTTCTCAAAGAGCTCAAAACTATAAAGCTAAACAAATTTCTAAATCAGAAATAATGTAAATCCAAATCTAGGTCATATGTATCAAACTATGTCCTACAAATTCAACTTATGTTACTGATTCTGAGACTTATAATTACAAGGAAAATAAAAATGATGAACCCGGTCTTGGTATGGTGCGAAAAGGGCACAAGCATTAAACTCAAATATTCACATAACCCTTTAAAGTAGAATAAATATTTCTAGTTTAGAAAAGGAAAATGATTCATACTTCAGAGAGAACCCAAAAAATTTCTCAAGATTACTGAGACATAGCCATCATTTTTGCAAAAATATTATAGGTTCAAGGTTCAAGAACTTACCATTTGTATACAATCTTCAAAAACCCTCGTAATGCAAAGAAAATAGTGAATGCCCAGAACGAGTTTTGAACTCAAAAATTCCTAGATCGAGTTTCAAAATTGAAATTGCCAGAAAATACAAGAAAATGTAAAGAAATAATGTATCGGTTCTAGTGAAGTAAAAATTACAAGGAAGAACGATTGCCAATTTTGATACAAATTTTGAAACCAAAACTCACCCTTCTCAGCAATGGTGGAAAAATTAGAAAGCACAGAATAGAAAATAAGAGGCCCAAAGCTTCATATCATGACAATCGTATCTTCAAAAATATCACAGTGAAGTTCTAAATAGTGGCAATATCACAGAGATGGAAAATAATGCGATTGAGAACATCACGAGAGAATAGGATTCAAGCCTCATAGCACATCAATGGTGGCGGAGATTTCACAGAGACCCCCAAACTTCAATCACATCCTTTGAAAAATGACAAGAAAACAAAACTTCCTACTCAGAGCTTCACAAAACTGGATTCACACAAAATGATCTCGAAAGAGAAAAATAATGGTAGTCACAAAAAAATTTCCAGGATTCACCCTCGGTTTTCAAAAATGAAAAAGAAATGATCATTTAGGGTTCGAGTTGTTTTACTCACCCAGGATCAACCACCATAAAACCTAACTCACTCAATGAGTTAAGATCAATGGTCATAGATCGAAGGTATGGAGATCAACGTTTCACAATGCAAACTACAATGCAACCATAGTTACCAAAAATCCAATCACGGTCGGGAAAAGGATGCACATGTCACAACATGAGAAAACCCTAACCAGGGTTAGGTCAAACCTTCCACCAAAAATGATCAAGGGGTCAAGTATCATGGGGAGGGGGACTCCTTTCATGCCCAATAATTATTTTCATTGACTTTAGTTTGTACATACCAGTTCAAAGGGGATCAAATTATTAGAAACCTAATTATGTATGCCACATCAAGAAAAAGGTCCAAAACTATAATATATGCAATGATCGGTGAAAAGGGACAAACCAATTATTAGATGTGTCATGACCAAGTCAAAATAGACCAATGATGGTGAATAAAGTAAGGTCAAGAAAAATTCTTTACCTTAAACTTTGAAAAGTTTACCTTAAATTTGCTAAAGAAACCTCGCACAAGGAAGAGGATGAAATCAAAGGAATATTATTTTCTAGCATGTGCACATGTGGTCCCTATAGCTAGAAGACAAAATTTGAACATGTGAGTAGGTGGCAACATCGCAGATAGATGATTATTGTAATCATGCGAGAAAAGGATAAAGATGGAAAGTGGCACAAAAGACAAAATCACATGCATTATAGGATTACTTGCAGCTAAAGCAAAGTTTAAAATAACATTTAGAATATTCACCCACAAATACCTTAATCCTTCCAAAAGTGCACCGTACACATCATGCAAAGCATTGAAGAACAGTCAAATCGGTTTGACTAAGAGTGTTTTTGGAAGGAGAGGCTATTTTTAATTTTTGTAACAGCATGTAATGTTAAGCCTTGATTATTATTTATTTATTGTAAAAGGCTAAAATTATCATAAAAATGGGAGTATAGACTTAGTTTATTTTTAGGGGTTGGGTGAATAATTTTTGATATATATTGTGTGCATTGGCAAAGCACAAGAGGAAGGATGACGGGGAGGACTTTTGACTGAGAGTTGAAGCCATTGGCCATATTTTCCCTTGAATGAGAACCAATTATTGCCTTTCCAATTATTTGCAGTGGTGTGTATTATTTTATTAGCTCTTGTGAATGTTAATTCCCTGAATTAATTAGCTTACCTTGCTACAAATTTGGTTTTTTTCTACATAGTCTTAGTGTGCATGTAATTTGCAGTGTTATTGTAATTTATCCCTCAATAGTAAAGTGTTTGCCTTAGGATCAAGTTGAAACCCATTAGATCGTGCTTCATTAATTTGTTCTCAGTATATTGTACATGTTTCTTAGTCAAAGCTCTCATCAATTTTAGTGTATCACCTCATTTAAATTTTATTTTTAACCATCTTTCACCCTTAAACCCCACAGTTAATTAGTTTTAGGATACATCAATAAGGAACCGGCCTTGTAATCCCAGAGATTCACCTCAACATAGGGATACCCATAGCCATGAGGTGTTTCCATTGTATATGCAAAAGTGAGGGAAAAGCAAGATTATAACACTTTTTGTCCCCCAATCATAGGGTGTACTTCGAGAGATAACACTACATTTATTTGCTTTATTTATAAATATTCATGACTTAGATTAACTATCTATTCACTACTTAGTCGATTTTTATTTAATCATTTTGATCAACATAAGCAACAACCTCTCAAAATTAGTTCACCACCTCCTCCTACTTTGTCCTCTACAACATTACCAAATCAAAACAAGTCATCACTTCTCATGGTTTTCTCTAAATCACATCCTCTTACTAAGTTGTCAGTTGTATTACCAAGTCAAGCTAAGAAACCTCCTCTTAAGGACGATCTCACTAATCTCCATTAAAATTATCTACCACATCACCAAGTCCTACACACTAATCATCACCTAAAGTTAAAATTGTAATTCCAACATCCACTATAGACCCTACATATGTTGATGATTGGGACCCAAATGAAGCTTACTATGATGATGAACCATTGGATGGTCACACTCCTCTATCTCCTCCGCATCCCATCACTTTTGTTAAGGAAACTACTCCTTACATTGATCCACTTAGCGTCTTTTTACTATAATTTCATCACTCACACACTTAGGGGCATAACATCCAACACATCTCCACTCCTCATACTAAGGATCAACACATATATCATATTTGCATCATCATACATCAATCTTCTCACATAGGCATACTCCTCACACATTTTAGCATCGTCGTTACCCGATGTCACACTCTTGAGATTCGGTTCGCATTTGAATGTTGAGTGATTAATACTACAATGAACCCCACACACTACACTTTAGGCATTACATACCACATCTAGTCACACATCATGTGTCATACACTATATACCATACATTATCTGCGTTCATCTACAACATTGTTTCATTTCCACATTCGTGCATCACACATCATACTAGTCTTCATCTTACATATACCATACTTATATCATCCACATGTTTACTATCATACACTATTCATCCTATGCATTACATACACTATTAGGATATTTATGCATATTGCCTCACATTCTATACATAGTCATATATTATACATCATACACTACGTGTTTCTATATCATACATTTTCTACATACTATACTAGTCTTCATTACACTCAATTCTAGCCTTATTCCATCTTACACACCACATTTACTAATATGTCTAAATATCATACATTATGCATTGTACATTACATTTTACACATTCCACACATCTTGCATTTGCATTCTACACATCACGTATTTACATATTTTACTCATCACATGGTCTTGTATTTTCATCATTACATTGTCTTCTATGCGGTACACTCACCACCATATGGCGTACTTCAGTTCCTCTGTCCATACTCTAATGCTGAGGGTTTACCAATCAAATGGACCTTACACTCATCACACATGTAACAATCCTAGGTTAGTGACATACGCTTTAGGCTAAATTGTCACCCATTCTATCATTTTGTAGTGGTATACACCTTAGGTTACATCACCACTTCCTCATTTCATCTTATAGTGATATACACTTAGGGCTAAATCATCACTTATCCATTCATATTATAGTGACATATGCTTAGGCTAAATCATCACTTATATGTTCATCTAGTCACACATATTCTTTCCAAGTCGTATCTCATCACTACACGTACACCTTCATCACGGTGAGTTATACACAACATTCTACTTGAACATTTCCCGATGATGCACTCTTGTTTACAGTTCATTCTTGGTGATGATGGGGAAACAAAATGAACCTCATTGCATACATTTACATCCACTTAAGGGGCATGCAGCCTCTATCACTCCATTTTGCTTTCCATTCCATCCATCCTGACATGTTGCATATTATGGTCACTTATACTCTTTCTTACTTTTTTCATGATCACTTCATTACACATTTTAGTTTGATTACTTGTATTTCATTTATCTATGCCATCCACACATGCACGATCATGTCTTCTTCTATTTTTGGTCGCAGATACTGAGTCTCTTCCATGTAGCACGGATGCTCACCTTATACCATTCCTACACCTTTGGTCGTTAGGGGCATCCACGTTTGTCTATTCCAAGTGCTATTTTTTCATTTTGTACTTAGCACTTTACATTACTTTCTTATAAATGTTTTTGACATACTATTTATCTTTCTAACATGCTAATGGGTGCTTCATGTGCACCATTTGTTATGCAGGATATTTGTTTCCATAATTTTTGTTACATTTTTACTATTGTTTGCGGGACTTTCACTATATTTGGTGTGTATAATTGTTTGTTCATTTTGGCCATGATGGTCTTGCATGTCTTGCGACATTGTGAGTGGTGTCCCATGTTTGCATCCCACTTTGTGTGGATTAATTTTCTTCTTGCGTGTTTACATTACTTTAATTGGTAGTTTATATATTATTTTCCTAGCTTATACAATGTTTTCTATATGTATGTGTGTTTTACACTTGTTTTTGGCTAGCCTTCTTGTTTGTGTGTGCCTTGGTTTCTACCAAGCACTTTTCAGCATTACATTGTACATGAGTTAGCCCTCTTTTGGGGCCACATTCTCCTATCTATGACATCGCATGCACCCCCAAAGAGGGGGAATCATTTGGTATTTACATACTAACACGGTGAATTTAAATTGGTTTATTTCGGTGCACTTTGCACCCTTGGCATTGTGGGTTATATACAGGAGTGAGTTTAGACTAATCTGCGAACCCCATACATAGCATATTTTACAATACATGATGTCCTTAGCATTCTAGGAAGCAGTTAAAGGCTTAGAGGTTACAGTGGGTGTTCCTCTCTACACTACTTAGGCCAGTGGTATTGGATCACCCAAAAAATCAAGACGTACATAGATCTCTACACACATTCAGGGAATTAGTTAGAAATTGGAGGACATAGATCATTTCCTCCCTACACTTCTTCAGCCTATGGCATGAGATCGACCCAAAAACTCGTAGTACAGGATATCCTTCTACACTTTCTCTCTTAACATGGATCAGGTGCACATGTTCCATTTGCATTTACATTTACATACACGTGTGTATTTTACATGGTGTTTTTGCACTTACATACATACATATTTGACTACTTGATCATTTTCTCCTTATAGGTTCGGCCGTATGAGAAACAAGAAGTCAAATGGGGAAAAACAATAAGTGACAACAACAATGTCAACAAGAGCATTCCATGATAGCACACATGCTTTACTAACCATGTAGGTAGACTACACACTGCAGCAGCTACACACATGTTCATCCTAAGGTTCACTCTCATCACTTTTTCTTTACACATTTTTCATTTTTAGTTTCCATGCTTTGTCTAGTCCTTTAGCACGTTGTCTTCATTATTCTACATTGGCATCAGTACGTATCTCTATCTACTTTATGTTATCAAGATTTTCGTTCACCAACATAAAGTGGGCGTAAAATATAGTCACAAAATCATGCACTTTAAACATTTATTTATCCAGTCTCATACTACTATTTAGAATGTTCTTGAGGTAAAAAGTACTAATTAACCCCCATCCTTTAGCCATTTTATTTTATTGTATTCCATTATTACAAACCTCTTTCACCCTTATGCCCAGTTATATTTTGTCATCCCATGTGATTTTATCCTTACTGGGCACCAGATTAATCTTGGGGTGCCCATGGACATCCCTATCCTTTTAGAGTTTTCCCACCACTATTTGGATCTTTCTAGCCATTTTACATATTTATCTTTCTTATGGTTGGAATTTTTGGGGTTAATTACAAAATTAGACCATCGCTTAGTTATTAATTCCACCATTATGGCCATTGAGGATAGTCTGACCCCTTCATATGCATTATTCTTTTTTACGGTTTGATGTTTTTTTTAGGTCTTGCAAGTCTTTTATTCATCTTAGAGTATTAGCGATATTCATCGCAGGAAATCAAAGTTGATGCGACACATAGAGAGGGTTTTATACCACCTTTCAACCCTATAAATATTAGTTTCAGAGATTTTACACGGACGGGAACCCAGATTACATACGAGAGCACCCACAGTGCCCCGGTCTCTCTCGGGTGCCTCATTCTAGAGAAATGGTCCAAATCCACTCTTTTTGGTACTTTTGCACAGTCATTCTTACTCTTGATTTTTCCAATTACCTGTATGACACTCTCCAATAGTCATTTGTTATCAGCTGAGTTCTTTCCTCACTCTCTTTAGCACATTAGGGTTAGCATTTCCTTTTGCATAGTTGTTTATCTTGCTTGCATACTTCTTTATTTTACTTTTTTACTTTATTTAGAGTTGTTCATAGCTTAGATTAATTATCTATTCACTACTTAGTTATTCCATTGAAAACCCCCTCCTCGAGTGGAGGTTAATCAAGAAGTGATCAAAAATGTGAAGAAGTCTAAGTGGTAACTTAGAAATTAAATAATTGAAGCATCCTTATAAGTTAAAGCTACGGAATTTCGGTGGGTGCTTGATTGAATTTGGGATTTAAGTTTCCATGTAAATAGAAACTTTCTAGAGACCAGTGGATGTTTGGTTAAATTTTGGGGTTGTAGCCTCATGTTGATTGGATGCTCAATAGTGAAACCAATTTTAACATTTACAGGACATTCTTCTCCAAGTTAGTTCTTTGGTTTTAGTGGGTTTTTCTCCCTTGAAGGGTTTCCCACTTTACATAGTGTGTTCATGTGTGTTTTCTTCTCTTTCTCTTATGTTTGAATGTTCATGCTTTATCATGGTTAAGTTTGTTTAATTTTAGATGGTTGAAGAATTGTAAATTGTTTCAAAATTTTGACCAAACACTGATTCACCCCCTCTCGGTGTGTCAAATTTACAACATGTATGACCAAGGAATCCACACACTTCACTTTGATTAGTAGGATCTTACAACCTCATTATATTTTTTTATCTTGGTAGGATCAACTAGAATACCCTCCTTGTAAATAATATGTTTCAATAAGGTTCCAAAAGGTGTAGAAAATATGCATTTCTTATTATTCAATGAGATACTTATCTATCTACATATCTCAAACATTAGCCTCAATTAATCACAATGATCCTTAACTAATCCATACATGTCGAATCATCTAAATAAAATTTAAGAAATTCATGAATGAAATCCTCAAAATCTTGTACACCAATGTGTGAAAATATTATTGGTGCATTCTTGAGTCCAAAAGGTATGACTCTGCACAAGTAAAGAAATACCATTCTATAACAAATGTATACTTGTCCTAATCTTCATGTGCAATCTGAACTTGATGATATCCTAATAAACCATATATGAATGAGTGTATTTCATGCTTTGCTACACCATCAATAATTTTTCAGTGAATGGTGTAGGGAATCAATCAATGACACAATAAAATTTAACACTTTGTAGTCTACAAAAATTCTAATTCTCTTGTCTTTCTTTATACTTATGATCATGGGCTAATCCATTTGGATACTTCTATGGGATCAATAAAGCCATCTTGTTGAATCTTGTAAATCTCATCTCTCACCTTGACACACAAATTGGGATTCGGCTGATATGGTTTTTTCCAAATAGTTTGCATGCCCTCTTATAGCTTGATTTTCATCTCTCTAGCGAAGGATGAAATCCTTTCAGATTGATTATATCCCTAGCAAATAGATCCTAAAATTCATGCAAAATCTAAACGATCTTTGCAATTTCTTCCTCAGACCAGTAATTTTCAATGATCACTTCTTTGGTGCATCATCCGACCCAATATTCACTTTCTTGGTCTTTAAGGGAAAGTGATACATGCGTACATGTTCATATTCCTTATCTAAGACCTCATGCTCTCCCTTTATGTGTTCTATTTTTAATTATTCAACCTCTTCATTCTCAATTAGGTACATTAGCTTTCATTTTTATTTCTCCTTCCAAGTAATTTCTAAGAGATCCTCATCACATTTCAACCATGGGAATTCGTTAGTGCGCCCATACAATTAGATCATAAGCTACTCTAATTTTACACTATCCCCAGAGTTATGTGCCTCATCAACTACAAGGCTTCATGCATAGGAGGATTAGATGAAAAATAATTAAAGACATATATGATACTTGATGTCAAGTCTTTCCAATTTGTAGTCTCCTCCTTCATCTCAACATGTATATAACATACGTGCACACACCTCCGCAAATTTGAAGGAAATTTTTGGACCCACAAGTATGGTGGTAGCACGTTGGGACCTTTAATTCAATTATTCTCACAATTTTGTATGTGAATCCAGGATATGCCTTTCCATCATAAGTTGGTATCTTTGAAGGAATATTATTCTTAACAAACCTAGTTAAGAACGCAACCCTGATCTCACGCCATCTCAATAAATTATCCATATGCTTATCCTACCACCTCATTATTATCCCTCTTAGAAAATATACTAACATATTTCTTTTGTTTCCTTTGTCACGTAGCTATTCTTCCATGACACACAAGAATGCTTCAGGATTTTCCTCTCCATAATTCCTTGGAAGTAAAGTCTTTCCTATCCTCATAATTGACTATGGTATGATCACTCTAGTTACTCTTGCATGACATTCACAACCAAACATATCATAAGTTCCATGTTCCTAATTATCACATGTAAGGCTAGTAGTGTCTTTGGTCAAGTGCACGTCTTGAGTAGGAAAAAACTTGATATCAATATCACCATTTGGAAATTTCTCTTGAATAAAGTGAATATTTATATATCTATATGCTTCATTATCTAATGTTGAACTAGATTCTTCACAAGATAAATAAAACTCTGGATGTCACATAGAAGAATATTGTTCCTTTGACACCCATATGCATTTCATCTAGCAGTCTTTTCAGCCACATGACTTATTTTACTTCTTTCATGGAACTTCTATACTAAGATTCACTAGAAGAGATGGAAAATTGTGGTTGTTTGTTGTTACTCCAAGTGATGGAACCTATACCAAAATTGAAAACTATCAAATATGTGTCTATACAAAGTAGGATTAAATTTATCACATGTAGGTTTTAGATTCTAATTTAACACCAACTTCAATGGGAATGGAAACAAGTTTACAATAAATCATGTTAAATATTTTAAGAAAATTAGTAGCATAGTGTGATTGAGATGCAATAATAGATTTATGATTATGAAATATAACCATTCCTAAAAATTATTTAGCAGACCTAATTCTGTCATTTCATAACATTTTCTTAATCTTTCTTTGATTCTAAGAATTAAATTTTTATCACTACTAGTAATCAATGGATCAACATATAAGACAATAATGATAATATGATTATTTTCAGATTTCACAAATAATTCATTATCAAAAAGTAATTTTGAAACCAAGATCCTGAAAGAAGCTATTTATCTTAGCATACCAAGTTCTAAGATCTTGTTTAATACCATACAATGATTTTTAAGTTTACACAAATATAATTCCTTGTCAGGTTATTCAAAACATTTAGGTTGACACATGTAGATTTCTTCTTTTAGGTCACCATTTAGAAAATCATTTTTAACATCCATTTGGTGAATCTCCTAGCCATGTTGGGCATCTAGTGTTAGGAGAATCATAACAAAGTGCTCTTTTTGGCTACGGGAGTAAAAATTTCAACATAGTTGATATAGGGTTTGTAAGTGAATGCATGAGCTACTAATCTTTCCTTAAATTTATCTATTTCTCCTATAAAGTTATACTTAATTTTATACAACCACATGGATCCTACAATGCTCCTTTTAGGAGGGACTAGTTCCCAAGTATTATTTTTAATTAGGGCATTGTATTCAGATTTCATAGCTTCGATCCATCTTTCATCTTGATTGGCTTCTTCGAAATATTGTGTTTCAACCTCATATAGGGTCATCAAGGCATGATAAGAATGTTGAATATGAGTCATTTTTCTAAGGCTATCAAGATGTGATTCCTTAACTATATTGTGAGCCCATTTTGTAATTCTATAGTGTGACACATTGTGTGATGACTCCCCCTTAATCTCCATATCTATCATATCTGGAGTAGGATATTCATACTCTTGGACTTATCCTTCCATATTTTCAAGAGAAGGATTGTCAAACTATATAATTTCAACCTCTGGACAAACAAAGGAGGGATCACATGAAATTTCAAAAAATGGTTTCTCTAGAACATGTTCATTCTTATTTTATATAATCTCATGATTGAATAGATCATATACTTTTAATCCTTTTTGTGACCTCCACCAAAAAAATATAGGAGTAGGATTTAAGCTCGAGTTTCTTTCATTTCAATTTCAGAATAAAAAGGAAAATATGACAGCCAAATATATTTAAATGAGAGATATCAAGTTTTTGTTTTTTCCATACTTCACGAGGTGTAGTTTTATAAGGATTTAGTATGGACCCTTTAAAGAATGTGGAAATTAGTGTTCATGGCTTCTTCCCATATAAACATAAGCATATTTGACACATGAATCATTATCATATCCATGTATATTATGTTCCTCTTTTTATGCGATGTTGTTTTGTTGTGGGAAATAGGAAGTTGTCAACTCACATTGTATCCCACATAACACACAAAGTTTATTAAAAATTTTACTAACAGAATCACCTCTGTTATCAATTCTAATCCTTTTAATTTTTAGATTAGTCATGTTTTCAACTAAGGCCTTAAATTCTTGAAATTTGGACAATGTATCATACTTTTTTCTTAGTGTAATATGACCAGGTCATCCTAGAAAAATTATCAATGAAACTTACAACATATAAGGCTCCATCGAGAGAGGGTACTTAGAGTAGACCTATAACATCACTATAAATTAACTCTAGAAACTGAGAAGAATTAGGATCATGATGTTTGTGAAGTTTTTCAACATGTTTCTTACCATGAAAGAAACTTTCACAAATTACATGGTGTGAATTCATCTTAAGGAGACCTATCACTAGGTTTAACAGAGACATTTTATACATACTTATGAAACTCACATGTCCTAGTTTTTCATGCCAAAGTGTAAGATATTTTTTCTAAGAGGAATAAAAACAAGTTTTAGAAATATATCAATCAAATATTTATAAACTATTTTTCTGTATTCCAGAAGATATAACATTATTGAGTTCATTTTTCACTTACAATTTATTTTGCAATAGCATTATTTCATAATTTTATTTAATTAATTGTGAGAAAGATAAAATGTTATTTTCATTTAGAAATGAACAAAACATTATTCATCTTTCCATATTTCAATTTGATACTACCAAAAATTTCATATTGAATGATAGAATTGTCTCCTATAAATATATTTTCTTGACATTCTACAACACAATGTCAATCAATAATACACATATTTGTATTATTTCATTCAAATAGCATAAATGGTGGGAAAAATTAGACACATAATCACACACATAATACTATTTTACTAGGCCATTAAGTATGTTGTTATGTGAATGGATCTTAAGTAAGAAAAGTATTCACTAGTGACATAACCCTTTGTCCATCTGCTTATTTTAATTGTTTGTATTGTCTTGTTCTCTCACATCTATCATTTTTGTACACAATTCGGGTCAATTCATAGGGATCCCTTTCTATATGTATTTTCACAACTGTCATCATTTATCTCATAACACTATCTCCCATTCTAAACACTATCACCCGGTGCCTGTGTCCATTTACAGGTGCTCTTGTCCTCTTTATTATTTTTACTTATTTTGGAATTTTTGGTCGGCCTTTTCGTTGAGTTGTGGAGCTTAGTTACTTCATATTATCATGTTATATTAAACTTGTAGGAAAACATAGTATGCGACATCGGTTATGGAGGGACTAACATCAGTCACTTATGACCGAAATCGAGTTAGGAAAGGAGGAACCGACATTAGTTAAGGCTAACTGGCATCAGTTACTTGTGCGGGAGTGTTTTATTTAACTCTCGGGAATTAGATATAATGTTAGTATTAAAGCATATATATTGATTATAATTACATGGCTAAGTACCCTAAGTTTGTATATGCCTATATAAGCATAAAAGCTAGGGTTTAGAAGAAAGGGATTGAGAAAATTAATGATTATTCTGATAATAATTGTGTGAGAGATATTTCTTAGAGAAGAAGAGAAGCTTGAGATAAATAAATTATTGTACATCTAAGAGGTGTGGAAGATTATAGATCTTCATTTATATATCTTCGAAATCTTTGGATAATAGATTGGCTTGTTTCTTTGTGGATGTAGCCCCTTTGGGTGAACCACATTAAATCTAGTCTTGATTTATATCTCTTGTTTTGTATTTTTCTTACGGTAGAATATCTACTTTTATTTCATGTATGATTAGATATGATATATAATTTGTACAACCTTTTGCTAACCCCAACAATTGGTATCGAGATATTTGTTTAAGGGTTTTATGTGTTGACAGATTTACTCACGGAGAGGGTTTTTGATTGAGTGGGAGCTACAACAATGGCAAAAGAAAACAAATACAAGGAAGATAAGTTTAACATCTGTAATTATCAATTATAGAAGATGCAGATTGAGGATTATCTATATCAAAGAGATTTTTACTTACCGTTGGATGAAAATTCCAGACCTATGAAGATGACTGATGAAGAATGGAAGATTCTTGACATAAAGGAATTTGTGGGATCTATAATATTAAGTCTAGCAAAGCATTCGTGGCTTCCAATATTACAAAAGCGAATTCTATAGTAGAGTTAATGAAATATCTTACAAATTTCTATGAAAAACATAGTGCTTAAAATAAATTTTATTTGATGAAGAAAATATTTAGTTCTAAGATACATGAAGGTGTATTTGCATCTACTCATTTGAATGATTTACAATCTATTGTAAATCAGTTAAAATTGGTTGATATTTTGTTTGATGATGAAGTGAAACTAATTTTATTCTTATGTTCTTTGCACGATAGTTGGGATAAATTGGTAATGGTTGTTAGTAATACATCATCTACTAATAATACTTTAAATTTTGATGATGTGGTCGAGTATAATCTTGAATGAAGAAATTCATAGGAAAAGTACATAGGAATCATCATCTGGGAATGCTTTGAATGTAGAAATCAAAGGTGGGTAGAAGGAGAGATCTAAGAGTAAGAATAATGGGAAATAAAATTCAAGGGTGGCCGATCTAAATCCAAAGGTAAGGGAATTACCTGTTGGAAATGTACAAAGAAAGGACATGCAAAGAAATATTTCTGGTCAAATGATAAAGAGAACCAACACCCAGAAAAAGGTAAAGAGTCAAATTAAGAGGAAAATATTACGAGAAGAGGTAATGCAATATGCTCTTATTCTTTCTTTGGATAATAGAATAGAATCATGGGTTTTCGATTCAGGATCTTCTTTCCATGCAACCCCTAATAAGGGTTATTTCAAAAATTATGTCCAGGGCAATTTTGGGCATGTTTATTTGGGTGATGATGAACCTTGCAGGATTACTAGTAAAGAGGAAGTTTATCTAAAATTTAGAATGAAAATACATGGGTATTGAAATATGTGAGGCATGTGCCAAGCCTCAAGAGGAATCTTATCTACGTGTTATTAATTCCTTTTCGTGGTATCTACTTCAAATTCTTATGCATGTATGTGGCATAATCGATTGGGCCATATGATTCAAAAAGGAATGCAAATCTTAAAGGCTAAGGAAAAATTATCAGATTTGAAAGATTTAGATCTTGATTTCGTGAGCATTGTATCTTTGAAAAAAAAGAGAGTGAGATTTCTCAAAGTTGGGGGAACTAAGAAGGAGTAGAAATTAGATCTTGTACACTCATATGTGTGGGGACCAGCCAGGTAGCTTCTCATGGAGGATCCCAGTATAATGTTACTTTCATTGATGATGCTACAAGAAAGGTATGGGTTTATTGTATTAAATGTAAATTTGATGTTTTTGAGACTTTTAAAAGATAGAAAGCCCTTGTTGAGAATGAATAAAATTCAAAGTTAAAGTGCCTTAGATCTGACAATGGTGGTGAATATTATAGCAAGGATTTCAATGATTATTGTTCAATGAATGGAATACGTAGAGAAATGATGGTTCCAAAAACACCACAAGAGAATGGTGTTGTAGAAAGAATGAATAGGATAATCATATAACGTGCTAAAAGTATGAGGATATATGTTGGATTGCCCTTACATTTTTAGGCAAAAGTAATTGATACAAACACTTTATTTGATTAACCGTGGGCCTTCAACTTCACTAGATGGAGGAATACCACGAGGAATCTTGAACCGGAAAAGAGGTAGATCTTTCTTTTCTTAAAGTTTTTGGTTCATAAATTTGTGTACATATTAATAATGAAAATAAGAAAAAGTTTGATGCAAAATCTAAGAGATACACTTTTATTGGTTATGGATCTGGTGATTTCGGATTCCGTTTTTGGGATTTAGAGAATTCTAAAATTATTAGGAGTCATGAAATTGAATAGAATGAAAAGAGAATGTACAGGGATCAAATTTTGGTACCCAAGGACAAACCGGTTGAGAAGTTTGTGAATGAAAATGAACTCTCGGATTCAAAATTCATACCTACAGGGTTACATAGTAAGCCTGGTGTCGGTTGACCACTGACCGGCATCAGTCAACTGAATCGGTATTGATTACAAAAGAGCCAAACCAAAATCAGTTGGAAGAACCGGCATCGATTATAGGTGACCAATGCTGGTCACTATCGAATTGGAAACAAATGTCCAGGAGGTCCAGAATGAGCCTCTAGTACCCCAAACTTTTATGAGAAGGTCACAAAGGGTAAGTAAACCTCAGAAAGGTTTACACCTTCTCTATCTTATTTATTATTGACTGATAATGTTGAACCAGAAAAATTTGAAGAAGAAATTTAGGATAAGACCCACATGCAATGGGATCATGTCATGGATGAGGAGATGGAATCCTTAGAACAAAACCAAACTTGGGATTTGTTAAGTTGTCGAGAGGTAAGAGGACATTGCGAGAACAAGTGGGTTTATAGGATCAAGGAAGAAGAGGGTTGTGAGAAAGATACAAGGCAAGGCTTGTAGTAAATGGATTTACACGAGAAAATAGGTATTGACTTTGGTGAAATATGTTCTCTGTTATTAAAATGACTTCTATACATATTGTATTGAGTTTAGTTACTGATACATGATTTGCATTTATAGAAACTATATGTGAAGACGGATTTCCTTCATGGTGATTTGGATGAAGATATTTATATGCAACATGATCGCATGGGTATAAAGTCAAAGGTAAGGAGAAATTAGTGTGCAGATTGAAAAAGAGTCTATATGGGCTCAAGCAAGCTCCAAGGCAATGGTACATGAGATTTCATAGTTTTATGCATAAGAATGGTTACTTGCGATGTGAATCTAATCATTGTGTTTATTTCAAGAAGCTTGAAAATGGGAGCTATATTATTTTATTATTATATGTGGATGATATTCTTATTACAGGATCTAGTATACGAGAACATTGGTGAGCTTAAGGAAAACTAGCTCACACATTTCCTATGAAGGATTTAGGAGCTGCAAAAATAATCCTTGACATGAAAATATGCGAGAGATAAGAAAAACAAGATATTGTATTTGTCTTAGGAGGCTTATATCAATAAAGTGTTGGGAAGGTTTAACATGCAAGATTCAAAACTGGTGAGTACACCTATGGTTGGACACTTCAAATTGATCAAAGATTAGTTTCCTTCATCACATGAGGAGGTCAAATACATGACACGAGTACTATATGATTCGGGAGTTTGGATTCTCATATATGTTATGGTTTGTACCGTGCCATACGTTGCACAAGAAATGGGAGTTTTGAGTAGATTTATGGCCAATCCAGGTAAAGAGAATGGAAATCAACTCAACGGATTCTCAAATATTTGAGAGGGACATCTAGCATGCAGTTATGCTATGGAGGTTTAGATATTTATTTACATGGTTATGTTGATTCAGATATGTTTAGAGATCTGGATGGTAGAAGGATCACTCTTTGGATATATTTTCATAGTAGGTGGGATGGCGATTAGCTAGATTTCAAGATTACAGAAGGTGGTGGCTTTGTCTACTACGGAGGCACAATATGTCGCAGTACGAGAGGCTAGCAAAGAGATGATATGGATGATCAGGTTCATGGAAGAGTTGGGAAAGGAGAAAGATGATTGCAAATTGTTCAGTGATAGTTAGATTGCAATTCATTTGGCAAATAACTTAGCATTTCATTCTAGAACGAAACACATTCAATTGAGGTATCACTTCATATGGCAGGTATTAGAGGATGAGTAGCTGAAACTGGAGAAGATTCATACGAGTTAAAACCATGTGGATATGCTAAAGAAGCCATTAGAAAACGAGAAGTTGGAGCTACACCCCACATTTGTTGATCTTCGAGTTTGAAACTTGAAGAGGAAGAAATAAAGCTAAGGAAAGGATCCAAGAATGACATTGTAGAGGTATAGTGCAGTAATTTATCTCCAAGTGGGAGATTGTTGAGTTGTGGAGCTCAATTACTTCATATTAGCATGTTATATTAAACTTGTAGGAAATCACAAAGAATTAGCATCGGTTATGGAAGGACCGGAATTGGTCGAGAAAAGGAGGAACCAACATCGATTAGGGCTAACCGGCATCGGTTACTTGTACGGTAGTGTTTTATTTAACTCTCGGGAATTAGATCTAATTTTAGTATTAAAGCATATCTATTGATTGTAATTACATGGCTAAGTGCCCTAATTTTTTATATGCCTATATAAACATAAAAGTTAGGGTTTAGAAGAAAGGGATTGATAACGTTAATGATTATTGTGAGAATAATTGTGTAAGAGAGATTTCTTGGAGGAGAAGAGAAGCTTGAGAGAAAGAAATTATTATACATCGAGAGGTTTAGAATATTGTAGATCTTCAATTGTATATCTTCCGAAAGCTTTGGATAATATATTGGCTTGTTTCTTGATGGATGTAGCCCACACTGGGTGAACCATGTTAAATATAGTGTTGGTTTATATCTCTTGTTTTGTATATTTCTTATGGTAGAATATCTACTTTTATTACATGTATGCTTAGATATAATATATAATATGTACAACCTTGTGCTAACCCCAACACTTTCTAGTTTTATTATGCTTTTCCCGAGCTCATAGTTGGCCTTTTGATTTATTAGTGTCAAAATTCAAACAATAGATCTCGTATATATACACAACATATACTCTATCATTCTTGATGGAAATTCTAAGGGGAAATCACATCTACATACTATCACTATCATCAAAGGGATGAATTTTTGGGCTACATATGGAACTGCATAGAAAGGGAAGATCTCAATTGCATACCACACATTTTCATCTTATCTAGCTACAAGCTCGTTATCTTGGCATCATTGGCGCGAGGAAACCTAAGGATATTGTTTCACACACAAGCACAAAGAGCTACATGGATTACGGAATGTAGTGTAATGCTCGGTTATAAGTTCACTCATCGGGTGACCGCCGTGGTCGATCGACTTCACATATTACATTTTTCATTCTAATTTAATGTGTTTTTGATCTGTTTAGGTATCTAGGTTTTTTTGTAGGTTCCAGGTACCCTCGATGATCAAAGAGTGGATAATAGGTGACTAACATTAAGTGATAGAAAAACCATATGCACAAAGAAGAAAGAATATTTTGATATTTTTGCGATCACTAGCACCCGAGAGCAGTCACCAACACCCAACATCCCTTTTTCGACATCACCCATTTCTAGCATCTTTCTCGGGTTCCAAATTTTACACGAGTAGTTGTGACATTGTTTGATCTTGTTTTAGCACTCTACTCTTCCTAGATTAGTTCCAAATTGCGCAAGATTTATCTAAGTCATGTATCTCTCCTATTTATTTATAGTTTTGTAATGTTTGAGTGCTTAGCATCTGTATCTTTACTGTATTTTACCGTATCAATTACTCTAAAATTATATTTAATCACAATTTTTAGTAAATCAATATGATATAAATAGAGCTAGCAATAGCAAGTCTAGTATAGAAATAGCATTCCGCTTCTCCACCCATAGTAATTCTCTCTTGGTATATTGCTTCTCTAGAGAGATAGATGCATTAGTGACCACGCCACGGTAAGTGCTCTAACCCTCTTTTTCATTTTACATAGATTAGTTCATTTCCCTTCCCCATTTCTCTATGTTAGCTTAGTATTGTATGTACATCGGTGCTAGTTAGCATAATGCTCTTATATGATCAGCTCCTTAGATTTCCTTTTCTTTATTTCAATTATATTTCAATAGTGTAGATTGTGCATGTTTTTCTTATCCTCCCATCGATTTATATCTCTCCCCCATTAATTGATATCCTAGAAGGGTACTCTCCTCTATCTTGATTGTGGGCCTTGGAAACCCTAGGTTGACCTAGTGTAGGGATTACTACCCTCTGGATATGTGACCTTAGTACTCATTATATCCCCTTTAAATCAATCAATTGTGTTTTGATTCATGTGTGTCTCTCCTTTGTTGCCTCATTACCTTGTAGAATGAAAGACTTAGGAGTGCAAGTCATTAAGACATATTACTAGCCCACTATACATTTATGGTGAACCCGACATGAATCCTACAGACCTCCTGACTGAACACATTTCATTAACAATATCCATCTCCAATTTTGACCTCATTTTAAGTCACCAAAATTTAGAAAACCTAAAAGACCAGTCTACACAGACACCATTGGCCCATGTGTAGACTTTCTTACATGGAGACTATCCTTTATGTTCTTGAAAACCTATCTCTTAACACCATCGGCCCCTATATAGAATTTCTTGCACCAAGAACACTTTATACCACCAACCCATGTGCAAACATCTAAGCAAGGTCGATCTTGTCATAAATACAATTTTCTATAACCTTGTTTTTGGATGCTAAATTACAAAAATGTCACCTCTAAGGATATTTTTGGCATAATTGAACCCCCTAATTTTTTTCATGGAATATTCCTTTGTGCTTAATATCCTTTTCATGCTCCTAAATGTCCTAGTTCTCATCCTACAAACACTAATCCTTCTACTTTCCCCGATCTCACTCATGAGACTTTGTTGTCCCAACCTTGTCCCTCTGATTAGTCAGAGTAGGGTCACTCAGTAGAATGTAACATGGTTGAGATTAAGCAAATAGATCCTAGATCCATCATTAAGAATCTTAACAACAATGAGTACTTCACTCTTGAAAAGGATGGAGGTCTCAGGAGGATACCTACAATGCCATGGAAATGACTATACTTTGTCTTAATCAAGAAGTAGCTTCGACATGATCGATCGAATCCTCCTGCAAGACTAATCGAGGTAAGTATCCTGAAATCCCCACTAATGAGCATGAGAATCACAAAAAAACACCCACAAGTAAAGGTCTCTCTTCTTCTATGGATCCTAACATGGTGACAATTAAACTACTAGATTAGATGGCCTTATTGTTAGAACATAATATTAAGTGCTTATAATGTTTAGTTTATAATTAAATAATTTAGAATATATTTAATATTCTTAATTATTTAATATAAACTTTAGATTATGTTTTATTAGTTATTTAATAACTAATTTATTTAAATTGGGGTTCATACCCCGTCACTTAATTGTTCATGACCCTTGGGGTCATTTAAATATGGTCACTGAGACCATATTTGATTTATTCACTGGTGAATTATGTGAGAGAAAAAGAGGAGGGAGATTGTTGGACTATAAATGTTTCTCAATAAATGGAATTATCTTGTTTCGTGATTTTTACCCCTCGGGGGTTTCCACGTTAAAATCTTTGTCTCTGTGTGATTCTTGTGTGATTTCATGTTTATAATGTTTATTTAATATTATTTTAATATGTTTATTTAATTTCTCGGTTGTGACATGGTACGGAGCGAGTTCAAAAGTTTTAATTAATTTAATTAAAACATTTCAACCTTTGGTTGGTTGGATATTAATACCCCTTCCTCCATTTTACCCAACCCCTCTCAATTCACTCTAGAAATTCTCCAAGGTGAAAAATAATTGCGAAGTGTAAAAATTAAGTCTCCCACAATGGAGACAACCATCCTCGAAAATATCCTTCCAATTTTGGTGATTGGCCAAGTTAATTTTTACTATACAAGGTTAATTTGTGTTGGTGAAATCACATAAATTTAAAACTATATGTTTTAATATCCTAACCTATGTACCTAAACCGTAATGGAGGCCTATGATGATTAATAAAATTAAAACCTATATCTATTCAAAACAATATATAACCGCTTAATTTAAAAAAATAAACTATACCTTTAAGCGGCCTATGATTTAAAAAAATCTATAAACTATAGTGGTCGCTCGAGAGTAGCAAGATTACGCCGTGTGGTGCAATGGTTTTTTTGGTTTTTTTGGGTGCGTGTTATTTTGTTTTGTTATTTTAGTGTGTCTATGGAATGTTTTATAATTTTAGTTACTTTATTGTGTGTAATGCATATAGTAGTTTTTTTTTGTGATTGGGAACACCATAATTTGTTTAAATTCAGTAAAATCTATGTTTAAAACTTCATTTATTTCCATCAGATGAAGTGCAATAAAGATCCATAAGGACACATAAAGTTTTAATTCATTTCCGTATGCAACAAATAAAAGGGATAGACACCTAGTCACTATGATAAGAGTTAAAGTTTGGTTATCTGTTGCTTCTGCGTATCCATGGCCATAACCGTAGCATGTTGTATTGATAGCCATCCTTATGAATATTTTTTAGGGGTGCTGGATTGGATTTATGGTTTTTATCCTATTCTCAGACTTAGCATATGTTGGAGATGGGAGAAGTCATGTTGATACAAGGTGAACAAGCTGGTGGAAATAGGGACATGTCTTTGTATTTAGCGACCTCTTTTCAAAGTTACCTTTGGTTTTTCTAAGGTATTTGTTTAATATTTTCCCATTTTTATTTGCATCTCTTTGCACTTCTATTGAAACCCATGCCTACCATTGCCTAAAATAATTTTTCCAATAACATTGAGTCCAGAACATGAAAAGTTGTATTTACAAAGATTTGTAATTCCACCAGAAAGTCTCCAACTTGAAGTGGGTATCAGGTAAACAACTGCATCTCTTGATCAGATTTCTACACACATCTCTGCAAGCATTGTAAACAATATTGCTTTTTATGTTGCCTTGATAGATAGTGCACTTCAAGCATAGACATAACAATGTTTTTACAAACTTGACTTGGGCTTCCATTTCCAAGGGAGTAAACTTCATGTCAATGGACATTGAACAGGAGGGCACACCCAAACCTCCATTACTCTCTTATTCTACAATCTTCTTCTGGCCTCCAAGCTTACTAGCACCCATTGTCAAACTATTCTAAAATTTCTCCAACTATTTTACAATATCCTATATCCGATGCCAAAAATATATCCTCGCAAATTTGGAAGTGATACAAATGATCAAAAACACCAAACAACTAAAAAATGACCTCTTGACAAGTGGTAACTTTGCCAGATCTTATAATTGTATGGCCCAAATTAGCAGAGCATTGTCCGAAGGTGTCGAGGCAATCCAAAGCTCTCTTTCTCCTCACCATCCGGAATTGACACAAATGATCAAGATCAAGAACACCCAACTACTAAAAATGGCCTCTCGGAAGAGTGGAGATTATGCCAAATCTTATAATTGTGGATCCCATTATATAAAGTTGGGGAGTAGGAAATACTACAGATACATTGGCTCTCTCACAACTCCTCCATGTACAGAAGGAGTCCTCTCGATCATTGTAGATAAGGTACTTGGTTAACATACAATGAATCAATAAATGTCTAGTTGGCTAGTTATTAGCCAAACAAGTTGAAATTAATTTATAGCTGAGGACTGTGTCGAGGGATCAAGTGAAAACATTAAAAATGGCAGTGCATGTTGTAAGTGACATGGGGACTGTTTCTCGACATTTTGTCAAACACCTAGCAATCCATCCATTAATAGCCTAAATCTGGATAATTCCCACAAAATTAGTTGATCCCAAGCTTAGTATAGATGGCATGCAAATGAAAAAAAACTACCATTTGAAAAGCCATCTTCAGGTATGTCTGCAATGTGCATAATCCCTTGTTCAACAATCCCATTTCACCGCACTCCCATTCTTGGTGCGTAGAAATACAGGCTTCGAAGGCAAGTGCAAAAAGAGATTAACATTTGGGGATACATACATTTTTTTATTCGATTGGATTTTCGAATGTTTTTGTAAAATTATGTTTTACTTAGCACCTGACGCTAGGCACTTGCATCTCAAACTGAATCTTTATTGTAGATAGCAAATGCACCCAAGACCTAAAAAGTTTAAAACCACTTCTTTTCTAAATTTCAATGCCATGAAAAAACGTTTCAAACTAATGTTTCAAAGTATTGGGCTAAGTGAACCCCCTTTCACAAGTACTAAAGTTAACAACGAAGCTACTCATGCAAAAATCCCTCATGCATGAAAGATTAACGCCACTTGCTGCCAATCACATGAAACGGTAAGTAGAGCTACAATGCTTTGAGTGACACATTGAAGTGGGAGGTATGGTTTTTGTGTGGCTCCAACCTACAAAGGAGAACACTTTCAACCGATTGAGATGCCAAAAGTTCCAAACAAAGTTGTATGTTCCCTATTAGGTGAAAATAAAGATCAGTGATTGTTTATTATGCTCTAAATATTCCCATTGGAAGGAAAGTCCCTGATGTATTTTATGTTTCTTGTTAGAATAAAAGGTGGGGAAATAGACATAGTAGTGCAGGTTGGCCTTTTGTAAACATACAGGGAAGGTAAATTTGTTTGAGAATTATAGAGAATTCTCAGCACTAATATCAAGCTTCTCGAGCACAAGCAAATTATTTACTGCTTGGGAAATTAAAGCATTCTAATAACAACATATAAGTCTCCAAACTCTCTAATGATCACTTTCACTCTGTTGAGATCTCCCTCGAATCCAACGGAAGGGAAGATATTCTAGATGGTTCTCAATTATGTTTGGCTAATCAACAATCATGTTATTCAATAGTAGCCAGAGGAGTAAAAATAAAGAGAGCCTTCATTTCATTGTCATATTTTATGCAAGCTTGTGGGTGTAGTGCAGCTGATGATATCTATACTTTCCCACATAAGGTTTGGAGTTTAAATTTTTCCCCTTGTCACCGTGAAAATTCTGTACCACAGTAGATTTTGGTGAGTTATATCTTTTTGGGTAGATTTTTTAAGATTTCAGCAACATGCTACACATTATTTTTGTAAGAGTAGTCTCCATAGTGAATTTCAAGCATTTTGAGTGGCACAATGGTTGGGATACCAAATGGAGGAATTCCGGAGATCAACACCTCTTTAGATTGGGAGGCATATTTCCGTATCTTTTGATCTGTTATATATGCATATTTTAGAATATGTTTCAGCCTCTGTACTAATCTTAATTTTAGCCCATTGTAAACATTTCTTGCACCTCTCTATAGTGGGGTTCAATATATCTAAGGAGTACTTTTAAAAGGAGATGTCATGTTGCATACCTAGACACACTTACTCATATTTTGTAATGCTAAGTTTTGGTCCAACATAATTATGACTACTTGCACTTTATGGTGTAAAAACTTGCGTATCAATCTTTTTGTAATGCCAATACAACCATCTTATAGGAAAGTATTTCCTGCATTATTGTTGGATTTGCAGGTGCGGTCGTTCTTTTGGGTCTGTAGGTGCAATGTAAAATACAACCATGCTACAATATGTCTCACATGATTTTTCCATCTTTCCTTTGAAATTTGTGTGGAGCGTTTACATCTCTTTAACTTTGAAAGGATTGTTCTCCTAATGAGGTATCTTCCTTGATGAGATGGTTGATAGGACAATGGTCAACATCGTTCTTCCATCTTTCCTTTGAAGTTTGTGTGGAGCATTTACATCTCTTTAAATTTGAAAGGATTGTTCTCCTAACGGGATATTTTCCTTGATGAGAAGGTTAATAGGCCAATGGTCAAAACCATCTTCCTTGAGAATATCTGATTTTACCATGAAAGTCTGATCCAAACAAGTGGAGCTTCCCAAAATTCTATGTAGCCTTTCAATGAGGAAATCCTTTGAAGACCTTATTGTTCCATGTAAACTCATTATAATGCGGAAAAATATCTCGCGGCTATAGGTTAGAGTACAAAAAAATCAATATATTTGTTAGATATATCGATTTGATTATCCCTCACATTTTTCAGTCATGGAGGATATCAACATGATCACTAAACCTTTAGAGTGTACTTTGGCCTCTATCCTAAAATCTCACAATACTCTAGATCTTTGTAATGACTTATCACTTCTATTTCACCAATGATAACAATATCAGGGTATTCAGTCAGAATGATTCTTTTGAGAGCAGTGATCCCCTTGATGTTCTATGAAAGTATCTTCATTTGGCAGATCAGAGTTTTTCTTTTATTTTCTCATTAACCTTTCTAGTAGAATTGGTGATCTAACCTCAATATCTGTAGTAGTTTTGTTTGAACATGTTCTTGGTTGTATCTTTGCCTCTTTTAAGTTGTCCATATCGGTTGATCACTCCTTGATTTGGATATTTGATTTTAGCTTCCGTCCCCCTGCCTTGCCCAAGCGAGTCTCCGAGTGACGATCAACTTCAGGGTCCTTTTTGGGTTATGTTTTTGCCTCCATTTAGTCACTTTTATTTGACTCCTATTTCTGTTTTCCCTCCTCTTGGATTTTACTTTTGATTTCTTTCTCTGGCTTCTCTATAACTTTATGTAGATCATGGCAAGGCCTGGTTTGCTCCCACGCTTGATCAAAAGGATGAAATCTGGAAGGTAAGTTGTGTTGGTAAGGCTGGAAGAGCCTGGAACCTATAAAATCACCTCACCTATAAAAGCATACTTATTTAATAGATTGTCCTCCTTTTCCTGATATAAATTCTTGTCAGATACCCTATGAGTCCTGGAACCATCTCATTAGGTTTTTCTTTGCATTCTCCTTTTCCATTTTTTCTGCAAGGTAATTACTTGGAACATTTTATTGGCTTTCTGAATTTATTCATGTGCACTTGGAAGATTTTATATTTAACATCCACATTAATATTAATGAGGATGTCTAAATGGAATGCATTCTTAAAGAGTGTCCTGATCCACTTCATCAAGACAATCTCAAAGTAATGCTTTTTGGAAGAGAATGATTCAAATTCAGATTGATGCAGATCCTGGAAAAGTGGTGATTCTGGTGAAGCTTTTTATAGGGTCAATTTTTCTATGCACATATAATCTGTGATAAAATTACCAATTTTCTTGAAGACATTCATTCGGGACTCTAAACTTTCAGTCAAAGTGATGATAAATTGGGGCGAAACATTCCTTCCTTTGGCTTGAAGATAAGATGCTAATATTTCATGAAGATATCATACTCCCTCGCGTCTTCCAATATTTCCTGATGCCCATTTGTACTGGAGCCTATCAATGGTTGAATGCCCATGAATACTTGGAGCCTATCAATCATGAAGCACACTTTGAGTGCACACTTTATGTCATCGCTTACTTTTTCTTCATCTAGAATAACTTGGCTGTCTTTTCAGGATTTTAGACATCCATTGTTTGATTCTGGAAGGCCGAAATTTGTTGCTTTTAGTAGCTTTTGAGTCAGCCTCTGTATGCAGATAAGATGTAGAAGCTTTGGAACCAGTAACGAGCTAATGATAAGAAGGGCATTGATAGAACAATCAGCCCCTCACCAGAAGACAACTAGAACTGTTTTGAACAAATCCAAACGAGAGGATTCTTGAAAAACTCAAGCAGAAAGATCCTTTTTTTGTTTCATCAAACAAACTATTACAGTAACATTGATATAATTATTTCATGAAGAATTAGAACATAAACATCAATTACTAACCTAATATGAAATAGGAATACTTCACAAACTGTAAAATAATGCAAAACATTAAAGATACAATTATACAAACTGTGGTTATGGGGGCAACCCAACAACTGATTAGAGAATTTTACGTAGTGAGAATAAAATTTCTTCAAAAATTATCTTTAATGCAGAAATGTATTAATCTAATAAAATTGTCATTTCAATTATAAATCAATCTATCCATAAGCTTTGTCTAATTTCCCTCCCCTAAAATAAGCTACATCTCAATATATAGAACAGTAATTCCTTCAATATTTACATCCATTACATAAAATATATCTATAATAGCATGGTCCCGTGAGAGGCAATACTGTTTCAATTTTTCAAGGAGCAGGTGGTCGTAGAGAATGATAATTGAAAATAATTTGTGATATAATTTTGAAAAGCACTTGTTTCCCTTAAAAAACCAGTTTCCTATGATCCTGCACCCTGTTCTCTAGCGATAAACTATAAAGTATCAATCAACTGGTAAATTGCAAATAAATACGTCTTTTATCTACATTAGTAATACACCAATAGCAAAATCCTAACTTTGAAGTTGGCCTTAATCAATTGGGATATCTATAACTTCATAGATTCGGGTACCGTATTCTTTGTGTCTACTGCAAACCCAAGCAATCTGACCATCATCTGTGTACCTGACTCTCCATAATCCAAACTTCTCTGCAATAGCTTTTCCATTGAGGTATTTTTGAGTTCTCAAAAAGTCTACCAACCACTGTTGGGCTGTTCTGAATTGATTGACATCTAGAGGCCTATAGTCGATATCTCGAGATCTATCAGTTAGGCCTCTACTCCTGGTTTGCTCAATTTGATGAGCTGCCCCCAGTCCCCTTCCAAATATAAATGATGAGTCTGCCAACTTGGCAACTTCTCTGCTCAAATCAGGGACCATCTCCCCCATTCCTGCAACAACATGAGCACCTACCTTGAGGGCAAAGGTGAGAATTTTCATGAGTCCATTTATATAAGGGACAATACTTTTGTACAGTTCTATTATCAACTTTCATTAGGTTGATCCCAAGTCCAGGAGACCACATCTCTTCTCGGTATTTTTCAAACAATCCCCAAGCAATCCCATGATCCAGCAAGGAGACCACATCTCTTTCGACATTTTGTCAAATAGTTCACATGCCCCTGTGCATGCCTCCACGGTCACTATATTCCAAGGAATTGGGAACATCTCCAAAGCATCCACACAATATGAAGTGCTACATGGTATGTGGCAATAAGCATCACGTTTAAACAGAGGCACCTCCGGGAAAACCACTTGAAAAGAGGACTCGTAGATACCCTGCTATACCACATCACCAAAGCAAGGCAATCAAACACCGGTTTTCTACTATATCATTTACAACTATGAAGGTACCAATCGAATAAGCACAACTCAGAATGCAAAAATATAAAATCAACCCATAGGCGAGTTACGGGTATATCCACCAAGAAGGCAATGTGTAAACATGAATTCCCTAAAAAATGTAGGACTCGGAAAGAAAGCGGTGAAAATAGACAAACTGTGTGGCAGCGCGGTGGCAGACTGCGCATGTATTCTTTTCAGGAAGGTTGGCAGTGAGAATGGTGACATCGCAGATGGAATAGGAATAGGGTTAAAAAGCCCGGAACAAATCTAAAAAAGGGATAGACCAGCCGAATTATGGTAGCATGCGGGAGGAGCTCACGGTAGTGAAACGAAAGGGAGGAAGTAGTGAAGTAGGAGGATGACGGGCATGATGAAATTCATGTGGCAGGAGAAGAGATGACAAGCACCTCAACCTCCTCTGCATCGGCGTTGTAGATCAAGTGCATCATAGCCACGCCTTCGGCGTAATTAATCTAAAAATTGAGTCATTCGATACTTGTGATTTAATTTCTAAATCGAACTTCGGTTTATGGTGTGGGTATTCATATTCTATTTAAAAGGAGAGAGTTGAGGATTGAATTTTTGTTTCAATATTGATTTTGTTTAAAGTGCTTTATTGTCCTTTGAGGAGTCTAGCTTTAGCAATGGGAAGAGTTTTGTAGTAGCTCCATCAAATTTTACCATCTTTTTGGATTATAGGATTGGATGGTGAGCGCTCAGCGTCTTCTGAAGATTTTTGCTTTGCAAAGAGATAGGGGAAAGTATATAAACATAAAATCCTGAGTAATATCACTTACAAAAAGGCTTTTTTACGAATGTGTCCCAAAGAGGAAAACCATATTTCTTTATTATGTCCATATTAACTTTCAGTGTATATGTACAAACTGATATTTCTTTATTATTGATTTACATTGTGATATAATTGAATCGGATATGTTTCTGTCAGCATATTCATGCATATTCCAACAACATTGCATGTTATGCGCACAAGTCTAAGCATTATCTTAAGTCTTACCAAAATGTTTTATTTTCCTTTAAAGGAACTTTAATCCCACATTTGGAGTGTAGGGGGTAATGTATGATTTTAAAATCCCATGAATGCTTAAACTCCTACGTGGCTTTGGCCACGCTTTGAGACATGTTTTGTTCGCAAAACCTACTTGTCGTCTTATTTAGCTCATGGTTCAACCTTGGGATGTGTTGGCTCATTACGTTGAGGCCTTGTTCCCTATAGCATATAATCTCGGGCTAGTTAATGAGAATAAGGGCTCTCCCTGCTAGCCAGTTGTCTCGGTGGTAATTCACCATATTAGTTAGAAATATATCGCAAGTTGTGTAAAAAATATGACTTTTATTATATGGAAAGTTAAATATAATATATAAGTTGGATCTTAATATAAGAGCTTGGAATGTACCTCGTTAGGCTCGAAGCTAGCTCAGCCATCTAAATATCCTTCCATGGAGCTATGCTCCCAATTTTTAAAGATATAATCCTATTTTATATTTTTTTATTTTAGGTATTTTATTTATTAAAATCTTAAAAATTTAACAAAGTTTTTAGTATTAAACGAGAATTTTGTTAGGATTTTTTTATGAAATAATAAATTATATTAAGGGCATCGGTGTGTCATGCAAAAGCTATACTTACTTGATGTGGAATCACCTCGGAGCCGCACAACGAACATGATACCCAAGAATTCTTGGATTCTCACTAAGAACAAAGTTCCCTAGAATATTCTATGGTACAAGAGGCTCTACCAGAGATCTCTTTACATGCCTTAGTAGGTGTGACCACTCCTCAAACCATGAAGGTTAAAGGGTTATTTAAAATATCCCTATCACAATCCTCATTGACTCTTGCAGCATCCACAATTTCATCGATCCTCCCATTACTAAATAGGTTGACTGCTTCTTACACCCTTGTTCCATCTTTGAGGTCATGATTTCTAATGAGGGCACATTGCCATGTAAAAGGAAGTGTCACAATATATGTATCACTATAAAGCGATTGCACTCTTTGCTCGATATGTTTTACCTTCCCTTAGGCGTATGTGATGTGGTTTTGGGTGCACAGTGACTCCGTACCTTGGGACTTATTCTCTGGGATTTCTCAAAAATTTGGATGCAATTCACAAATAGTGTTCAGAAACACACCTTAAAAGGGTTATTTACGAGTGGTCTGTCAAGCATCATTATTGCACATATCTAGGCCTTTTCTATTAGGTTTTTAGGCCTCTAGGAGTAGTTTTCATCGTCGAATGTCAATGAATTCATAAATCACCTTGGGAATTCATCCATGCACACCCAAACACACTCAAAAATATTTTTTAGCACATTCTTATAATTCAAAATGAGCATGAAACTTAGGACAAGATGTCCTTAGGAAGGGTTCACAATTACCAAGAGAGGAATTTTAAAGTGGGGGCTTAGTTGTCATGCCCAAATTTTGTAATTATGCATGCTAGACATTTAGCATGAAAACAAATGGCTCTAGCTCAAGGAAATTAAACTGTAAGGGGAAATATATAACCTCATGTATATAATGGGTAAGAAGACCAATGCCTTGGCATTTGGGAAATAGATTTATTCCTTCACCAACTAATACAAACAATGACATGAACAAAGAAAAACAAAAACAAAAACACACAACATAAGGGAAAGCGTATCCTACATGGGAGTGAAATTTACAAAGGTAGGTTAATAATATACGAGAAAAATATCACATTCAATACCAAATAGAATGCCATCAATAAGCACAAAGGGAATGGTGAATTCTAAAATACCTCCTTTTGGATTTTTCCAATCCATTGGGGCATTGCCATGTTTAGAGAAATTTGAATACATCATGAGTCCAATAAGGATTAAACGAGACATCGGTTGAAACGATCGTCCCCGGAGCACTAAAACAACCCCATGTTTAATTTTTTAGTCTAAAACCAGTTATTCGCATAGTCCTTTTCCTCGAACCTACAAAGTCACCTTGATATCCACATCATATTCCATTACTTTGGTTATCCAACCATCTATTTTCTCATTCGAGATCCTGTTCAAAAGGAAGTCTTTCACACCAAAGCATGTGAAACTAGTAAATAGATATTGTTGTTGGATACCAAATGTCTGAAATTCTTCAAGCTTATAATAATATCCAACAGATGTTTCTCAATAAATGAATATATCACCTCATAATCCTCTAGGATTTGATTAAAATTTTCAACAGATTTGTTCCAAGCCTTCCTTATTCGAGTTTCACTAATATGGTAGATATTGTTTTAGTGCCACCAAAAGCATACAAGGTGAAATCCTTTAAGAAATATAGGTTAATGAGAGTTGGGAGTGCATTCTATTTCCTATTTTATGGATTCATATTTTTTTCCCTTGAGTATTCCATTTGAAGACCATACTCTTCTTTAACATCAATGTCAATGGTTTGACAAGATTGGAAAATTTTGGGACAAACCTTCTAACAAATTTGATTCTTCCTAAGAAGCTTTGGAGTGTCTTCTTATGACTGGGTAGTGGCAATGCAAGGATGGCATTAACTCTCTTTAGATCAATAGTTAATCCTTAAAAAAATATGACCAAGGATTTTACCTTCATGAGCTAGGAAGATACACTTTTTAGGATTAAGAAAAACTCCAAACTACCTACACCTCTTAAATACTGTCTTAGGTGGAGAAGATTATCAATTGTGATCTTAAAGGACACTATGATATCATCAAGATACACAAGAACAGTGTTTTTATTAGTCCCTTGAACACCATATCCATGGATCTTTGAAATGTTGCCCCTGCATTTGACAAATCAATGGGAATTTTCCTATAAGCATAGGTTCCCCATTTTGTGGTAAGATTTGTCTTGAAATGATCATATTCCATCACCATGATCCGATTATAGCTAGTGTAACCATCTAGGAGAGAAAACCTTTCTGAGCATACCACCATCGCTGTAATATTTTTTTCATCAAGGCGGTGGGTAATGATCTTTCAAAGATACCTTATTTAAATCCTTGAAATTGACATATAGTCTCGATTTCTCCGTTATTTTCCTTACTTTGGAACTAAATTGGCTACCTATGATGAATGCTTGATGGGAAAAATGATGTTTGTATCAATTCACGTGTTCAATTCCTTCTTCATCGGGGCCTCAATATGTGGATTAACTAGTCTTTATTTTTGCCTAATAGGCTTGGCATTTAAATCCAATTTGATGGTGTGTGTTGAGATAAACTAGGATTAAAACCTCTAAGGTATTTATAGCTCCATGCAAAAATATCAGAAAATTCTTGGCAAATTTCTACAAAATAATATTTTTCTTGTGGATTTCTTACCTTACCAATTTGAAGAAATTTTCCTTCACCAACTGAGATGGGTTTTGAATCTTCACCCTTAACCATTATGTTTTTCCTTTTCTTTTCTAAGTTGGTCATTGGGATTGAAAATGGATTCTAAGGTCACTATGCCCTTGGGAATCTTATTTGATCTACATTGAACAACTTGGTCCCCATATTTCTTTTCTAACTTATCTTGATTTCTTGAAGAAAACTCGGCCTCCTCTTGAATAAAATTGTCAATCTGCTAATCGTTTTCAAACACCTACCAATTAGTGTTATTGTCTAGTATATAAGGTATCAATACTACCCTAATATGAGGTTACACTTTTTATCTCTTAATGTTCTCAACAAGGTCAAACTTTTCTCTAACTCCATCTAGTATGTTAGTAGCTTCATTTTCTTTCCTTGGAATGGAATGAATATTAAAATCTTCTAAATCTTATAAAAGGTCCCAAACTCTATGCTTGTAGGATTTTAGTAAGTCATTCTTGGTTTCATTTGATCCTCTAACTTGGTTCACTATTAGTTCACTATCCCCAAAGGTCTGCAATTTTTTGAGATTCATTTTTCTTCCTCATTGCAAGCCATAGATGAGGGTGTCATATTCTATTGTGTTATTAGAGTTGAATTGAAATATGAAAGAGGAGTAATATTTCATACTTGTAGGAGACACAAGTACTACACCTCCTCTTACACCTTGTCTACTTCTTGATCCATCAAAGAACATTTTCCAAACTCCATCCTCTTCTTTGTCATTTGATTTAACAATATTGGGCAAAGGTGAATTCTCCTCATGTAGACAATAAATACCAAGGAAAACTTTTTCAATATGTTGATATGTGTCAAAACCATGGCATTCATTTCCCAATTCATCAAGTAGTAAATCAGGAATGCCCTCAATCTGATTATATGCTTCTTGAGTACTTGGACAATATTTTTGATCAAAGATGGTGCAATTTGCATTGATGGGGATGGGCACATAAGGTTTTATATGATATGTGGAAATAGGTTCAGATTTGATGTTAGCCTTAGTGTCATACCTGGTCCTAGAAGAGCATATGATACTAGTCAATCGATGATACTTTTGGAAATGAAGTCTTGTTGTCCTATGTTTTTGCATGGGAAAAATTCACTTGAAAATAGGACAACCATACCCTAGTGTCAAAAAAATTCCATGTCATACCTTTCCAGACACCCCAGATCAACCTACCCCTCGTGTCAAGTCCAATCTTGTCCTTCGGTGGTCCACCTATGAATTTCATCATTCCCGTAGGTGATTTATGAAAAATCAAAATCGTTCAAGCACCTTGGGGAAGTGGTCTTAAGGCAAAGTTTTCAGCAAGCTTAGAAAGGGCTTTCATCAGCCTTTCTGAGTCAAAAGAACAATCATTGTAGTAGTGTTAAAATTATATACTCATCATGGATGTGTATCTAGGATCTAAAAACATCACGGAACTAATTTAGGAAGATTCTAGGAAGTTTTGGAGGTTTATGAGCCAATGCACTAAAAGTGGGTTTTTGAGGCCGAAGGAGCTTGCACCGTAAAAACCACCTAATATTCAAGGAGTGATTATAGGAGATATAGAGTGAGTTAAGGGACAAAAAATATCATTAGAAATCAATTTCAATCCCATACATGGTGGATAAAACATATCATCTTCAAGCACCATGAATTTCTTAGACCAATTCATTCTTTTCATGCACAACGGGTGATCCTAATGCAAAAGGATAATTTTTAGGGTGTTTCAGTCAGAATAAAGTCTTGGTAACCTCACCATTATTCTCAAAATGTAATTTTCATGGAAATCATATAAGTAAGCACCCAAAAACTCATATGGGAGCTCAAGTTATGACCTTCCCAAGTCGGCTCTCAAGGTACGCTCTTCGGTACACCTTGACACGTGTCAAGCTAAGGTTAAGGCACAATTTCATGTCCCTATTTCACCTTACCAAAGGGACATGAGGTGAAAAAAAAATTCCCTCCCCCATTTAGTCTTTTGGTCACCCATATGACCCGGTGCTCACCTTTTAGCCCCAGTTGATTGACCAGTTTGACTTGTTCTCCCAACTACTCCCGCATGCATGCCACTTGTCACTATGAGGCTAGGGTGCATTATTTAGCACCTTTTTCACCTTTCCAAAGGGAAAAAATGGAAAATAAAATGTGCCCCACCCCTTTTTGGCTTCATGGATCCTCATATGACCATTTTTCAACCCCTAGGTGCTTGTTTTTAGGCCCCTCCTTCAATTTGCTCAACAAATAAACACCCACCACTTGTCATGATGAGGGAAAGGCACATTTTCATGTCAATTGTTCACATTTTCAAAGGGTCATGAGGTGTTAAAAAAAATTCCCACCCTCTCCCTTCACATTTCAGGCTATAAATACCATAATACTTAGCCATTTTTACATTCTCACCCCCCACGCCATCCGTATGCTGCCAAATTTTTCCTTGAATCTAAATCCACCATTTTCATCCTTAAACAACATTGTCCATACTTCCATGATATGAGAAATAAAAAATCATGAAGAAATATAGAATTGTGAAGACGGAAAAATGATATTTTTACGAGAAGACTTTGAAACCATCGAATAAGATTCACTCGTATCTAAAAAACTAGTACACAGATCAACATGTCATTTTTTGGAATCTTCTAGTTTTTCAGAGGCCATTAGAATCCAAGTGGAAGATTTAGAAAACACATCCCATATTTTTGTAGCGAAGAAACACCAATTTCACTTAACAAAATTTTTGAAATTTAAAATCTCTCAATCTAGCAACCGGTTTGGCTTAAAATTCTAGAAGAGAACTATAGAGAAAAATCTCATATTGGGAAAGTTTGTTTCATCATAAACCAAGGCCCAGAAATCCACTTTCCAAAAATAGTAATCCTTCCTACATGGGAACTTGTTATTTTTGACAATTCGTCCTAGAAGCTAAATTGCGACAAAGACAATGTGCACCAAGGATAAAAAGAAGGTCGATTGATTGATCGATGCTAGAAATGGTAAAAATTTCCATTTACTACAAATAGTAAATTTCCTCTATGGTCACTTGTTATAATTAGTAAGTCATCTCAAAGAATAGTTTCGGTGGAAGAGGTGTGCACAAGGGCAATCCAAAAGAGCTAACTTCACTCAAACCGGAGTCGAGAAAGTTTAAATTTGACACTTACTAAAAATAGTAAGTTATTTTCTCTAGAACATAGAAGTGTTTCAGAAGCCATGGAATTCAAGTTCATAAAAGGTTTTCTCTTCACTCTCAACGATGGTGTACTCATCGTCAAGTGTTTGTGGCTTGCTTTCTTGGTGTATACAGGAGATCTCAACACTATCTTTTAACACTCGTCCTATGGTTCAAATTGTCTACAAATCATGTGCAAAGAGGAATGTGTAATCATCATCAAAATGTTCAAGTTATGGTCCATTATAAATTTTAAATCAACATGTAAGTGTTGTAGAAGGTCATCGCAGGGTCCGTCTTCATTCTCAACTTCTTCAAAGTGGACCTCCTGTGAGTAATGCCCACGGTCATCAGGAGTACCTTTCAATAGTGTTTTTAAACACTCAAATTCAGGGTGTCTGTGTATCATACAAAGAGGAAATCGTGAATCACCATCGGCAAGGAGAAAAGTGTTCAAATATGTTCAAAGGAGTAATTTTCATCAGTGTGGAGGATCATCAGTGTCATAATTCTTCACTCAAATTTCACGACTACATCAAAGCATTCAATTGGATCATCGCAAGGAGTGGATTTCCTTCATCTCTTCCCTTCTCATCTATTTCCCCCTTTCTCTCTCTCTCTTTCTAATTCTTCATTGGAATTCATCATTATATTTTTTCCTATTCACTTAAGTGACTTATTTTAAAATTGTAAAATTATTTTCTCAAAATTATAAGAGAAATACTTAATTAATGGAAAATGAAATGTCACAAGTGGAATATGGAAACAAAGATTCATATGAGGGAGGTGAAAGGTCAATTCACATGGCTATAAATTGAGATGGTTTCTCCATTCCAAAGGATTATGGATTTTGAATATTTTCCACTGTGTAGCCATTATGGATTGTAGTTGTTGGACTTTGTGTCAATACACATGAAATAAAGAGATACATTTCTTCCATTTCCCTTTCTCATATTTTCTTCTATTCCTTGCTTTGTACAACTTTGTGAATTTCAATAAATAAGAAAATATTTTGTTGTTTTTCTTGATAAGGATATTTCTGAAACTTTGTGTTCATGGTCTCATCTTATCTTGATGCCTGTAACAAGGTTTTCATTCTTCTATATTGAATGTTGAACTACTCTGGTTATTGGGTGTGAACTCTGCAATTGTAGTACTCACGGTAGTAACTCCCTTCCTAATTTCCCTCCTCCCTTACTCGTTGTATTTTTGTCCCTTGTATCCGTGTACAATAATTTTGCCACAGGTTTAGTGGAGTGTCCATGTATGATCCCCGACCTATTTCACCAACCAACAACATTTAGTTTAAGTGTAGATTAGTCACATTCAATAATGGGAGTTGTACCATTCAATGTAGAGGGGTATAGCCCTATGAACATTGGTGGAGACACATAATCAGCCCAACCAAAAAAATTCTCACCAACAGTTTTTGGCGACTCCGTTGGGGATAAATTTTTCTTAGTGCACCCAAAAAGGATCTCTCCCTAAAAAAAATTTAAAAAGTATATATTAAAAAAATAACATATTTCAAAATAAAATCATTTTTGAAGGTGACTTTGTCAAGGAGTGAACCCTTTTCCTATTCATTTCCCGCATCTTAATAAAGAAATTTCTAGATTGAAGTGAAGTAAAAATGAGTGACAATGAATAAGAAGAAGATCGTGACCGAGAAAAGAAGATTGTTGATCAGCCATGGTTCTGAACCAATTCTTGCAAAGAATGGAATTCAAGAATAGAAAAAAAAGTCTCCGCTTCAAGCAATAACCTCGCAATCGGGAAAAGGAAAGAAAACATAAGTTTTCGATGAAGAAGAAAGTAGGGAGTTATTGAAAAATATTCAAAGAAAATACAAGATAATGTGCAAAGCTCAAGAATATGCCAAAGGTAATACTCTCAATTATGCACAATTGAATGAAAATCTTGGAGCCATGTCTTTCATCACCCTCCCTTGGGATGATTTCCTTACATATAGAAATGATGAAATGAAAACCTTGAAAATTGAATATATGGAAAGAATCATAAGCACTATGCAAGGAAATTCCAGTCCCCAAATCTACCTTGAAATTTTGAAATATGTTGAATCCTTGCAAGAGATGTACGAGAAACTTGAAGCAGCCCATAGCAAGGAAGAAGAAGATTTTTTCCTATGAAGGAAGATCTCGAGGATCATTCATACTACAGGGTATTCATCCCTGAAAGGTTCTTGAACGATGTTGAAGAAAATACTATCCTTGAGCCTTCCGATGAAAATCAAATCAGTAACATGGAGGAGGAAAAAACAAGGTAGTGCAAGATCCACGGAAGAAGACTTTTGTAACCTCACCCAACTCACTATAAGATTAAGAACATTGTCTTTCTTCTACCACTCTCTAGATGGTTTTCTTGCATATGGTGATGAAGAAATGGGAATTTTGAAAAGATAATATGTGGAAAGGATTTAAATCATAATAGAAGGAAATTTTAACCCCGAAGCCTATCATGAAATTCAGAGGTGTGCTTTAGCTTTGCAAAGAAGGTATGAGTACCTTGAAGTACTTATTGTTGTAAATGAAGAAAATCAAGTAAGATCCCGATGATTATCTCGCACTACGAGGTGTTCGTCCCCAAAATATTCTTGGATTTTCTAAATAATATCATATTTTCAAACCCTCCATTGAAAATCAAAGAAACACCTTTGAATATGATGAAAAGGACATGGAGATGGAACCACCATTCATCAATTCATTCGCTCAAGGCACAACCCATTAGAGGAGTAATATATTCAATAGAGGAATATTCTTGTTGCATAATGGATGATTCAATGCTTTCTAAAGACTCCACCAACGATGAAGAAATACAAGATGACCAGTTCAAAGTAAGCATGAATAATCTCCTTTCAAATTTTGATCTTTCAATTAATAATGGAATGGAGGTATGTGAAGAAATGCAAGAAATCCATCCTACATCATGGACCGAAGATGATGAATTCAAGATGGTCATGGATAATTTTCCTTCCTATTTTGATTCTTCAAGTGATGTAGAAATGCTACATGAAGAAATGGAGATAGTCGAAGAATAAAATTCTCTCCCTAATTCAATCATGGATGATCAAATGGAAGAGGCCCATTTCCTTTTGAAGCCAATAAGAATGAATAGCTTGAACACAACCTCTTCTCACCCAAGGATAAAAATGATCATCATGGTGAGTATGAAGTCTTTCATTGTCCATATGAGCAAGAGGATTCAATAATGAATGATCAAGATAGAATTGAAAATTCTTCCCATACTTCTGCCCCAACATGGTCCTATGCTTCCCATCAAGAATAATATAGATTGAAGGAGTGCCCTTCCCATAAATCATGGACCTCTTCTCCTTGTCAGAAGGTGTCATGAATCAAGTATGCCCATGCTTACAAGAAAGTGAATCTTGGGAAATAGAAAGAATGGAAGGAGTGAATGAGGATGTTCCAAATGAATCATGGGCGCATATGGATCAGATTTTCAACCATCTCCTAGAAACACAATGCATAAATTCTCTCAATAAGAATGAAGATGAGCCTATGGTGAACTTAGAAGAACCATTTGTGCAATAAATCTTGAAGGTTGTAGAATAAACTGAAGATCCTCAACTCAGTCTTGAACTCTTGACTTGGGATATGGAGATGCAAGATAGGCATGATTCAATTTGTGCTCCTCTCTTTGACACACCAATGTTTGATGTCGGGGAAAAGCTAATGGATGAACTTTGTGTCTTCCCTAATGGATTGGTTGATGAGATTGAATGTGAAATCATGTCTTTCTCTTCCATACAGTGTAAAGATGTTCATGAGTACAAAATAAGGAGGTTCTCGAATCTCCATTGGAATTCCTCAATCTTGAAGACAACATCTCTGCTATGGAGGATGATAGTAGGGGAAATTTTGAGCTGATTTTCATTGAAGAGGATTTTTACAACAAGGTGAAAATTTTCATGTTTCTTGGGGGTATATTCAAGGTCAACTAGTTCCCACCACTTCAGGATACTCCACCAGTGCAAAACAAGATTTCATATGGAAAATTCCACTTGAGGGTAAAGAATGCTTCTATGAAAAAATTGAGGGTTATAATTTGTAGATGATACCAAGATGGAACTTGAGTGGGTGGATATCAACAATATTTTTTCTGAGAAACAAGGCAAAGATGCACGTGACTCTTTTGAGAAAATTCAAAATTAGAGTACGCTCACCATTCTTCAATCTCGAATGTGCCTTAGACATGTTCCCATATTACAACATTTCCTTGATATTGATGAGGTCATCCATATAAATTATATAGCCTCTATTTTGGAATGTAGTCACTCAAAACAACAAATCTGGATATTCAAAGAAGTTGTTGAATGGGAAGAAAATCCTTTTTTTCTCCTCCCAAACGCCTCACCGATTTAAAATAAAATCAAGAGGAAGCCTCAAAATGCAAGAGTTTTGAGAGGGTGACCAAGTTTTAAAAAAATATAATAATTTTCTCGGTGCAATATGAGTATAAATATGGAATCTTGGTGTGTCTTCTTCTTCTCAAGCCATCACAAGCACATGGATTGATCGGATAATATTTTTGTAATTCAAAGATCACATTTCAGTCTTTTGTTTCATGATGGCATGTAATTTTCTCAACTTTGTTATCGGGTATATATATATATATATATATATATATATATATATATATATATATATATATATATATATATATATTATTTTCCCAACTATGTAAATACCTCCCCTATAACATAGTTTCCTTTTTCCATTGTGTGTTGTTTCCCCTTTTGGTGTGTTTCCCTTTCATATTTTTTTCGTGTGTGTGTTCAATAAAGGAAGTTGTGTAGCATATCTCTAATGACTCCATAAAGCCCAATGGATAAGGCACTGGTCTATGAAGAAAATTGAGATTCTAGGATTCTCATGTTATGTCCTCGTTGTGTTCAATCCATAACATGTCCCCAAGCTAGAGCCAACTATTGTCCTGTGTTTTTGCATGGGAAAAATCACTTGAAAATAGGACAACCATACCCTAAGTGTCGAAAATTTTCCATATCATACATTTCCAGACACCCCTAAATCAAACTACCCCTCAGTTTCAATTCTAATATTTTCCTTTAATGGTCCGCCTATGAATTTCATCAGTCCCCCTAGGTGATTTATGAAAAATCAAAATCATTCAAGCGTCTTTAGAGCGGTGGTTCTCAAGGCAGGTTTTCAAGTAATCTTAGAAAGGGCTTTCATCAGCCTTTTTGAGTCAAGAGAAAAATCAATGGATTGGTTTAAAATCATATAATCATCATGGAGGTGTATCAAGGAGCTTAAAACATCATGAAACTGATTTAGGAAGATTCTGGGAAGTTTCGAAGGTTTAGGAGCTAATGCACTAAAAGCTGATTTTTGAGGTTGAAGGAGCTTGCACATGTGATTTATCTTCAAGGAGTGATTATAGGAGATCCAAAATGAGTTAAGGACAAAAAATAATATAATTTTAAATCACTTTCATTCCCCTACATGGTGGAAAAAATAGATCATCTTCAAGCACCATGCATTTCTCAAGCCAACTCATTATTTCCATGCACAACAAGAGATCTCGAGAAAAACCATATTTTTGAGGGTTTTGAAGTCAGAATAAAGTATTGGTAACCTCACCATTCTTCTCAAAATGTCATTTTCATGAAAAATAATATAAGGAAGCACCCGAAAACTCATCCAGGAGCTCAAGTTATGACCTTCACAAGTCGGCTCTCAAGGTACGCTCTTTGATACTTAACCATTTTCACACCTAGACATGTGTCAAGCTGAGGTTAAGGTGAAATTTCATGTCCCTATTTCACCTTAACAAAGGGAAATGAGGTGCAAAAAAATTCTCCCCCATTTATCCTTCTAGTCACCCATATGACCTAGTGCTCACCTTTTAGCCCTCGTTGACTAGTTTGACTTGCTCTCCCAACTACTCCCACATGCATGACACTCATCACTATGAGGCTAGGGCATATTTTTTATAACCTTTTTCACCTTTCTAATGGGACAATAGGGACATCAAAATGTTCCCCACCCCCATTTGGCTTCATGGTTCCTCATATGACCATTTTCCAGCCCCAAAGTGCTTGTTTCTAGTCCCTTCCTTCACTTTGCTCAAAAAATAAACACCCGCCACTTGTCATGATGAGGGAAAGGCACATTTTCATGTCCCTTTTGAAAAGTTACATGAGGTGCTAAAAAAATTTCCTCACCCTCTCCCTTCACATTTCAATCTATAAATACCATAATACTTAGCCATTTTTTGCATTCTCACCCCCCACACCCTCCATATGTTGTTGGAATGTTGCCGAAATTTTCCTTGAATCTCAATCCTCCAACAACATCTTCCATGCTTCCATGATATGACAAAGCAAAAATCATGAAGAAATACATATTTTTGAAGATGGAAAATGATATTTTTTCCTAAGAAGACTTTGAAACCCGCAAACAAGATTCACTCGTATCTAAAAAACTAGTGCACAGATCAACGTGTCATTTTTGCAATCTTCTATTTTTTTAGAGGCCATTAGAATCCAAGTGGAATATTTTGAAAATATGCCCCATATTTTTTACAGTGAAGAAACCCCAATTTCCCATAAAATAAAATAAAATTTAAAATCTCTCAACGGCAACCGGTTTGTCTTGAAATTATGGAAGAGCACTATAGAGAAAAAACCCATATCGGGAAAGTTCGTTTCATTGCAAACTAAGGCCCAAAACTCGATTTCCAAAATTTTAAGCCTTCCTACATGGGAACTTGTTATTTTTGGCAAGTCATCCCCATAATCAATTACGACAAAGACAATGTGCACCGGGGATAACCAAAAGGTTGGATTTGTTGATCAATGTCGAAAATGGTAAAAATTGTCAGTTACTAAAAATAGTAATTTTCCTCTATGGGCACTTGCTATAATTAGTAATTCATCTCAAAGAATAGTTTCGTGGAAGAGGTGTGCACAGGGGCAATCCAAAAGAGCTAACTTCACTCGGTGGGGTCGGGAAAGTTGAAATTTGACACTTACTAAAAATAGTAAGTTTTTTCTCCATAACATAGAAGTGTTTCAGAATCCAAGGAATTAAAGTTCATAGAAGGGGTTCTCTACACATTCAATGATGGTATACTCATTAGTTTTGTGGATTTATTTCCGGTGTATACGGGAGATCTCAACGATGTCTTTAGACACTCATCCTACATCCAAATTGTTTACAAATTGTGTGCAAAGAGGAGTGTGTAATCATCATCAAAATGTTCAAGTTATTCTCGATTGGAAATTTCAAATCAGCATGGAAGTGTTATAGAAGGACATCATAGGGGTCAATTTTCATTCTCACTTCTTCAAAGTGAACCTCTTTGAGTAACACATGCGGTCATCAGGAGTACCTTTCAATAGTGTTTTTAAACACTCAATTTCAAGGTGTCTATGTATCATAAAAAGAGGAATTCATGAATCACCATCATCAGGGATAAAAGTTTTCAAATATGTTCATAGGAGCAATCTTCATCAAGGATTGCTCCATGCAAGACTAGCTGACCAAATGAGCCAAAACATCACTTTTATATGCAAATGTTCACTCTAACCAAAAGTAGGTCAGTCCTCATCATGAATTCAACCCATACACCTTAATTACATTCAAATAAATCCATTACAATAGTCACATATGACCCAAGTAGGTCGGCCTAGCTAAAAACCTCATTACATGTGTCAAAAATGGCTCAAAACCCCATGGACACAAAGATAAAATTTCCTAACATTAGTACCATACTTTTCATGAACCAAAACCCCTTACATATGAATTAAATATCATTAAAAATTCATACATAGTTTCAATTAATATAAACCAATCAACTTACTTCATTTACAGTGCCTAGTTCCCTTAACAATTCTCAAAACAGCTTGTTTTCCTGCCCTTCAAAGACTCCTGGAAACTTTATAAGACTACAAAATCACTTAAACAAGAAAACCATGCCATGTGACAACTTTTTGGAAATTTTAGAACCTTTAGAACACTTGTAAGCAGGTTATAAGTCATGAAACATCCATCTATTCAAACCATAGCTACTTTTTTCTTCACCAAAACAAACTTACTAAAATATTGATTTCCAAAGGTTAGCTCATAAAAACATTTCTACATGCATTCAAGACCTCAAAATAGATTCATTGGACACCCAATTAATCCCTCTTCACATTAAAGGTGATAGGAAGAATCAAAAAAACCATATCATGCTTTAAACATACCACAACATGTTGTCTTGAAGCGCAAAAATATCCTTGTCCAAAGAATGACACGGAAATCCTACCAAATCCTGGACCCCCGCAATTACTGAGAATTCTTCGCAAAGATGTGACATTGCTCGAGACAATTCAAACAAACTCCATAAACTTAAGTACTTTGAAGACATCATACGAATGATTTAAGACCTCTTGTGGATGCACTCAGTCTCAGACTTGATCATCATATCTTCAAAACATAAACTCATTCAAAGATATATCAAGACATAGACCTTACATTTTTCAAGGAAATGACTTAGGGTTTTATTGATTCAAGACCTCAACAAGAGCTACAAGCATCAAGACACCATCTTCACCTTGACTTCATAATGCACATCTTGAAATAAAGACACAAGTACGCAGGTTTTCAAACTTGGAACATTGTTTTGGGATCAAGGAATTCATAATGATACACGTGATCTTTCATACTTTTCAATTTGTCTTATGGATCTTGACATCCTAGTATTTTCCATTTTGAACGATCTTATTTATCATGAAAATACATTGTATTAGACAAGGATTCTCACATAACTTTAGATAATGGTGCAAAGACTTTAAAATGAATCGAGACACCTTTTAAATGATTAAACTTCAACAAGGTAGTGATGAATGATTTGCAGACTATACTCTCTTGGAATGAAGCATACCATATTTATGTCACAACTTCAAGAATTAACACAAAACCATAGGTTTCAAGACTGATTATACCTACAATGATGCTTAGAAAACTTCACTTTTCACATGACAACAAACCTTCTTGAGCATAGTATCAAACTTGAGAAATGTAACTTCACAACTCTTTCACTCTAAGAAATTTTGAGACAACTTCATACACAAGGCATACCTTCAAGATATCCTATACTAATTCATCTCCCCTAGGAGCATGAATGAGTCTTGTAACCTTTTCAAACAAGCTCTTAGACAAGATACATCCATATAATCAACATTTCATACAACTAATGAGATTACACACTTTTGAGAACATAACTCATTCATACTCAAACACATTTGATAGTACTTCAAGACCTTAACTCGGAGAATCTACATAAATATGACAACACACACATGATAGTAGCCTAACTAGGCCCATCAATGAGTTCCAACAAATCCACAACAGACTTATTTCATGGACTTAGACACAACTACATCACAAAATGGATTTGATAAGAAACCTTATTTAAATCATGGGATTTGAACAAGCATAAAATATGCTAAGACAACCTTGATGGCATTCTTAGTTACATGACACTTGACCACATTAACAACCTTGAAGTGACAGACAAGAAACCTTGAGAGACAATATACACTTTTGACAGAGATAACAACATAACTTGGTGAACATGATACAACACTTTTGACTCCTAACAGACCTCTCTAGGTGAGATATGTTATTATACTTACCATCAACTTTGTACACTAACCCCGGACTCAAAGGGATACTTTTACTTGAATATCATGACCAATGCAGACCATGACACCAATTGGACTTTAACACAACTAGGAGTACATGAATACTAATACAATACCACAAACTTCTTTCCTTAATCTTGACAAGATAATGATGATTAAACCATACCTTTGACAAATCACTACCATATCAATGAAAAGATATGGAGTAGAACTGATGAACTTCTAATCAGCTAGCTCATGGACCCTTATTCTTATCTCGAATAGGATCTGCAACATGCATAATATTTCTCCACTTATCAACTAACCTATGATCTCTTTTCGTGAATAGGAATAAGTACTTAGAGAGTATGTAGAAAATCCTTGCTAGATGGAATGATGGATCATTAACAAGCTCCTTACTTGAGAGTGAAAATCCTTTCTTGACTCCAAACACAAAAGATAGCCTTACACTTGAAATGCCAATACTTTCAGACCTATAATTTTCACTCATCTCTGTTATAACCATAATGGTTTCCTTATTATGAAAATAAATCTCTACTTCAAGATACTCTTGAGTCAATTCATAGCCATTCACCAAGGATAAGTCTTCAAAACATGCTCCTTTTCCTTCTAGGTTATCATCATCACTCTCATCCTTTTGTTTGGGATTACAAGTATCAAACATACCTTCAAGATCAATACCTTAGACATATTCAACATCACCATCCTCATCTTTAGGTCTGAATATAACTGAATAAGCTTCTAGGTCATCTTCTTCATCCTCATAATTTTCTAGGTCATCTTATTCATCCGCTTCAAAATCACTATATAGAGCTGATTTGACACCTTCAATAGTCACCTCATGAGTTAGATTGGAAAATGGAGTGAAAACACCAAGAACATCTTGCCAAATATCAAACCCTAAGGGTTTTAAGCATGCTCTCAACCTGACCAATGGATTCTCTTCAACTTGAGCCAAACAATCTACCATACATGTGCTTCAGTAGGATCTCCTTCAAGTGATGAAACTTGCTTCTTAAGGTCCTGATCGATACCAATTTTTGGAAGCATAGTGGATTGAGAGGGAGTGAATCATTCATACAAAAATTACAAATTCATTTTCCATTTCTTAGATTCATCATTCAACTTAACCATTCAATATCCATAAACCATGCAAACTTATTATGTGTGCAATAATCAAGAGATAGAATATAATACACCACATATAAGTGGGAAACCCTCAAGGGGAAGAAAACCCATTGAACTCATTGCTTATATTAATCAAAGAAAGGAATTGAAAGAATATTATGCATCCTATAAGATTTTTTTAGTGAGGCACAAACCCCATAAGGAGAACCAACCCCTAAGCCTTTGTTGATATTACACACAAAAATGAATCAAGTTAATATTAAGCATCTTAAGAGATTTCTTTAGTGAGACACCAACCCCACAAGGAGCACCAACCCCTAAACCCTTGTTGATATGAATCACAAAAAGAGACTCCTATGAATATGACTCATCATAAGATATTTTCAGAATTATGACCACTAAAAATATGTTGATACCATAGTTGATAGTGATCCCAAATTTCAGCTCCAAATTCCTTCAAACTCTCTCTCAAGCACACCTTCAACTTTCTCTCTCTAGGTCTTCATGGACTTGTCTTGCCTCTAAAATATTGCACACATGTCTTAAAAAAATATTCAACCTATCATGCATCTTATCATATCTCAAAATCTTCCCTCATACCTGTAATTTTCTCTCCTATAGGTCACACTTCTCCCCCATGTAAGACTAGCTCACCAAATGAGCCAAAACATCACTTTTATATGCAAATCTTCACTCTAACCCAAATTAGGTCAGTCCCTCATAATAAATTTGACCCATACACATTCATTACATTCAAATAAATTCATTACAATAGTCACATATGACCCAAGTAGGTCAGCCTAGATGAAAACCTCATTACATGTGCTAAAAATGGCTCAAAACCCCGTGGGCACAAAGATAAAAATTGCCCTAACATTAATACCATACTTTTTCAAAACCCAAAATCCCTTACATATGAAAAAAATATCATTAAAAATTCATACATGGTGGAAATAAAAAATCAACCAATCAAATTATTTAATTTACTGGGCCCAGTTCCCTTTACAATTCTCAAAACAGTTGTTTCGTGCACCCTTCAGGACCCTAGAAACTTCATAAGACCACCAAATCACTTCAAAAAGAAAAAATCATGCCATGTGAATGCTATACCAAATTCACCCCCTTGGGTTAATTTGGATAAATCATCATAAATGGACTTAGCCATTCATATTCTTAGATGTGCAGATGACCGTCAAAGTTCAACCCCATTAGAAGAGAAAGGCATCCCGTGTTTTGGCTCAACTGATTTGGTCTTTACCCACAGCGAGTTGGCGAGATGCAGCGAATGTTCAAGTTGTTGGTCGGGCACATTGTGAAATTAGAAATGTTCAACAGGTTGGTTGGCATGGTTGGTCGGATTACGGGTTGGTTGCCATGGTTGGTTGGTTGGATTGGTCGGGTGGGTTGGTCGGGCAACGGGGTTGGTCGGGTCTTAGGTTGGTTGGCATAGTTGGTCGGGTGACAAGCTATTCGGCTCAATTTTTAGGTGACAAAGTTATTCTACTCGATTGGTCGGGTGGTGGGTTGGTCGAGTTGAGATGGTCGGACAAGTTGGTCGACATGGTTGGTCGTGTGATAGGTGTGTTAGCTCGATTGGTTGGGTGATAGGTTGGTCGACCGGGTTCGACGGATGGATCGAGATGGGTGAAACATTGTACGGACAAAGGATGGATGACCAGGTTGGTTAGTGGGTTGGTCATCTAGGCTGGTCGGTTGAGATGGTTGGCTTGGTTGGTCGGGTGATAGGTTGGTCAACACGATTGGTCAAGTGACAGTTGGTCGAAAATTTGGTCGGGTGATAAGTTGGTCGGCTTGGTTGGTCGGGTGATAGCTGGTCAACTGGGTTGGTCGGTCGGGTTGGACGGATGGGTTAGATGGGTGAAGCATTATACAGGCGAAGGATGTATGGAAAGTTTGGTTAGTTGGGTTGGTTTGTATCGGTTGGTTGGCCCGGTTGGTCGGTTGAGATGGTCGGCTAGGTTGGTTAGGTCACCTGGTTAGATGTGTAATGAAGCGTACGGTGACACGCTGGATTGGACAGTATACCACATGCACGGATCATACGAGCATGATTGGATGGCTTGACTAGGAAGAGGAGAAAAGGAGGTTGGTCGGGTCACTAGTTAGATGACATCCAACCCCCTCGGGTTAGACGACCCACGATGAAGAGATGACAACCATCAGGTTGGTCAGTGACCAAAAAATGTATAGCCCACATAGTTGGATGACGTCCAACCCCCAAGGTTGGATGGTCAAAGTTAGGTGACACATAGTTAGACGGGTCATGAGGTTGGACGCTCACGGTGATTCAACGTGTTAGACAAGTTACATGGTTGGGTGTCCCATGAGTCCACGGGAAGGAGAAGGTAGCTAAACGAATGATAACCCAACAACCATATTTAATGTGGTATGGCGCCAATGTATTTTCTGACCGAAGTACCTTGGGAAGAAAATTTTTATGGGTGCCCATACCTCTTTAATGAGGGTGGGTGAAAATTATCTATAAAAGAACTCGAACCCCTCATTTTTTGGGAGAGACATTCAGGAGCTAGGAAACTCTTGCAAAACTTTCCCTCAACTCCATATGAGCTGTAAGCCTTCTCCTACACTGGAAAGCGTATTTATGCCTCTAAGCATCCATGTAATGGTCTGTGTACCTTATCGAGAAATAAAATCACATTTCGTAGTGTTTTCAACCCTTTCTCATGATTTGTTGTTTTTTTATGCCTCTCCATTTCATGTTTGTTTCATGTGCATGTATTTTACATTTACAGGTGTAAGAAGTTGTGTTTCATGGAGATGTTGTATAAGATGATGTGTTTTCAACCCTTTCTCATGATTTGTTGTTTCTTTGTGCCTCTCCATTTTGTGTTTGTTTCATGTGCATGTATTTTGCATTTGTAGGTGTAAGATGTTGTGTTTCATGGAGTGCAGATGGCGGATGGAACTTGGGTCTATGTCACTACTATTATGACCTCACCCAAGCTCTATTTTTCCTCTTCTTCCTTTATGTTGCCACCATTTTTGGTGAGAAAGAGTGTTGTGTGTATGAACTAGTATAGGATGTAGGTGGTCCATGGCTTGTAATATCGTGAGTTTGGAGGAGGTATAATTAGTTGTCTTAAAATTAAACTTGACATACTTGTGGTATGTGGAAATAGATTTTAAAACCTTGGATATTCTATTTCCATGGATGTATGTAGGTGGTCCAATGATATGTTAGTGATTGGATTAGAGCATTGATATTCCTTCCCTCTTGCAATTATATTTGGAAACCAATTTGTAAATTTGAATGTGTTATTTTCCTCAATGTGAATGTTGGGTATGTTGGTATTTGGAATCACTATGGAGTTGGGAGATTCGTGGGACAATGTGGATGGGATGTTTCCACATTGTGTGGTTGGTATATTACATCCCATTTGCCTCCTCTTATGTTTCATGTGATCATTTATTGGCATCACGGAAGAAGCATAATGGATTAGAGCTTATTTTGATGATTTTCCATTTCGTACCAATGTGATTTGGTATTGTCTTCCTATTGGAGAGTGTTGTATAAGCTAGATTTTTTTAATGAGATAGTTGATCTTTTTTTGTAAATGTGGATATGTTTATGTTTAGTGGAATTTGAAATAATTGAATCGATATATATTCTTCTCTCTCTTCCTCTTTACATTTAATGTTGACTTAAAAAGTTACACAATTAAGTTTACCTCTTTTACAAGAAAAAAGACTTGAAGTTGTATAATATATATTTGTATGGAAATAAACAATAACAACTTATTTTTTGAGTTTAAAACTATCTCTCCTGGAGGAGGTGAAGAGTCATCCTCCCAAGAGATAACCTTAAATCTTTCCTTTTGTGTAACCTTGGTTTAAAGTCTCTTGTTTATTTATGTTTCCTTAGTCCTTGTGATAGGTCTTGACCACAGGGTTCTCTGTTAGGTGTTTGTTTTTGTGTTTCAACATTTTTGTTTACCTTATGTGTCATTGAGTCTCTACTTGTTTTCATTACCTTGTTGCATTTTCTCTTATATTTCAAGTATTCGGAACTTTGGTTATGCTATTATTTTTCTTTTTTTATAATGCACAGGAGAGTTCATTAGTGTTGTTAATGATGAAGGTGTGAGGCTTGATTGTATTAATGGAATTGAAATTCAGAATGATATGGATCATTCTACTAAAGGAGAGCATAAAGAAGAAAGTTTTAAGAAAAATCCTTTTGAGACTTGGTGCAAGAATAAAAAGAGGTGGATATTCATATCAATATTGCCTTTTAAATTTACAAAGTAAGATCAAAGAATGCACAAAGTGATTCAAGAGGAAGGGAATTCAAACCTACGAGTAATCCCTTTTCCAAATATCATGCTCTTACCCTAGCTCGAATGAAAAAAATTGATTTTATTAGGAAATAAGGTGTTAGAATCAAGAATATTGGTATCTTATTTATTTTTAAACAAAAATGAACTCCTCCGATAAATTCTTTGATGATTGGATAACTTTGGGATTGTAAAAACATTTCAGTTTTTTTTTGTCTCCTTCTTTTGTATGATTCATTTCGGGATTTTTACGATATTTTTAGGAACTCCAATAGGAAAATATTAGTCATATCTTGGCCATTTGGAATATTGGTAGATACATTTTTAAACCTATTCTTAGGGTTCATGGCATGTCATGAGAAAAATACTTGCTTCTAATTGTGCCTAAATGGATTGAGATTTCTAATGTTCTTATTCAATCATTATACCTCCTTCCTCAAATTCTTAAACCCTTAGGTAAAGTATTTAAAGTTGAAGAGTATAGGGTTTCCTATCACACATGAACACAAGGATTTTAATTTCATTGAATTTTTTTGGCGTTATCCCTAAAACCCTTGTCATTAAATTATAAAATAAGGAGATTATGTGTTCACTCTTTAGTTCGGAGGGAATGAATGTTTTCTTTCTCTACAAAAAGGATGGTCATATTCAAAATAATAGAAACAAATCCCTCTTATTACCCCTAAAGTCCCACCTCCTCCCCCAAAATGTTACAATTTGGACCCTCTTTTGGGTCCAAAACTCCAGTGGATTTATATTTTGAGGAATTTATACATGTTAACTATGATGAGAGTTGTATTAGTGCTTAAGGATATAAAGGATAAGTCCCCTACAGTTGATTCAAATGAGGTTTTCCTACTCATGAACCTTTTTAGGGGAACCTATAAATTTACCCATATTTTACTAGGGATGGCATGTATATTTCACCCCTAAAAGGGTTACTTTGTGGATGAATATGTGGTCATCCCATCCAGATCACTAAATGGAAAAATCGATAATAAAGCTAGAAAAATAGTCAAAGCTACAAATGCATATGGTATTATGAAAAATATTCTCGAGGGATTGGGATAAATTGTTTTCTAGTGTCAAACCACATGAACATGAGTTGACTCCCTTTCCCTATACCCATGCTTGCCCAAAATTATTTGGATATTTTTAATATAGTTATTGTTGAAAAATTGGCTCTCAAAACTCCTATGGTGTTGAAATAGGGTGTTAAAAGGTTGAAGAAGTATGGTCCCTTTGAATCACATGATGGTGGATGCCATAAATATGAAAGGAAATGAGAATGGAGGAAATGATAGCATTCATAAAAAGTGTTAGGAAGAAAAATTATCGACATGTTTTGAATGGCTATATAAGAGTGTGGGAGGGGCAAAACCCTTTGGATCTCCTTAATTCATGAAGGTTCTCACTTGAGGATCATGATATAATAAATATTGTTAGAGATAATGTGGAGCTATATTTCTTACTTCTACACGAGGTGAAATCCTATAGATTATCCTTAAACTATGTTCTCAATTTTATTTGGCTTGGAGCGACATGTTATGTTACTAACCATGGGGGTGTAGCGGTATTCATAAAGAGTCGGTGGGCTTATTTTATTAATGGTTATGGGACTTCCCAAAATAACATATTTTTGGATAGATATTCAAATATTAGAGGCAAGGAAATGCATATATGCTCTCTATATTCACCAAATGACTATAGAACATGAGTCGAGTTATGGAGGTGGATACCGATAACTTAAAAAATATTCCTTCAATTATTAATGCTGACTTTGACATGGTGGAAGATAAGGAATACAAAATATGTGGACATGTTCGGGATTGCAAATTGGATTAGCGTTATGGTTGCTTAAAAATCAAAACTTTTATGAGACTTGTCAACCCTCTTTATAAAGGAAAAAAGGATAGTATGGGAATTCAATTCAATTGGTGCAATAACTAGGAAAGGAAAAAAAATGTGCATGTAATTTTCTATAAAAATTTCTAGTGGATAAAGAACACCTCTTCATCCCTCCTACTGATCAGGATAATCTTGTTAGGGTATCTCCTTATACCCTTTCTAATCATCACCCAATTCAAATGGATTTTAAATTGGATTCATCCCTTGGAATCGTTTTTAGGGATTAGAAGGGGTTATACAAATTTAATACCTCTTGTATGAGGGTAATAAATTTCTACAAGGTCTTACAACCTTCTTATACATTATTAAAACATTTTCTCTCCTAATTTTGTTAGCGCCTAGATTTTTGCATGGTTTCATGTTAAATATTTATGAGAAGATATGGTAAAATCAAATTTAGATTAAGAATAAATAGAGAGAGAAGTATCCGTAAAGAATTGAGAAATATTGATTTGAAATTTTAATATTATTCTACCGATATTATTTTTTTTGAACAAATTGGTCGATATTAAACATCAACACATAGTATACCAATCATACATTGGTCAATGTTCCAAGATAAAATTTATACTTGAAAAAGGCACCAAATAATTCTTTAGGTTTCTTAAAATGAAACGTGCTAGAGAGAAAATCAACATAGTTGTTATCATAGGTGTATTAACAAATACCCCAAGTGATATCAAGTAGGCCTTATTCTAATTTGATCTATCATTTTTTTATTCTTGGGCCACCTTTGAATTCATTAAGAAGAAGAAGTTATGTGTGGTGTGGATTCCTCATAAAGTTTCAAAAAGGAAGCTCTACATCTAGAAATGGATATTTATATTGATGAAATAAAAGATGTTATTGATGAACTTAAGAATGATAAATAAAGGCTTATAAGGATTGGATTGGTGATGAATTGAATATGATTTTCGAAGATGTGATATAGGTTACTAAACTTGGGCATCAAATAAAAAGGAGTTATCAAACTCATACCTAAGGATTGTGTTAGAACCCAAATTAAAATTTGGAAACCTATAACACTCTTAAATATGTCCTACAAAATTATGGCTAAACTCCAAGACACTATAATCTCTAAAATTATCTCTGATTTCATTGTAGTCACATAGAATAGTTTTGTGGAAGGAAGGTATTTTTAGACAATCTTATAACTAGTTAGGAAGTAATGAGTTGGACTAAGATCTCTAGATAGAATTTTTCATGGATCTTATTGGATTTGAAAGTTTATATGACAAAATTGAGTGGCTTTTCATGACCAAATAATAGATGCTATGGGAATTAGCTTAAATTTTATAAAAATGGTATCGGTTCTCTTTTATAATTTATTTTCTCAAGTTGAGATTAATGGAGAGATTCATGAGTCATTTTACTTCATATATCTATTCATAAGGGTTTCCCTTTGGATCCCTCTCTATTTTTGGTGGTTGTAGAAGATTTTCATTTTTTTAATACTCTTCATTGTGACATCCGGTCAAAGGGATTTTTCTCCTTAATGAATATGAATTGATAGATGTTCATTTTGTTGATGGAAATTCCCTTATTTTGTAATTGGATGAAGATATTTTTTCTCAACTAGATGCGAGAATGGAAATTAACTACTCTACCCCTAGGTCAAAGGTTTATGTGGCTAAATATTTATTCTTTGGATTTGATGAGACTCCCCCTTTTAGGAGACTCTTGGATGGTCCTGAGGTGTCCCTCACATTCAAATGAGGTTCTTAGGAATACTCTTTACACTTTAGCCTTCACCAAGTGGCAACGTCATTCCCTATCCTTACAGGATAGAATTAAAGTCTATCAAAATGTTTCGTCCTTTACTATTTATTACTCCTCATGTTCATAATTTCCTAGTCCCCATATTGAAAATCTTCATCAAATGATAAGATATTTTCTATGGTATGATGGTAAAGAAAGTAAGAAGATATATAAGGTAAATCGGGATGTTTGTTACAATCCTAATGTCTTGGGGTGGATTAGGCTTAACGATATTATAAAACAAGGTGTGTCCCTATCCTCTACATAGATTCTAAGATCACTTAATGGTGACTAGATTTCAAAAATATTCGTAAGGTTAAATTTAAAAACTGAAGGATTTTGAATTTGTTGACTTAACCCCTTTGATTTAACGTCGAAACTTATTTTTTTGCCTACGTGGATCTCATCCTTCGCCAATTCGTTACACTTCTCCAAGATCAGGCTCACCATTGTCCATAGCACCTTTGGTTTTTCATTTCCTTTTGATAATATTAAACGCTGATGAAAAAAACATGGTGTCCATTATTAGAAGCTTTAAACTTGATGGGCGATGACATGTTGACATGTGTCTCCATACGGTGCATTTTCCTCTAGTAAACCACCCTTGCTAGAGTGTTGAATGTTGATGAGTGACAAACTTTGATACTCATTACAACTTCTAAACAATGTTTAAGACCAATGTGTGACATGTGTCACTCATCAATATTACCATCTTCCGTGAGAATTTAAACCTTTTAACTTTTCCTGAACCTTTTCTTAGAGCTGATGAGTGACATGTGTCTCAGATGGATACTTGGAGCGAATTGTTGCCTCTTTGTTTGTCTTAGGGAATTGTCTCGAGGATAAATCTGATGTTCTCTTTATAGTGAAAAAGTAAGGAAAATGGATGTCTCTTAATTTTTCAATCTCTTCCATGATCAAACCTACACCCTAAGAACATTGAATACACCCATGAAACATATTTAACTAATAAAAGTAATGGAGAATTTAAACATTTAACAATCAAGATCAAATTATACTTCCTACGCATGTAAATTTTAAATGGTTTATATTATGTCTATCATGGTTTAATCATAAGAGTCTTTCAAGGACTTGTAGAAAGTGCATAGCTTTATCTTATGTCTCAAAACAAGGGAGCTCCATTTTTGACAAAAAAAAATGGGGAGTGTTGATTACAAAAATGGTGACAACTATGGAGAAACACTCTGCAAAGTGTTAAGAACTTGGAATATTAGGATTTTAACTTTGCAAGGAAAATTTTATAACAAAGAAAAAAATTATTGATAAATAAATTTCAAAACTATTTTTTTCTCACTTTCATATTTACTTAACTTTCACACCTTTCAAGAATCAACTTTGTGTGCATATGTACATTAATCCATTATTCTTCAAAACTTTAAATTGAGTTAATCAAAATAAATTAAACTAGGTAACTACATCAAAAAAATTAAGCATTGTTGAATTGTTAGCCGACGTCTATAACCCCAATAGAGATAATATTATCTTCACTTAAATCCTTTCTCCATTTCCAACCAGAATTCATATCCCAGACGGAGATTGCTCAAATATGTCCTCCTCATTTATTTCAAAATATTTTCTCATGTATTTTCAACATAAGATTTACTATTTCTTATATACATACATATAATTATTTTTGTAATAGCTTATAGGTATTAGAAACAAATTTAGATATTTATAATAATGTTTCTACAAGATCAAAAAAGTTGAGACAAATCCTTTGTCAATTTTACTGAAGTTTTAAAATTGTAAAAGTGTGGTGTGACTCTCTTTGAGTGTAAGAACTTTGTATTTTGTCAGTAATAACATCAATAACTATGAATTTTAATGTTAAACACCATTTTTCCTAGACACATCAAAATCCAAGAAAACTAATCAACCTTTAAATTTAGTTTTATTCACTATTTAGTAGGACTTCCTTTTGGTTGTTTTCGACAATAGCGGTTTGTAATGGGAATTTGAACTCATGATAACTTTTCAATTTATTGAAAGAAAGAAAAGTAATCTATGAAATTATAAATTTGATCTAAGAAAGCATTTGATAACTAATCGAAGAAAGTATAAATCTAATCTAAGAAAACATGAATCTAATCTACTCTTACTCTAAATAACCTAGTTGTTTATTCGAAGAAATGGATAATGGTGTAGCCATGAAGTAGTGCTTCAAGTATTATTCATTGACTAGTGAGAGAAGATAAAAACCATTGTAGATCTTTTAATTTTGTTTTGTTTTGTCCCAAAGGTTTTGTAATTTAATATGGTTCAATCCATAACGGGTCATAATTTGAGTGTTGGCCCTTTTTATTATGTGCTTTGTCCTAAAGTAAGACTAAATATCCATGTCCAAAGGATTTCACCTTAGCTCTTTTATCAACCCAACATTTGACAACCTCTTAGTTCTTCTTGAAACTCTCAAGTGTCTTTCATCTAATATCTTGAAATTATATCAAATTTAGAACTTTTTTTTAATAGTATTCGCTCCATCCATGTAGTCACATAAGAATTGATGTGTTGAGAGATGCAAAGTAATTGGAAACACATTTTCTTGTATATAAACCAAAAATATGGTGAAGTATTTAAGGTTGATTTGACTCGATTCTGTCTTCCCACAATGCATACTTTAGTAATGAATGTCATGATCTTGGGTTTTTCAGGGGTTATCTATTCTTGGTATCCTTTTTTTGGATTCTTCCAACCCGTTATCTTGAGGGTGATAGTTTGAAAAAAATTGAGTGTGATGTGATGATTATAATCCCATTTTGTAGATTCAATAGATTAGAAAGTTAGTCCATAATCACATACAAGAGAAAAGGGGCATCCAAACCTTTTTATAATGTTATTTTCAAGAAATTTGATGACTTCCTTTTTATACTCCTCTTGGTTGTAATAGATTCTACCCATCTTGTGTAATAATGTGTGGTTGTCAAAAAAACTTATGATTCTCTCAAGAATTAGGATTTATCACGATTATGAAATCCTTCCCTCAATTATGGGTTATAGAGGAATTGTTGCATTATTTTCTCTTTTAACAAAGACTTGGCATTGATGGCATGCGCTTACATGATTATGGGAATATTTAAAGATACTATGCCAATACTATTCAACTATGAGGATAGTATGAGTAGTGGAATCCCCTAAAGAATGACTACTTCCTAGTTTCTCATGGAAACTAGACATAATTTGATTTTCCCCAGTTTGAGAAACATACCTAAGCTATATCCTATGGTAACTCCTTCGTAGATAACACCTTTCTTAAGCATGTATTGTGTTTATTCAATATTTAAATCTTTTTTTTTTTCTTTTTTAAATTGACTTAGACAATAACCATACATTAGAAAATAAGTGATATGATCATACCATGTGTATGAAGTTAACTTGGATTAGTCCACTTCAAAGGTAGTGATCTCTAGATCAATATGAGCAATGGCATTCACCAATCCTTGACCCTTAACTATGGTTTTTTCTCAATTACTAGATACAAATCTTGAAACTTAGACACCAATTTCCTCTTCTTTCTCCCAACTCATTTTGACCAAGCATTTGTTAGACCACTAAATCAGTACTATGGCATGGACTTTGTTCCTTAATATTTAATGCCTAAATTTCTTGACTACATTTAGTATAGCATGGGATTTATTGTCTAGTATGGAATAACTAATTTAAAATATTTTAGATTAGTACTCATGAACAATTGGGTTCTAAATTGAATATTTTATGTGTTAACAAGTCTAAAATAGTATGATATGAAGAAACAGAATAGATGTAGAAGTCTTGATCAAAATCAAGACTTGTTAAAATGAGGGCTTGCATTATTGTAGGCTTGATGTCTTTAAAATCATATTGTGATTGAGGATTTTATTCCACCTTTTCATTTTGTTTTAAAATTGCATTCAAGAATTTAACAACATCAAAGACAATCAAAGATAAATTTCCTAACAAAATTGATTTTACCAAAAATGATTTCAACTCTTTTTTTGTTATTTGGAAAAGGAATGTTGGAGATATATTGAGCTTTATTGGGATCAATAATGATACTTTCCTTTATTATGATATGCCCCAACAAATTACCTTCTATCACAGTAAATGTATCTTTTGGGGATTGAGAGAGATACCATAATGTATGCATAGTTGTAATAGCTTCTCTAAGTGTTGAGGGTGTTGATGTCTATTTTTTAGAAAATATTATCAAATCATCCATATAAATGATAATACACTTACCTGTCAGACCTTAGAAGGTTTCATCCATTTCTCTTTGAAATGTGTCTCAAACGTTAATTAAACCAAATGGCATTCTCTTGTAAGAAAAAGTGCCCTAGTTTGTGGTGAAGGTTGTTTTCAATTTATCTCTTTCATCTACCAAAACTTGATTATTACATGAGATTCCATCCAAAAGGGATATCATCTCATATCCACTAACTATATTAAGTACCTCATCTAAGGAAGGGAGAGAATATTTATCTTTCTTTGATGTTTTGTTTATATTTCGAAAACAACGCACAATCTGATTTCTCCACTCTTTTTCCGACTAGGACCAAGTTTTCTTTTGTATAATCTTTTATATCCCATCCAAGTTAGAATTGTTATAACTTGAAGGAAGATTTTTGTAATTGTTACTCTTTGAACTAAAGTTGTATAGAGTTTTTCACCTCAATATGTTATAACAATTGGTTGAGAATAAGGGCATGATTTACAACTAGAACATTTTGAAGAACCATGGGAATGATATGGGTATTTTCTCAGGTGTAGTTTTCTATCTACAGTTATAGAATCTACATAAGTTTGTGTCAAATTAGTTGCATTAGCTCTCCTAACAAATACAGAGGTGTAGGGATCCAAATCACTTTTGTACCTCTCTAAAGATATATTTTCAACATACTTGTATAATGGAGTAACTCTTTCTAAAATACATTGAAATGTAGGATTAAAATATCGGATAGGTTCATTAATTTCTATTTTAACACTAGAAAATTTTTGATAGAAACTACTATGATATATAGATTTTCCAAATTGTACAATGAAATTTTTCAATCTCAACCCAACTATGAATGGAATTATGTGTTAAATTTCAAAATCATTCATATGTAGTATCAAAGTGAGAGGAAATAACTTGCATGCTACATATTCATATAGAACATTCATCAATCTACAAGAAGACTTGAAATATATTGCATGTTACTCAACAGTCTTATTACCATCATATTTGTATGTAGGAAAATACCTCTCGTGGTTCCTAAGAAATTCATGGATGCCTCCTAGAATGGCAAGTACAATACTTCCTAACTAAACTAGTTGATCCATCTTTGGTGGTGTATATGGAGGTAGAAAAGTGAGTGGAGGAACCTAGGTTGGTGAACTTGGGACTATCTCGAGAACCTTTGGCCTTTCCTTTATCTAATCGAGGTTTTCTATGAAGTGTCAAAGTCTAAAGCAATATCCTAGGATCATACTTGGACCTTGTGAGACGTAGTGTTAAATCCATCTTATGATGTTTTTGAAAAACAAAATTGATGACCTCCCTACTAGATATATGTGTTATTTAAATCTTAAACTAAGGATCTATGCCTCCTTCTAGTTCCAACTTTATCTATTGATGCAAGTTAACTACACAAGCTTCTACTGAGAAGAAAATAATTTAATATTTCTCATTTCAAAATCTTTTTTAGATAATTGGATTCAAGGTACATAATATTATGGGATGTATAGATTTAGTTGGGAAGTATGGAACCAAATGTTGACATTCAAAAGGACCGATGTGTTTGGGCATCGTAGCTACCTAAATTTTTATAAGCTCTAGGAAATAAATCAAAGGAAATAACACAAACATAATCATAACCCTGCATCATCTAAGAAAATAACCAATTTCATTCACAAATCATATATCAAAGGATTAATCATCCTATAAATTGTCCAATATAACTACATTCTACACAAAAATAGAATAATTCTAACTTTCCAAAGATCTCTAAACCTACAAAATTGTAAGCACATCCATAAATCTAAACATAATAAACATTAACTAATAAAATTGAGATAATCATAACTCAATATTTTTACACTTTGAAAAATTCAACTAAGATTACAAGTGCAAACTTTATTTAATAACTAAAAATATTTTTGTCTAGGCATCAAGACATGAATGAGCAATTACAAAACAATTCACAACTCACAAAAAAATTAAGCTCCAAATTCTTTCTCAATATTGATCTACCATTGTCAAGATAATTTTAAAAATAAGATTGATTGCTTTTATAGAGTCATGGGACACAACCTTATGCTCTATGTGTAATATGGAACTCCTAAAAAAAAGGAAACTAAACTAAAAGTAAAAATAAGTAGATTTAATTACAACTTGAAAATATATATGAAAATATGATCTCATATTTAAAAAAATACAATACGATTATAGGCCTCTGTAGTGCCCACATTTTCTAGCCTCAATTACCTGTTGAATTCTTAACCCATAGTTGTGACTTAACATGGTTTTTGACATAATTTTTGACGTTATGATATGTTGGTTGGCCTTCATGGACATGTATGGTGAATTGGGGCGTGAAACGCCAATTTGACTAGATTAGTAGATTGACACTCTTTATTTGAGATTGTGGATACTAACACTTTTCTATGCGATTTGGGCCTAATTCCTATATGTTGGATAATTAGCTTAGTCATGTACCTTGATTTTGTAACGTAATCATTTTTCTGATAAGGATACATGATGGCATGGTGATATGACATTTGTATGTATTGTAATACCTAACATATGAAAAATTGTGTGAGATTGTGCATTCCACGTTGATGATGGTGATATCGTTAATTTACATGTTTGAATTTATTCACTTAGTGAGCAGCTAGTTTACTCTTGTATTGGATAGGTGCATTTAATGTGTGTAATGAGTGTGCAGGTGACAGGTCACGGAGAACGTGGGATTCAGGCCAGCTACACAATTTTGCACAAACAACCCACGGGCTGAGTCCTAGCCGTGTTTATTGTGTGAAACCTTAGTATTGGAGTTTATTGTTTTGGGCACCATGAGTGACCCCTTTTTTGTAAAGTAATATGTCTTGTATTATTAATCTTGCTTAGGGTAATTAGCTTGTGTTGTAAACTTGTTTTGGGGAATTAATGACCCCACTTACATTAAGTTTTGAATTTGTTTAATGATGTACTTAATCAAAAGGGTTTAGGGTCACATGTGAACCCTTGGGTGGGCCCCACACCCTCTACCCTTGTGCCAAAAATGTCAAAACCCGAAATTGGGTTATTTTAGGCATTTTTAGGGACCTCTTTTTTGTTTGGGGGTTCCCTTATCATGAAAATGGGCCCTTGGACCCTACCTAATAGGTAGGGGGCTTAATTCCAAGGCATAGAGGGAGTTTCCCTCCCTTTTTGCCTCCCCTTTGGTCACATCCATGTAAGGGGTATGGATAAGTGTGCTTTGTTAAAAGTTGCACATGTTTTGTTTTGTAATCAATTTGGGTAATTTGGGAGAAGAGGGCTAAAAGTCATTTTATCCTTTCTCTCTTTTATCCTTGGCATCTTTGACCTTGAAGGAAGAGAGGGGTGACACATGTCACCCCCTCATTTGTGAGGATTTTTATTGCTCCTCTTCAAATTCTCCTTCATGGGAAAAGAAGAGAACTTTTTTGGAGCTTTTGCTTGGATGCTAGTGGATTTGGAGCTAGAGTTTGCTTGGGTCAAGAAGTGGAAGAGATTGATTTGGAAAAGCTTTTCTTTGAGGTAGGCTTCTTGATCTTATTGCTTGTGTTGTATCATGCTTGATATTAGTTTGTTTACTTGGAAATGTTTGTTGTTGCATGAAGTTTTTGTTTGTTGTTTTCTTGATTTTACTCCCTCCATCATATGGTATGATGGAGTTTTGGAGTTTGTGGGGGAAGAGAGAGGGATTCTTCCCTCTCAATCCTCATGGCTTGATGGGCAAGCCTTGTAGGATTTTAGAGACTCCCCTCAAATGGTTTGAGGTGGGGAAGTTGGTTCATTTGGCTTGAACCTCCTTCCCCATTCTTGGTAAGGAAACCCCTTTGGGGTTTGAAAATCTTCGAAGAAAGATTTGGTGAAAGGGTGGAGAAATAAGGAGGGCTTGAATGAATTAGGAGAAATAAGGAGGGTATGGAGATCTTGCTTATATGCAACTATTGTTGGTTACAAATTTTGGAAAACTCCTTTCCTCTCTTCCCCATTTTGTTGTAGAGGTAGAACTTGGGTTCTTCTCCTTTTCACCTTTGTAAAATTTGGAGTCTTGTTTTTATATTTGTCTTGTCTCATGTGGATGTATTATTGTTTGTTCACCCTCACTCTTGTGCAAGTTGTGGATGGTAGTCCTCTTTCCCATGGGCTTGGGGGAGGCTAGCATGCATCCCAACCTTGGGAAAGGCATGTAATGATGCCTATGGTTGGGTGGTAAAACAAGCTCTTTCTCCTTGTATGGATTCTTGAAGGCATGGAAGTTAGATGTTGGCTTGGAGTTGGTGGCATCATGGTCTCTCATTGAAACATTACCTCATTGTATTTTGAAAAGTATGGCTTGTGGAAACTTCCTCTTTATTGTAATTCCTCTTCCATTTTGTATTTGAACATCACTTGCAAGATTGGTTTTCCATTAGTATTTGAAAACTTTCTTTCAACCTTGGAAAGGAGTTTGTTGGATTGTCATCTTGTGTATTGTTGCATGTTTGGATTATGATGTAGTGAGAAATTGTGCAAGAGAAGTCTTGTAAAATATTCATATCCCTTTAAAATGCATTTAATAGAACATATTTATACTCCTTTAACATGCATTGTCTTGAATGTTATTTTGATTAAGAAAGATTTTTTTTTGAAAGGTGTTATTACTAAAGAAATCATCTTACTTTATTGAGAGTCTCATTTGTTTCATAATCTGAAATAATCTTTTGCATTGCATTTGAAAGGAAAGTATCCCCTCTTGTATTGTTTTGGTTGTAATATCAATGCTTGAAATAAGACTAGTCTTGTTTTCTTCTCATGTAAAGTTTTAATGATTTATTCTTATTAAGCAAGTCATATTTGAATAAGTAACCTTCTTTGAAAATTTTCTCTTAGAATTAAGTTTCTCATCTTATTGGAAAATACTTGGTTATATTCCCTTTTAACACAAAATAGATAAAATATTTAATCTAAATAGTTAATGAAAGCCTTTAAAAATCCTTACTTCACTAAGTTAACGAATCTAGATCTATCATTTCTAATGGTGAAATAATCATTCCTCGTCATCGTGTATAAAATAATTATATTTAGAATTTATTTAATGTAGTTTTATTTCTTTCAATGTATCTACACTATATTTAAGGGTAGTCATAGTGGGGATTGTTATGTTAATATAGTTTGTTTTATTTTACGAATTATATATATTGATATATATATATATGGAATTATTAACTTTATGTAGATATATATATATAGACAATATTATATATTATATATATAACTTTTTTCCATGTTTTAAATAATAAAAAATAATAAATATAAACAATATATATATAAGAGAAAACAATGTTGGGGAGAGCCGAATCCCTCCCCACTTCCCCACGGCCGCCTGCCTCCCCACTCTCCACGCATCCAAAGACTGCTTCCTCCCCTCCACGCAAAGCAACCCCTCTCCCCATCGGTTGCCTCCTCCACACTACCCCTCCCTTTCTCACGCTTGTCCTTCCCGACCACCCTGTTCTACGCCTGTCCCTCCCCGACCTCCCCGTTGCCACGACCCCCTCTCTTGATTCCCCCCGCCTATTCACAACAAAAAAATATATATTAAAAGAATATATATATATATATATATATATATATATATAGAATCAGACCTAGCGAAGGGTAGGAAATAAATAACAAAAAGAATCCAAGGACTCTTCTCTTAATCACCTGCAATACAAATATAAATCATGAAACCATATATAACTCCATGAATTCCTAAAATTTCCATAACCTGCACAAAGAAGAACTAACAATAAAACCAAATGAGAGAAAAGAAAAGGAAAATAAATCATAAAGACATTTTAAGGAAATTTTAGGGTTTTAGATCTGAGGGTTAAAAGTAAAAGCATCCAAGGGTGGATATTTATCCCTACACTTTCCAAGTCATGGGATTTTGTGGGATTCCATGATAAAATAAAAGAAGGGTGTATGAGGACAAATTTAATAAAAGGCGGGGGGGGGGAATCTAATTAAATAACAAGGGGTGTGTAGAATTTCAAGTGTGATCCCACTAAATGATTAGTAGAGTAATCATATTATGTAATAGAAATTTAGGTTGGAAATTTAATTTGTGTAAATCTGATTTATATAAAATAATTATTATTGGGGTTGGAAAAATCCAATATTAGCATTTATTTGTAAAAAAAAAAAAATTACCCTAAATTTTTTTCTTTATTTTGGTCTGCTTTTTCCAAAGATTACTCGGGTGGGACATTAGAGCTCCTCTATTTTTATTAACCATCTAGTTTGAATCATCAAGACTGGGGTAGACTAGTTTAGGTACAAAGTTTGACAAAATAAATCAAAATCCCAAAAACAACCTCCTTACATGAAAAGCTTACTCATTTAAGGAGTTTGGTGTAGACTTAAATTGTGTGCTTGCTAAAAGATTTTATAATCATTGTCTACTGCCATTGTAATAATAATCATAGGTTTGTGTGGCTCTTCACTTTTATTGATAGAATGGATAAATTCTGAATGCATGCCTCCTAAAAATATCTTGATGTTTTTGGATTTCTCGAGTTAAATTGATATGGTGAGGATAAAATCATGTATCCCCACATTAGTTTCCTGAAGTGAACTCTGCAATTGTTGGTCAAAAATAGGGATGAAGTGTTGTAAAAAGACATCAAACTATTATATTGTTATCACCTGGCCTACTAGTTCTATAAGTTGTGTCAGTCCCACATCTACAAAGAGTGATATAATGTTATAGTGAAATAGATCCAGTGTCTACAGTCCACTAAGAGTGAACTTGATACTTATGTGAGCTCAACCTTAGCCTTTACAAGTTTATTATCAATGGTAATAACATCATCTACATGCATGCTAGTTTGGCAATAAAATTCCCTTGACTATCTCAGAGATGATTGTTATTTTGACCTTCATATCCATCACCTCTTGCTTAAAATTTTCCAAATTTGTTTTGTGATATTTTCCTTATCTTTTACGGTAGATATATCTCTAAAATTATTAAACAAGTCCTTCAAAGCATGGTATACATCTACCCTTAAGAATTGGAAGTGGATTGATTGGCAATCTTATGGTACTAGCATCCTCTTTGGCTTCTTGTAGAGCTCATTTAGCCATTTTAAAGGATACTTTCATTATGTTGAAGGGATCCATTGCGGGTTCTCCTTCTCTAGCTCTTTTCCTAAACAAACCCATAATATATTCCTCTATCTTGTGTAAAATATATTGGCCGTGAGAGTGGCCCTAAGATAATATATCTCCTAGAGGTTTCTTTGTTACCTTTTGCACCTTTTTCTCTTTCTTATTGTAAAACAAAGAAACCTTTGGATGTTGGTAAGAAAGAAATTGGGATTTAATTTCTAGATATTATTTCCATTGTTGTTTTAACAACTCTACATGGTCTTTTGAATTCTCTACCACTTCTTCAATAGTGGATGACACCATAATCACCGCAGTGGAGGATGTTGTAGTGGGAATTAAGGTAGTGGAGGCTTGAGTGATTGATTTCACTATGGGATTACCCATAGGAGGAGAAATATAAAATGCTTGCCTTGGTTGATCGATGGGATGATCCATAGGTGCTTGAATTGGTATTCTTGAAAGGTAAAATCTAGAAAAATATTGAATTGATGGCCTAGTCTAAGGTGTGGGTAATGGTGGTAAATGCATAGACACATACAAGCTTTCATATGTCAACACCTCCATGAAGGAGATGGGTTGTGTAGCGTTTTTTCCCATTGAAAATCTAACAAAGTGTTGTTAAAGTAATAGTGGATGGTAGGGATAACATAGGTAATGTGGTAGTAGTAGAGGAAATAAGGGAAGAGGAAGGCGAAATGGTGAATGGGGTGACCATGGAAGAAAGAGAAGGTGATATGAAAATTTTGGGAGGAATGGAAGACATGATTGGAGAATTAGAAACTACCACTATGGGGAAGCAATACTGGAAACCACAATTGAACTAGGAGCAATATAATTTACCATCAAAGTAGTTAAAGGCTCTGTTAAAGGTGATTACATTGTGACCATGGGGGTAGAGCCTATCATGCTCTATATAGTTGATTATGTGTCAACTTCCACTTATTTCCCCCTTCCTTTATACATAGTGATTTTCCTCTCCCCAATTACCTATCCCATGATTGGAAGAGTTAAATTTGATGGCAATGATTCCATTTGGGACCTTGAACTTTCTTGTCCTAATTGAATAGAGGAAGAGGCCTCTCTTTTCACACTTGTTCTTGGAATTGAGGGGTAAGAAGGAACTAATTTTAGGATAGTCCCCTACAAAAATCTTCCAAGTAGCATCGGGTGATCCTAGAGGAATCGAACCAATGTTTCTTCTTATAATAACCATGTTGCTACAATCTTTGTTATCACTTTGTCCACTTTGATTCGGGATTTAGATGATATAGATCCTCATCATCCCTAGAGTTCTCATAAGTATGGGAGTATTTTTAGCTAAACAACCTCAAAATATTGATCACACTTCCATGGGTATCATATTTCCCTGAGACATCGACTACAAGATGAGCATACGGCCATTGTTGTCTAGAGAAAGAAAGATCAAATGGGCAAGTGGTAAAGTTATATTTCCCTATTGAAAAAGGGAGGAACATATATGGTTTTGATTTACAACTTTTCATAATCCTCTTATGTCATGTTCATATTGTTATGCTACTTCTACAAAGCAGCCAATCTCTTAAGAACATGTGTAAGTAATTTATAGGGAGCTCACATATTTTCATCTATCATGTCAAGTTGAATTCCTTATAGTACCAATAAGATGTTATCTTCTTAATTGACTTTCTTATCTCAAGGAGCATCCTTAAACTTCCCATACCATGTATATAAAAGTAAACTATAGGATAAAATACCTCACGTATGTCAAAATTGGACTAACCATGATTGTAGTTATATAGTTTATAAAACACTACATGCACAACAACAAAAGTATAAGGTAATCAATTACAAAATGGTGGAATAAAGATTAGGAAATTAAAAACAGGTCCACCAAATAGGATAACATATTAAAATGTTTCCATGTTGCAGCCATATCCCAACATATCTTAAAATTGAACTCAAGGAGTTCTTGTAGCCATATTCCAACATATCTTAAAATTTAACTTTAGGATTTCTTGGGTTTCTTGTCCTTTAGTATCATGCTCATCAAAGGGACCCATGCTTGATTGACATGGTCATCCTTCTCAACTCCATAAAATTTGTTTAGTAGAACCATGGCAACACTAACTCCTTTTATGAATATTACAACATGTAGTCTTAATTGTTGCCTTTATTTAACCCAAAACACAATACAATGTAGCATATTCTACATGGTTTACTTCCTCCCGGGGAGTTTTTAGGGAGCTCAACGGAATGTTGCCACATGGCTAGAGATTTTGGTGAGGGATTTAAAAGATAACGGCCAAAAATATATTAATTATCGTTAGCGAAGTGGTTGGGGAGAGGGAAATAATTTTAAAATTCTGTGAGAGGCTCAAGATTACCAACCGCCATTAATTATGACATGATTCAGTGAGTCGGATCTCAAAATCTGCCACTAGAGAGAAAATTCGACATAGAGTATTCTCCAGACTAGTTTTAATAGATTCACAATTTGATTTTCAACTATTTTTTATATTTTTACCATTTTTGCCGTAAAAATAGAAGCAAGTTCTGAGGATATTCGCCAAAACTATGAAAATGGTTATAGGGATATTTACCACGATTTCTATAAGCTTTTTTTGGGGGTTCTTTAAAATTTTCCCTAATTCATACATTCCTTCATTGTATCTTTATTATAAGATAATGTGGGAGGTTTTATCTTGTACATACCATTGAACATGTTTCATGTAGTTATAGACACCTAAAATCGACTACGTAATTTTACTATTAAAATTGCATTTTTAGCCTCTTTCCTATTATTTTGTTATAATTAGTGATTTCCCACTAATTAGCTAACATTCCCCTCCATTTTGGTCAATTAACGACACTTCATTAATTAACTAGCCTTTCCCCATTCCGAATGCCAATTAACGACACTTTGTTAGTTATAATCCTCTTCTAATCAATTAATTAAATATTATTAGTTAATTAAGCCTTTTTAATATCCTATTTAATCAATAAACCTTCTTATTGGTTAAATTTCGCTTTTAAATCCTCTCAATCATACTTATTTCCTTCTAAATCACCTCTAAATAGCTTTCTAAGCTTATCTTGGCCTATTAATTAATCCTAGTTGATTAATTAAATCATCTCCAACTCCCATGAGTTACTAATTACTAATTAATCTCTTATAATCATGTTTATCCCTTCTAATTCTACTTTACCTTTATCCCACATTCACTAGGTTTCTAGCTTCTCCCAAATTGGAAAGCTATATAAAGAACCTAGTACCTTCCTTCCAACCTTACACCACACTTTTGCTAGTGATATTATATGCACATGATAAGGGCATTTCTACTTGGAATAGCTCATTCTTGTATCCATTCTTCTCATAAGTGAGTAGTAAAGGAAGATCCAAACATGGCCATTAAGCCATTTTGGTGAGATTATTTCCTCATACAGAGATAACATTCATTTGATTGCTCATGATCAAGATAGGTTCATACTAGAGAGCAATCATACGTACAAAGCACATCCAAATTTCAAAGGGATGGATAAGCATTTAATGTTTTCATATTGGATACATTTAGAATTAGCTTTGTCTTTCAAACTTTATCATGATTTTTCTTAAATTAGTTTAATTATAGGGATTACTTGGTGTTAATTCCTAGTTCTTAACTTATCTTAATTTCACATGCATACATATGGCATGCCCAATTGGAGGGTGAAATCCATTGTGACCCATTTGTGCTAGTATACATTATTGCCTTTTGAGATATTTTCTCTAATTTCTTAGAGAGATGTTAGCAAATAGATCCCTTTGCATCTACATTATATAATGTGCACCAGCGTTGTAACATGTCCACTAGAATTGATCTATTTGCACTAAAGCATTGACCCCTTTGTGCTACCGTTAACCCCTTTGTGCTACCGTTAAACCTTATGTGCTATCGTTGATCTCTCTGCGCTAATGTTGTTGCATGTGCGCTATTGTTAATACTCATGCACTAGCATTCTATGTAATTTTGGCTCGGATTTCAAAATTTACAGAATATGGTTTTTGGTGTTTGTTGTTGTTTTACAAGTTTTCTAACTCTGTTTTGCAGTTTTTACATTTAAATCAATTTTCTAACATGTTTACATGCTTTAATGAATGTTGTATTTTCATGCTTTGCTTGAGTTAGGCTAAATTTTGTATGCTCTTCTCTTGCACCTTTTGATGATCTTGAGAATCAAAAACAATTTTTTCTTCTTTTCTAACATTTGGATTAACTTGGAAATTTCATCATTTATTTTTCTTAAGGGAATGAATCTTCTACAAAACATTTTAATGTTCATTTGATTTAAATTTTTCATTTCTATCTAGTTGGATTAAACGTTTTGTATGCTCTTCTCTCGTTTCTTTTGACGATCTTGAGAACCAAAAACAACCTTTGATCTTCTTTCAAACATTGTGGGTTTCATGGCAAACTACTAACTTTTGAGTGCAGGACCATAGGCTTGTCAAATAATTGAATCAAAACAATACTTAACAACATTTGTGTAGGTTGTCAATGGTGTGCAAAACCACATTTTAAATCAAATATTAAAACACACCACTTCATTCAAAACATTGTATTTTTCAATTTCGGATAAGGGTTAAAACTCGTCTGCATTACATTGTGGGAAGTATCTTGTCATAATCCATAAAACCCATTATCGGGATTACCACAGGAATCCCAAAGTAGTCCACACCTTGAGGGAACTGGTGGACGAAATGGGAAGTGCCCCACTACCTACCTGACTATAAATACTCATGAGGAATGCTTCAAGTTGTCTGTATGAGGCGTATTTCATTAATTTGATTGTGGGGAAATAGTCCTTCGTCTAGGATTTATCTAGCGAAGAGTATCTCTCTTAGAAAAGTATTGGCGAATGTTGAGATTTAAAGCCTAGGTAACCATTTGGCATTAGGGCTAACTTTTCCTTATCCAATCGTGTTCTAAAGATCCTTCCCAAAGAAAAAAAATTTTTGAAATCAAAACCTTGTTAGTTGAACAAGGGGAGAGCTCATTAAATTTTGTTTCGCATGTTATTCATTAAGAAACTTACAACATAATACTTTTTCCTAGTTTCTACCTAGTTATAAAACAAGGCGAAAATATGCCAAATTTGTGCTACATATGTCTTATCACCACTTATACTATCTTCATTGTTTTCTTGTTGACATTTTCGGTCACAAGAAAGCAATAGTAAGTGTTTCCCAAATCATGTCCACCACTTTTACACCCGCTTACATCCTTCCTTATTGTGACTGCGATAGTAAGCGTTGAAAGTGGGTTGGTACATTTTCATATCTTGGTAGTCTTGTCTCAAAACCCATATTGAGACGTCTCATTATAGAAGGTATCTTTCCTTTCTTTTCACTTTGCATCGTTATGTTGCTCATATTGTATCAATCCAATTTTGATTCTTACTGACTTGTTTTTTTGAAAACTTGATATAAGTGACCAAATCGAATTGTTATGGTACTTGCATTGTTTCGATTCATTTTTATACTTAGACCTTGTTTCTCTTCAAACATTTCCTTGAGTTTTGGAAGGTGCAATAGTTATGATGCTCATATTATATCGATCCAATTTTGATACTTACATATTGTTTTTCTTAAAACTTGATTTAAGTATCCAAATTGTATTGTTATGCGCTACTCACATTTGTAGCCTCCATTTTCAAAACTTGGACTTTGTTTACGTTAAAAAAATTAGTATATACCTTGTATTGTTACGTTGTTCAAATCACTTCAACCCCTTTTTAATACTTAAATCTTGTTTTTCTAAAACTTGATTTAAATATTGAAATGGTGTTGTCATCTTATCAATAAAAATATTTGAGACAAAACTTTGACATAGGGAATAGGTTCTTTTTACATTTGATGTGTTGATTCATAACTTGCTTGACTTTTCCTTGGTAATATTTCATCACCTTGGAAAACATCATTGTGACATTTGCAGTTGTTATTTGCTTGATTTTTCCTCAGTTCATTGTAATACTTGTGCACTTTTTTTCAAACCTTAGCAAAACGCGTTTCCTATCTAGTAACTCTTGATACAATTTGAACATTGGAAGATGTTTCCTTTACATCCATTACGATGCTAAATTTTAATCAACCATTTTGACTTTCACACTTGTAACTTGTTTTCCAAACCTTTCTTGATTGTCAAAATTGTGTCATTACGATGTCTATTTTCCTTAGATTCCCTTCAGAAAATCACACAAACATCCCCATATTTGTAAAATTTCTAGTTGGCCATGTTACGTTTCCAAAATCAACATGGACCTTCCTTTCATTTGAAGGATTTCAATCATACAATCTAGGTCTAGGCATTTGGTCCCAACAATGCTAACAATGACTAACTATCACATGGTTCCTCACACTTACGACAATAGGGAACCTAGGTTTAGGCATTCACATCAAAATATGCCCATCACGACTAAACCTCAATTAGTTATTCACCCTAGATAACTTGTTCAATTACCCCTTTCCTCGCCTTCATCTCATAGTCGGTGGTATGTTTTTGATGTTTATAATCCTTGTTATTTTTCCGATTCCCCTCGATCTCATGATTATTCGATTTATGCTATTATTCTAATTCCCCTTAGCCTCATGAGCCTCATCCAATTGAATTTATTTTAATGAATAATCGTTACCTCAAAGACATTTTCCTTATTTTAGGATCCGTGTCACCACCCATTCTCCCCATCATTCATCTAATTTGACTCTTGAGTCATGGTCCTCCCTTTCTCCACAGGACCCCCTTTATCAGTCACCTCAACAACATCTTCCTCCTTTAAATATCTCATGCGACTCCAAGTTCCTCCAATCAAACATCTAATTCAACTCTTGAGTCGTGGTCCTCCCTTTCTCTGCAGGACCCCCTTTATCAGTTGCCTCAACAATGTCTTCCTCCTTTGAAGATCCATATGACTTCAAGTTCCTCTACTTAAACATCTTATTCAACTCATGAGTTTTGATCCTCCCTTTCTCCACGGGACCCCCTTTACAGATCCACCGCAATGATGTCTTACTCTTTTGAAGATCCATGCGACTCAAAATTCCTCTAATCAATCATCCAAGTTGACCCCTATGTCACAATCCACTAACTTTCTACATGATTATCTATATATACCTGCATTATGCCATCTTCGAGGAAAACCTATACCAACCTATTCCAAATCCACATCTTCTTCAACTCACGAGACATCCAAATCCAAATCTACTTTGTCTCTTAATTCATCTTCTTCTATCAATCAAAATCCAATCCCTCTTTGGCCCTTGGGTCATTTCGATCATTCCTTATTCTATCTTCATCAATCTTCTAAAGATAAATGTTTGTGTCCACATCGAACCATTCTCTTTTCAAAGCACTATCCAATTCATTTGTGGACACAATAAGGTCAAACCTTCCCATCATCTCCATCATCAAACATCTTCTCAATCTTCAACACTTGTTGAACCCATTTCTTCCAATCAACCTACTATCATCAACCAACGACGACCCATATTGTTTGATTTCTTTTAGAATGAATAAGTAATCAAAGAATTCATGGGGTCAGTAAGAGAACATTTCTCTAGAGGAAAATGAACAAGGATTATCTTTAGACCTCGATGCATTCACATATTGTGGGGAATAGGTTGATTAATTTTGTCATAAAATAGAGGAAGATCATAAGATCTTCAAACTTGATCCTCCTCTTATTCTTCCATCTTCACATTCCTCATTGTATGACGAAATGGACGACTATATCCTTGATCCATCTTCTATCTTATCGTCACCCCATCATTCTTCACATATTACAATCTCACCTTGGGTCACCTCTTGGTATCTCAGTACGTACCCAAAAATGTAGGTACTATACTACCGGAAAGAGGTTACGAAAACCCCAATGATGATTCAAATTTCTTCACAAGGTGTTCGGAATCCAGAAAAGCTTGCCAAGTGTACATTTGCATCCTAGAAAGCCTTGTCTAGCTTTTACGTGTCTTGTTCTAACCTCTACCCCCTTTTCCTTGCATTTTTTCTTTAAGTTATGGAACCGCCGCCCGCTTGGGCGGTAGTCCCGACCGCCACCGGGATAGGGTGACGGACCTATAACCACCTCCCGCACAGGTGGTGGTCTGTGCTTGCGCATTTTCCGTAACGTCCGATGATTTCATCAAACTTAAAATTCAAATTTATATCTGCATTCCTCAACCACTAAAGCTTGCATTTAAGTTTTGGCCGCCTGGTAAATAGTGTTTTCCCTTTGTTTAATATTAGAAGAGTTTAATTTAGATTTACCCTCTAGTAAATCCAAATGCTATAAATACCCAACTTGCTTTCAAACAAATGGTCCCTATCCTTCTATGTTTGATTATTCATTTTGTTTAAAGTTCTTGCATGAGATTCAATAGTTTTATATTTTATATGAATTATCAATCTCTCCTTTCGCTTTAGAGATCATTTGATCTTCTTTCTTTCATCTTACTTCATTGTTGTTTCATACAATTAGTTTAGCATAAGGTAGTTTCACTTTTGGATAGAATCCATCTTAGAGTTGCAAGTTTTGTTTGTCACAAACGATAGATCCTAGAATTCTTGGCATATTTGTGTTGTATTCCCACAATAAATCCCTGCTAGGAACTGCATAGTCAAGGTCTGTTCACTTGCACTATCTCTCTCTTACTTGCATTGTATTCGGCTTATATCCAAAGTCATTTGTCATTGTTTGAGTAACTTTTTCTATCGACACTATCACACTCACTCTTTTATGGATTCACGAGAACACAAAGGAACGAGGAGATCACACTAAGGGGACAAGTCACGACACAACTGGATTTACCACTATTCTGTAAACTCCATGTTTGAGTTATCAAAGTTGTAGTTACAATATACCAAATAGAGTAGCAAATTATTTCATTTCAGTTAAAGCTCGCTTTTGATATTGCCAGGGAAGTTTTGGGGAATGATAGTTTCTGAGAAATTATGATTCATTCCTCACTTCTGAGGTAGGATTGGAATTCTTTCGATTAAACTAGTTAGTTATTTAAATATTTAGGATAAATTCACAAATGCACAGTCAAATAACTATACCCGGCTACCTTGCTTGTTTTAATTCTATTATTAGATTAATTGTCCATTTTCTGAATAAATTAGAATACCTTCTCTTTTAATTTCATTCAAATACGCATCATTGAAAATATAAAAATAAGAGAAATATAAGCATAGTGTAGATATAGCTTTCATGGTTAATTTTCTCATTTCAGTTAAGTTATCTTTTACATGACAATTACGGGACCCAGAGAGCCCAGGGAATATGTATTCAAACCGATAGTATCTCAGCCGAATCTCTTCACAACGTTAACGGATATAGATCAAGGGCTTAGGATTCAGGTCTTTCAAATGACAACAAATCAACAAGCAATTAGTGAACAATTGAGACAACTGAATATTGAAGATGACAAAGCATACACATTTTGGTCAAGTCAACCCAACTATAGACTACCCTGATAGGATATCCACATGACCATACAAGAACCCGAAAGAGAACAAATATTTGGTTGTGATCCATTAGTTCTGCAACCAGATGCAGGAGACCTTCTCATCGACATAGACACAGGGTTACGTATACAAGTTGCCAGAACACCTATAAGGTATTATGAGAAAATCACACAACTCCTGGTACTAAACATAGAAGTTGAAAAGGCTTATGACCATTGGATAGTCGGAAGAAGAGATTAATTCTTCACATGACCATAACAGGTCCACAACAACCATGAACTCATGGTTGTGATCCCTAGGTCCCATAACCCAATGGGCCTGTAAGTCAGTTAAGTATTGACACCAGTTTATGAACACTGGTATTTAGATCCTCACCACTCCCGCTAGATATCATAACGCAATTCTCCATATTAAATATAGAAGCCAATCAATCCAACATTTTCTGGGCTAGACCAGAAAACCACCCATAGTTTATTACAAATCCACTACACCTCTCATTACCATTTTCCATGACCTTGTCTAGAAATATACACGAAGCACCTATAGGCAACTTTCCATATATCCAGCAGCCAATAGATAGGATCTCGGTAGAGCTCGACATTGATTGGAGCCTCCGAGTAGCTATTATATCTGAATGGTCCATTACACCAATTTAGGTTAGGAGAGCTTTCTTTGCCTTAGATTCGCAAATTCCATTATTGCATGTTGAGGATATAAGATTTCCCAACTAGTTTGTCTGTATCCACATATATTCCATTTCCACCGGTTGTCTCGGCATGACCTCGAGAGGTCGGGTACGAAGAAGAGCTACTTGTAGATTCTCATGCTCGCATGTCACTTTTCTATCGTACAAAATTGGTGAACCCGACATGAAACAAACAACGTTCCCCTTTTATTTTCATTTCTTTCATCCATCTTCACTCTTTCCCATTATTCTGCGGGTATTCATATACCCCCGAATATGTCGGGATACGACGCATATGGTAGACCTCTCTCAGGTCTCAAAGCGCATTATGGTCAAACAAATAGACAACCGTCACCCTCACTTTCTGCATGGGCTGACAACTATTCAAGTAATTACTTGTCATCACAAACTCCTCCTCAAAGAACTAGCTCTAGTTCTTCATTTCGAATTGAGGAGTTGGATCAACTCACACAAACGCAACAACCAGAGCCCTTAAGCTCTAACAATATGACATTTACTAGAGAATCCACTTCATCTCCTCGGGTTTTGTTCAAACCACAAATCAAGTAGACAGTCAGATCCACTCCCATTTTTGGATGAGGAGTATTTAGCATGCTATGCTAGAAGCGAACAATGCTTCCAAAACATGTACCCACCTATAGGAAGTTTGCAAACACAACCCGATACCCTACTCCAAGAAAACACCCCCATTCCTCCACCTATGGGAAATACTCTCGGTGAAGCTTAGCAGGGTAATGATCAATTCATAGTAGGGTACCATACCCCTTTACAACCTCAAGGTGTACAACAACGCCATTAAGGAAAAACATTGTGTCTTCACCAATCGAGGTCATCTCAGCCTTAGTTGAGAAGGTTAGAGGATTAGAACTTGCTCAAGCAAATCAAAATTCATATTTCGAGCAAGTAGGAATCCCCAACCCTCCACATCATCCCAGCCAAGTTGACCTCCTTACAGGAACAGGAATGTTAGGCATGCCTCCTCAACATTTGTATAGCTATCCATGTAAACACCAACTAGAACCGTGTTTTCAAATGCTGCTCCAGTTGAAAGTATGATACCTCCGGCTTAGCACCAAACAACCCATACCAGAGCAATGCTCCTCCCTACTTAAACATTTATTCAAAATCACCACAGGGAGACATGTTCTCCTCTCCCGGGATGTTCACTCAACCACAAGGATTTCCTTATGTCCCTGCAAATACATATGATATGCCATATCAATAGACCATGTCACCCCCACCCCCTCAACAGGCACCATCGATGGTTGAAACCTATGCGGTAGGGACTTACTCAGAATATTTAAAAGAGCCTCTAGATTTCACCATACAGAGTGTCATGCTTCCAAGACCTCTTCCCGATTTTCCCAAATACAAAGGGGAGGGAGATCCGAATGCACATATCAAGGCCTATGCCATGGCCATTTGAGAATTACTCCCTTAGGATGGGGTTGTTGCTAAGATATTCCCTAAAACCTTAGAGGGTATCACCCTTTATTGGTATTACAGAATACTTGAAGCCTCGATACACTCGTTCAAACAACTTGTGTTGGATTTTATCAAAGATTTTGACATGAACAAATTGTTAAGAACAGGAATCAGATAATTCTTACATATTAAACAAGAGCACAATGAATCTGCTACTCATCTTATTCAAAGATGGCGTACAGTCCTCTACTCATTAGCAAGTGCTCCAAACATGGATCAAATGGAACTATGTGATTTATTCCTTCATTCCCTCAATAGAGAGATAAAGGAAGAAGTCCAGAAGTTCCCACTAAGGACTTATGATGAAGTACTCAAGACTACCCTCCAGAATAGATCAAGCGGAAATAGATAGTGGTCGTAAGACATATGGAACAAACGAGAAATTAATCACTCCCAATCAAAACACCACGACCTATCCTAATGCCGGGAATACCAATCAAGGACCCAAAATCCTTAACAAAAACCACGGGGTTACAACAGATGGAGTAATATGGCGACCACGTTAAAAGGGCAAACTTCGTAAACGTTTCACCACCCGTTAACAATCAACAAAATAAAAAATTTACTCCAACGATCAACGCGGTGGATTTTAATCGTCCATCACAACAACAACAACAACAACAACAACAATGAAAATCCAAACACAAGGTCAAATCGAAACCAATCTGGATATCGAGTCAAAACCAAAGGCAACAACCTCAAAATTTTAACTCTAACAACCAAGAACCTAATCAGAATTTTGGACCACAACAGGTTTCAAACCAACAACCTCGAAACTATAATCCAAACTTATATTGTGGTTTCCACAAGATTCAAGGCCATGATACTAGGACTTTCCGTGACTACAATAAATTCATGCAACGTTTTCCAGAAAACCAAAAATAACTCTTTATAGACATGTTTTTATCAAAAAATTTAGTACCCATGCCAAACACGTACATAGGGGTAGTTTCCCCTCAAAATGCACCCCTCAATATCTTTAACGATTCACTCTCAAATCACTCTAACAATAACATGTTAGATCCAAATGGGACGAACAAGGGTGTTATGACAGGAAATAACGATCATGAAGCCTCAACTTCATTAAATCCGTTGGTCGCACCCTAATTAGGAACTCGACCACAAACCAAGATAGTTGGCCTGGTAGAATTAGATACCAAGCTACCCATAGAAACCATAACAAGAACACAAGATTATTCTTCTCAACCAGTTCCAAGATATCCATTAGAACCCGACAACATTCAACAAATGTTGGTAAAACCCATAGGCGCTTATGATTTAATTAATGACTTAACGAAGACCTTCTCGCATATTTGCTTCTTGGATTTGTTGAAGAACTCTCCCACCCATAGGGTTGCTCTCTTAGAAGAATTAGGCCTTGATCACTTAATTAACATCACCCTCCTCCGGAAACGCAAGTAAACCATGTAGACTTTGATGTCTACCCTCTAGGAAGCAGCTAGATAGGGATCTTGAGTTTATATTTGATAAAAGCAAAATGCCAACAGACACCGAAATTACACGTAGAGGCCGAGCCTTGCATTTACAGGTATGGGCTTATAATAATTATGTTAAGTGTGCAATGATTGATAAAGGGGCAGCAGTTAATATAGTCCCCTTTGCTTTTCTTCAAAATCTAGGATATGGAGAAACCAATTGTTCCACAACACAAAATACGCTAAGAGTTTATGATAGCCTCAAGGCCACTTCAATTGGAACCATAGTTTTACCAGTCACTTTAGGACCCAAGATGGTCCTCACCGAATTTTATATTATAGATCAGGAAACCAACTATAATATGATCCTCGATCGACCATGGATACACCGCATGAAGGCAATCCCTTCCACGTTATTCCAGGAAATAAGATTTTTGCACCTAGGGAAAATATTTGTGGCACAAGGTGACCCAAAACCATTTGATATACATCTAGCAGACTTGAAGAAGAGACCAGTGTACACTCTAACTTTGAACTCCCAACAAATCAACTTAGCAAACCAATCAATTCAAAACCAGAAGAGAAGTTGATACCTACAACAGAATTAGAAATTACAAATCTAGTCGAAGGCATTCCAGACTCGAAAGTAAGACTAACGTCATAGAAACGGTATCATTAGGGACTACCGCAAAAATTGTAGAATTACTAGAGAAAGATCTACCCATTCTCCTACCATTTGATTCTATGGGTATGGGATACACCCTAGGAATTGGTTCCCTTCCATCAGACGAAGTTTGTATGGTAGAAGTAACCGAGGTAGAAGAAACAAACATGAGGAATGTCCCAACATCCATTTTTCCAAGAAAATATTAGACTCTCCACTTCGATGGAGCTAGATGTCGTTTTGGAGCTGGGGCAGGTGTGATCTTTACTTCTCCCGAGGGAAAGATCCTACCTTTTTCCTTTAAGTTAAATTTTGAGTGTACAAACAACGGGGCTGAGTATGAAGCCCTCCTCCTTGGCCTCATCATAGCCAAAAGGATGGGCGTTGATAACATTAGAGTGCTAGGAGACTCATAACTAGTTGCAAACCAAGTCTCTAAGGTATATGAGACTAGAGTTGAGCATTTACAACTCTATAAAATGGTGGTATTGGATCTAACCAAAGGATTCAACTTCATATCAATCGAAGCAATCCCACGAGAGCAGAACCTTCTTGCAGATTCAATAGCAACCTCAACTTCCCGTTTCACTCCAAACAGTGAGTTGGAAAACACAAGTTTCACGGTATCACTTCGTATTGAACCATTGGTGCGTAAAATACCAATAAACCCACTCCTAATACATATAGAAGCTGAGAATGAGTTTTCTATCCTGGATCACCTTGAAAGTGATAAAATCACTCTCGAATATCTAAACTACCTATGTGGAGCTACATCTCACTCATCACATAGTAGATCTTTCCCTAATCCCACATTCCTCTTCCTATTTTGGAAATCCCATGATAGAGTCTCCTCTGCAAAATTATCTCGTATCTACGAGGTAGAGAACGGAGAAAGTTTGGAACTACCTCTAGCCCCGCCTGAATTTGAAGAAGGTAATGCTTCCTTAATCGAAGAAACAATTGACATAAACATTGGAACGAAGGAAGAACCAAATATTTTGAAGTTAGGATCCTCGTTAACTCCAGAGGAGATAGAAATACATACTTAGATCCTCAAAGAACATCAAAAGGCTTTCGCATTTAATTAGAAAGAAATGACGGGAATTGCACCACATATCACAGTACATAATCTTGTCACCAAACCAGATGCAAAGCCAATTAAACAAAAGTCGAGACCAATGAAACCAATAGTGGCTCTCATGGTGAAAGAAGAAGTAATGAAACTTCTCTAAGAGGGATTCATCAACCTAGTTGACTATTCACAATGGGTATCTAATATCATCCTCGTTCTCAAAAAGAATGGGAAGATACACATTTGTATAGACTTTTGGGATATTAACAAAGCCTTTCCCAAAGACAAATTCCCATTGCCATCCATTGACGTCATTGTTGGCCAAATGCTAGATTTGAGATAATGTCCCTCATGGATGGGTTCTCAGGGTATAATTAGATTAAAATATCTGAGGAAGATCAAGCCAAAACCATGTTTATAACTCCTTGGGGAACTTATTGTTACGTTGTCATGTTGTTCGGTCTTAAGAACGTCGTAGCGCTACATACCAGTGAGCAATGACATACATATTTCATGACCTTATTCATAAGATTGTGGAATACTACATAGATGACTTGTTGGCCAAGGCCAAGAAGCGTTGTGATCACCTAGAAGTACTTTGTATCATTCTCTCATGAGTGATTGAATATGGCGTCATATTGAATCCAAAGAAATGCATATTTGGCGTAACAGGAGGAAATATTTTGGGTTACATTATATCCTCACGAGGGATTGATGTCGATCCAGCCAAAATTCGGGTTGTTCTTGAAATGATTCCATGATCGATGAGTCAGTATCGATCATTTCTTGGCAAAGTATTTGTAATTCAAAGGTTCATTTCAGATTTAAGTTTTGTTGTTCATCCAATCAACAATTTATTAAAGAAATATTATAGCATTGATTGGACAAAAGAATGTAACGAGGCCTTTGAAGTAGTTAAACGCTTCTTATTGTCTCCTCCCACATTAATGCCTCCTAGACCAGATCATCCTTTGATCCTGTATTCACGGGCTATTGATGTCTCCCTAGCCTGCATGTTGGCTCAAGAAGACAATGATAAATGAGAACGTGCAGTCTATTTCATTAGCCAGACATTTCTTGATTATGAAACACGTTATACACAAGCAGAAAGAGAATGCCTTGCCATAGTCTTTGCAATGAAACGTTTAAGACATTACATGTTAAACCAAGAAACAAGGGTCATTGTAAAGACAGATCACTTACGAACATTCCTCACGCAAGGGTCTTTATCTAAAAAGGTTGGATGATTTTTAACCTTAATAGGTGAATTTGAATTAACATTTGTAAACCGAGAAATCCGTTAAGGGACAAATCATCGCAGGTTGGTTAGTGACAATCCATTAGATGGAGGTGATTTGGTAAATCTATATTTTCCGATGAGTGGATATACTTTGTCGAAACCGGACCCACCATCTCTACATTCCTTGGTACACCGACATCGTCAATTTTATCATGGACCATACGTATGCAAAAGATGCCACATCGCAACAAATAAGGTGGTAACACATTATTGCTGCTAAATATGTCATCCTAGAACAAGTGCTCTATTGTTAAGCCTTCGATGGAATGCTTTTAAGATGCGTTGATCTTGAAGAATCCAAAAAGATTCTTTACAAATCCCATAGTGGGATATGTGGAGGCCACTTTGGTGGTCGCCACTGCTCACAAAATACATCAGATGGGCTATTTTTAGCCCACTCTAGAAAATGACGTAGTAGAGTTTGTGCGTAAATGCCATAAATGCTAAGAATTCACCCACGAGATTCACATGCCAGCACAGGCTCTGCAACCAATCGCAACCCCATGGCCCTTTTCCACATGGGGCCTAGATTTGATAGGGAAATTCTCCCCCTCGTCAACAGATGGCCATAATTTTATAATCACGGCCACAGAATATTTTACCAAGTGGGTAGAGGCCATGCCTCTCACCACATGTCGTAGTTCCTGTAATCGCTAAGTTCATTTTAAATTAGATCATTTGTAGGTACGATGTCAAGTAAGTCATTATCTCAAATAATGGCACATCCTTTAAGAACGATGAGGTCCATGAATTATGTAGTAAATTCAAGATAAACCATCAGATGGCCTCTCTTTATTACCCTCAAGCCAACGGACAAGCCGAAGCCACAAACAAAACATTAAAAGTTATTCTCCTCAAAAAAGTTAAGGAGAATAAACAGGATTGGCATTTAAAATTATACCCGGCCTTGTGGGCCCATCGAACCTCAATAAGAACACCAAAGTGGGGAAACCCCTTTCTCATTAGTATTTGGGGCAGAAGCGGTTCTCCCACTTGAGGTTGAAATATCCAGCCTCCGCATCTCATTACAAGGGATTTTGGGAGAAGAAGCCTATAGAGAGGCACACCTCTCTCAACTAGAAAGCCTTGATGAGGCCAAGCTGAACGCCAAACAACGACACAGAGCCTATGCTAACTAGATGTGCTAGAAATATAGCAAAAAAGTCTACAAACGAGAAATACATGAGGGAGATCTAGTTCTAAGACTAGACATCCAGATTGATAAGAAAACCAACGAAGGAAGGAAATTCCGGCCCAAGTGGTTGGGCACATACCGAGTCATGAAAGACTACGAAAATGGTGTGTACCTCTTGTGCACACTAGAAGGTGAGGAGTTCAATGAAATTGTCAATTCCTTGCACCTTAAATGGTTTTACACATAGGTCATCAACATCACCATTTGTATATTATATCTATCTACATTGCATTTAGTCACTTAGTTGTTTCATTTTGTTCACTCATTTCATAACTATTGTGGTCAAGGAACTTATTCTTAAGCAATTCATTACAAGCTTCTGAAAATATTGGCAAAATCATTCAAAATCATATCTCTTCAGTTTTCATAATATCATCAAATGGTTCCAAAATCATTTCATCAATTCGATGACAAAGTCTTGACAAAAACCATACCAAGGCCTGCATACTTGGTCATACTCATTCTTTTCTACTTGGTTAAGTTTTTCTTACCTACGGTCTATTCTAGAAGCTTCTTGGTGTCACATCTATCCTTCTTACATCTCTTTGAAACAAGGATACTCCAAAGTCACAAATCAAAAATGTCAAGTTAAAACAAAAATACTAAACCAAATAGAATATTTTATTTTTACACACTTCTTTGCCCCACCAACCTTTGGTGATGAGCCCGCATCTCTTACTGGTGATGCAAGGTTGAGAAAGGAAAGAAGTTCCCTTACTCACCTATGTCCTGCCTTCGGTGATGAGCCCATGCTTCCTACCAGTAGCATGAGACAGGGTGTAGGGGGTCCATTCACGCAAATTAGTGAATATTAATATTTTTAAAGCAAAGTGTTAAGTGAAGTTAAATATCCAAATTCCAAAGAGATCAAATCCTTAAAACCAGATTTTGTCAACCAAGTTGCCATCCATGGATCTAAGTCTAGATAAACTGGAAAATAAGATACATTCTGAACTATGTAGTAGTTTCGAGTAAGAGTAAGTACGCAAGTCTGAATTTGATTTATGTCAAAACCTTGTCTTTCTCTCATCATTTCCATTCATTCAAACTCATATAATTTGCGCCCTTCCCAACTCTTGGTGTTGATCCCTCGCATCTTAATAGTTGCATAGAGATAGGAGTGGGGCGAGTTTGTCTCGTTATCACTAGATATTCATCACATTTTTCCAAAATAAGAAGAAGCAACGAACATTGCCCAAAGAAGGAAAAATCTCAAGACAACATTATGTTTTCATCATCACATATCAGCATTACAAAAACAAATAAAAAGAGAAACATTATGTTCAACATTTGTTATCACTTGTCATCCATTGCATACATTCTGAAAAGCATATAAAAACAAAGATTCTAAAACATCTGGTGTACACATGGGAAACGAATCACAAAATTCTAGATACAATAAGATCTAGATCCAAAAGATATATATATATAAATCATGTTTTATATAGAATTCCATCATGCACTAGGCATGGTCAAAATGCTCAATGAGCCCGAAAAATACAAAAACACTCGTATAAACATCTGCCAAAAATCACTACAAAAATACATCATGATCTCCCAATCCCTGTGGGATCCCTCAGATGGTGCACGACCGCATCTAGGACTCCTATTGTGATGACGCTCTGAATGAACTGAGGGATCACGATCATGGCCAGTAGCTATGGTCTCACTGTGAGAACGGTGTTAGGAAAATGGAGTAGTAGTCACATATTTGAGCAAATATATATTTTTGTGATTATTATTAATGTGTAATGTGTAAACCGTAAATAGTTGTATTGTTATAGATTTGTTATTATAAACAAATCATAACAATATTCTAGTTATGTGAACTCACGTAGAATAGGAATGTAGAGTTATTTGTAGGAGTGTTGTTGAGAAACCTCCATATTTATAGGAAAGCATATTCCTATATATATGTTATCTTGAATGTATGAAGAAACTCAAGAGGCTAATATTATTTCTGGTGTGTTGTTTTTTGTTTGTAATTCATATAGACTGAACCAGATATTACATCTGGTATCAGAGCAGCAAGTCGATCTTGTGAGAGAAACTCGGTGGAGCATCGGCCAGCACTACAACCTACCCTCTCAGATCGTTTGGACTTGCAGTGAGTCGTTCGGTCAAAAGACTATGAGAATTCAATGAAATGTTTTGATCTTTGCGCAGGACAACGTCTCCTCATTTATTATCATCATCTGCTTTTTTTTCTCGCATGCACATGTTCATTGTATCAAACCGAGCGATAATGGTTTGCATTAATCGAATCAAACTTTTACAACTTGGAATTATCTTATATTGTCCACGCACAATGTATTTGGAGTTGTGATGGATCATATGTTCATGTGGTGTTAATTGTCAAATAAAATCATTGGGAGGCATTGTCTGATCTACATTGTTTATACTGGCAAATGTGAATCACGTGGAAACTGAAAAGAAATCTATTTGTTTAAGGGGAGAAGTTTCTTTATCACTAAAAATAATAAGAGTGGCTTCATAGACGTGTTGAAAAGATGTGCAGTGAAGTCCAGTCAAAGGTGATGCATCTCTACGTGTAAGTCTGCATATTATTCAATTGATCTACCAAATAAATAGAAGTTCTTTTTATATAGTGTTGGTTTAGTTCTTTTTCCACTTTCCGTTGCATAGTGTTTGAAGATATCAAATCCAATCTTTAATTGGATTTAATTCATGAAAATATTATAATGGAGAAAATGGGTCATATTGAAAAATTTGATGGAAAATATTTTCACACTTGGCAAGTACGAACTCAGTTGATATTGATTAACAAAGATCTGTGGGACATTGCGGATGGAACATTCAAGAAACCAACCGATGCTGGTGAAGCGGCCAAATGGGAGAGTAGAGATCGTAAAGCAATAGCAATCATTGGACTTGGGTTGTCTGATGCATATTTGCATCATATAGACCTTTCAAAAATTTCAAATTTCATTTGGACAACATTGAACAAGTTGTTTGGATCCCAAACCGGAAGCGCAGCAGTGACCTTGAAGCAGAAGTTGTTCGGACTCAAGATGGATGAAGGAGAAAGCATGGTACAACATATAAGTAAGTTTCGGTCTATTCTGAATCAATTGTCAGGGATAAAAATTAAAGTAGAGGATGATGATGCAAAAGTTGTTTTGTTGAATAGTATGCCATCTCGCTATGCAAACATTGTTTTTACTTTGAGCAAGATCAATCCCAGCCTAGAAGATCTAATTTCTTCACTGATAGATGAAGAAAATAAGACTGTTACACCAGAAGAAAATGCATTGTATGGTGACGATAAAAAAATGATCCAAATTATTTTCTAAGCAGAGATCAACATTCACAGACTCCAAGAAAAGATTCCTTTGTCATTACTGTAAAAATCAAGGACATGGTATTATGTATTGCAGGCAAAGAGCACAAGATTTGCTTGAGGGAAAATTAAAAGAAAATGCTTTTATTTCTGAAAATAGAAAAGAAGAAAGTGATTGGGAAGCAGGATCCAACCATTCACATGATAGAGAAGTTGATGCTCAAGATAGTGAAGAAGACTTTCTCTTCTAAAAAGAATGCATCTGTTGGAGGAAGGAGGCACAGGAGGCTAGAGGATAATTGGTGTCCTCTCGTCAGTTGCCAACGATGGGGCCGTATGAAGTTGTGGTGACACTGTGTGTGTGTGATTTTACTTTCATTTCTGGATTGCAGTATGATTTCAGAGTTCCTATTTTGTGTTGAATAAGTGAAATGTTCACATTGAGGGGGAACATGGTCTCAATGTTCCATTTTCATTTCCACCTCTTTTTCATGTGTTTAATTTTTGAGTATGATTTTTAGATCAACCCCTGATGTGAGATAGTGCAGGAGATTCAGAACAGAGTAATGAAGCAGGAGATGTTCTTGATAAAAGTAGATGGTTGATGTCATGTTCCCACTACTTTTCTGATTAGTTGGTTGATGTTCCCAGATATGGTTGATGGTGATGTTATGTTCCAAGTTCCCTTTGCATGTTTGATGTGTTCCCAAGTGGTTGATGTAGTTTCCCACCTTGGTTGATGTTCCCATGGATGGTTGATAGTGTTCCCATATCCTGGTTGATGTGTTCCCACAATTAGAGTGCACAGAGGAAGGTCAAGACATGTGTACGTTTCTCAGTCAGAAGATTTATGTTTCTCCCCATGTTCACACTAAGGGGGGGATGTTAGGAAAATGGAGTAGTACTCACATATTTGAGCAAATATATATTTTTGTGATTATTATTAATGTGTAATGTGTAAACCATAAATAGTTGTATTGTTATAGATTTGTTATTATAAACAAATCATAACAATATTCTAGTTATGTGAACTCACGTAGAATAGGAATGTAGAGTTATTTGTAGGAGTGTTGTTGAGCAACCTCCATATTTATAGGAAAGCGTATTCCTATATATATGTTATCTTGAATGTATGAAGAAACTCAAGAGGCTAATATTATTTCGGTGTGTTGTTTTTTGTTTGTAATTCATATAGATCGAACCGAGATATTACAAACGGCTCCTCCTCATTAAGCACTTGACATTCCTATATCCAGCCAACTCAGTACAAAGGGAGGTCATGATCTTTGCCACCTTCCAGATAGGGGAAAAGACATCAATATGTCGGTCAGCTGCTGAAGGCTCTCCAACGTCCTCAGTAAGCTCGGCCCGAGTACCCTCCGAATGGAGCAACAAGGTGTTCGCACACACCTAACAAATCAAGTCTCGCCATCCTCGTGGCGGTCATTATGCAAAAAAAAATAAAAAGAGAAATAAATAAGTTAGAAAATTACCAAAACAAACAAAACAACAAAAGGGGAATATCAACTAAACAATTCTAACTAAAACAAAATCAAGAAAAGAGTAGTAACTCACTTGGATCTCCAGGCATCTAGGTGGGATCTCTAGGATCTACACCTGCCACTGACGCTGTTGCCGATGATTGTGGAACCTCCCCAAATCTGGAAAGAAGTGACGTCCTACCACGGACTCATCATCTCCCCCAATGTCCCGAGAAGGAAACTCCTCTGAGATCAGGGTCACCTTCTCTGCGCTCTCCTCCACCCTCTCGGCCCTCAAGATACTCTGAGTGTCATGCCACCACCTCCAGTCTCATCCCCATCGTCTCCTCCTCTGTCTCCTCTCCTGTGAACTCCTCAAAGTCTGAGTCCACATCAATAGGCTCATCTCCCTCTCCACTATGAGAAGGACGGCTCCGATCTGAAGTAAAGGTGCTCGAGGAGCACTGGCTACCCCTCGGGCACGAACCACCTACCTAGCTACGATGGGAACTCCAGGAGTGATCGTAGTCCAACCTCGGCCTCTAAGACCTCCCCTAGCCTCACAAATAGACCTGTATATTGGCCCCGCTGGAGGAAACATATCAATATAGGGGAGGCCAAACTACTGAGGTACTCTGTCAAAGGGGTGGATCTCCAACTTCCCCATCCTGTCTATCAGCTGACTGGTAGTATAGCAGTGCAATCAGTGTGTGTGTCTCCTCTCCCCATAACCCTATCATGGCCTGATAAGGAGTGGCCTCCATGTCTGCAATAGTCAAAGAAGCCACTGGCTAGTGTGGTGTCCTAAGTACAATCATCCTTGTCCACCTCACGATCCTGACAACCCCGGGATCCTCTGCCTGTACACCTCTCCCATAGGGAATGATGCGCTCATACACCCAACTCATAACTAGAGTAGGGTGACTCAATGATTGTCCTTGTAATCTGACCACCCTATATAAGTCATGATAGGTGGTCCTAAGAATGTCTGCTCCCTAAGCGTAAACACGACCATGTGCCTCAATTTGTGTGATAATAGGAGCCCAGCAGTATAAGAGAGTATCTCCTCCCTTGTCCTCGATCAACCGCGAGGCCAAGCTACCCATAATAGCCTGATGAAGCACAGGGATTTGAGAATCGACAATGGAACAGACCTTCACCCCCTTCTTCGAGCCCATGGAGACAACAACATCTCCCATGTAGGTGGCCCACTGAACCATCTGAGATCTGGATACTGTTGTCTTAAGAGACAGCCGCCTCCCAAGAATCGGGACCCCCAATATGCGATAAACATCCTCTAGGGTGATGGTCCACTCATCCCTGACTCTAGAAATTGGAAAGTGTTCCGATCTATATCCCAGTATGAAAATAAGTCACACAATATGTGACTAGCAAGTGCAACATGAGGGACTGTGTAATCCTCCAAATGTCAGCCCTCTGTAGAGTATCTCGCTCTGCCTGAGTAAGTGCCTCTAGCACTACTGGGAGCCAATCACACTCCCTCTCTCTGCTCCATCTGATATACTCCTCCTTCTGCATCCACCCAAAATAGAGAAAAAGAGTAAGTTAGTAACATAATCTAACTAGAAAAATCATCAAGAACATATAAAAATGTCAAAAATGTAAAAACAATTGAAATTTACATCTTTTTTCATTCTGTTTGAAATTTCCGCCCTATGCAGAGCGACAGTTTCATAACCGCCGCCTTCTGAGGTGGAGGTCATGTAATCGCTGCCTTATGAAGCGGCGATAGCCTGTAACCGCCGCCTTCATAGGGAGGCGGTCTGTCCCGAATCGTCAAACAACTCTAAAGCCCTAAAAACACTTTTAAAAAAAAAATGCACCATTTTAACTAAAATAAAGACCTACCCTATGGGTGCCCCCTAGAGACTCATTTAAAACTAACATTTTCAAAAATGATCCCCCCACGACCAATATTTTAACATTTCTATATTTTGGGTTTAAAAATGATAAATTGAGGAGAACTAGCCTGAGACTTCACGGAGCGATGTCCTGCTCTCGGAGGCATGATCACGATCTTGCAATGAACGTTTTGACTATACTCTCTTTGAGAACGGTCACCGTGGGTCCCAGAGCTCAAAAACCACCAAATCAACACGCACAAATGGATAGTAAAATGAGTTCATTTTATATATATATAGTATTCTAATTTTGTTTTGAGTGTTCTTAAACAGAGTTGGAGTGCCGACAGAGGTAATTTCTCATCTCCACGCAAATGGTAAGTCCTCATTTCATGTTAATTTAGTATTTATTTTTGGTTTATTTTATCTATATGCACTTGAGTCCTCTTTTCATCTTGCAGATAGCGGGAATTTTGATGGCGACATTTTGACACACTTGCGTGTCGGTATAGCTTCTAACTCCCCTTTTGGGACTGTCATACTCAAACCCACTATTGTATGCCTCTTCATGGCTAAAACACTTCTCTCGAGGGGGTAATATGTACGTACAAAAAAATGCAGGAATCATCTTTGCGCCAAAAGAGGTTACGAAATCCCAATGATGATTCGGATATCTTCGCAAGGTGTTCGGAATCCGTAAAAGCAGCAACTATACATTTTCATCCTAGAAATTCTTGTCTAGCTTTTGTGTGTCTTGTTCTAACCTCTGCCCCCTTTTCCTTGCATTTTGTCTTTAAGTTACAGAACCGCCACCCTGCCTCGGCGGTGGTCTCGTGACCACCGCCCGGGACAGGCGGAGGTCTTGTAACCATCTCCCTACGGGGCGGTGGTCTGTGCGCATTTTCCAAAATGTCCAACATTTTTTCAAACGTAAAATTAAAATTTCTATCCACATTCCTCAACCACTAAAGCTTGCATTTAAGTTTTGGCCACCTGGTAAATAGTGTTTTCCCTTTGTTTAATATTAGAAGAGTTCAATTTAGATTTACCCTCTAGTAAATCCAAATGCTATAAATACCCTGACTTGCTTTCAAACAAATGGCCCCTCTCCTTCTGTGTTTGATTATTCAGTTTGTTTGAAGTTCTTTCATGAGTTTCAATAGTTTTATATTTTGCATGAATTATCAGTCTCTCCTTTCTGCTTTAGAGATCATTTGATCTTCTTGCTTTCATCTTACTTCATTGTTGTCTCATACAATCAGTTTAGCATAAGGTAGTTTCACTTTTGGATTAGAATCCATCTTAGAGTTGCAGGTTTTGTTTGTCACAAGAGATAGATCCCAGAATTCTCGACGTATTTGTGTTGTATCCCCACAATAAATCCTGCTAGGAATTACATAGTCAAGCTCTATTCACTTGCACTATCCCTCTCTTACTTGCATTGTATTCAACTTATATCCAAAGCTACCATTGTTTGAGTATCTTCTTGCATTGACACTATCACACTCACACTTTTTGGATTCATGAGAACACGAAGGAATGAGGAGATCACACTAAGGGGACAAGTCACGACACAACTGGATTTACCATTGTTCTGTAAACTCCAGGTTTGAGATATCAAAGTTCGAGTTACAATATATCAAATAGAGTAGTAAATTATTTCATTTCAGTTAAAGCTCACTTTCGATATTGTCAGGGAAGTTGTGGGGAATGATAGTTTCTGAGAAACTATGATTCATTCCTCACTTCTGAGGTAGGATTGGAATTCTTTCAATTAAAATAGTTAGTTATTTAAATATTTAGGATAAATTCACAAATGCACAAGCAAATAACTATACCCGGCTACCTTGCTTGTTTTAATTCTATTATTATATTATTTGTCCATTTTCTGAATATATTAGAATAGCTTCTCTTTTAATTTCATTCAAACACGCATCATTGAAAATATAAAAATAAGAGAAATATAAGCATAGTGTAGATATAGCTTTCATAGTTAATTTTCTCATTTCAGTTAAGTTATCTTTTTCATGACAATTACGGGACCCAGAGAGCCCAGGGAATACGTATTCGAACCCAGTAGTATCTCAGCCAAATATCTTCACAACGTTAACAGATATAGATCAAGGGCTTATGATTGAGGTCTTTCAAATGACAATAAATCAACAAGCAATTAGTGAACAATTGAGACAATTGAATATTGAAGATGACAAAGCATACACATTTTGGTCAAGTCAACCAAACTATAGACTACCCTAATAGGATATCCACATGACCATACAAGAACTCGAAAGAGAACGAATATTTGGTTGTGATCCATTACTTCCGCAACCAGACGCAGGAGACCTTCTCATCGACATAGACACAGGGTTACGTATACAATTTGCCAGAACACCTGTAAGGTATTATGACAAAATCACACAACTCTTGGTACTAAACTTAGAAGTTGAAAAGGTTTATGACCATTAGATAGTCGGAAAAAGAGATTGATTCTTCACATGACCATAACAGGTCCACAACAACCACGAACTCATGGTTGTGATCCCCAAGTCCCACAACCCAACGGGCTTGCAAGTCAACTAAGTATTGACACCGGTTTACGAACGCTGGTATTTAGATCCTCACCACTCCCGCCAGATATCATAACACAGTTCTCCGTATTAAATATAGAAGCCAATCAATCCAACATTTTTTGGGCTAGACCAGAAAACCACCCATAGTTTATTACAAATCCACTGCACCTCTCATTACCATTTTCCATGACCTTGTCTGGAAATACACACGAAGAACCTACAGGTAACTTTCCACGTATCCAAAGAGTGGCAATAGATAGGATCTCGGAAGAGCTCGACATTGATTGGAGCCTTCGAGAAGCTATTATATCTGAACGGTCCATTATACCAATTCAGGTTAGGAGAGATTTCTTTGCCTTAGATTCACAGATTCCATTATTTCATGTTGAGGATATAAGATTTCCCAACTAGTTTGTTTGTATCCACATATATTCCATTTCCACCCATTTGTCTCGGCACGACTCCGAGGAGGTCAGGTATGAAGAATAGCTACTTGTAGATTCTCATGCTCGCATGTCACTTTTCTATCGTATAGTATCCCATCATTTTCTTATATATGTGGGTCAGCTCCGGTAGCCCATATTTGTCTTCCTTGGGTCACATCCTAGTAGCCCATTATCTTTTATATGTGGCTCACCTCTTGGTAGCCCATTATCTTCTATACTTGGGCCACGTCCTAGTAGCCCTTTATCTTCTATTTTTGGGTCACCTCCTAGTAGCCCATTATCTTCTATCCTTGGGCCACGTCCTAGTAGCCCTTCATCTTATATCTATGGCTCACCTCCTGGTAGCCCATTCTCTTCCATCCTTGGGCCACATCCTAGTAGCCCTTCATCTTCTATCTGTGGCTCACCTCCTGGTAGCCCATTTCTTTCAATCCTTGGACCATATCCTCTTTGTCCATCATATCATCCTTTTATCAACAACTATGGCAATCCCACCATCATCCCTAACGTTCCTATCATCAATCCTAAACATCCACTTTCTTCTCCCACTTCTCGAGATTAGAAAAATCATGCATTAATTGGTATGAAACATAAATAGTTTCTTCATCAAGCTAAAATCCAAAATCCAAGGATCTCTAAAGCTCAAAAAAATCCAACACTCAAAAATCCAATTCTCAAACGTGATACAAGAATGCTCACCAATGTCCATGTCAGGTATGATACAAAGTGCAAAAATCTATAGATAGGGAACTCAAGCCCCACATACAAAATCCATGTTGAAAGATAATTTGCAATCACTTATCGAATATGATCTCACCACGGTCATTGAGATCGGAGATAATATCACTCTTGACAAGAAAAATATCCTATTCTCCCTTATCAAATAAATTGCAAACATCATTGTTGGATCCTATCACAAAAGTGAAATTGTTGGTCCCAATTTCCCAAAATCTAAAAAAATCAAAAAATTAAAAAAAATTCAAAAATACAAAAAAATGAGAAAACATTAAAACATTACAAAAATCAAAGGTACAAAGATCAAACATTGCAATCAAGTATTGCATACACATGGATGTTCTTCTTCCCTTTCTTTCCATTCCTCTACAATTCATCCACCATGTTCATCCCTTTGATGATATTTTGGTTAGTCTATTCACACTCATTTTGTGAAATTTATCTCTATAGTATTTGTTTGACCTTGGTATTTCATCACCTTGGTAAATTAAAGAACAATTGACCTCTTAGATATCCTATCACTATCATACTTATAATAAACTTGTTGTGAAGAAATTTTGGATGTATTTGTTGACACTAGTCAATGTCGTCATCGCAATCACTTCCACATCCTTCCATCAAGCCATCGGTAGTCATTAACCCCTCATCAAAACAATTAAGAGAGCTGAAATAAGTTTTTAGAAAGCAAAAAAATCAAAAGCAAATCAATATATAACTCTCTTTTGGGGTATTTCCAGTATCTCTATTGGGGCATTAAAGACGGACGATTAGAATCTAGCTAGTAGCATAAAGAATGTACGGCTCTCCTTCCACCCTCCGTTCATGAATCACCTAGCGAAATAAATCATTCCTACACATTGGCTAGTTTGTCTTCACTTATTGCCTATCAAATCTTCATTGTAAGAGGTAATTAATTTCCACGTGCACACACTGGATCTCGATGAGAAAACATGATTAGTATGTTACCAAGTGTTGTTTAGAGCTTGATCATACTCTTTCTTTAGTATTTATCTTTTATCACGATTTGTGCCTTGGGATATCACCTTTTCATTTCCAATCTTCTAGTTACATTTTACATATCCTTCCATAGCATTCATTGTTCTTCTACTTTGTTCAAAACATCCATGTGCATAAGATTTCCTTTTTACCATATTTGAGGAAAAATTTGTCCCTTCTTTCAATAAATAATTTGGTCCTTCTTTTTATCATCTATTTCTTGGGAAGCTTGCACCGGGGCGTGCTTTCTCCTTCTTAGCACTTCATTGGCTTGATTTCATCATCACATTGAACCTATAAGTCTTGGCCTTGATCCAGTTCGTTTCTTTGTCTTATATGTATGCACGTAATTTTCCCTTGTACATTCTCACCTCTCGCTGGGGGCATCTTTTTTTTCATGTACATAGCTTTAGAAAACATTCAGAAAAGAAAACCTAAAAATCACAAATTCCTAGAAAATCCAAAAACATTGGTAAAACCTTCAAAATCCAAAACATTGGTAAAACTTCAAATCCAAAAACATTGGTAAAACAATCAAAAGTCCCAAAAAAAATTGTAAAGCATCAAAACATCTTAATCATTCACAAGACACGACGTCCTTACACATTGAAATTTATCCTACAAAACATCTTACTCTAGTCTTGTTCTCATGCATGACCTATGAGATCATTTTGATCTTCCCACATTAACAAAGTTGGTTTGCTTTCTATTTCTGTATTCCCTTGCATATATCGTTTCTTGGGGCAATTTCATAGTGCATGATATCTTATTCATGGGACTTTTATGTCCTTCATTTATTCACCTTGCATGTATCCTTGCTTGGGGTGTCATTTTTAACCCTTTTCGTATAACTCGAACATGTGGGAATCTGAAGCTAGATAACAAAAACATTGGTGCAACTGTCTTGAACATTGTTTGTTTGAGTATGTTTGTGTTTTGGTCTTCTTGTTTACTTTCTCTTTCTTTTGCATTATGTTTTGTATATTGCTTTGATTTGGTCCTTTTGCAATGCATAAATATTTGTATTATGGTTTTCATGTCATTCTACACTTTTGTTGCATGCTCATATCAAATAAAAAGTTTCTCCTGGACAATGGTTTGTTGATCATGTAGCAATATGATGATAAAAATTTGCTCCTAAGCCAGCTAATATGATTGTTATCTCCATGTGTCGATCTTTTCATACTCCATGTATGTTCATTTCTTTCTATCTATCTTTCTACCAATCATTTTCCAAATTTTCTTCCACAACACCTAGGGCAATAGGGATTATATTTATCCCCCTTCCCCCTTGTTTCTTCTATCCATTGAGACACAAGCTTTTCTTTCCCAATCATTCCAATTGAACACACGGCCTCTAGGCTCATTTCAAATCTTCTTTTTCCTTCTTCTTTTCAATCATCAATCAATCTCTTCTATCACCCCATCAAAACTCAAGGGGTATCCTTCATTCTACTAATTTTTCATCTACTCCTTCAAAATTTAATTGTTTATTATCTTGTAAGTGGCGTCGCATTTGCGTTACCACACCAAAGAGGGGCAAATGTAGACACCTAAAATCCATTTGTAAAATTGCAATGTTTATCCTCTTTCCCATCATTTTTTTATAATTAGTGATTTCCTGTTAATTAGCTAACATTCCCCTCCATTTTAGTCAATTAACGACACTTCATTAATTAACTAGATTTTCCCCATTCTCGAATGCTAATTAACGACACTTTGTTAGTTATAATCCTCTTCTAATAAATTCATTAACTATTATTAGTTAATCAAGTCTTTTTAATCTCATATTTATTCCCCTTTTAAATCCTCTAAATCATACCTATTTCCTTCTAAATCACCTCCAAATAGCTTTCTAAGCTTATCTTGGCCTATTAATTAATCTTAGTTGATTAATTAAATCATCTCCAACTCCCATGTGTTGCTAATTACTAATTAATCTCTTCTAATTATTTTTATCCCTTTTAATTCTACTTTACATTTATCCCACATTCACTAGGTTTCTAGTTTCTCTCAAATTGGAAAGCTATATAAAGAACCCAATACCTTCCTTCCAACCTTACACCACACTTTTTCTAGTGATATTATAGGCATATGATAAGGGCATTTCTATTGGAATAGATTATTCTTACATCCATTCTTCTCATAAGTGAGTAGTAAAGGAAGATCCAAACATGGCCATTAAGTCATTTTGGTGAGATTCTTTCCTCATATGCGAGATAACATTCATTTGATTTCTCATGATCAAGATAGGTTCATACTAGAGAGCAATCATACATACAAAGCACATCCAAATTTCAAAGGGATGGCTTAGCATTTAATGTTTTTATGTTGGATGCATTTAGAATTAGCTTTCTCTTTCAATCTTTATCATGTTGTTTTGTTAAATTATCTTAGTTATAGGGATTAATTGGTGTTAATTCCTAGTTCTTAACTTAGCCTACTTTCACATGCATACAGTAGTTATGGAAATGATAGACCTTGTAGCATTGGAGATATTTTTAAATCTTGGAGAGTGTGGGTTGTGAACACATATAAAAATAGGTCCTCACAAGGAAAACCTCATGCTTAGTTGGAATATTATGTAAACCATGGTCTCTTAATGACTTCAAGTCCTCGTGGTGCTCCTTGTCTTGGAGTCGACAAGTCGCGTCCTTTATAATTTTGGTCACAGTCACGAATCTCCCAAAGCTCCAAATAGTAATGTGGGCAAGAAGAACTTTGGTGAACTAGGTGTTTTTAATTCCTGCATTAGAGATGAAGATGAACCTTCTCCTTTAAGCGCCATCATTTCTCATATTTCTTATTTTCTTTGGTTTTAACAAGAAAATCTTCGTGGCTAAACTTTCTTCTTAATTACTTTAACAAAGTTCAATGAAAACACAAGTTTCTCTCAATGGCACTATGTAAAAATAGTTTGAGCTCTTAACAATTGAGATTTAACGGTAAAATGCTATTTTATAATCTTGTGTGTGTTTAATGTAGTCATCTTTCAGTCCTTTCTAGTTACAACTTGTTCATGTAGCATTAATCTTCATTAAAGAGAGAGTGAAACTCGAGGCTTTTGAATTTGAAGACTCAACCCTTCTAATTTAACGTTGAAGCTAGTTGGTTTCCTACATGGCTCTCGACCTTCATTGATTCGTGACACTTTTCCAAGATTAGGATCAGCGTTCTCCATAACACATTTGGCTTTTCCTTCCCTTTTTATAGTGTTGAATGCCAATGAATAACACGTGGTGTCCATTAGTAGAAGCTTTAAACTTTGACAATTGATGAAGTGTTGACACGTGTCTCCATACGATGCACCATCCTCTAATAAACCACCCTTGCTAGAGCGTCGAATGTCGATGAGTGACACTTTTCACTCATGGGTGCTTTGTATTCCCATGAGTCTTTCAAATTTTGATCCTTGTTCCAAATTAGAAACGCTACTTAAGACTAATGTGTGACATGTCACTCATCGGTGTTACTATCTTCTATCAAACTTTAAACCTTTTAACTTTTCCCAAACCTTTCCCGAGGGCCGATTAGTGACATGTGTCTCGGATGGACTCTTGGAGAAAATTGGTGCCTCTTTGTATGTCCCGGTGAACTACCTCGAGGATAAATTTGATGTTCTCTTTATAGTGCAAAAGCAAGACAAATGAATGTCTTTGAATGTTTCTTATAGTAACTTTAGTTGAAAGGACTCTAGTCCTTTTCATAGTTTTCCATGATCAAACTTGCACCCTAAAGAACACTAAATACACATGTGAAACATCTTTTACTAATAAAAATAACAAAGATTTTAAACATTTAATGATCAAGAGCAAATTATACTTCCTAAGAACGCATATTTTGAATGGTTTATATTATACATATTATGGTTTGCTCGTAAGAGTCTTTCAAGGACTTGTAGAAAGTGCATGACTTTGTCTTATGTCTCAAAAAAGGGGAGGAAGGGGGTGAGGATGGGGCTCCATTGAGAATGTCGAGACCTCCTACCTCCTTTGGTTTACAACAATTATCCCAAGCCAATATATGGAAAACTTTACAGCCTTCTACATTTTTCCAAGGAAATCCCTTACGAAGCATTCCATCTTGGACTATGCATTGTTTGAAGGTGGCCAGTAGTAAGAATAGTTAGCATGTGTTGTTGCGAGAATCTTACTAGTAGAGACGAGAGGTTTAATAACCCAATAGGCAATCTTTTTCTCAACCCTCTAAACAACATAATTCCATAAATCAAAAGGAGAAACCTCAAAGTGAAAGCAAATGCCTAGAAATTAGAATTGCTCTTCGGGTTGCATAGCGAAACCATATAACAAATGAGATATGATTGTGTTTGGTTGCCTATGCATTGTCTTCTTCCATTGTATAGAGGAACCTAAAGCAAGACAAAAATTCTTCAAGCATTCCATGGCATTGGCAAAAAGAGCTTCTAGAATAAGAGTGAGGAAGGAGTCGTCTACAAAATGACTATTGAATATTTGGATATGGGTTTGAAGAATAGTGATGTCTTTTACTAAACCTCTAGAAGTGTAGTCAACTAAAAGATATTCGAACCCTTCAATTGTATGGACATAGAGGGAAGGAGCTAAATGGCATCCTTAATAGATTTGAACCATCCAAATTGATTTGGTGGGGCCCATTAATAATGATACAAACACAACGATGTTGGAAGAGTATATTAAGTGGTCGAACAAACTTGATCCCAAATGCCAACGCTTGAAGGCCACTCAATTTTGTCATATGATTCCTCAAAATGAATTTTGTTGAAAAGAGCTTTAAGAAAATTTGATATTATTAGTGTGAACGTTGTTATAGTTATTGTCATGTAGCAAATAGGTTATTAGTGTGAACGTTGTTATAGTTATTGTCATGTAGCAAATAGGTTATTAGTGTGAACGTTGTTATAGTTATTATTCTTGTCCCAACCTCCTTGTTTATAGGAGTGTAACTACCTATTTATCTCTAATATCAATAATGGAGAAAATGATCCTTACAACAACTTCATTTGGTATTAGAGCGAGCATTTTGTGAAGGAAGGGTTATGACGTATAGTGTAGGAGAAAATACTAATCTTCTATAGCCTGGGATTTTTCGAAAGATGTTGGTTTCATTAACTTGATTTGTGATCCGATCATTGACTGTGGGCACATGAATGAAAGTAAATGTGATTTTGTGACTGCTTGTGAACAATGGCATCAATGCCAAGTTACAAACCTTGTGGGCTTGCAGATCGAAGGTGATATTGAAATTTGCAGACGGTGATTTTGGTGACGTCAATCACATCCAAGCCTTTACTATACAATCCAAGCCTTCGTTGAAGATTCAAGACCACGGTTGTCGATAACGTTTCATTCTTTGTATTCATCTGCAGTAAGGCATTTACCAGGTCCTCATTTCTACAAATAGCATTGGATCTTGACATGACATTGGATATCTGCATTAAAACATCAAATTCTTCACTACTACAATCGGCAATTGATCTGGCTCAGTCCTCCGCAAATTTTATTTGATTTGGCTTAACACGTTTCTGTCATCTTGCGAGATATGTTTTGTCAGAATATTGTCAACACATTCTCCGCCAGTGCATTAAGGACAAATGAGTTCTCAAGGCGCCTGCAATCTCGGTTGAATATTGAAATTTCTTTGTGGATATCAAAACTGTGCCATCCAAATCAGACACTGTGCAACTCAAACATACCACCGTATGAATTATGTTCGGCCAAGTTTATGCCACTAAGTCTAAAGGTCGGGGATCATTTTTTTGTCTCCTGTTTTTATTACGCCGAAGGCGTTCTTGTAGTGGAGTGCGACCGATTTCCTCTGACACACGGTATCAAATGGAAGGCAGGGATTCAATTAGTCGTTGATGTACTACAGCATCTCAGCCGTCCACGTGCGTGAACATTGTTAGTCATTTCAGCGCAAGGTTTGGGAATTCGTTGTCTTCTTCCGGGCATTCACAGGTCTATTTTTCCTCCGCATTCTGTCTTCAAGCACCGCGCGGACGATGGAATCGATGAATTTCTTGCAGAACTGAGTGCACTTGCTTCCCTCGAACATTTCAATCCTGTCTGGCTGCACGACTTCTACACTGAAGGATCTCACTCTCTCGTGGTCTATGCATGACTGGATTTTCTATGCAGACAGAGATCCCCTAGACTGGAACACCAGGTATTGTATTTGTGTTCAATCTGCTCGTGGGATTGCTTGATTTCACGAGGATTCTTCTTCTTCTCGTATTCTTCATTTAGACATTAAGCACCGATATATCCTGCTGGACGAATATTTCTGCGCCAAGGTCGTTGTTGCTAAAAGCGGGTCTGATTAATTTATTTTCCCTTAACATTATAACATGTCCCTCACTATTTGAAAAGCTATGGAACAGGCGGTCAGAACTGTACGAAATGGTGGAAAGATAGAATTACCAAACACAGCCATAACATTAAAAGGAAATAGCATGAAAAACATACGTAACGTGCAGTAAAACCTGTATCCCGCAGAGAGCAATCCACGAGCCGGAAGAAGTAATGGAAACAATCAAACACTGATAATAAAAATAAGAGGTATCCGGCAGAGAGCAATCCACGAGCCGGAAGCCATATGTAGGTGAGAGACGATAGGGTGACGACAGGAAACCCCGTGGCAGAGGAACCACGAGAAGACCTGGCAATGGGAGGACGCCACAACGCAGCTGGGAAGTGGTGGAGGAACACACCAAAGCGAGGATGGCAAGAGGCAGGACTCAGGAGACACGAAACAGTCGAAGGCACGAGGCAGGGGAAACAGGTGGGACAATTAGGCATGCAACGGAAAAGGCGACTGGTGCAGGAAGCAGCAGATCAGCGTCGTCGACGTCTTCTAGGCATTGATTTTCAAACATTATAAACACATAAAGATCAGGATTATAAGCAAAGAGAAACGCCACAAACTAAATAATAAAGAAGACACAACTTGTGAGAGCCCGATAGACATATAGAAGGATTTATTAGAAGCATTATTCAAAAATTGGAGAAAACCCGCAACAGAAAGGGCAACAAAATCAAACAAAAGGCTCACCCCTCTAAAACAAAATGAAAACTAAATATTGTTGATGTAATTGTTATATGGTAAGTAGAATATTGCTTAATAAATACTCTTATACTACATATTAAATGTGTCTCCTCATTTGCCATTCTCCAATTTACTTGTCTTTCACTTACACAAAATTTTATAATAAAATATTTATGTATCTACACCTTTGGCTTACTACATATTAAAACACTGCCGAATCTCCCATCCATCTATTAAACATAAATACAAATAGAATACTCTCTCATTTTCAATAATAGAAATAAAATTAGCATATACTATCACTAGTAAGTAAGGCAGCTCACTTGCACAATACATTGTATTGGTGTTCAAAGCTTTCACAACAACTAAACCTCACCCACACCTTGTATGCCTTTTTTATCAATATTTCCTTGATATGACAATGAAATTTTAGGATGTACAGGTTATAGATATTTTAGATTTATCCTCATCTTGTACCCCACTATCAATATTTTCTTAGTAAGACATGATTAATGTAGGAAATTTAGGGCCAACTGAGTTAAGCGCTCTTAAAACCCAAAGCAGAACAAGGAGAGTGACACATCCTAAATGGATTTTCAGACCTGTCATTTTCCTTGCATAATAATACAATCACTTTATTTGAGATCCATAGGCATTAACCAAGCTGAAACCCAAGTTAACATTGTAAATTTAGTAGTAATTATGCGAAGGGGGGCCGAAGGCGTATACAATTAGAATGTATATGGGTGGAGGAAATCCAAGACTGACACAATTCATGAAATCAATGGAGCAGAGCAGTTTGATGTACATGCGTTGAAATCCAAGGGTAGAAAAGATGATTCGAGTTTGTTTTCAGTGGCACTCCCAATGATGGAACAAAAGTGGCTATTAAGGGCCTGCACCTCACTATAAATGGAATCGATGAATTTATCACATAACTAAGTGCAATTTCTTCCCTCGAACATTTCAATAACGTCTGCCTGCATGACTTCTACACTAAAGGATCTCACTATCTCGTCGTCTACGAATTCATAGAGAATGGATCTCTGCATGACTGTATTTTCTTCGCAGACAAAGAACCACTGGATTGGAACACCAGGTATTGTATTATTGTTCAATCTGCTCATGGGAATGCTTAAGTTTCCAAGGATTCCACTTCTTCTCGTATTATTCATTTAGACATTAAACGCCGATACATTCTGCTGGACGAATATTTCTGCACCAAGGTCACTGATTTCAGAATATCCAAATTAATGAATAAAGATGAAATCCACGTGGTGACAATGTACGTGAGGGGCATGCCTGGTTATATTGCTCCTGCATGTGTTATGGAGTACACAATCACTACCAAGAGTAATGTTTACAGTTACGAAATGGTGTTTCTCGATATTGTCAGCGGGCGCAGGGCATTCTGTCTTCCACCTACATTGCACCCAATGATGCTTTTATCCCATTGATATGCTCACTGACATTGTCTTGCCTCATAACAAGTCACGTCCAACTTTGTAGGAATCATGTTGTGCTCTAGGTTCTACGACCAGAGTACCAGATAGTCTTCAACCATTGAATCTTTATTGTGAGTAAACAATTATATTTATAGTACTTTAATATATATTAATAGCAATACGACCATGCCAAAGTGAGGTATACTAATTTGGTCAGGCCTCTGTTTTGAAGCATTTAGAGATTTATGTTTAATTAAATCTTGAGCATCGATAAGTAATGCTCAGCTTTTTCTTTTACCAACACAATTACGTATATGAAGAAATATTGAACTATTAGCAATTGCACATGAGTTGCAAATTATGGTGACAAACATAATTAACTAAAGTTTCTTACTTTAATTTTAATTTTTTATGTTGATTATTAGTTATTATAAAAAGGATTTTTTTGGATTCATAGGAACTTATTTTACACCCTGTTTTGTCATGTAATTATGAGCCCACCATTTCTCTTTGAATTATTTTTGGCACATCTCTATCAAGTTTACTGTCTTGAGAGACGCATAATGAAAATGTTAAGGCTCATATTTTTATGAAAATGTAATTTCCTTTTGAACACTATCATATCATGTGCCAAAGCTCCATTTAGATTAGCAATCCTGAAAAATAGAAATAAATTTTCTCAATAATTTAACGACCAATAAATACTTAAAATGTTAATCAATAATTGTTTGGTATCTACTACCATGACAACGATTAATAAGATTATAAATTTCTACAAGGGTTTCAAAGAGTTAAAGAGCATAGTATATTTCGGTGGGGAAAAATGAATGACACTGGGGGAAATAGTGAAGGCATACCCTCACATATGCGGGATTAACCTCAATCTCCCCCATATCATCTCAACCACTCCTCATGTTCTAGGTTTTCATTCTTTTCTCCATTCCTCACCACATAAAAAAGGTGTGCTATCCTCTCATTTACGAGAAATAAATTTTATTTTTTTAATGTAGGCTTTGAACACGTCAACGATAACATGTTTCAACGCATACCATGTTCTGACGCCATATTTGTCAAGGTACTAACTCGCGTTATTTGCAACGTCTTTACATTGGTTAAAGAAGAAATATATAATGAGTTAAAAAATGAATGTGCTGATTTGGAAAAACAGATTGTACTTGTGCATGGGGACAATGAGAGCTATAGAAAAATACTGAAAAATTTTCACACAACGTTGGGGTAGTTGCATGGTTGAGTTTCACATTGTTTCATCTTTCCATGATATTCACATTACTTCGCCTTTCCTTTTTCGCCACCATCGCACTTCTCCACACTCTAACCCCTTCTTATTCACCATTCTTACCCTCCCGTTATTTATCTAACTCTAATTTGAATCCCTTAAAATATCCCCTTCGGTGTTTTCATTGTACATTTCACGTACAATTGCTAGTATTTAGTTATCTATCATTCAAAGCATGTATAATGCCCATAAGTATATATGTCGGGCGAGTTGATGTTTAGATGTCTTTATTTTATTTTAAGGTTTTTAATGTGTAGTATGTATTGTCAAAAGAGTTATTGCTCATCTCAAAACATTGTTTGTTCTGCGCATGTGTATATATATATAAGACGCTAGTTCAATATTGCTTCGGAGCTCATAACCCTTAATCTAGCCTTATTATAAGTAGGGGTGGATTAAGGTTTCAAAGCGCCCTAGGTAGTACTCGGAGCGTACACCCCCTCCCACCCGGGACTAGCAACCCACCTGTATGTGCATGTTTTTAAAACAATTATAGTATAACTCTTAACACATTTTATTAAATCTATAAAGGTTTTTTTCTTTCCTTTTCCATAGCAAAACTATCAATGAGATCATCATAACTTATTGTTGTAGCGATGTCGCGTTCAATTGTCAACATAGAAAGGCTATTTAATCTAGCTTCACCCATTGTTGACCTTAAATTGCTTTTTACTCTTGTTAGAGTGGAAAATGCTCTCTCTGAACTGCAATTTCTAACAAGAATGCAAAGAAACATTCATATTGCAACATCTAGATTTGGGAACGTGGTGTCTAGTCCACTTTCTCTTAAATATTTTGACATTGATGATATACTTGTAAAGTTTTCACGTCTTACTAATGCCTGGAAATGGATGCATTCAATGTCAAGGGAGGTTTCCAAGTCTATGTTATATATTTTTACTAAAGAATTAGAGCATTTCAATATTGTCTCATTATCGAGATCTTTTAGATTGTTGAAAAAGTCAAACCTATCATTTAACACACTATATGCTTCATTTCTTCTTGATAATTCCCTTACTAAATTATCTATAATAACATAGAATACCTCCACCCTCATACTGATCCCTTCCTTTGTGGAATGTCGACATCTCTCGTTTCATCAAAGTGAACTTTTCTTTTCTTTTTCTTTTATTATTTATTTCGTACTCTTCTTTTCCACTAATGATCTTAGCATGTTGCTCATATCTATCGAAATTCTCTCTAATATTTTGAATATAGTCTATCAATGAATTATCTTGAGTCACAACCATGGTTAAATTAATGTCTACCTTTTGTAGATATTTGCTAGTTGCATCCATTCTTTCAAGAATATTATGCCAAATACAACACATCGAGACAAGTTTCTAACTTGTCTATTTTTCGTGAATACACTTTGCTTCTTGTCGCGTGGTAGTCGTTTGATTTTTGTCTTGTGCTATATTTAGGAAAACATCTTGAATTTTACTATATGTCAAGAAAAGTGCTTTAATTGCATCAACTCTAGTGACCATCTTGTTTCAGAAAGGGATTTTACAACGGGACAAATTCCATCCAAAAAATTTAATAAAATTTCCCACCGATAAGTTGAGGCACTTAGGAAAGTGTAAATAAGTTGAAGTAGTGAAAAAAATCTATAGTTGTTGTACAACATTCTGCAGCTAAAGATCCAACAAGATTTAAGGAATGCCCTAAACAAGGTACAAACTCAGCCATACAGTTGTGATTTTTAATCCTATTTTGTAGACCTGTGTATTTTCCAGACATGTTACTTGCATTATCATATGCTTGCCCTCGATAATCTTTGATATTAATGTCATAGTGATCTAGTGTTGTTAGTACAGAAGCTTCTAAATCACATGATTTGTGTCCAACCGAAGGAATGTATTTTAAAAATCGTTCAACTAGAATTCCTTCTTGAGAAACATACCTTACCACAAATGCTAATTGGTCAGTGTGAGATACATTAGGTGTTGAGTCAACAATAATTGAAAAATATTTTGTGTTGTGGAGTTCTTCAACTATTTTGTTTATAACTTTTTGTGCCATAAGGTCAATAAATTCATTACATGTTGTCGTAGATAAATAAGATGGAACTCCTCTTCTGCATTTCCATATTGTGAAATGTGATTTGCCAAAAATGGGTCAAACTCTGTAATAAGTTCTAAACACCCTAAAAAAATTCCATTTCTAGAAGATCCTAATAAATTGTCACCACCACGAAAGGCAACACCTCTAGTAGAAAAGAATTTCACAGTTGCAACAATACGCTTTAAAACATTCCTCCAATACTCTACATCATTTTTGTATTGACTTGCAAGTGTAGAATCAAATCTTTCCAAAACATTACTTCGAGTGATGAAATTAAGAATTGAAGCCCCGTGATCGGAGGAATCTTCATGCTCTCTCAAACTAGTCGATGCATTTTTCCAATCATTAAATCCAATTTTGGAAAATGTGGTTGATTTTGTTTGAAAAAGGCGACAAGGAATGCAATAAACAACTCCTTTTGACTCGAGTAAAGTAAACATTCTCTACGAATTTTTGTTCATTGTTTGAAAGTTTCCGTTGAAAAAATCTTTAGAAAGATATCTAAAACAATTTGAGTATTGGCGTTTTGAATTTGAAAAATCAACATTCATATCTTGTTTTGGCGTATTTAAAATTATATATTCTATTGTATCATTGTCTATTACCCATTTTGCAGGATCAGGATCTACTAATGAAATGTTCATTAACGATGGGTTTAACAATAGTATTTTCATTGTTCTCCTCTTGTTGTGTGTTCTCCTTCTCTTGTGTGTTTTCATCTCCTATTGATTCTGATTGTGTATTTTTGTCACTAACCAGAAGAATAATTCTCATTTTCATTAAAAACTACATTTGACTTTAAATTTTCATTTGATGCACTTAAAAATATATTTATTTTAGGTATCTTTTTCAAAAGGTTTTTTTCCTCCTCAATTTTTGTTTAGTTTTTTTGAAATTGAGCACCACTTAGTTTTTAGTTTTATCCATTTGAACTAAACACTTATCAAGTTACAATAACTACTTGAATACTTGTTGATAATGATGCTATAAATTATAATCAATATTATTCCAAAAGTGAAATAAAATAAAAACAATCAATTACATAATAAGAACAATTTAAAATTTAAATCAAAATGTAATAATATAATTGATGCAATTGAGAACAAAATTACTGCAACATCAAATCTAAGAGGCTAGAGCAGTTAGGGTTTGATCACTTAGCTTTATGTTCTTCCCCCAAGACGAATGACGATATACATTACCAGATCCGGTGTTGAACTTGATTTAAAAGGAACTTTAGGCTTTGGATTTTAGAGAAAGATTTGAATCTCTGATGCAAGGCCAAACTCCTGTTGAATTTTGAAATTAGTAAAGACTAAACTTGTTACTTAAAGATTTCTGAGTTGAGTAATAAATATATTAAATAAATTGACTAATGTCTATTAATCTCATCTATTAAATATAGTAGATAATATGAAAAAATAATAAGACAAAATCAAAAAAAAAAATGATTAACAAAAACAAAAACAAGTTACAAAACTATAGGCTATAAGCACAATTACAAATAGTCAAATTGCAAAATTAGTATTACTATATAATTGGCAAATTGCACGATTAGAAATTTAGGTAAACATTACTATTAGCAATTTAGCTTACAATGATAATGGCGAATTGAAATGCCTGGTTGTCACTTGTCGGTTCAGGTAACAAGTTGAGACTTGACTCCTTGAGAATCGAGATAATGTATTAATGATGTCACCTTCTCCTAGGCTCCCACGCAGCCAAGCACTAAGCAGGAAACGCATGCCGCAGACAAGATGAAGCAACAGAGTTACAGAGGCCCTCTTTCCTCAACTAACAACTGTACAAGGAAATTGCGAATCTTCGGTGATAATTTAGGAGGAAAGATTGTTTTATGCTCCTAAAATGTCTGAGCAATAGTTGAGAAGCACCATTTTCACGGAACCGATGTTTACCACTGCTCCTGGACTAATAATTCCACTATAACAGTCTACAGAGTTATGGAATATTATTTACCTTCAACAGAATATTTAGGGGAATTGTTTAATGGATGCCACAGAGTGACAGACCACGGCCCATGCACTTCAATTCCAATTGAATTTTTGAAACAGTAAACTGTAATCTAATGTATATGCTATTTACACAATTCTCCGCTCTGGTTTGTTGTGTTTTATCATTATCCTCTTGTGTAACTGTGTAACTTGACGGATTCAATGTTGTACTTGTTTTTGCTTTGGTTTTTAATTTATTAAATCGATTCCCACAATGTTTGGGGCTTCGGCATTTGTGCTAAATCATCAATGATTGATTGTAATTGTTTTTATATATGCAAAACTGAATTTTTTTGCAAAAATTAAAGAAGTCAATAGCAAAGACACTGACCGACTTGTAATTTTTTTTTTTAAGAAAGTTGCCCCCTCCCTTTTGTGTGCCCTAAGCAACTACCTAGGTTGCCTAGGGTAAGACACGCCACGATTATAAGACTCACAAATTTTATATGACTTTACAATGCAACACAACTATAATGCACACATGACTTTAAGCTTGTAAACAATAATACAATTAAAAAAACTAAAATGACATCATGGCTCGAGACAATAACATGACACTATATATATATATACACACACTATGACACTATGACATGATGTCATAGTGTCATGTTATATATAAAATGTCATGTCATATATAAAATGTCATGTCATAGTGTCATATATATATATATATATATATATATATATATATAATGTCATGTCATAGTGTCATGTTATTATATATATACATATATAGTGTCAATCGGAGTCAAGCCATAATGTCATTTTAGTTTTTCTTAATTGTATTATTGTTTACTGATTAAAATCGTGTGTGCATTATAGTTGTGTTGCATTGTCAAGTCATATAAAATTTGTGAGTCTTATGATAAGGCCAGATTAAGGGTTATGAGCTCCATAAGCAATATTGGAGCTAGCATCTTCTATAAATCCAAAAATATTCTACATTAGATAAAATAATTAACCGTGACCGAATATTGGATCAATTGATATGTTATCCCTCTACCATCTAAGAAAAGGTTAATAATTTTTTTCTAGCTAATTAAATTTTTGGCTAATTCTCTAACATATAGTCTATCGTAATCCTCATTTTCTCATATCTTTGCCAACTATTTTTCCCGATTTATTTACATATTCACCAATCTTGATCTCTTCTCCAAACAAACTTCCAAGACTCCAAAACAATACAAATTATTAAAAATAAATGAGTATGAACTGTATTTAAGAATCCTGCAACAAAGGCACTTGCATAGGTATCAGGGCCTGCTAAATATCACAATATTAATAGAATTATTTAAAATTACTTTTATTTTCAATGAAGAGAATTCAATTGGTATGTAAGGTTGGCACTAACTCTTACTAGCATATATGATTAATAAATTGATCTACTCATAAAAACTATAATAATATAAAATAAATTAGCGCCCCCTAAATGTTGGCACCCTAAGCGGTGGCACGGTGTGCATAGGGCTTAATACCCCTCGCACTAACCTTGTGAATAAAGCCAAGTGTCAAAATATTATTAAAAATTTGTTTTAAGTTTAAATGGACACATTATCGATTGAAACCGACGTCCATTATTTTTTTGTCAAGTTTATGGGCAATCGTCATGGATAAGTTGAGTCATATTGAAAAATTTGAAGGCAAAGATTTCCATACATGGCAAGTAAGAACTCGGTTGTTGATTAACAAATATCTATAGGAGATTGTTAATGGTAAATCACCAAAACCGAATGATGCGAGATGAAGCAGTCAAACAAGAATCTAGAGATCGCAAAGCAACATCAATTATTGGGCTAGGGCTATCAGATGCCTACTTGCATCATATAGACATGTCAAAGACTTCAAATGTCATATGGACGACATTAGACAAGTTGTTCGGATGGCGAGTAGGAAGTGCAACAATGGCACTCAAGCGGAAGTTATTTGGGCTCAAGATGGAAGAAAGTGATAGTATGGTTGAACACATCAATAGGTTTCGTTCTATTTCAAATCAATTATTTGTAATAAAAAAAGTTGTGCCTGATGATGATGCAAAAGTTGTATTACTTAATAGCATGCCTCCCAAGTATTCTGACATGGTTTTTCATATGCTAAAGGGAGATCCAAATCTTCTTCTAAACAAGGATCAAATTCCAAAGATACAAAGAAACAGACCACTTGTTACTCTCGCACACAATCTAGTCACTTATCTATAAACTGCAGGAAAAGAGTGCAAGATTTACTTGATGACAAACTACAAGAAAAGTCATGGATGTTGATGATGAAAAAGAGAACGAAGAACCAATAATAATGATAATGGTTATAATTCTGAAAAAATTTGCATCTAAATGGAAGCATGAAGCAACAAAAGGAGGACAACCAATGTCCTCTCATCAGTCACCATCGACAGGGCCGCACATATGATTTGGTGACATTTTTGTTTTTAGTTTGTTTTTCAATTGTGTGGTGTTCATAACAAGAACATAAGTACATTGTTGTATAGATTTGTAAAAAGTGAGTTGAATTTCCTATGTAATCCCTTGATGTGAAAATGTAGTGGAAAGATAAAAGCACAAGTGTAAAACAACATCATGATACTTGAAGAGGATGAAAAGGGGTTCATATTCGACGAGGTCCTCATACCTAAGTTGTTGGTCATCATGTGCAAAAACCACGCTAAAGGGTTGTTGGTCGAAGACTTTGCAAAACCATCATTGTACCAAGATCGTGCGCATACGAGAGGCGACAAGTTGCGAGAGGAAGTGCAATTATTTTTCTATCATGTTTGCAAGAACGGGAAATGTTAGGAAAATCGATATTATTAGTGTGAACATTGTTATAGTTATTGTCACGTAGCAAATAGGTTATAACAAATCTTATTTAGAATATATTATTGTTAAAGTAACATGCTTGATTATAGGAGTGTATCTACCTATTTATTTGTGATATCAATAATGCGAAAATGATCCAAGATTTTATTGTGTTAATCTATCTCCACATATTTTATACATTTAGAAAGAGCTTTGGCGACAATCTTGTAAGACACGTTCGAGAGCATTATGAGGCCACATATGGCAATGAGCTATGGGTCCCTAGCATTGGGAATGAACTTGGCGTTGTAGTGATTGATAAATTTACAGGGAAATGGCATGAATGGCTTCTAGGTATACCTTGTGCAAATCCGAACCAATGGTACCCCAAGGAACTAGATAAAATTCACATGGGATACCATTAATATTGGGGCCTTATCAACAACCATTTGAGTCGATGCCGCATGAAAGGGGTCTCTACAAATAACAAGCAAGCAAAAGTGGCCCTTTGACTTTTGGAAAGTCTGGAAGGAACCACTTGCGAGACATTTTCTAAGAACAACTTCATAAGCAAGTGAGGTTGGTTGGGAAACTCCTTGATAATGCGCAACAAAAGCTTCTAGAATATCGGGTAATTTAGCTAGTCTTTAATAGGTATCACAAATGGCCTTAACTCTTATCAACTACATGTTTGGACCTTATAAGAGAAGAATTGTCTAGACTATCACAACTCATAACCAATGAATATGGGAGCAATTTAGGCACACCAATCTTGATATACCTCTTCAATCTTGAGTGTATGTCTCCACATAGCAACGTCTTTTTGTAAATTATTATTAAAATGGGAAAGCTTCAACTCCTATAAGGAATTAATGAACTCACAATATAAAGCCTCATGGTCTTTTTGGAAGAAAAAAACTCTCTTGTTTGCCATATATATAACGAAGGCAAAGGTTTGTGAGATGACATCTTCCCAATAGGTAATCCAACCTAACCCTACATGGAGGGCATGGAGAAAAGTTCCAAATCTATTTGATATGGGAACGAGTCCATTCATGAGTAAGTTGGGTTTTGTTAAGGTAAAATTAGAACCTAACATTTTTGACCAAGGCCTCAACCACTTAATATAAATATAGATGTATGGATGGTTTAATAAAACTATTATCAAAACCATGTTGACATGACAATCAAAATTGTTCGCAAAAGAGAATTTTGTTTGCAAGCACAACTCTGTCTAATCTTTTCAAAACGATGTCACTACCTTATATGTATTTGGACTAGGTAAATTGTGGGAGAGTGGAGAAGTAATGCTAGAGTTGGGTGGGATTAAACAAATCAAGATTGTTGTGCATATAGAACCACACTTCTCTTTTGTCAATGCACGACCACATCGGGAGGAGCCCCTCTTTGTTCTCTATAGATTCAACCATATTGAAATCACTACACGGAGTCAAAGTTGGAATTCGGAATTGTGTCAACAATCTACCTCCAAAACTCATCCCTTTCTACATCTTCATTAGAGGCATAAATGTTGGCAATAATGAGGAACCGATCATCAAAATTGAAAAGGGTCCACACAACCTTGCGAGTTGTCATGATTGGACACATGACACAACGCTCTCAACCAAATACATGTGGTGGTGCAATGAAATGAAAAACCCTAATATTTTAACTTCTTGCCAACACAACACTTGTTAATAAAAACTAACATTATGCCCTAACCTCAAAATTACGTGACAATATGGTAGGGCTGCGTACATTCTAAAGATAAACTAGACAAGAAGGTTGCGACGTTTCAAGGATAAACTATGACAATAATGTTCCTTCCCATCAAGGATAAACTACCATTGTGAAACACCAAGGTCACCAAGTATGCAAAAAAACCATTAGATGAGTATGCTCATCCATATGCAACAAGTTGGAAAGTACACTGAATTTTATGTAGATATTTGCCATCTTTAGGCTATGGTGTAGAGTTACAAGGCACCACATGATCATTTAGAGTTGAAAAATAATTGGAACATTAGTTGACCTTGATTCTTTCACATCCAAAGGAGGTTGTCGCGATTGGAAAACAAAACTTGCCCTTGATGCCCAAATAAATCATTGTTGCTTACGGGTTGTGTGAAATTGGCACTAACCCCTAAGAAGTAGAGGGAAATGAATCTTTGCCAACCACAATAGAACCTCGTGGGTCTCGTACATAGTTGTTAGTGTTTTACCATCCCCGCAAGTTTTCTAGTTGGTTTTTTTATTGATGGTTGTTGTCTACCATTTGCAGAAGTAGCAACATTTTTGTTCACCTTTGGTGACGTTTTCAAGCAAGTATCCAGGTTGTGAGTTGGCCATGAGAGCGCATTCACGAATCTTGTTGTCGTGGCTTGACATTGAAAGTAGGTGTTTGGCAAATTGATATACAAGTTGTGTTTATAGCCTATTTGAATATCAATGAATTCTTTGTGATCCTTGGAAAGGTCAACCTCAACACATACTCTTATTTGTAGCATCGCATTATAGAATCTATTATGCTTGTGGTAGATAAACCAACCTACGAGGTTTAATAGCTAGTCTATGTATTTTGAGTTTGGCTTGTTAAAACATGACAAAATCCCTTATCCGATGGGACAAAACTACAAGGGTGTCCTCTGTTGAAGAGTTTAGCGTCCTCAAGCTTAATGACTTTAAGCGATTATGATATACCCAACTCTTAAGCATACTCTCGAGGGGATTCATATAGCAAAATAAGCAATGAAGCATAAATTCTCAAACCAATAACATGCTTTATCAAATTCAGGATATTCTAAGATAATATTTGGCAAAGTGAGTCAACTAAGAAAGGTTCTTTACCTCATGGAAGACATCCAAGACAAATTTCCTCACTCTCTTCGGCACCATGGCTGTTCAAAACTCCATTGGAAACAACGCATGAGCCAAGGAGTCGGTCATAATATAGGCAAACTAACTAATGATAGGTTCAGCGCAATAAATATGATGGGAATAGCTATCCTAACAATAATGATTGTGTGATGGCCATGGCCAGCTAAGAAAAAAACATGGAAACATAAAACCCTACCAAAATGGATGTCCAAGGATCGAGATATCACACTTTATATTAACACCAAATGCAAAATGATGCACCAAGACCATCTAAAACATGGATGTATGCCTAAAGATTTTCTATAGTCGGTAGCCTAACATATCTTGATAATAGAAAAAATATTTTACTTCTTTTAGATATTGGCGTATCTTGATGATAGAAAAAACACACTACTCCTTAAGATTTTTTTAGCTAAGCAATTTGCTCCACTCAAGGGAAAGACGCCAATTGATGAACATATATCAAAAGATGAACATTTATTGTGATTAAATGTCCCAATATAAAAATAAAGTGTGGCCAATAAATATGCAATTTGTACATAATATGTAAGAGCCAATAATATAATGACATGTGAGATGTTCATTTATTGGTCACCCATGCTCAACTATTGGTGCACCTACTTTTTGTAGCTAAATAGATTCAAATTATGCATTTCCCTCCAATTGAGCACACTAAACTAAAATGGGCATACCTTTGGGTCATATGCTACATAATGGTGTAATTTTTATGTACCAACAAGGTCCCTACATGGCCCTCTTACATGTGCAAAGTTAGGGTGCTCATCTATTGGTGTGTCTCCCTAGTCCACAAATGTGCTTATATTCATTGCTAAGCAGTTTGCTCCTTGCAGTTCAGAAATGTACCCATGTTCTAAAGATTTTTCTCCTCTAGAGCTGACAGTCGAGTACATATCCTAGACCCTTTATGCTGCTGACTAGGTAGCGATTATGTGATCGGATGGCAATAACACTTTCACTAAGAACGTGGCCAAATATGTGCAAGAAACCCATTACTCAAGTATTGGTCCTATAATATGCAATATATTTAGGATAGTAACCAAATGAGATCTCTGGTTTTCTTTCAACATTGTATCTCGAAAAGCAAATACATAAAAGAGGAAAAACTCAATGAGGATGGCATATATCTTTGGATTTAATGAGGGAACCGGTTCTTTTCAGAATTGGATAACTAATGTGAATATAGAGAACAATAACAATATCTGAAAGAAAATCTAAGGCTTGGATGATTTTTTATTTACAAACAGAAGTATTGAAAATTGAAAACAGATACTGAGACCACTAGCAAAAAATGATACATTCATGAAAAATAAAGATGGATTAATCAACGTGTTACATCAACTGTTGAACCATCAACCTTGTGGCAATTCAACATCTGACATGCCCTAGGATTTAGTGCAAACGAAATCCATAGAATATATTTATGCCGGTGCATCTGGATCCAGCCTCTTTTGAATTGCAGCAGCAGCCTGAAATCAGACATTGAAGAATATAAGATGAATACAAATGTCATTAACTGAAATAAATAAAGCAAGGTGACTAGACAATATCATACCTCAAAATTACCCAATCTGAATTGATAGTTCATCTCTTCCCGGAGTTGAGCCTGATCTTTCATTGCTTTCGCCTGTACAATAGAAACCAATTCAATTCCAAGGTATCCACACAGTCAGGATTGTAGAGGCTTGCACTAAGCCCGACACATTTCCATTTTTTCATAAAATTTTCATATTAATGAAAAAGAAAAACAAATAATTGTTGCTATGTTAAAAATAATAATTGATGATTCTGGGATTACACAAAATAGCTAGCATCTTAGTGCTGGAGAAACCATGTTAATGAATTGCTTAAGACCACAAAGAAAATTATTTTCAAATACAACATCAATTCTTTCTTTTATAAGCCAAAAACAAATCCACAATACCATTAAAAACTGCACAAAAGTGCAGATTGGAAATCTGCAAATACGAGGACGATGAAAGCGCCTTTAACATCATTACAGAATTATAGCACTGTATTTAGCGACTGCAAGTATTATGGTGCTGGTAACTACTACAAAGCTATATTCCTGGGCATCCAGGTCATTTGCCTACATTTATATCCCTAGAAGGGTAAAGGATTGAACGTCAAAAATTGCTAAATTATGACAAACCAGAATAGTATCTAGTGAAGCTTTCATATTAACAGACAAGGAAACTTTCATTGTAGGAAACTAAAGACTTCCTAGCAGTTCTGGTAAGACAAAACAAGGAACAAACACATCTTGTATGAAGGTGTAAGGTGTGACGAGCAGGATGTCCTCCTCTGTCTCCTGGAGCTCTGGTTATTAAAAGTTTTGGGAACTACATCCTTAGCTCCAGTTCTGATTGATGGGGATGAATATTCATTATACTGGACAACGCCCTGATAGTTGGAGTTGTCAGGATTTCATTAAAACGAAGTCTCTTACAACCCAGAGGCAACAGAACAATATCTAATTCTTCTTCAGTCATCATTAACTTTGTTCCAATCTAGATAATTTGGTTCTTGTGGGCATCGGATTCTTGCAGCTTTACCAGAGCTACCTGAATCTTCATGAACACGCCTTTGTTTATTTTATTATCTTCATGAATCTTATGCAAATCTTGGCAGCTGCTCAGGATTAATAGTTTTGGGCTTTGGTAATGTGTTCCATCTCTGTGAATTCTGATAGATATTTATGGTTGGAGCCATATAATGTCTCTGCTGCTCTGAATACATTTTCACGTGATTCAGTCATACCCAGATCCCCGGTAATTGCATACCAATGATGAGGGACCAAGACACCAAATCAAGTATTGGCTGAGTATAGGCTAATGGTTGGATCATGATATTGCAGGTAGCTTAGGAATTACTAAACTGAGATTTGAACTAGAGAATACAATGGCACTGCAGAAAGTTTCCATGCATATGTCACATGGACAGAATAGAGTAAGAAGCTTGGGGATGTTGGTTCTAGCCATCATCACTAAGTATGATGGCTTGATAGGCAGACTGTGCTCTCATTTTGGGAATTTGTGATAGCATTTTTAATGAAAATTGGACAGATTGGTCTACTGCGTCCTGGAAAGAATTTCTGCAAAAGTTTCCGTTGTGTGCAAGTCCGTGGGATGGCACTCATCTGTGTTGCTTGCATTAAAGCCTCTTAGCCAGTCAAACACACTCTCTGAGCCTTCGTCTTGAGTTTGGATTTGATCATGGCAATATCCCTTATACCCATTTTTGTATTGTTCCAACTCTCCGTCCAATAAATAGTTGTGAATGTCTTTAGTACACAACTGCTTTCTTGTTTGATTCGAGAAATCAATGGGTGGATTTTCCTTTGCGCCTTCGGGAACAAATCTTTGCAACAAAGTATCTTTGTGCTTGTGCTTCGAGCTTGTGCAAATCTACCACGTTTTGTGAAACTTTAGACCACTTGTTGCCTCCTTTCATGTCCACCTCATAGTACATTCAAATACTTTTCACCTTTCCAAATGATCTAAGGACTGCGCAATGTTTTAATTGTTAAATCTTGAGTTGAAAGAACGTGGAAGTACTAATGTGCTCATGCAACTAGGAATAAGATGAGGTGGAATTTCATGGGAGGACCAACGATTTGAAATTTTGGACTCTTGGATGTGGAATCATGGACTTCTTACACCTAAAAATTCCCATAATTATGTGGACCTAATGTACTGGTCAAGAAGTTGTGAAGCTACCAGGTTGGGGTTATACACACACACACACACACACACCCACACAACCACACCCACACACCCACCACGCACACCTGCACACGCACCCGCACACACACATGCACACACCCACACACACACGCACCTGCGCACATGCGCGCGCACTCACCCCCCACGCGCACGCACATACACACGCACACACACACGCAGCTACTAGCAAATGTGCAAGCACACACGCGAGCGCACGCATAGACACGCATGCACACACTCACATGGACACCCACACACGCACACACGCACACGCACGCACACACACCCACACGCGCGCGTGCACACACATGCACACACCCACACACGCGCGCACACACAAATGCACGCACCCACACACATGCACACACCCGCACGCACGCACCCACGCACACACACGCACCCGCACACACACACACATGCACACACCCACATGCACGCACCCACGCACACCCATGCACGCCTACACACCCACACGCACACCCGCACACCCACAATCGCACGCACGCACAAATTTTGATTTTTAGCCCTATTTTCTGACTTTTGGCAAAGTTGGCAAGTTTATGGCTTGAACTCACAATTACTCGACGAGTTTTTGGGCAAGTTCTTGTCCAAAGTTCAATAGGCAAGTCTTGAGTGATTTACTCTCCTACCTTTCTAGCTTGCAAGTTCTCGGGACTCACTCCGTACTCACCGAATTTTTGTACTATGGTTATTAGTATAACAAATTCATTTTAAGGTGTTCATCAACTTCTTAATACTCACTTTTTTAAAACGTATTAGTTCTAATTTTGAGTCAAGTACCCAAGATGCATATGTGTCAAAGCCCCACCCTATGTCGTTTACTCCATCACAATTGGAAATGGTTGATTCCAAATACTTGATTGATGATATATCAATGACATCCCACTCGAGCTCATAAGTATAATCCCACTCAATAGTTGATTCTTCCACTTCAACAACCTTGGCTTCTATGAGCTCCTCTACATATGCACAACATATTGCAACAATCTCATTTTTAACATCCTTAAGTTCTTGGAAATGCCTCCTATGATCTTCCTTGAGCCTACTAATTCCTCCTTGTCATCTCCTTCACAAGATCCATGCTAATTTGAAAACTTTATTAACCTTATCTTATGTTTCCTTGACTAGGTCATTCTATCATGTTCTCAGTTTTCCATCTTAGGTATTCATACTGAAATCAGCCATGGGGTACACACTTGAGTTAAATACCTGACATAATTTCCCAAAGCCCTAGTTTTGACTTTGATCTCAGCCTCTTTTATGTCATTCTCTTCCCAATAGTGTAATTCATGACAATAGTTTATTGCATGTGTATATTGATTATAGGGAATGCCTGCATTTTGACCACCCAATCATCCACAGTCACTTCATCCTTGTTCGTGCCCCCTTTAGGATTGAATTCTCAAGAACCATTCAAAAGGGTTAATTGGCTTAGTCGGCCTAGGCAAGACGTTTGGGTCGATTGAGCGGAAAACTAACTAAAGGTTAGTTATAGATACAAGTATACCTTAACCTATTAGGGATACCTTGGACATATCTAGGAGTTCTTTAAGAAGGTCAAGAAAAACATTGAATTATCCTACTCCTTAAGAGCACATCATCGCAACAACAAGATGCAAATTTGAAGTCATCTATATTGCTGCCCTAGGTCACACATATTGAGCTAAATTCTGAAGTACAAGGTCCAAAGTGCATGTTGCCAAGTGTTAAGGCCGAATCAAGGGCGCATTATATATTATATACTTTGTTGTATCTCATCATGCACTTGGGAGAACTACATGCATCTCGAGGCCTCTTCATATTAGTGCTATGTAGGAAACACTTAACCACCACGGGGTGTGTTGAGGTCAGTCCAACTCAAACAAACTAATAACCTCTTTTCCAGGTCACGAAATAGAGCTACAATTTCAAGCCAAGGAGAAGTTGTGTTTGATCTCATCACGGTTACCACAAGATGCTAGATCCGAAAGAAAACCTACATACACAAATGAATAGGCACAAAGAATTCGCAATGGTGAAAAGCCCTAGAGGATAGCCCTCAGTCTAGGTTCAGCACCAAAACCGTCCAAGCCTCCCACAAACCCGTCCAAAACTGATTTCTGAGTCCAGATATTTTTGAGTAGCTTGACAACAGCCTAATCCACCTTTGCACATCATCGGAGAATTTTGTCACACCTCCTGCTCATGTATTTTGCTTCCTCTCTAACCCTAATTACACTTTGTCAAATTCTAGTTAACGTAATATTCTATATTCAAGCTTTTCCAATAATTTAGGACTGTTAAGGACTGCCCTTTATTAGTTCTATATTATTCGTATTTGTAATAAGTAGATTAGGTGTAAACCCTAAATTCCCTACTATAGTTTGATGAACCTGATATTTTATCCAATTAATGCAGCCTAGGGTTTAATTCTTCACTCTTAGGGTTTCAGATTTAGGTCTGATTTTAGGGTTTCTAAACCCTTCCTTACTTTTGTGTGCCTACATTGTAAAATTGATAAATAATTGGGATGTTAATACTTCTTCCATTGATGCTAATATTGATACAAATGTTGATATTCATACTTTTGAGGTTGATGTACAAATGTTTGAGGACCCTAGACAATACATTTTATGGAATCTTGACCAAGTCCTAGAATTACTTTATGCCACTCAAAAATCAAAAGAAAACTTCACTTGGGGAAGCTCATGGTGACCCTTTGATTAATATAGCCCTGCCTTCCACAAGTTCTCTTTCTACATAGGACCTCAAGCCAATCCAATGGTTACTCATATGCCTACACAAGGTTTCTCACACCTAGTATTCCTACCATGAAGGCATCACAAGCAACTCCCAAACTACCATGCCTATTCCTACACAATGTATTGCACCTTCGCAACTTGGTTTGCTTGTTAATGCCATGCATTCTAAGGTTTCTACACATGTTACTATCAATCCTCTTATAGATGCATATACTCAACAATTACAAGACATGCAAAGCTTAGCTCACTTTCTTTAAGCAAGATGTTAATAATTTTCTTACTACGACAAGATCCATTGATTAATTGGATAATCCACTAGATCTTGAGGTCCTTAGTTACCCTTTAACAAGAAGGTTCTTGCCACCTAAGATTTCTTCGTATAATGGAAAGAATGATCCAAAGCATCTTCGAGCCTTTGTCACCTCATGCATGGATTATGCAGGTGATGACACCCTATTGATCAAACTCTTTGTGAATCTTAAAGGAATATGCATTAGATTGGTCGTTAACTCTTCAGCAAAGTTTGGTACATTCATTACAACCCTCAGTCGATAGCTTCTTAGCTCATTTGTCTATCAACATCATCCAAAGGATCTATTTTTCTCAAACTGCTCAAATCAAGCAAGGATCCAATGAGAACATTGCTAACTATGTGTCATAATATAAGACTATGTTATCTCAAAGACTGAAGCACATTGATGAGGCTGAGTTAGAAGAAGTTTTCATCACTAGTCTAGTTCCAAAACTTAAGAAGGTCATATTTAAAATGATTGAGGTTTATGAGCCAAAGCTCCTCGCAGCCAGCATGCTTAAATATGACAATAATGCTCTCACGTCTATTGGAGCTAAGTTTCAAAACAAACCGCCATTCAAGGCTACGCCTAATGAAGCAAAGAAGATTGATACTAAAACCATTAATGCGGCACAAGCTGCGGCTCTTGTTCTTTTTGCTCCTCAGCAGAGACAATTTATACATTTGGTAAAACCTCCTTATAAAGTATTACGAAAGCTACTTGAATGAAATCTTACAACACTACCTCCACCCCTCCGAATCGACGCAATAAGTAGCAACATCCAAAGTTTGATTGTAACTCATATTGTGATTATCATCAATGCATCAGACATACAACCAACAAATGTCTTAAACTATAGCATGAGATTCAAGACATTATTGATGACAATACTATTTCAATGGAAGATCATACTATTTCAATGGAAGATCATACTATTTCAATGGAAGATCTTAGCACACCTACAAATAATGTGTTTTCCCAACCCAATGCAAATCTCAAAGCATTTCCCAACACATTACCTAATCACAACAATATTCAAAAGCACAATGAAGTACACATGGTATACCATGCCATACCTCCTAAATCTTACAATAACAATTCTCACCTACAAATGGCATTATTGGCATGATTCCAAGTATGCCTCCACCTCAACCTATAATTACATTTGATGGTTCAAATATTCATGATAGTGACGACGCTTTTGATAAGCCCTTATTCATTCATGGTCATATTGATACACATCTGATACAAAATATCATGGTTGACTATGGATCTAGCAAAAATATATGCACTATGACACTTCTTACTAGCCTGGGATACATTGTTAATTTGTTGGTTGGGATACATACAACCAACCAATGTCTTAAACTACAGCATAAGATTCAAGACCTTATTGATGACAATACTATTTCAATGAAAGATCTTAGCACACCTACAAATAATGTACTTTCCCAACCTAGTTCAAATCTCAAAGTATTTCCTGACACATTACCTAATCACAACGATACTCAGAAGAGAAATGAAGGACACATGGTATACCACGCCATACCTCCTAAATCTTAAAATAACAACTCTCACCCTACAAATGGCATTATTGGCATGATTCCAAGTATGCCTCCACCTCAACCTATGATTACATTTGATTATTCAAATGATCGTGACGATGCTTCTAATAAGCCCTTATTGATCATATTGATACATATCTAATAAAAAGTATCATAGTTGACTATGGATCTAGCAAAAACATTTGCACTATGACACTTCTTACTGGCCTGGGATACATTGTTCATGATTTAGTTGGTACAACAGATACAATTCATGGCTTTGATGGGCAACTTCAAAACTCATTTGGAGGTCTTACCTTTACAGGTCAGACTAAAGAAGATAGCTAAATGGTTTTCAGTGTTACCTACCAATGATATAATCAATATGTTACTTGGATGCCCATGGATTCATAAGATGAGAGTCATCCCTTCAACTTTGCATAAATGGTTGAAGTATATACACAAAAACAAAGTGGTTACAATTCAGAGTATCCCCTATGATTATATCCCATTCAACTGGTCACAGTGCATATCGCAGCTCCACAGCTACCTATATTACTGACCCCACGAGCAACCTTGGTGAGTTGTCCAGCCTCGGCCTCGACATATAATTGATTCAATTCCTAGACAAATTTCACAACATTCATCAATATCAATTAGTCGTGATCGACCTTTGACATCGCCTTACTCGAGATTAGCCTACATTACCTAGCCATGCACAACATGCACTAGTCTTATAGCAACCTTGCAAGCGTGACCCATACGGGACACCGATGCATTCTCCCAACATATAGTGGAGGCCATTAGTTACTATGACTACCCTTGACCCACGGCTTATGTATGTGCATTCTACTAATGACTCCAACTACTCTACCACAGATGATTTTCTTAGATTCAGATAGCGATTCAGCTACTTCCATTACCCCTCACCTATGGTATTGACACCGAGTAATCAAACACCTTCGTATGAGCATCCCATTGACAGGATCATATGATACCACTCCTATGCTCCTCTTATTTCAGCTTGGCTATGTAGATTATTATTGTACATAGTTTGTTTATCACCTATTTACTTGTTTAGACTCTTCTATTAGGACAGACAATTTCATTTATTTGCACATGGGTTATTCTTTTGACACCTTGTTTTGAACTGACAACTATGCATTACCCGACAATGCAACACATACATGGGTTCAATGTGATTGTTGAGGGAATCATAGTTACCTAGAATGCGCGCCTCCCCCATTTTTCTATGTTTACAGCCTATGGCCCTTGGCCTCTTGCATGTCTAATCCAAGCTTTTCTCGTGTTCAAATATTCAAAAATAAAAAAATCCAAAACCACAACCTGCTTGTGACTTACTATGTTACTACATAGACTCAAACATTGTTATCATACTCTTAGCACTTTACATATCTACTTTTATATGCAGTTTCCTTTTACATTATACATGAGTTAGTTATAGGACATACAGGCAAACATTACCATAGACACACATGCTTTGCAACTCTTTAGTCCTATACCTAGCGGCAACCTATTCCACATTGAGGGCATACCTATGCTAGGGGCATATTCACTATTCACTTAGAGTTGTTCAAGTTACATTTTTAGTTCACTTTGGTCAATTGGTGATATAGAGTTACTTACAAAATACCTTGTCCTAGCTTATACTTTATGACATGTGCTTTATTACAGATAATGTATTGGGCTACTCAATGATTACATTGCTTGCTTATATGTACTGACATTTTTTTCTCCCTGCTTACTAGTTGCTGATCATGACATGGTCTAGGCTATACAGGTTTTTCCTATGTATTCTTTTGTGCTTCTATATGGATTGCCCTTGTATGTTTCTTCACTATATATTTGTTGAATGACACTTGTATGCTCTATGCTTCATTGATTGTTGCATGACAATTGTATGCTCTATGCTTCACTGTTTGCTGCATGACACTTGTATGCTCTATGCTTCACTGTTTGTTGCATGACACTTGTATGCTCGATGCTTACTATTTGTTGTATAACACTTGCTTCCTCTATGCTTCATGCATTGTTGTATCATACTTATATGCTTTATGATTCTATGTATGCTATGTGGTTATGGTTTGCTCCATGCTTCTATGTATGTTGTGCGACTATTATTTGCTGTATGCTTCTTGTGTCACTGTTACTGATATCAGTGTTGGTAGGGTCGTCATGTCATTAAGTTGTCATGTCGATTGAGCTATCAAGTTGGTCAAATATTTTTGATAGGCCCCATCATGTCATGTGTTGTCATGTCAATGCTGTTTCGTGTTACTAGCATGCAACTATGGGCCTTATTACTATATTTTGATTGATAGTTTGCTTGAATTTCTAACAATATTCACATATGCTTATCCCTAGGATTACACATTCCATGCTTGTTCTCTAACAATTATATCAAATGAGTGCTGAATTATGCAAACCATGTTTTGTATACATATGTACATGGTTTATCTCTATATATAGTTACACATTATGAGTTTAACCACTTTTGTTTAGATAAGTGACACGCAAGGGGCATCCCTTACCACAAATGGGTGGCATACTGTGGGCTTGTTCAAAAGTTGTCACAGATTTTGTCCAATAGTATATAGATTTGCTCATATTAGCGATAATTTTACACAATTCAAAACATATTCTATTTAGTTTTGACAGATTTTCAGAAGTAGGAACATCAGAGTATCATTACATATGCAGAGTTGACATTGACCTCAACAGCCCAAAAAGTTGACATTTGGCTCTAGTTGTTCTACAGTTATTTCAGCCGAGAGCAGTTACCAAATCAGTTCAGAATTGCAACATTGGCCTCAACAGCCCAAAAATTTGATCTTCTATGGCATATCATGCTACCGGCAAGCCTATTAATTTAGCAAGATTTCAGCATGCACTTCACATGGGGGTTAAGTCCCACAGTACTAGTCAGAATTCAACAAGTTGGGGGCATAGTTCAGCATAACCAATCAAGTGTAGCCGTTCTTATGCACATTTCTTTTCATTACAAGTTTCAAATACAGAAAATTCAATTATTGACAAATTCTAATTCACAAATACGTACACATCGTTATCGAGCATTGATATGTATTTCCTTCCATGTGTTTTTGTAGGTTTCATGTGGATTGGAGGATACATTCAAAAAAGTTTGGACAACTATCCCATGATCTAGATTTGCGAAGTATGTGTTTCTTTTCTTTTGATCAAGCATTAAGAAATACTAGATTAAAGTAGGGAATCTATAGGACCCCAAATTTAGTCCAAACACTTGGCAATGTCACTTTTTGTATTAGTTCTAATATATAGTGCATTTACACATACTTGATCTATTTCAACGACCTTCTCGCTCTGTCCCACACCTTGTTATCCACTAGACGAAGCTATTCTCCAGTTCAGATCCTCGAAAATCATCAAATTTGCTATTAAACATCTGCACAGACTTCCACGTCTTAGACCTGATTTCTGTCACACCCTAGATAGGTCCATGACTCCTGGACAGGTTCAATTCGAACAAACCCATCCCCTAGAACCCGTCCACTAGTACTTTGACGTTCACATTTTCAAAAGGGTTACTTGGCTTAGTCGGCCTAGGGATACTTTCGGGTCAGTTGAGCAACAAAACTAATGAAAGATCAACTATAAATACAAACATACCCTAACTAATTAACCTTGGACATATCTAGGAGCTCTCTAAGAAGCTCAAAAAGGACTGAGTTATCCTATCCCTTACAGCATATCATCACAATAGCAAGTTGTGAATCTAAAGTCACCTATATTTTTGACTTAGATCACACATACTAAGCGAAATTCTTAAGAACAAGGTCCAAGGTACATGTTGCCAAGTGGTAGGGTTGAATCACAAGATCATTATATATTATATATTAAATTGTGTCTCATCATAGGCTTGGGAGAACTACATGAGTTTGAGGCCTCTTTGTAGTAGTGCTATGTAGGCAATGTTTAACCATCACAATGGTGTGTTGAGGTTAGTTTAACTCAAACGAACTAACCCCTTTTCCGGTCAAAGGCACAGAGCTAGGGTTTCGAGCCAAGGAGAAGCCATATTTGATCTCATCACGATCATCACAAGATTCCAAATCCAGAAAGAAAATCTACAAACACAAGAAAACAAGCAAAAAGAAATCAAAACAGGTAAAAAGCTCCAAAGGATAGGTTGAACACGAAACCATCCAAACCTTCCATGAACCCGTCAGAGCTGATTTTTAAGTCAACATATTTTTTGAGCAACTTGACAAAATCTGATCCACCTTGCACATCATTTAAGCACTTTGTAACACTTTATGCCCATGCATTTTGGTTCCTCTCTCTAACCCTAATTGCACTTTGTCAAGTTCTAGTTAGCGTGATATTTAATATTCAAACTTTTACGATAATTTAAGACTATTTAGGACACCGCTTTATTACATCTTAATTATTCCTATTTTTGTTAAGTAGTTCAATTGTAAAACCTAATTTACATGTTACCTATTGATGCTCTCCATGAAGAGCAATATGAAGATAAAAACTAATTTTGATATAATACTAATACTTAATAGTTATCATGACATTGGGCATTTGGTTAGCACTATCAATATATCAGTAGTGTTTTGTATTTTCTTTTTATGCATACTATGTGGTCAGTTCTTGTTTGTTAGGCTAGAATTTTTAATTTTAATTTTTTCTATATTTTTGTATGAAAATACACAAGCTATAGCCGAGGCAAAAAAACATGAAAAGTCCTAGCTACTTAGCTTCATACTTGGTAGGGCTTTAAAAGGTTTGTAGAGATTTATTTTGCTAGTGAGATTAATAGTAAACATGATCAATATGAATTAACTAGATGCTTTATGTGTACACTTTATTTTTCACTCTCACAAATGGTTTTTTTTTCCAAGTTGGCGCATTAATCTCCTTGACCGTGTTCCTTAAGAGGCAAGTCGAGAGTAGGTTGGGTTGGTTGGTAGTACTTGGTAAGAGCGTTGTTGTGTGTGGCATCGCCTCGCTTACCCTAGCATGCCTTCTAACTACGTTCTTATCTTATTACCTCCTATCTCTTTGTGACCACTTTATGTCCTTGGTATTGTCACATTCACATCTTCCTATAACACCTACAAATGAACTTCATACTTGCTCCAAGTGTCTTCTCTACCTTCATTCTCTCCTTTCATTACCTTTAAGACAAACTATTTCTAGCTTATGGCATCGACCATGGTCGATGATGTCAAGTAAAACCCTTTTCCATCCGATTGCATCGAACACCGTCAATGCCATCGACCAAGAGAGATGACTTTGACTATGTTCCCTATTTATAGGCTATATCATCATCACATAGCATGCTCGCTTTTGCTCACAAATCTTCCCTTAAAGGTTTAAGAGGTTTAGGATTTAGTGGAGCTTATACTTGGAGGTCTACTTTGGAGCATTGGGTTACTAGGAGCAACAAGAATAGGAGCTACACCAACAAGGTCTACCAAGTCTTTGGAGTCCCCAACTTTGGTCTACTTAGGTCTTCTACCTATCCCTCTTGTGATCCATCCACAACAACTCTCTCATGAGGTGCTACTAACCTTGGGGGTGGCGGATGGGGGAGGGGAGTTAGTGGCCAATAGTGTCTTCAAAAAGGTAAATATCTCTAACCCTTCCCTTCACAATAGTGATTATGTTTGATATATCATGAATTAGACTAGGATAGAGTAGTATATTGTTGTCTATTGCATTATCTCTTATAGCCCATGCTTAATCAAAAATGGCATTACAACTCTTCATCTAGACTTAGCTCTTGCTTATTATCATTACTCTTACAACCTTAGGATTCTAGTAAGACCACACCCCTATCTTAGACATAGATTTTGAAACCCTGCGCCTTTGATACAAAAGTGGATTACCATCTTCTAAATCAGTAACTAGTACGGCCCATGGTATTATCCTTAATTTGTATGTTGGCCCTAGAATGGTCCTCTACTTATATGTTAATCTATGTTATTGAGAAGTGAGAGAGGGTAATCATATTGACCATTTTAGCTAACATAGATTCTAGTGAACCCGGCGTGAATCTTACTCCATTGATGATTCACCTCCACAGCTTCTTTTTATCTCCTATCACATCGTCTTCACTATCGTTACATTTCGTGAGCCTAACGTGAATTTTACTCCACCATTGATGCTTGAACTTCACGGTTCTTTTTATCTCCTATCACACCATCTTCACTATCATTACATTTGGTGAACTTAACATGAATCTTACTCCATCTTCACATTTCTTTTTATCTCTTATCACATCGTCTTCACCATCATTACATTTTGGTGAATCCAATGTGAATCTTACTCCACCATTGAGTGAGTCATCTTCACATTAATTTTTATCTCCGACTAGTACATCACCTTCTTATCATCTTATATCCTTCTACCTCCTTAGCTTTATCATCTTCTTCTTATTCACCATCTTATCTCTTTTACTTCCCAAACTACTTTCTTAGCATTATCACCTTGCCAAGCCAACCTTGCTTGTCAAAAAAATCTAGCTTTTAAGCTCAATTCTCATCATCCATTTCATGCAAATCTCTTAGATCTATTCACATTCAATCACGTCTCATCCTAGATCTCCCCATGATGACCCCAATAATGGTTGCATCCGTCAAAGATCTAGATAATATCATCAAATACATCCATATTGAGGATGGATATCTCAAAATGATTCTGAATTATCTCCCATAGTTGAAGATCCACAAGAGGATCTTCCCATTTTTCACCTTTCTACCATGGCCAAAGATTCAAATGAGGATCTTCCCATTTCTTACCACTCTACCAGGGAAAAAGATACATGATCTTCTCATTTCTTATCCCTTTTGCCATGGTGAAGATCCGAATTGATGATCTTCCCATTTATGATCCATTCCAATATGAACACGCCACTTTCTACTTTGATATTAATATAGTACTCTAAATTTGGTTTGTGCACTTGGCAATGTCACTTTTGTACTTATTTTGGGTATATGGTCCATTGACACATATTTGATCAATTTCAACCATCTTTCCATTTTTCCCATGCCCTCCCATCAATTAGTCGATACCCTTCTCAACTTAAGCCTATCATAATCATTTGAAGTTTTCCATTGAATATCTATTCAATCCCTCCACACCTCGCTCCGATTTATGTCACCCCCGCATAGGGTCGTGGGTCATGGACAAGTTTGGTCCATAACCCATCCATCTATCACAAACTCATCCTCCCTACTCCAATGATAACATTTTCAAATGGATAAGTTGTGTTAGTCGGCTTAGGCGAGATTCTAGGGTGAATTGAGTGAGAAAACTAGCAAAAGGTCATCTATAAGTACAATCACCTCAGTTTTGATTTTTGTAGCCCCTGGACAAGTTCGTGGATCACGAACATGTTCGGTTCTGAACTCACCACCTATCATAGTCTCGTCTTCCCATACTCCGATGGTAACAATTTCAAATGGGTAACTTGGCTTAGTCGGCCTACACCAGATTCTAAAGTCGATTGAGCAAGAAAATTACGAAAGGGCATTTATAAATTCGCACACCCTAACCTATTAAGGACATGTGACAGTCTTAGATAACACATTGAGCTGAATTCTGAAGTACAAGGTTCAAAACACATGCTTTCATGTGTTAAGGATAAAACAAGGGCTCAATTTTTTTCGTATATTCTCTTGCATCTCATCATACCCCCAGGAGAAATACATGGGACTTGATCCCTCTTCAAAGTACTGGGATGCAGGCAAGCCTTATCACATCAGAAGGGTGTAGTAAGGGTATCCAACGCATTCATACTAATCCCTTTTTCAGGTCTAGGCATAAAAGATAGGGTTTGAGCAAAGGAGGGACCATATATGCTTTTGTCGCAGCCATCACAAGATTCTAGACTTGAAAAGAGGATTTACAAACATGGGTGAACCTGCACACAAAAAGCGAAAAGGAATTGATTCATAGAAGACATGTTTGTGGGTCTCCATGATGATTTCGAATAAATACTTGTCCTATGCAAAAACATCCAGCGACAATATTGTCCAAAGTGCTACGAACTTGTTTGGAGCATAATTTCAAAGCTTGAATTTTCCTAAGCACCTAGACGATTGTTTTTTTTGCCTTTGCACATCATTCAAGCACATCGTTTTACCTTCGTCAGCTTATTTTGGTGTGTTTATTCCATTCCCTAACCTTGATCACATTTTGTGAAATTCCAAGTGGTGTAACATATCACAAAATCAATATCCAATATAATTCATGATTGTTTTAGGATTGCCTTATATTGGTCATGAACAATCATTTCCCTTTCGGTTGTATTAAACTTAATTTAATTTAAACATTTAATGAACCTCGTTCCTACTCGAACATGCAACCTATGGGTTTCATTTTGGTTTTCCTATTAGAGTTTTGATTATTTCCCTTCAAGATCAAATTTTTGTTTCATTGTATGGCTCATCCAAGTAAATGAATTTCATTTGTAGTCAGTACCTTCAGTAGTCCACAAAATTTGGTACGAGCACTTGGCTATATGGCATTTTGCACTTATCTTGATATTTTATCCCATTTACATAGTAATTAACCAACATAAGGCACCCTCCTACTCTATCCCGCACCCTAGTTCTACTAGATGACAACCATTCTCCACTCAAATCCTCAAGAATCACCGCACATGTTATTGAACATTTATACTGAGACTTCTACTTGTCTCAGATCCAATTTCTTTCGCACCTTAGACAAGTTCGTAGGCCCAACACTGAGTTCGGCTTGGACCACCTGACCTAATAACTCGTTTGTTCGTTGCACTTCTAATGGTAACTTTTTTAAAACGGTAACTTGGCTTAGTCGGTCTAGGTAGTACTTTTGGGATAGTTGGGCGGGAAATCAAACGGATGGTCACATATTAGTACCCTAACCTATTTGGGGCACTTAGGGATACTCTACTCTCCCACTCTAAAAAGGTCAAGAAGAAGCACTAAAGCATCCATTCCTTGGAGCACCCATCACAACAAAAAGATATTAAACCTTAAGACATCCATATTGCTTCCCTACACCAATCATGAGCCAAATATTAAATACGGGTGTGTGTTGACAAATGTGATGGCTAGATCAAGGGCTCCATCTTTATTAATTATTCTATAGCAGATACATCTCATCATAGGTTAGGGAGAACTAAGCGTGGCTCAATCCCTCCTCATAGTAATGGTATGTAGCATAGCGCTCACCATATCAACCAGGTGTGGTGAGACATACCATCCGAATCGTTGTTAACCCTTTTTAGGTCTCAAGCACAAGGGCTAAGGTTTCAAGACAAGGAGAAACCATAACTTATCACAACACAATCATCACATAATGTCAAACCCATAAATTAAATCTCCAAACACATGCAAACATGATCAAAGCAACCAAATTAGGTGCATTTCCCCATAAGACAACATCGTAGCCCCTTGGATGGTTTTGATGCCGAAAGTGTTTTGCTTCTCACGAACCTATCTTGCACCAAGTTCCAAATCAAGATATTTTCTAGAAGATTGGCGATGGTCTAATCCACTCCTACACACATTCAAAGCACTTTGTCACACCTTATGTTTGTTTATTCTAGTTCCTCTTTCTAACCTTAATTGTACTTTATCAATTTCTAACCGCCACACCATTGGCAATTACAAGAGTAACATAGATTAGGAATGTTTATTCTAGTTCTCAATTAATATTGTCGCATAATATATTAATAAAATCCGGATTTCATATTACAACCTTTTATGCATGCTCCTCCATTATACGGTTGGGTTCCCCCGCTTTTTATGACACAGTGAACCAAGTTACAACCCCTAGCTCCTCGCTTATCTTATGCACCGTTAGCAACCATGAGTGTAATGATAATTATTGGCATGATGAGGAACATTTTTCTAAAGAAAAAAATATCTTATACACATACCATTCCTATTCTTCTAAGCGAATTTCACTCTTTAAAGTGCATCGTTAATGAGCTTAATACCCCAATTGCTCACATGACTTTACAGTTGAATGAACTTTGTGATAAGCTCATGGCATGTAAGCAAACCCCTTTAGATAAAAATGTTAGTCTTGTGAGGTTGATTATTCATATGGTCGTAGCAATTCAAGCCTTTGAGATATGAATTCACCCCAAAGACAAGAGTTTCATAATTCCATTAATAATATACCTACATATCAACCAAGTGCTATCTTACAAAGGTTACTACATATGAGTTTTATTACATTCCATTCTCCTAGCTTTCACCCTCCATATTGCTTGATACGACAACATGGTAGACCATTTTGTGATTATCATAGAGTCAATAGACATAATACAGGTGAGTGTTGGGTTTCGCAACTAAAGATCAAGGGACTTATTCATTATGACCACAATATAATAGATAAATTTAATACGAATATCAACCAAGTGCTATCTTACAAAGGTTACTAGATACGAGTTTTATTACATTGCATTCTCCTAGCTTTCACCCTCCATATTGCTTGATACGACAACATGGTAGACCATTTTGTGATTATCATAGAGTCAATAGACATAATACAAGTGAGTGTTGGGTTTCGCAACTAAAGATCAAGGGACTTATTCATTATGACCACATTATAATAGATAAATTTAATACGAAGTATAGGACATGTGTGCCAAAAAAATTTAAAAAACATATTGAGCAAATACCCCACAAATAGGTAAATTGTAGATAATGTCAAAGAAAAGGAGAAATCAAAAGAGAATTTGACAAAACATTCAAATGTGCACACATTTGAGGAATATAGTAAGACAAGTGTGCAAGTCAATAATGAAAGAAATGTTCATGATTCACAAAAATAAGATTATATACCCAATGTTATAAATGAGCAATTCACTAGATCATATTATGATGATTCAGATACCTTCAATATTAATGAGTTACTTTACACTCCCAAGGATTACGGGAGACCGCATATGCCTAAATCAAGTACAAACACCGAGATATCTATATTGCAAAATCAACCTCACCGTAACAACCCATTATATCAATACTTTGTTAGATCTAGCCAAAGTCGCGCACAAGAAGTAACACACATTGCAAAGCATATCCAACAAATATCAATCTTCATAACCCTCTCCTCAACCAAAAGGATCTCGGCATACTAATTAATGCAAGTCCTTCACATGCGTGCCCTATTGACAAGATCATAAGAGAGCACTTCCATGATCCTTACTCGTGCTCCACTATGCAAATTATTGTAAATAGTTTCTTTGTCACATATTTGTTTATTTCATCACCTTTGTGTCAATTGCTATCTTCTACACTCTTTTATTTTAACATTGATATTTTCCGCTTGTGTTCACATTGATCATTCTTCTAGTACCTTGATTTTGAGCTAATTTGATTATCCCGATATAGACATCTACACTTTTCTCGATGATGTGGCACATGGATTCGATGTGATTGTTGAGGAAATCATAGCTTACTTAGAACCTCCCCATTCTTATATTTGTGCAACCAATGACCCATGGCCTCTTGTGTGTTTAGTTTAGGCTTTATATTATGTGTTCAATTATTCAAAAATGCAAAAAACAATCAAATATTTCACAACGCAAAAATAATCAAATTTGCAAAAGTCCAAAAGCAGAACTTGTTTGTGACTCAATTACACATAGTTGTATGTCATGCTTTGAGCCATTTACATGTATACTTCTTTATGCACTTGCTTTTAACGATATGCACGAGTTAGTTGTAGGATATACAAGCTCGACACTTCAATGGACACGCACATGCTTCACAACTATTTAGTCCTACACCCGAGTGCAACCCCTTCTACACTGGGGCATGCCTACATTAGGGGCATATCACACAGAGTTTTTCAAGTTATAGTTTTTTCACTCTTGTCCATTGGTGATATAGAATTACTTACAAGATGTCTTTCACTAACTTATACTTTGTGACACATGTTTTACTACATATATTGTATTGTGCTTTGCTTGATGATGCCACCGCTTGCTTATATGTACTAACATTGCTTGTTACATTATTACTTTCTATTGAGTATGACATGTTTCTACTAATCACATGCATTCTTTTGTGCTTCTATGTTGTTTTCTCTTGTCTTACCCCATGATTCTTGTCTGCTCTATGTTTTTATGTACATAATTCTTTTTTTTCTCTATGCTTCTATGTGCATTGTATGATTCTTATTTGTGCTATGCTTGTTTGCGCTATGCTTATACTCGATATCGGTGTTGCTCAAGTTGTCATGCTCTATGCTTTTTGCATGATTGTTACTGATATTGGTGTTTCTCGAGACATCAAGTTGTCATGTCAATCGAGTTGTCGAGTTGGTCAAATGTCTTGTGGTGCACCCCGTCATGTCATGTTAGGTGTGCCAAAGGAATTTTGTGTCATGTTTGCTAGCATACTTAGGTGAGCTTCATTATTATGCTTTGGCTGATTATTTGTTTGGATTTCTAACAATATTCACATATGCTTATTCCTTGGATAACACACTTTATGCTTGTTTTATAATGATCATATCATCTTTACACCAACTTATCCAACCATATTTAGTATACATGCTTTATATGGTTTATCTCTATATACTTTTATACATGGTGTGTATAACCACTTTTCCTTTGAGTGAGTAATATGCTGGCAGAACACTCACCTCAAAAGGAGGCATATTGTGGACTAGTTGAGAAGTTCACATAATTTTCATCCAAGAGTAAGTAGATTCAGTCAGATTTGTGACATTCTACACATTTTCAAATCAAATCCTATACAATTTTGGAAGCAAATTGGCAATTTTTGGCAGCAAATTCTCATCACGTATGCTGAGTTTTGGGTATCTTTGTCTATAGAGAGATCCCTTTTCCTCAATGGTCCAAAAAGTTGATACTAGCCTCAATAGACAAAAAAATGGTACTTGGCTCTAGTTGTTCTAGAGGCTAGAAATATTCAGTTGAGAGCATGATTCTAGTATTGAGTGCATCCTTGAAGGTCACTTCTACTCTACCAGATCAATTAATGGGTTCAAAATTGTCCAAACAGGGGCAACATTCTTCACATTCAGCACTTACATCACATGGGACATGTACACCCAATAGCAATCTTCAACAGTCAGCAAACTGGTAGCATAGTTCAACATAACTACCAAGTTTCATCGTTCTTGTGCACATCTTCATTTTATTGCAGATTTTCAAACACAAATTCTAAATTGTTGGCAAATTCAAATTACAAATTTATACACATTTTCTCAAGCATATTTCCCAAACCCTCTAATCCATTAGTCAATATCCCCTTTTCCACTTCAGCTTACCAGAATCACTTGAAATCTGCCACTGAATATTTGTCTAGACCCCTTCACACATCAAAATTGATTGTTGTCACAAGTGGATAGGTTTGTGGGTCGTAGACAAGTTCAGTCCCAAAAACGTCCTCCCATACTCCAATGGTTACAATTTCAAGTGGGTAACTTGGCTTTGTAGGCCTAGGTGAAACTCTAGGGTATGTTGAGAATGAAAACTAACAAAATGTCATCTTTATACAAACACATCCTAACCGATTAAGGACAACTGGCGATCTAAGAGAATGATTTAAACATCTTACACTCCTTGAGGCACATTATCAAAGCAGCAAACTATACATCTACAACCATACAAGTGCATATCTTAGATCACACATTGAACTGAATTCTAAAGTACAAGGTCCAAAGTGCATGTTTCCAACTGTTAGGGCATAATCAACAGCTAGTTCTTTATTGTATATTCTCTTGCATCTCATCATGCCCCCACCATCCCAAAAATTTGGAATTTTTTTGCCATTCCAAAAACTCTGTCTCACCATCTCGTCATCCCAGAGTCTTAGGTAACTATGGACTTTCTCCACTTTGTCAACAAAAGAGGCTAGAGAAATCTCTGTGGACATTACATGTCAAAGAGCAAGAACTGCATGAATTTAATGAAGATTGACTTGTGCCTCGAGCTACCCCTGCACTTCACAGAGATTTGAAAGCTACCAACCCAGTTTTGAGATCAAATCTGATATTCTTATAGATCGCCCAAGGGGCATTCAATTTGATTCGAATATGTAATTACTACCACCTAATTTTCCAGGTGTGCATATGTTATGAGAGGTAGGCCACAGCCAGTTGCAATTTGTTAGATCTGCAATGCGCAATGCGCAATTGGTTGAGTCCATTTATTGTAACACTTGTAATTGTGCCCAAGTAAGCTATGGTTTTCCTATAAATACCCAACTAAAAGACCTTGTTATGGTCGGATCCTTGTAGAAAGAAGTTTTAAAACATTTTAATGCATTTGCCTTAGTTTTCTTGTTTCTACTTTGTGTTTCGTCCTGAGTTTGATGTTTGTGTGCACTCTTTCCATCGAATTGAAGTAGATCCTGAGATCCTCCTTGTTTATCAAATGATATACCCTTTGATCATTTCCTTAAGTTAATGCCCGCTTCCTGCACATCTAACGGCATTACACCCTCTTGGCTTTGCAACAAATTCCTCAGAATCTTGCACCTGCTCATGTCTTGATCGAGCAAATGCTGGTCTGAGCGTGAGTATGGTTTCTCGGATCTGTCTTCACCTACCAGACGATGGTCTTTGTCGCAGCATTGAAATCATTTCTCTTTCTCCATGTCCTTTTTCTTTTGCATTTTTAATAACCCTATTAGATTAGAGTTAATCTAGGCCCAAAGCTTGCAATCAGTTTTTCTTGCTAACTTTTATGATTGGTGGTGATACTCTTGCACAATACCCCTTACAAAGGAGACTGTTGTGTGCAATTAATGAATGACCCTTGGCCTAGCACACACCCGTGCTAGAACTCTTTGAGGCTGAATCCTTATGTTTTCCCATTGTGCAATCCTTACACACGATCCCGCTTAGAACCAACACGAACAAGCAAATGCCCTTCACACAGTAAAACAACTAACATCAGCCATCTTGAGCTATTCCCAGTATATTTCACGACCACCAAGACTTGGTGAGATTTAACCTTGGGAAGATCCTGTGCCCAATCCATTGCGTAAGCAATTCCCATGTGCACCCTCCTTTCAAGAGAGGCATTGTTACGCCCGCTTGTACGGGACTCTGCCTATTGTTGTTTGAGCCCGCACACTGCCCTTTTCTCGCAGAGACTGGCATCTCTGGCGCATAGGAGCGGGAGCTTTTGCAGATCAACAGGAGGAGATTTAAATGGACTGCATTGTATATGCTATAGTGAACAGTATACGGTTTAAGTGCATCATGCATTAATAATGAAGATTAAGTAGGTATATGAGGAATTAATTTGAAGTTTTGGCATAGCTAAAGGATTCACTTATGTTTGAAGGTGATATTAGAGTTTCTCTTTGAGATCATATTGCAGATTTGGAGAAGAAATTAGCATGGAAGGATAGGCTACTCGAGGAGAAAGATAAGCTGCTTGAGGAAGACATACGTGACTCGCAGATGTTGGAGAGAGTAATGAAGCGGGGAAATGAAAGCATGAAAAGACTACAGAAGCATTGAATGACACAGCCACAAAATCAAAGAATTAACAGGAGTAATTTGAAGCCAAGAAATAGAAAAGGAGAGAGGAACTCGCCAAAGAAAAGATGGCTCCATACAGATGGAGAGGATCCAATGACAATGACGACTTGAGAAGGAAACTTTTACAGATTAGTGGAAAAGAATCTAGTTCTCAGGGACCAATGTTGGATTCCTCAAGAACAAACAAAACTCTAGTACCTATGTTTGGTGCATCTACTACAACAAAACTTGTTTGAAAGCCACATCCATCTGTATGGGCATGAAAATTTTGAAATTAATGAGCTCGTGTAGACATAAGTAAGATGCTTGATCAAGACTCTCCGAGGTACATGGTGAGGCAGATGTTATCCTGAAATAAGCATATTTGTACATATTGTACATAATATTTTAATTTTTATTAAAAGGATAACAAATGTATGTAATGTCTTTTTTTTGTTAATGACCTCCTTTTAACCACACCAAGGCATTAACTTCAACTAGGGTGCCCTGACCAAGGGACATCTATTCTATCAACATCGCCCAAGACCATAGTTACCAAGTCTGCAAATCAAGATCTGTTTGGGAGGGCAAAAAATCCAAGATTCCAGAACTCATCAAAAAGTTTGGAAAAGATCGATGCAGAACAAATACATATTATATATGAGCAGAATTTAACAAATAGTGAGAAAAATATTAATAATGTAATATAAAATGTTAATATATTTAATATTAAATAATATAAAAGGGTGTTGGGTGTATTTTTAATGCAACAAAAAAATTGGGTGAATAAACAGGGCCAACCAGGGCTTAATTTATCCAGGCCCCCAGAAAATCCGGATCCAGCCGTATTTTGTGCAGATCCATCTGGATTCTTTGAAGTATACCGAGCCTGGAATCAGATATGGTATGTTACTCAAGTAACATGACTTTTCAGAATATGAACCTAGGGTTTTACCATGAAAGCCTCACTGATTTTCCCCTTGAGAAGTACCCAGCTCGAAAAGTGTATGCAAAGTTACTTTGTCCAACTAAAAGAGGTTTCCAGGCTTGCTCAATCAATTTGTGGGCCTAAGCAATTCGCAGGCATACTTATGTCGTTCAATATTCCAAGTGAGTTAGTGGAACCTTGTAATGATCTCATCGTGTATTGTGGAATGTTCTATTGCATCATTAGAACAGTCATTCACAATATCACTGTTTCACAAGTTGGAGAGATTACAACTAAATGGTTACAACAACAATATCTTATGCTAGTTGTCATAATATGAACAATTGCAAAATATAAAGATACTAATTAGCTTCCTATTTGGCCTGCACATTTATGGAAGTGTAAAAAGCTTCTAGAAAAGACATTATTTCATGATTATATTTTGCGAAAAAGGGAGTCCCAAAGACCATGACAAGTCATCGGTCGATGATGATCTGCTCCCTCCCCAAACTCAGAGACCTTAACAATCTGTAAACCTTTTCAGCAGTTATTGATCTAAATTGGATAATGAATTATTAGCAAAAAAGCCAAGTCATTCACTATTCTCTATAAATACTTGGAAAACACTTCCTTACAGGCATGTCCCATGAAGTACAGTCAAGAGGACAGGTCAGAGATATCAGGGATCTTCAGTTATCACCTATCAGGGTTGCGATGATCCAGACAACTTGACTGGGAAAATCTCCAGAAGAGTGAGTCTTCCTCCTTCTTCCATGATTTCTTCATGCAGTTATAGGTTTTCTGCCTTGTAGAAGCTTTTATGAGCATCCCTTACAAAGACTACATGTGCAATCCCCATGTACTGCTTTGCAAATAGCTGCAACTCACAATCCTTAAAACATTTCAACATCCCAGACACATGCAACCAAGAACTGCTAGGAATCAAAATTGAATGCATAACTCTACCCCCACTTATTATTTATGCTTTCTCTACACAAGAGAAGCTCGAACAAGAAGTGGAAAAAACATAGAATGTGAATAGAGAACATTTGAAGTCATTCCCTGCTTTTTCTGGGGCTTGTGTGAGACCGTTGCTGCCTTTACCGGTGGTTGTGCAACCGCCACCTGCAAATACCAGTGGTTGCACAACCACTGGCTGTGTTTACCAGCAGTATTGATGAATTAGTTATGGAATATCTATACTGATTACAGATCAGTTATTCCTTTTAAAGGCAACTCTCATACCCCCACTCCATACAACACTAATTTAGTAATTTCCTTAACATTGCAACTGGAATACCTCCACAGACGTCATCATAAATTGCAAACTATCCAACACTAGATGTGTCTTCTAAACACAAAAGACTTATTTTAAAAGGTTGGAAATTGTGATAAGCTTGCTGTAGAAGTCCTCCATATGTATAGTCAAAACTAATTAGCATGCTATCCTGCAGCTCATACTCACCCCTATTCTAGTCCCAGGTAGATTTTTAGCAAATGATGATGACATGCCTTTATGTCAATAATTGTATATTTTGAATTTTCAGTTCATGCCTCTACAATCATATAGGGTTTCAGTTTCACCAAGGAGCTTACAAATAAACAACTCTCACAGAGTAGAGAATTAACACCGTTCTCACATGTTGGTTGTCGTATTAATAAAAATATAGAAATATTAAGTAACTATTTTAGTGACTGCTTGACCTACACATTCATAAAAGGAAAGCATGTTAGAGATTCCGAGCAGGGCAGGATTTGATGATTATATTGCAGTTTCTTTGTGGAGACCTGGTTTATCAAACGTGTTCATGATAGGAGTGAGGAACTGAGAAAAAACACAAAACATTTCAAAACATTGCTCTACGACAGTTAAAGAAACAACATATTATACATATTGTTTGTAACCAGTATAGGTTACCTATGAAGAAGTTTTGTGATAAATAATTATGAAAAAAATTAGGAACAAAATATTAATACATCAGCCCTTGGGATACTGAAATCAATATTAATCCTACCAGATTATTTTGAAGAAACAAACCTCTAAATATTATACTGAGAATGTACAAGGAACTGCATTGGATTAAGTTCATTCCAGAACCGGCAAAAGAATTATCATTACTTTCAGGTAAGCATACATCATACAAGTAATAAGCATGTGGGAACATGAATTATCTTACCATCCCTGTCTGCATAGAGCGCTTTAAGGTCTCAACTTCGACCTCTTTTCGCTTTTCACGCAGCTCCTTTATTTCTTGCCTGTTGGTCAGAAACAATCATGTCAAATATCAAGCAATAATGGATGTGAAGACAACTTTTTATTAGCTACTGACCAAAACATTCCACAAGAAATCCAATATTTGTTCATTAATTTGGTATACAATTTATACAATTCTCTCAAAGTAAGAACAGACGAAATCCATGTTATGAGATATGTTATGAGCGCAACAGTGAAATCTAGAACAAAGGTGCAACTTTCCATTAAATAATGCATCCCTTATTCAATTGTAGTACAGACCTGTGCAACTCTGGATGACTAAAAACCCAACTGAGCCACCCTAAGCACAAGTAATGTAGATGGCATATTCACATGTTAATAAAGTCTAGTAAATGTATAATTGCACTAGCCAAATGCATTTGGAGGTCAATGGCTCCGACCTAGAAGAAAAAGTGCTCCCACCTAACACTGTCTCCTGCATGCCTCTTTGCTTTCCATCTCCTCAAACCTCCACTAACCAAACCAGCAAGTTTTCTTCCACTTCAGCCAAGGCCTGACAGGTTCTTACACTGCTCCTTTGGATGGGCCATGCCCTCCTCCCAGCCTCATTTCCTCAGATATTCACCCAAACTTCAAATCAGCTGTGTCAAAAGACCAAAGGCAGATCTGCAAAGAGGACCTCAAAATTTATGCAGCAACTGTTACCATATTTTCCAGGCCAAGTGTAATGTCCCCTTTCCTACGCCATAGGCCTAGGGGCCAACTCGAGTCCAGGCCTTGGTCATACCCAAGGGGTTATGGACGCTGGGAGCTATTGGGTATGAATATCTAGTCCATTTTATTATTATTCTTCATTGACATGTGCATAAGTGGTTTTGGAGGGGCTAGATGTTATGTTTTGTCGTTAGGGAGGGGCCACATGGTACTTATGTTCTAATTTTGCGTTGGGGGTCACTTTTGGACCATGGCGACTTAAAAGGTGAAAAGTAACTTAAGTTACTTTATGTTATTGGCCCATCCTAAGGAAAAATGCGACTAGGACCTTTTAGGGTTTCTTTTGCATTGGAAAAAGTTATATAAGGAGTTGAGGGGAGAAAGGAAAGGATACTTTATGCATACTCAACTATTTCTTTTCATGTGCAACTGTTGTTTGCAAATCTTCAGCTTGTGGAGTGAGATCCCACAGGAACCCTAGCTTCGGTGGTGAGAGATCCATCCCTAGCTAGCAGGGCATTCTTCGGTAGTGAGAGATCTACCCTAGCTTGTCATTTTGGAGCTGTTTTCAGGGCTGATTCACAGAGATATTTGCAGGGGTTTCAGAGATAGGGTTTTGAGGGTTTTTGAGAGGTTCGGTGAAGATAATCAGTGAATTTTCAGATCAGATTTACGGCAGCAATAAAGGAAGGGTTTGGCATCATTTTCAGAGGATTTTGCAAGGGTTTCAACCACCTACCAAAAAAGGCGACTTGTTTTGGAGATTGCAGCCTTTGTTTGGAGGGTTTCCAGTTGTCCATTTTCAGATCTGAAGGTTGGAATATCATCTTATATATTTATAAATATTATTTCCAAAGTTTCATAATTTTTGCACTTGTATTCAAGGAGATAAATTTTAAAAGTTTTCCAGTTGTTTAGGGCACGCTGTAATTTTTCGACAGAGTATTCTATTATCTGAAAAATTCCAAAAATAATTTCCTAGTGTTAGTTTAATTGTTATCAAGCTCTCTATAAATTTTCAAGTGATTCGGGCAAGTATTTTGTGAGTTATAGATTTATTTCTATTCGCTGCCCTAGTTATATTTTCTGCAAAAGTCGAATTCTGTTTAGTTGCAAATTGTCGTATTTTGTACATTTCTAAGTGGTATCCCACAAGGGATATTTCGGTGGTGTCGAGCAATTGTTTCTCCAGCCTATTGGGATTGAAAAATGGGAGACAGAGACAAAGACAAGTGATGAGATGGGTGTGGATCGATGAAACAATTGTTCACCAATATGGTGAAGCAAAGCAGGAGACTACCAATCTCTATTTGAGTCACCACCGAGAGATAAGCACAGGGTAGGATTGATGCTCATACGGAGAGAGGAGAAAATAGCAATATGGGACCACATGGTCGAAGAGGTGAGGATGGGCATTCAGGGCAACGGTCTCCCCATTCTTCTACTGAGGCCTTTGGGGATTCACAAACCTTCTTTCGTGAAAGATCCGGAAGTTTCACAGTACGGCAGCCGGTGGATATTTTAGTTGAGGAGTCTTGTTGGGAAAGATACTGACCTTGAGTGATGGCTTTGCAAGCACATGCCATTCCAGAATATTGCTAAATGAAGATTGGCAAAGCAGCCCAAGAGATATTACTGACACAGGCACCCGAGTTTCGAGAGGAGATTGGGATGATTTTCATTCCACACTTCAATTGTTCTAAGAAGTGTATTGCTGATCTTGGGTTGAAGTTGAAGACATACTTGACTTGAATCCGATGCAAGAGGAAGATGCAATTAAGTTTACAATCTTACATACGGAGGGAGACGCTCATGATTGGTGGCATCATGGATTGATTACACAGGGACACATACACATTACTACTTATGCAGAGTTCACACAGAGGCTAGTGGGCAGATTTGATAGGAGGGACCCCGATCGGTATTTCAGGATTTGACTCATCTCGAGACAAATTGGTTCTTGGATCAATATATCGCAGATTTTCAGAGGTTATCAGTCATGGTACCTGATGTTACGGAGATGAGGCTGATTTCACTATTCACGGCAGGGTTGACAGATGCTCTTGCGTTGGGTTTGTGAAGGCATTTGAGCCTTCTTCTTTACATGAGGCTATTAGGAGAGCTCATGATTTGGAGTTATCTACTCCTAAGTCGAGGTTTCCCCCTCGAGTACAGTCTAAGGTTTTTCCTTCTAGATCCGATGGTTCACAGCCAAAGGTACCTCCACCTAGGCAAGATGCAGCCAAGAAACCATTCATATCTAGGGAGGATAGAGATGAGTTGAGGCGAAAGAAACTATGTTTCGATTGCCGCACACCTTGGACTCCAGGACATGATTGCAGGGGTAGAGGGAAGGCCCAGTTCATAGAGGTCTTCGAGGAGAGTGATGGTGACGAGGAGTTGGACACACAGGGATTGGAGGAGGATGATGACGAGGCATTGGATAGTGCAGGTGTTGAGCAGGATAGCGAGACCTTTCCCTAGGAGACTATCACCACTTTGTCTAGTACCCCGAGGTACAAGGCATTCAGAGTTAGGGGAGTTTTACAGGGGCGAGTAGTGGTACTCATTGATAGTGGGGCCACCCACAACTTTATTGATGCCTCATTGGTTGAGAGGCGAGGATTACAGACAGAGGACTTTGAGGGCTTCAACGTGGTTGTAGCTAATGGAGAGTCTATGAGGTGTACACGGCGGGTACCCCAATTGAGCATCACGATGGGTAACTATACAGTTACCGATGACTTCTATATTGTTGGTATTGGAGAGACCAACATAGTGCTAGGAGTACAGTGGCTCCATTCCCTTGGAGTTTTACGGGGGAGGAGTAGTGGTACTCATTGATAGTGGGGCCACCCACAACTTTATTGATGCCTCGTTGGCCGAGAGGCGAGGATTACGAGCGAGAGAGGACCGAGGGCTTCAACGTGGTTCTACCTAATGGAGAGTCTATGAGGTGTACACACTGGTACCCCAATTGAGCATCACGATGGGTAACTATACAGTTACCGATGACTTCTATATTGTTGGTATTGGAGAGACCAACATAGTGCTAGGAGTACAGTGGCTCCATTCCCTTGGCGAGTTTCGGACTAACTTTCAGACTATGGAGCTGAAGTTCAAGTCTGAAGGGAGGAATGTGATTTTGAGGGGCTTATCTTCAGAGGCACCTCGGGTTGTTACAACTAAGAGAATCGAGAGGATTTACAGGCACAATGGGGTGGATTGGGCAGTACATTGCTTGGTTTCGACCAAGAAGTCAGAGGATGGGCAAAGCATGAGTATCATGTGGACATACAGGGCCTATTGGACAGGCATAGTACAGTTTTTGGTGACATACCTCCAGGCATACCTCCAGACAGGGGATTTGAGCATGTGATTGAGCTCGAGGATGCTAGACCAGTGGTTACTTCTCCTTACCATCACCCCAAACGGTTTAAGGATGAGATTGAGAAGACTATCCATGAGCTCATTGATATGGGGCACATTAGACCGAGTTCCAGTCCTTTTGCTTCTTCGGTGGTATTGGTGAAGAAGAAGGATGGGACCATGCAGATGTGTATAGACTACCGTGCCTTGAATAAGAAGACAATAAAGAACAAGTATCCAGTACCACGTATTGATGAGTTGCTTGATGAGCTACATGGTGCTATCTATTTTTCAAAAATAGATTTGTGATCTGGATATCATCAGATCAAGGTCAGGGAGTAGGATGTGCATAAGACAGCTTTCAGATGCCATTACGGTCACTTTGAGTTCTTGGTGATGCCCTTCGGATTGTCTAATGCTCCAGCTACTTTCCAATCTTGCATGAACCATGTGTTCAACCGCCACCTGCGGAAGTTTGTATTGGTTTTCTTTGATGATATTTTGGTCTACAACAGGACTTGGGAGGACCATATCAGGCACCTTGGTGAGGTATTGGGGATATTAGAAGCTAATTCGCTATATGCGAAAGCTTCTAAGTGTGAGTTTGGCATGACCGAACTTCTATATTTGGGATATGTGATTGGTGGGGGTGTAGTGAAGGTGGATAGAGAGAAGATACGGGCAATTCTGGATTGGCCGCCACCTAGGACATTGACACATTTGAGAGGATTTGTGGGTTTATGCACATACTATAGGAGGTTCGTGAAGAATTTCTCTCGGTTGACTGCTCCATTGACCAATTTGACCAAGAAAGGGGCATTTGCTTGGTCGAGGTAGTAACAAAGAGTTTTTGATCACCTCCAGGAGGTGATGAGTTCATGTCCTTTGCATTACCAAATTTCTCTCGCCCGTTCATTCTAGAGTGTGATGCATCAGGAGAGGGTGTTGGGGCAGTTCTCATGTAGGATAGGCATCCCATTGCCTATGAGAGTCGGAAATTGAAACCCATGGAGAGAGGGTATTCAATTTACGATAAGGAGATGTTGGCCATTATGCACGCTTTGGCCAAATTCAAACAGTACCTCGTGGGTAGCAAATTTGTGATTCGTACGGATCACAACAATTTGAGGTTCTTCTTGGGGCAGAAGGAGCTCAACGATCGCCAACAGAGATGGGTGAACAAGGTACAAACCTATGACTTCGACATAGGGTACACTAGAGGTAAGAATAATATTGTTGTTGATGCTTCATCTAGGAAGCCTTACCTCACTTCTATGCTTAGTTCTATGTCCGAGATTTCAGCGGATTGGAAGGCTCATATACTTGTTGAGTATTCCAAAATCGGGCCAGTATGTGAGATCATGGATGGTATTATACAGATGACTGATACAAAGTAGTGGATGATCTCATTTTCTACAAGGATAGGATTTTCCTTGTACCAGGGTCCAAGATGAAGGAGAAGATTCTTCGAGTAGTACATGATACACCACTAGTTGGGCATCCTGGGTATTTCAAATCATACAGGTTTATCAAGGAAAGATTTGCATGGAAGGGGATGAAAGACGATGTCCTTAACCATGTCAGAGAGTGTATGGTTTGCTAGTAAACCAAATCCGAGCATTCTTTTCCAAAGCAGATTACTCCAGCCTCTTCCCATTCCGGAATCGAAATGGGAAAGCATATCGATCGACTTTATCACAGGACTTCCCTTGGTGCATGGGCATAGTTGCATTTATGTTGTAGTTGATCGATTAACTAAGTATGCTCACTTCTTTTCCCTACCCAAGGGGCATGAGGCGGTGGATGTAGCCTGGATCTTCTATACAGGTATTTTTAGGCTACATGGGTTGCCTAAAAATATTATCATGATGTGACAAGATCTTCATGAGCACTTTTTGGCAGAGATCTTGGACTAAGCAGTACGGAGTTGACCCTTAGCACTAGCTATCACCCACAGACATATGGGCAGACGGAGATAATCAATAAGTGGATAGAGGGCTACTTGCGGAGTTATGTGTCAGGGCATCAGCGGGCATGGATTAGATGGTTGCACATGGGTGAGTATTGCTACAATACCACCTATCAGATGAGCATAGGTATGACTCCTTTCCGGGCCTTGTACGGATACGACGCCATGACATTCGTGGATTTGGTATTACCGGATAGCCGAGCTCCCAAAGCTCGAGATTGGTTACAGGAGGACCAGGATATTCTGAAGGCTCTCAGGGAGAATCTTCAAAAAGCACAGAATCAACAGAAGATATATGCAGATCGGCACAGGATATAGAGGTCTTTTGAGGTTGGGGGTCTAGTATTCCTACGTTCTGACCATATAGGCAATCCTCACTGAAGCCACGCTTTATGGTCCATACCAGGGTAGCTCGACGAGTTGGGGGATTGCATATGAGCTAGAGCTACCGGAGCACAGTAAAATACATAATGTTTTCCATGTGTCGTGCCTTAAGAAGGTACTTGGACAACATATTGTACCATCTACGAGTTCCACCTTTGGATGAGGGGAAGCCGGGGTGTTAGAACCAGAATCCATTTTTGAGGAAAGACAGAGAGGCCTTAGGAGCGAGTGATCACCGAGTATTTGGTGAGGTAGAAGGGATTGCCACTGAGGATGCGACTTGGGAGGGAGAGCAAATTCTCGCAAAGATCCCAACTTGCATTTACTTGAGGACAAGCAAAATTTGGGAAGGGAGGGATCAGAACATTTTCTAATCTCGGCCCAAACCTCGCAATATCCGCCTGCAGCGCCACCAGTCTACTAATAGAGTTCATCGTGAAAGGCTTAGTAGCTTTATCAATTCTCTTTTGTACCATCAGAAGAGACCCTTCCAGGGAATTAGGCACCTTGCTAGGAACGATCCGCACGTATGAAGTAACACCTCCGACCACGTCCTCCTCAGTGAAAGAAATGATACTGTCTGGTAAGGATGATGTCCTACTCTCAAGTGTCTCGCATCCTCTTCACGTAACTCTGCAGATCTCTAAACGGAAAGATACCTGCAAACTCCGGTGATTCCCCTTCTCAATCGATCCATCACAGTACAACCCGCTCTGCAACCAATACATCTCCTACAGACTTGTTGATCTCAAACCAAAGTACTCAAGTTACTCTCAACAACTGTGTTCATGTCCACTATGCTCGTCACCGATTCTTTGCGGCTGATTTGCCGCATCATTCATAACCTTTAAAGTGGTCGACACCTCTCCAAGTTGTCAGGACAATGAACTTGACGAATAATCAAATCCTTCCATTCGTCAATAGCTTTTACTTGATTACTTGCAGATCCTCCATTTCCCGCATAAGATGATCACTCACCGCTCCGAAATGGGTTGAATGGAAGGCTTAAGCAACCTTGGCTATGATCTCGCACAACTGAGATACCTGCTTCTGAAGCTCTTCTTTCTCCGCCTTTTCACTGTCAAGCCTAAGGAATAGAGCATCTATCAATGTTTGCGTATCCTGCTTCAATCCTTCTGTGGTGGCTTGACCGAGGGGTACTCTGGTTACTGTAACATCTTCTGTCATGAGCTCATCCTCCTCCTTTCCTTCTGCCGGAATTGATATCTCAGCAAACTTCTGCCCGATTCCTCGATGATCAACCTAGAAGTTGCTTTAGCAACTTTAGGCCTTCTGTCTTTTCCGCCTAGGCTCTGGAGTAGCTGCAAGTCGTGTTCCTCCAAGTTCATCTCCACTCTCGCTTCTGGAACCAACTGCGAAGCCAACCATTCCGAGAAGTTACTTCTCGGAGAATGAGAAATCGCTGAGTGCACTACCATCTCCCGCTCTGCATCCTCTCCATCAGAAAGTGCCACAGTGTTATGGTTGCCATCCTCTGAATCGTCCAAGGACAAAGCCCTTTTGAACTCCACCATCTGCAGCTTTAACATCTCTTCTGGAACAGGTGATGAACGGAGTGGCTGAGGAGAGAAGATGAATGTCGCCGGATCCAATAGAGGCTTGGAAGTGTCCTGTCATGTGCAATAAGCGGTGAACTACTGGGTCTTTGAAGAAGCGGAGCTAAAGTCGTGGCCGTGGAAGTGATCTTCTCCTTTGATTGAGATCTTCTGTGTACTTTTAACTTCTCGGACCTTCTGTTGCTTTCTCCTCCATGCTTCCGCTTGAGGGAATCTCCTACGCCAAAGTTGTCTGTGACTTGATTCATCAATGCTTCATCAAGGCAGTATCCCTTCGTCAGCAACCAGTTTGATGTATTCACCAAAACAACTCTAGATCTCTCTTCAATCGTGTTGCAGCCTACTACGTTATCCTGAAGTACGGCTCTATCTCCTCCCGTTTGATGGTAAGTGTCGAATAACACATTCCCATCATCTTTAAGATCCGCAGTATCGCGCTAGTCCAAAGTCGAACACTTGCTTTGCTGATAGCCTACTGAAATCCCTCTTTCTAACCTCGTACTCACTTACGCACTTCATCCAAAAATCTTCCAATGAAGGCACATGTGCGTACTCTCGGGAGATCGTCTTCCGCTACTCCAAATGGATCGAAATTCAGCCGTGTCATGAAGAACTCTTGCTCATACTCGGATAACATTTGCACCTCCATCCCTCGAGCTCTATGAATGCTCTGCGGCAATAATGTTCGACACGGTGATCGAAAGAAGCCGTAGACTTGTGTCGTTTCGACTGAAGGTCGTGTATCTCCACAAGTTGCCTACTCAGCTCCATGGCAATCCATCTATCATTCGGATATCTGGGCATCTTTATTGGTTCTCCAGAAAAGCCTGTAACCCTGAGGTATGTGAAATCTGCAAACTGAATGAATAGACTGTCAATCCTGGATACGGCTTCCCACACTTCTTTGCTTACCCTGTTGACCTTTAGGTCCTTGTCTAGCCTGCAAATGAAATCGTAGAAGAATCCATCATTGACCACTTTGAAATCCTTCTCGCACGCAGGTACAATAAGTTGTGGGTAGCACTCGAAAATGGGGTCCTTAGAAAGAACGCCATATCTATCCAGCTTGGAGAAGATGCCTTGTGAAGCTGCAGTGTACACCAAGTAGGAAGTCATTTTGAAGTTGAAAGTACGCTTCACGTTCCGGAGTTGCTCACCAATGTTGTCGCTAATAATTTCCGACCAATTGATTATGGAATCAACCTTGTTGACTTCAATGGTCCTGATGAAAGCATACATCCATGTACGAAAAGTGTAAGCATTTGCCTCGCCATTAATCCTACATAACAATTTGACAATATCATCAACCTCCTGCACCAAATTGGACCGCGGAAGAGTTCTTGGGAACTTAGAAGGAGATCTAGGCTTCTTCATGTATCTGCTATTCATTATGCTCACGCAATCAACTCTATGCTTCTCCCACCTGCTGCCGGCATCTTGAATGCTAATGGAAGTCACCACCTTTCGCACCGGAATCTTTAAACAATAATTGAACTCTGCGTCAGCAAATTATTGTTTCCCCTGTAAAGATCCGGCACCGATTTGGATGAAGGATGGTAAGATCTAGTGCACTCCATAATAAATTTTGGCAACTGGGCTGTGCATGGAAAGGCTGCAGCTCGAATAATTCCACTGCTTTTAACCGCACACATGAGTGAAGTCTTTCCCGCTCTAGATCTATCAATCAATTCAGAAAGAGGTTCCAGACCTAAATTTGTCTCCTATGTCTCGCAAACTTGGAAGCGATGCATGACTTTGTTGTGCTTTCTTTTTCATCTCTCTTTGACATGGCTTTGCCTATCTTTGTCTGAATAATTCTTTTTCTTCTTACTTGGCTGGATTTCTTCAATACTAGTGCAGATCTAGATAATTCTTCAGATTCGGAGGATATATTCAATGTATTGGAGATTGATAAGAGCTCCTTTTCTTTTTTAAAACACCTGTAATGAATTCCTACAATTAATTCAGACAAAAATGGCCACCAGAGCATGAATAGTGAATTTTAATTGTAAAAATCTGCACTTTTCAAGTCTGCTGCCCCAAAAATTGATGTTTAATTTGCATGCAAAGAGAGCATGAATCTTTCCAACTTCACCTGAGCACCTGTAATACTTATGCAAACAATTATGCAAACAAAAATCAACCTCCTTCAATGAATGCGCCAAAATTGAAAGCTTTTAGCCTTGGTTTCACCTTTGTCTGAGCAAAAATCCTCTTCAAATGGGGCGCACTTTTCCTCTTGGGTGCAATTCTTTACCTGTGAATTAATTAATTCACCCTTATGGCAGCCCATGCTTGTATAACCCTCATAATTCTATAATTAATAATTGCCCTTCCTATTCCTAACAATTAATTAATTAAAAATCATGCTCTTCTCTTTAACTGATGTGTAAAAATAGCATGTTTAAGGACAGCCATCCAATAAATTAAATTAATTCAATTTAATCATCACACTTCCCTTCACTTAAACTTCACAGTGTGCTTTGACCATAGCCACTGAAAATAGGAATTTATTTAATGATTTAATGCTTCAAAAAACATTAAATCTATCCTAAATGGGGTGCACTTTTTGACATGAAGGGGGCAGCCTTTAAATAAATTAAATTTAATCAATTTAATCCATTTAATTCTATTTCTTTTATTCCCTTTGGCTTTGTTGACTTTCTTCCATGCCTAGGTGCCAAAATTAGAAGAAGAAACAATTAAAATAATCCACTTTAAAAGTGCCTTTATCTCTCCAAAGGGGGCGCACTTTTTGGCATCATATAATTCTATTTTTAAGAATTTTTCACAATGGGATTCTTTACCCTGCAAGGCAGGCAATAAAATCCCATGATTTCACTTAAGTCACTTTTCTTTTATTTTACCATGGGAATTTTTACCCTGCAAGGCGACAATAAATTCCACTTTGCCGCTTGCCTCTAACTTTTCCCACGCAACTTAAGTGAATTTTATATCATGGGAAGAAGTACCCTGCTAGGCAGGTACAAAATTCCCACCTTGCCTGTTACTTCTATTTTTCCCACTGCAGCTTAAATCCTTTGTTTTCCAAAAATGCGCCAACCCCGCAGGGGCTTTTCAGTGCACGACTTTGCCATTTCCCAGTGAACCAGACCTCTGATGGCGACTTCCTCCGGGCATAACATGCATATATGTTTTCTAGTTGCTCCAGGCCAAGAATCGGGCTTACTCGGCAAAGGAATTGATCCAGAGAAATTTCACAGAAAACGAAACGGGAAAACACAAAAACACAAAAAATTGCCAAAAGTTACAAATAAAGCCCAGAACTTATTCCTTGTTAAAACCCTTCGATACATAGGAATAATGACATGTTCGATCATAACAGAGTGCAAATAGCCTCAAACGGGGCTCAAAATAATTAAATACAAATTTCCCGCAGACAAATCCCGACGATAGAATATAACAATTTTGGGCATCTGGGTATTTGGCGAAAAAGACTAAAATGGCTCTTTGGGAATATTCTGACACAATGCAAGAACTTTCAGGCAATAAAAACACAAAACGACCCATTATTTTAAAAGTATGAAAAAATTTCGGATAGGGTAGTCGCAGATTTCAAAATCTGGGACACCACAGTGAAGGCAAAGAAGATATTGTTTGATTCGGTGAAAGACCATCCGATCCCTCATATCGCCACCAAGACAACCGCCAACAAGATGTTGATGCTTTGGGAACCTTGTAACACAGTGTGAGTGTATCTAGGGTGATGCTTCTGAGGAACAAGCTCAACACTACCCACATGAGTGAGACAACTATAGTGACCAGCTATCTTATGAAGCTATGAGCTTAGAGGTCACATTGGTGTAGTTGGAGACGAAGTCAAAGGTAATGAGCTGGTCCAGATTGTTCTAGATGGCTTCATTCCACATTAGCACAACCATGTTCAAATTGTTTGTGATTGGGAGAAAGTACCCAACTTCGGTTAGTTGTGGGATGTTTTCATTAGAGAAGAGATGAAACTACATTAAGTCTCAAACAGTTTTAGACCAAGCCCTCTCATCGGGAAGGCGAGGGAGGGTGGAAAGAACGGATTTGAGAATGGTCAAAAGAAGAAAGAAGACTCGAGTTCCTATAATCGCCAGGAAGCTATGAGTCATATCGAGTTCTTCAATTGCAATAAGTATGGCCACCATGCTTCTCAGTTTCCAGAGAAGAAGAAAGGGAAGGGTAAGCAACAATAACAACAATTTGCAAGAATTGTGGAAGCTTCGAGAGTAGATGAGTTGACTACCAAGCTTGACACAACCTTTGCTAAGGTGTAGGGCCTTTCATCCAACACAATCGAAGTGTTGGGTGGTGTGTTAATAGCGGAGCCTCGAGACATTTGACTTCAAACAGCGTTGCCTTCTTCAGATTGAAGGAACAACATGTATGCAAGGAAATAATGGTCTAATAGAATATCCTCTCTTTTGAATAAAATACACTAGGATAAAAAGGGGGTTATTCCAAAGATGCACACAAGACAGTCATAGGTTCAAAATACGTGGATCTAAGAAGACAAAAGTCCATACTCTATGAAAGATACATGGTTCCAAAGTCTAGATTTGGGATAAGAGTGGCGTCTAACTAGATCCCAATTACAAATTGACTATAACAAGGTAGAGATACTTATGTTAGGGTTGTAAACATGGATTGTAAGGATCAATAGGTTATAAAGCCCAAAGGGCGGACTATAAGATAAGGATGATAGATAATAATGCAATAGATTAAGAATATGCTACTCTACTTTAACCTATGCATGACCAATCAAACAATCAATCAAATATAAAATAACATAAAAGAAATAAGAGATTAGAGATACTTACCTTTGTGCAAACACCATTAGTGCATTAACTTCCCCCAAGGTTAGCAACACCTTATGAGAGAGTTGATGTGGGGGATCACAAACAAATAGAAGACCTAGAAAATCCACTAGTAGAAGATTCCATAGGTTGGGCAGATCATGGAAACTGCAGCTCCTATGCTTGGGAATCCTATGTACCCAATGCTTCAAGTGTAGACTCCAAAAGATAAGAAAGACTAACTTCAAGACCTTTAAGACCTTAAGAGCAGATTTGCAAGCACAAGTAAACTGAATGACCGATGATGATGTGATGGAAAGAGCACTCAAATGTCACGTATATATAAGAATCATGATTAAACATTACAGTTTATTTAGCCGACGACATCATCTATGGTTGATGCGATTGATTGTTAGAAATAAAAGCCACACAACATCGACCATTGTCGATGCCGTCGGTTCAAGGTAATGTATATCATGTAGTCCTAAAAAGAAGTATCAAAGGATGGAGGAAGATTTTTGAGTTGTTAAATGGCGATATAACGAAGGAATAAGTGTGTTGTAAGTAGATATGGAGGCGACCATAAGAGGATAGTAAGATGATGTCGTAGGGAGACTGTAAGAAGGTGATTGTAAGGGTATAAAAGATATCTAAGGTATAAATTGGACTGTAAATCAAGGCCCTCTAATAAGTACCGTTGCCAACCAACCCAAAGTAACTATTTCAAGTTACACCCGCTCCAGCAATATCTCTAAGGACATCGCTCCAGCAAAGCCAATGCACCAATAGTGCCTACAAAGAGCAAAAGTCGATAAGAGTGAAAATTTAGGTGTATACACAACATACCGACATGCAAATGAAACTTGGTGATAATGCCAAGTACAAAGTAGGGTCTATCCCATTTCGCATGCCAACAAGACCAGTTTTGGAGCTGCAAGAGGTATTGTATGTTCTTGGTATGACTAAAAAATCTTTGTTTACTTTCTTCTCGACATATTTGAAGTATAGGACTAAGTTTCATGATCGGCATGTAATCATCAAGAAACATGGCCCAGAGCCTAGTCAAGTCTTGGCCAAGGGCATCCGAAAGGGTGGCCTTTATAGGTCCAAGCACATGGACGTCAGACATCAATTTCTCAGAGACAATTCATGAGGTTATAATTGTTCTAAACTATACTCCAAAAGATCAACAAGTTGTAGACATCTTGACGAAGCTCTAGGTACATCGAGAAGTTCGAGATGTTCCACGAGAAACTAGAATTGGTGGAGAACACATTCCTCATTAAGAGGGAGTGTTAGATTATGGTACTTCAAAATGTGTCCTCTAGTACGGTACACATGTATAACTTAGGCACATTTCAACACATCGTACAGTCATAAAGAACAGTAGCCTAGTCTTAGTTGTCCTATTCTTGGCTGTTCAGATTTATCAGTTGCTTTTATGTAGTTTGTTTTCTAGTTTTGGAATAGTTTTTATTTAGCAATTTGCTTTTGTAAAGTTTGACTTTTCCTATTTAAGGGTGTAGATCCCTAAGATAAAATTAGGTCAAGGGTTGATTTAATTTTGGGATGGATCCATTCTTAAAATATGGGCTATGTTTACAGACACTTCTTCAGCTATAAAAGAAGGCCTAGAGTAGGTGTTTTATTCATTCAATGTGAGTGTTTTTCTAGAGTGTGTTCCAAAGCATTGTAGCTTCTGTTTTCTGATTAATAAAATAGTGATGTGATTTGGAGCAGATCTGAGTATTTTTCAATTAGTGTTTCTCTATTGTATGTAATGCTAGCTTTTAAAATTCATTAATTCTGAATGAATTTCACATTTAAGCAATCTAGTTGAGGGTTCTTTAAGATTAGAGTTTACTTACCATGGTATAGAGGAATTTTCAATAAAAAACCACCTAGAAAATTACGAATGTTAGATCCATTCGTTTCTTGGAAGACAACTAGGAAGATCATGTAGCTTTGCAGTATTTTGACACATAAAGAGTTGCAAACAATATAGGAGTAAAGCAAGAGATGGATGATCCACGGCATGTACCCAAAGAACAAAACCACAATGAATAATGCTTATGCCAATGCACACACACAGTGACATAGAATAATTCACAGTGACAACTTCTTTCACCCCAAGCATTGATCACAACCGAAGATAGTAAGGTGGTACCAAGGATTTAGTAAAGATGTTTGCAACTTGCTCAACAGTAGGCACAACCAACTTCATAACTCTGTCTGGAATGAGCTTCCAAATGAAATGCATTTGGGTCTCAATGTGCTTTGTACGTTGATGCTCAACTAAGTTGCGAGAGATATGAATTGCAATTTGGGTCTCACACCAAAGAATAGTAGGATTATTCTGTAGAAAACCAAACTCAGTCAGCAACTGTAAAAGCCAAAATGCCTCCTGACTACCCAGAATAGCTCCTCAATACTTTTCCTCAATGGAGGACAATGCAATAGCAATTTGCTTCTTTAAAGCCCATGTAACTGGACAAAAATCCAGGTTATAGACGACGCAAGAGGTGGACTTGCAAGTATCAACATCGTCGCCAGCCCATTTGAGTACGTGAAGAACTCAATCTCAGAAGATCCCTTGATGTGTAGTGAATTCCAAAGTATAAAGTGCCTTGAATGTAGCACAGAATGCGTTTAGTTTTTTGTCAATGACTCTTATGAGAATCATGGGTGAAACGACAGACAAGGCTATCCACAAGAGAGATTGGGACAAGTGTGCATCAGGTACAATAGACTACCCACCAATTGTCAATACAAGGTCGAATCAATCTAAAGAGTTTTGCAGCTGGTAAATAATTCAATTCCTAACTCAAAAGGTGTGGGGCAGGCTTGCAATCAACTATGCTAAAACGATGAAGTAGATCATGAACATACTTCTACAAACCAATGGAGATCCCGTCTAAAGACTACTGAGTCTAAAGGCCAAGAATGTAGTGCACAAGTCCTAAATCAGTCATGTCAAAATGCTCCATTGCGCTATGTTTGACATTTTGCATCATGGAGTAAAAATTATTTGTGAGAATCAGATCATCAACATAGAAGACCAATATCAAAAGATTATCCCCTTGCTTCTAGATGTAGACATTAGGATCAGACTAGCAACGGGTGAAACCAGAAATGAGCAAGAAATTGTCCATCTTCTCACAAAAGCTCTGAGAGCTTGCTTGAGACCATACAGAGAATATCAAAGTCTGCATACTAGTGATAAATCCTACACGAATCCTTGAGGCTGCTCCACATAGATCTCCTCTTGAAGATCACCAAGCAGAAAAGCACTCTTCAAATCTATTTGCTATACCAACCAACCGTGTGATGCAGCAAGAGAAAGAATAAGACGAACAGAGTCCATCTTGGCAACAAGAAGAAAGATTTCTGAGTAGTCATCTCCTTCAGCTAATGAGAAACCCTTAGCTACCAAACTTGCATTGTACTTATCTATAAAACAATCAACTGCATACTTGGTAATATAGACATATTTACAATGCACAAGTTTTCTTCCTTTTGGAAGGGGCGCCACGTCCCAAGTATTATTCTTCATCAAAAAAGAATCCTCTTGTATAGCAGCATCCCGTTCCGGTTTTCCTATTGCCTCAAACAACAGTGGATCTCCTGAAATAGCATGCCTCATAAGAGCAACTCCAAAAGTCTGAGAGCGTACAGCAAGGTGCAAATTAATTACCAACTCAAGCACCAACAACTTGCACATTAGTATGGGCCCGCTTGGGCATAGAATAAGGGGCAGGTGGTGGAGGTGGCAGTGCAGGAGCACGATAAATGGCATCATCATCAACATCAGGAAGTAAGTCCTCACAATCAAATGGAGTGAGTGACGGAGAAGGTGTAGATGTTGGCTTCAGAGGAATAAAATTATCATCAACCTTGACATCCTGTCAAGACAGAACATCACGAGTGACAGGGTCAAAGAGGCGATAAGCGTTTACATCCTCACAATGGCCAACGACGATGAGTGGTTAGCTGATCAGGAATAAATGTCCAAGCCTTACTTCCAAACACACGAAATCTAGATACATCAGGCTTGATACTTGACCAAAATTCTTCATGTGTCAGATTTTGCACTACCATGTAGGGTACGCAGTTTTAGATATAATTCACACAATTAATTACTTCAACTGAAAATTCGAGTGCAAAGTCCTCAGATTAAATCGTGCAATTTGCCATCTCTTTCAAGGTCATATTCTTCCGATCATCTACACCATTATGTTGATACATAGAAAGAACAATGAATTGATGCAATATGCCATGATCAGTACAAAATTCCTAAACAGCTTTACTCACATACTCCCCCATTGCCCATGTGTATCTTCTTGAGTGCACGAGACAATTGCTTCTCAACAAAGGCTTTAAAAGCCTTGAAATTCCTAAAGACTTCCTCTTGTACTGGAGAAAGTACACCAATGTCCAATGAGAGAAGTCATCAATGAATGTGAGTACATATTTTGCTCCTAAAAATGATCGAGTGGGAAATGTCATGAGATCAATGTGCACCAACTTAAGAGGAGCCTTAGCTCGTGAAGCCTTGCCTTTTGGAAAAGGGTCTTAGTGTTGTTTGCCAAGCATACATCCTAGACAAACACCATCAATACAAAATAGCTTAGGAAAGCTAATCGCCATGTTCTATGTATTCAACTGCTGAAGATATTTTTACTTCTAGTGACCAAAGCATTCAAGCCACAATTTAGTCACTAAATCAGCATAACAAGAGATGAAAAGGGCTCAAATCTCCATGACATCTATGTATTCACAAACTAGGCATCAAGATTACAACATTATATTTACTTCAAGTGACCAAAGCATTAGACATAGCCACAATTTAGTCACTAAATCAGATGATCAATATAATAACTTAGCCACTTCGAAATGGGGCAAGTATAATAACTTAGCTCTTGAGGGGGTAAAACCATACGATAAGACTCAAGTACATAATATGATGATGAACTACTACATTCTAACTCTTATATATACTATTCTATGTTATGGCCATCACCAAGGCGACCCACTAATGATATTATAACATATATGAAAGAGATACAACATGATAAGAAGTTATGATAGCCACAAGTCAGCCATACACATCTAATGTAAGATATAGGATTAAGGGTGTAGCATGCCCTTCCCTTTGAGCAACATTGTCCCCAATGTTGAGAAGCTCTAGATGTTGTTGCAGGAATGTTGCATCCTCCCATGTGGCATCTTCATTGTCTAGATTCTTCCACTTGATCAGATACTCGGTAATGACCCTTGTCCTCAATCGTTTAGTGTGTTTATCTGAAGGATGCATTCGGTTCCAAGATGATTCTTCCTCCTCATCGAGCTCAGGTAACACTGTCTGGGCTGATACCTTTTGTCCGATTACCTTCTTCAAGCAAGAAACATGGAAGACTGGATGTATTCTAGTTGTTTGAGGGAGTTCCAATTTGTATGCTACAGTACCAATCTTCTGCAACACTTGATAAGGGCCATAATACTTAGGTGAAAGCTTGTTATCCTTCTTTGTTGTTTCAAAGACATTTGCTTATATGGTTGTAAATGCACAAAAACCCAATCACCGACTTCAAAATGTCTTTCACTGCGATGTTGATCAACCCTGCTTGCTTCATGCGGTTTTGTGCCATGGCCAAGTTCTCCTTGAGACTAGAAAGTACCTCTTGTTGGTGGTGAATGTGCTCTTCAACTGCTCTAACCTTTGGCTGGCCTCTCAAGGATGAGGTGATGGATGGTGGATGGTACCCATATAATGCCAAAAAAGGAGACATTTTAGATGAAGTATGGAAGGAAGTGTTATACCACCATTCTGCAAGTGGCAACCATTGGACCCATCTGCTTGCTTATCTGAGGTAAAGCAACGAAGATATCCTTCCAAGCACTTGTTTACCACCTTAGTTTGCCCATCAGACTGGGGATGATAAGAAGAGCTACGAGCTAGTTGAGTACCCAAACATGAAAACAAATCAGTCCAAAAATTACTAGTAAATATAGGGTCTCGATCACTTACTATAATCTTTGGTGTCCCATGTAGCTTCTAAATTGTATCCATGAAGGTTGTTTACTATTGTACTTGTGACAAATGGGTGTGACAAGGCACAAAAATGGGCATATTTGGTGAGTCTATCCACCACAACCATGATTACATTTTTTCCTTTTGATTTAGGCAATCTTGTGATGAAGTCCATGGAAACCTCTTCCCACCTTGGCTAGGAATAGATAGAGGTGTAAAAAGACCCTGGGGACTTAATTGTTTCACCCTTATTTTTTGACAAACCATGCATTTTGCCACAAATTTTGGACATCCCCTTTTAGCCCTTCCCAAAAGAAATCTTGCTTGATTCGATGATAAGTCTTCAAGAAACCAAAATGCCCCCTACTGGAGAAGCATGGAGCTCAGATAGAACCCTATTTTTAGGGTTGAGTTCTTACATAGGTATAATCTATCCTTGTACCATAAAGCATCCCCTTTCCATACAAATTTTTTTTGACATGCTTGGATCGTGTTGGAGATTTTGAATGAGATTTTGTGTACTTGGGTCATCTTTGCCATTTGGACCTTGCCTCCTCGACCCAATCTTCTTGTAATATAGATATGGCACACAACAATGCCTTAGCTGACTCATCCTTCGAGATAGAGCATCAACAACTACATTCTCCTTCCCTTTCTTATAGATTATCTCAAAATCATACCCCAACATTTTTGAGACCCATTTTTGTTGTTCTTCAGATGATAAAATGTTGCTCTAAGAAGTATTTCAAACTATCATGATTTGTCTTTACTTTGAAGTGTTGCCCATTAGATATGGTCTCCATTGCTTTATTGCATGAAGTATGGCTAGCATTTCCTTCTCATAAATTGGTTTTGACATATTCTTACCTTTGAATTGATGGACTCTCAAAGGCAATGGGATGACCCTCTTGCATGAGTATTGCCCCCATACCATACCCTGAAGCATCACATTCAACAATGAATGTTTTGGAAAAATTTGGAGTAGCTAGAATTGGAGTGGTGCACATGGCCTCCTTCAACTTCTCAAATGCTTTGGTAGCTTCCTCATTCCAATGGAAAGAGTCCTTCAATAAAGTTGTCAGTGGTGTTGTTATGCTACCATAATTCCTTACAAATCTACGATAATAACTTGTAAGCCCCAAAATCCTCGGAGATTCTTAGGGTTTTTGGAACCTTCCACTCAAGCATGGCCTTTATCTTGTTAGGATCCACTTTAACACCTTCATAAGAGATGATGTGACCCAAATATTCAACCTCCTTGACTCCAAAAGAACACTTAGAGGGCTTTGCATAAAGTTGATGTTGTTCAAGAGTCTCCAACACCTTATTTACATGATGCAAGTGTTCTTCCCATGTTTTGTTGTATATTAGTATATCATCAAAGAACACTAAAACAAACTTCAAGAATGGCTTAAAGATAGAATTCATCAAACTTTGAAATGTAGAGGGTGCATTTGTGAGTCCAAAAGGCATTACTAAGAATTCATAATGGCCTTCATGTGTCCGGAAGGTTGTTTTATGAACATCCTCATCCCTAATTTTGATATGATGATATCCGAATGGAAGATCAAGTTTTGTAAAGTAAACAACACCATGCAACTCATCTAAAAAATCATCAATTACAGGAATAGGAAACTTATCTTTGACTATTGTGTACTTATTGAGTTCCCTATAATCAGGACACATGTGCCAATTGTCATCTTTTTTGCACACCAACACTATTGGAGAAGAATAAGCACTCTGACTATGATGGATAATTCTTGCTTCTAACATCTCTTGTACTATCTTCTCAATCTCACTCTTTTGCACATATGGGTACCTATAAGGTCTGATGTTGGGTGGTTGGCTCCCTGGTACTAGCTGGATGGCATGATCATGGTCTCTTTTTGGAGGTAAACCCTTTGGCATATCAAACACAATTGAGTGCTCATCTATAACTTACTTTGCATATCTGATGGTATAATTGCATTTGATGATGTGCTTCCAATGAAAATAGTTGTGCCACGAACCCCTCTGCACCTTTTTAAAGCATTTTTTTGCATCTATGGTGAGAGCTCACCAATTGTGGGGACTTTGCTCTTAATCCTCTTAGTTCAAAAGTCCTCCCTTTGATTAAAAACACATGAACAACTCTTGGAAGTTCATCTCAATGGTTCCCAAGGTGGTAAGCCATTGAACTCCTAACACAATGTTTGCTCCTCCCATGGAAATGGCATACATAGGGCTATTTAGCAAGTAATCTCCCATGGTGAGTTTAATGTTATGGCATTTTCTGAACAACTAACAATACCCCCATCAACGATCATTACTTGACATTCGGGAGTTGGATAAACAAAATAGTTCAAGCAGCACCACCAACTTATGATTGATGAAGTTGTGAGTACTTCCTTCGAGTCAATTAACATTATTACCCTCTTTTTTTTTAAGAATCCAACCACTTTGAGGGTTTGGGGGGTGCTAATACCTGAAATTACATGACATGAGATTGTTGGTTGGGGATCTCCTAACTCCTCCTCTGGCTCGACAATGACCTCTACCTCTTCTTCTTCCTTCTCTTCTTCTTCATTGGGCCCCTCAATGTAGAACAACTTCTTTTCAACACATTTATGTCCCGGTCCATATTTGTTGTCATAGTTAAAACATAACCCTTTTGCTCTCTTTTCTTCAATTTGTTGAGGTGTTAGTTGAATTGGCCGAGGGAATGATGGTGAGGTCGGTGTGTTATGGTCTCTGATGTTAGTGAAATTCTGCCTCTTGGAAAGAAATTTTTCCTCTGCCCTACGTGCCATGATAATAGAATTAGAAACCTTAAGTGGATTAAACATACACCTCATGCTCAATGTGGTCCTTAAGACCCCAAGAAATAGGTCATTCAAATTCCCTTCCGTAATATTCTCCACACACAAGGATAGGTTTTGGAACTGATGAACATAATCCTTGATTGATCTTGTTTGCCGTAACTTTGCTAATTGGCTGAAGTAATTCTCTAGACACACTAGAACTATAGTGCAATTGGCACTCTCTTGATAAAAATTGTCCAAGTGACATTGAGACCATTCTTCTTCCTTTGAGCACATAACCATCGATACAGATGAATTGGTCAGTTCGAGATACAAGGATGTCATGGTCACCTTTTTTGTCCCGATGGGATCTGATGTAGATCAAAGAAATTCTCCATTTGGTTAATCCAATTGAGTGGATCCTTTCCATCAAACTTACGCATTTCCACTTTCGGCATCATGTTTCGGCCTACAGAGTATTTGTATTTGGATTGGGTAGGCTCAAAGATCCACCCTGGCTAGTTTGTCCATTACTTTGACTTGAAGATCCACCTTGGTTGATATGAGTATGATTGAGTTGTGGTTGATTTGGAAGAGATGATGATGACCCTTAGATTTGTATTGAGTTGTTGCATGAAATCATCCAATTGTTGATCGATCTTTTCTACATCTTCTTTGTTGGCCATCTCAACCTATAGGACTATAGGATTGCAGATCATACTCAAGTTGGCTTACCCTATGGTCCACAAGGAGTAAACCCTAGCATCCGAGGATATTGTAGTTACCCCTTTTGACTCCAACTCCTCAACTATTACCTCATCCTTGTCTAGAGTTTTACCTAGAGTGATGAGATTCTTTTTGCCTCTTGTGGAAGGCCCCACCATGATGCCCCAAAATAGTAGGATTTAGGGATCAAGGTCGAAATTTAGGGTTTGGGGTTTTGAGAGGAATTCGGCCAAATATGAAAAAACTCAAAGAACAAACTCAAACTAATTTTTTATCCTCTTTTAAAAATGTAAAGAACTTGGAAAAATCCACAATTTGTAATCGATAGAGAAAATTTATGAAAAACCCTAAAATTGATATAACTTTTTGCAAAACAAGTCAAAAAATCTTGAAATTTGGAGAGGATCTTACTTGACTGATTTTGCAAACCACAAAAAAATTGCAGAAAAATTCGCTACCAATTTGGAGATATAGCCAAATCTTCACAATTAGGGTTTTGACGTAATTTTGGCCGAGATCAAGCTTGATACCACTTGTAATGAAATTACTTAGATAGATCTGAATATCAGCAACAATATAACACCAAAATAACACCAAAATGTAGAGAAATGATCACAAGATGCAAGTAGAATAACTTAGCCACTTTGAGGGGCAACCTCCAAACCATACAATAAGACTCAAGTACTCAATATGATGATCAACTACTACATTCTAACTCCTATATATACTATTCCTATGTTATGGCCATCACCAAGGCTGACCCACTAATGATATTATAACATATATGAATGATTCTTCCACACACCTACACTCATGATGATTTTCCCAAAACCATCAAAGACCACTAATAGAAAGATTCAAACTTCTATTGCAAACGAAGCTTTAATTTTCTTCCAAAGAGATGATGATTTTCCCACCATAAAGACCACAAGATTCAAACTTCTATTTAAACCTGATTGATTGGCTTAATGGATTCAAGAGACTTAGAGGTGGATTCCGTAACCTTATTAAAGGGCTTAGTTTTAGGCTTAGGTTTAGGTTTACCTTGAAGAGAGCTAGCACCAAGTGCACAACTAGTACTAAGAAGAGCATAAAGAGTCACCAATGTGGTTACTCTTTACTAAGTCATTCACGTAAGAGCTCAAAAGTGGGCAATTTGAATTGATCACCTAAGACATCCATAGTAGAATAGAAGGTGGACACAGAGACATTAAATGGACCCTTCAAATTTGTGAGAATTAAGAAAATGGCCTCTTTGTCATCTTTATCTTGACCACAAGTTTTCAGTTGTGAGCGAATGGACTTGAATTTGGAAAGGAACTCTTCAATGGTGGGAAAGTCAAAGAGCAAAAGATTAGACAATTTTGCATCTAACTATAGTTCCTACTCATTAATTTATCCAAACAATTTCTCAAAGGAGTTCCATACTTCTCTTTGAGCTTTGGCGTCTGTCATTTGAAAGAGCAAATTTTCAAATACATTCAATCGAATCAAATCCAATGCTTCGTCTTTATTTACAAGCAATGCTTGTAAATAATTGGTGCATTTTGGGTCTCCAAATGTGGTAATTTGAGGGTTTTGTAGATTCTACTAGATAGGTTTCAGCCGAAACTAACTCCTAAAACATCCTCCATAAACCTCTAGACTACAACAATTGATGAATTTTGGGTTTTTAAATGTGCTTATTTGAGGTATTCAAAGGCTCTACTATACAAGTTTCAACCATCAGTAAAGGAGGAGGACATAAGACAAAAATAACCCCTAGAAGTGTTTATTTAGAGAAAAATCACTCCCCTGTCACAAATACTCTTAGCATTCTAACTCATAAGGGATGACGTAAGACAAAACGAAAAATTTCCCTTCATAATAATTATAAAAAGATTCACCCCACCTTTTTGTTTATAAAAAATATGCTTCTCTTTTAAATAAGGGTGCCCCTTTTGTACAAAGGATCTTGTATAACTAAAATCCCTCCCTTTTTAAAACACATTAAATTTATTTTAAAAATTGATGGTCGGTCCTTGACTTCCATGAGAAGGGTTTTACCAAAACACATGAACCACCATGCCACTCAATAAGCTTAAGATCATATATGAGAATGTTGTGTTTGAATTGTAGTAAGGAAATTCAAAATCCGAAACAAAAATAGAGCACCTTAGTGGGAGTGATGTCGTGCTCGCAAAAATTGATTGGAGGTTATAGAGGTGCTCGATGCAATTGACTTCTTGAAAAGGAGAAGATCCAAATCAAGAGGAGTGAGGATTAGTAGATTTTGACAATGAGCAAGCGAATTACTCAACAAGGTGGCTCTCAATGAGGTCCGTGTAGAAGAGACCACTCAACCGGCAAAGGAGACCGCTAGGAGAACTCGTAACGGTTGAGTCAAAGAAGAAGGAGACCACAAAACATTACACACATGGCGGTAGTGATTGAGAAAGCCTACAACTTCATTGGGTCGATAACACAACATGCATTAACAATATAATTCCAACACTTCAATTATTACAATTCCAAGACTTAATTATGCTGATAACAATGTGCATGCAAGTAAAGAACGGTCTAATAAAATATCCTCTTCTAGGTAATGTAGACTAGGATAACGAAGGGGACATTCTAAAGATGCACACAATAGGGTTGTAGGTTGCAAAAGTGGTGGATCTAGAAAGGCGATAGTCCACACTTTGTGAAGGATATAGGGTTTTAAAGCCTATATCTAAGATAGGGGAGTGGCATCTAACAACGTCCCCATTATAGATTAATTATAACGCGTTTCTAACAAGATAGAGATACATATGTTAGGGTTGTAAACATGGATTGTAAGGATTGATAGGTTGTAAAGCCCAAAGGGCAGATTGTAAGGTAAGGACTGATAGATAATAATGCAATAGATTAAGAATATGCTACTCTACTCTAACCTATGCATGACCAATCAAACAATTAATCGAATCTGAAATAACATTTAAGAAATGACAAGTTAGATATACTGAACTTCATGCATACACCATTGGCATGTTAACTTCCCTAGGTTAACAGCACCTTATAAGAGATTAGATGTAGGGGATCACAAACGAATAAAAGAAGACCTAGAAAAGCCACTTGTTGAAGACTCCAAAGGTTGGGCAGATCATGGAAAATGCAACTCCTATGCTTGGGAATCTCTAAGTACCCAATGCTCCAAGTGTAGACTCCAAAAGATAAGCAAGACTAACTTCAAGGCCTTAAGAGCACTCAAATGTTGCGTATATATTGAGATCACGATTAAACATTACAATTTCTTTTAGCTGACGACGTCAACTATGGTCAATATATTCGATTGTCAGAAATACAAGCCAGACAACATCCACCATGGTCGATGCCGTCAGCGTAAGGTAATGTGTGGTCGGAGATCGGAGAATGGAGGAAAACTCTAGAGCTGCAGAACGGTTATATGACAAAGGTATAAGTGTGTTGTATGTAGGTATGGAGGCGACTATAAGAGGATAGTAAGGTGATGTCGTAGGAGACTCTTAGACAATAACTGTAAGGATATAGAAGGTATCTAAGTTGTCATAAAATGGACTGCACATCAAGGCCCTCGCATAAGTAACACTGCCAACCAGCCCAATGAAACCGTTTCTGATTAACCCCACTCCCAACAATATCCCAAAGGACATCGCTCCAAGGAAGCCAATGTGCCAATAGTGCCTGCAAAGAGCAAAAATCGGTAAAGTGAAAAATTAGGTGTATACATAATGCACATTTCCACTTATTTATAATCATCCAATGCCAACACTTGTTGACTGATGACAGCAGAAAGATGGAGGGTGTTGTGAAGTCAGTTGTCAATAACACAGTCTGGAAAACAGTAAAATACGGGCCGTAGAAGAGGTCATTCAAGCCAAGTCTTTGGCTGGCTGTTCCGGACAAAGTGGGATACCCGTGCATTACAAACGGGTAAGGAGAGGCGTAAGCTGACAACTATGAGTGACGTCAAGCCTTGGTAAGGGCACACCCAAGAGAAGTACGTAGCAGGTCAGTTGGCTATCTAGTGTGGCAACGAAGAACGTGCAGCTGTTGGGAAGCAATCAGTAGGTCTAAAGGATCACGAGCGGCCTAACTACAATGATAATGCCAACAGTGATCAAGAAAATGGCGTGCAGGAAATCTCTATTCACTGAGCACAACCAAGGTGCTAACTATGGAGCTAGAGATGCGTACTTCCAATGCTTATAAGCAAATGCAGACTTCCTGTGCAATATAAAAAAAAAGAGACTGTTGTATGGCCCTTAAGAGCTCGAAAAAAATTCAATACTTTTTCACAGTGTGTGGCCACAAGCATTCACGAGTTATTGGCTATCAAAGGATCTCAATGTTCTGATGCCATATGAGAGTCGAGCAAGAGATGGATGATCCACAAGATCTTCCCTGAGAACAAAACCACAATGAATAATGCTTATGCCAATACATGCACAACAGACACAGAGTGACACACAAAATAATTCACTCAATAATATTTTGATACAATGCAAAATTTAGCTACAAAGAGAGCCCGTTAGGAAAGTTGGTTTTTACAACAAATATTTTTTGAAGAAAACAAACTGTTGGGAGTTAATTAATGCGCTTAAAAAGTGTACCTGCACTCGCTCAAACTAACTGATCTCCCTAAATAGAACTTAGTCTTATTTAGTGTCAACAAGCACAAATCTAGGCTAGTTGAAAAAGTCTACATTTGAGCCTAATGTGAACACAACAACAAACAGTTCTCCAATCTCAGGGCTCGTATTTTCTTCAAGACTATTGTCAAACTTCTTCAAACAATCAGTTGAAATGGGATGAAGAAAAAAATGAATCGACAAAAATTCTCCTCTCAAATCAATAAACTTCTTCAGTTGTTAAAAGATAGAATCATTTTTTAGGTAAAATACTGGACAGAAAAGTTTGGCCTTATAATCCCAATGGGCAATGTACCATTGTATCAATGTATTGGTCATTCACTCAACAATCCCATTCACGAGATAAACAAACAGAACCTACTTTGGTCTTTGAGAATCATTTTTCCAGAAAATATGTTAGATAACAAAAATTGTCCTTACAATCCCGACAGGCAATTTACCTTTGCATCAATGTATCTGTCATTCACTCAATAATCCCATTCACAAGATTAAAAAAAGGAATCTACTTTGGTTTTTCCAATCTGGCCAACCTCACAAGCTTCCTTCGACCCATGCATCGCAATAGTCCACTCAATGGAGACAACCTACAAAAGAACGGTTGGACAGGTCCCACCATTTGTCCTTTCCACAAAAAAGGATATGGGACCATAGGCACACCTCTTCTTTCAGTGTAGTCATTCAATTCAAATATGGGAAGCAACAAATCTTCAATTCAAATGCAATTATGACTTGATTTAGATTATGTGATAGAGGAAGAAATCAAATGGCGGGTGGGAATACCACATATGGAATTTTTCTTATCTGTTGGAAAATATAGGAGTGCGATTCTCAAACATTTGATAATAAAGAACATTCTATGATTTGGATGAACAAGAATGTCACTGTTAAACCACCAAACTTTGTTAATCCTTCATAAGCACAAAGACTCCTTCAAACCAGCAAACATGAAAGATTGTATGTTGGCGAAAAATTGGAATGTCCCGTTTCACAGCGGTTATCCATACCTTAAAATCACAGTCAAAGCAGTATGAATCCACATCAGCCCGTGATCTATAAATTGAACTTTGACAGAACAGCAATAGATAATCCTAGCCAAGCAAGCATCGAAGGAAACATAAGAGACTATAGGGAGACCCGGTTAATAGCTACTCAAAAAAAAAAGGTTCTCAAACCAGTAATTTTGCCGAGCTATTGGCCCTCTACACAGTTATTCATATAGCTATAGACAATGGTCTTCACAAACTTCTCTTAGAGGGGATACTCTATTGATCATTGACAAAATCAATAGGGAGGGTCTTCATATAGAAAATGACCACTACTGCAGATCTCCAACAAAGCGTCACTAGAAATTTGATAATCGTCTTTTAAAAATTATTTCAACGATGCATTGATTTCAGGAGGTTAGCTTTCAACATCAATATGACAAAACCATGAGGCTATTGCAGACTACATTGTAAGTTTTGCATTTCAAGATACAGTTGATCGAGTGTACCAGTTCTACCGTGTTATGGGCACCTTACCTCCAAAAGTTCAATATCGTGTGGTCTTAGAGATACCTTGCCCACAACCCGATATCAATGATAATTAGAACCTCTTTTAAATTAATATTGAGATTAGTAAGTAGTAAATAATGTAGTAAAAGGAAGTTCTGAACATGATAAAATCCGCCTATCTAGTCTTCAAGAGACATCTTTAATATATATACCAGCCCCCTCTTCTAGAAAAAGTAAAAGTTTGTCTTGCAAAGGTTCCCATACCTATATTCTTATCTCTTCCTTAGTAATGACTTTAAAAGCCCCTGTGCTCATTGATTACCACTTGATGGAATTTATTGCTTTTTAACAACATTGTATTTTTAATACATTTTTATGTCTGGTCAAACCTATGCTCTCCTCTCAAACGTGTCCGCCTCTTCAAAATGATAAAAGGACATGTTATCTTATTTAAAAGCCCATCACCATCTCATTATTTTCCAACACATGGTTTATTCGTTTCTATCAATCTGCACACCTGTCTACGTTGAGTTCTCCTTGGGCGTTCAAGAAAGACATAAGTTTGTCCATGCCACTTCCCCTCCTTCTAATGACTTAATCTTCCAGGTCTATACATAAGGTAGCTGGAGTAATGGTGAATACAGATGCAGTAAACCTAATATGGCATAAAGAAGTGACAGAGAATAATGAAGATATGCCTTTCAAAGGATCACCACATACAATGCAAAAACATAAATCTCTGACTGGTATTCAAATCCCTTTCGCATCACTCTGAAGTACCAGATATTCAAGCTTGATTCCCACTTAATACCTAGTAGCAATGACTAGTATACGTATTGGAGGAGAGGGTTCTGTCCCATTCCAAGCAGAAAATGGTTCTGTGACTCTGTACCCTCTTAGAGGCCTGGTTATGCTGAGTGAATGCTATTATTTAAAGGCCATCCTGATTAACCAGCAGATTTGATGATTATATAGATCTATAATAAACTGAACCAAGCTAATTCCATTTCTTTGTACCCTTCCCGATTTTGTCTACTACTTGTATTTGTCAAAAAGTAGCATGTTGGTCTGCAAGGCCTGCTATATCAATGAAGAGTGCAAATGACACAAACATGCAAAGCTTTAGTGAGAGAGTGCCTATGGTCAAAAAGTTCTTGCATGCTATTACAAGGTCAAAAAAATCCATCATGAACTCTGGAAAGGGCTGGACTAATCTATATTGAAATCCGTGCAAATTTGAAGGATCAACAAGTCACGACATTGATGGATGCCAATAGAATAAACAGCAAAGGTTGATGGTATCTTCATCTTATGTTCATATTGATCTTCAATACACCACTGAAGTCCATATCAATGTTGATGCTGAACATGGCCAATCTTTTATTATCATCCGACCTTTGAGTTTCTCATTAAGGTTGATTTTGTTGGTTGAATAGCCAGAAGTGAACATTTTCTTCATAGCCAACTTTGTTCAAAATGGAGGATGCAATACAAACCCTTTCATTTTCATGATAGGACACAATACCATCATAAACATATGTTATATTCAAAATATGCTACCTTCATCATACAATAAGAAAACAAAAAATCCCTGACCATCCTATGTAAATCCTAACACTCTAAAAAGCTTATGATTGTGAACATAACTAACAAAAAATGGTGCATTACTTGCATTTTACACTTCAATATTCAAATTTTTGGCTTATTGTTACATTTGCCTCAAATTAGTAACTTCCATCACCATATTTGAATTGATTTTACATCATTGGACAACAAAAAGAATAAGTTCAATAACAAGGTAGAAAACTCACCGCCGTTCATCTTCATCGTTAAAAACTGTGCGTTCTGTTTGCATTGCCTTTCGTGCACCCTTTTCTATTTCTTTCATCAGTTTGCGACGGTGGTACGCATCTAGGTCGTAATACCTACAAAATTGATCAGATGTATATTATTTCAACCATGAAAAATATTTTGTTAGTGAAGAAGCTACCTATAATTTTTAACAGAACATCTATATATGTTTCAAAATTCATCATGGTGATGTCCAACTGATGATAAAGTCATCCATATCTCAATAACATTTCTCAGAACTGCATGTATCATTAAAGAGTTTTTATGACAATTGATTACCTTTAACCCGGGTCTAAGTGAATCATAAAAGGGAATTTCTAATCCTCGACAAAAAAACTTCTAGAAGCAACATTAATGGTAGGCTTTCGTTATCTTGGGTTACACTATACACACATAAGAAGAGCTTTCTAAAGGTACAAAAGACTAAAAGAGCTTCCGCAACTTTGCATTTCAAGGAATATTTCAAAGGGAATAATGCACATGCAAACAACTGCACTAAGAACTCTGTTGCTGACCAAGGCCTGCAGCATTACTGAAAATACTCTCCTAGAAAGCTCTTTCCACTATCAGGCATCCCCTGAACAGGGACACCTTACATGACATTTTCAGGCTGTCAGAAATGTTACTGGCATCACAAAAAAAAATTGCCAACCCAAAACCATCCAAGTGACATTTAAGGATGCTTGAAATGTTTCCCAATGTGCAGGAAATATTTCAGGTGTTTCAAATACTCTTTGCAAAATAACATAAAAATAAACATAACATACAAAAAAAAAACTGAACTTCAACAAAATAAAACCCTAAAACTATGTCGTGACCTTAAAAGAAGCTCTCGATACCTATTTCTTCCTCTAATGTTGGGTTTGAAGTTTTACAACAGCAATTGGGCGATTCTCAGTACATATTTCTTCCTCCAACATTGCATTTGAAGTTTTGATGATTCAGAGTTTCGTCAGCTGTTTGGGAGCACTTGGTATTTTAGTGTAATTTTCAGACTTACTAGAATTTTTAGACCATTATAATGATTCAGAGTTTCATTAGCTGTTTGGGAGAACTTGGTATTTTAGTGTGATTTTCTGACTTACTAGAATTTTTGGACCGTTTTAACAGTTACAGGCTCCTTAAAGAATTGCAGGAAAATATTTTTTTTTCCAAAGAAAGGGTGCCTCAAACCTCAAAGACTGCCAACAAGGTTAAGAGTGTCCCTACAAATGGTAAAAATTTCCACCCCTTGTAGAAATATGCTGATATCTTCAGTGAGAAGTAACAGAAGCGTATATTCAAGAGTGAGAGCACATCTCACGTGTATCTTCAAAGACTGCCAACAAGGTTTAGAATGTCCCTGGAAATGATAATGATATGATGATGCCTTGAGTGAGAAGCAATAAGAAGGGTTATACAGATTCAGGTGCAACAAATGCAAAAGGAGTACTGCAAAAATACAAGAGGAGTACTCAAGCTGATATTCAAGAGTGATAGCACATCCCACTCATCATTCTAGTAAAGGAGTTGAGAAACCCAGGGCGCTGAATCAAATAGATGTGAATTACTTTTACACAGTCCAAGCCAGAGCATATTATAAGAAGACTCTTAAACAAGATCAGGGTTTACCTTGCCTCTCTAAGGACAGGAACACAATTCAATTTATTGAAAAAAATCATAAGAGGCAGAAGCAAGGGGTTACAAATGCCACTTGGTAATTGGGTTGAAGATTTCATATGGGAAAGCATGAAGAAACCGAGAGCAGGGTTGCAAGGGTTCATCATGCGAGATCTGCTCTCTCCCTATTGTCATGACACTGTATAAGCAACCAATGAAGCACCAGTGACCGACAAAAGCCCTTCTTGTAAGAAAATCTGCACCAATTTACTGGTGAAGGAGAAGAAGCTTGTGGAAAAGTATATTGGAACCTATTCATTACAGGTGAGGCACTTGTGGTTTACCCATTATCTCAATTGTACCGGGCAAGTGTAATTAATAGGAAATTTGAATTTCCCAACATGATTGCAATGTCTCCTTCGGGTGCAAATTTTTTTAAAGCAATTGACCCTAGAGGGCATGAGAAAACCAAATCGCATATACATTACAGATCTGATCCCGGAAGCTATTAGGGAGGTTGGTCCTGAAAATGTGGCATAAGGCATCAGTGGCAATGCACCATTATGCAAAGTTTATGAGACTGGTTCATAAAGCAAGGTATGATCATATCTTTAGCTCTTTGTGCCTTGTTAATAGTTTATATCTGATTGTAAAGAAAATTCACAATAGACCATGGATGAAAGATTTATGCAACATGTCAAAAGAAATTGAAATGTTTATAACCAACGACCACCATGCACAAACCATCTTCCAAAAGTTTGCAAAACTACAGTTCATGAAGGTTGGTGAAACAAGATTTGCCACATGGTAAAATGTCTTTGAATGTTTGCACAATGTGAAAGGGGCTTTAAGTGCCGTGACAGTTACCAAGATGGCAACATTGTGGAAAATCAAACACAACAATGGCAGCTAATAATAGGGCCACTGTTCTTGATAAGATATGTTGTAAGCAGATCCACTCTTTTCTTTCTATTTGCAAACCCATTGTAGACATGCTTAGGTTGTGTCACACAGACAGCCCTTGTTTGGGAGATGCTTATGAGGGTAACGATCACATGATCAAAGAAATTCAAGACGTGGAGAGATTTTGAGATGAATGCCATGCTTCATGGGATTGTCAGCAGATGGGGAAAAAATCAACACTAATTTCTGCACTCCACTACATAGCACTAAATTCATAATACTTCGCTGATTTTACACTAAATCCAAAGTACTATGACATATAGTACTTTGTCAAATTTGTTGGCATGAGAAAACCTTTAGGCAAGGATACAGATATAGCCATGAGATATAAAGCAGTTTTTCCCAAAATTGCCTCAGATCCTAGTGCTTCATTCTTCACATGCAGTTTGTCATATTCATAAAAGTGAGCAGTTCTAGTAGACATATAAACTTCAGTATATTGCACAATCAGTCAAACCTTCTACTTATTTCCTGCACAAAAGAAGATGTGGCCTGTGAGCCTCAAAGATGCTGAATCGGAGTAACCTCTTTACCTATGTCCAACTTAATCCTAGGATGGACATTGGACAATCTGTTTTAGGAGAGAACTGTCTTCAATGGATCAAAGAGGTGCATTGGCATTTGTTTCTCAACATGCTTCTAGATCTAGTTCCCATTCTCCTGAGTGCAATCATATTTGGAATTCAGTGAGCGTGAGGATCAGTGGCAGTTTCTCATGACTCATTTATGCTTCTATCTCTTTGCAAAATTGTGATGGTTTGATACTTGACTCATTTGTAAGTAGAAGTTTTTGTCATGCATTGTGAAACTTAGATACTATGTTCTAACTTCTATGATGTTTCAAACTTCGAAATTCGGAATGGGCACCTATAGACTTTCTATTTAAATTTGAATTTCTATTTGTATTTAATATGAATATTGACGTGCATGGGAAGCTGATAATTCATAGTTTTAAGTCACCAAAGGCGCCGTCCACACTTTGGAAATGCTTCAAAACCACACAAGATATAGATTGGATTTTAGTAACATGGAAATCTTTTAAGTTTTGAAATGAAACCTGTTTCAGTGGTAAATGTTCAAACTAAGGAAGAAAATATAGAGACACATTCATATAAATAATTAACTTTATTTGATTTAGCTATTGAATCATAGTAGTGGCTGAAAATAGCCAAAAGAACTGCAAAAAGTCCAATACTCAAAGTCAACAATCTTAGAAACTGAGAGGCATAATTGTAAACATTCCATGCATAGTTAAAACTTATAAACATTCCATACATAGCATGGCACAACATGATATGGAGAAATAAATCAGTAAGTGTGGTGCCCGAGTTGGGTTACCACCTTAACAATCTGTCTCGTATAATGAAAAATGGTATGTGCCCTATATAAAGTATTATGACATGATTGTCAAAAGTAACTACCAAATACACCTAATTATCTAACTACTGGTCAAATTAATCTATATAGAGGATTTTTAATCTACATGCCTAACCCGCCTCCACATTGAGTTTTTACTTGGGACTTAATATTGGTTTGTCATGTCCCAACACAGATCTATCCTATGGATTGTTTGCAAGGGCTTCTGCATCACCATTTGCTACTGATCAACATTTGCACTCAGTTCAAAGGTCATCCAAGTTGTGTTCATCGAGCTCAAGCCATTAGGCTTAGCCAATATTCGTCTATAAATCTATATCTATCATCTATGATGATTCCACACCAGTCTTCCTGTGATTCATTCCACAACACCATTTGCCATGTTCACGTACAAAGGCTTGTGGACCATTCTGCTTTGAGGCGCCATTCTGGAACAGACTAAATCTCAAAATTTAATGTTGCATAAACTCTACAATCAACAATGCATCTAACAAGAATGCATTGACATGGTTTTAACGTGAGTGATAAAAAAAATGGACCTTCACAGAACAGTTAGGAAGATTGAAAAACATCTAGAAGAGATCATCTCAAACGATTTACAGTGGATTTGACTGTGATTTTTGCAACCTACAGATCTTCTTGTCTTCACAGAGTCTATCTTCAATGTGGTAGTGGCTGTTTACAGATGGCCCCATATTGGAAAAGAATTATTTAATCATTAAACATTAGTCAAGCACAAGAGATATGGGGCTTTGGATCAAATGTGTTTTGAGAAGATCTTACACATATACATGCATTATTACTAGGCCATACATAAGTTCCTGTTCGACTTGAAGGTCTGATATCATCCTAGAAACCGTAATGGAAAATTGAAAACAAATCATTAACCATATAACATATTCCACATAGTACAGCACACCAAAATATAGAGAAATAAATCAATAGAATATTGCAGCAATAAGGGTGATTCCTAAGGTAACCTGCCACCTTAACAATCTCTCTAACATAATTAACAATAATGTGTGCCTTATTTGTAGACATATAAGGTGGATCTTAGTTTCAATTGTTCGATATACCTAGGCATTTCTAATTCAAAATTTGATCTAATTACAAGTTTATTTGTCCTCCAACAGGCATCAAGAGTGCTTAAGCATCTTGAAAAGTACTTAAACAAATCCAAACTATCCAATAAGGCAATAAAACTAAAGAAAGGTAGAAAAAATAGGTGATACAATGAGGCATCAGGACAGATGATACTGTCAGTTGTTATTTTGTTGATGCCATCAGCAATATCAGCCACTAAATTTCTCTAAAATTAAAACAAGAGTGATCTTTCATTCTGATAATGGATCGCATGATGTGATCTCGCACACAGATTTAAAGAATATATTTGCACACTTATCAACAAACCCCTTTTTTCAAGAGTTAACTCCAAGTTTGAATAGGTAGGGCTAAAAACCTACAAGTCAATAACAAAGGTGGTCAAGTAGTCAATCTGGTTTGAGTTCATTCAAAGCAACATGCTATGTAGAAACTGAAATTGAGACTTTAAGTCAATTGGTAATGTAGAAGGGAAGTGATTTTTCTATCTGGGACTAGAAGACAAAAGTCAATAATATCTCCATCTGTTCTTCTTCCTTCTCTAGACCCAAGTGATCTTTGTAGCACTGACAGACTCTTTACCTTCCTAGTTACTGAATATGCCTGTCATATTCATTTTCCAATGGAAAGTGAGTTAGCTAAGTTTAATTGAGAAGTCACAAGCCGTATTAGTACAACATATGAAGGCCTATTATATAGGCATTCCAACCGACTACAAAAAGGGGATAAACACAACTAATAAGACTAAACAAAGCCTACGTACAAGCACCAAAACCAAAGGCAAGTAAATAGCCTTTAGCAAATTAACTAGCCTAACAAAAGCTCCTAAAATAGTGTAATCATAACACATACATTTGGTTACTTACATTATTAACAATAATACTCGAATTATGCTAATGAATCTAACATCCTCCCTTAATGACTTAACCGGAAACAACTCCAAGCTTATCTCTGAACTTGACAAATTTATCTTTACTCAACGGTTTAGTCATTATATATGCGGGTTGCTCAGAAGTAGATAATATGGCAAAGTTTTAGACTTCTGCTCCCTACAGTTTTCCAGATACGGAATTAACCGTCTTCCAGGCAAGCTCTAAGGGAAAATATTAAATTGACAGAGTGTCTAAAGGTTATATTAATGAACTTTTGGTCATTAAAATAATCTAATATTCTCTTTTGCCCTAAACTTTTATAGACTTAAGAAACTTTAGTTTAAACAAAATTAAGCTTTTATTGACCAATCAAAGAGAACCTGTGCAGCAGCATGGCGTCCTCCTTCACCCAGGTAGCTCCATTCTACAACAGAAATGGCTTTTACTACAATAATGGAGTTCGTTCTCAGATCATCTTCTCGTGCCACATCCAGAAACAACTAAGCATGCTGCTCAGACAATAGCAGCCCAGAAAATTCTTATTTGTCTCTGCAGAGCTGCACCCAGCTTCTTCTATGGCACCTTTCTTACCAGGAGGAATTATCGCTTTATTTCTCAAATCATAAATGAATGCTTTCAGCGGATTTGTTCACCTCCAAGTGCCACCCTCCTCAGATCAACACGCCACTCTCTGAGAATTCTAGCCACACCAATCACATCCTACCTGGCCTGGGCAGCAACTTTTTTGCCACGCCGCACTCTCCAAGAAACTCCACACTACAACTATTTACTATTGTGGGCTGTGCCTTTCTCACTACTGCATCTCTTCAACACAGCTGCATCACACTTGTATAACTGCACATAGAAATCAGAATCCTATTCCTCCTCCTCGCTCTTGCCTGAATGAATTTACACTTCTTCCTTTAACCATATACCTGGTTTTCTAATAAAGATTAATTCATTCTCCTCCAAGTAAAGCTTAGATACCTCACAGGCTTTTTTCCCAGTTCTCAATCATGAGCTCTGATACCATAAAAGTTTAATTGAGAAGCCACAAGCCGTATTATTACAATATATGAAGGCCTATTATATAGGCAACCCAACCGACTACAAATAAGGAGCTAAACATAACTAATAAGACTAAACAAAGCCTACGTACAAGCACCAAAACCAAAGGCACGTAAATAGCCTTTAACAAATTAACTAGCCTAATAAGAACTCCGAAAATAGTGTAACCATAACACATATGTTGGTTACTTATATTATTAACAATAAAACTCTAAATATGCTAATTAATCTAACAATTGCAAGAAGTTGAGGTAATAGTACCATCAATTGTTCAACATTCCCATTAGACACAAGATTTCCAACGGCTTATTGAGATGTAACGTGCACATCCTCAGCCTGTTGCTCAATGAAGTCATTGTCCACAATACGTGAAAAAAAAAAATACTCTATGAATTAATCTTCTCGGATGCGTCTGTATTCAAGATATTGACCCATCAAAATGTTTTTTTTGTGTTTTCTAATTTTTCAAATAATGTACAACTATGAATTAATGACGGCTACAAATTACAATGGATGATTTATGGGGTCAGCAAAATTCAGGCTTCACACAGGTGAAATAGGGATGAAATAACAACAGCTCCAAGAATGTAGTTTCTTAATCCAGTTTTAAGCATTTGAACATTGACCCAACTAGTACATATAAGGAATAACATCAGAGGTACAAAAAGTGACTGAAACAGTCCACTCATAAGCTTTCCATAACCATCGCTAATCAAAAAAACAAATAAGGGTCATCAGTACATCACAGCTCAAATAATTGTTCATTTATTAAATACATGCTCTTATACATAAGTATGCATATGTACAAGTCTCAGCAACAATTATCAAATTTTATGTTTGCTTATGGCATGTTCTAGACAAAATTTACAATCTCTACGGAACAGATTTGGCTTTTGTACCCCTGTATTTTGTTCAAAAGCCAAAATTAACTTTATACAGCACAAACAATGTTGTATGGAGAGTACATTCATTGGCTTGTTGTCCAGCAGTAAGGTGGGGCACTTATCGTGACAAGGGACTAGATTTAAAACACAGTAGAAAGGCCCATACATGCTTGAAAGCCATGGTAAAATAGCAAAATTGACCTTTTGTGATTTGCACACAGACTTGTAGCTTGTCCTACAGAAGCTCGCAGCCGCGCAAGTCTCCTCACTTCTGTTGAAGACTTTGTGCTCATCAACCTCATGGCATCTCTCATACACATACAGACTCGGGGTATCTCACAGCACTGGTGTAGCTCCTCACAGCCTGATGTGCTGCTGTGCAGCTCTGCAACATCCTGCAGTTCACCCAACACTTTGCCCTATTTGCAAAGTCTCGCAGCACCATGGTGCATTGCTCCTTGCAGTCCCATGTATACCGTACCCCCACTTTGCATTTATCCCAGATGTACAGTCCCGAGCTAGCACATCGCAGTATTCGCAGCTTCATCAATGCTGCACCATCCTACAACATTCATAGTGTTGCACAACACATCGCAGTCTTGCACCACCATCGCACATTTGTGCCTTGCTTATAAACATGCCGCATGTCTCCATAATTCTATGTAGAACCTCTATGATCCTTGTCCACTTGCCAGCATCCCATTGCCACGCGGTGCACTAGGTGGCACACCCCACACATGCACCATGTTAGAGCATCTCCTCACTATGCCACGTGTTGGATCACAGCCATCACTCAGTCAAGGAAGATGAAGCATCTAGCAATTGTTGTCCATTGAAAACTTGTAACTACCTCCATCGTAATCATACATGTAATATATGCATTGTAACATCAAATTGAGCAACTATCATGTATGCAATCTAGGCATTCATAGAGCCAAGAGAACACTCACAGGTCAAATAGGAGTTAGCATGCATTGGTATCTAATTTTCAAACACATCTGTAATACTGGATTCTTTCCATCAATCTAAACAAATCCGCAAGGAAGCATTCCCTTTCTGATCACAAGGGCTTGCCCTCTTAGTCGTACTTATTATTGTGCACATATATGTACCTTTCCCTATTTTGCATATTAAACAAAACTTGCATTTTTGCATATCATACGTCGCGTTCAAATGTGTTTGATAAACTAATATGTTTAGCCTTTGATGCACATTTTACAATCTAGTGCTTATCTCTAAGTGTGGCATTGTCCCTCCGCACAAGTTCCTCAACCCCGTGGTATGGATCATTGGTATCAAAACATAGCTCTTTCTTATGCTTGTAAACACATGAGTGCAACAAGAGAAAGGACAACAAGCTGGCTTTCTTTTAGTCTATTCAGAGGAATGCCCAAAAGTAACCTGAGGCAGCCCCACACATCCAAAATCTTATAAGGACACCCTAGAAGCACACAACCCCGAACTCTTTGGCCAATTCTGGGAGTTAATGATGCAACTCAACCCAACGTCCACGTCCTCTTTCTTGCAACTGGCTCGCCAACAGCTTCAGCATCAAACTCCTTTCAAGGTCCAAGTGAATCTTGACATTCCAATTTTGAAGGCAAGATTGATGCCACAGCATTGGATAAATGCATTCACCAATTTAAGGCCTACTTCTCTGTCAACCACTTCAACAACGAAGAGAAGGTCACCCTCCCAACATTGAAGACATCCATTTCAGTGTCCCACATGTGGGAAACATATAACACACAACACGAGAAGCATTTGATCCCATGTGGACTTGGCATGACTTTGTCAATGCTTTGAGAAGGAATTTTACCCTTCAAACACTATGAGGATGAGTATATGAAGTTCCAATAATTGTGACATTGTAAGGAGCAGTCGGTAGAAGACCACCGACAAATTCCACGACTACAATGCACGCATATGCAAGGACCTCACGAAGCAGCATAAGACATTGAGGTACATCAGCCGTCTCTCACCTTAAATTCGTGTGAAAATGCAATTCTTGACTTCCAACTCTCTAGGGCAAGCATAACACAACACCACAAAGATTGAAGCCAAGGTAGAGATGAAGCAATGTTTCCCCTCTTCATCTAGTGGCATGACTAAAATCAAACCCACGCACAACCCACCATCTCAACCCCCTACGTAAAAGGAACAAGCACCACAGGGGAGAGCCACTTTAGAAGGTTGCACAACACCGAAGGCTCGTCGCGCCTCTACCTCGCAAAAAGAAGAGGAAATTAAGTGACAAGTGCACAAACATTGTTGACACACCCATGACGATTCGAATGCCGCACACAACAATCCTTGCTATCGCAATCTACATCAGTCTTGTAGCCACTAACAACATTGATCCACATAGTTCTTGTTTGAGCACTAACACCGTTCCCACCAACACTTTGGAGGAAAGCGAATGTTTCTTCCACACAAAGTTTTGGGTGAAAGGACAACCTCTCCATGCCATCATCGATAATGGGAGTTAAAAAAACATCATCTCGTAATACGCACCTCATCACTTCGTACTTCCTATCGCAGTTCATCCTCACCCATATTTGCTTCCATGGATCTAGCCAAGAAAATATAAACAAGTCTTGCGATGGTGTACTTTCTAGTACAAAGTCAAGCCCATGGAGGACAATGTCACTTATGACATTGCACCTGCAGAGGTCTGTGACATACTACCGGGAAGACCATACTTGTATAACCACAACACCGCATATCAAGTCGAGTCGTAGCACTAGACTATTAACATCAAAGACCAGTTCTTCAAACTCTTTGAGTCAGCTTCAACAACCAAAATCACATTGGTCTCTACCAAACAATCTCACAAGCTCATCTCACACACGCAAAAGTTTATGCTCCTCATTGTTCCTCCGAAGCACATGCTGGGAGAGCAAGAAGGCTTTAGCAGCGTGCACCACACAATCATCACAAGAATAACTCAACATGTTAAAGAAGCAACATGGAGAAGTCTTCACAAAACCAAATGGCCTTCCCATGCAATGCGCGAGTAAAGCACCACATCACTTTGGTTCCCGAATCCCCTCTTCTAAATAGCACTTATATTGTATGTCAATTTGGGAGTATGATGAAGTTTGGCATCAAATACAAGAGCTCCTAGATAAGGGCAAGATTAGGCCTAGCTCTTCTCCTTCCTAGAGCCCAATAGTTCTCTCTCCCAACAAAGATGGGACTTGGCACCTCTTCATAGACTATTATGCACTCAAAAATCACGGTGACAAAATTATATCCACTGCCACACATTGATAACCTCTTGGACCAGCTCCAATTGTAATGTCCCTTTCTAGGGATGAAACTAAAAAACAAGGAAATCGCACAAACCCCAAGTGAAGTAAACTCTTATTTTAATAACAGTAGACTCAAAATTAGAACAGCAGTGAGCAGCAGTCTGATTTTACGACAGCAGCTTGAAAGAAGTGAAAATTCAACCAAATATCATCATAGAAACCATCCACAACATAGATAAACACTTAAAGAATATTTTAGGGCACTTTTCACCATGAAACTCAAGCAAATACTCAGCTGGAAAATTATTTATTAACAGCAGAAGTACAACCAAGATAAATGATCAAAAATGAGGTCTCCAAACCCCAACAATGGCCAAATATGAAAGATATCAGCCTTATAAAGTATGACAAATCTGAATATCAAATAATAATTGATTTTCGTGCCCTTGATAGGTCTTCTCCTTGATGCCCTATATACAAACCAGCAAGTAGATCTTGAATATTTGCCTTCACACCACCAAGTTTGGAGAGTTTTGTTCTCTCATATGCAACAAGGAAGGTCTCCATCCTCCTTGGATGCAAAACTATGGAATTTCGCCCTTAGTACACTTGGAAATAGAGCAATCAGCCCTAGAGTCCAAATTGATAAAGTATATATGCCAAAAGTGATGTGCAAATGAGCCTATGTGACTCCTCTTATACCCTTTAGTTGGCGCCAAGAGTCATAAGGGTGAATTTTCCCCATGACCGACCTCTTTAAGTGCTTGCTTCTATTTTTAATTTGCCTTTATGAGCTCCCAGCCCAACCAACCTGCCTTAGGGAGGAAAAATACAAAAAGAAAGCATTAATAGCAATGAAAGAAAACATAATTGAAACCCAATGACTTCCCTTGTGCAATTCCTTCTTGGCACGAGAAGAAAACTGGCAAGAAGTCTTCAATTTCGTGCTAATTTGAAAAAGGGGACATTACAGTCCTCCCTTCCCAAAATTGCTTGCCCTCAAGCAATTGCAAGCTTGGCTGATCTGAAATCTTTCCATCATGTAATTCCACATCCTCAAGAGAGTTAGGAGGTGGTTTCCTTGACAAGGCATCCACTACCACATTGTGTTTTCCTTTGACATATTCAATATCAAAATCATATGCTTGGAGTCTACTTACCCACTTTTGTTGCCGATCATTTAACTCTTTTTGATGAAGAAAGAATTTCAAACTATTATGATCATAGTTACCTAAGACTCCGAGACAGCAGGACCTAGGGATGGGGTTTCCAGGACAGCAAAAAAATTCAAAGTTTGGGCACGGGGAGAGGGAACGGCAATGAGACAGCTAATAATATATATATATATATATATATATATATATATAATTTATTAATTTTACAAATATAACATGAATAATTCAATAAACTAAGACTTAAAACTGAAAGTTTGAAGATTGAAACCATTAATGATTAATCCAATTATTCATCACATAAGCCAAGGCCCAAAATGCTATATATTCAATGTTCATATTTCAAATTTCAATGTTTCATATTGAGTCATTGACATAATATGATAATAGTAATACATGTAAGATTATCATAGAATTTAGAAATTACTATTAGAACAAAGAATCCGAGATACATTGATACTTCATACTAGATAGAGATACAATGAATCAATGATACATCAACGATATCAATATGACAATGAAAATTAAAAACAAGTCTTCAATAATCAACATGAGACGAGTACAGTGACATATGTTATTAAAGATTAGTCAAAGGCTCATAGTCATAACTCAAAAGTATATATATGATATTACATAACCAATGACCATTTAGAATAAATAAAACAATAAAATTTTGGCTTAAACTTTAAGTTGTTTGTTTCTTTTTAATGTTTAAAAGAGGCAAAATGTAGGGGGCGTCATGATGTCCCTCGAACGTCCGGGGACGTCACAACATCTCCTACTACGTACCCCAAATCTTAAAGCACCTGGACATCCGAGTCGTCCCCCTAACCTTAAGGGAAGTCCCTAACGTCCCCTCTTTTTTTGTTTTTTTGGGACGTGGGGAAAATGTCCCATCCCCATCCCCAAGTCCCCGGGACGTCCCAAACATCCGATCACGGTGGGGGGGGGGTCATGCGCGTCCCCCGCGTAACACTAATTATGATCGGTTTTGACTACAAACCAAATATTGCTGGAACTTGGTCAATGCATGCATGATGGCCAACATTTCTTTGTCATAGATGGAGAACTTCTCATGATCCTTCAATTTTCGGCTTTCAGATGCAATGGGATGCTTTTCTTGCATCAAAACAGCCCCTATACCTTCATCAGAAGCATCACATTCAAGTACCAAGCAAGAACACATCACCTTTTTCAGCTCCTCAAAAGTTATTTGGGTTGTTTGTGACCAGCTGAAAGCTCCCTTTCATGTTAGAGAAGTCAATGGAGCAACAAGTTGGGAAAACCCCTTCACAAATCTCCTATAATAACAACACAAACCCAAAAATCCTCTTAATTGTGTGATGTTGGTTGGAGGTGGCCAATCCATGATGGCTTGAATCTTTTGTTGATCCACATGAACCCCTTGTGCATTGATAACATGCCCCAAGTACAAAATTTCAGTCATCCCAAACTCACATTTTGATTTCTTTGCATAGAGTGACTACTGTTCTAAAATTTCCAGCACCTTATCCAAGTGTTGGAGATGCTCCTCCCATGTTTTGCTATATACCAAAATGTCATCAAAGAAAACTAGCACAAATTTCCTCAAATGCTTACCAAAAATGTGATTCATGCATGATTGGAAAGTGGTTGGGGCATTGGTTAACCCAAATGGCATGACAAGAAACTCAAAATGCCCAAAATGACATCTAAAAGCGGTCTTGTGCACATCCTCATCTCTTACCCTTATTTGGTGGTACCCAGATCTCAAATCAATCTTGGAGAAGAAAACCGCTCCATGTAACTCATCAATTAGCTCATCAATCCTTGGAATTGGGTACTTATTCTTGATTGTCCTCTTATTCAACACCCGGTAGTCCACACACATCCTTCTTCACAAGCACCACGAGAAGAAGCAAATGGGCTGGAACTAGGCCTAATCAGCCCCATTTCCAACAACTCTTTGATGGTTCTTTCAATTTCTTCCTTGTAAATCCTTGGGTGACGGTAAGGGTAGTTATTACCAGTTTGGTACCGGTTCTAACTCAATAACATGTTGGAATCCTCTATCCGGTGGCAGCCCATGAGGTAAATCATTGAAAACTTTGGCATGCTTGTTAAGTATGGGCTGAATATCATCATGAAAAGATTGTTGAATGGAAATAGAAGAATTAGATCTTACCAAGCAATGAGCAGCCCATGCAACCTGCCCTCTTTTGAAGGTCCTTTCCATGCTTTTGGTGGTCACAACTTGAGGAATTCCACCCTTCATACCTTGTAGCACAACCTCTTTGTCTTCTACCTTAAATTTCAGCTCCATACTTTGGTAATTTTGAGTGAATTCACCCAAGGAATGTAGCCATTGAACACCCAACACCATATCGGTTTCACCAATACTAATGACATAGAAATCATCCATTACCTTGTGCCCTCCCAAAGAGAGCATGAGTTGAGGTATTCTTCTTGTGCATGGGAGTGTAAAGCCATCCGCTACCGTGACATTGAATCCCTTGAAGATTTCAGCCTTCAACTTCAATCTTTTCACCAAACTTTCATCAATAAAATTATGTGTGGCTCCACTATCAATCAAAACCGTGACCCTTTGTCCTTGTAGGTCACCTTTCACCCGAAATGGATGATATCTAGGTGCACCGGACAAGGTAGCAAGAGTGCCATCCAAATTTTCTGGATCTTCTTCCAGGTGTACTATCTTGCTTTGCCTCATCCACACAATTTTCATCATCTTCACAATTTGAAAATACTTCAATATAATGCACTTTACCCTTACCTAAACAACGATGACCGGGAGACCATGGATCCTTGCAAGAGAAGCACAAATTCCTCTTTCTTAGCTCATTTCTTGACTCACCTACATTGCTGGTTTTGGGCAGCTCCTTGTGCACAATGGGCATCCGTTGGAAGGGCTTCCTTGGCTGGTCCAAGGGAGGGTTTCTAGGCTGTCCCAAGGGTCCCTTGGGCTGTCCTCCACTCGAATTTACCTTGGAATGTCCGTTGATCACTGCTGTTTTTGGGGCAGCACCTTCAAGGTCCAAAGATTTCTTAATTGCCTCTTGAAGAGACAAAGGCTCTAACCAAACCCTTGAGTGGTTCGGTCAAACCCTCAATGAATAGAACAAGTCTCCTCTCTGTGACATCCGTAATCATGACGGAAAGCCTCTGAAACTCAGCCACATATTCCTCTATTGTGCCTTGTTGTCTCAATTGTGCAAGCTCCCGAAAGTGAACTTCTGGATCAATTCTATCAAATCTTCCAATGAGTCTTCTACAAAACTCATCATATGAATGGATCTCATTATGCCCTTGTGTCACCAATCCATGGAACCACCACTCATGAGCAATCCCCTCTAGGTGAAGGGTTGCAAATTTTATGTCATCATCCTCTATCATAGGCCTTAAAGACAAGTATGTATCCAACTTTTAAATCCATGCCCTAGCTGTCCTATTGGTGGCATGTTGTACCTCTTTGGTGGCGCATTATGTCTTGGCTCCGGCTTAGACCCCCTTTACTCACAGTGCTGAAATGAACTCGGCAAGTGAAATTGCCTCCCTTATCTCCCTCGGAAATGCCATATACTCCTCATAACTTGCCGCAATACTTTGCCCCATAAAGGACCTTGTTCTCACCTCCGGAAGGGTTTTTTCCCTTAGAAGGAAGGAAGGCCTAGCGGCTGATCCGTGAGCTGATCTAAAGGGCTTCCGTGAAGCATTTCCTCCGGATGATCTCGCCTCACCATTATGAACCCCGGGTTCATGAAGACTCTAAAAATGGTTAGGGCTAACAAGTCCATAGTGTATGCCAATCTCTCTTGCCTTGATGAGCTTGTCGATCTTGGCTTCTTGAGGGTCCTGGTGAGCCATACTATCCTCCTCTCTTGGTTGGTCTAATTTATTTTTCTCTCTCTCGATAGCAAATGAAACCCTTGTTGCCTTCTTGCATGAAACCCCGGAATGAGAAGATCAAGCTCACGATACCTTTGTAATGTCCCTTTCTAGGGCTGAAACTGAAAAACAAGAAAATAGCACAAACCCCAAGTGAAGTAAACTCTGATTTTTATAACAGCAGACTGAAAATTAGAACAGTAGTGAGCAGCAGTCTGATTTTTAGGACAGCAGCTTGCAAAGAGTGAAAATTCAACCAAATATCATCATAGAAACCATCCACAACATAGATAAACACTTTAAGAATATTTTAGGGCACTTTTCACCATGAAACTCAAGCAAATACTCAGCTGAAAAATTATTTATTAACAGCAGAAGTACAGCCAAGATAAATGATCAAAAATGAGGTCTCCAAACCCCAACAATGGCCAAATATGAAAGATATCAGCCTTATAAATTATGACAAATCTGAATATCAAATAATAAATGAGTTTCGTGCCCTAGAAGGCACCCAAATTCACTCCAACCCTAGTCGCTCCCTAGGAGAGGGGCTCCAAACAATGCAAAAGCTCTTGATAGGTCTTCTCCTTGATGCCCTAGATACAAACCAACAAGAGGATCTTCAGTATTTGCCTTCACACCACCAATTTTGGAGAGTTTTCGTTCTCCAATATGCCACAAGGAAGGTTTTCATCCTCCTTGGATGCCACACTATGGATTTTCGCCCTTAGTGGAGTTGGAAATAGAGCAATCAGCCCTAGAGTCCAAATTGATAAAGTATATATGTCAAAAGTGATGTGCAAATGAGCCTATGCGACTCCTCTTATACCTTTTAGTTGGCACCGAGAGTCATAAGGGTGGATTTCCCCATGAGTGCCCAGCCCGGTCGACCTACCTTAGGGAGGAAAAATACAAAAAGAAAGCATTAATAACAATGAAAGAAAACATAAATGAAACCCAAGGACTTCCCTTGTTCAATTCCTTCTTGGCCACGGGAAGAAAAATGGCAAGAAGTCTTCAATTTTGTGCTAATTTGAAAAAGGGGATATTACATCAATGCACTCAATACTTCACCAAGATCAACCAAATGTTAGGTTACCACCACATTCCAATCCATTCCAAGGACATTTGGAAGACAGCTTTCAAAACATGGGAAAGATTGTACAAATGGTTGGTTATGCCTTTCAGCTTGACCAACACACCAACAACATTCATGTACTTGATGGATGACATACTCTAGTAGTTTCTTAAATTCTTCTCCATCGTCTACTTGGATGACATTCTCATCTACAAAAAGACTTGGGAGGAACATTTGGACCACATCTCGCACGTTCTAAACACCATGTAAACACAAGTTACAACTTAGCCAAGTGTAATTCGGTGATGCGAACATCCAATACTGCGCTACATCGATTACATCGGTATTTATGTAAACCCTTCGAGGATCAAAGTGATCCAAGATGATCCAACCTCGCACGATCTCATTAAATTGAGGTGATTTCATGGGCTAACAAACTTCATTCACAGACGTTCATTTTTGGTTTATCGCAGATAGCATGGCCTCCAACCAAACCATGCAAGGTAACACTAGATTCCTTTGGACACTTGAACAGCAACGTTCTTTTAAGGTTCTCAATTAATGCCTTCACGCAACTACTAGTCTCGTAATGCCCACCATTGCATGCTCATTCAAAATTCACAAAATGCATTTATGTACTGTGTGGTACTCATACAACATGGATATCCGATAGCCTGCTACTTACAGGATATTTAGTGACATGGTGCAGCAAGATACTCCATTATACACTATTGTGCAAGCGGTCAAGCAATGGCAACATTATATTCTAGGTAAGGAGATGGTCATTTATTTTGATCATAAGCTACTTTAGTTCTTGCAAACTCAAGCAAGCTAGAGAATGTGTACGAATGAAGTGGTTGACTTACCTATAGCAATTCCATCTCAAGATAAAGCACATGAAGGGAAAGGACAACAGGCAATGGATTGTCTTAAACATTTGTCAATTCACACTCACCATAATGTTGGACATGTGGCCACAATTTCGAAACTCGATATCCCTCTACTCATTTAACAAGGACTTAGAAAATACCTATACCTCTCTTTCGCAGGTGAGAACAAGTTTGAGAGTTCTACTTGTCCAACAAACTTGGGCATCTTTGTGTACTGATGGCACACCTCGTCATAGACTCATTTGGTAGGCACACTATGCTAACACATTAGGGCACTTTAGCATTACAATGACTCTAAAGTCGCATTGCAATCACATTTCTATAGGCCACACATGCACATACATGGAGTGCCACATCAAGTCTTGCATTTGTTGTTGCATCACAAAGCCGACGAATAAGAAGCTTCAACTTTAGACACCTCTGCAAATTCCATCCAAACCTTGGGATTCTATCAACGTAGATTTCATGGTTGGGCTACCTTTGACAAATGATCAACATGATTGGTTTTTGTAATGGATAGGTTTTGGAGATGACCATCGGGATTGCCCACAAGGACATTGATGCAACCGGCACCGCTTGTGTGTTCTTTGACCATGTATGGTTGCACTTTAGACTCCCTACATCCATAATGTCTAACCGCAATCCTCACTTTGTGACTTCTTCTTGCAAGCATTGTGGGAATTCATGGGCATGCAATTGGATCAGTCGATAGCATTACATCCTTACATAGATGGACGAATGGAAGTTGTCAGCCACACATGTGTTCATCTTTTGTCCATGTACAACCATGGGATGATAACTTGCTTTACATCCAACATGCATACAACAAATCTATTCACAATTCCACAGAGGACAATGCATCCAGACATGTCTTGGGTTGCAGCCTGCAAGCACCCTAGACATCTCCTATCACGCACTAGCATGTTCAATAAGTTCTCTTGTGTTCATAAAAGAAGTATAAAGAGCACCATGATGTGCATTACACACAAAAAAATCTGCAACACATACAATCTACTCATTAGTAGGTTCAATAAGTTCTCTCGTGTTCATAAAATAAGTATAAAGAGTACCATGACGTGCATTACACACCTCATGCATTCCAAATCGGCGATAAAGTCTGGCTGCAACTTCAAAAGGAATGCTTCAAGAGTCCACACCAACAGATTAAGCCTTTGTAGTATGGTCCTTACACCATCCTCCGGGCAGCTAGTGAGAACACATTTGTTCTTGCTCTGCCTCCATACATGGACTTGCACCCAAAATTCAATGTGCAACTTCTTAAGCCTTACTTCCCTCCACTCCTTGAACCGACAATGACACAACAACCTTTTAATTTGGATCGCGATAACTTGCATCCCATAGAGAAAGACCAAATCATTTAGGTAACTCACACTCACATCCGTCAAGACACGACAGTTGTTTTGAGTGGTCAAGGTTAGATTATACGTTGATCAAGCTAAGTGGTACAACGTTCAACAACCGAAGATGCAATGCGGACCACCATTTCTCAAGACAAGGTGAATGATTTGTGCACAAGCTCACAACTCGTAGCAGAGCAAACCTCACTTATCTTGAAGATTTTGTGCTCCCCAACCTTGCAGCACTTATACAAACTTGCTTTATAACACAGCACTAGCGCAACTCCTCTCAACCTACTGCACAACGTCTTGCAGCTCACCCAACACCTGGCGCCATTTACAAAGTCTCACAACACCTTGGTGCATTGCTCCTCATAGTCCCACACACACCACACTTCTCCTTCACAATTCTCGCAACTTTTGCAATCCTACACCAGCACATCGCAGTATTTGTAGCTTTTGCAATGCCACACCCGTCTCGCGGCATTGTGCAACATATGGCAGCCTCGTAATGCCACCACGCGCTTGTGCTTGCTTCTCAGCATGTCGCATGTCTCCATAGTTCTATGTATAGCCTCTGCAATGCATGCCCATTTGTCAGCATCCTGCTGCCATGCAGCACACCAAGTGACACACTCAATGCCTGCACCACATTAGAGCATCTCCTCAACATGCCAAACATTGGATCATAGCTGTCACTCAATCAAGGAAAATGAAGTGTCTTGCAACCATTTCTTTTGAAATTGTCATCAAATGTAGTTGCCTCCATTGTAATCATACATGTATATATCCGCATTGTAATCATCAACTCAAGCATCTATCGTGTATGCAATATATGCATTCATTGAGCCGAGAGACCACTCACAGACCAGATAGGATATAATTAGCATGCCCTGTATATCTAACCTTCAAACACATCTATAATACCAAATTTTGTCCCCCAGTTTAGACAAATCAGCAAAGAAGTCTTGCAACCATTTCTTTTGAAATTGTCATCAAATGTAGTTGTCTCCATTGTAATCATACATGTATATATCCGAATTGTAACATCAACTCAAGCATCTATCGTGTATGCAATCTATGCATTCATGGAGCCAAGAGAACACTCACAGACCAGATAGGATATAATTAGAATGCCCTGTGTATCTAACCTTCAAACACATCTATAATACCGGATTTTGTCCATCAGTTTAGACAAATCAGCAAAGAAGCATTCCCCTTCTGATCACAAGAGCTTTCCCTCTTAGTCTTATTCATTATTGGACATATATGTACTTTTCTCTATTCTGCGTATTTGAATAGAAGTTCGATTTCTGCATATCAGACTTCTGCATTCAAATGTATTTGGTAAACTAATTTGTTTTGTCTTTCATGCACATTCTACAGTCAACCGCTCATCTCTTAATTGTGGCATTGTTACTCTGCTCAAGATCCTGAGCCCCATCATGCAGATCATTCTGTGATTCAACAATCCAATGAAGGTGTGAGGTGTGTGTTAGCTTGTGTTGGCTTCTTAACGAAGGAGAAAAACATGATATTGGAAAAGTCAAATTTCAAATCAAAAGCACAGTGCAAGTATGCATAATAGCAGAAATATTTGAAATGAAAGCATTAGGGAAAGCCCAGAGAAAAAGAGACATTGATGAACAAGTAGACCTCAATGCATGGGCAGTTCTTAGTGAGAAGTGAACTTCAACTCACAAACCAATATTAACAAAACTGTCAACCAAGTATGGTAATCAATGCTGACAAACGATCAAAACAAAACATTCTCAGCATACCTTTTGAAAAAGAAAAATTCTATTGACCCTTGGATAGAGAATAAGAAGTTTCAAGCAAGATCTCAAAAAATGAGTCAGCAAGACAATTAACCAATATACAAGTAACTTCTCGAAAAAACATGATGTTCAAGAAATTGATTTAGATTATCATGTCCTTTGCCACGGTGAATAATCAAATGACTGCCAAAACAATTCAGCTAGTTATACACAAGCTTGTCTCAAATAATTAGTAACTAATATGCAAGGAAATTGGCTTCACAATTTGTTCAAAAAGAGTTCTGTAGAACCAAAGGCAAATCAGCTTTGCGGTATACCCCTAGAGAATTGCTATAAAATGAAAGGCATGTATACAGAAGGGATAATATTAATTAATTGTGGTTTCTCATCACTTCAATGAGAATGAGGAGCCATCAAATGAGCAGCTCTTAGGTGAATAAATAGAAAGTTTTAATTTGTATTTGGAATCTGGAAGAAAACATGTAACTTACTTCTTTGATGGAAAAGTAGCTGTGTTGTAATCCTCCATGTACCTAAAAGAAAGGTTAGATTAGTTTTAACAATAATGTCAAATTGAAAGAATATTTATCATAAAAATTTGCCAAACCAGGAAAAGTTTCACTCACAAGAGCATGTAACTTATTAAGGGATCAAAAACAAAAGTTATATTGACGTACTCCTTGAACATTTTTTTTTCTTCCCATGCTGGTAGCGTTTCCAAGTTCACCTATGATAAAAATCAAATTTAGCAAATGATCAGCCATTGCAGACATTGGTGAATTTCCACTTACACTTTCATTTTAAAATGTTCCAAATAAATTCAAATTAGAACATCCACCACTCTCCGGCATTATGGAAAATGTTCTGCCAAAAAATGGAATTTAAATAATGAAAATACACGAGCAATTCCATTTAACTGAGTAAAATGCCAATCTCAAAAGGAGTTACCATTACAAAAATAAGATATGCCTTAACAAAATCAGGATAATCATGAAATTGACTCATGCACAAACCAAATGGCTTAATAAAGTACCAATTAATAAGAGGGTATGAAACAAATGTCCCATTGTAACAATCACCATGAAAATGCATTCCAAACAAGAAAACCACAAATCAAATACAACCATGAAGCCTCCCGAAGAATGCTAATTTCAATTCTAATGAGATCCACTCAAAAATATTCTTTGAGGTGAACATGTTCTCTCCTTATTGAACATTTATTAAAGGTGCATTTCAATTATAACCATCATGCAAACCAGCCGTTTGAGCAATCAATGATATAAATTGATCCTTATATGGTACAAGTAATTTTATAATGACATTGTGCTGCAGGGAAATGTCCCCAGCCCCCATACCCTGTTAGAAATGTTTCCGGTACAGAAACATACAGGAAGCGTGGCAAAACGTACCAGGCCTGGGCGTTTCCGGTGCTTTTGCAACTTTAAAACTCAAAAACATTTTTAAAAACCTAATTTTTGGCATTTATTGATCCTGAGGCTAGTGACTTTGATGCTTTTGCTGCTACTCTTGGCCAACTTTCACTGCTTGGTATTGATGATGAAGTTCCGGAAGTTCTACACAAGAGATGGATAGTGGAGCTAGTGGGAGTGGAGCTGTCAGTGGTATTCATGGAGATGATTATGAGGAAAATCTAGATGATATATTCTAGAATCTAGATTATAATCATGTATATATGAAACATTGAAATTGTAACCATGTTGAATAAAAGAATCTTTAGAACTTCAATGAATACAAAATATTTTGAGTTCGCGTGGTTTATCTCTTATGGTCCATGGACTAAAATTTTGAAAATGAGTACTATGCACATATATATATATATATAGATGTGTGTGTGTGTGTGTGTGTGTGTGTGTGTGTATATATATATATATATATATATTTAAAATAATTTAAAAATTTATAATATATTGTACAGACGTTTCCGTAACTTCAATACTTCAAGGCTCTCCATCAACTTCAGTTGCTTACAAGAAACACAAAGGTGTCTTCACCACACAAGTGTGCATGTCTGACTGCTACAAAAAATCTTGATTTCCTCAAGCAGGCTTGTTACTCCCCCTCTCAAAAAAAAAATGTTATTAGAGACCAAGGTTTTTCCCCTTTGGGAGGAGTTCATAAGGTCTATGGTAGTTAATGACATAAAGTTTACGTTAAGGTTCTTCATTTATAGTGTTCCCTAAGCTTTCATGTCTTTAACTAAGAAATATTATGTTACCTATGAGATATGCATATAAATGTTTAGGTTCTAAAAAGGGACAAAAAAAGACTGAGAATTTTGAAGTGTTACAGAAAATGTTTAAAATTTGATGTATTGAAGGATATGTTAGGTGCACAAACTTGGTCACCCTTGCTCTTATTTTCTACACAACTACTGCCTTTCTTCATTTCTGATATTTTACTTCGACGGTGATCTTTGTTGCCTTGTCCTCACTAGTTTATTAGTGAGAAGTTTGTTTGCATCTTCATTCATGACATATCCACACAAAGACTGTTTGACCAGCCAGTAAAAATGTTTCGTCCATTGTTGCAGGAGAAGAGCAACATACCTAGGACACCTACATCCCAACCAACTCTCTTGCTTGCTCCACTATGCATGGCATCATGTTTGGCACATGTGCAATCAATGTCAACCAATTCACTTTCACTTCAGTCTTAAACATTTTGGTCACCAATGTCAAATGTCCATCCTTAAGACCTCGACAGTCACACTTCCATCCTAAGACTTCACTTTTTGTTTGCTAGGTTTCCTTTGTGGCTTGCTGGGCTTCCTTAGCGGCTTGCTAAGTCTCCTTTTACAAATTAAGTTTGCATTCAAATAAGCCGTAGCCTAGCTTATTGTTTAAAATATATACATTTATGAGATCTTCCCTACAGGGTGCATGCAAGTCAAAATGGCCATCCAGAAACACAAAATTACCAGCTTCACATAGCAACTTGAGGCAATTCTAATATGAGCGTCCAACAGACTTGGGCCACACTTTGGACTACCAAGAACTCAGATAAAAGGTTTGATAAGTTTAAGAAGGCACCACTAAACAAAGGTAACTACAATTGAGGTGATCCATGTGGAGTTCAACTCGTTTTTGCGTCAAAGAGATATCTATGGAAGAGTACACAAAGAAATTTCAAATCCTCAAATAAGAGGCAGAGCTTCGTGATGGCTTTAACTCGATCCAAAGATATCTACATTTCCAACTTAAGATATGACATCAATGCCTAAGTAGATATGTGAGACACCTGCACCTTTGAAAATGCCATTAAATAGCTAGAGATGGTAAAATAAAATGCGAACCCTTTGAAATGAGTTTACATTTTCAGTCGACAAGCATATGCAAATGAGAAAGATACAAACTAGACCCAAGTTACACATGTAATCAACCCTTGTCCAAAGGCCATCCTTTTCATGTTGAAAAACTCTATATGGCAGAAGATCTGCATCCCTCGAATAGTGACCCAACTTGAATAAGCCCCTTGATCAAAATAGTCATGACGTTAAACTAGAGGCTCTCTCTCTCCTCCAAAAGGATGAACCTTTTGTTTCAATTTCAGCCATAACTAGGTTTGGTTGTCGGGAATACCTTCAAATTAGTTGCCTTAGTAAAAATGTGAAGTGTCTTGGTTATGGTGGATCAAAACGATGCCCTCAATGTGTTAAACCTTTGAAGAGGTTATAAGTGGTTACACCTTCATCTTGACACTTAGAGTTCGTTTTCTACTAGCATCCCTATCCACCGACACATTTAATGTGAAGGGATTGTCGAAAAAATTGAGCACAAGATAAGGGGCAGTATGTTGAAAGATGACTTACATGATTAACATTGGCAAAGTTTAGCTTTTCTTAGTGATCCAAGACTTCTACTCTTTAGAGTTATGTACCATCAATCACTAAGAAAATTTATTATCATTCCAATGAAATGGTCAAGGCAAAGATTAATTTTTTAACAAAACCACTCTTCAGATATTCAGGATGTTAATCTCAAACATATGACTTAATGTCTCAAGCAGGGGTTGGTTTCATAGATCGCATTTACCATATGGGCATTGTCCACGGGTTAATCCTATATACACGTGCATCTTTGCCTTGTTGGTAGTATTCCACAATTGCCTCAAGTTATTCTTCCAAATTGTAGCATGGAGCACATCATTGCGTTAGACCAATATAGCCACCATCAAAAAATGTAAAGTGTGAGACTTATTGAAGTATTATTGGAAATTTGCATTATCACTCTATGTGAAAGCCCTTACCCTTCCCCTAAGGTCTCAAATCCTAAATAATATACACCACTTTTTGCCTTTGCAGTAACTGTAGATTGCTCAATCAAATTATAATTGGAAGTATCTACCTAGGATTGAAGATCTCATTGGTAAGCTTTATGGTGCCTGTTTTTCTCCAAGATTAAACAATCCGGCTATTTAAGAAACCTTACACAACTCCAAGATGAAAAAAAGATGCTAATTGCATGACATTTGATATATGAAATTGCCTTGCAACTTTCTAAGTGTCCTTATAGGCTATTCAGCCTCCAATCGTGATAGATACCCATATTTGGCCCTTTGTTCTTCAGAGTTGGTTTCCACTAGGCATAGTTTCCAAGAGACGGGTACAAGTATGTAGAGACGGGTTCGGGTATCGGTATGCCATTTTCAAAAAGTTGAGTGACAGGTATGGGGAGATGGCAATATATAAATATATATGAGAAATTTAGAAAAATAATATTATACAATATTTAGAATCAAAATGCACTAAAATTTAAAAATAACTATACTTTTTGAAGTAAGGAAATCAAATGTCGACAAAAGATGAGTAATTATATTGATATTTGATATCTCACATATCGAGGAAGAGTACATTGTAACACCAAAATGCTGACAAATAAACACACTAAAAACAAAAATCACAAATGTGAACCTGAATCATATCTCATCTGATACAAAGGGGTCAATTGTCACATTAATTATGTCCTCTAGATCCTCTGCTAGGATGCTCTCTAGATACTCATCACTCTCAAGTTGTGGCTCCTCTGCAGGCAATATAACAAGGGGCAAATCATTGAGGCCATTTGCTTGAGCACATCATCATCTATGTTTGTTGCTCCATCAAGTGGAATTTGGTCCCATTTTGTTGAAGGACCTTCTTTGTACCCTAGGTCTACACAAGTAAGAAGACAAAGCATGTTATGAATGTAGACTAGGTTCTCTACCTTCTTTGACCCTAGTCGGTTCCTCTTCAATGAATGAATGAAACCGTAAGTACTCCAATTCCTCTCACAAGATGAAGAACTAGCTACTTGTGAGAGTAATCTTATTGCAAATGATTGCAATTCAGGTGCTTCACTGCCATGGTTCCACCACCACTCTATTGGGTCCTTTGCACGCATATCATAGAGAGCTTCCACTATAGAAAATTGACCGTGGCCACGTGAAAACATATTCCATTGAGTCCTGATAGTAGAAGCTTCCTCTCCTCAACCATAAATCTTTTTCACTGCAACCCAAAATTCTTTCATCACTTCCCTGTCCTCATATGGAGCCCTTTTATTGGTGACTTTTGTATCATACCACTTTGGATTTAAAGCATAAGCAGCACAATGTAGAGGTGTGTTAAGCTTGTTCCATCTTCCATGTACCTTTTCCTTAATCAAAGGATATAGAGAAGGATCCTTTGAATCTGTGATTTTTCTTATTCTTTCACACATAGAATCAATTTCTTCATAAACTTCTCCCAAACATGGCTTGTCTGAATCAGCAAAGCAGATTACCTCACAAATGGGTTGAATGAAGTCAACAACAAATTTCACATCAGCCCAAAAAGGTCATCAAGGACCATCTTCCTCACCTCAACTGTAGTCTCTGATGTAGACTGTCTCCAAGCTGCCCATGCATCACTAACTACAATGGAACATAAGGCCCCTTTGACAGCATAAAGACGATCAAGAAGTATGAAGAAAGATGCAAATTGTGTGTCTGCAGGTTTGAGAAGCTCAACCTTCGCATATCTCCGATAAATAGCTTGCGTTTGGTGATGATTGCATATGAACATTTGTATTCAATAAGCTCATAAATCCACTGAAACCTGCCAATGTCTTTGAGTGCATTGTTCAATGCATGCACACAACATGGTGTCCAAAATACATGTTTGTATTTTTTTGCACCAACAAGCCAACTGCTTTACAGACCGGGGCAACATCTGTAATAACTTGGACAACATGTGATGCCCCCACCTCCTCAATTGCATCACATAGTTGCTTCTCAAGGAACTCTGCATTTTTCTCTTGCCCCAAACAATTGATTGCCTTCAAAAAATAAGGGCCTTTAGAGCAAGTTACCATAATGTTCAGAAGTGGACGGTTTCTAGTATCAGTCCAACCATCCATCACAATGTTGCATCCTTCTGTAGACCACACTCTTTTGACTGGTGCGGTTTGTTGCTCTATCCTTGTTTTCTCTTTGTCAATAAGAGTCGTGCGAAGCTTCTCATATCCAAGTGGTTTATACCCTGCTCGGCCCTTTGTTGATTGCACGAACCATCTCCTCATAATAGGGTGAGTGAGCAACATTGAATGGTATTCCATTCGCATAGAAAAAGCATGCAATCGCTGCATCAACTGCATCTCGACCATGCACATCGAACATGTTTCCAATGGGGTTTGAACCACCCATGTGTGGTCTCTTACGAGAAGACCCCTCACCCTCTGCCACATGTCCAGAAGACACACCTAGCTTTGATTTTGTTTCCATCCCAGTTCCTCTAATAGGATGACTCTATGCACGAGAGTTGTCAAAGCATGAGAGCTTAAGGAAGTCACTTTTCCTTCAACACGTTCTTGTGCCCTCATAGCTTCATACCGCTCTACCTCATTCTTACAAGGATCAACCCCTTTCCCTAGTATACGAAAAAATGGGCCTTCACCCTTGTGTAAGTGCCTTGAAAGCACTTCCCACAAATATTACAGGTGATATGAGGTACCACCATTCCCTTTACAAATGCGGTTGCAATAATTCTGAAGTGGGTGGAATGTCCCCTTTTCCAAGCTAGTTCGATTTGAAGACTTTGAGCCCATTCCACTTCCCATGGGCAAGAATGAAATGAGTAAGGGGAGTAATTGTCATGTTTTTCAATTATTTTCGTGAGCATTGCAATCTTTTTAGTAGTTTTCCTAAGTATAGTCAGGTTATCAGGGGAGATGAAAAGCCAATGGAAGAATAGAAGGAAAAAGGAACTATTAATTCCCCAAGGAGGTTGGTCTTCTTAAGAAGACTTTAATTGGTTTTGGCACCACATCAAGGTATAAGAAGGGGTCACTTGGCTCATTTGTGGATCATCATCTTGACTACTGATAACTTTGCATGGTTTTTGGGCTGATTGCTCAACTATCTCCACTTGAGGACGAAAACCCTCTTGTGTGGCCAACAAGTGAAGACGAAAACCTTCCTTGTTTGATTGAAGAACGAAAACTCTTCAATCCATTGAGGATTCTCCATCCCAAGGTTTCCAAGGAGCTTCAAAGAAGATTTTGCAGATTTTCAGCTAGGGTTTGGTCAAAGAAGGGTTGTTAGGGTTTTGCAGAGATTTTCAGACCACCTCCTTGGGTGGCGACTTTCCCTAAGGTGGCATTCGGGGGTTTCTAGGGCACGGCAATATCCAATTCAGCCATAGTTGTGTTTCTTGAATGCAATATGGATTAAACAAGAGCATTTTCCATTTGTGCATTACTGATTTATTTCTAAATGCAAGTAGGGTTAAAATTAAAAAACTTAAACAAGGGTGTTGTTTTTTTATTTCCAAATGTAAAGTGTGTTAAAAACATTAAAATGTATAGTTATATTGTTGTTTTTTAATTATTGCATCCCCAAAATGAGTTCAAACAGCGAGTATGAAGTTGAGTGTGAAATTGAAATGAATGATGAGATGTGTCGGGGTGCACAAAGAAAAAGAAGCGATAGTTCACATGGGAGTGTTGACAAGTTTAGTTGCCTCTCGAGGATGTTGAGCAAATAGGCACAAGGACCATTTGAAAAATCCTTTGAAACAATTTGCTCAAATTGTTGAAGGTCCTAGATCAAACATTTCAAAGAGGGCTAAAACATGGAAGTGCAATATATGCTCATTGACTTGGCCGGGCAGCATTACTAGGTTGAATGTACACTTATTGCACATCTCGGGGAAAGGTGTTGGCCTACGGGGACACCTATCACTTGAAGAGATGGCAGAAATGGTGAGGTTGTATAATAGAGCACAACAAAAAAAGCCCGAGCAATTCGTGGTGTTGGTGGCACACCTTCTAGTTATCACTCTCACAGAACTTCTAGAAGCGGTTTCTCAAATATTCCAGCAACCTATGACGTGACTGAGTTGGATGCTTTTGCTAGTAGGGGGAAAGGAAGCTCTCTCTCTCTCTATGGTAGGATACTATATTTGGACCAACACACGAATAAACATATAACCAAGTAGTGCAATAGTTGTGCATCTCGAAGAGGTAATCCACAATTGCGTGAAAGGTATACGGTTCCAAAGCCTACATCTAAGATATGAGGATGGGGTCTAAGTAGGATCCTAAGGGTTGTAAGAGTTAATATAATAAGCAAGAGCTAATCCTAAACTAAGGGTTGTGATATCATATGGCAATAACTATGTGTTGTAAAGAGAGCAATAAAGTAATAGACAAAGATATGTTACACTATCCTAGTCCAATACATGATACATCGACATAATCAATCAACCAACCGATATCTAGCATTCCAAGTCACTCCTCGGCCCAAGAGTGCCCCCAGGAAGGGGAACACGAAAGAGTTTAGGGCTAAGGATAGTTAACTTTGACGACATTATTGGCGCATTAATCCCCTCCTAAGTTAGTAGCACCTTGTGAGAGATTGTTGGGGTTGGATCACAAGAGGGATAGGTAGAAGACCAAAGTCGGGGACTCCAAAGATTAAGGTAGACCTCGTTGGTACAACTCCTCTTAACACTCCTAGTAACCCAATGCCCCAATGATCACCTTCAAGTATAAGCCCTAAACCTCTTAACCTTTAAGGAAGATTTGTGAGCACAAACAAAGTTGGTGTCACTCGATTTCACCACGAAATCTGCTGCGACTACCCTATCAAAAAAATTTCGTACTTTTAAAATAATGGGTCGTTTTGTGTTTTATTGCACGAAAGTTCTTGTATTGCGTCAAGATAATCCCCAAAGAGCCACATTAGCCTTTTTCGTCAAATACCCAGATGCCCAAAATTGTTTTATTCTGTCGTCGGGATTTGTCTGCGGGAAATTTGTATTTAATTATTTTGAGCCCCGTATGAGGCTATTTGCGCTCTGTTTTAACTCTATTATGAGCGAATATGTTATTATTCCTATGTGCCAGAAGGGTTTTAACTTATTTTAAGTTTTGGGCTTTATTTGTAACTTTTGGCAATTTTTCGTGTTTTTGTGGTGTCCTGTTTCGTTTTCTATGAAATTTCTCTGGAGCAATTCCTTTGCCGGGTAAGCCCGATTTTGGCACAGAGCATTTGAAAAACATATACGCACATTATGCCCGGAGGAAGTCGCCATCGGAGGTCCGGATCACCTGGGAAAAAGCGAATTTTATACTGCTTTGGCAGGTGGGTTTTTCCGTGTTATAAAAGTCACTTAAGCTGCGAGTGGGAAAAATAGAGGTCTGCAGGGTGGAAATTGTTATCGCCTACCTTGCAGGTAAAAATTCCCATGATATAATAAAAGGAAAGTGACTTAAGTGAAATCATGGAATTTTAGTGCTGCCTTGCAGTGTGCGAGGGTAAATAATCCCATTGTCAAAGTCAAATCACTTAAGTGGATCACGGGACTTTGGTGCTGCCTTGCGAGGTAGAGAATCCCATTATGAAAAAATTCTTAAAAATAGAATTACATGTGCAAAAAAGTGCGCCCCCTTTGGTGAGAGAATAAAAGCCTTAAATTGATTATTTTAATTAATCTTTTCTCTCAAAAAGTGCGCCCAAGCTTGGAGGAAGTCAACAAGTCAAAGATGAAATAAAAGAAAGGGTTTAAAAGCATTAAAATTAATTTATTTAATGGCTGCCCTCTTCCTCTCAAAAAGTGCACCCCATTTGGGTATTATTTAATGTTTTTTAAGGCATTAAAACATTAAATTAATTTCTATTTTCAGTGGCTATGGTCAAAGCACACTGTGAAGCTTAAGTGAAGTGATGTGTGAAGGATTAAATTGGATTAATTTAATTTATTGGATGGTTGTCCTTAAACATGCTATTTTTAAAAGAGAAAAACATGATTTTTAATTAATTAATTGCCTTTAATTGTTAGGGCAATTATTAATTATAGAATTGTGAAGGTTATATAAGCATGGGCAGCCATATGGGTGAATTATTCAAATCACAGGTGAAGAATTGCAGCCAAGTGGAAAAGTGCGCCCCCATTAAAGGAAGGATTTTGTTCAGACAAAGTGCTAACAAGGCTAAAAGCTTCCAGATTTGGCGCATGCTTTGGAGGAGGTTGATCTTTGTCTGCATAATTGTTTCCACAGGTGTTACGGGAACTCGGGTGTTGATTGAAAGGATTCATGCTCTCTTTATGTGCAAATTAAACACCAATTTTTGGAGCAGCGAGGCTTGAAAAGTGCAGATTTTTATAATTTAAATTCACTATTCATGCTCCGGTGGCCATTTTTGTCTGAATAAATTGCAGGAATTCATTACAAGTGCTTTACAAAAGAAAAGGAGTTTTTATCAATGTCCAATACATTGCAAATATCCTCCGAATCTGAAGAATTGTCCAGATCTGCACCAGTATTGAAGAAATCGGCCAAGTAAGGAGAAAAAGAATTATTCAGACGAAGATAGACAAAGCCATGGCGAAGGGAGATGAAAAAGAAAGCACGATGGAGTCATGCATTGCTTCCAAACTTGCAGACATAGGAGACACAGATCTAGGCCCGGAACCTCTTGCCGATTTGATTGATAGATCCAGAGCGGGAAAGACTTCACTCATGCGTGCGGTCAAAAGCAGTGGAATTATCCGAGCTGCAACTTTTCCATGTACAACCCAATTGCCAGAGTTCATGATGGAGTGTGCTAGATCTTATCATCCTTCATCCAGATCAGTGCGTGATGCTTCGGGAAAGACAATAATTCGTTTGGACGCAGAGTTCATCAATTATTGTTTGAAGATTCCAAGTCATTTAAAGGTGGTGACTTCTATTAGCATTCGGGATCTTTGACGGTAGGTGGGAGAAGCATAGAGCTGATTGTGTGAGCATCATGAATAGCCGGTTCATGAAGAAGCCTAGATCCCCTTCAAAGTTCCCGAGAACTCTTCCACGGTCCAATTTGGTGCAAGAGGCAGATGATGTCGTCAAATTGCTATGCGAAAATGAATGGCGAAGCGAATGCCTACACTTTCCGTACATGGATGTATGCTTTCATCAGGACCATTGAAATCAACAAGGTTGATTCTATAATCAATTGGTCGGAGATTATTAGCAGCAACATCGGTGAGCAACTTCGGAACGTGAAGCGTACTTTCAGCTTCAAGATGACTTCATACTTGGTGTATGTTGCAAAGCTTCACAAGGTGTCTTTTCCAAGCTGAATAGATGTGGTGTTCTTTCCAAGGACCCCATTTTCGAGTGCTACCCGCAGCTTACTGCACCTACAGGCGAGAAGGACTTCAAAGTGATCAACGATGACTTCTTCTACGATTTCATCTGCAGGCTAGACAAAGATTTGAAGGCCAACAGGGTAAGCAAGGAAGCGTGGGAAGCCGTGTCCAAGATTGGCAGTCTATTCATTCAATTTGCAGATTTCACATACCTCAAGATTATGGGCTTTTACGGAGAACCAATAAAGATGCCGGTATCCGAATGATAGATTGATCGCATGGAGTGAGCAAGCAACTTGTGGAGTTACACGACCTTGATCAGCGGCACAAGTCTACGGGCTTCTTCCCAATCACGTGGGATATTACAGTGCATTAGCATTCACGAGCTCGAGGATGGAAGCGCAAATGTTATCCGAGTATGAGCAGAGTTCTTCTTCCTGCACGGCTGAACTTCGATCCATTTGGAGTAGCCAGGAAGACAATCTCCCAGCAGTACGCACATGTGCCTTCATTAGAAGATTTCTGGATGAAGTGCGGAAGTGAGTACGAGGTTAGAAAGAGAGATTTCAGCAGGCTGTCAGCAAAGCAAGTGTTCAACTTTGGACTAGCGCGAATACCTGCGGATCTTAAAGACGATGGGAATGTGGTACTTCACACTTACCATCAAATGGGAGGAGATAAAGCCATACTGCAGAATAACATGGGAAGCTACAACACAATTGAAGAAAGGTCGAGAGCTGTGTTGGTGAATACTTCAAACTGGTTGCTGACGAAGGGATATTGCCTTGATGAAGCATTGATGAATCAAATCACGCGGCAACTTCGACACGGGGAGATTCCCTCAAGCGAAAGCATGAAGGAGAAAGCAGCGAAGGTCCGAGAAGTTGAAAGTACGAGAAGATCTCGAGAGAAAGAGAAGACCACTTCTACGACCATAGCTTTGACTCGGCTTCTCCGGTACCCAAGACTTCACCCACCTTATTGCACCGCAAAGCCGGGGACGTTTCCATGCCTTCATTGAATCCGGCAACGTTCGTCTTCTCTCCTCAGCCACTTCGTTCATCACCCGTTCCAGAGGATATGTTGAAGCTGCAGATGGCAGAGTTCGAAAGAGCTTTGTCCTTGGATGATTCAGAGGATGGCAGTCATAACACTGTGGCACTTTCTGACGGAGAGGATGCAAAGCGGGAGATGGTAGTGCACTCAGCGACTTCTCACTCTCCGAGAAGTAATTTCTCGGAATGGTTGGCTTTGCAGTTGGTTCCAGAAGCGAGAATGGAGATGAACTTAGAGGAGCACGACTTGCAGCTACTCCAGGATCTAAGCAGAAGAGACAGAAGGCCTAAAGTTGCTAAAGCAACTTCTAGGTTGATCATTGAGAATTCGGGAGAGAAGTTTGCTGAGATATCAATTCCGGCAGAAGGAAAGATAGAGGAGGAGCTCACGGCGAGAAGATGTGACAGTGACCAAAGTACCACTCGGTCGAAGCCACCACTGAGGATTGAAGCAGGACACGCAGACATTGATAGACGCTTTATTCCTTAGGCTTGACAGTGAAAAGGCGGAGAAAGAAGAGCTGCAGAAGCAAGTATCTCAATTATGTGAGATCATAGCCAAGGTTGTTAAACCTTCCATTCAGCCCATTTCAGAGCAGGTGAGTGATCATCTTATGCAGGAAATGGAGGACGCAAGCAATCAAGTAAAGGCTATTGACGAATGGAAGGATCTGATTATTCGTCAAGCTTCTGTACAACTTGGGGAAGTGCCAGCCCGCCTAAAGGTTATGAACGATGCAGCAAATCAACTAAAGCAACTGATGGAAAACATAGAAGGCATGAATACAGTTGCAGAGAGTAACCTGAGTATTTTGGCCGAGATCAACAAGCTGCCGAGAGATGTATTGATTGCGGAATAGATTGTACCAGACGGATCAGTCGAGAAGGGGAAGCAGCTAGAGTTTGCAGTATCTTTCCGCTTGGAAATCTGCAGAGTTTTGCTGAAGAGGATGCAGGCACTTGAGAGTAGAACATCAGATTTACCAGACAGTATCATTTCTTTCACTGAGGAAAGAGTGGACGGAGGTGTTACTTCATACGTGCGGATTGTTTCTAACGAAGTGCCTAATTCCCTGGAAGGTTCTCTTCTGATGGTACAAAAGAGAATTGATAAAGCTACCAAGCCTTTCACGATGAATTCTATCAGTGGCGGTGGCGCTGCCGCAGCAAACATTGCGAGAGTTTGGGCGAGTTTGGAAGAGGTGGAAGCGTGCGTGAAAAAGTGTTGAATGAAGGTTTGCTGCGATTCGGGACGAGAAGAAAGAAGCGATGGCATTTAAAACAAATGGAAAGATCTTTGAATTACATGTTCGACAAGTATATCCGATATCAGAACAAGAAGAAGACATAAATGATACAGCTGGCATTACTTCTTCTATTCTTTCTTCTTCTATTTTCTATGTTCCTAGGATGAAATTGTAAAACTTCTAAGTTATTGGTTTTACAACCATTACTTGAAGTCATGTGGAACCATTCTATTAGTTAAGTGATACATGTGTCACTTAAGAAGAAGTTAGTTGAGGATGATTGCCAAATGTCATCTTTACTTGTTGTTCATGCTTTAGTTCAGTTTGAGTCTTCTATTTGTACTTTCCCTCCTACATTCTATAAGTAGGAGAAGAACCTCCAGGGTTAAGGATCGATCGAGAATTTGTAAGAGCAATCTTGTGTTCTAGACTTTGTGTTGAACCCCGAGAGCAACTTGGAGCAAAGGAATACAAAGGAGCAGGTTTCCGAAGAACTTTGTGTCACGGTGTACTTTGTTTCTTGCTTTGAATCTTAGATCTCTTGATAAACTTTGTGTTATTTTAGATCTAGATCTAGAGCTGCCTTTGTTTTATAATTCTGTGTGTTCATATCTATTAAGTTTCTTCTATGTGCATGTAATTAGCTCTGCTATCTACTAATTGGGATGCACATCTTCCCCATTTCTTCTCTGTATTTCCTTTACTTCTTTCTTCTATAACTTTCCTTTCTTAAACAGCTGCTTACTTGCTGCAGAACTTCTTAGTTATGGTTCATGAACTAAGTGGTTAAAGTAAAACCCCTGATAGATAATAACACATTTTTATTGACAAATCTGACACGGGAGCCTCACCGGTTAAATGAGGGAGATTTATCTCATGACTGCCTAGGTTTGATGCTATGCAGAAAATCTAGCCAACAAAAGCAGACTATGTAATGATTTATCGAGAAATGACAATAATAACACATAAATAGGGGAACATAACTCGAAGTGATTTGTCTCACTTAGACTACGAGACTAGAAAAAGTTGTCCACCGACATCATATGCCATGATTGATGCAGACGGCCACAAACAATCCATGGAAGGTGATATGGGGGAGAGAGAAGTAAGGGTGAAATAAGACACACTGAAGGGGGTATGAAGGTGATCTAAAGGTGATAGAGAGTTCTTTATAGAAAGACAATATAAAGGTGGTAGTACTCGGGATATCGATGGTCATAAAGTGGTAGTAAAAAGGTTAAGGTGCGCTAAGGCACGCTAGGGCAAGTGCACACGACAATCTCTCATGAGGTGCTCCACACTCAAGGCGATTAATGCACCAAAACCTACAAATAGAAATCATTAGTAAGTGAAAAATAAGATGTACATATGTAGCACATCCATATTTTCTTAGTGATAGAAGCATCATTTGAGATTATTAAACTCAAGGGTAGCTTTGGTGTTCAATTGTCAAAAGTTTACATTCATCCGCACTAAGCGATAAAGCCTTCATGTGAGAGTGTTGCATTCAAAGGGTAGCTCAAGTTTGGTGGTATCATACACTATCATGGTGTTATACCTAAACCGTCATCTTGAATCATTTGCTTTATCTCTAAAACACATCAATCTTCGCTAGTTGAGTCCATGGCTATCATTCTTACTCTTTAAAGCCCATACAACGAAGTTATAGAGTCACATGCATTTGCAAGAAGCTATAAAATAGTTGTGTGAGAGTATTGTATGGGGAGCCCTAAACCTCAAGTTCGGTGGTTTTATACACACACTAAAGCCTAAATCCTAGATCATTTAAATCAACTAGAAAACACATTTATTTGCGCTCATTGACAAAGCTTTTGTGTACAAGTATTTTGATTAAAGGGTAGCTGTCAATATTACTCTAATTCAATGTATGAAATCCATAAGTTCACATCCATATGCAATCCATGATAGATCCATGCAAGGCAGTGCACAAGGGCCTTTAGGACCTTTAGGCACTTTGTCGACATAGAAGGGGCGAGCGGAAGGATCTCGACCAATGGCCTTTAGGTACCCGACCTAAAGTTCGAGGAATGCAAGCCCAACTATTTCTATTTCTAACTTTGAATTAAAGGATTGTCGAGCACATGAATGACCTCAACCTCCTTTCATCGGTCAAGCCCATAAATGATCTCAACCTCTCATCGCTCAGTGCATTTGATTTACAAGACCGTCGCATGCATAAATGACCTCAACCTCCCTATCCCAATAAGGGTTGGTCAGTGTTACGCGGGGATGCGTCTCGGCCATTTTCCTCACGTCCGGGACATCCCGGGGAATTGGGGACGGGGACGGGACGTTTCCCTGCCGTCCCTAATTTCCAGAAAAAAAAAGGGGGACATCCCGAGGGCGTCCCCCACAAACTGTAAACGCACCGGGGCGTCCTGGGTGCTTTGGGACTTTCGTGACATCCCGAGACGCCCGGGGACTTCACGACGTCTCGGGGACTTCACGACGCCCCCAACAAAATCTGCACTTTTCCAACATTAAAACATGTGAATTTCAGTTTTATAATACTTTTTTTAATATTTTTTTAAACTTTTAATACATTCTAGTAAAAAACAACATGCAGATTTCTCATAATTGCCATAAACTGCAGAAGTATTGTTGCTCCTCCATGTTATGTCTGATGATATGAAGTAATGGTCACAGGTCGAGTTTTATAAATTTTCAGTCATACACTATACAGCTAGTGTTTGTTAATTCTTCGTTGTTGGTTATCTCGAGATAGTTTATGGTTCTTTTTGTTTCAGTGATAGGACATTTTGTTTGTTTGCTGCATATTTAAGATTTTATATATCGTAGAAGTTTTTGCTTCAGACCCATCTGCATGTAGCAAGGATCATAATGTAGCAAGGATCAGAATGTATGTAATCCTATTCTCAAATATAAAATATAATAGTCACAATTTTTTTAAAAGGAAAAAGTAGAGATTATAGTTTGTACAATGTTGTGGCATTCAGAAAAATGAGTAATCTTTATGCTTGCTTAATTTTCTATAAAGATATTGTAGTTTTCTGTGGACTTGCAGCAGACACTAACTAGATATAGCTAGCTTAGTCGAGTGTTAGCATTTGAAAATCATGAGAACAGTGTAACAGTTACTCTTGTTCTTGTTATGTTCTAATCAGTGGCTTTGTAATAGGTACGTCAACCACATATAGATGCAGTTACCCATGTAGTAGTGGATGAAATCACGTTACAAACGTATTAATTTTCAAAACATATAGATCTACTTAAATGGGAAACAGAAAAAAGTAAAATGAAAAACCTCAAATAAAGACTCTTACCTCTTAAATCCCGTCGAAATCTTTTGAAGCTGATGCAGATGAATAATTGGATTAATCATTAATGGTTTCAATCTTCAAACTTTCAATTTTAAGTCTTAGTTTATTGAATTATTCATGTTATATTTGTAAAATTAATAAATTATATATATTTTTATATATTTTTATCAGCCGTCCCCCCCGTCCCCCGTCCCCAAATTTTCAAAAAAATTGTCGTCCCAGAAACCCCGTCCCTACGTCCCAACGTCCGGGAGTCTTAGGTAACTATGGGGTTGGTCGAGTGCTTAAATGACCTTGACATAATTTGTATATAGTTAAAGACTATCACGTGCATAAATGACCTCGACCTCCTCGATCTCAACCCCCAACTTTGGATGCAGTTGAGGCCATCAATCAATACATGATAATATTTGTCCTTTCATTAGTCAAGACCCTCCTTTACAATGGAAAAGACGGCTAACTTTTATTAACATCACTTTTACACCTTATTAATAGGTAAGATAATATTTTTACGTAAGATCGCTTAACAGATTGCTTCAGCCAAACCTTGGTTAAAACATCCAAATGATTGAAAAGCACCCCCTTGCCGCGCCATAGGTTCACCTACCGGCAAAATATTACTTTGAATAGAAAAATGTTTTGATTTATTTTTAGGAAGTTACTAATAAATATACCCATAGAAGCCACTAACTATGGTTCCATAGTTATGGTTTTTGTTTTCGCTTGAAGGGCGGCCGACATGGAGGAAGTCACTTGTGGTTTGTGCTTATGAGCTTGGGGTTTGGATCTGCTAATGCATTACAAAATAAATAAATAAATATACCCATAGAAGCCTCATACTTGGAACAAGGTAAAATTTTGGGAAAAAATATCCTTCAAAATGTAACAAAATCTATATTATTGTTATTCTCGCTAGGACATGAAAGAAAGGAAAAAGAAAACATATGCATCCCCAACTGACTAAAAACCATCAAATAAACTGAAAATTTAAAAGCCTATAAAGAAACAAAATTCCTAGAGTAACTCTGATCTAACCTAAGCTCACCCATAATGAATGATGACAGTACATTGACCGATAAAAAGAAAGAAACAAATGATCCCTGATTTCAATGTTCTCCATAGAAATTGAAGAACTGCATTTGCAACTGAAGGAAATGGGGGTTCTTCTTTCAATTTATCACAGAATGTGACAGAGCTGGAGAATTTCAATATAATAAGGAAATAGACTTCTTTTGGCATAGTCAACAAAGTAGGAAATAGCTAGGGAGATTCAAAAGGAAGATAGAATCATTATGTGGAATCCTTCCAAAAGGTTAAGCTTGGGAAATTAAAAAGATGATAGAAGAAAATGACACAAAGACAGTTCACTTCTGATCATCTGTAGATGTAAAAGGAATTGTTCCTCCGAATCGCATAGCATATTTCTAGGATGACTGAGGTGTGGCCACAGTTCAGATTTGAAACAAGTAAAGCAATATCTTATTAGGAGTTTGAGAAGGAAAGAAAAACAGAATATAACATAGAACATGGATGAAAAGTATCAAACCGAAACATGACCCATGAATTTGTAAATGAATGTTCTTAATACACTCAAATATCAGCGTAAACAAACAAGATATGGATTACGACTCTGGATAAAATAGGGGAAGGAAAAGAGACCAAATGATACAAAAGCACTAACTATGTCAAATTGCATTGTTATCATTAATTTCATTTTAAATCATTTGTTGAAGAATATGGCAGCCCCTAAGAGGGAAGCTACGTCAGGTCCTATATGCTTTGAGAAATTATAATATTCAAATTTGTCAAAGACAAAACTTGAAAAGGATTTGGAAACTATCAACAAGCCTAACTATTCTCCAACCGTCCATAAGATTGAACATTAAAAAGAAATTTACAAGGACTCAAAGATCACTTACATTTTGAAAGTTGTCTACATAGTTTTTCTTCCAGAAGTAATCCACATGTGGACAACAAATCAAGGACCCCTTTTGAGTTTGAGTTGCAATAACTACATCAATACAATGCATCCTTTGAAATAAAATGTGGGAACTTTGCATAAAAGGGCCATAGGAAAAGGTTGTTGTAAATCTTAACAAATCTATGTTGTTATAAGAAGCAAATTAGGGCCTTCCACAAAACTACCTGTCATGCAAAAGATAACACGATAATACAAGATTATAATGCATAATAATATTTACAAATGTAAAAGCCATAAAGCCATCAAAACTGCAAAGACTACACAGATAATACTCTAACAGCAATCATGTACAAGGACCTAAGGAAAGTTTATACTTACCTGATTCTCTAGAATATATAGATTTCTCATAAATTTCTAACAGAAGTTGTCAAATCGCTGATTTAATAAATGAAGCTCCCTCTCAATCCAATGATAAGCATTAAGTATGTCAACTATAAATTGCAAGCACCCACAGAGCATTAATCGTGGAGATCCATGTGTTCAAGTAATTTACAATTGTGAATCTTTATGCTTGAGACACAAACACCATATGTTGGCATGGTTCATTGATTGCAATCATAGTTACCATAGATGGAAAACTCGCCGAAAACTCGCCGGTTTTTGAAAAACTCGCCAAAAAAACCTAAACCCGGTTAAATCGCCATAAAACTCGCCAAAACTCGGCGAGCCCGTGCTAAATACTCGCCAGACGCGGCCTGTACACGGATACACGCTTTTCACACGCAAAAAACATTCTTTTTACACGGTTTTGGCTCTTTTTAAGGCCCTCAACTCCCTCATTGTCACTCACACAACCATTTGAGCTTGCATTGCTTGTGTTGAGTGGATTTTGGAGCGAATTCGAGGAGAGAATTTGGAGATTTGCATTTGGAGGTAGGTTTTTTTTTTTTTTTTTTTAATTCTTTGAAGTTTTTCCAAATTTTGAATATATTATTTAGGTTTTATAGATTCCTATTGTGATTCTAAATCAATGCAATGTAAAATCGAATGCTTGTACTTTTTTTATACTCATTTGCAGCCAGAGGTATGTAATTTTATTTTATTTTAACGCAAATTCATTGTAAATTAGTTAAATTTTATGTATGTGTATTGTAATCGATTCGTTGTGTAATTCTAAATACATGTAATGTAAAATTGAATACTTGTAAATTTTTAATACTCATTTGCAGCTAGAGGTACGTATTTTTTTTTTAATTAACGCAAATTCATTGTAAATTAGTTAAATTTTATGTATGTGTATTGTAATCGATTCGTTGTGTAATTCTAAATACATGTAATGTAAAATTGAATGCTTGTAATGTATTTTTTTTACTTACGCAAATTTGTTATTCAGGCATGTTTTGTTTTTAAAATTAAATTAAGTTTACGTTTTCTAATTTTTTAAATGTGCATTGTGTTACAGATTAGAGTTTAACAATGGCATCAGGCTCGGCATCAGGTTCGGCATCTGGATCACTAGCAGGGACCGTTCCTCCGAATGCCCGTTCCATAGCATGGAAGTATGCTGTACGTGGAAGTTGTGCGGGCGAAATTCTTTGCACTTTCTGTAACAAGAAAATGAATGGAGGCATCAATCGTTTGAAATATCACCTTTCAACTATTCCTTGCCGAGATGTTACAGTTTGCCCCAACGTGTCAGAAGAGGCAACGCGAGAGATTAAAGCAGAGCTGGCAGAGTTAGAGGAGAAAAAACTAGAGAACGCAAGGCTGAAGGCAGCCATAGCACAAGCTATTAGACCTGGGGCTGCAATGGAAGAGAATTTAGACGATGATGCAGCAACAATTGTGGGCTCTACTCGTGGTCCACGCATACGAAGAGGAAGAGCCGGAAGAGGCTCATCTTCATCGAGTTCGAGCAAAGGCATACCGAGTTATTTTGTGGCAAGGAACACACCTGGAGCACAACCTTCATTGGATGGTGCATTCTGGAACAAAGATATGCACGAGGAAGTGGATAAAGCTTGTGCAAATTTTTGGTACTACAACAACCTGCCATTCAATGTGGCAAAGAGCCCATACTGGGAGTACTTGGTGACAGCGTTGACAGTTGTAGGGAAAGGGTACAAGGCACCCTCTCCAAAAGATTTGAGCGGAAAATTACTTGAGGGTGCGATTGCAGATGCCACTACCATGCTAGAAGAGCACAAGAAACAATGGAAAAAATTCGGATGCACCATTCTTTCAGATGGGTGGACGGATGGAAGGAACCGCACCCTTGTTAATTTTTTAGCAGCTTCAAACGGTGAGATGGTGTTTTTAAAATCTATTGATGCCTCTGACATAATAAAAAATGCAGAAAATTTGAGTGTTATGTTAGAGACAAACAGATTAGAGGTTGGTGTATGTAATGTTGTGCAAGTTATTCATACAGCATAATGCAGCAAAGATATGTGGCAACCGGGAGACTATCGCAGAGAGACATCCATCACTCTTTCGACTCCTCAGGCCTCATCGCATTGACCTTCTTTTCGAGGACATAGGCAAAATTGATCGGGTGAGGCCGGTTGTAGAAGATGCAAGATCTATAACGAAGTACATATACAATCACCCTTGGGTTCTGAGCTTGATGAGAGTACACACAAAGGGGAAAGAACTTGTTCGAGCCGGTGTCACAAGGTTCGCAACTAACTCTCGACGCTGCAAAGTATTTCTAGTTTGTCGACATCTTTTCAAACAAATGTTCGTGTGAGTCAAGCATGGCTAGACTCACAATATTCAAAGAAAGTCGATGAGAGAGGGTCAGTAAAGATAGTTTTGATGATATCTTCGCAAAGAGAGCTATAAGATCATCAAGGTAATTTCAAACTTCGATTTATATTTCATTCCTTTATTTTAATTTGTTAAATTATAAATATTAAATACATTGTTCTACTTTTCACTTTTTTATTTCATTTCTAATATGTATCAGAATCTTGTAAGTTTGCAATCTTACATTTTAATTTGTGTGTAGGTGTCAGAGCCGTTGGTGAGAGTTTTGCGTTTGGTTGATGGGGAGCAAAACCCCATGGGGTTTGTATATGAGGCCATGGATAGGACCAAAGAGTCTATCCAAAACTATTACAGGGGGGATATCGTCAGATATGGTCCCTTTTGGGAGATTATTGATCGGAGGTGGAACAATCAACTCCACCAACCTATTCATGCAGCGGGGTACTACCTCAACCCCAAGTATTTCTACTCTGACAGCTTCACAGATGTGAATGGAGAGGTTATGGAGGGCCTTTCGACATGTATTGAGAGGATGATACCGGATGTTGAGACGAGGGACCTCGTTATTTTAGAGCTGCAGAGTTACAAACATGGTAGGGGGAGACTCTTTTCATCAGCGCTAGCTATTCGAGGGAGAACCACACAGTCACCAGGTAATACCAAGTTACTTAGAATGTTTACCAAGTTACTTATTAGTTACATATTTGATTTTATTAATTAATTATAAATTTTTGATTATCTTGTTAAATGTTTGTAGGTTCTTGGTGGGAGGATTGGGGAGGGAATACCCCAAATCTTCAAAAGTTAGCCCTCGTAATTTATCTCAACCTCAGAGAGCGCTCGGATGTGAACGCAATCTGGAGTTTGTTTGAGGCCATTCACACGAAGAAGCGCAACAAGTCGACTCAAAAAGACTCAACGACTTGGTTTTTTCAGGCAATACAATCTCCGGCTTCGCACAAAAAAAGTTGAGGCGACATCAGAGGAGCTCATTGATTTGGATGAGATAGATCCATACAGTGAGTGGACTGGGCAAGAAGAGGAAAACCCTGCATTCACAGCGGACGAGATTGCTTCTTTTGAGAGGGAGGCTATGGAGGGAGAAGCACTAGCAGGACTCCGAGGAGATATTGGAGTGGATGACATCTTTGGAGGTGATCTCCAACATGCAGCAGAGGAGCCACCAGCACCACCATCTAGTTCCATGATCGAGCCAGATTCGCAGCCTTCTAGGAGGAGCGTGGAGACGCAGCCGAGTGTGGGGACTAGTGGAGCCAGAGGCACTAGACCCTCTCCCCAATATTTCTCTAGATTGGGGAAGAGGAAAATGTAATTTATTGTATATTGTAACTTGCATAGATATGAAATTTATGATGATATTTTTCAATGTCAATCATCATAAATTCATATTACTTATCAGCCGGTTGTCGTATTCGCATGATGATGCGATTTTGTATTGTATTTGTATTCAAATCTAATAGAAAACACTTCTCCAACATTTTATGGGCTCATTTGATACATTTTGTAGCTATGTGTTGCTTAAAATTTATGTTTTTTAAAAAAAATTGAGTATTTTTTAAGTTGTCGAATATTCCCGAGTATTGGCCGAATATTGGCGAAGTTTTTCAAGCAGTTTTTTTTTTTTTTTGGGGTTTCAAGATTTATTATTATTATTTTATGAATAAAAACTCGCGAACCGGACCGCATTTATTCGGGAGCCTCTAAAAATCCGGGTCAAACCGGATCTACTCCGGATCCGGTTGAACCTGGTAACTATGATTGCAATAGAGAAGTTAAAAGGAAAAAATACTGCATTGATACCTATCAGGCATCCTTTAAAAATTAAACATGCAAACCCATTTTCTCTTGGTTGCAATATCTAAAAACTTTTGCTGAGGTAGAAAATAAATATTGGCTTAAAGTATGCTTCAACTCTTATACAAAATCTGCACTAAGAAGATTACTGGCATGACAACATCCCATCAATTAACTGCCTTAAAAGGAGGCTTGGAACTAAAAATAAGAGATCACAGAACTAAAAATAAGAGATGACAGAACCAAAGCATATTTTGGGATTTGGATGAAGCAAGTCATCCAAACTTAAAGTTTTAGGACATTTGTTTAAAGTGATGGAATGTTCTATACACACACAATTAAGACAAACGTTCCAATTGAGGAACTAGGTTTCAGACAGAACAACCAACAAATGTATGTTTAATATGCAGTATGGCTATTTTACAGTAGCACCATATTGTTCTCATATGCATTTGCTACAGTTCAAACATTTTATATTTGAAATTGTTTTCTCCGTTAGAAATGAATAAGCATAATAACATACATATATATCTATGTATGTACTTGTTTCCCTGATGCCTCAACGGTATGGGGTGCTGTCTGGTTCAGGCATCAGCTGACTGGTTGCATGCTACTGTCTAAGTTCTCAAAGCATTCTACACAAGGGTAAAAGGCACTGCCTGGTAAAAGGCACTGCTTGCATGGTGCCATATGCCAAAATTGTCACGGGTAAAAACTACCAGAATGGAATCATGAAGTTACAAGCCACCATTGATCAATTGATGAGGAAGCAAAATAATAGATGACCTTGTACACATAATGTGTCCTCTAAAAATGTGTTTATTCAACAATATGTAATATTTTCCTAGTTCAAAGAGAACACACCTCTATGCAATTCACTCTCCAATAGATTCTTAATTTCTCAAGACAACATGCATCTGAACAATTTGCTTTGTCCGGGAGATGAATATGAAAATTTTAATAACAAAACAGAGAACAAATGTTATTTGATTCACAATGGGCAGCATTGACATGGAATAAAAGTTAACTAAACAGAAAAAAGCTGTGCAAAGTATTTATACAGTACCTCTTTTACTTCTCCCAGCCATGCACTGAACTCGGGACGTTTGTTCCTGTAAGAAGTAAAAGATGTAAGAGCAAAGGCACCAAGCCTGTCTAGAAGAAAAAACATGTTTAGTGGAAAACAACAGGGACCAAAAATGTTATAAGCAACAAAGGATTATAGTTCAAGCATATTTGGAACACTAATACAATTCACAAGGCTAAGTGGAAAACAACAGAGGGTAAATATGTTACAAGCAGCAAAGAATTAAAGTTCATCATGGAGAGAGAGCTCTGTCAAGTTAAAGGAAAAGAGTAAAGCCACTCAAAACTGATCATATAGGCTTAATCCCAATGTCAAGTTAAAGGTAAAGGCAGAATTAGACAAGATGATAGTAGAAGGCATAATTCAACCAGCAGAAGACACCAAGCAGATTAACCCGATGGTGATCCAAAATAAGAAATTGGCGGGAGATACGAATATGTGTAGATTACAAGGAGTTGAAAAAGCATGTGCACATGACCCATTCCCTACTCAATTTGCAAAGGAAATTTTAGAAAATGTCGCTGGACAAGAGGCATACTCATTCATGGGTGGATTTTCTAGGTACCACCAAGTGTGAATTGCTCTAGAGGACCAACTAAAAACAACATTTGCAACTGAATAGTGGTCTTTTATGTATACAGTGATGCCTGGACTTAAAAATGCACCAATAGTTTTTAGCTACATTATGGTGAATGCTTTCAAGGAACTTCTTAGAAGCATATCTCGACTGAAAGATCCCCAATAGATCTCTTACCCTAAATCAAATTTTTACTGAATGGCAAATGATAAAAAACAGTTTTTGAAACCCTCGGCAAACAACCTAGGGCAAAGCTGAATTTATTACAGCAAATGCGACTAGGGTTTTTAATGGATCTTCATGCAAATGATACCAAAAAATTATAAACTCTATCCCAAATGATTGCCAACAATTTTAAAACCCAAAATATGATAAAAATCAGATTTATTTGCAGCCAGATAATTCAGAAAATTCAGATCTAAATCTGATTACAAACTGCCTGAAAAACCCTCCAAACTTGCTCAGAAAATTATGAAATTGCAGCTCCTTTATTTATAAAAATTCAGAGATATATGGCAATAATTTTCAGAAGTAAATACCTCTAGAATCATACTCAAATAGCCCCAAACTGGGTCGATCCAACTGCTGCAATATGCTACCAAAAAGATCACCAAAACACTGCTGGAATTTGACTGGAAAATCAGAATTAAACCGCTGGAAATTTCTGAGTGAAATCCCCTCTCAATCCCTTGGGGTTTTCGTCCGCAAGAGATGAAATCCACAAGGGTTTTCGTCCTTGGAATCTCTGATAAAAGCAAGAGCTCTTAACAATGCAAAAAGCTGATAATAAAAATCTGGAATGCTTCTAAGCAAGTCGACTTGCCCATATAAAGGCAAAACAGCCCAACCACCACCTCTAGACCAGCCAATCGCATTTTTCCTCTTCCCTATGCTGGTCGCATTTTTCCCTATGGGCTTGATGTCACATTTTCCAACTTATGACTCCCATAAGCAAGTCGCACTTTTCCTTTTTTAATACAATTAATTTTAATTGTATTTTGACATTGACAATTTTAATTTATTAATAAGCCTTATTATTTATTATATGTGCAACTTATAATGTTATTTTAAAAACATTAGCACAATATAATAAAATAATAAAAACTTAGTCACCCTAGAACCCTCCTTTGGCCGTCGGGTAGACAAAAAGGGCCAAAGGTCTTCGCCCAAGCTCATTCGGAAAGAGGGGACATTACATTGATAGCTAGACAATTTATGGATTCTTGAAGGATCATATGCAGTGTTGTGGTTGATGTTTGAAAGATGTTACATATTACAGATTGCCTTAAATCTTAAGAAATGTTTATTTTTTACTCCATGTGGCACGATATTAGGCCACGTTATCTCGTAAAGAAGGGCTATTGATAGACCGTTGAAGACATCCATCATTATAACACTCCCGCCCCTAAAACACAAAAAGACATAAGGATACTATTGGGATATACAAGATATCATCGGAAGTTCATTAGAAATTATGCCACCATCGGTGTGCCCATATAAGAGTTGTGGAAGAAAAAGACAAATAAAGCCATTGAGTAAACCGTGGAGTGCCAAGAAGCGTTGGGAGGCATTAATAACAAAAATATTGAATGCACATACCCTTGTGTTTCGGATTGGAAGGTGCCATTTCACGTTCATGTGGCTGCTTAGAGAATAGTGATTGGCACGGTTTTGGCATGGTCGTGGGCTACTATGGATCACCCAATTTTGTTTGCTAATCGTAAACTAGCCAAGGCGAGAATAGAATTACTTTACAACAAAATGTGAAGCACCGCGATGATTTATGCCTTACAAAAGCACCAACATTACTGCTAGCTAGACCATGAACTGTTGAAGTACTTAATAAATCGGCCCGTTATACAAGGAAGGATATGTCAGAATTTGAGCTTATAATTTTAGTAAAACCAAGGAAATTGAATAATGGACCGGATTACTTGTCACTGATTGAGAATGGAGAAGATAAGGGTCTTATGAAGATGACTTTCCCAGAGCCCATCTATCCCAGTTGAGGCGGTTCCAAAGGAAATGGAGACATTAGCACAATTCTTAGCTCTACAAGTGAGTTTCCAGAAGGGTATTCAAAAATTGTTAATTCAAGTGTTTCCATTTACATTAATTGAAGGAGCATTGTATAAGAAAGACCACGATAAAGTATTAAGGAGAGTACAACTATAGCATGAAAGAAATGGCATATTGAGAGAAGCATGTGAAGGTATAGCCGGCAGTCACAATGGAGGGGTCGGAACTGCAAGAAAGGTGTTAATGGCAGGTTTAATGTGGCCAACACTATTCAAGGATGCACACAAATGTGCTCGGAATTGTGATCTATGTCAATGGGTAGGAAACCAAATGCAAGAGATAAGATGCCGCTAAGACTAGTACTACTCTAGTATCAACCCATTTGAAAAATGGGCGGTCGATTTTATCGAGCCTATTAAGCTTGAGGCCCGTCGCTCACAAGCAAGATTTATTATAATCGAAAAGAGAAATTAACGGGATGAGCAAAAGCTATCCCGACGAGGGACTATACTACGAAAACGGCAGCCAACTTCATATATGAAAACCTCATCACGTGGTTTGGATGTCAGATTAGTCTAACCAGTGACAAAGGCAAACACTTTGTGAATGAAACTAATGAGAAACTACTGAAACACTTCCTGATAAGTCATAATAAGAGTACACCTAACCATCCAAAAGGCAATGGAATGGTAGAAATATTCAACAAAGATATGTGCGCTAAACAAGGCCAATTAGGACTTTAGAATTCTTGCAGTATTATGAGCATACTACACAACGTACAAATGGCTAACAGAATCCTGTCCATTTCAATTGGTGTAGGGTTTAGAAGTTGTTAACCCAATGGAATTTAGCATTCCAAGTTTGAGAATGGAGGTGGTGTTTCAGATCAATGAAGACAAGTCTGTACACTAGATTGATTGAACTAAGAAAATTGGACGAAAAGTGTTTCATAGCCATGTACAATCAAACGTGGGAGAAGAGAAGGCAAAAGGCATGGCATGACAGCTATTGCAGGCACAAAGAATTTGGAAAAGAAGACAGTACTCTTGCACAATAGTAAATAGAAAAAGCTAGGAAAACAGAGAATAAAATGATTGGGGCTGTATATAATTAACTCAGAAGCATGGAAACGCCTAGGAGGGTGCCATTTCTGGGTTGAAACGTTTTAGAAACGTGAAACGCGGGGAAACAAGGGGAAACGCCATAGAAACGTGCCCTGGTCGCGATTGATAAAAAATCGTTTGAAAATGCCCTCGCAACTGTGGAAAAAGACGTCTCTTTTGTATTTGCCCTCTCAACAGGAGAATAGAAGAGGTCACGATGATTTGCAGAGGCAGAAATTCTTGCTAAGGCACACGATTTGAAGGAAAACGAAATCATGATTTGAGGGAGGTCATTGGTGCAGAAAAATGCGAGTTCATTAAAGTTTTTCTGTGCAGACTAGAATATGCTAGGGCACGACAAAAGAAGGAATAATTTTTGTGCCATAGAGAGCAGTCTTTCGTATTAGTATTAAAATTCATTAACTTTCAAGTTTCTATTTGTTTATATTATTTAAATGTCATGTAATTTAAGTCTTAGTTTAGGAGTTCTATTATTCTATGTATATAAAAAAAAGTTATATTGTTATTTAAAAAGTAATTAAGATAGGCTACTTTTTAAAATTAGAGTTTAATGTCTAATGTATCAATTATCTTTTATGGTTCATGGAGTACAATTATAAAACGAGTACTATGCATATACATGTAAAATGAGTATAATATATATATATAGATTGTACGGACGTTTCCGGTAACGTTTCATATCCAAGGTTTTTTGAAAATTGTTGTTTCCGTGTTTCGTTTCCGTTTCCATTTCCGTTTCCATTTCCGTTTCTGTTTCTGTGCAACATAGATAATTAATGAAATTTTGTCATCCAGCATGATCAAGCTAAAAACATTATCAGGATTGGAGATAAAAATATATGTAACGGTGTTAGGCTTAAGGTCTATGTAACCGCGGACTAAAAAAAAGATGATAGAAAAGATGATAAAGAATTAAAAATATAAAAAAACAGATTTCCAGCAGAGAAAAAATCAAATATATCAAATAAACAATTTTGAAAAAAATATAGGAAAAACAATAATTTTGAAAAAAAAACTACAGAACAAATCTTGAAATAGAAGAAAAATAAGAAAGCACTTTTGGAAAAACGAGAAAAACAACAAAAACCAGATATATGGGAAAAAGATAAAAACAAGTGCCGCCAATCGATAATTTTGGCAGTTTGGCGAGGTGGGATTGTGAAAACCTGTAAGGGTGCTTTCCCATAATAATGGATGAAATAATTCGTGTAACATGAACTTACAGAAAACATGTATATGTGGAAAATAAAGTAATAATTTAATAGGGATAGGATGGAAAAGAATAATTACATAGAGGACAACTCGTCATTCGGCCCTATTGCCAGTTCATTTGGCAAAAGTGGAGGCATAAAATATCATCAAGAAGATCGAAATTCCCCAATACTTATAAATACACATCACACCATTAAGAAGAATCACAATGCTATTGAATACTTTGAAAATTTTCGAGAGCACAAAATTGAAAGGGGGTTGTAGTGAGCCGCGATTTAATGAAACAAAGTGTATTAATAGAGAATTTTTAGCAATGGCAACATCAAGAGTAGTACAACAACAGGAATAGGATAGACCAATGATAAAGAAGTACACCCTAAAATTGTTCCTATCAGATCTTGCAGGGGCCTTTTCACATATTTCATTCAAAGTAGCACATGCATGTGACATGTAAAACTATATCCACTCAAAAATTGCAGAAATTGATCATAGAAGGTTGGAAGTAAACCACAATTATCTGGTAGACATAGACCTGGCTACACAAAAAAGGAGTGGAAAGATCACACAAACCTATTGGGCGGATGAAGTTGGACGCCTGGCATAAATCCCCTTTCTTCATGTTGGCAGAGAAGCCAATAAGAATCCTACTGAGCAAGTTACACAATGGTATGTTGTATTTAGTCAACACCTACCAAATTACAGAAGATGCATTGGAGAGAGTGACAAGGTTGATGAGGGAAGGCCATAGTGTGCACCAGCTAAATACGAAAGGAGTTGTGACTGGAAAAATGACTGCTAGATTACTTGGAACTACAATGAACAAGAGGGGCATATCTATTACAAGTATTCCCAGTGCTGTCATGAAGTATGTGGTGAAAGTTGTGGCTTGAAAAGTGTATCACACAAACAAGGAGGATGTCGCCTATGCTCGGAGTGCTACAGTAGCATATGAAATGGTGGCAACAACTTTTAAATATAACTTGTCTGAGATCCTTCTATAATTACTCAACAAGGTATCCGCCAAAAGAAGGTTAGTAAGCACAACTCCTGCTATGGATCTTTGCTTATCTGTTTGGCTTGTCTTTACCAAAACACTGTTGGGAACTCATGAAAAGGTGCAATGGGATGATAAGGAGTCACTAGGAGCCCAAACAAAAACACACATGGATACAATGACAAGAGTGGAGGGCGTGACATCTTTGCCCCAATGGGGAGAGCATAAAAGCTATGGATGTAGGAAAGAGCTGCATTTCACAACATGCGGTTTCCCACTATGAGAATAAATTAGCTTTCATTAGCGATATAGACAATCTTTATATCGGCCCTTTCATTTGGCAGACCACAACAGTAGCACCCCTGCCCTATGAAGCGACTAATGAGCAGATTGATAGTGTGGTGGCAGCTATTCAGACCTTTCCCATTGATCCAACTAAGTTGAGACCGCCTAATATTAACCAGATCGTTGAGGATACATGGCAAGAATTTGGAGGTCATCCTCGGGAAGTTGGGCCCTCGGAAGAAGGGGAAAATACAGAAGAAATAGGATCTAGACCATCTGGTCTAACAAAACTTGAGAACCTCATACACCAAACTTCAGTTGGGGCTGAAACAGGGCAAAAAAATTAAGTTTGCGGATTGCCCGCAATGCACAAGAAACACAATTTGAAGTGCAATCCTCGGTCACTGGCGAAAAATTGGAGGAAGAGAAAATGCAAGAAATTGAAACGCCTTCACCTAATGCTAAGGGTAAAGCACCAATGACAGCAGCTAGAACTTTAGGTCTGCGGCAGAAGCAAAAGGCGCAAAGGATGATCTTGGAGGAAATTCCCAAAGGAGCTACGAACAAGAGGACTTGACGAACTAAGAAATCATTACAGCCACTGAAACACAAAAAAAGAACCAAATAAGTGCCCAAAATGGAAACCATACCTGAGGCCCTGAAAGAAGAAGAGGAAAGTTTTGAGGGCTAGGATATAGGAGATCATTGGCGGACAGAAGATGATGAAGAAGAGCAGGAGGTCGGTGGCTACCTAACAAGTACTCTATTAGAACAACGTAAACAGTCAAGTGGATTATTTTCAGTAGTTAATAGATATGACAAAGCCCCCTCTTTGGAGAAAATGGAGATAATTGAGGCAATATTCAAATTTATAAAAGAAGCCCCTTTATGATGTAGTGGATATATTGGCATCTTTACCACCCTCGATTAAAAAGAGAATAAGGGAAATCTGGAGAGACATTGTAAGGCAGCCCAATCGCAACAAGTTGTCAAGCTAGCGAAGTTAATGGCTAAAACATATTTGACACCTAAGGAGACCGCAACATGGAGTTACAAGCAGAAGTGCTACGGACCAAACATTACCACGAAGCAATGAGCAAGGAGCTTGACCAACAACAAGCCCTGGAGAAAGTAAAACAAGTTGAACAAGACACCAAGAAACAAAGTGAAATATTAGAAAAATCTGTTAAGGAGCAAGAAGAGAAAACTAAGGTGGATATCACAGCAGCTACATTGTGAGGCCAACAACAGGTGGAAAAAGATAGAAAATTGAAAGAAGAAGAAGACATGAAACAGAGAGTCGCGGGGCTCAAAAGAAAATTGAGGAGGTCAAGGAACAAGAGGCCGAAAAGAAAGAAGAACAAAGAAAACAAGAAGAGGAGAAGGAAAAATAGTCGTGGAAGCCCAGAATAAGGTGGAGGAAGAAAATAAGGCAAAAATGGAGAAGGCTGCACAAGAAAAACCCGTCGAAGACATGGCTAACAAAAAACGGAAAGAGTTAGAAGCAATCGAGAATAAATTGATTGCGGAGGAGGAAGAGGAAGATAGGAAGGCCAAGGAAACCACAAAACAAATGGGAGCTGCGGTCATGCACGTTCCTTCATCTATGGGTAAAATTATAACCCAATTTCTTATTGTGTGGGAACACCTAAAAAAATTAAGAATATCTTAGCCCAACCGAAACAAGTTGCTTTGATTTGTCTTACCAAGGATGTAGTGGAACAAACAGAAAAAGGATCGACTGTACATCTATCCAAATTGTCACCCATACAAAAGACACAACTTGTAGGCATTTTACAGGATAACACACAATGCGATTGGATGAAGAGATGTGTGGCGCTTGAAGATGCTATGGAGAAAGTAATTACAGATATCCATCAAGTGAGACTGTGAGACCACAATATGATGCAAAGGAAACATGTTCGATAGAAAAAGAATGCAAGAAATAGTGCCTAGCTTGTTACGCCACTTGACTCCCACAGAAGCACATAATCAGCAAATTCGCAATGAAGCCATTGAAAATTATTGAAAATTATAAAACATCTCAGATGATGTCGTTAATGAGGGAAAATGCGGAAAGGAGAAATAGGGTATAATAACAAGCAGAAGAACTTAGATCCTATTTGGGTAATGCGGCAACCTACTTTGCATACTCCATGGATTGGTAACAGCAACCCAACAAGAAAAATAGGAGCTTGATGTTATAGAGCAAGAACTCACAAAAGTATCCAAAACATACAACATCAAGGTTGGTACAACTGGGGCTGAGCGGAAAAGATTGGTGGATTTGGGAGAACAATACAGAAGGAATCAAATTGCAAGGGCACAAACTATTGATGATATGGACGAGTACGGTAATTGTTGGTATGTGAAGTCAGTATTGAGTGAGCAGGTAGCGACCAAGCTGGCAAGTTGGCAAGTTGACCCAAGTGTACAACACATTTTCGAGGAGTCCGTACAAAATGGTACGCGGTTTGTACCACACGCGGTTTTGTACTACGAGTTCCTTCTATACAAGGAACCCATGAATAATAAAGTTATATGATTGTATGGGATTGTAATCATTAGCGCTAGTGTGTGGCGACTGCCATTGATGTAATAGCGGATTTATTCCTGAGTAATAAAATATTGAGAGACCTTTGCCCATGGTTTTTACCTAGTACATTACCGGGTTTTCCACGTAATATTTGTGTATGTGTTTTGGATCTGTTTATTTCTTATTGTTTTCACTGTGATTGTTTCTCTCTACACTACTTATTTTTCTAACAATAATATGGTGCACGAACAAATAAAAAAATGGAGAAGGTGATAACAAATTTAAAAAAGGAGATCACTCCTCTTTTTAGAACTCCAACACCTTTAGAAATACCAGATGGGCAGTCTAGAACACCCAATTGCAACAGGTAAAGCAGAGGTCCGCAGTTCAAATAGCGGCTTGGAAAGATTTTGAATAGCGACTCACTACTAGATTTGCAAAGTACATTCGTAAAGCGGTGAGTTAAGTTTTGTATATATAAGTATAGTTGATTTTGTTTGGAGCAGCTCCATTGTCCCTTCCCCAAACCAGGCAAGTTAAGTGAAGGAGGTACTCTGCCTCCTTACACTAGACGTCTAAATTTTGGGTGATTGATGGCAAGATGTTTCCCAACCATGTTCAAATAATGGAAGAATGAAGACCAAGGGCAAAAACAAATTTTCAAAGAATTGACAAGTTCTTCATCTAATGGTTGTCTCGAGGACGAGACAATGATTTAAGTTCAGGGATGATGTTGGCGAGAATCTTCATCAAATTGAAATAAAAGACTTTGATCTGTGCAAGTTGGAAGAAGTTGCACAACACAAGAATAAGGCTTCACAACTTGAATGAAGATATTGCTTATATAATAGACATGAGTAACAAATCAACCTTCTATAATAGACATAATTTGTACAAATACAAGAGAGTATAATAGATGAAGAGTATGCAGATATAATGGATATGGTGTGTGTGTAGGGGAATGTGATTATTTGTATATGTATGAGTGAGTAAGGGTGGAAGAAAGGTATGTATGTATGAAAGTATGGGCATGGCAAAATAGAAACAGTGTATTGAGGTGGAATTGAGCATACATGTATTTGGCTGCATTATAATTTGAACATCGTACTTGTTTATTGATATATATAAAAATATAAAGCGAAGAGTAGGAAAATCTATGTTTGGACTCTATGTTATCTCACTTGTCTTTGTGATATAATATATGTTGAATCTCATGACGCCTACTTCAAATTTCTATTTGCAATTGTATACATCATATCCTCCTTTGTATTCATCATCTCTATCCGACAAAACGAACTTATTAAACTAACAAAAGGATATAGTTTATACCAACCTTTCTTCGTTCCTCGCTAAGAGCGATATCCTATAAAGCAACCTCCTTTCTCTTGTACCAAAGCTTCATAAACTTTTTTGGCACATATATTGATTATTCCCAACGTCTCTAACCAAGGATATCCAAGAACATTACCCAAACCATTCATATCTAAAGCATAAAAATTTGAATGGAAAACTTGAATCTTCTTACCATCTACTTGAGCTTCCTTTATATTCCTTGCTTGAACTTGTAGATGTTGAGCTACATCTATGTTGATTAAGTTATATTTGCTGCTAGGGTTTATGGAAACAATGACCTTCTTCTTTAGAATGCATCCATAAAACTTAAGTACTGGAGCTTCCTTCTTTGGAGCTAAATTGTCTAAACTCTTATCCTCCACCTCACCCTCTACCTCTCCATCTACATCATCCATAGCCTCCTCCTCCTTATCATTATGTTCCTCTTATTTTTCTTCTACATCATATGCATCCTCTTCCTCCTTAACAATATTTTCATCCTCATCCACGTCCTCATCACCAATGTAATTTTTTCTACTATTTTATTTTTTGCGTCCCATTGAGCCAAGAAAACCTTTTCCAATTCCTCCAAGACCAAACAGTCCTCTCCTTTTCCAACTGCGAGAGACAACTCAATGCAGGAGTGGACTGTTAAACTAAAGTGACAATAATATCCACAACACTTTTGATGGAAAATAAGTCTCCTTTAATTGAAGCCAACATTCTCTAGCATCATTATCAACCTTTCCATAGAAAAACGTAACTCCATTATCCACAGAAACTAAGGTTTCAAGAACAGCAGTATATACTGGATCTCATTTCCTAACCAAGATCTGAAAATAAAAACATGTAGACAAGTGGCTCTGAATTTTTGCTTTGAATTGCAAAAACTACACTTGATTTTCTTACCTGAAATAAAATATATGAATATTTTCTACAATTGCGCCTTGAAAAAAGACAAATTTGCAATTCAAAAGACCCAACTTTGAAAGGAAAGAACTTCCTTAATCATGCTCAAACTCTTTAGGGTGACCCCTTTTCAGAACGCCCTTGAAAAGATCTTTATGATGGTGTAAGATTCATCCTAATCAGGAAATCAATAAGGAAGAAGGAGACTTCTGAAGTTGACTGTTTTAGCACTATATCTGCACTGAAAAGAAATGGCAAAAATCAACTTTGCAGGATCAACTTTGCATGACCATATCTCCCTTGATATTGCTCAGAATCCTTAGTATGACCACTTTTCAAAAAGCTCTCAAATTATCTTTACAATTTTGTACAATTTATCTCATTCGCAAAATCTAGAAGCCCAAATAAAGCCTCTAAAGTTAACTATTTTTCCTAATTCCACACCAACAAAATCTGACAAAAATCAAGTTCACAGGATCAACATTGGATGGCCATAAATCCCTCAATATTGCTTATAATCCTTATTGTGACTACTTTTCAAAAAGCTCTTTCCAGTCACACAAAAATCACCTCAATCAAACGTTAGTGTTAAGAGAACAACCTCTCGCAAGATGTACTACTTTTTGAAAACAAAAATGCAATATCAGGCCAAAACAAATTCCACTTTGCCCAAATCGCAGCTCTGATACCACTTGGTAAGATCTTCATATATAATAATATAAAAATTCAAACAATATGCATAATAGAATGAAGATCAACACAACATAAGATATATGTGGTCCAAGATGCTCTAATGTGCATTATATTCAAAATAAAATGAATACCCTTAAGGTAGGGAAACACCATGCAGTATCTTAAATAAGGAATAATTCCACAAGGTCTCTCAATATGGGAATGTCACTTCGAGAGGGCACCTCCAATATTCTTCTACCAAATAGAAGACTCTCCACTTACTTCGCATCCTTCATGATGATATGCATCTCCTTTATATAGACCTCTATTACTTTTAATGGATGGGTAACCCTAATCCCAAAGTGTAGGCTAACTCGTTACTCAATATAACTAATTCCGCAAGTTTCCTATTTTATCCAAAATATCATATTGACATGACTAACTAAAGAGAATGTGTGCCACATGTAGGCATCTCCATCGACCCATATACATCATAGCAGCATATTCCTGGGTACATAATCCATCAAGTACAAGTTAAAACGAATAATCAATTTCGAGATACCATGTTCCAGCATATTTAAGTCTTTCTCCCTTTTGCTTTCGTTGAATGGCAAATGGTGTCTTTGGGACCATTGACTTCCCTTAATCCATTTCACCCATTTCCTTGGCAAAGGCTGTAGTACTACTATGGCCCCATTTCCAAGCCAATACAACTTTTAGAGCTAATCATGCTCATATTTGAGTGAAATGCCCACAAGTACAAACCCATCTAAACCTCAATCTGACATGAGGTCAGAGATATCCAAAAGACTTGGTGCTAATCCCAATGTATTTGCCCCCATATGGTGTGATTAATTTGGAAATTGTGCTCTCTCACTTATATGTTAACCACGTGCATTATTAGCATCCACACATTAATGGATACCTAACACGGAGTCCCTTTTACATGGGTCGTAGGATGCACCTCTAAGTGCAGATAATGTTCACAAGTCCTCCCCTTTAAATCCCCAAATCCAAAAAAAGTTACTTTCAAAGGCAACCAAATTCGAAAATCACGCAATTCCTTGCAGTGGAAAAATAAAAATGAAAGTGGATAAAATGAAAAAATCAATAGGTTGAGGAATTCCTTGAGAAATGATGAAAGGCAAGCAAGGAACAATAATACACTATTGATTCCCACTTGGCCTTTCTGAATTGAACATTTCATGACAATTCATGCACAATTATTTGTAAAATTTGTATAAGGCAAAATCTAGCCACTTTCTTGTTACATTTTGGATGCTCAAATAGTCTTCGCATTAACAACAATCAGTCCTAAGAACTGTTGGAGATAATCATCAAGTATGTAATGGTAGGCAAAAAATTTAACACTAATATTGGAGGGAAAACATATAATTTCTATCAATGCTTTTCAAATTTAGCAAATGAGAAATGTATTGTTTGCACTAGGTAAGTCTTGGGTGAGATTGCAGGTAATATTGAAGTACATTCTTAAGATTTGTAAACATTGGCAAAGCTCCGCCACTTGTACCAAATGGTACACCACAACCTCACCATATTTATCGAGGTTATGGGCAGTCTTATTGCGGTTAGGCAGATTTAAACATGGGTGATTTTTACAAGTGATCCGGCATCGTGATCAAAATTACATCCGTCCCAGCCCTTCCAAGGAGTTCAAACTTGCACTAGAAGTGCCAGTCAAAAATTACCCTTAAAAAAATGAATTCACTTGTTATTTACAAAAGAAAAAAATCAATAAAATTTCAAAAGAAGGGCTACAACTCGAACGTAGATGTCACGCTATCTCATGGTTTTTATTGGTGAGAAACTAAAATCCCTTAAGATTCAGCTTGACTACTACCCTAGTAATATTATGTGTCTTTCTACATTTATTTATTAATATGTGTATTCATAACAAACTTTTATTGAAAACATCGGCTCACTCATATTTCTCTTCTTTCAAATCAATTTAAATATGAACATTTTAGTCAATCTTGTTTCTATCTTCCTCTTCCTCTCTATTTAAGAAAAATAATATTTCTAGTTCATTGACATTATGGTTTATATGTTTTAGTAGTACATTGAGTTAATTAGTATTTTTGTGATCCTGTGACTTATTTTTTCTTGTGAAGGAGGAAGTGGTGTTTCTACTACAATTATTAAATTGAACAAATATACAAACTTGTTGTGGTCTAGTGTCAAATCCATCATCAACTAACACTGCTCACCAATGGCAGATTTCATCTAATGACTCGACAAGTTGTGTCAATCATAGCTCCCTTTAAAAGGTCACATCAAATATGGAGTCTCAATTGTTGCTCCCTACAAATGGTCAAACCGAACTTAGGGTCATAAGTGAGTTTAGAGGTCAACTCTCTTATAATGGTGATTGGACGATTATAGCCATTATCGAGGATGTCTCGTGTAGAAATTTTAGGCATCAAGGGCAAACTAAAAGAGCATTGCGGGTGGCTAAGTCAAAAGAATGCATTTTATTAATGTGAAAAACAAACATGGCTATGTTGTGGCTTATAAGATTGGTTCTTTGTCTTTAGCATGCCTCAATATTGTTGCAAGACATCTTATGAAAATTGCTAAATGTGCAAACCCACTAATTTCTCTTGCCTCTATAACAATGTTTTTCCTAAAGCTTACAATTACTCCTATGACAATTCTACCAACATCATTAAATTATCTAGAGATGACCATCTCATGAACTTCCACTACGATTGATAGTAGTAGAGAAATTATTTTATTGTAGAGCTTAACGGTTTAAATACTTATGGAGGTTACAATCCTAAAAGGTTATATATCAACTGATAAAAGTGTAATTGTAAGTTGCAGATAATAGGTTTGTGTCAGTATATGCATTACTTTCAGTCATATTAGTAGATTCACAATAAATTTATATATGTATTTCAGCTGCATTTCATTTAACTAATGTTAATGTAAATGGAAGTATTTTTTAGGCTACACTCAACTAGAATTTTGCCATTTTGTTTTGCTGATTTAAGTACTGAAATTGTTTGTTTTATGTTAGATGTGTGATTTTACATGGTAGTGTTTGTGCAATAATTTAGTTTTTTAATTTCGTAGTATACACGTGTAATTGGGAAGGAAAGGAGTTACTAGGAATTAAAAGTGTTCAATTCTATGTTATAATTTTTAAAGTTTAATCTATTAATTGTAATGCCTAAAATATTTGATTGTTTGAATAGAAGGATATAATCCAAACAATAATTCAAAAATATTTTGAATGTTGGGAAATGGACATTGTGCACCTCCAAATATATACATCGTATCTCGTAAATAAGGCAAAATCATCCTCAGTTATTTCATGAAAAAAGCATTTTGAAGTGCATTACTTTTTAACATATACTTTGTTTGATTAGTTTGATTCAAACCATGTAAAATCATCCTCAGTAATTCATGAAAAAATCATTTTGAAATGCATTACTTTTTTACATATACTTTGATTAGTCTGATTCAAACCTCTCCTATAAATTAAGTTTTCTAAAATTTGGAAAAAGAATAATTTATTTAAGATTTTTTTATAAAAAGTGTGTACTTAATTTACTCTGGTCAATTGAAGTGCAACTATTTCTAGTAACTTTTCATCATGGAAGGGTTGGATGAATCTATACCCATCCACTTGAAATTAAGACTAACCCTTCAAATTTGAACACTACTTATCATCATCAGACCACAACCCATTGGACAATGATGTGTGCATTGAAAATAACTTTTTCAAAAAATTATTAGTCGACAAATATAATTTTCAAAAAAAAAAAATGTAAGAAATTAAACAATTTTGTAAAAATTACAGCCATTAAAATTTCCCCCTTAGATAATGTTACAGAGGCAATATGTTTTCAATAAGTGCGCCCCGTCCTCATTGCACAGCTGCCAGGACAATTCTGTGTACATTTTAAATAAAACTCTCTCTATTTTTAATTAATTGACGAATCTAATTCAATTTAAATTAATTTTCCCGAATAATAATAATTTTCTCCCTTCGGAATAATTTTAATTTAAATAATTCTCTTCAATCAAACTGAATTTCAAAACGACATTTAAAACCGAACTCACAAAACAACAATAATTCCACCGAACAGTTGGTCGTCATGAAGAGGGTTTTCAACAGAAATACATACCACATATCAATTTCTCTAAGAATGCCGAATTTGCCCCATGAATTAGTAACAGCTCCCTTTACCTTCTTCTTCTTTTTCTTCTTTCTTCTTCTTTTTCTTCTTTTTCTCCTCTTTTTCCTTCTTTCTCCGTCTTTTCTTTTCCTTTTCCTTTTCCCTTCGCTTCCTGCGCTTGTACTCCTCTCCTGACGAAGAATACGAAGAAGGAGAAGAAGAAGCAGATTCACTCTCTGACTCGCTTTCACTGTGATGTCTTCTGCGCCGTTTCTTCTTAGGTTTATCATCTTTGTATTTATCTATTTCTTCTTCTTCGTCAGATTCATCGTGGTCAGGGCGATGCCGCCTCTTTCCCATATTGGCTACTGAAATTCGACTATTTCCTGAAAAAAAATTGAGGGGGTTTTTTTGGTTCTTTTCGATCAAAGTCAGATGCCCTCGAACTTAATCCATGGGTTTCACTTGCATTCGAAAGCCGCAGGCCGCTTCGTTTGGTTTGAACTTCCAAAAAAACATAAAAAATCCTCGACGAAATGGAGAAATATACTGAACATCAAATTGCGAAAGGGCTTTAAAATCTCGTTTTAATATTAATGAAAGGGAGTAATGTGGAACATACTCCGTGTTATATGGTACAAAAAGGAAACAAAAACACATTGCGGCTCGTGGCGTTGCTATTTGCCACCCCTTCCCTTCCCCGGCCCCCAAAGTTCACACTCCGCCTCTTGGTAAAATGAATGAAATGAAATGAAAGATTTTAATGACGTTCACAAGACTAAAGAGTCTACCATAACCTGTAGCCTAAGGCCTGCGCATTTCAATATTCACGGCACAATGTGCATAGGTATTAACAATTTCCTATTTGCGAGAGAAGATTTATGGAAGCCCTTCCTGAAAAAAGGCATTATCAAGAGGAAGAGGCCAACAACACGTTGAGGCTTCGGGAGATTCCCAATTTGAAATGGAAGCTCACTCGGAGAAAAAGTTTAGACTTTAAGAGCACAGACTTTAATGATGTTTGTATAGCATCTAAAGGTTCCCTCTTTTTTGTGTATTCTTCTAGGTATAGATTTAGTTTGAATGTTATTATATGTGACTCTATCTTATCTAATGCGCAAAAAATACAAACTCTCTCTTCCCATTTTTGTATTAGGATTTTCTATTTATGTGTTTTATATTTAAGTTAGTGTGATCTCGGTTTTCAATTGGGCTATGAGTATCTTAATTTTCTATTTGATTTTAATCCCTACCTAAGATTTTTTGATCTTGCTTTGTAAGTTGACGCTAAACTCAGTCATGTGGTATTATGTTTTCCTCCTGAGTTATTTTGTCCACATACTCATTTTAAACTTTTCCCTCACGTGCTTTTTGATCTCTTGATTGGTGATTTGGATTCGTGTAGGTGGATGTCACATTTATTCATCCATCGTTTGTTTTGTTTCATCCATGTTTCCTTATTTTGTTCAACTTTTCTCTCATTGTTGTGTTTTGTCATATCATCCTTTGTGTTCTCTATTTTCTTCATATGGCCTTGGAGACGTGTCATAGATATTGCTTCTATTGAAAAAGCATAAGTTTATAGTATAAACATAACACATAGGACCGACACTTTAATCTTGAAGTTGTTTGTGATTAAATGTTTTTTAATTTTTCTCAATTTGTACTATTAACAACCCAAGCAAGACCCCAATGATCTTCCAATCCCACAAATCTCGACAACTTTGCACTTATTTTGAAGAGAGTATAGTGTTCTCCAGCCTCCTTGGATTATTTGTGTTAACTGTGTTTGTCAATGAAGCTTAGTAGTGAAATCAAACCCTAAGTATTTGTATTTTGAGACTATATTGAGTGGGTTCCCCTCAAATATGAAGTTTATACGCTTCTTATCATTCAACAAGAGAAGATTAAAATCTTAGTCTTGTTGGTATTGACTTACATTCCAACCTCTTCACAAAAGATCTTGAAGCCTTTAGCTATCTCTTGAGCTTTGGGTTGTTGTTATATGCAAAATACGATCATATGCATATAGAGGGAGTTTTATCACATAACTAGTTACATGGACTCCTCCACCCCCTAATCTATCTATTTATTCATCCAAATTGTCAATATAAAGGCCAAATAGAGTGGATGATAGTGGACCTCCTTATTTAACCCATATGTCATTGTTAAAGAATTCTAATAATCATGTATGTGTTTATATAGTTTCTCTAACTGCTCATAGAGCTAATAGAAAATTGCCATGTAATCTTATATAACTCTAAGTCCCTCCATCATGCTCCATAACTTGTTTATAAGAACTATGTAAAATGATTTCTTGAAGTCGCCAAAGCAACAAAAGACTTATTCACCTTTCTTGTCTCATGCATTTTCAATCAATTGTCTAAGATTGATGCAATGATATATTCTTAAATGCTTTGGTTTAAAGTTTGTTTATCCTTTTGCCCTCTTTCCTTTCTTTTTGTCTCAATAGACGAAATTACTATTTTTCTAACTTCACTAAGATTTTGCGTTCAACCACTCGAACAATTTTGCCATGAGATGGTTGATCATAGTAGTTATGTAATTTGATGGGTTGTTGACCTCTCCATTGTTAAAAGGTGTATGACTAGGATAGTAGTACACTCTATGGGAAAATATTCTTGAGTAATGTTATTCAAATTTTCTCTTATATGAGGTGTCAAAATCCCGAGCCCCTATTTTAAACACGCAACCAATAACCCATCATCTTGTGTTTTATCGCATTGTTAGCTTTGTTGATGCCTTTTTTAACCTCTCTTGTACCCCACCCTCAAATGTTAGAGGTGACATAATAAAGTATTATTTGAAATTAATTTAAAAGTTATGTCAACACAACATTTATGGTTCAATTCAAGTGTGAATGATAGTAAAAGTGTGTTATTGTGTCATCCACCAATTTACAATACCAACTAAATTACGATATAGGGTTGTCTAAGAGTATCTCTCGGGAAACTTTGGAAGGAATGCAACTATATAGTTTATGTTTTAATAAACAATTGTTAAGATTTAGCTATACTCTTTAACGTGAGTCTTATATTTTAACATTTTGTAAGCGTGGAAAGTTAGCGTAGATATAAAAACACACTAAAATAACCACACCTAAGACTAAAATTATATCTAATATAAATTAGTAATAAATAAAACTTAATTATTATAGACACCTAAATTTGGTAATTTATCATTTAATAATGTCAATATTGGCTTAATCCCTAAATCACAATTTTTGCACCTATTTACGAGCTTAATTTTTATATCGTGGCCCATCCTTAGCCTTATTGCAAGACTTTCTCTCCTCATTACATTGCTTAGTCACTTACATAAATGTTTGGATCAACCACAAACAATCCACTTATCCTATCTTTCGTGTATATAACTTTACATCATTTTATCTCCTCCTAGATCAAATGATTTGGTCTTAGGTAGAACGGTCTCATCTAGAGCAACCCAATGGTCATTTTCTCAATTTTATATCTTTTTATGGGTTGGTACTTTCACTATGCGTTAGCCTTAACACAAAAAGTATGCTTGTAAAACCATATACAAGCAAGTCTAATTCACTCATTTACTCACATGACAACGATTGACAATTATTAGCACTCACCTTGCACGAATCATTCAAAAGCCATACAAAGCTCTCCTAAATTTCCCTAAAGTAGTAGTAGACATTACGAGTAGCCCCCACACGGATCTCAAGCACTACAAATCAAGTGCAAGAGTTGAGATATCCATATGATAATCCCCCAAATCCAAGTCAAGCATAAGCAAGCTAAGCCATTACAAACCATTATCAAGTGATATTGTTATCAAATATAGTTGCATTTATGCAAAGATTATGTCAAATATCTAGGTGGAAATTGCACGTGGTTCGAGGCTTCTTAAGAGTAATACCAATGTAGGTGGTGTACATATTACATTTGAACCTAACCACTAACCTTTTTGAAGGGGTTGTACCTAGGTTGGGGTTTTGGGTCAAGTTGGTTGATTATAGAGGGATGTTTACACCCTAATTAAACATATGTTAAGAAGTTCACATAAATAAAGAGGATGTAAGGGTCTCAGTAATTGGGGATTATTATGATCTAGTTAATTTATAATTAACCATTCATAATCGAATAACATTGATTCTTGCAACGATTGATAAATGATAAACAATAGCTCAAATACACTAGAGGTTTTAGATTAATTATCATTGATGTCAAAAGACTTTGTTATCAAAATAAAACATTATATGATCATTTAAGACCAAAGATCACTAATTGTTGTCCAAACAAAATATGTTTCTAATCTCCATTATTCATGGGTAGATTGCACTATTCCAAGGCATTAAAGACAAGTTTATGATCTTTTGGTGTTAATATTTAAATTATGGGTTGACCCATATCTAAGCACCCAAGAAAATAAAAGAGTGTCCCTTGGGAGAAATCACACCCCTTCAAAGTGACATGAGGGTATGAAAGGAGGTGTAGTTGAAAGAAAATGTGTGAGGGATAATAAAGATATATCATTCAAACTCAACCAAATTTCTAAAGGAGAGAAAAATAAGAGATCATTCAGGGCAGCTTTTTGTGAAGGAGATCTATTTAATTTTCATCAATTGAAGGAGTTTTTTTTTATGTTGGCTCTTCTTAAGAGAAGAGATTGGTGTCTCTTACTAAGTTGGTGCTTAGTTGTGGGGATTGGTGTCTCAATAGGTTGGTGCCTACAAATTGCTTAAAGGTGGGGATTTTTGTCTCTGTGGGTTGGTGCCTACAAATTTTTGTAAGAGACTTTTATTATTTTATGATTGGATTTGGACAAGTAAATCTAAATAGTTTTTCTTCATGTTTTTCTCTCGAAAGGGTTTCCATGTAAATATTGTGTTTCATAATTGGTAGATCTTGTGTGATTGTTTTTATTAAGTTTTTAAAATATTATCTTATCTTGATTCATCCCCTCTCAATATAAGTGTGTGTTCATCAATTGGTATCGAGTGAGGCTTTTGTTTCTCTATCCATAATAGAGGTCGAATACATAACAACAACATCTTGTTACACACATGTTTTTGGATGAGGCACACCCTAAGATATATCAAGGTAGAATAAGTTAATCCAATTTCAATATTTTTAATAACACAAGTGGAATAACATTTCAAAGAATCCTGTTATGCACTCCGAACGAAGCTTATTCTAATCAAATATCACTTCTCAAGAGAGCGGGTATCGAACAACAAGTCAAGTTGGAATATATTGCCACACAAGAAAAAATTGCATATATTTTCACAAAGCCCCTTCTAAAAGAAACTTTTGAATATCTTAGACAAAATTTTGGGGTGATATATTTTTCATCTAGTCATTCAGTTCTTAAGGAGAAGAATTATGCCAACGAGAGATAATCAATGTTAGGAAACTAATATTAATGTTTACATTATTTATGTATTCATTAAATACAAATGTTAGTAATTATATTATTGTTATACTAACAATAATATGTTGGTTGGAGTTGTTTTAACAACTCATATGATTTGAGTTGTGTATTGTTACGTGAGTAACAATCACAACTAAATAAGAGATATTATAGGATTGAGTGGTTCCATAATAATAGGGAATCCTCTCCTATATATGTGTAATGGTGTTCAATTGAAGATACAAAAGAAATATTATTTGTATGTGTGGATAAATAATATATTGTGACTACAGAATTATTGCGTTGTGTAAATTTGCTGCTGCTCTTTCATTTGGTACCAGAGCGAGTATGGGCTTGTGAATATTTAGTAAGGGGCTTCTCCAAATTCGTTGCTGCCCCTGGTAATGAGAGAAACTAGATTTGTGTAAAAGTTTAGTATAAAATTAAATAACTTTAGCTTAGATCTCTTTGATAGCTGCGTGGAAAATCGTGGATTGTTATTCTGTCAAATCTTGACTCTCTGGTGCAAGTGTAATTCTGTGTACATTAATGTGTGGCTATTGAATGCAAAGAATATTTGCAATCAGGAAATAAAGAAAGATAACGTTGATACAAAATAGAGAAAGATGTGTGTTTCCACAACTATGCAGGTTGAGGAGAATCGAATTGATGACGTGGTGCTATTGGCATGGTAAATATCGATTCATCACTATTGATTTGATCTTTGATGTCATCTCCAACACGCAACTCTTCCGCCAAGCTTGATCCAAAACCGACCTTCAGTAAAATACTCATAACTTTCTCATTTCTTAACGAAATTGAGAATTTCAAAGTGTTCTGAAAAGGTTACAATGCAAGGAATAAAACCCAGAAATCGTTTTGGAAAATTCGTTTTGATAAGTGAGCAGATTATGTTTTTAGTAGTATTAAATGGTAAAAGTTTGAGTTTATTAAAGTAATAGTGTTGTAGAGTCATCTCTAAAGTGTTGTCATCTATTTAATGAGTCATTTGTATCGTCACTATTGTAAAACTGTCTCGAATGTAATTATGTTTTAAAAAGGGGTTAGTCTATGGTTGATAGTTATTGTGTGTCATTATAAAAAAATTAAAAAAAAAAGTGTCATTGTAAAAAGTTTTGAAGTCCATTTAAACATGTCAAAATAGGTGATTTTAGGATTGTCATCCTTGTCTGAACATATTATTGTCGAGGGTCTTGTCAAATATTAAAGAAAAATAAAAATTGCCTCACAGACGCATTTTCGGTGTTATCCGACGTCTGGAAATAATTGTTTTCACATTGCGGGGGAGAAACAAAATAAAGTACAATGTGAAACTTGATGAGCTTCAAAGATATATTCTGCTGAGTTAGCAGCATGCAAATGGAGGATGGAGGCACAGGAGGCTGGAGGTCAGACAACGACCTCTCGTCAGTCACCAACGACGGGGCCGCGCAGAAGCTGTGGTGGCACATTTTGTGGTGTGAGTGTGCTTTCAGTATTTGATGTCTAGTGTGATTATTTTTCTGAGTTCCTGTTGTGTGTTGAATAAGTGAAATGTTCACATTGAGGGGGGAACATGATCAACATGATCCAATGTTCCATTTTCAGTTTTTCAGTTGAGTATGTGGCTATTCCTATTTCCCCAAATGCAAAAACATAGTGCAGAACAAATAACACAGTGAAACGCAACATCATGAGGCTTGATGAGGTAGAACAGTTAGATGTGTTCCTGTTCGTACCTAGGTTTGTGGTTAGCCTCCTAAAAACCATTGAAGGCTATTCAGATGTGTTCCTGCTTGAGTTCCCACACTGCTAGGTCAGATGTGTTCCCTAGAGTGACTGGTTGATAAGCAAGATGATTCCGAGTGTGTTCCCATCCTCGTCGGTCAGATGTTTTCTCAAAAGTGCTTGGTTGATAAGAAGTTGATGTGTTCCTTCTTCTACCTTCGCCCGAGTGTGTGCCTGTGATCATGAGCGCGCAGAGGCGGCAGGCTGCAAAGGAAGTGTGAAAGTTCTAATGTTACCATGTAAACATTAAGGGGGGGAATGTTAGGAAACTAATATTAATGTTTACATTATTTATGTATTCATTAAATACAAATGTTAGTAATTATATTATTGTTATACTAACAATAATATGTTGGTTGGAGTTGTTTTAACAACTCATATGATTTGAGTTGTGTATTGTTACGTGAGTAACAATCACAACTAAATACGAATATTATAGGATTGAGTGGTTCCATAATAATAGGGAATCCTCTCCTATATATGTGTAATGGTGTTCAATTGAAGATACAAAAGAAATATTATTTGTATGTGTGGATAAATAATATATTGTGACTACGAGAATTATTCTTTGTGTAAATTTCTTCTTGCTCTTTCATCTTTGTCATTGATGTCAAAGGGGAGAGTTACAAAAAGGGGCATTATGTTCTTGTTATATTCACATCTTATTTCTATGCAAGGTTGACATCAAAGACAAAGGGGAGATTGTTGGATTAATTTTCATTGATGTCAAATGAATTTCCTATCAAAGGAAATCATTATCGATCGTTGAAGGCCAAAGGCCACTAATCGTTGTCTAAACAAAATCAATTTTGAATCTCCATTACTCAAGGGAAGATTGCACCATTCCAAGACAAGTAAAGACAATTTCATGATCATTTAAGAATGTTGGTGACCCCCTCTTTTTGTGTTAATATTTAAATTATGGGCCGACTCATGTCCAACTCCCAAGAAAATAAAGAGTGTCCCTTAGGAGAAATCACAGCCCTTTGAAGTGATATGCGAGGGTATAAAAGGAGGTGTAGTTGAAAAGAAAGTGTGTGAGGAATAATAAATATATACATATAATTCAAAATCAAGCATATTTCCGAAGGAGAGAAAATAAAAGATCATTCAAGGAAAATTTTATGAATGAGATATATTTAATTTTCATCCATTGAAGAAGTTTTTTGGAGGTTGGTGCTTCCTAAGAGAAGAGATTAGTGTCTCTTGATAAGTTGGTTCTTAGAAGCGGGGATTGGTGTCTCCAATAGGTTGGTGCCTAGAAATTTCTTAATGGTAGGGATTGGTGTCTCCGGTGGGTTGGTGTGTAAAATTTTTGTAAGATACTTTTATTATTCTATGATTGGATTTGGACAATAGATCAAGCAGTCTTTTCTCTCGTGGTTTTCTCCTAAATTATTTTCCACGTAAATCTTATGTTTCAAAATTTTTAGGTATTGTGTGATTTTTTTATTTTGGTTATTAAGTTTTAAAATATCATCTTATACTAATTCACCCTCCCAAATATAAGTGTGTGTTCATCAAGTAGAATACTTAGTTGTACATATTAGGACATAGAAGATGTAGATGTGCGAGGCGGTGGAAATGCATATCGAGACCGAAGATGCTTCATTGTGAGATTTAGAACTAGAAATTGAGCGGGGGAAGGAACGGCAAATATTATATGACCCGGACTAGAACTATACTATCATGACCTAGGGTTTTACAATCTTAGACCCTTCAAAAGTTTGAATTTGAAACTTTTTGTGCACTTTTCTTGCACGAAAATGACCTTTGTCATATGTCGCTCTTGCTCTCACAACCTCGTGGTGACTTGTAATCACCTGCAAAAAATTAGAAACCCTAGAAACCTGAAGTACATTTCATCAAAATATTAGCAAACCAAAAGGAGGAATCACTTGTGTGTAGTGAGGCTAGAATACCCTTGGCGGCCAACCCAACTACTAAACCAATCCTAGTGTTACACTACATTCCCTCGTGCATAATCAAGCCTCATGTAGTTCTCATAGGTGCTTTTGTAAGTGTGAGTGTAATCTAATCCAACCCCTAGGGGTGCCCTTATGTCTCTTGACACCAAGATAAAAACTAATTGTATAGTAAATAATGTGCCCAATGTGATAGTAGTGTGATGCGGTGTGCCTCAACTACATAACATAACCCTTTGTTCCTTGAAACCATTTGAAAATGCTCATAGTGTCTTTCCTCTTCATTAAGACATGGTTATATGACCTTTACATGTTTTGAAATGGAGGAAGCTATACTCTTTAACCTAGTTGAGTGCTTCATATTTGTAGTAGGGACTACTTTAATTGATTTTTAGCTAATTTGGATAGATTTAGGAGACCCTTGAGTGTTTTTGGAATGATATTTGTAATATTAGCTTGCAAGAATGTTAAGTGAGTTATAAAGTGATATTGACTTACTTATATAGCCTTTTGTGGGTGAAATATTCTAATAAGGTTGGCCCTAGAAAGATGAAACAATGCAATAAACATATTCAAATTGAAAATATAGTCGAGATAATATAAAGGGGTGGGACCGTACAAGTCGATAAGGCTAGATCCCACATCACACCCAATGTGTATGGTTTTGGACAAGAGGATTGTGGTACCAAACACAAACCCGTGTCATGAAAAATAGGGACAATTTACTACTTTTATTTGATAACATTTCCTAAATTGACGACATGTGAGTAGAGTGTAAAAATGAGCAAGTCACAATATATATACCAATCAGATTCTGAATGTGAGTATTTATCTTCACAAAGGAGAATAGATAAATTTGGCATTACAAAAAGGACAAGTTACCAAATTTAAGTGTCTACATTCCCCCTTTAAGTGTGTAGTTGCAAATTGCTTGCTTAAAGGAAAAACATACACAGGTGTGCACATACTTTGTCTTCACTCAACAATGGATCTCTAATATGTTGAGGTTGACACGGTCCATGATGAAACCTAAAACATAAAGTGTAGTCAATGTCTATGATATAAATTGAATTGTAATTCAAAATATAGATAACACTTGTAACTTTGAAATTGCATAAATTAAGTAAAGCATATGCAAAGCATGAAAGGAATACACGTGTTCATTTTACAAAGGGAGGAGCTCCCGCTTTTGTTATGATTTAGAGACTTGTTCAATTGTTGTTGAGATGTCAAAGGATCGGGGTTATTAGTCCCCAATTTGTGTTGAAGGAGAGACTAGAGTGTTGAGTGCAACCTAACACCGGAGAAAATAAGAAGAACCAAAGTGCCCCTTTTGAAACTTTGTAAAAGAAGGACAACCTACGAAGAACTTAATTACTCCCATACCTTCCACATTTTAGAATCTAGTGAGAGAAGAGGAAGGATAACCTATGAAGAAGTTATTCGCTTTGATACCTTCCAAAAAAACCACAAACCATGTCGGTGTAGACAGTTCTAGGTCCAATATTATATTTTTATAACCGTTGAGTAAGAAAAAAAAAAACACAAAAGAAATGGACATTGTCATCTCCCCATAAGGTGTTGTACTACTAAAACTAAATGTATAGATTTTGAAATATCATAGGGGAGAAGGAGGTCTATGCCCCAAAACTTGTTCTTGCAACCGAGTCTAAATAGTGTAGAGGGGAAGGAACGAAGTACTCATGCCCCTTGTATCATGCTCTACACTAATTAATATATATCCGAGATGATATAAAAAAATGTACATAAGTGATAGAATATGAAAAAATTGAAAACTCTAGAGAACATGTCCACTATCCGAAAACATTTGTTTTGGTCAAGACCATATCAAGGTCTTGACTATATTATCGATTGTCTTGCTTTAGATTTTACTAATTTTTATTATTCTATTTATATGGATTTTAACCTTGTAAAAATGTTCTAATTTTGTAACCTTTTTGTAGATGTAGAAAATATATTGATGAATGCCCCCTCTTTTGAGGCACACGTAATAAAGCATATGAGTTTGCGGATGAAAAGAATAAATGTGTACCCATATGTAATAAGTTTGATAATCTACATAGGATCACATAAAAGGCTAGATCGGCGGGAATTTTGAGAACCTTTCCCTATTGTATACAAAGAAAAACTACATAACGAAAGAAAAAAAAAAAAAAAAAAACCAATTCTTCCTTTATATCTCCTTGTAACCTCGGATGAAATTGTTGAAGCTTGGAATGAAGCACTGAGCTTGTTGAATCTCTTGATCAAATTTGTTTTGGATGCTCCAAAAGTGTTCCAAATGGAAGTAGATTAGCTACGAGAAAAATGATTGAATGACTGATTTGATAGTATATTCGTGATCATTTGGACAACGTAATGGTGTGTGAGATTGAATGATAATCCAACACAATAATGCAATTTTCAAAGCTTCCAAAGATGATAATTGGAGAAGAATGAGTGATTATTTATAGATGAGGGATGAGTCCTTGATTTGTATAATTAGCTTGTCTAATCTAAAGTTAACTAAAGCAAGATTGAATTGTTTAATTGAGTTTCCAATCTATTTGAGGAGTTGAACCATTGATTTGAGCTTGCATGAATGAGTTATTTTGAGTTGGCAAAGGTTGCACATGCTTTTGTATATTTAGAATTAAATATTAATTGCATGTCTTTTGTTTTATTCACCCAAAAAAGTGATGCAAGTTTTCGCCTTTACATTGATTTGTTTTATTTTTTAAATGCCATGATTTTTGGAATATATGTTAGTTAACTCAAATGCATGATTTGATTTAATCTAAATTTGTCCTCTTCTAGACATTTAATTATTTAATCTTTAATTGATTTCTTTTGCTCTAGTTAACTTGAGATGTTGACTAGTGAAGTGATATTAATTAATTGGATAAGGGGTGAGATGTAAATGGATAATGTGAGATTTATTTAATTATTTGATATTTAAATATTAGCTAATAAAATTAACTAATAGGATAGGGGATGAATAATAATGATGATAGGATTAATTAATTAATTACTCCTTGGAATGGGATGGGAGTGTAACAAGGTCCATTGCATGAATATATAATAATTCAAGACCATGTGTGAATGATAGGAATAATTAGGGGAGTTGTGGGACAATGGTCATAAAATGCCACTAAAGGTCGTAAAATAGTTGGAATATATTAAAATTGGTCAAAATTTATGTGAAGTAATCACATGGTGATTTTGAAGGTTTATAATGTGTAATACGATATTTTAGGTCGTTTACACCTACAATAGAGGTTTAACATAGTGGAAACCATGGCGTGCAAAGAAAGCAACATGCAATAAGCAACAAGGATTACTACATGTGTATAAAAGTAATAACAATAAAGAAAAGTAGCAATCATGTCATAATCCAGAGTAATAATATCATAGAAGCATTATAGTAGAAATTCATCGTGTTTTAAACAGAGTAGGAATAGTATAACACATAGATACAAGAGTGTAGAGAGAAGTAAGCATTAATATAACATCATAGAAAGATAGGCATATGGAGGCATAGGTTCTGCAAACATGGGACACCTATGGTGTCACAAGACAATCAAAATAGGAGGCCATGTGGAACACATTCAAAGAAGCAAGTGCATACACACAAGATAGGCATAAAGCCACAAACATGGGACACCCACATTGTCACAAAACAATCAAGGAACTCAAGCCATATAGAATAAGCAATCATAACATTGTAATCAAACGAGGTAATGGTCTTCCATGAGCAAGGAGTCAAACAACACAGAGTAAAACAAGGAAATAATCAAGTATAAGCAAGTGATGACAATAATGTATCGAGTGAGTATAGAAATAGTGATAGTAAAAATAGAGATAGTAAGATAGGTTAGTGTTGCAAAAGACACATGTTATTATTATTAGCTCAAAAATATAACAATAGACACTATGTATATAATCAAGCATGATGAAGGTGTAAAACGAATGTAATGAAATAAAAGCAGGTATAAAGCGTAAAGGGATGTCCCTAGAGAGCATTGTAATGAACCAAGATGACACCTATCATCATGTGTCATCTTATGTATGTCCTACATCACACTCAATATACCTTGTGAATGCATGTCTATAAACGGTATATAGAAAATTTATGTTATCCATTAAACCAATGTGACAAAAACATGTATTAAGTAATAAATTATCCAATCAAACCATAGTTATGTCCTAATGTTGTAATTTTGTAAATTTATGAATGTTTTTGTATATGATTATTTGAATTTTTTTATTTGCTTTAAGAATAACTATATACAAGAAAGGGAGTAGCACAAGAGCTACCTAACAAGATCCTCATGAAGAGGCACATTGTAATAAGAGGGTGAAGGAGGTGTAATCTCAACAAGTTCCATAAGAAACAAAGGATTCTCGTGCATAATATGCATAGAAGTCGTACCATGTGAATTAGAAGACTTATGATAGGAAGACCCATGACGAGTAGTATGCATAGAGGATGACTTAGTCAAAGGCCAATGAGAATATTTCTTATGAGAAGTGGTATGTGTTCTACATGACAAAATAGAAGGTCGAGAAGATGATGTCCTACAAGAAGTGGTATGTGTTCTAAATGACTAAAGAGAAGGTCGAGGTGTAGATACATTACTAGTAGTAGTAATCGTATACATCAGACAAGTTACAAATATGAAGGTTCCTCGAATGGAATACCCCTAATTGTAACCACTTGGTTATTGTGAATAAACTTAACACATTGATGTAGTAAGGAGGGAAAACTAGGAAAGTATGAAGCCAAGAGAAACCTAAACTCATGTCACATAAGCTAAGAGAAGACACCACCAAGAAGGTGATATCAAATGTAACAGAGCCAACTATGAGAGGAAGGACAATATGCCATATTTTTGTCTTAGGGTCATGTATTATTTGCTTCTTAGTATATATGAGGGAGTGTAGCAATGTAAAAGTGAACATATTATGGTGAGTGGTACTATCAACCAAAACATTGTGTATAGGATGTTGATAAAAAATATCACAAATATAACGTGTATCATGACCAAAATTGTGTGTCATATTCATGTTATCAAAGGTAAAAACTAGTGAAAAGGTGTAGTAGTAATAATACTAAGCATATAATAAAATGTATGTTCATAAGAAGGCGGAGGCGGTAGAACATGATAATCATGTTGTAACTCTAGAGTAGATTTATCATTATCATGTTCAGAAGTGGATCACTAACTATTTTTAAGCTTTTCTTTTTCATTAGTAGGCTTATATTGATCCAAAAATTCAACACGAAATTTTAACAGACTTCAGACCCCTACATGCTTATTAAATTTTGTCGATAAAATTACTCATTTTAAGTAAATCAACTCAAAATAATGCAAGAATGAAAACACACTACACACAAAGTTGATTACAGAGTTTAGAAATAGCTTATGTCTTCGAGTTCTTATAGAACCATTCCACTAGTCAAAATTTTTAAGTACAATATACTTTCTTACAATAAAACCTTATGGAACTTTAAACTTGCCTAAACAATACTCTTGTCCTTCGAAGAACACCGATGACGATTCGGGGACCGTCCTCCACCTTCCTGGCACACCTGTAAGCTATGTGGTGATATGGGCCTATTGGATAGTTTGAATAACTTCCAATAACAATAATAAGCCTATTAAAAATAATAGGTCAATATTTGCCTAAATAATATTAGGTCTTCACAACTATCAAATATGCCTTTAAAAAGGCTCTTTAACTCTCCTTCGTAGCACAGTTGCCTCCTTTGAGCTCTTGAAATGAGCCGATAAGTTGTGTCATGTGTGAGAGGGGTCGAGTCCCTTTTATATTAGTAAAGGGTCCGAAAATCATGTTTAAACCCCTTATTACTCCAAGTTCCCGATAGCCACCTTGGTGGCGAGTTGATCAAAGTGCAAGTTTAGAGGGAGGTGGGTGTGGTTTGAATCCCACCGACTCCGTGTTATGAGCTTATCCTCGTCACCTTTTGGTTAGTTGATTGACCTCCGCTTCCTATTATTGATCTCGCTATGAGCTATCCCCCTTTGTTTTCATCACATGCACCGCCATGTGACCCTTCGTCATCCTTGACCCGCCCACGTGAGCTTTGACATGCCCAATTTGTTGTGTCATGTCTTGCTTTGCAACCTCCATCTTCGTTGTGCCAGCTCGAGGGGATATGGCTTCCACCGAGACCTGTCACCATATCACTAGGTCCTTCACCGCCTTATCCACTACTAGGTGGTTAATCCCATATTTGTGGGGATTCGACATAGGATAAGCCTTAAAAGGCTTTAGAGGAGGATAATAACACGTTGCTTGTGCCACGCCTCTAATTTTTTTCACCCAAGATAAACAAAACAACTCATCCATAGCTTAATGAGCTAAATAATCAACTCACCCCAAAACAACTTGCCATATAGCCCTTCGCATAACTCGGTTAACAACTCAAACTTGCAGAATGTAAATAGCTCGTTGAGCTGAATATAACTCATCTAAGTTGACTAATAGGGAAAAGTGGTGACAGGCCATGTGGTCGCCGAGGACCCACCACGTGGTATATTTTTTTAATCGGTTGACGATGACGACTATCTCGCATAATTATGGAAGTCGAAGACCGTGAGGTATGAACTTCGACCCATGTTTATCACCTTCACCCGATCTTGATTTTGTCACTTGTCCTTTGAAATGTCCTCTGGATCATGCCTCCCCAATGGGAAGGATTTTTGTCCTAAAATCCCATATCTCCATTCCTGGATCATGAACTTTGTCACTAAAGAGATCTCTCGTAGTTAATGTCATAGTCTTTGAACTACTTCTTCTTCAATACGACACTTGGTTTGATCTTTGGGACATGTGGGTTATGGGCCCACCATGATTCTTCCTTTGTCTTGATTGCCACATCTCGCTCTAAGGGTCTTACACTTTGACAATCCTTACATTTGTACTGCCACATTTGCTTGTTAAGGTCTTACTCTTTGACAACACAAGAGGAATATATTGCTACATCTACCCTCTAGGGTCTTACACTTCAACAACATATAGTCTACATGGAAGTAGATATTGCCACATCTGCCCTCTAGGGGTCTTACACTTCGACAACACCCAAAAATATGTACTGCTACATTTACCTTTCAGGAGGTCTTACACTTCAAAGCAATACTTAAACATCACCACATCTACCCTCTAGGGTCTTACACTTCAGAAGATGTCATGTTCATGATGATCAGCTACCATTATGTTGCACGATCACAATGTCTCGACACAAAACAATGATCCGAGCTACCACCAGTGAACTCAACTATATACACAAACAATTGACAAATCTCCAAGCTTATAGATATGAGTATCCAACTGTAATAAACACTCAAAAGCTGATTAGGAGATATAATGGAATAATCCAAATATAAATGCAAGAAAAATACTGAGTATGATGAACCTGCCCTCAACCTATCCCACCAATCTGGACTCCAATTTCCCAATTTCAAAGCAATAAAATATGTGAATATTTCCTTTCAACATACATCAGAAACCCACAAAATGCTCTAAATAATTTTGCATGCTTTCAACAATTACAACTATGCAAATGTAAATCTATCCAACTCACATGAGTTTACATTTTCCATATTAAAATAGAATGGACTCATATGTGGTTCAATTGTGGATAGATCAAAGGTTGATTCACTTTTAACTGATGGTTTAAAAACTTCTTTTACCTTATATACCAACTTTTTCTTACCATGCATTGGATGGCTTGTTGGGTGAAGTTTCCAGAGTTATCAACCATGTGTCCACTCATACGAAAATGAGTGCAATAATTCCTCTTTTTCTCCTACTTCTAAGGTGAGGAATTATTTTTACCATTTCTCACCTGAAAGCTACGAGTTTAGTTTTTCAACTCATCTGGAAAATACTTTTGCAAAAAGGTTTTCCTCTTCCAAAAAAAGGCTACAAAATGATTATTACCTCTACAAAACATGCATGGAAAATCATTCATCATCTTCTATATATCAAACCCATATTGTTTTAAAAGAAAGAGTGGATCCTTAGAAGGTTTACCTTGTTTCCTAGACTTATGATTATGATAAGAAATAAGAGGTGGAATTTCATTACCTCTTCTCTGAACTTTCTTACCATTCCCATTTTGTTGTTGTAGAGGCGGGGTTTTCACTTTACTATTGGAAGCTCGTATTCCTTCAACATTCTTAGAGGTCTCTCCAATATCCTTTCCTACACTAAAGTAACCCAAACCTGCATAACAAGGATGATCCTCAACCTGTATTGGGTTAGTCATTCCTTGGTTGTTCTTACCAAGGCCAATTCGTTAAAACCCATTTTATCCAACAACTTAGATCCTATACCTTTAGTGTATCTTTCAAAACCACCAAAAGCAAGCATACCTGAATCTGAATCTGAATGGGATGAGGAATCGATGGTGTCATACTTACAGTAAATGCATCCATCATGGTTTCTACATCTGTAGTCAAGGGATTCTTCCCTTTTTCCCATTTATCAATCTTGCCAAGAGCTTATCCTTGTCTTGCATTTCCAGTTTTAGTCGAACATTCTCCTCTTCTAGGGAGTAATACATGGATCTCTAGAAGAGAGTTCTTTTCTTGGATATGGTGATTATATGCTTCAATTTCCTCGATCTTAGCTTGTTTCAACATTTGGCCCATAGTGCACCTATACTGTTCAACCACTGAACTAACTGCACCAACTTGAAGCACTCACATTGTTAAATCAAATTCAACTGGAAGTAAATATCAAGCTAAAACCAGCTCGATACCAACTTGATCCAAAAATTCAGACAAAATTTTAACCGACTTTAGACCCCTATAGGCTTGTTAAATTTTGTCGATAAAATTACTCCTTTTAAATAAATCAACTCAAAATAATGCAAGAATGAAAACACACTACACACGAAGTTGATTACATGAGTTTGGCAATAGCCTACATCTCTGGGTTCTTTTAGAACCATTCCACTAGTCAAAACTTGTAAGTATAATATAGTTTCTTACAATAAAACCTAATGGAACTTTAAAATTTCCTAAATAGTACTCCAATCCTTTGAATAACACCAATGATGAGTCGGGGACCGTCCTCTACCTTCCTGGCACATCCGCAAGCTATTTAGCTCTATGGGCCTATTGGATAGTTTGAATAACTTCCAATAACAATTATAATTTTATTAAAATAACAGTCAATATTTGCCTAAATAATATTAGGTCTTCACAACTATCAAATATGCCTTTAAAAAGGATCTTTAACTCTCCTTCGTAGTGTGGGTTACCTCCTTTGAGCTATTGGAATGAGCTTATAAGTTACATCATATGGGAGAGAGGGTTGCTTCCCTTTTATATTAGTAAAGGGCCCGAAAATCATGCTTAAACCCCTTATCACTCGAGTTCCCTCATAACCAATTCAGCCTGGTGAGTTGGTCAAAGAGTTGTGTTTAGAGGGAGGTGGATGTGGTTCTAATCCCACCAACCCATACCGTGAGCTTATCCTCGTCACCTTTTGGTTGGTCGATCAACCTCCATTACTGTTATCGAGCTCATTGTGAGTTGTCCCCCTTTATTTTTGAAACGCAGACCACCCCCGTGACCCTTCACCATCCTCGACCCGTCCACGTGGGTTCCGACCGCCCGGTGCATTGTGTCATGTCCCGCTTCGTGATCTCCATTGTCATTGTGTTGAGCTCAAGGGGATCCGGCTTCCACCAAGACCATCACCATATCACGTGTCCTTCGCCGCCTTATCCACTACTAGGTGGTTAATCCCATATTTGTGGGGATTCGACATAGGATAAGCCTTAAAAGGATTTAGAGGAGGATAATAATGCATGGATTCGAGCCACACCTCCAATTTTGTCAATCAAGATAAACAAGACAACTCATCCATAGCTCGATGAGCTAAATAGTCAACTCGCCCCAAAACAACTCATCGTATAACCCTTTGCATAACTCAGTTAACAACTCGAACTTGCACAATGTAAATAGCTCATTGAGCTAAATATAAATCACCCAAGTTGATTAATAAGGAAAAGTGGTGGTAGGCCATGTGGTGGCCTAAGGACCCACCACGTGGCATATTTTTTTCGATCGGTTGATGATGATGACTATCTCGCATAATTACGAGTGTCAAATACCAGAGGTATGAAACTTTGACCCATGCTTATCACCTTCACTCGATCTTGATTTCACCACTTGTCCTCCGAAATGTCCTTCATATCATATATTTAGTGGGAACATCATATTCAATAACACCGGCATCAATAAGGTATTGTATAATGTGAAAAATATGAATACAAGTATTAGTGGAGTGACCAAATCATCAATGGTAACCACAATGGGCATTAAATCAAATCTCTTACTATGAGGTGTACTTACATCAACCTCAAGTGGTGGAGGGAGAGACATAAGATTACATTCAAGTAATTGTTTGAGCATTATTTGCGAAGACGCAAGGTAAATTATTGAATTGCCATTGAGAAGGTTACAATTGTATCTTCATAGGTTGAGATACAACATGGATATTGGTTTTAGCCTCAAATTTTTCATCATTAGTTTTATTCTTAAAATTAGTATTTCCTTAAAACTTATTATTAGGAGTGTTAGGAGGATTAACCAAATATTTGAGCTTATTCATGTTGAGGAGTGTAGCTTCACATTATTTCTAAGTATGGCATAGATGATGAAATGAATTGAACTTGTACAAATTAATTGTTTCCTATAAAGGGACAAGAATACTCTATGTAAAAATCTTGTGATTCACTACCGTAAAGAATAGTGTTCATCTTAGTAAGCATGGTCATATAACGTAGGAAAAAATCACTAATGGGCTCACTAGAACCTTATTACATTTTAGCCATCCAAGCATAAGATAATTTGTCTCAAATATTGATATAAATTTTTCTAAGAAATTGATTTTCCATAGGAGTAAAATTTCAAACAAAATGCATGGGTAGATTGCAACACTATTGTAGGGAAAAATATTTGAGACTCTAAGGAAAGAGCTTGGTAAGTAATGTATCATTTGAATAATAGTCCAATAAAGTAACATAAAAGGTATGGAGTTTCTCTTTAGGATCACCCTTTCCATCATAGATATGGAGCTAAGGAACAACACAACCGATAGGAAAATGGTACGAAGCCACTTCGGGTGTAAGTAGGTTATGAAGCAAATATATAACATGAGAAAAAGAAGAAGTTCCTTATTGTAATTGTAGAATATTATATTACAAAGTATGAACAAATAATTAAAGATATTTTGTGTTGGAATAAGAAGTGTGTGAGGCATCCTTTGTGAGTGTAAATAGGAGATGTAGGAATAATAATGGTCATAGGAATAAACATAACAACAATGTGAAGTAGGGGATTAGGTGCCCCCAATGAAATAGGTGTTGAAAATGTAAGAAAATTAGATGCATGTACACTAGATGATGGAGGAGGAGGTGGTCTAAAAAGGGACCATTGATTAAATTCCTAATCACAAACAAGTTTAGTAGCAATAAGAATGCATATGAGAGGCTCGATAAGATGAGGATTTTTGGAGAGTTGAGCATAAAAATTAGATGTCATTCAACCTTTTCTTGGTCTACATTAGGTTCACAATCAAAATAATGTTCATTATTTATTTCCATGTCATTCAAGGGAACCTCATTGACATTATGATATAATATATAAGGGATTCCTTAAACATGAGGTGGATAAGAGGCCATTGGGATACATTATTGGTGATTAGGAGGAGAAAGTTCAATGCTCAATATGTTGTTGATTAAGATGATTGATATGCCGAAAGGGAATAGAGAGAAAATATATGTAAATTGAAACCCTAAGGCCCCTAGGGTTTTAGCAATATATTCTATTCAATAGTTGGGTTCACCAAATGTTTACAACCTAATTAAATCTATGTTATGGAAGTGCACAACAATAAAAATAATGTAAGTGTTTGTAGTAGGGGTTTATTTTGATCTAATTAGTTTACAATTAACCATTCATAACCAAAATAATGCATTAATACTTTCAACAATCGATAAACAATAAATAATAGCTCAAATACACAAAAGGAGAAGAGTTAGTTGTATAACTCAAAACATACAATATCCAGTTGTGAAAACAAGTGGAAATGGCATATCGAGACCACGAGGGGTTCATTAGCTAGGAAATATCATAGCATGTGAGTTCATATTGAGGTAATTAAAATTAATAAAAGTAAAGTCAATATACTAGTAGACATGAGGGGGTGAAAGGGTTTAATTTATTAATATTTTGAATCAGGTATTAGGGGTAGGTTACAGAGGCGGGCCAAAGGAAAGGGATGTTTAATTTTAATATAAAACTAAACCATTTGAACCCTAGTTTTTAATACTAAATACCTTAAAATTACAATTTAAGGAGCGTGGTCATAAAGTTAAATTATAATATTTTTTTAAATAAAGAAATCTCAATTAAGAGATTATTAACCAAGAAATAATAATATGGTAGAAAACTACAATTGAGTATGCTTTTCAACACAAGTGATATTATTTCACCATCTTAATTATTTGAATAACTATTGATAAATGATTAAAGCTTAACATTTATAAGGTAATTGGTAATAGGTCTTGAATGGATTCAAACTATCTTTTGAGAGAAAATGCATATTAAAAAAATGAGTGAGAAATATGAAATATTTTCTGTTTAATTTAGTAGGGTAGAAATAAAAAAGGGGTAAATAAAATTGTCAAGGAAAAATGGGTATGATACATGGAAAAATATGGTGTATTTTCATTCTAATAATATAACGAGGAGGGGAGGGGGTATTATCAATTGAATAATTAGAGGTAAAAAATAGAATTAAGGGTATTCTTTAATACCCTTGGAACGAACGTGCTATACCATACTCTTACTAAGTGAACCCCACGTGCTAGAGACTAGAGATGCTTTGTTGTGAGTTTTGGAATTTCTTTTCAAGCAATGGAAAGAACATACAACTATTATATGTGTAGACACTCAAATTTGGTAATTTACCCTTTTGACACCAATCATTGAAATTATGCTTCTTGGATAAGACAAACACCCATATCTATTCCCACTCTGTATGTTGTCATCTCTTATCCAACTTATTTAGTGTTGTACACCCATGCCTTGACAAAATTTTAAATATCAATATATAAAAGTAGTTCTAAATTTCTACTTTCTAGGATGTAACTATTAGATTTCACTAAGTGTATCTCGCCTAAAATTGTATAGTTCGGTCAAGCTATATAATTTAGTCCCGACCAACATGTACAATTTTGAACCAACATATTTTTTAACTTTGTTTTTATGCACTATCATTTTTGGGTCTTTTTATCCTCCTAGGTCGACCTTATCATAATAAATTAACTTCATAACCATATATAAGAAAGTTAGATTCATCTCATTTCATAACCTGACACTCTCATGAAATCTCACAACAAATACTAGCACAAAAGGCACTCAAGTCTCCCTAAATTCTCCCAAAGTTGATGCACATCCATTAAGGAAACCATTACTACAGTTCTGAATCACTCAACCATGTTAAGAAGTTTAGCTTCCCTCAAACCAAAGCACACTAATTTCCCATTTCTAAGTCTTAGTAAGAGAAAAATCCAACCAGTCATGATCGAAGAGGTTCAAGTTTCCAACAAACTACATTTATATAGATGGCATATGATATTTGGAGAACTACGTGTGGTTTGAGGCTTCTTCGGGGTAGTTCAATGTGTAAGCGAGTGCACAAGGTGCACCACAACCCAAACACTAACCTTCTTATAGGGTCTTTTACCCATGGTTAGGGTTTTGGAGTGATTTGGATAATCACAAATGATATCGAGATTGTACAACAACTAGGGTTTGATAGTGAAGTGCATTTTCAAGCCATTGAAAGACCTTGAAAGTCACATAACCCAATTTTAAAGGCATCCAAGATAATACAAAAGGGGCATGACTGGATTTTATATTTTAACCAGACTGCATTTATCATGCACCAAGAGATTTCAAGTTACAATTTCAAAAGAAGTTTCTCTAGGCTCAGTACTTCTAAATTCTTGATCTGTCTTCCCATTCTTCATATATAACTATATATATAATTTTATTTATCTCTTTCGTATTTCAAGCTTGTGTATATATATCAAAAGAACCAATATGTTATTATGATTTTGTACAATTAATGTTGGAAGTTAATTTATCATAATAGCTCATGGTTTCATTACCTTATATACCTTTTTATTTGTTGTGTATTGCATAACAAAATATAATAAACTTAAAAATGGTGTAACATTTGGTGAACTCCGACTTCTTATTCAAATATTTATTGCTCAAAACCCTAGTTGTCCCGGGGTTCTTTTGTCTATTTTTGGTTTTGTATTTGACTTCCTATATATCATCATGATTAACCTCAACTCTTCTAAAATATTTTCCTTAAGCATAGGGGTTCTTGATATTCCACCACCACGAGTTATTATTCTCCTTATGTTGGTATACACCGTGACACAATGGCCCCTAGTATTGGCTCTTATTCTATGTTGACATCTTTGCTAATTATACTCTAACTATTATCATCGATCATGTACATGGTGAAGGATCTATGCTAACTATGCCAATCATTCCCATGCCTTCCCGAGGATGAGGCCCAACATATGGAACATTTATCATGAGAAAATGCTGCTCATATCAATATTATTCTATATGTTACTCGGTATCAACTTAAGCATACTTCTTAATCTCATAAAGAGACATCTAATGTTCCTATTTCTACTATGCCTACATCTATGGGGGCAAAAATGACCCAATGCACATTGTCTCCATGTTTATTCCTACATCACAACTCTTCCTAATGGAAATCCTAGTGTTTCTCATGTCTCATCTTCTAGCACACAAGCCCTTGAAACCCTTGTTCATACTTTACAAGCCCAAATCATACAATTACAACAAAGTACATCCACTACTTTTCACACCATGGATTCCATGCAATTTCTTTGTAAACCACTTGCCCATGAAGTGGATTCTTGTCCATTACCTCTATATTTTTTGCTCATAAGCTTCCTATTTAAGATGGAAAGAGTGATCCCTCATAACACCTTTGATCATTCCATTTGGCTTGTTTTGATTATGCTTCTCATGACATCTTACTCACCAATATTTTCCCTAGTAGTCTTAAGGACTTCTCCTTGCAAAGGTTCTATGATCTACCCACACATTATATGTGATATTTCACCACTTTGGTAAATTAGTTTCTTGCACAATTCTCTATCAACATTAGTGACAAAGTTTCATATGCTCAAATGTCTAAAGTCCACCAAGGGTCTAATGAACACATCAATGACTATGTTTTACACTATAAGACTATGCTTACTAAAATGAATAATACCTTAGCTGATAGTGAACTTCAAGATCTCTTCACATAAATATTGCTTACTCCATTGCAAGAATATGCCATTTTTGACAAGTTCTCCTCATTTTATCATCTATTTCATACCCTAAAGGAACATGATTCCAAGTTACTACATATGAATAAGCTCAAGTATGTTGCCAGCTCAAATTCCTCATCTACCGCCAAATCCACATTCAAAGGAAAAACTAGTGATAGTAAGGCTAATGCCAAGGACACTATTAATGTCATCTCCCAACCTACTAAACTACAATTACAAGTTACAAAAAGGAAAATTATGTGTTTACCCCTCCCATACATCATGGTAAAGGAATTACTTGAGTGAAATCTTGTGTCTCTCCCTCCACCACTTGAGGTTAATGCAAACAAGCCTCGTAGTAAGAGTTTTGATCCTAAATCTTACTGTAATTGTCATAAATGTGTTGGTCATCTCACTAATCGCTATATTAAGATAAAACATGCTATACAAGATTTAATTCATGCCCAATGAATCCTCCAGCATACCGATGCCAAGATTGTTTAGAAACTTCTTCTTTGCAAATTTGATACTCACCTTAGTTTTGGTTTCCTTCACCTATTATGGCCTTATGGGTCTCTTCCCATATTTCAAGCACTGTAATTCTATATGTGATGATTGTATTTTGCTTTTAAATCATTAAGAAGAATGTCCTTTCTCTAGGTTAAAGATCATTTGCAAGGTGTAGATGGGGTTTCCTTGCACAATTTAACCAAAACAACCTTGTTAGATCAAAAATAGCGAGTTCTTTGTAATAAAAATAGGAATTGAGTTCATTTTAGTCTAAAATCATCATGATCATCTACCAATTTCCTTTGGGAATGGATTTCACCAAACTACAAGCTTGAGAATCAAGTTGATAAAAAAGACAAAGAAAACATATAACCTAGTACCTTGTTTTTGCATACACGCCTTAGGAAAATTGTCATATATATCTCCCATGATAGGTACTCTCACGAGCTAAGGATTTTCACACATGTTCCCCTCATCGAGATAGAGATTTGTTGAAAATTTTAGCAAATTTCATTGGCTAGAATTTTTTTGGATCGTGCCCTAGTTCGGGCATGCGTACCCAAATCTGGCTATAAAAATGTCAATATTGATCTTCAAGACTCTAAATATATTTTAATTGGCTTCTAATAAATTCCTCTTGATATTTGAATTAGCAATAGGAAGTAAAACATTCTCTCTAATTGATCACAATTTTGAACTCGCTTCCCCTTCATAGAGATAAATGGCAGAGTGCAAGAAATCATTCAAAAATTACAAATTAACACCCTGAATTTCTTTTCTACCAATCTTCATACATATTCCTTGTCAATCATAATGATTTACAATGATTTTACTTTGATTTCTATTCTAGAGATTAGGAATTTGACAAATTCATACCGTGAACTATTTCCTAAGAATGCTCAACCATATCCCTACAACAACTCAACCATACTCCAAACAAAGGGAGATGAGATAAATCTCATCCTCACACCTAAAAAACATGTATATAATAGATTCCATTTGTTGGCATAGCTAAATTCACCTTATTTAACATAAACAATTCATTTGCACACCTAAATGCACCTAGTCAACCTCCTTTATAAACAAAAATACTCTTACGATGAAATTTCACCTACAAGTTTGAATTTTCAATACTAAGGAAATGGAGGGAAAACACTATTACACACTCTAATGACCACAAGCACTCTTTATATGTTCTCCATGCATGCATGTGATGCTCCTGCATCATACTACCAAGGAGCAAAAAGAAATTTCCATCATTTTTCACCATGTATTAGCTTTTCCACACTTGTGCCATGTTTGATAAGCTCATTTTAAGTCATCCATGTTGATTCTTCAATTGGTTTGTCCTTCCATTTTACCAAATACTGAAAGTACTCCTTGTCTCTGGTCTTCTTAATCACCTTATTGTCCAAAATTGCTTTAGGTTGTCTTGGTGTTTCTTTGGGAAACTTTTTCTCCCATACAATGACATGCTCTTCATCTAGTTTAAGCTCTTATACAACTAGTTCCTCACCTTTATAGGGGTGAAAATCTGCATCATTTAATATAAGAGAGATTCCAATTCCTTTTCGAAGCTCAAATTCATATGCATTACTTGAAAACCTTTTTAAGATCGTACAAGGACCAATTTTCTTGGGATTGAGCTTGTTATATTCACCCTTGGGAAACCTTTTATTTTTGAGATGAGTAATAAAAAGGCCCCCATTATTGAAATTAACCTCTCTCCTTTTTTGATATGCTCTCTTTTTTACTTGATAGTGTTTTCTTCAAGAGTCTTCTTCACTTGTTCATGCAAATCCAACATTGCACTTGCAAAATCTTCCCCATCAACACTTCTTGTTTCCATTTTTCCTAAATTTCTTAGTTCATACAAACCTCTAGGGTGCATGCCATATAAAATTTGAAATGGACTCAAACCTTTACTTCTATTAGGTGAATCATTATATGCAAATTCAACTTGAGCTAGTACTAAATCCCACTATTTTGGATGCATACTTACCAAACTTCTCAAGATGTTTCCAAGACTTCTATTCACTACCTTAGTCTGGCCATCTGTTTGTGGATGATAAGCTGAGATGAAGCTTAAATTTGTGCCCAATTTCTTCCATAGAGTTCTCCAAAAGTGACCAACAAACTTGGTGTCCCTGTAAGAAACAATGCTTCTAGGAAGCCCATGCAATCGACTATCTCCTTAAAGAAGAGATTTGCAATGTTAGTAACATCACTTATCTTACAACATGGAATAAAATAATCCAGTTTTGAAAATATATCATCCACTATAAATATTGAATCATGCCCTTTCGAGTTCTTGGCAAACCAAGTACAAAATCCATACTTACAAAATCCCATGGCCTGTTAGGAATTGGAAATGGCTGATACAAACCTGCATTTTGACTGCTTCCTTTGGCATGTTGACATACTTTACATATTTATAAAAACTTCTTAACATCACTACTCATACCTGTCCAATAGTAATGAGCACTTAGTTGAGCTAGTGTTTTGTTTTGCCTAAAATGTTGTGCTAAACTGCCATTGTGTTTCTCTTTCAACAAGTTATCTCTCATGAAACTTTTTGGTATGCATAGTTGGCTGCCCTTGAACAAAAGACCTTCTTGAATCATGAAATCCATCCAAGGACTTCTATCATTTCCAATAGGATTCATGCAAGCCTCATAAGCATCCTTGAAATCAACATCTTCTTTGTACATTTCCTTCAAATCATCAAATCCTAGTATGTTGATTTGAGACTCTGTATGATCAAAATCCTTCTACTCAAAGCATCTAAAAATTTGTTAGATTTACCAATCTTATGCTTGATAAAAAAGTAAAAATTTTCAAAAATTCAATCCATTTCACATGCCTTTGACTCAATTTATGTTGACTAGTTATAAACTGCAAAGCATGATTATCAGTAAACAAAACAAATTCTTTAGGCATGAGATAGTGTCTCCATTTCTTCAAGGATTGTATGATGGCATAAAATTTTTTGATCATAATATGAGCAATTCTTCTTTGCATCATTCATTTTTTCACTAAAGTAAGCAATAGGCTTACCTTCTTGGCTTAGAACTGCACCTATAACATTCCCACTAGCATCACACTCAACTTGAAAAAGTTTAGAAAAATCAGAGTAATGCCAAGATTGGTTCCTCTGTTATCTTTTTCTTAAGCAAATGAAAACTCTTATCAGTTGCCTTAGTCCATTGGAATTTTTTATCACCCTTAATTGTCTCTACTATTGGAGCACAAATCCCACTGAAATTTCTTATAAATTTCCTATAGAAGCTAGCCAAACCATGAAAGCTTCTTACCTCAAACACAATTTTAGGAGTAGGCCATTCAATTATTGCCTTTATCTTCTCCTTATCCATCTTCAATCCTTCTTGTGAGATCACAAACCCCAAGTAGATCAGCTCTATCTTCAAGAAAGTACACTTTTTAAGATTGATTAGTAGCTTTTCTTCATGCAACTTTTCAAGGACCAATCTCAAATGCTTAAGATGTTCTTCTTTTGACTGACTATATACCAAAATGTCATCCAAATAAACTATGAAAAATTTACTGTGAAATCCTTAAGCACTTCATTCATAAGCCTCATAAAGGTATTAGGAGAAATTTTCAAGCCAAATGGCATAACCAACCACTCATAAAGTCCATAATTAGTCTTAAAAGTTATTTTCCATTCATCATTCTCTCTAATTCTAATTTGATGATAGCCACTTTTAGATCTATTTTAGAAAACTACTTGGCCCTACTTAGAAAATCCAAAAACCATAAATTATAGGAAATGAGAATATATACATGATAGCAATCTTGTTGATTGCTCTGGAGTCTGTGCACATTCTCCATCCTCCATCATTCTTAGGACTCAAAACTGTAGGTACAACACAAGGACTTAAGCTTTCTCTTATCAGCCCTTTCTCTAACAATTCTTGTATTTGCTTCTTAATCTCTTCATTTTCCTTTAGAGTCATCCTGTAAGCAACCTTGTTTGGAAGATTAACACCTAGAATCAGATCTATATGATGGATAATGCTTCTAATTGGAGGTAACTCATTTGGAAGATCATCTACCACAATATCCACATATTCATTCAACATATCTTGAATTTCTTGAGGAAAATAAGTAAGCTTTGTATTGGTAACAACACTTTTAGGCTTACCTACTAAAGCAAAATTTACCTCTTCTTGCTTCATTTGATGTAGAAACTCCTTACCACTCAACATCAATGCCGTAGAGATTTATTTAACAAAAACCTTATCATAAAGGTTTAAAAACATGCTTCTTTCCATCCTTCTAAAAGGTGTAGGTGTTGTGCTTTCCATCATGCACTGCCCTTCTGTCATATTGCCATAGCTTCTCGAGTAGGATATGGCAATCATCCATGGGCATAACATCACATATGATCTAATCCTTATAAGTGCCTATTTGAAAATGTAATATGCATTGTTCATTAACCAAGAGTTGATGTCCTTTTTGTAGCCATGACACTTTATAAGGTGTAGGATGCATTACCTTTTCTAATCCAAGTTTCTCCACCATCTTTGTTGAGACAAGATTGTTTGTGCTCCCACTATCTATGATGAATTTGCAACATTTTCCTTTTCTCTTGCATGTAGTCTTGAACAAATTCTTCCTTTGAGGTGGTTCTCATGACCTCCTTGTTTGGCTTAAGCAAAATACTCTTCATCAAGAGTGATTCACTAACTTCTCGGTAAGTATTTATGAACCTTTGACTCTTCCATTTCTTCCTCCTCTTCACCTTAAGCCACATGAGCACCTCTTTCTTGGTTGGTTGAAGGATTTTCAGGCATTCATAAGACCTATGACCTACATATTTATCCAAGAATTTTCCTCTTCCTTTTTGATAAGGTCTTCTTCCTCTTGGTGCATAGCATCCTCTTGAAATCTGTGAGCTACTAGCTTCTTCTTGATATGATTGTAGTTGCCTCCTATTCCCTTGCTAACCTCTACCTCTAAAAATTCTACCTCTTCCTCTTATATATGAAGTTTTCTTCCTTGAAATATTCTCTTCACTTTGAGTGCTAACTGATAGGCTTCTTCAACTGTCCTGGGTGAAAGCATGTTGATCTCATCTTGAATAGAAAATTTCAGACCATTAAGATATCTTGTTACCTTCTCTAGATCATCCTCTGTATGTCCTTCTCTTATAGTCAACCTATAAAATTCTTCAGTATAGTCTTTCACAGACATATCCTTTTGCCTTAAATTTTGAAGAGATCTAAACAAACTAGTTTGATAATCTTTGGGTAAAAATTTACCTTTGATTTTTGCCACCATTCTATCCCAATCTCTGATTTTTATCTTTCCTTTCTAGATTATCTCCTTCGTACTCCATCCCACCAAATGGATGCATGAATCTAGTAACAAAAACTTGACCTTCTTGTCATCTCCCACTTTTTCATACTCAAAGTACTTGTCCATTGCATCAATCTAGTCAATGAGTTCCTCAGGCTTTAGACACCTTCATACATTGGAATTTCCATATTAGGCTTAGAAATAGCCCCTACAATGGCCTTCAATAATCTCTCGCTCTGGAAAAACTACTTCTCTAGTTATTTCTTCCTTTGGCTCCTCTTCACTTACATCTCCTAACTCAATGCCTCTCCTCTAAGACATCTCAACATCTTAGAGTCTTTCTCTTAGATTCCTAGTCTCTTCCATGAGTTGGGTCTAAGTAGCCCGATTAGCTCTTGTTCCACCTCCTCTTTCTCCTGGTATTTCTCTAGCTACCATCCTCTTATGCCTCTTCAAGAAACCTTTCTCTCTTCTTTGTTGCCACTCCTTGTAATCAACCCTCTTTCGACTTGATCAAGTCCTTTGGTATGCTTTGATACTAATAATTTGATGCCAAGATTGTTTAAAAACTTCTTTGCAAATTTGATACTCACCTAATATGGCCTTATGGGCCTCTTACCATATTTTAAGCACTGTAATTCTATATGTGATGGCTATATTTATCTTTCAAATCATCCAAAAGAATGTCCTTTCTCCAGTTAAAGATCATTTGTAAGGTGTAGATGGGGTTTCATTACATAATTTAACCAAAACAATGCCAAAAGAGCCTTGTTAGATAAAAAATAGTGAGTTATTTGTAACAAAAAATAGGAATTGATTTCATTTCAGTTTAAAATCATCATGATCTCCTACCAATTGCCTTTGAGAGTGTATTTCAATAAACTACGAGCTTTAGAATCAAGTTGATAAAAAAATACAAAGAAAACATATAACATGGTACCTTGTTTTTGCATACATGCCTTAGGAAAATTTTGTCATAGATATCTCCCACGATATGTACTCTCACAAACTAAGATGTTTGTACATGTTCCCCTTCTTTGAGATAGAGATTTTTGAATTTTTAGCAAATTTCACTTTGGCTGGAATTTTTTTGGATTGTGCCCTAGTTCGGCCTGCGTACCCAAATCTTGCTATAAAAATGCTAATATTGATCTTCAAGACTCTAAATAAAATTTAATTAGATTATAATAGATTCCTTTTGATATTATAATTAGTAGTAGGAAGTAAAACATCCTCTCTAATTGGCTATCAATTTTGAACTTGTTGCCCTACATAGAGGTAAATGATAGAGTGCAAGAAATCATTCAAAAATTGAGAATTAACACCACGAATTTCTTTTCTAGCAATCTTCATACATATTCCTTGTCAATTATAATGATTTACAATGATTTTCCTTAGAATTATATTCTATATATTGGGAATTTGAAAAATTCATCCTCCGAATTACTCCTAAGAATGCTCAACCATATCCCAAAAACAACTCAACCATACTCCAAACAAAGGCAGATGAGATAAATCTCATCCTCATACCTAAACAACTTGTATATAATAGATTCCATTTATTAGCATAACTAAATTAGCCTTATTTAGCATAAATAATTCATTTGCACACCTAAATGTACCTAGTCAACCTCCTTTACAAACACAATTACTCTTACCACGAAATTTCACCTACAAGTTTAAATTTTGAACACCGAGGCAATGGAGGGAAAACATTATTACATACTCTACTAACCACATGCACTCTTTATATGTTCTCCATGCCTGCATGTGACGCTCCCTGCATCACCTACTAATGATAGTACAAAGCTAAAATTCTTTAATGACCCATTGTTTAGTCATGACTTGAAAAATCTACTTTTAAAGTGCATAATACTTATTGTGTGGTATTGCCTCCACCTTATTATGATTATCCACTAGATGCATTGATTGACATTGTTGTCCCTACGCCATGTTCTACAATGGTTATTACTTTTGATGAATCTGATTTTGATGATGCTCTTATATTGAATATTCTATACATTTGTGCATTTATCAATCAAGTTCCTATCCATATTGTTTTGGTTGATCCACATACCACGAATATTTTATGAAATTTCAAGATACTTCACTCCTTTGGTTATTCTAAAAATCATGTTACACGTAATCATAATTATTCTTACAAACATATTATCCTACCCATCATTGTCGGTTTGGTTACTACCAATGACACATTCCTTGTTGCTTCTACTCTTAGTTCAGTGACATGCATTTAGGTCTACCTTGGTTACACACTCTTAGGGATATCCCTTCTATTTTACACCAATGTGTTAAGTTCATTCACCAACAAAAACTTTTCATAATTCAAGGTATTCCTTTTGAGGCTCCTCTTCCCATGTTATCTCGTCATGCTTCGCAGTTTCTCTTTCTAGGTCTCTTACTAAGCTCTCTAACACACATGCTCTATCTAGAAACTCTAACCATCTTAAGTCTTCTAACAAGTCTCCCACCCACATATTATAGGTAGTGGCTCTCAAAGCATCCCTGGATTCCTCATAATTCTTCTAGTGCACATCTCATCATTCATAGCTTTCACTCTTTGATCCATCCACACAGATCTATTCAATCACACATTGTATATGGCCTAAGTGCCTTGATTGTCTTGTGACACCGTGGGTGTCCCATGTTTGTGGATATATGCCTTGATGTGACTGTAATTTACATGCCTTTTCTTTCTTGTGTTTTCTCACTTGATTTCTACTTAGTTTTTATGGTAGTTCTCTTAAATTTGTGTTGTTGATATTACTATTGTTCTTGTTGCTATCACTACTTTTGTTGCTCTTATTGCCTTGGTTGTTTTTCTCTTTTCACGCCATGGTTTCCACCATGTGCAAGCCCATTTTCATGTAGATATTCTCTAAGGCAGCCACCTCTTCAACATTCTACACTCTACTATATATTCTTAGACATATAATGCATGAGCACACATCTTTTCTTTTGAGTCACGTGCTCAGATGGTTTTTCACACACACCTCAAAAGAGGGGGCATTGATCAAGGTATATTCTACACTTATAGGTGAAATCATAGGTTCAAACATAGGTTTTAATAGAAAAAACTTAGAAAAAAATCCACACATTTACCTCTTGGTGGAAAACACACATGGTCAAAATCGTATAAAAGGGCCAAGATTGTACAAATGGTCCTAATTATACCATATGTTTTTTCCCTGGGAAAAAACATTTTTTGACAGCTTTAGATTTTCCATCATAGATATAAGTCCTGGTACAATCTTAAACTCAGATGACATAGTTTAGATTAGTTTATAGGGGGCATGAAATATTTCACTTCTTCTCTTCTTCAGTACTCAATTATAGTTGCAAAACAAATGTGTTTTAGGGGCATGGTTCTCCTTCTCCATTGGTATTTTAGTAGATTACATACTCTTACTCGACAAAAAAACACATAGGAAGAGCACATGGGAACTCATTCTTATTTATACCTTATGTATATATACTCATAAATTGGGCCTAAATATGTCTACAACAATGTGGTATGTGGGGTTATGGAAAGTGTTGGTGCTCAATCCAGTTCCTTGGATTGAGTTGGTATTTTTCATAGACTTTCTATAAATGTAATTATTCAATGTGCTTTATATTGTTCCCGTTCTTTGAAGATCATATTGAGTAAAGGAGACTTGTCAATTTGTGATAAATGTTGTGTCTTGTCAAAGTAAAAAGAAAGGATTCACCATAATCTGGTTAATAGACTAGTTGATCAAATTATAAAAGCTTTAAACCTACAAGTGATCGAGATATGCCTAATTATTTTAAGAAAAACCTACAATCAACACCAAATGATTCATTTTATCAGGAATCCAAAGCTCTAAAGGATCAGAAGCATGTAACCCATCTAAGAAATCTAAAGTTGTAAGACCGAATGACTCATTTAAAATGGACTTAGCCATTTTAACAAAGATTGGGATGTTCAAATGGCCGTCAAAAGTCTACATTGACAAGAAGTTAAAATGCTCTCAATGTGAAGAGCTACGCAGATTAGATTTCGGTTGTCTTTATGCCATTCAAGTTTTTTGGACTTTAATTTCACGAAACAAATTAAAGACAATACAATTTCAGGTCCATGATGAGGCAGGAAAAGTTGACACAATCAAAGAGAAATAGGATGATGAAGCAAAAGAAATGTTGTGTAGATTGAATCTAGTAGGAAAATTTTCCCTGTAAAGCATGAAGAAGTTATGATGCGAAGGCAAAAACTAATGAAATACAAACATGATAGAAGAAATTATAACACATGGAAGATACATGGAGCTTTTCTATTGGCGAAAATTTCACAGTTGTCAGTTGGAGCTTTCAAATAGTTTGACATTGCGAGGAGCGTGGAGATTTTTCACTGGCTCACGTCTCACGATTGTCAGTCAAGGTTATAAAAATTATGACACATGGAAGGGGCATGAAATAATCTTATGGGTTGGTGTTTCATAGTTTTGCAGTTTGACAAGATTCTATGGATGAAACTAAATTGCGAAGTAGCGTGGAGCTTTTCTATTGGCTCATTTTTTACGATGGATAATCAAAGTTAAAGAACGGTCTGACACAACGAGGAGCATGGATTTTTTAATTGACTCACATTTCATAAAGAAATAAATCCACACGTAGGAAAGCAAAGCAAAGGAAACAAATCCCGACCTTGCGACCCAACTAAAGACCGACACATGACAAAGGAAAAGTAATGCACACATTGGCAGAGGCAATCCCTAAACTAATCAAAGATCTGTCACGTGTAATTATTATGTTCATCTCGAAACAAAAACTTCAAAAGGCCATATCTTTTGATTCCCCTGCTCCAAATCTTGAAAACTTTATATCATTGGAAAGGTCTCTTCGAGCCCTTAACTTTGGAATCATAAAATTTAGAAATTGATGGTAGTTGGTGGGAGAAAAATAAGAAAACATCATCAACATTAAAGATGCAGTTCCAATATTGTTCAACCACCCATTTTAATGAAGTATGGTGTTTGTTTCTTCTCTAACAAGCAAGACAACAAGAATGAATGACCTTGTGACAGCTTCCCATGCTCCTTTTCAGAATTTTAATGCATCTTGTTGGTGGTTGAAGAGGAAAATCAGTTTTTTCTTTTTTCTCTCTCTCTCTCTCTCTCTCTCTCTCATCTTCTATATATTGTAAAATTATTTCATTTTGAGCGAGAGGCGAAGGGGGTAGTTGTAGAATTTTTTTGATCAAGTTAAGTTCCAATTTCTAGTTTCTTGTAAAACATTTTGTATGTATCTAGTTCTATGAGGAAGTGCTAAGGTGGTTGTGTTGTATAACCATTAACAAGTTTTGAAGGCATTTGTTTATGTCTCCTTGCTAAAACTTACATGAATAGACTCTCTCTATTTTGATGAAACTATACTTTCTCTGTTTTCATGTTTTAAAAGTATGAATGAGGCAATATAATTTATGTTAAAAAATTTCCTGGCGTTACTTTGTTAAGTATGTAAGGGTCCTTCTTCATTCTTGCATTCTTCTCGATCATCATGAGAACATTGTAGAGTAGTGTATACTTTACAATAGTTCAGTCTGGTTGTAAAATCCTAAGGACAACACCACTATTGAAAGGCTATTGTTATCCCTTAAGGGTATTTTGGGTGGATGAAACAAGTATAACAAGTGCTTTATCTAAATTATAACTCAAGGATTTGTAGTTAGGATTCTGAAGACTGTCGATAACATTTGTGCAAATTGAGTATCAATGAATGCAAATGTTATTTCACAGATTATGTTAAATTGATTGTTCTTTTCAAGCATCACCATTAAGGATGGATTATTTCCATGGGAACATTAACATACCAAATTCATAAAAGAAATTACCCTCCCCCTTCAAATCTCAATTAAAAACATCCAATTATCTTTATACCTACTAAGCATATCATACCTACATACCATACATATGCTTATTCTACAAATTCGTGTTTAAGAGTAATTAATTGCTAGTATGCTTTGCTGAGAATCCCACCAAGTTTGTGATTCAATATCATTTTAAGTACCCTTGGTCGATACTAATATGCAAACATAATATATGAAGTTGTTCATTATCTATCTGTTTGATCTATATTTGATGTGTTGAGTGCATACAATAATAAAGTGACAACTCTTATGAGTAAGTATTGTATCTGTGGTTGTATTTGCTTCAAATTAAGTTGCACCAATAATAAAGGACACCAAGCCAGAAGCTTTTCCTTTATTAAGATCCTCCAACTAGGTCTTCTCACCTTAGTCCAAACAGATTCATAAGTAGCAAGGTTAAGCCACCCCCTTTGTTAAGGTGTCTCCGATCACTTCACTGGATTTGAGTTAGTAATTCAAGTGTTGAACAAATCCCCGACTATCAACAACAAAGAAATTTTAATTGTTCATCACTCTCTCATAGCTAACTCATCGGTTAGTTACTCATTTCCTTGGGGTGAGATTTTAGGAGCCAACACCCGAGTGGTGCCATTGCCAGGGAATTCTTATCCACAATATTCTAAATTATAAGCGGGTTTTCCATAATACCTATACTTGTCAACACACTTGAGTGGCGCCATGATCGGGGATGTATACATTTGTCTCATAGCTATCTTTGAGTTTTGTGTTACTCGATTTTTCTTAAGAGGAATACTACATGTTTAAAGGTTCCATCTATTTCTAGAATTTGATATTCTAGTGGCGAATCCCTAAGGTAAAGTTGGGATAGACCGGTTTCATCCGATTGTAATTACTGATTTGCTTTTTATTTTGAAAAATTGAAAGGATTACAGTCTTCTTTAAAATATGACCCCATAAATAAGTTGCTTCCGAGTTTAGGTTTGTTTGGAAAAAGAAGTAGATATGGAAGTTTGTAATTGATAAGAGTTTAAAGAGCAATTGTAGTCAAGTTAGTAAGCTTGATATTCTGCTAGTTGAGGACTATTCCAGCACATTTGACAATTCTGAAGCATCCGGTCTGGATTATCAGTTACATTCTTTTACAAAAGCTCTTGTTTCCAAGGCTATAAAAGGTAAGCCTAATCTTATTATTTCATTTACTAAGGAGAACCAGGATTTGATTTAGAGTCTACTCCTCTTGGAAGCTTTCATCAGGTTGTTCAAAATTTGTTTGACCAACAAACTCCTATTTAATATTGGTTACAACATCCTCCACCTACAAATCCTTTACAAAGTAACATGGTGGACCCCTCCTAGAGAACCTTTTAGAGTTAACACATATAAACCTATTGATTTTAATGACATGGAAGGTTATCCAAATGAGGTCCCTAATGAGATTAGAATGAGGTTTCCTAAGTTTCAAGGAAATAATGCTATCAATGGTGATCATCATTTAAAGTTATTTTAGAATTTGATGGATGATTATGAGGTTGAGTTTGAGGATGTATATGTAAAGTTGTTTGTACACACTCTAGAAGAATATGCTCGTGAATGGTTCAAATCCTTTCTTGATGGATCAATTGATTCATGATCGAGATGAAAAATACATTCAGGGTTTCATATGGTGATAGAACTGATCCAAGGTTTCGTTGTTTGAGTTTGAGAACATTAAAAGAATCCCAATGAGTGTGTCCAAGACTTCAATACCAGATTCAATAAAACCTTGACAAGGTTTCCCAATAATATAAGGCCCAGTGATGAGTCTTGTCTTATTAAGTACTCAAATGCATTTGATAAGAAGGCAACATACTACTTAAGAGATAAAAATCCTCGGACCTTGAGATAAGATTTATCATGGCTATCCAGATTGAGAATAATATTAAATTTGCTAGGAAGCCACCAAAGAGGGAGGGTGTGAAGTTGGTTAACCCAGAGAAGCCTCAAACTAGCAAGACAATTGACCTTGAAGAAGTTGTCAAAACTTTGGCAGGGGTTGTTAAGGAAATTTCTTATAAGTTAGCACGAGTTGAAAAGGGATTGTCTCCCAATCCCTAGAATCAACATCAAAACACTAGACACAATAGATTTTGGAATCATCCCAAATGAGGAGACTGAGATGAAGATAGAGGAAAAGGATCTATGGGTCACATTGGTAAGCAACAAATTTTAGAGATAACAAAGTAGTTCCTGACCCTTTAGTGGGAAGAGTAGATACTATTGAGGAAGAACATGCCATTGATTGGTGTGAAAAATGTTTGTTACCCCATGTTCCTTATGATCCACATGCAGATGATGAAAGTGATGAAACTGATTTTGGTGATGTGTGCATGATGGAGTGTTAACCAAAATGTGAGCATAATGTATCTTGTATTGACCTCCTCTATGCCCAAATTGTTGTTGATTTATGGACTTGTGTTGAAAAGGTTAGGTCTCTCCCTATTGAAATAAATGTTGAGGTTGATATGTGTTGGTCGTCAAATAGGACTTTTTAGAAGAGCAACAGTCAGGGGACAAAAAGTCCCTCCTCTTTAATGGGAGAGGTTCCCTTATTCAGAAACGAACTTATTTACAAATGTACAGAACATTGTTTTATGGTTAAACTTGGATATTACGAAAGTGTTTTCCACAAGGATCATCAATTACACAAGGACTGAGGAAAGGGAATAAGAAGATGAGCAGAATAGCAACATTCAGAATTATAGATAGCAGAATAATTCTTCATGTATGCGAAGCTTCAAAGAATTTAAGACAAGATCATTTGCGTTGGTTGAATGAGATTAAATTTAAAGACACAAAGTTCCATAAATAACCTTCTTCAGATTTGTTAATCAAGGACACAAAGTTCCTTCTTGGTTGACAAGATCACCTTGTATTTGCAAAACCAACATGATGCAATCGAGAGAGACTAAACGAGTTAGGAACAAAATGATCTTCACAATATTAAAGGAAAACACAGAGATAACAAGAATTAGATAGACAAAGAATGGAAAGCCCTTTTGTATTGATTTCTTTAAGATCTATTTACACTTTCAGCAAATATCCAAGTTCTTCCTCCTTTTTTTCAAAATGGCGTGGAAAGGCCATTATATAGCTTACAAGTCAGTTACTCTTCGTAACCGTTTCTTTTAACTAAAGAATAGTTAAGGACCGCCAGTTGCAATACCTTAACTAATTACAAAGAATACGAAAAGAAAGGGAAGAAGAGAAAAGAAAGGGGAAGGAGACAGGTGGCCAGCTACTGGGAGGGACCCACTGTCTTCAGAATCCGCTGCCTGAATTTCTTCAATGACTCAGCTATATCTCTGCCACGAGGGACTGACGTGTTGGCTGCAGATCGAGTCCAAAATCCAGACATTTCTCCATCTCTTTATCAAACTCGACGTGAGTATGATAGTCTTTGTTTGCTTCTTGATATGGCAGATCAAGAGAACAAATTTCCTTGATCTTTTCCTTAGAGATGGAGCTTTCCTTGAGCAGATGATCTTTGACAAAAGCTCGAATCGAGCTTTGATTTCTTGCGAGGACAAGGAAACACCTGAGTTTTCATCTTGAAGATGACAATGTATATCTTTGAAAGCAAAGCAGCCTACCAAAGTGTCTTGAAAGCTTCTCCTCCGCCAAATTTGTTCTTCATTTCTCCCTGACTTCCTCCAGGACTTTGATTTTCCACTCTACGCTGTGTAGACCAGGATTTTGATAGATTGTCTTTGGCATCATCGAAAATCTTATTCGCCGATAAGATGTTCTCATCTCATGTCTGTCCCATGAGGCGAAGGTCTACAATCTGGCGCGCCCGAGTTTAAGCTCTTTATCCATAACCCCAATAGTGAGGATAGCTTTTGCAAATTGTCTACCTTTCCGTGTAGTTTAAAAGCTTCATCGATGAAGTTTAGCCCAGCAACAAGCATGTCATCCACCATGGCTTCGATAGCTCTGCCATAGACAGAATACTTGTGCATATCTTTAATACTTTGCACTTCATCTTGGCTTAGAATTACAGGAGGCGGTAGAGCAGTCAAGGGGGTAGGGTCTAAAACTTTGTCCTTAGACAAAAGTGACTTGATAAAACTTGTGAGCACTCGGGCTTGTTCTTCCAGTTGTTCAATAGTCTGCTGCCCTTTCTCAACCCTTCCAATGACTCTGGTGACTGTTTCCTGGAGGTTATGAATTTCACCTTCAGGGGTAGACTCTCCCATAGGGATCCTTGAAAGCTCCAAGTCAGATGTCAACAAGTCTGATTCTGACTTATCCACTGTAGGTTTGGCAATCTCCAAGAACTGCTGACCTTGAGCATCAGACACAATCCTGGAAGTAGTTCTGGCTTTCTTGGCACGAGAAGGAGTGGTGCCCAACAAGGCTGCAACAGCATCAAAATTTGGTCCCAAGCTTTGAGAGGAGGATTTTCTCTTCCTTTTGTCAACCAGAGGTTGCACCCAAGCGAAAGAGGAAGAAGAATCTGCAGGAGAAGCAAGGGGACCAAGAGACAGGGAGCTCATAACACTCAGGGTCTGTGCAGCTGTTGACTCAAGCTGAGATGTGAGTAGAGCACTGGAGGCAATGGCAGTAGAAGAATCAGTAGCACCCGGGAGTTCAGTGCTCTGGACCTCTTTGTCCTTATCTGCTGGGTTTTCAGGAACATTTGGAGGAGGCACCTCACTATCTTCACTTTCACTGAGAACAATGATGTTCTCTGGCCCTATAGGCAATTCTGCCTGTTTTCTTGGAGGATCATTCTCTGCAGGTTCCTTCTTTACCTCTTTGAGTTTCTTCCTGTATACCTGGGTAGATGGAGAAGGAGTAGATTCTATAGGTCCCTAAGCTGTTGAGGCAGGAGGGGTTTTCACTGGTGTTCCAGACTCTGGAACTGATGCCTCTCTTATTGGCGTCGAATCACCTTTAGAGCTAGATTCTCTTGAGTGCCTCTTGAATTCTCGGATCCTCTTTCGAACTGCACTAGTCCGATTAAGACTGGAGCAAGAATCTCAGCCAGATCATCTCTCTCTTTCTGTTCCAATCCAGGTCCTCCAGAGGGGTGTGCTTAATCACATTTTCATACTCATAAGAGTATAGATCAGAATTGTCATCCTGGAGACCTTCAGGAACTTGGTACAGACTGAGTTCTTGGATCAGTTGCAGGAGAACCTGCCACAATGCCTTCTTCTAGCTTCAAAATCATCTACACAGTCAGCCCAGTAGTCTTCTGTATCTGCCCTATGATGATAGACTATCTTGATGTTCTGTTCAATGAACTTCTTCAAGTCAAAACAGGTTCTTGGCTTGAAGAAATGAACAGTGATAGGGACCAGGGCTCTTTCTATGTTCTGAGCATCCAGAGCTGTTTTGCATGTGTAGTTTCCCAGAGAGATGGGAAAGTGCAAGCCAGAAATCTTCTTGTCTCTGCAAGTTCTGTGCAACTTGTCCAGTTGCCTGCATATTTCAATCAAGGCCATTTTGTCATTGCAGAACATGGGAAGCCGCAGAGGAGTGCTCTCATAGCCAGCAAGCCTGATATAGGAAAATTTTCTGAATTGGATGAAATAGGCGCCATCTTTGCGATATCGGGTTCATGGCTTCATCGAAAACCTTCTAAAGATATCACCTTGAGTAATCGACCACGTACATGGTGAAAGCATCATTGACCCTTCCGAAATTCCGATTCTTTGGTCTCTAGGGTGAATCAAGGCAATAGGCATACACTGGATCATCCTTGTGTGCATCTATATAGGAGAAGCCAAACCACTGCCTTGATGCTGCTAGGGTATACATCAGATATGAAGTCATAAAGAACTTCTTTGTTTGCTGAACGTTGGATAGCTGCTCCGCCAAATTCATACAGATGATCTCTGGCCAGTTGATATTTTGTGTTCCCTCGCACACCATGCTGATGAGCGGGCACATCCAGAAATGGAACTCATTGGTGGAGGGCAAACCCATAACCCGAGCCAGCAAGATTATAAAATCTGACAATTCTTCATTGAAATCTGCTCGGAATAGGGTTTTGGTTAGGCGAGAAGCACCTTTCTTAGGGTTCTTCAACCAAGACTTCGCCACTCGAGCTTTATATTTGTCACTGTCTTGGTCGAACATGGCCTGTGCTTGATCCCGGGAAACGACTATAGCATTGTCCATCTCCGGAATCCTCAGGGCAGCACCAATGGCGGCAGCGTCCAGCTTGGCAATGAGTTCCCCATGTACATTTGTCAATTCGCTCGAAGCGGGGTCGAAGTGAGCTCCGCATGAAAGTCTGATGTCGGACTGCTGTCCGAGATTGGGAACCTCGGCAAAAGCCAAACCACTATCATTAATCATCTGTGCTTGTGCCATCGGTGTAGGGTTTGCATCTGTCATTCTTGACCAAAAATCGCCAAAGTCGAGATGACGAGCCATTTGTCCCCTATATTGCTAACAAGACTCAAGCGGAGAAATTTGCTCCTATCCCCGGAACTTGATCTTCATATTGATAGCCTCAGAGCTGCAACCTAGACTTCTGGAAGGAATTTTCAAATGGAGGGGGGATTGCGCAGGTTTTCAAATTGCAAGGGTTCGAGCAAAAGATAGCATGGAAGCAATGTGAAAAATGTAAAGGGGAATGCTCGTTATATAGCCGTTTGAGAGAAGAATGACTTTAATGTGCATTGAATACACAACCACCAATTTAAAAGCATCATACTCGGAGTGAGTGGGAAAAAACTAAGTGTGAATGACACTTGGTACGCTTGGGACATGTGAGACGCGAATGCGCGAAACACGCGGCTCGGCCGGTTCGGGCGAAACAGGGAGAGGACGCACAAATGCATTTGGGACAAATGGGACGAAAATGTGTGAAGTACGCGATTCGGGTGTTTCGGCCGAAATTGGAACAAAGGGCCCGTTTGGACTTGGGACATTCGGGACAAAAAGTTCTGAAGTACGCGACTTGACCGGCTCGGCCGACATTGGGAAAGCTCGCACTTTTTAAAATGGGGCAGCTGGGACAAAATTGCGCGAAGGACGCGGTTCGGGCAAATCGGCCGAAAATGGGAAAGCTCGCACTTTTTAACTTTGGGACATTTGGGACAGGAAAGTGCGAAGTACGCGGGAAGGATGATTCGGCCGAAATTGGAACAACACGCAAAATAAGTTTCGGGACACTTGGGATGAAACTCTCGACGGGCCCGAAAATGGGACAACTTCGGGATTTCGGCCGGTCGGGTAATGAGAATGCACTTTCGGACTTGGGACGGATGGGACAAAAGTTCGACATGCCCGAAAATCACACAAAATGACCAAAACACAGATTTTTCAATTTCACGACTTAGGCACTTCAGAGAAAAAAACCTTAAACTCAAAATTTTGAAAATTTAACTCTTATCGGAGCGGGAATTTTGAGTGGACAACAATATGGACCAAGATTTTAAATTTATAATCATGATTTTGAGTATTTAAGAGCCTTGATGATCAAGAAATATGATGGTGATGTTCCTTCCAATGAGGATAGAAAATTATTGATCAATGTTGCAGTTGCTCAAGAAAAGGAATACAATCTCATAAATAGACAAATTAAAGGACCTACTCCTGAAGAAAGGATTCCTATTCTTTCTAATATCCCCAAAGACTCTCCTCAAATAAATGTGTTAAATAGAACTCCTATAATTCATCCTGAGCCAATAAGTTCTTCCCAAAACCCCACTAAAAAGAACCTTTTGCCATCTAACAAAACTATAACAGTGCCTTCCAATGCTCCTCTTCCTAAATATAATGTATGTGATATGGCCCATATTTTAAGTCTAGATAAATATTACAGTTCCCATTGTAGAATTATTAAGGATCCCTGAGCATAAAAAGCGGGCCTTTGAGTATTTGGGTTTTAAAGAGGATGATATTGTTACCAATAAGGATCCGTTGATGAGAAATCATCCCCCACAATTGTTGAAGCTGAAGTACAAGGAACTGAAGAGGATATGGAAATTCCCTCTGAGGTATATCTAGGAACTTATTTGGTAGAAACACAACTGGATGTTGACCCCTTTTTCACATCCCTTATTGTAAATGGGTGGCTCTTACACAATTGTATGTTTGATTCTAGAGATTCATGTAACATCATGCCTCTTACAATCATGAATGAGTTAAACCTTAAGATAACTTCGATTTTGGGAAATTTTATCGTTGTGGTTTCTAGAGAAGTACATGTAGTGGGCTATGTGAAAGGATTGATTGTATAATTGGCAGCACATCTAGGAAAGTACTTGACTATGAATGTTGTCATTGTTGATTTCCTTGCCAAATGGGGGATGTTGTTGTCAAGAAAGTGGGCAGCTAGTGTGGGAGGTAGTGTCTAAATGGATATGTCCTATGCTTCCATACCATTGGAAGGGAAATTGGTCAAGTTTATACAGAGAAGATAAAATGTTACACCTCATTGAGGATCCTAACAATGCCTCTTATGAAGTACTTTTTACTGATGTAGACATGGAGAATTTTATAGGCAATGTTGATTTTGAAGACCAATGTATGGATGAAAATGCTTAGTTTGAAGACTCGACAATCCCTTAGACCATGACCTTTGATGGAGCATGCTCAAGTAGTGGTAATGGGGTAGGAGTGGTGTTGAGTTCTCCAAACAACGAGTCTTTCAATTTTTCTTTTAAATTGAATTTTGAATGCACCAATAATGTGGCTGAGTATGAGGCACTCCTGTTAGGATTGAGAATTTCTTAGAGGCATGGGATAAAGGACCTCCTAGTTAAAGGGGATTCTGAGTTAGTGATTAAGCAAAGTTATATGTAGAAAAAAATCAAAGGTTAAAATAGTACAGAATGTAGTATGGGATCTCATTGAATGTTTTGATTCATTCAATATTGAGTATCATGAGAGAAGCCAAAATGTAGCAATTGATAGATTGGCAGTCTTGGGTTCACAATATGAAAATCAGGATTCATCCCCTTATTGTAAGTTTGAAGTAGAAGTATTGGTTTAACCTTCTATACCTAATAATATTCAACACTGACAAGTATTTGATGATGATTCACACATCAAAATATTTTTGAATTTCAAGGTGAGTTCACTGACCAGATCATTGATTTAGAACCTATGGTAGAGGTGTGTGAGGGGAAGGAAATCCTCTTTGGTAAAGAAGTAATTCAATTAAAAACTAATGTAATCCCAAGGGGATTAGTTAGTTTAGAATATTCCTTTGATAGTATTGATAGAGCAATTTGTAAATCTACTAATTTTCCAAGAGATGTTGTGGAGTGCAATTTGGGTTCATGCCAAGATCCTATAAATGTATGGTTAGGGAGTAATTTAAATAAGGAAGAAAGAGAGGCTTATACTAAGTTGTTAAGAAAGTATCAAGATTTCCTTGCTTGGTCTTATTTTGAGTTGAAGGTTTATAGGGAGGATTTTTTTAGCATGAGAAACCCTTTTCACCCCACACTAAGCCTTTCAAACAAAAGTAAAGGCCTATTAACCCTATTCTTACAACCAAGATGCAAGAAGAGTTGAAGAAGTTACGAGATGGTGGCATCATAAAGCCTACTAGATATTCTTCATGGGTAGCCAATTTAGTTACGGTGAGAAAAAGAATGGAGACATAAGGCTTTGTGTTGATTTTAGAAATCTAAATAGGACTTCACTTAAAGATAATTATCCATTTCAAATATGGACAATTTATTGCAAAAGGTAACATGATCAAAACTGTTGTCTACCTTGGATGGTTTCTCAAGGTATAATCAAGTTGTGGTCAAAGAATCAGAACAATATAAAACTATGTTCACTACTCCATGGGGTACTTATGTGTATGTTAGAATGCCATTTGGATTAATGAATGTTCAGCCACATTCCGAGAGTAATAAACATTTTGTGTAGGATTTATAAATGAGTTCATTGTTGTGTATCAAGATGATATCACAATTTTTACGAAACAAAGGTGATCACTTGCTACATTTGGAGAAAATTTTGATTCGATGTAGGGAATACGACATCTCTTTGAATCCCAAGAAATGCCATTTTGGCATGCAAAAGGCCAAACTACTTGGACACATAGTATCTCACCAAGGAGTCATGATTGATCCTAGAAAGAGTAAAAGCTATTGACAAGGTTCTTATCCCCTAGTCAAAGAAAGGTATTCAATCCTTCTTTGGGTAAGTTAATTTTGTAAGAAGATTCATTTCTAACTTCACTAAAATCACTTTACCAATCACCAATATGTTAAAAAAGGATCAGGTGATCAAATGGGGTAATGAAGTGACCCAAGATTTCAAAGGAGTGAAGGATGCACTCAAAACTACTCCTATGTTGGCTAGTCCTAATTATAGAAAGGATTTTTAGATGTTTTCATTTGCCTCTGAATTCACTATTGCTTCGTGTTGTTACAAAATAATGAAGAAGGTCATGAAAATCCTATTGCACTTTTCAAAGCAAAAGCTTTGCAAGGATTTGGGCTGAATTATTATGTCATGGAAAAACAAGCTTTTTCTCTAGTCAAAGCAACCAAGATCTTTAGACCTTATATTCTTAGTTCAAAGATAGTAGCCTATGTACCTCACACAATGGTAAAGGACATCTTGTCTCAGATGGAAGTATCTAGAAAAAGGTGCAGATGGGTTAACAAGCTTCAAGAATATGACATGGACATATAAACTACCAAGTTGGTGTGAGGTCTAGGCCTTGCAAGGTTGATGGCAGAGAGCAATCTGCAGGTAGTTGAGATACACAATGTTGAAGAAGATGGGCCATACCCCATGAAAATGTAAGCACTTCAACTTGGTATAAAGATATAGTCTATTACTTGATAAATTTAAATTGTCCTATGCACTTGGACAAGAATCAAAGGAGGACACTCAAGCTAGTTTCCCAAAAGTATATTTTGACTAATCATGGACTAGCTTGGAAGAATCCAGAGGGATTTTTGCTAAGATGTATCATTGAAGAAGAGGCACCTAAAATAATTGCATAATTTCATGGGGAGTATGTGGAGGTCATTTTTCTGGGAGAGTTACTACTCATAAAATTTTGAGGGTAGGTTATTGGTGGCCTTCATTGTTCAAATATACTACCTTGTTAGTTCAAAGATGTGAGAGTTGTCAACATTTTTTTGGAAGATTGAAATCCTTTGGGGCCTTACCCTTGCAGCATGTGTCAAGTAGAAGCTCCATTCAAACAATGGGGATTGGATTTTATTGGAGAAATATCATACTCTTCAAGTGCTAGTCATAAGTGGATATTGGTAGCCATTGATTACTTTACCAAATGGGTTGAATCCATTCCTACCGGAAGGAAACTCATCAAGTAGTCATGGAATTTATTCTCAATAACATAATCTATAGATTTGGGGTTCCCACCAAGATAGTTGTTGACAATTCCATGAGCTTCAAAGCTAAACCATTGACAACAATGTGTAAGGAATATGGAATAAATTTGTCTTATGCATCAAATTATAATCCTCAAGGAAATGGCCAAGTAGAATCAAGCAATAAGAACTTGCTTAAGATCCTCAGAAGAACATTGGAAACAAACAAGAGGAAATGGGGTGAGAAACTAAAATTTGCACTATGGGCGAAGACAGAGTTACCACCAAGAGGTCTACTAGAAAGAGTCCTTTTGAGTTATTTTATGGAATTCAAGCCCTTTTTCCCTTGCACTTACAACTTTTTGCATATCAGTTCATGTAACAATTTGAAGATGGAGAAGAAGTAAGTCCATATGAGACAAGGATTAATCAAATTATGGAATTAGATGAGGAAAGAAGAGAGTCCCATCAAAGACATGTCAAGTTCAGAGAAAAACTCAAGAAAATATTTGACAAGAAGGTCACTCTAAGAGTTTTCAATGTTGGAGACTTGGTCTTGTTATGGGACAACAAACATGAAGACAAGGGAAAACATGGAAATTTTTATGCCCTATAGATGGGACCATATTCTATTGATATCAAGGTTGGAGAACATACTTTCTTTCTAAAATAATTAGAAGGACATTTTCTGGAGTTTCCCATTAATGATAGACATCTCAAACATTTCTTGGACTAAGTTGGAGGGTCAGGTATGATTTTGTACAATGTACAACTTTGTTTTGTTTTTTTGTTTTTTTTGTGTTGTTTCCCTTTTTGTGCTCTGGTCTACAGTGACCAAGTTTCTTTAGTTGTCAGTTTTCCCTTAGCCTATTATGTATCTATTCAGGAAGCCCTGTGTGTTTTGTTCCCCGACTCCTTACCCAATGGACTAGGCATCTGGTCTTTATCTTTGTTCTTGTGGCACCCACAGGGGGTGCCCATCCCAAGAAGGAGCCATTGTTGGTGCTCAATCCAATCCCTTGGATCGAGTTGGTATTTTTCATAGACTTTTCGTAAATGTAATTGTTATATGTGCTTCATATTGTTCCCGTGCTTCAAATATCAGTTTGAGTAAAGGAGACTTGTCAATTTGTGAGAAATTTTGTGCCTTGTCAAAATAAAAGAAAGGATTCAATGGAACTGGTTAATAGACTGGTTGATCAAAGTATAAAAGCTTCAAACTTATGGGTGATTGAGATACATCTACATCTTTCACGAAGAACCTGCAATCAACACCAAATGATTCATTTGCTCCAAGAATCTAAAGCTCTGAAGGCCCAAAAGCATGCAACCCAACCATGAAATCTAAAGCTGCAAGACCAAATGACTTAGTTAAAATGGACTTAGCCATTTTAACAAATCTTGGGACGTTTAAATGGCTGTCAAAAGTCTACACCACCAAGAAGTTCAAATGCTCATGATGTGATGAGCTATGTGGTTGGATTCTAGGTCTCTATATGCCATTTGGGTTTTGTGGACTTCAATTCATGTCAAAAAAAATCATCACAAGACAATATGGTTTCTGGGTCCGCGATGTGAAGGTAGAAAGAACTAATGAAATACAAGTATGATGCAACAAAGTCCGACAGGGAAGTTACATGGAGCTTTCTATTGATACAATTTTTTACGATTTTCATTGGTGCTTTTAAACAGTTTGATATTGGGAGGTGCATGAAGCTTTTTCATTGGCTCACGTCTCGCAGTTGTCAGTCAAGGTTATCAAAAGTATGACACAGGGAAGGGGCATGGAACATTCTTATTGGTGGTGTTTTGCTATATGATAAGGTTATATGGATGAAACTAAATTGTGAAGTAGCATGGATATTTTCTATTGGCTCATAATTCACGATGGATAATCAAAGTTAAAGAATGATATGACATCGTGAGGAGCATGACATTGTTTAATTGGCTCACATTTCATTAAAAAACAAACCCAAATTTAGTAAACGTAGGAAATAAAAGGAAAAGAAACAAAGCCGAACCTTGTGACCCAACTACTAGACCAACACATGGCAAAGTAAAATTAATGCACATGTTGGCAAAGGTAATCCAAAAACTAATCAAAGGCTACCACATGTCATTCTCTTGTTCATCCTGACATACAAAAATTTAGAAGGCCATATCTTTCGATTCACTGCTCCAAATCTTGCAAAATTTATATTGTTGGAAAGGTCTCTTCGATCCCTTCACTTTGGCATCATCAGATTCAAAAATTGATGGCGGTTGGTGGGAGAAAAATAAGAAAATTTCCTCAGCATTAAAGATGCAGTTCCAATATTGTTCAACCACTCGTTTTAATGAAGTTTAGTGCCTGTTTCTTTTCTAACAAGAAAGAAAACAGGAATGAATGACCTTGACAAGATGCCCATTTTCAGAATTTTAATGCATCTTGTTGGTGGTTGAAGAGGAAAATAATTTTTTTTTTCTCTCTCATCTTCTATATATTGTAAAAGTATTTCATTTTGAGTGAGAGGCGAAGGGGGTAGTTGTAGAATTTTGTTGATCAAGTTAAGTTTAAGTTTCTAGTTTCTTGCAAAACATTTTTTTATGTATCTAGTTCTGTGAGGAAGTGCTAAGGTGGTTGTGTTGTATAACCATTAGTAGGTTTTGAAGGCATTTTTTTATGTCTCCTTGCCAAAACTTACATGAATAGATTCTCTCTATTTTGATGAAACTATACTTTCCTATTTCTCATGTTTTAAAAGTATGAATGAGGCAATATAATTTTTGTTACAATATTGCACTAGATTTACTTTGTTAAGTACGCAAGGTTCCTTCATTATTGCATTCTTCTGGTCACTATGAGAATATTGTAGAGTAGTGTATACTTTACAATAGTTTAGTCTAGTTGTAAAATCCTAAGGGCAACATCATTATTGAAAGGCTATTGTTATCCCTTAAGGGTATTTTGGGTGGATGAAACAAGTATAACAAGTTCTTTATCTAAATTCTAACTCAATGATTTGTAGTTAGGATTTTGAAGACTATTGATAACATTTGTGTAAATTGAGTATCAATGAATGAAAATGTTATTTCACAAATTATGTTAAATTGATTGTTCTTTTTCAAGCATCACCATTACAAATGGATTCTTTCTATGGGAACATTAACATACCAAATTCATAAAATCAATTACCCTCCCCCTTCAAATATCAATTAAAAACATCCAGTTATCTTCATACCTACTAAGCATATCATACCTGCATACCATACATATGTTTATTTTACAAAGTTGTGTTTAAGATTTATTTATTACTAGTATGCTTTGTTGAGAATCCCACCAAGTCTTGTGATCCAATATCATTTTAAGCACCCTTGGTCGATACTATTATGTAAACATAATATTTGAAGTTTTTCATTATCTATCTATTTGATCTGTATTTGATGTGTCAAGTGTGTACAATAATCAAGTGACAACTCTTATGAGTGAGTATTATATCTGTGGCTACACTTGCTTCAAATTAAGTTGCACCAATCATAAAGGAAACCAAGCCAGAAAATTTTCCTTTATTCAGATCCTCTAACTAGGTCCTCTCACCTTGGTCTAGGAAGATCCAGAAGTAGTAGGGTTAAGCCATCCCCTTTGTTAAGGTGTCTCTTGATCACCTCCCAGATTTGAGTTAGTAAGTTGAGTGTTGAAAAAATCCCCAACTATCAATGATAAAGAAATTTTGATTGCTCATCACTCTCTCGTAGCCAACCCAGCCCGGTTAGCTACTCATTTCCTTGGGGTGCAATTTTGGGAGCCAACTGAAAGTATCAAAGTGGCTAAGTTCTTTATAGGGATTATTTCATCTGCTCATTATTAAAGGGAAAGATGTCGAGTTATGAAATTCTTTGATACATAATTTTCTTCATTCATGGGGTTCATTTGTACCTCTCTCTTCTCCTTTCTCTACCTTCCATTCAATATTGGGTTACATGCACCCAATACTCTAGTTTCTCCTCTCGACACAATTGGGGATTGATCACCCTCAATCCTTTAACAAAGTTTAAAAATAATATAAATATCTAAATCTCTAACTACAATCAAGGAATGGGTAGCTCTTCCATTCAAAAAATAAACAAATTGTACTCTTTCCATGTTTTACATCTCTTTATTTCACTTTATGCAAGTTAAAATTCTATAATTACCATTGAGTTACAGTTTAATTTCTATTGTAAACATTAAATACACTTTATGTTGTAAGTTTTATCGTGGAGCATGCTAAAACCAAAAAATTAAGACAATAAAAACTCTAAGTGAAGATAAAGTGTGTCTACATGCCCATGTATCTTTTCCTTTAAACACGTAAATTTAGACTACATGAGCATGTAGATAAAGTGTGTCTACATGCCCAAAAATTTAGACGGTAAAAATCTAAGTGAAGATATATATTGTGCTTCTTGGCTAAGATAAACATGCATATCTCATTCCCATTCATTACATGTTATCATCTCTTGTACAACTTGATTATTTTCATACACTTATATGTTGATAATTTTTGAATATCAATACACAAGACCAATTCTAAAGCTCTACTTTCTAAGATGCAACTTTCAGATTTCATTGAGCTTATCCTTGTTCAAAAACATACAGTTCGGTCATATTGTATAATCTAGTTCCAACCAACCTATATGGTCCTAAAATAAGATATTTTCCAACTCTGTTTTTGATGCACTATCATTTGTTGGGTCTTTTTATCCTCACGTTTCAGCTTTATCATAATAAATTTCCTTCAAAACCTAATATAAGCAAGTTAAACTCACCTCATTTCATAACATGACACTCTCATTAGACCTCATTGCAAATATTTTTACAAAAGGCACTCAAGGATCCCTAAATCTTCCTAAATTTGATGCACATCCACTAGGATAGCCACTACTAAAGTTCTGAAGTACTCAAATAGGGAAAAATTATAACTTCCTCAAATCCAAGCACACCAAGTTCACATTTATAAGTCTTAGCAAGAGCACAATCCAATCACACATAATTGAATATGTTCAAGTTGCCAACTAGTTACATTTATATAACTGTTGCATGTTAGGTGGAGAACTACATGTAGTTTAAGGCCTCTTTAGAGTAGTGTCGGTGTAGGTAGTGCACAGGGTGCACCATAACTCAAATAATAACCTTCTTATAGGGTTTTCTACCCATAGTTAGGGTTTTAAAGAGATTCAAGTAATTATAGATGATATCAAGACTATGTGATAACTAGGGATTGATAGTGAAGTGTATTTTTAAGCCATTAAAAGATCCTAAAAGTCATAGAATCCAATTTTGAAGGTTTTTAGGATCATACAAAAGGGGTAGGACCAAATTATATATCCTAAAGATTGTATCTCGTCTACATCGGGAGATTTTCAAGCTACATGTTTAGCGGTGAAGTTTCTCTAGGCTCTAAACTTCCAAATTCTCTAGTCTATCTACCTAGATTCTTCTTGTACAACTCGTATGGTTATGTATCTCTATCTTGTGTATTTTGATCTTGTATACATATATTAAAAGAACTAATAACTTATTTTATTTTTATATAACTAATGTTGAAAGTTAATATATATGAATAGCTCTTAGTTTCCTAACCTTACATACATTTTTATTTGTTGGGTGTTTCATAACAAAATATAATAGACTTAAAAGGGTGTAAAAAATTGTATGCCTAGATTTGGATCACTAGCAAGATGTGTTAGTCAATATAAAAATCCTCAAATCAATGCTACTTAAATAAATGGACTTTTGTTTCCATTGATAATGACATGGCCAATCATGGGTTCTTTCAATGAATAAAGTGGGTAAACTTCCAAATCTAAATCTAAAACCTACATGCAAACACTTGAAAATGATTAGTTATTTTTGGTGGTTAGGGGACCTATCTTGGTCATATCCCTAACCATTTTAGGATATAAAATATATTATATTTGCTTAAAAATTAAAAAATAATGCATAAAAATGAATGATATACCTGATTCAGGTGCAAACTAGTGGTACATGTGATTCACCAAAAAATGCAAGAAGATTGGAGGATAGTCATGGGTATGGACCGACACCTACGTTGAAATATCATCAAAACAATGATGTCATGAGCTACACCAAGTACTTTGCAATTCACCTTCACCTCTCCTAAACCCTGTAATATGCTAGTAGAGAAACAAAACCTCAAGTATGGGCTCAAGTGCACCAAGAGTCAAGGGGTTGGAATGAGGGGGGTGGATGTTATTTTATAGTTTTGAGTGCATAGAAGGTTGTGACACATATGGGTGCAATGTGAATAGATGGGTGAGATGATAAGGGTTCATAGTGCATTAGGCATGCAAATGGGTAGGTGGGATGGACAAAATTAAACGTGAGGGTTAGTAAATGAGTGATGAGGTGTCTTTTATCACATTTTTTGGGGTTTTATATAAAAATATTTTTGTGGGATTTTTTAAAGTATTATTATGTTTTATAATGTTTTTTTGGTCTTTTTAGCTTAGGAGACCTTATGCGCAAGGTGCATTTTCTAGTGCCTACATATTCCCTCTTTTTTGGCTGCGTTTTGTAGTAGGCAAGATGGGACACAAAAATAAAGATGAGATGAGGGCCACATAACCCTATTAAAATGGTTTATGCATACATGGGCTTAGGTGATTGACTAGATAGACATGATCCCTGGAAATGTGATCGATGGGCAACTTTAGTCGAGAATCTATGAAGAGATCAATAGGTTGATTTTACAAGATAAAGAATTTGTGGTCAATTGACTAAGATGATTGGTAATTAGATGTCATGGGATTTTATGAGAAGGGTTTGCATGATACCCCCTCAAGTGATAACTTTAGGATCAATAAGTTGCCTCATCATAATGCAAGATGAAAAGTGACAGTTGATAAGCGATAGAAAATGAACCTTAGAAAAATGCATGATGATGAGAAACAAGGATATTGTTGCCCTTGCCACGTGCAAGTGAATAAGTGATGCAAGATATGTAAAAGAATTGATGCAAGTTATAGAGCATGAGGGAATTGTTTCCCCAACCTAAAGGTAGCGAGAAATGATTTCAAGTTACCATGACATTAGAAGTGGGTGATATGAGAAAATGTGTAGAAGGTAGAAAAATTCCCATGAATGTGAATTAAAAATGAGGTAGAATGCAAGTGTGAAAATGAAATGGTTGCTATGATGGAGTGCAAGATCTATGTAGGTCTATGAAAATGGATTTTTATGTGTATAAACAAGGTTTGAAATAATATTATTGGTGGTAAACATATGATGAGCTGAAACAGACAAGTCATGTGAGAATGTGTAAGCTAAAACAAGAGCTTGAAAAAGTATAAACATCATGAGGTGACATATTAGCTCTGTGTCTCATTGAGATCATGTGTGTGTGAAAGTTAATTGCTATATGAAGTGAAGACATGTAAGACAATAAGTGATAACACAAGCCAATGTGTAGGTATGAGTGAAACAAGTGATTGGTTATTGATGGAATGGAAGCAAATTATAAGTTGTGTACATTACTTTTGCGCAACTAGGCATCTATAGCCTCGAAAAAGATGCACTTGATTCTAGTCAAAACATTTCTCTACTGCCATCCAGGCATCTATATCCTTGGTAGAGATACTAGAAAGACCCCTGAGAGATAGATTTTCATTTTTTCATAAATTTGAATTTGCTTTTGATTTTTTTGGATTTATTTTTGACATGATATTTGGCTCTCTTGATTTTACTGAGGGTTTAGAACCATTAGTGGCTTGATAGAGGAATTATAAGTGATTATGTAGATGACATTGGAAAATGTCGATAAATAATGCCACGGGGCCTTTAAGACAAGTTGTTAAGTGTGTAAGAGTGTATAAATATCTAGGAGGACAATTGTTCTTAAATCACCAAGTAATGATAGACCAAGTTAAAACAACTCTATATGATATTATTAACTTATAAGACATGACAAAAAAATTAATCAATAGTTCACGAAAATCTATGAAACAAACCAATATTGGAAGCACAATCACTAGGGGGTGAATCAGTGAGCAATAAAACTTTTTATTCACTTAAGCAATTTCATCCATTAACCATTCAATTAACCATTAAGCATGCATCCATAAGAACATAACCATAGAAGAGAAAATGAGAGCACAACAACACAAGAACACAAGATGTAAGTGGAAAAACCTCAAGGGGAAGAAAACCCACTGAAACATAGCTTTATTATAGAAATGAATGAAATTTAGCTGAGCACCAACTTAACAAGGAGCACCAACCCCTAGTTTTAGTAGAACACCAAACCTTCAAGGAGGCACCAACCCCTAGATGTCTCAACACCAAAAAAATTCACTTGACATGTTTTTCACATTTGATTTTTTGCTAAAAAACTGATGATGACACAATGAAGCTCACTCTCCTTCCTCCTTCAAATATGCTCACTAGATAAACTCACTCTAAATCTTCTTCACCAAGCTGATTAGGTCCAATGACCTATCTATTTTACACCTGAAGATACTCTATAACATCTCCACACACTTTCAGCCCTCTCTTGTGTGTCACAAATACCCTTTACACCTTCTCTATTCTTCCTTCTAGCTCGCACTTTTCATCCTCTCTCACAACTAGCTCAAATGAGACTTATAAAATGATTTTATACACGACTTAGTTACATATAGGTCAGCCTTCATAAGGAAAATACATCATAATAACATTAAAAACCTCCTAAAATTTTTTTACAAGGACCATATGGATCGGAAATAACACCAAGAACATCAACTCCTTCATTAGGACTCAAGAAGGCCTAAAACACACAAACAACCCACTCGCCAAATCCAAGATCACATGTGCAAGAAACACCTTCACCAAGAAACAAGAACCACTTAGATATGTTGTATAAGTCCATTCACAACCTCCCAAAGTATTGAATCACTCTGCACCATCATCTCATACAATCACTCCACAAAAAGGAACAACCTTCTTCACTAGGTCTAAGACCTACAAAACTAGTCTTTAGAGATGAAGCCCAAAACCACATCAAATCACCTCATCTATACAAGTTTAATATATCAATGGAAATATCATGACCTCAGGGTCATCATCAAGTGAATAGTATTCCATAAATCATATTAGATCACCTCCAAAATCCTTGACAACTATATCACGATAATGCCCAAAATAACTCCAAAACAAGTCTTGTAAAATAAACTACAACATAACTCCTAAGGTCTCAACCATGATATAAAACCTTATTGAAATGAATAATATATCCTATAATAACTCAAACACCAATTTAGTTAATAGGTCCAATGGAAAACTTTGGAGAAAACTGAAATTCTTCAAAAACATGCAAATTTTAGTGGGGTCCACATACAACCATAACACCTAAATTACATATGGAGAAACCTGAGAGAGTCATATACAACTTCCAATCATAATATTTGATAAAAAAATACATTATAGGCATATATCATCAAGTTCTTCTCCATCGTTATAGGATTAGGGTTTTAAGAGGGTTTAAAACCAATTTAACTTCTTAATGATTGTTCATAAAAGTCCAGTCCTTAATGTCTCGAAATAATACCACAAAACTCAAAATAGAGCCCTTCACCATATGTCCTAAATATATCAGGATCCCATGCAAAGTTTTCACATGCCAATGAGTATCATAAAGTCTAATTCGAGCTCAAAATCTCACTTCTACAAACTTGGTAAGGGAAAAATCACATAACTTGCTTAATATTGCATTCCAGGACCTGAAACTTGGACCAAACCTCAAGAACAACCTGCCCCACATTTTAAATGATCTAATTTGAATATTTATCTCTGAAACTTCTCAACCAATCTCATTTGGCCACTTAGTGCTTAATACTAAGTCTAGTGTAGACCTAGAAATCATGTCCAAACCATAAACCATCACTCTAGGAAACTTTTGAATGCTTTTAAAACTCATATACATGTTTACCATGCTCTCACCATGCTAAAAAAGCTCATACATACATGTAATCCATTACTTCATACCATACTTGCTGATTAGGCCTCTTAAACATGTTTACTTCACTAAAATTGACCTCCTCATCACTTTGGCACACTTGAAAACCTACGGGAACCTTCCTTACACCTCGTGACATCTCAAAAACATCATCCATACCTCTAAAAAAAAACACCACAAGCCATCATACCTACTCAAGATCTCATGAAATAACACCTAAACCAAGTAACTCTTCTTGACCAATCAAGACACTACAAATCAAACTTCATGTCTCTTACCTCTTTTGACATCAATGAAACTCGGATAATCAATGATATAATCACACTTTTGACATCAATGATAACAAAATTCTAAAAATATTACCCTTTTTTATTGATGGCAAACCTATTGATGGAAAAACACACAAAACAACATCTCCCCCTAAGGAACTCGCATGTCATAAGCTCATTCTTGAAAGGAACGATAACCAGATCGTACCAAGCTAAGAACACAAATGCTAATCAAACACCATGATCAATAAGATGAAAGCAATTCACCAAAATAGCTTTACATAAAACCTTTGCAAACAAATGAGCAGCAATATCATATATTATTATGGAACTCAATTCAATACATTGAGAATGGGCCTTGCTTAAATAGGCAAGGAATAACAATCTAAGAACCAATCAAGGTCATAGATCAATCCATAAATCAAGGAAATAACTAGTCATCAAAGAACTAGTCAAGACCATAGATTTAGGAGAGAACTAGACATCAAGGATCTAGTCAATACCATAGATCAAGGAAAGAACTAGTCAATACCATAGATCAAGGAAAGAACTATACCTAACAATTAGATAATATCTCCTAATATCTAAATAAGATAAAAGAAATATCCACACACATAAGTGGGTGAGGATAAATACAATAAAGGTAAATAAAGTACCTAGGTGAACATGAGCTAAGATAAATACCTACTCTAACACCCCCTTAAGTGAAGCTAGGGGCCAAAATAGATGTGGCATGTCCATAGTATGAGTCCTAACAACTAGGCTTGATGAGGTACTCATGTACAATAACTAGGAAAAAGGGACACCGTAAGGTACCCAAAACCAATAACAACAAAGTAAAGAGAGTAAAGACCCGCCTCCAAGGCATCCCAAGAAGCTCGGATAAAAAAACTTGTACAATGCTGAAGAATTTTGGTGTGCACTATGGTCTGAATCCATTGCTCGATCACAAAACTCAAAAACAACTGACACTGGGTTTCACCAGAATAGCTCCATATAAGGAGACTGTCAACAGAGTGATGTCGAAAGTGCAAAAAAACACCAAACATAATTCGATCAATTGCTGCAAATAGGTGTGCCATGATCTAAGAACAATAACCAAAGCAACAAGGCAATGACACAAACTCCAGAGTGTCATGATCCAAGAAAAGCCAAGGTAACAAGGCAAAGACACGAAACCCGAAGAAGCAGGATCAACACCACACCCTCCCATACTGCTGAATGGGTGGAGTGATGCTACAAATTTGTATGAGTTGTCAAAACAACTACTCAAACACTGACAAACTAACACTAGGCTCCATGAGAATAGCTCCCCCACAAGAGAAACTGTCAACATGCCAAAAGCGTAGAAAATACGGATAGAAAATCTCTCAATAAACAAGAGAGATACACTACACCTGCTAAAGAAAAATGCTCAAAACAAGAAGCATCACAATGTAGAAAGTATAGAAAGTGGAGAAAGAGGCCTAATGATAGAGGAGCCACACCTGTAGAGTCCTCTCAATGAATGCCTATATTTCCGCCACGAGTGATTAGATATCCACCCCAAATCAACACAGATGGATGAAGAAGATGCCTACGTATGACTTGGTGAAAAATGCACAATGGGTGCATGCAAAAGAACATCAGAATGTGTGTCAGGTTGATCATGTCTAACAAATCTGAAATCTTAGGTTTCTCAAGCTTGAGTGAAGGTGCAGAACTCATGTGTTGCTCATGATCCTCAGAAAGAGTCGAGTGAACAAAAAAAGGAGATCTGTCAATGTGTGATCCCAATTAAGTATCTGCTCGAAAACCAATGTCATGACAAGAATTCCACTTAACAGGTGGAATAGAGGAAACAATACCTGTGAATGTCGCCAATGACTCATTAGTGAGACCCATAGAATGGAGCATGATAGAACGAAATGTAGTGGTATGTTTCTCAAAAAATCCATGTAGGCCGAGAAGAAGTAGGATACACAACATGTGGTACTTGTAATAGGCATAGATGTGGAAGAGCATGCAGTAACAAGCTTCACAGGTTTAGAAGCATCAAAAGCATGTTCGGGCTCAAAGACTGACAAATCAATGTCAGTGGTATAAGAGCAACAACTACAAGTGGACTAGGAGCATGAATATGGTTGTCCACAATATGATGGTGATGCTGTAGGCTAGCAAGTTTGTTCTGCAGGGAGTGTATTATTGTATCCTTATCATGAATGAGTGATTGTAGAAGAGAATTTCGCTTCTTGAGCGATCTATTTTATTCCACAAATTTTACAATATCCTCTTGAAGTCCACATACTTCATAGAAAAGCATATCATTCTCAAAATCCATGATAGGTACAAACTAAAACTCCCAAAAATTTAGGACGTCGGACTCAACCGAAATTGCATCCACAATTGATTACAACACTCCTCCATATTTGACACTTTATAATTATAGTGCAAGTCTCAAAATAAATAACTCCAATGGAAAGAGCATGAAAAACAAGCACTTTTGCAAAAACGGCACTCAAAACCAAGTTACTGATCAAAATTTACAAGCTTTTTAATATTTTACTCTGTTATTTATTTTAGTTTCCACTAAAACAAAATAAATTGTTGTTGTCTTCACCACACAAATAAAATTAGAGGGGGCTCACGTTAAGCACCTACTACTAGGAGTCACAAGTTTTAAGCCCTCATATGACCATACCATATGACCAAGGGCTCAAAATTTTAATGCGTGTACCCAAAAAAATAATCCCGTGATTTCTTTTCTTGTGGGCACGAATCCCGAGGCAATCAGTGTACTTCTCTGTAACAACAAAAAAACCACAAAAAATGATTGTCTGTAGAAATGGACGAGTTTACAGTTGATCTTAGGGTTTTCATGCCTTCGGATCCAATGGAAGCCTCTGTTTTCCATAAAAATGCATGCAACAAACAACATACGACAAAATCCCAAATATATGAATATACAATGAATTTATTTACAAAATAAAACTTACAGACGGATGTCAACAGCAATCTCTCGCTCTGATACCATGAAAGGAACGATAACCAGATCATACCAAGCCAAGAACACAGATGCTAATCAAACACCATGATCAATAAGATGAAAGTAATTCACCAAAATAGCTTTACATAAAACCTTTGCAAACAAATGAGCAAAGCAATATCATATATTATTATGGAACTCAATGCAATACATTGAGAATGGGCCTTGCTTAAATAGGCAAGGAATAATAATCTAAGAACCAGTCAAGGTCATAGATCAAGCCATAAATCAAGGAAATAACTAGTCATCAAAGAACTAGTCAAGACCATAGATTTAGGAGAGAACTAGACATCAAGGATCTAGTCAATACCATAGATCAAGGAAAGAACTAGTCAATACCATAGATCAAGGAAAGAACTATACCTAACAACTAGATAATATCTCCTAATATCTAAATAAGATAAAAGAAATATCCACACACATAAGTGGGTGAGGATAAATACAATAAAGGTAAATAAAGTACCTAGGTGAACATGAGCTAAGGTAAATACCTACTCTAACAATTCTCCCCCTTTTGACATTTATGAAAAAGAAACATACCTCAACACTTCTTATGACAATACAATAGACTCACCTTTTGGTTGGAAACATCAACCAAAACAATCAAGGTCCATTTGACCTTCTTCTTCTCTAATTTGACTCATAAGAACAACACTACTCCCTCTTAGCAAATGCATACCTTTCAAAACTTGATTCAGACCTTGACCATGCCCTCCAACACATAGTTGATATAACTACCAAATGCTTAGAGGAATGAATTAACATGTTTACCTTTCAATGATTATTGATAATACAAATCCTGCATATGAAGCTCAAAAAATATTTTCATCTCCCCCTAGCTCTTTGATACATCATCTGCATTCTTCATCACTCATGACCTCAATCATGACATTCATCGACACAAATCATAGTCACCTAGATTATCTATTAACTTCACCTCAACCCTACAATTTTTTGGAGCTCTTATGCAATACAAGCATATTATAATATTTTGATTCATAAACTGGATCAAAACAACACTTGAGAGCATTTTCTTTGACTTCAAAAACCTCATTAACTGCTCCTACTAATACCTATGTATAAACAAAAAGCACTCAACCCTTAAACATTCCTTGAACAAATTCAATAAACTAGGAACACCTTATGAACATCTTCAAACACTCCACTTGATGCTCCAAACTTGATTTTTCATCTTGGGACACACACACCATCACAAACCTTTTTGAAGCTTTTAATCCACATTGATACAAACTTATGCATCTTCATATTGTCAATTAGGACAAAAAATTACTTGTTTCTCATTAAACACTGCCAACTAGTTATTTATGTCCTCATCTTCTTACCGAGTACATCCAAGAACAACCCTCGTATTGATCTTACATGTGCATTACCATATTTTTGTCTTCAAGCTATCCTTCCTTGCCTTTTCATACTAACACCTCAAAACCAAAAATGCAAACTAATTACTAAACTTACCCTAATTTTAATGTCATTGTCATGAATTATTTAATATGTCATGAACCATTTTATGATGATGCATCAAAAACTTCATATTGGTTTTCACTTAAACTTAGTTTTTGTTCTCAAGCAAACATGTCTCCTTCCACCGATCATATCTAAAAATAACACTCCCATGTACTCATTTTAGGTCTTAATTCAAACATTGAAACACACACCTTGTAAGCATCTTCAAGAGTCTTCATACTTGTCCGCAAACCCAAATCATTAACACATGATACTATGTCTTTTGTCAATCTATCCTTCACAATATTTGTGCCTAGATTTCACTTGTCATCTTGTCATACCTTAAAGACACTCTTCCTATTCAAATTCATGTAAACCTCCTAATCATGACTCTCAACATACTTCAATGGAATCCAAACACAACTATAAGCATACCATATCCTTAAAATTGTCATATACCTACTAATAGTATTGTCATAACATACCATCTTGACACTTTAAATGAACTCATTCCTACTTGACTTGCAAAACAACCATACAAACCTTGATGTACCTTCACACACACTGCTGGTAACACCCAATCTTGTAATAAGAACTTCGAGCAAGAAACATACTCCCCCGAGACATACATTATTGTCTCTCAATATGCTAGGCTTCAAAATAGAATTTTCATGCTCTAACTCATTTAGACCTCTATGTCCATTCATGCATATGTCATGCTTCAAAGCTATCTAACAACAATGCAGAACTTACAACATAGTCCTTGGCTTCAAATATGCAAACCTTACCTCTTCAACCTATCTTTCTCATTCTAGAGCATAACATCTTATTACAACAACACAAATAAGTCTTTGACATACCTTGTGTCTTTAGAAAACAGAGCCAACAAGCTCCTAATAAGGTCATATTCTTCTTCTTAAGCCACTTCAAAGGATGAGAAGCTCCATATGACCTTATCATACCTTCAAACTTGATCCTCCACTCGAGATCATTTTGATTTGATCCTCATATAGAAACTAACAACATATTACTATGACTAAGATAGAGTATATCTTCAAACATGAGATAACACATCTTCAAACACTATCTAATAGAACTTCAAATATATTGGAAGCACCTCTTAGTCCTTCAAGTCTTCATACCCTTCTTGGTATCTTCTTGAAACTCTCGCTTTGTTTGCAACATGACTTGCTACAACTGAAACAAAGTCACCTAGCTCCCTAGAATTTCTTGTCTATATGAGATATTCACACATGCTTACCATTTGCTTTTTCATGTTAAGAACTTAATGCTTGAATCGATCATAATACACGTACTAGAATTCTATCCTTCATACTCAAACTTTATTGACATGGACTTACATCCTAAGACTGCCACTTCTCTTGATCATTTCTTCAAGAACACACATGTAGTTTCATCTTCATTATGTATCCTTTATAAGCCACACACATGTTCTTGATCGCACAACTATCTTTCAAGATCTCCCTTACTTTAAGCACATATCCTAATGACCTTATAACTATTGAATCTTATCCTTTACAACACAACTCTCATGAATGAACAACCATCAAACATACTTTGTAACTCAATTTATTGACTGTCACAAGAATTATTAGGTCTCTACACAACTCAAATAGTCTATTATAAGCATCACTGACTGAATGATGTCTTGAGACACTACATACATACATAATCAATTGTACTATACTAACACAAACCTAGATAAGCTCTTAAAACACACTCTTTAAGATCCAATATACATGTTATAGACCTTTAATCAACCTACTCACCTTTGATTCATCCTTCAAGGCTAAATATCCCTATGAAGAAAACCAAATAATTTGTAACATGCCTCAAAGTTCCATGATGCAAACATGTTATAGAACTCCACATATTCATTGTATTCATTCAATCTCACCCTAACTTCATTCTTCATCTAAGTGATGAATGTCTCTAAGAAGCTTAGTAGAGACATCCCAAATCATGGGGATCTAGAATAACAACTTTAGGAGATTCCAAGACCTCCTTGGCACTTGTGGCACAAAATTTTCATCCTTCTTTAGATCAACAACTTATGTACATCCTTGAATTGTTCCAACAACTAACTTGACTAGATTATTTTGATTTACTCTTGGTTCACATACCTTGTCTTACCTATTTTCATGTACTTTAGAAGCTTGAAACCTCTTGTTTTATCTTGAAGAACCATGAAAACAAAACTTTGCAATGTGACCAACATGATTACAGTTATAACACACAACTTCATTCTTACCTCTTGATTGGTATGAATTGAAACTCCTTCCATAATTCCATGAGCCCTCATACTTGGATGACCTTCTACACTCTTTTTCCCTATGTCCAAAACCATTGCAACTATAACAATAACCATTAAAGGACTTCTCATACCTTGATGCATTGGGTTGTCTAATAGAATTTGTCTTCTCACAGCTCTTATATTTTTTGTCCATCTGATCTTCTTTGGAACTTGGGCCAACAACCTCCTTACTCCGAGTGGCATACTCTTGAATAAAAACTTTACCTTTTATATTTTCTTTAAACCCTAGACCAATCATATCACATACATACTTTGACTATCCAAGAGGTCATCTAGATCCGTGGAGCTCTTCTCAAACCTCTAAAAGGATCTTACCTTGCCAACTTCTTCTGTCAAATTTTCCCTAGAAACACCACTTCCTATTCATACCGATGCAATCTTCATCCTTAATTTTCAGGATTGTAGTTATAGTATCCATTTGAGTCTCTAACTATTTGATGATCTTATCATACTCATTGGTGTCATTCTAATGCTTCTCCTCAAGAACATGAATCTTTTCTTCATACTCCTTGACTTGTGCCTTGAGTTTCTTGTTCTTCTTCTCTGCATGCTTTAATTCTTCTTGAATACACAACTCAGTTTAAAGATCAACCTCTTCTTCTTCTGAATGCATACACGAGCCAAAAAATATGGAACCTTCATTTTTAGATCTCCCAACTCCTTTGGCTATGAATATGACTCCAATACCTACATCATCATGATTAGACTGGACTCGAGAATCAGAAACACCAACATTACTACTTACCTCTGATGATCTACAATCCTCCTTGGAGTAAAAACTTCTCTTTGACTTCTTCTTGTCCTCAAAATTCCTAGACTTCTTCTTACCCTTATCAGACCTATGGGAATTCTTGTCATCATCATGATCATGATCATGTTATTTTCCCTTATGCTTGTGAGGACACTTGTTTGCAAAATGTCCAATCTCTCCACAATTGAAACACTTGAAGGGAAAATTACCCTTATACTTTCCTAAACCTATTTTCAACTTCCTAGAAAACATAAAAATCAACTCATCATCATCAATGTCAGAAATATCATCATCTAAGATCTTCTTACCTTTTTTCTTCTTTTCAACTTTGAAGGTTGCTTCCTTCTTGGGGGTTTATCCACACCTATCCTCATCTCATAAGCATTCAAGATACCATGGAGTTCATCCATCAAAGACAATACTCAGACCCTTGGATTGTTCTATATCTAAGACTTTAGGATTAAATTTAGGAGTGAGAGATCTCAACACATTTTGTACCACCACAACTTCTTTCACATATTCTCCTAATCCTATGATGGTATTGGCTCGATCAAATATGAGAAGATATGCACCAATGGTTTCTTCTTCTTTCATCTTCAAAATTTCAAACTAATTTCTATAGGTCTATAGATTTTCAAAATTCACCTTGGAATCACCTTCATAGATCACTTGTAACTTGTCCAACATAGCCTTAATTGTAGTACATTACATCACCTTGACAAGCTACAAATTTTCCAAATCACACAAGATATCATTCATAGCTTTAGAATGATCATTACCACCCTTCTTACTGTTGCATCAGTTGAGGGTTTTGAGGAATGGTGTAGCCATCTACAATTGATTTCCATATATCACATCCCAAATACATGATGTGAGTTCTCATCCTAATACTCCAAAAAGCATAATTTGTCCCATCAAACAAAGGAGCTATTCTAGTAGAGGTATGACTTTGTTGACTCGCCATTTTTGTGCTTCAAAGAATCACCCGAAGCTTGTTAACATTACTTCAAAGGCTCGATCTGATACCAATAACTAGAAGAAAATCACCTGAGAGGGGTGGGTGAATCAATGAGCAATAATTTTTTTATTCACTTAAGTAATTTCATCCATTAACCATTAAGCATGCATCCATAAGAACATAACCATAAAAGAGAAAATGAGAGCACAACAACACAAGAACACAAGATGTAAGTGGGAAACCATCAAGGGGAAGAAAACCCACTGAAACACAACTTTATTAGAGAAATGAATCAAATTTAGTTGAGCACCAACTCAACAAGGAGCACCAACCCCTACATTTAGTGAGGCACTAACCCCACAAGGAGCACCAACCCCTAGTTTTAGTAGATCACAAACCCTACAAGGAGTCACCAACCCCCTAGATGACTCAACACTAACCAAAGCCACCTGATGTGTTTTTCACCTCTAAGTTTTTGCTACAACAACTAATGATGACACAATGAAGCTCACTCTCCTTCCTCCTTCAAATTTTCTCACTAGGTCAACTCACTCTAGATATTCTTCACCAAGATGATTAGGTCCAATGACATATCTCTTCAACACTTGAAGACACTCTACAACATCTCCACACACTCTCAGCCCTCTCTTGAATGTCAAAAATACCCTTTACACCTTCTCTACTTTTCCTTTTAGCTCACACTTTTCATCCTCTCTCACCTTGTAGACACTAAATCACACACTTTGGGTATATTTCTAGTCCTAGTCACATACTACTATTCATATGATTCATAAGCAAGAAAAGTACTAATTGACCACTGTCTTTGGCCTCTTTTCTTGCTTTTTGTTTTCTCTCTTGGTCTTACACTCCTTTTTCCCAGTCTGTCTTTTCATACTTCAACATTTATGACTTTGGACACTAGCGCCAATCCAGACGCCAACGCCACCGTGCCCCCATCCTCTCTGGGTGCCCCCAACCTCTTTGTAATTTACTAACATCTTTTGGGTATTTTATAGCCGTTTGGGCATCTTTGTTTGTACTAGTCGACCTTTTAGTGATAAATTACAAAATTTAACCAAGGGAATCATATAAATACAAAGCTATGTGATCATAATAAAGGACCAAGCACTAAACATCTACTATCTCCACCTAAGGTTGCATCTAAAGGCATTTATAAGAGCATTCAAACATCCATCTAACATCCACACAAGGACAAGGGAATGCATTATTTTTCATACACTTCATAGGAGGGGAAGTTCATTTTTCCATACACACATCTATCTACATTTCTACATCTAGTTATTGTTTGCTATCAAGTGTGACTCGTATAAGAGCCACCTAGGGCACGATTCTACACACACACACGTGCACAAAACTACATGGAGTATGAAATGTAGTGCACTTCTTATATTGTAAGTTCGCTCGAGTGGGTGACCGTTGAGTCGTCTAAGTCCCCATTTGTATCTTTTTCTTTTTAGGATTTGATGTGTTTTAGATTTTTACAGCGTGATTCTTTCTTATTACAGGTCTCGGGTGAATAACAATGAAGTGTAGTGACATATAGGTGAATAAAGGTGACATCCAATGAATATCTCGTGACCATGTGAAACTGAGTTCCATAGCTTCCGAATAGTCACAAGTGCCTAGAGAAGGTCTCTGGTGCCCCTGAACCTGCATAAGCACCCTAGTCCTGGAATTCTTGACACTTTAATTTTTTTGGGTTTATTTGTGATGATTTGAGTCTTTGTTCCATCATTTTTTCAGCACAACACAACTTTGGCATTAGTGTGAATCAACTAAGCATTTTATTCCCTTCATTTGTAACTCTATGGTTTCAAACTCAAATTACTTATTTTCTTGGATCAAATTTGTAATTAATTGTTTATATCATTGCGCTTTAGTACATATTTAGATTTAAAATTTATTTATTTAAATATTTGTGTAATCATTTGGTGAATTCGACCATTCAAACACTACCTTCTATGTATGTTTTCATCTCCTCAAGTGATGAATCAATCTTCTTATCCTTCTTTCACTCCAACTAATGTTTCTAGCATGACTACTACTATAATTGATTTTGTGCAAGTTCATAGTCAAAATCCTCATCGATTTGTTATGCCTAGGGCTGATCAAACTATCAATATAGTTAGCACTCACCGCACTCTCACCTCCTACGGCTCCACCATTTCTATCCCACCACCTATCACTTCTATTGCTCTCCTACCACTTCTAAGGGCTATAATATCATTGATGAAATTAAGATCACACTGGCAAAAATATATCTCTATGACTTATTGCGCAATGTACCTAATTTTCATCATACATTATAGTCCCCCTTCATTCTATTCACATTGAAATTGATAATTCTTCGGTGGAATTCACACACCTCATTCAGTCACTCAAAAAATTTCTACGTGTTATATCATTTACTAATGAGGACATATGCCATTTGCTATTGACAATCCATGTGATCCTTTGCTTATCACTGCTATCATTAACACCATTTATATTAAGCACATATTCATTGATAATGGATATACCATTAATTTATGTACACATTCCCTTTTAAAACAAATTGGCATTGCAGATAATCTGATTGCTAAGAATTCCACTCTTATTCGTGGCTATGATTCAACTACTCACACATGCTTGGGCACTATCACATTACCTATACAAGTTGGGCCTAAGACTATCCCTACAATATTCTTTCGTTATTGATACCTCATTTCAGTTCAATATTTTTCTAGGTAGACCTTGGATTCATGCAATGCACGCAGTTCCATCCACTATTCATCAATGTGTCAAATTCCTACATGATGGATATGAACATACCATTGCTACGGACCCTAATCCATTCAAATTCTATCGCATAGACCATGTTACTGCTATGCCTATTCCTCCATCATAGCCTATTCCATATAGAAATATTGATACATATGATATCGGTCAATCTAGTGCTTCACAGTCTTCTTTTGCCACTCCAAGCACTCCAACTATTTCCACTCATACCATTGCTATCATTTCACCCATAGTGTCTGCTCCTATAAACAATACCGCTCCACTTATTGAGGCTCCTCTCACTCCTACATATAGTACACCTCCTACCAATATCCTTGATACTACTATCCAACATGACAATGCCAACAATGATGATTTTGATGACGAGGTCAATACCATTGAGCTTATTGATGAAAAATTATGTAATCTTAATTTTACTCCTATTGAGGTATATGATTCATATTTCAATGATATTTTCGTTTTTATTGACCATGGTGAATATCAATTCAAGACACCCCCTCCTTCTACTAATGTTATAGTACTTTATCGGGGATTTGTCTATATGATAGATGTTGTTTTAAATTCTTCACAATCTCGGGGTGATCTGCATTTGCATTTCCCCCTCTCACATGCACACTTATCATGAGTAACTCTTATTGGAATCATATTCCATTGGATCCTACTTTCTCTGATATTGTTTGCACACATGGTGGTTTGAATAGGCTTGGATTTACACTCAATGATATCTTATTGCCACCTCATTCGATCCATCTCTATCATGGTTGTGTTAATATTACGGCTGCTATGGTATTCATGTCTTCCACCTAATAGTATTAATTACACACACCCTTGCAATTCTCCACTAACACTTGGATAATCTTGGATTGATTACATTGGGGGAAATTTGGACCCTAATCATACTACTATCACATTTCATATGCCTTTTAGATGTGTTTCTATATGCAATTATTCATCTCTCGGATTATTCATAGAATCTCACTTATTGGTATGCACATGGATCTCCACCAACACCTTTGATCGGTGAAGAGTACGCAACGGGCATGTATAATCTACGATGCAATGGCTCTTTGCTCAATCAACCACATACAATTGCTTACCAAGTCTCAGATGCATCTCCATTCGGTTTTGACCATGACAATGATGATCTCTTAGATGGCATTATTTGATCACTCTCATCATCACACACTTTGGGGGCATCATACTTATTCACCCCCCTTCTAGAATTATCAAGTGTCTCACATTTATATCATTTCACTTCTTACTTCACATCTAGTTTATCACACACATCATACACATCTTGATACATTTGTATCGTCATTACCTGATGACACACTCTTTTCTATGGTTCACACTTGACTATTGAGGGCTCATTACATTCATGAACCTCACATCACATGACACATCTCACACTCAATGCATTCATGACATATCTTTCTAACACACATTGATCACGACACATTTTTCGATGATGCAATCTTGTTCTATGGTTCATTCTCATTTGTGAGGGTGAATGTATAAATGAACCTCATCTCATGCATACTCATTTGCATTCGTTGGGGACACTACTCCTATCACACTCATTTTTCATTCCATTTCATCTTATTCATCCACAACATGCTATATCTTTTTGTTACATATTGTTCATGTTTGTTTATACTCACATGATACATTTTTCTTACTATGTTAGTTGGATATATTATATGTCATTATCTTTTCTATATACACATGCACATTCACTTGTCTTCTAGTTGTGATCGCAGACTATTACATGACAATACACACAACATGGATGTTTGCGCATGATACATATTACCAATCCCGTAGTGGTTCTAGGGCATCCACTTTCATACACACTACAAGTGCTATTGTTTCAATTTATACTACTTCCTATTCATACTAACACACTCTTATATCATATCATACACATTTTGACATACTTTTTATCTTTCTAACATGCTAATGAGTGCTTCATGTGCAACATTTATCTTGTAGGAACTCTTTGCTACCATGGTTATCTCGACATCTTGCTTGTTATTTTCTATTAGTGCCTATCATTGTTTATCATTTTTGTAGGATTCACCCTTTGTCTTGTGTACACACTGTATGATTTTGGCCACATTAGCCTCGATTTTCTTGTGACATCATGAGTGATGTTCCATGTTTGAAACCCAATTTTCATGGTCTACTTTCTCTGCATTATTTCTTGTCGACATTGTCTTCTTTCTTGACTACACATTATCTTCTACATGTGTTTATCTTGTTTATAATAACACTTGTTTCCAACAACTTTGTTTTCATGTGCCTTGGTTTCTACCAAGCACACTCCCCCCCCTTGTAGGGCTTCAATTTTAGCACAATGTCCGGTCCTCCTTTGGGCCGCATACTCTTTGCGACATTGTATGCACCCCAAACGAGGGGGAATCTATTGGGTGAATCAATCACCCCATACAATGGTTTATAGTCACAATTAAATTTAGTTTAGTACACATTCAACATAGTCTTTAGTTTCAAAAATGACCCAGAACTTGACTTGGGTCTTTAGCACAACTGAACACTAGCGCCCGGATCATGCAAGAAAGTAGCGCCTAAGTGATCCTAACCCTTCTTAGATGCCTATGACCGGGGGTAGTTACACATTTTTTCTCGAGTCAATAAAATTTTCAGTAGTTTATAAAATGGATTTTACAAGACACACAATCCTTCAATACTCGACATGCATGCATTACACCTTCTTTTCTACTTTTGTGTTGGATCGATTGGATCAAAATAGATCAGATTTTTACACACCATTTGCAATGGTGTTTACACTTCGGGAAGTAGTCAAAGGTTAGAGAATAACACTATACCTTTCTCCTTACTCTTCTCTTGTACTTGGAGTGAGATCACAAAAAAAACTCGCACCCAACGCAATTGGCGTGATATGCCCAAAAAGAATTCTTCTATAACACATCTTCAAGACAATTTATATCTCTTTCATTCATCACAAATTAGGTGTACATGTTCCTTTTTTGCATTTTTACATACTTTTTACACACTTTTTTTACTCGTTGGATCAAAATTTTCACATACACGAATGTGACTACTTGTTCTTTCTTATATTTTGTAGGTTTGTCCTTATGGGATGGAGTAGTCACATCAATCACACATCAAACTACACCTACAATAGGTAAAACGTGACATATACACACACACTCTCACCCTAGGGTCATCATCATCATTTGTGCTTCCTCTTCTCTAGCTTCCACACTTCACCTTTTCATCACTCCACAATTTTTTGTCTCTCGGCGCACTTTTTGCCATCAAACTACATGGTTATCAAGTATGCATCTCTTATCTACTTTACGTTATCGAGCACTCACTCAACAAAATAAAGTGGGGGTAAATGTAGACACTAAATCACACACTTTGGGTATATTTCTAGTCCTGATCACATACTACTATTCATATGATTCCTAAGCAAGAAAAGTACTAATTGACCACTGTCTTTGGCCTCTTTGCTTGCTTTCTATTTTCTCTCTTGGTCTTACACTCCTTCTTTCCCAATATGTATTTTTATACTTTGGAATTTATGACTCTAGACAACAACGCCTAGCCAAGATGCCAGCGCCTAGGTGCCTCTGTCCCCTCTGGGTGCCCCCGACCTCTTTGTACTTTATTCACATGTTTTGGGTCTTATTTATTCGTTTGGGCATATCGATTTTTACTAGTCAGCCTTTTAGTGACTAATTACAAAATTCAACCAAGGTAATAATATAAATACAAAGTTATGTGATCATAATAAAGGACCGAGCATTAAGAATCTACTATCTCCACCTAAGGTTGTATCCAAAGACATTTACAAGAGCATTCAAGCATACATCTAGCATCCACAAAAGGACAAGGGATTGTGTTCTTCTGCATACACTTCATAAGAGGGGAATTTCATTTTTCCATGCACACACACATATATACATTTGTACATCTAGATATTTCTCGCTATCAAGTGTGACTCGCACAAGAGCCAACTAGGTGCAATTCTACACTGTACACACACAAAACTACATGGAGTTTGAAATATAGCAAAGTGCTTGGATTGTAAGTTCACTCGGTCGGGTGACCACCAGGGTTAGTATGAATCCTAATTTGCATTTTTTTCTTGTTAGGATTTGATGTGTTTTAGGGTTTTACATGTGCTTCTTTCTTATTGTAGGTCTTAGGAGAATAACAATGAAGTGGAGTGACATACATGCAACTAAAGGTGACATCCAACGAATATCTCAAAACCTTGAAAAACCAAGTTTTGTAGCTTATGAGCACTCACAATTGCCCAGAGAAGGTCTCTAGCACCCTAGGTGCCCTAGTCTTGGTATTCCCAATACTCATGAATTTTTTTGGGTTCATTTTCAATGCTCTGAGTCTCTGTTCCACTAGTTTTTCAACACAACATAGCTTTGACATCACTGTGAATAAGCTAATCATTCTATTCCCTTCATTTGCAACTAGGGTTTCAAACTTAAATTGCATATTTTATTGGATCAAATCTATACTTAAGTGTTTGTATCATCATTGACCGTGTACATATTGAGATTTATCACTTATTTATTTAAATATTTGCGTAATCGATCCACAACTAGCTCAAATGAGCCTTATAACATGCTTTTATACATGAATAATGACTTAATTACATGTAGGTAGGAATTCATAAGGAAAATACATCATAATAAAATTAAAATATCCTAAATATAATCTACGAGGGACCATATATGTCGAAAATAACACCAATAACATCAATTCTTTCATTAGGATTTAAGAAGGACTAAAACACACAAACAACCCACTCGCCAAAACCAAGATCACTTAGGCCGATAAGACCTTCACCGAGGAAAAAAACACTTAGTAATGTTTTATAAGTCCACTAGAAACCTATAACAATATTGAATCACTCGCATCATCATCTCATGCAATGACACCACCAAAAAGAACATTATTCTTCACTAGGTCTAAGACCTACAAAACTAGTCTTTAGAGATGAAGCTCAAAACCACATCAAATGACCTCATCCATGGAATTTTAATATATCAATTGAAATATCATGATGTCAAGGTCATCATAAAGTTCATAAGATTCCACAAATTATCTTGTAGTATCTCCAAAATCCTCTCTGCAACAATACCACCTAAAAGCCCCAAACTACCCGAAAACCATTCTTACAAAATAGACCACAATAGACCTCGTAAGGGATCAAACATGATCTAAAACCATCATGGAAATGAATAATATCTCCCATAATTCCTAAAACACCAATTAATTTTATAGGTCCAATGGAAAACTTTGGAGAAAACTAAAATTCTTCAGAAACATGCAAATTTGAGTGGGGTCCACATATAACCATGACACCTAAATTACACATGTAGAAACTAGAGAGAGTCTTACACAACCTCCAATCATAATATTTGATCAAAAAATCCATTATGGGCATGTATCATCAAGTTATTATCCATTGCTATAGGACTATCGTTTTAAGAGGGTTTATAACAATTTATTTTCTTAACTATTGTTCATAAAAGTCTGGCCTTGATGTTTAAAATAATGCCACAAAAATAAATATAGAATGATTCCACACATTTCTTGAAGAGATAATACTCCTATGCAAATGTTTCATGTGTCAATGAGCATTAGAAAGTCAATTTCGAGCTTAAAATCTCACTTCCACAAACTCGAAGGGAAAAATCACATTACTTACTTAATCTTACATTCCAGGATCGAAACTTGGACCAAACATCAAGAAAAACCTGATACACATTTTCAAATGATAAAATTTACATTATTATCTCTAAAACTTCTCAACCAATCACTTTTGGCCACCTAGGGCTTAATACTATGTCTAGTGTAGACCTAGAAATCATGTCCAAACCCAAAACCGCACTCTAGGACACTTGTGAATGCTTCTAGAACTCATGTACATGCTTCCCATGATCTCATCAAACTAAAACATCTCATACATACCTGTAATCCATCACTTCATACCATACATGTTGATTAGGCCTCTTAATTAGGCCTCTCGAACATGTTTGCTTCACTAAAACCGACCTCCTCATCACCTCGACACACTTGACAACTTGTAATTATTGAGTTGTGGAGCTCAATTACTTTGGATTAGCATGCACTATGAAACTTGCTAGAAAATATAGTAACCAACATCGGTTATGGAGGGACCGACATCGATCACTTCGATCAACATTGGTTAGGCAAGGAGGAACCGACATCGGTTATGGTTAAGCGGCGTCGGTTGCCTATGTGGGAGTGTTTTATTTAAATCTCGGGAATTAGATATATTTTAAGTATTAAAGCAGATCTATTGGTTGTAATTGCATGACTAATTTCCCTAAGTTTGTATACGCCTATATAAGCATGAAAGCTAGGGTTTAGAATTAAGAATTAAGAACTTGCAAAAGTTGATGATTATTGTGAGAGAGAGAATTTTTGGTGAAGAAGCAAAATCTTGAGAGTAAGACAACACTTTGTACATCTGAGAGGTATGGAAGATTGTAAATATTCATTGTATATCTTGTGAAATATTTGAATAATAAATTGGCTTGTTTCTTGGTGGATGTAGCCCACACTTTGGGTGAACCACGTTAAATTTGGTGTTGATTTATCTCTTTTTTTGTATATTTCTTCCGGTAGAATATCCACTTTTATTTGCATCTATGCTTAGATCTGATATATTATCTCGATTACCGGTGTGCTAACCCCAACAACTGGTATTAGAGCTTTGTTTGAGGATTTTGTGTGTTGAAAAATTTACTCACATAGGGTTTTTTGATTGAGTGGGAGCTACAACAACCGCATAAGAAAACAAATACAAGGTAGAGAAAATTGCCAACCTGAAATTATCAATTATGGAAGATGCATATTTAGGATTATCTCGTATCAAAGAGATTTTTATTTACCATTGGATGAGAAGTATAGACCTATGAAGATGACTGATGAAGAATGGAAGATTCTTGATGAAAGGCTTTGGGATCTATAAGATTGAACTTGACAAACATCCGTGGCTTCCAATTTTATAGAAGTGAATTCTATTGTAAGGTTAATGAAATAACTTGCTAATTTATATGAAAAACCTAGTGCTTTAAACAAAATTTATTTGATGAAGAAACTATTTAGTTTTAAGATACATGAAGGTGGATCTACATCTAGTCATTTGAATGATTTCAGATCTATTGTAAAATGGTTAAAATCGGTTGATATACCATTTGATGATGAAGTGAAAGCACTTTTATTCTTATGTTCTTTGCCTGATAGTTGGGATAACTTGGTATCTGTACATTAGTAATACAACATCTATTAATAATATTTGAAGTTTGATGATGTGGTTAGTATAATCTTGAATGAAGAAATTCACAGGAAGAGTACAAAGGAATCGTCATATGGGAATGCTTTGAATGTAGAAAGCAGGGACATGCAGAAGGAGAGATCCATGAGTAAGAGTAATGGGAAATAAAAGTCAAGGGAAAACATATCTAAATCCAGAGGTAAGAGAATTACTTGGTGGAAATGTGGAAAGAAAGGACATGCAAAGAAAGGATTGTTGGTCAAAGGATGAAGAGAACCAACAACCAAACAAAGGTAAAGAAGTAAATCTTACTACAACAAAGGTAACGTAAGATGCTTTTATTCTTTCTTTAGATAATAGAATTGAATCATGGGTTTTAGATTCAGGAGCTTCTTTCCATGCAACCCCTAATAAGGGTTATTTCAGAAATTATGTCCAAGAAAATTTTGGGCATGTTTATTTAGGTGATGATGAACCTTGCAGTATTATTGGTAAAGGGGAAGTTCATCTAAAATTTCAGAATGGAAATACATGGGTATTGAAAGATGTGAGGCATGTGCCAAGCCTCGGGAGGAATCTTATTTTTGTAGGGAAACTAGATGAATTTGGTTGCATGGTTACATTCACATCAGACTCTTGGAAATTCACCAAGGGTGCTTTTAGTGGCAAGAGGTAAGAAGGTATGAATGTTATATTTATCTCAGACACCTAAAATTGGTTACCCAATTTAGTGTCCCCACGTTCGTTTACCTTCTCGAGTAACTCGGGGCGCATTTATATCACTTCTCCCTTAGGGTATTATTTAAATATTTGATTTAAACATCTATCCTAAGTTTATTTCACCCCATTATGTTTTACCCATAGATAATTAAATACTAACTATTTAATTATACTTTTTACATGTATCTTAACCGCTTATCTACTCCATATCAATTCCTAACCTCCCATATCAATTCTATCCATCTATCCCCCTTATTTCTCCTCCCCCCAAACCGTGCAGTGGGATATTTCCCATATTTGAGTCGGAGGGATCACTTGCATATTTCCAAAAAGGTCCTTTTTAGCCATTTCGGGAGTCGGTTCCTTGATCGGCGCCAACTAGTACTCGATCGCCTGATTTTTGAAACGGCGCCGACTATACACTAGTCGACGTTGATTACAAATACGGGGCAGAATTTAGTTCTGGTTAGACAAAAAAAGAACGACAGAGAGTTTTGAGCATCAAGCCTGAGCATTATCTATCAAGCGAAAGCTAATTCTGTCCAAATCAATCCCTGAGAGGAGTACTATTACTCTGCTCCTACAACATTGACATCATGAGCCTCCATCGATCTCTTGGTGACTCTGCTCCTGCATCTAGCGAAGGTGGAGCTTTGTCAGCATCCCTAAGGCTCCTATAGATCTAGTGGACATTGATGATCTAGCTTTCATTGTCCATTTCTCAATCTTCCTGCAATTTTCCCTAGTCGACGCCGACCGATCCCAGTCAACGCTGATTTTTCCTAGTTGACACCGACCTATCTCTGGGGCCGATCGATGCCAATTTTCCTAATCGACGCTGATCGGCTGCAGATAGGTAAAAGAATTTAGGTAACACAAATCTAGCATTGTTTTCATAGTTTCTGTTTTCTGTTGCTTTATGTCCGTTGTTTACATTTTATCTGTCACTTTTAATCAGAAAATATAGACATTTATTTACATTATTTTATCATGTATGCTTCTTCCTTTAATTGAAAACGTGGACTGACATCCACCGAGGGAGCTTATCGCTTCCCGAACCCACTTTTGGGTAGTCCACCCAAATATCTTTTAACGTTGTCTTTTTTTGTCAAGTATCTGTGTCTCACAGGTTTCTCGAGATCTACCTTACAAGATCGCTCGTGTGCGCCCATCTTGTCTACATCAGCTTTCTTTTCCATCTACATCTTCGGATCTTGTCTTATCTATCAGGTATCGATTTCATTTGAGTTTTTCAGGGTTTTTGTGTTTAGTTTGGTACATTAACTTGGATAGGTAACAAGCGTGGAAATTCTTGATCTACATTTTGGCACACTTGGTGGGACCCAAACCAAAGTCCCTTATTGGTAAGTTCATTTCTTTTCTAGTTTTGAGCTTTTGTTCTGTTTCTTCACTGTTTTTCGTCAGTTCTCCTTAGGCATTTCCTTCCTTCATTTTGGTCTTGCTTCTTTCATTTATAATTTGCAAAGTCAAAGTTTCTTCTTTCTTGCAAATCTAAATCCCAATTTCTATTTCAAAGATTAGTAAATCTTTCATTTGATTTCAAGATTGCATTTTTGATCCATCTCTTTATGCAAAATTGTTATTTTCTTGAATGTTTTTAGTTCCTTAAAATAGAAATTTTCATTCTACTATTATCTGGATATATCTTTATGAATTTGTTTGTGTGTTTGCTTAACCTTTTCTTACGCATCACTTTTCTTGTTCGTGGGATTGTTCAAGGGGAAGAGCTCAACAACACACTTTTTGAAGTCCACACACCTTGGAGAGCTAAATCTAGGTATTCCTCTTTTATGGTGTTTTCTCCTTTTTAGGAACTTAAAAGAACTTGTTTGTTTGTTTTCTATCACATTCAAACATTTCGATTTTGGTGCTTAAAAGAATTTAATCACATTTGGAAAAAAATTGTTTGACTTGTCTTCATCGAAATCAAACATTTCATCTTTAGTGCTTAAAAAGAACTTTTTCTTTGTCATTTTTGCCGTATGTTCTTCATCTAGTTTTCTAAATAGGTTGGAAAATTGATCAAAATCGGTAGTGATGCTATTTGATTTTTATTTTCACCCTTGCACACAAAGCCAAAATCACTAGGTATTAAGCATTTAAACAAAAATTCCTTCCTTGGCCTCGCCTACTTGGAAGTGACATCTAAAAGGAAGAGCCTACGCGGTACTCGTGCTCCGCGCTATAAATTCACGGAAGTTCTGGTATATATTGGCAAAGCACCTGACTCCCTTATCACAGCGGTGTGTGAAGTGTGGGGGTAGGCCCCTATATCAAGCCACGTACCGGTCTTTTACTGAAGTGCCTTTGGGACTCCTCACCAAAACATTCCCCAAACCATCCTTAGTTTGGCTATCTGAGTAGTTCATGTTCTAAAAAGCCTTCCCTAATATTTTCTTTCTTAAAAGCATGAAAACTTAAAAGAGATAATCACCTACGCTGCTTGAATTATCTGTGCATTAGTTAGGACAATCTCCTTTTTCTATATTTCTATTTGTTTATGACGGTCATCACCCGGTTACAATCTAGAAAAATGGCTCAACTGGCCCCTTCTTCATCCGAGATCACCACTAATGTGGATGTTTCGGCACCCCTCGGGTCTTCCTCGGGACCACTGTTAGTTGGTTCCCCATCTTGGTCATATAATCCTTTCTATCATCCTAAAGTGATCCCATCACGTCCAACTTCCCCCAGTCCTTCAGAGGTATCATCTGCTTCTGATATAGAGTATGTTCCTCGTGGAGATCCTGAATTTCAGGCGCTCCTTGATCACAATCCGGTAGCCCTTATGGACTATCTAGTGCATAAGTCTGTTTGAATATCTGATCAGGGACCACCAATCCAGCAAGTTTACGATTATTCTCATGAACCATCCAGGCTTTTATAGAATAGTTAGCATACTTTTTCTCACCTTGAACCATAGAAGAGGGTGGCACATCTATGCCTCCTTTTTCTCTGCCACCAACCATGTCGAATGGTTCCCAAATGGTCGTGCCTATCCCTAGTGCCGTGGCTACCTCAGCTACCCCACAACCTATTTTTGAGAGGTCCTCTTCTTTAGCTATGATGGGTGCATCCGCGCTCTCACGGATTACTGTTAATTCTTCTATGCCATCCATTATGTCTCAGGGTCAGTACCTCTTTATGAATCAACCCCCTTCTACGAGTCAGTTGGTTCCTTCTTCTCGTCCTCCAGTTGGTCTTTCTTCTAATGCTCCAGTGACAGTGACCTTTACCCATCCTCTGGTGTCGGTGCCCTTAATAACCAATCCGGCAGTCAAAAGCCTCATTCAGACTTTGTTCCCCACTAGGTCCAATCAAATCAACACCCATGCTCCTCAATCCCTTCCAATTGAGTCGACAAGTGTAGGAGCCCACCAACCACAGGCTCCGTCTTTCATTCAACCACCTTTCTCTCAACCACTTATCATCTCACAGCCTGTTCATACGCAGGCTCCTTCACAATAAGTACCTCACAAGGTGTCACCCAGAATGCCTGGTTATTCCTCTTATCATCCTATTAATTCAGCAGATGAATCCCCCGTTAACACCTCAACAAAATATACCATTCGCTTCTTATGCGGGACATACCAACATGCTTCCCCCTCAATCTGATGTCATCTAAATTCTTTTCAAGAAAATCACAGACCTAGAAGCCTCCACCAAAGGGGCTCACCCTTCATACTCTTTTGAAGAAGTGTGTAATGAACCAATTCATCCATCAGTGGCTTTTAAGCCCTATCCTCCCCAATGGGAACTTCCTAAGTTCTCAAAATTTCATAGTCGGGAGGATCCTCAACAACACCTGTGAGCATTCAAACACGCTTGCTACCTTATAGTCCAGGATCAGGAGCTTATGCTCTGTACTTTCCCTATGTCTCTAGCAGGGCCTGCTTTAGACTGGTACAATAACATTCCTCAACACTCCCTATTTTCTTTCTCTCAATTAGCTCAGATGTTTGTTGAAAACTTTTCAATAAATATCACACATAAGATCTCGATTACAAATCTTTATAACATTTGTCAATTCGATGACGAGTCTATTGTAGACTTTGTCGCTCATTGGAGAGGTATAATAAATCAATTGTCTTTTTCCCTCCCTCAATCTCAACAGATCGAGTTGTTTACTTGATCTTGTGCTAATCATATTTCTTCCACTTTAAGGATCCAAACCTTTCACACATTTGAAGAATCCTTTACGATGGCACAAAAAATTGAGTCCCGCTCCATTGAACAAGGGAAGTTAAAAATTCACTCTAAATCTAAACCAGATTTTTTCCGGTTTAGAAAATCAAACCCTTCCGCTTCTAAAAAAGACAAGAATCAGGGATCCACCAACACTATCGTATTAAAAACACCACGAGCTGATAACACTTCTAATCAAACACCACGGAGAGACTTTTCATCTTCTAGAAAAGGACCCTCGTCATCTCGATCTTTTACTTCATTGGGAGAATCATATGCGTCCATCTTAGAAAAAATGTTGGAAGTTCACATGATCGAACTTCCCCCTATTAGAAATTTTGATGAGAGCCAAGAACGACCATTCTGGTATAGGGAAAATGACTTCTGTCATTATCATAGAACCAAAGGCCATGACATTGAATGATGTCAGACCTTCAAAAATCTTGTCCAAAAATTCATTGATAAAGGTGAGCTCATTCTGGATAACCCAAATGCTCCCCCAAATCAGGCACTTGATGTCTTTAAACAACCTTTTCCCAATCATTCCCCAAACAATGACATTTCAGGGTCTCAAAAACCAAACACTCATACTATCAGCTTCATCTCTACTAAAGAATCTTCCTCTAAAACTAAGCCATCTATGAACACGTCGACCGAATCGAACTTCCTCCCACTCCAGTTAAATTATAAAATTCTGCCATCTTTAGACAATTTGTCTTTGAATATTTCTCCATTGTTAGAGATGGATTCATCTCTCCCTGCCTCTTTGTCTGATCTTCCATCCATGCCAAAGATAGTGTCATCCTCATCTGTCTGTCTCGTGTCGGACATTTATTTTCGATCTTTGGAAACATTTACATCCCTTCAAGTTTCCACAACGAATACATCTACTTCTATTTCTCCCATTTTTGCCGCGACTATGCCATTGGTAAATATACCTATAGTCATACCAACTTCTCTACCAATGAAGCATCTTCGATTCGACTCTTCCCATTTCCTTTCCTACAGTAGTTACACCCACAACTACTATACCAGAAGTATCTCCCTCACAGGGAACCACTTCTTCATCATCCACTTCTTCCATCACCGACGTTGCCTTGCCTATTAAGGAAAAATCTAAAGAAATAGCACAACACCTACACTTTCGGTTCCTGAACTTAAACCGAGACAACTAAAGTCTAACGTTGCATCATCAGTACCGCACCATCTCCTTCCCGAAAAGGTTACAATCACCTTATGTGGTTGAAGTTGTCACCATCCCGAAAAAGGAAAACCAATATTTCGGACTATTAAAACTCTTGGTGCTTTTCCTCAGAAATCTCTCTCCACGCCTCATAGAAGATTGGATCTATCCATTGAGAAGGCATCTTCTTCTACAACACCTTCTTCACTGGTGCCTTGTAAATTGGATTTACCCACTAGAAAGGCGTCACCTCTTTTATCAGGACCACCATCTTCATCACCAAAAGCCAAGGCACCCTTTGTTCCTCTTTTGGGAGCTCCTCCCTCATCTAAGTTAGTCTTATCTAAATCATCATTTGTTTCAATCAAGCAACATTCTTCATCTCTGAACACCACAACACTTGTCACATCTTTGCCTTCTTCAAAATCTATCTTAGGAGCTCCTCCTCCACCAAAGTCAATATTTCCCCACTTACTTCCGTCTCGGGCACCCAAGGTTGTTTCTCCGATATCTAGAAAAGCAAAAGCGATCCCTAAAATATCTTGTCAAACCAGATATGCAGATTCTTTTACCTCGGAAGTATGTTGAGGCAAATGAGGTGCCTTCATCATATCTATCCTCATCTTTGTCTACCGGATTCTATACTGAAATTCTTCGCCAACTTATCCAATCTTCATCCATATCTCTTCCTCTCGATCAAACCCTATAATCCTAAAGGAGTAAAACCTTCCTAGTTCAACTTTGATTTGATTTGTGCTTACCACCACACTCCAGGACATGACACAAAGGGATGTAAAGCCCTCCAATCTATCGTGAGCAGTCTTTTGGAAGAAAGCGATCTTCTGCTAGAAGAGGAAGAGGAACACGTATCTCTTGTCATCTCAATCGCATGTGAGCCTCAATGATGTACTCGGGCCTTTAGTTCTATTAATTCCACTCAGGATGGTCTTCCACCTTCTCAAATCAAAAAAATTCATATCACCACTAGAGCACAACGGTATGACAATACATCATCTTCTGCAACCTGTCCACCACGGGTTGTCATTTCTGCGGCCCTTGAAGGAGTTCATCCTTCCTCATTAGCCCTGAGGCCTTAGGTCTCTATTCATGCTTCACCCAGGGCTCGATTCCTATGTCGGTTGAGGAGGAGAGTGTTATGAAACAAATCACCCATGCTTCGGTCAAAATGTCTCTTTTTGACCTCATTCAATCATCTCCACAACATGTGGGCTCGATTGATAATATGCGCCGTATCACAGTGAATTCAGATGAGCCCCAACCTTTTGAGATGGTTGTTGGGTTGAATGGATCATCAACCGCCATTTCCTTTGAGGATTATGAAATTCCTCCCCTTTCTTCTGAGGATTTAGAGGTCCCCTCTTTATCACGGTTCAAATCAACTATACTACGTTAAAGTGCACTATGATAGACAAGTGGTGCTGCACTCAACATCATTTCCTCTCACACATTCAAGCAACTTAAGTTACCAAAGAATGTTGTGTCACCACCGCCTTTCAGCCCTTCGATCATTTAACAATCAATTTGGTGGTGACTTTAAGAAGCTGTGGTCCGCCCATTCGGGTGGGTAGGAAATTACTTCACGAGATTTTTTACATTATGGAATGGAAATTCCACTACAACATGATCCTTGGATGTTCTTGGATTCATACAATGCATTGTGTCCCATCAACCCTCCATCGATGCTTAAAATATCAGTATGAGGGAAAATCTATACTCATCCAGGAGATCCTTTTCCTTCCGCATAGTGCGACATGACCACAGATCTGCCCCTCTAAAGGAGAATGTTGGTTCTCCTGATGAGGCTTCATCCTCTTCCATACCTGTAACAAAACTACCAAATTTACAAAATCTGGAAGAAACGTTGCAGCATTTTTCACTAGGAGAGCTTCCTCTTCTTTCTTTTGACGCCCATCTCAAACCTAATGAGTATGGTAGACCAGACAAACAACCTGAATATCAGCCAGGTCTTGGTCGCGTCATCACCATTGGTCTACCCAATCAACAAACTAACTTCATTTATGGTGGTCTTGATACACCTCACTATTACCTGGATTCTCCCCAAGGGCCAAACCCTATTCAGTGGGGTTTGATTGTTTACAGAATCCCGCATTCACAAAAACTTATTTATATCGATGCGTGAGGAAGGGCTTTGGCCTAGGAAAGTATGAACATGGTGTGCATGACCTTGCATCCGTTCTAACTCTTAAACCACATCAAAAATTTGGTTTAGGATTTAAACCTCTCTCGAAAGCCACCATCACCATTCTCGATGAGCCTCTCTCCATTGAGGAACCATCTTCTCCACCAGGTCCGAAACATCACTTGATGCGGATGACACCATTTCCATCTCATCTAGCTTTTTCTTTAGTCAATACCATTTCCATAAGTCCATTGACCTATAAAACTAATGGCGAATCCACTTCCATACCATTAGTCTTCCCTGAAATAATTGGAGACGACTCTCCCACTGTCAACACTATCCACTATATGGATGATGATTCTGTCCTCACCTATCTGGGGGTAGAGGACTCTTATCTTCCTAAAACCATTCCTTTTGACACGTCTATGCTTCTCAACGAAGCCACTGTCGACCTTAATATTAGGACTTCTGAAGACCCTCGCATCATTAAGGTCGGCCAATCTCTTAATCCACAGGAGTTAAGAGACTTTACCACATTTCTTTCAAATCATCACCAAGCTTTTGCTTGGTCATAAGAAGATATGCCAGGAATGGATCTTGATATTGTGGTCCACAATATCATTACTCTTCTAGACATCAAATTGGTTAAACAAAAATTGCGTAAAATGCACCCTCGTGTAGCCCTTCTTGTCAAAGAAGAGTTGTAGTGCTTGCTTTTTGCTAACTTCATCCAACCCATTGATTATCCACAATGGGTTTCGAATGTAGTACCAGTAACTAAAGCTACTGGGAAAATTTGAATTTGTACTGACTTTCGGGATCTTAATCTCGCTTGTCCGAAAGATGATTTCCCTCTACCTAATATCGATCAACTCATGGATTTAACCGCAGGTCATGAGATGCTTTCTCTTATGGATGGTTTCTCTGGATATAATCAAATTCTCATTGCACCAAAGGACCAACATAAGACTTCTTTCATAACCCCTTGGGGGAATTTTTGTTATCGTGTCATGCCTTTCGGTCTTAAGAATGCAGGAGCAACCTACCAATGAGCAATGACCTACATCTTCCATGATCTCTTACACAAAACTGTGGAGGATTATGTCGATGATCTCCTCGGTAAATCCAAACACTTGTCAGGATCATCTTTTCATTCTTGCACCTCTCTTCGAGAGGCTCATTCATTTTTGTCTTCGCCTAAATCCATCTAAATGTGTGTTTGGAATTCTCACTGGTAAACTCTTAGGATTTATCATTTCTATTAGGGGCATTGAAGTCGATCCCGTAAAAATAAAGGCTATCCTTGAGATGCCTCCCCTTCTAACTTAAAACAGCTCTGTGGTCTTCAAGGATGTCTTCAATCGAGCACGTCATTTTATCTCGCAACTATCAGACCGTTGTCAAACTTTTCATCATCTCCTCCATAAGAATGTGCATTTTGAATGGGATGAGCATTGCCAAAATGCCTTTGATGATCTCAAAGCTTATCTTCTTTCTCCACCTATGCTTACACCTCCACGTAAGGGGGAGCCATTCTATCTTTATATTTATGATGACCATGCTCTGGGAGCCATGATCTCGCATTGGGATGCTAATGGTAAAGAACAAGCCATATATTACATCAGTCGCACTCTTCATGAGTATGAAACACGCTATTCTGAAGCTGAAAAATTATGTTGTGCTCTCTTCTTCGTAACCTCTAAGCTTCATCACTACCTCCTTAATCACAAGACTTATATTGTTATGAGTATCAATCCACTCAAGACAATGCATGCGAAACCATATCACAATGATCGTATCACTCGTTGGCTCATGCTCATGATGATTTTGATCTCGAGTTCGTCTCACAAAAATCTATCAAGGGTCAGGTCATTGTGGATCAATTAGCTGATACTCCTCTTCCGACACTCAAATTCCCCTTGCTCAATTCCCAGATGAATGCATTCAACAAATTGATTTTGGTCTTTCTCCGTTTAAAATAAAACTCTTCTTTGACGGGTCTAGATGTCAGCAAGGGGGAGGTGCAGGTTTTGTCATGATTCCTCCTTGGGGTGCACCTATCCCTGTCGCACACAAAGTTAACTTTGAGTGTACCAATAATATGGCCAAATATGAAGCTCTTGTTTTAGATCTTCAGAATGCCATTAATCTGGCGCTCACCATATCGACATCTTTGGTGATTCTGAGCTCATCATTAATCAAGTCACGGTGTCTATCAATGCAAAAATGATATTCTTCAAAAATATCATGATATCGTTCTCTTTCAACTTCAAGCTTTTGATAAATTTACTATCCAAGCTATCCCTCGCACTGCGAACTAATTTATGGATACAATGGCTTCTTTATCCTTGCTTATTCCGCCTTTTACCGAAGACTCGTGACTTTCTGTGGTTGTGTAGTGTTTAGATCAACCCTCTCATCTCGGGCATTTGACTTCAATCAACGCCGTCACAACCAACACTCAAGATGAGTGGTATCAACACATTTTTGATTATCTATCTCGTTCAGTGCTCCCTCCAGATCTGATGTCCAATGGTAGAAGATATTTTATCCTACGCGCTAATCGCTATACTATTCTAGGCGGAATCCTCTACAAACGTGGTTTTGATGGTATTTTGTTTGGTGCCTCAAAACCCCTGAATCATCTAAAGCTATCTAGGAGGTCCATGATGGTATCTGTGGTGGACATTTTAGTGGCTTGGCCATAGCTAAATGCATCTTACATTTAGGTTATTATTGGCCTTCTCTTAATCGAGACTATTGTGAATACACTAAGAAATGTGTCAAGTGTCAGCAACATTCCAATCTTACACATATCCCTAGTCAGGCTTTGCAACCTGCAGCGGATTTGTGGCCTTTTTCACAATGGGGTCTTGATCTCATCGGTCTCATCAATCCCCACTCCTCACAGTGTCATCATTCTATCATTACTACCACAGAATACTTCACTAAGTGGGTAGAAGCTATTCCTCTTTCATCGACTAAAGCTAAACCCATTGTTGATTTTGTCTATCAACACATCATTTTTCGCTTTGGTGTTCCACACAAACTCATCACAGACAATGGTAAATCTTTCAAAAACATCAATTTGTAGAACCTTTGTGATGCGTTCAATATCAAACTCAGATTTTCTTCTCCATACTATCCTCAAGCTAATGGCCAAGGCAAGGCTTCCAATAAAACTTTGCGTAATATCCTTACAAAGGTAACTAGTCGAGCTAGTAGGGATTGACTTTTACATATCCCTTTTGCTCTCTGGGCTTATCAGACTAGCATTCGTACTCCTACTGGTGCTACTCCCTTTTCTCTCATCTATGGGTATGAAGTTGTCCTTCCTTTAGAAGTCTAGATCCCGTCTCTTCGTGTCTCTCTCAGAGAATTTGTCTCGATGAGGACTATCATCAAAATCATCTAGCGCAACTTGAATTGCTTGATGAGTGACATCTCAATGCTCTCTAGCATCATCAGGTCTATCTTGGGTGTGTCAAACGTGCTTATAATAAGCACTTGCAACACCATGACTTTAAAGTTGGTGATCTTGTTCTTAAAGAAAACCAAAATGTCACTACACTAGAATGGAGTCAGCGTGGTAAGTTTGCTCCTAACTGGATGGGTCCATACGTAGTCACTCATAAATATGGGTCTAGGACTTATCATCTATCTTCCATGGATGGTGTACCTGAAATGGAACCTCTTAATGCTTTGCATCTAAGGCCCTTCTACTGTTAAAATCTATCTTACATGATCTTGGTCGCAAAACGGATCTTTCATCCACCTACAACCAGTCATGTATTTTTGTAAGTGATTTGGAACTATGCGGTTCTTTGGATTATTTCCTTCTATACCTTAAAAATGAGTACCACGGCTCTACTCATGGAATTTTCCTTATGGATATGTTCCTCCTCATAGTAGGAACACCTTAATCACTACTTCATCTGTCCTAAGTATTTACCTTAATTGAATCTACTTGGGGTATCGAGTTCGTGTTTGTATATTTTTCCCCCCAATTTGATCTATCTGGTCTAAACTCAACTTCTTTCAAAGCTCCAAAAAAAAAAAAAAAAAAAAAGATGCTATCCTAAAATTCCAAAAGATAGACTAATCCATCGAAGGATAGCTATCCATGCCTTATCAAATAAATCAAAAAGTATAGACCATTCCCTTGAAGGATGGCTATCATCAAAATATAGACCGCTCCCTTGAAGGATGGCTGTTTATTTCATGGAATTTTCAAGGCTTCTCGCATTAATCAGCCTTTGTAGTAACAGACTTCCTCTTCGGCAAGTTTGTTCACTTGTTAACATCATTGAAAGACTTCATATCGATTAGTCTTTCTATATGTCGGAAAACTTCCCGCATTGATCAGTTTGCTCTTTTATCAAAACAAAAATCATGAAGCTGAGATATAAGACCTTTTTCGATCATATGGAGACCCTATTTTCCCAATATGAGCACATATTCTGTCCTTCGTACATTTTGACAAGATACATACTTACTTCTCGTTCCATCTATCTCTTAGATCTGGTTTGTGACTGACTAGTGTCAGGTTCATTTTATCTGTATCTATGGCCTTATATGCATCATCTTTCAGTTTCCTACCAAAGTCTCTATTTGTGGACTGGTTAGGGGCCTAACTTATCATTCTTTTTCCTATCTAGGTGTATTGCTTTTTATCTTCTAAACTAAGACAATATCATTACATCCTTTGCTGTCACAAGGAGTGTTTCCACTCAACATGTTAATTTAGTCAAAATCTATCATCTATCTATACTCATCTTATCTACTTTGTACAAATACATATCAAAGCATGTATTGCAAACACATGTGAATCTATCTATATCTATTTCATCAAAATTAAATTAACATCTTAAACATATCAATCACATCAAATCAAATCACATATATCTATCCTCTATGTCTATGTCCATCAATTCACATCTATCTATCCTCTATCAACATATGTCTATGTCCATCACAATTACGCTACATCTATCCATATCTATCAAAATTAAATGCATGAGTACAATCACATAACACAGAAAATGATGAATCTATATATATACATGAGTGTCTGTACAAAAAAGAATGGATGGCTTTCAATCAAGCCATCTATATCATACATCAAAAATGCCTTCAAAACTGAGGCTACATCAATATATCGATACAAAAATAACATATCTATATCATAAAATCGATAGGTGGAAGACATTATCTCCTCCACCCTCCTCTGGTCTAGGCTGTCTCTCCTGGCCACCTCCTATCGAGCTAGAAGCACCTGCTACTGGGGGCTGCCGCCACCTCGATCTCTCCCGGTGCTCCCTCCCTCGATGCACCACTAGCTAGCTGGCTATCACTGATCTCCTCCTCGCACCGTAACGAGGCACATCAGGGGCATCTTTGTGCTTAGGGTATCCTCATAGTATCTCACCTCGGCGAGGAGAGCCTGATAGGTGCTCAGACTCACCGTACCAGGTGCTCGTAATGGCGTTGCTGGTGGTGGTGGTGGCCCTTCTACTATCGCACCCTGTGACCTAGACTCTGAAGTAGTGCTGTATCACCGTATTTGGCCCTGAGGGCCTCTCTGTGCCGATGGTAGCGATCCCTCTGCTGGATTGCTATATCTTGCTCCTGACATGTTGTGTCTCTCTCTAATATCAGTGCATCCCTCTCCTCCGTCAGAGCTCTAATCTCCTCGAGGGCATCCTGGTGTATGCGTCAGGGTAGCATGCTCTCCCTCTAGCCTCTCCAGCACTACAGCTATGTCCTCCTCGTCTGCATCTATGGATGCTGGTAGGTGTCGTGGTAGCTCTGTAGAGTACCATGCCACATAGCCATCATCTACTCCTGCATCGTCATCACTATCTGTGGAAGGTGGGGCCTCCCTCAATGGATCTACCGGGATCAAAATTGGCAGATCGGTCTCTCTGTTATCCCGCCTGTATGGCATGTAGGTGGTCGGGACTATCTATACTAAGCCGAACTACCTCAGTACCCGTATAAATGGGATGTGCTCCCACATATCTGGCCTACGGCCCCTAACCACCCTGCTCTGTCTCAGCTCCACCAGGTGAGCCTTGACCGGCCCATGTCGGGTAGACCTGATATGGTCTCCAAATGACCTGCTCTGGTGTCAGCATCTTGAAGCGCTCAGCATACCACTCTGTAGATCTCCCTGTATCTCCCGGGGCCATGTCGGCCCGCCATCGCGGAATCCATAATCAAGGCCCCCTCTGCTACTAGCATCCATGGAAGCCCTGATGGCCTGATCACTGCTATGTGCTCATATGCCCAGCAATGGAGCACAAAGCTAACATCGATACTGTCTGCCTACCGGTGGTGTACATCCATAACTCATAGTATATCTGAGCTATCAGGGCATCGGTAAACGTGAACACCTGTCTAAACTGCAGGATGTCACAAACATAGTCTAGTAACAACAATGGAAATATCCCACCTCCTGAATCTGGTAGAGCAAAATAGGAGATCACCATCTGAATCAGTGCTATCCATCTGCTCCTAGCATCATCCTGTCTATAATGTGAGGCTATCCTCACCACCCCAGACACTATCTCTGAATCATCTGCCCTATCTCCATACAATCATCCTAGGGCCCTCTACTGCTGCTCTCGTGGAGTAATCTCAATCGGGTCCCCGGTGATCGAAGCCTCAGGATCCTATATATATCCTCATGGGTGATGGTCATCTCACCCATCCTGAACCAGAAAGTGCATGTCCTGCTATCCCATCGCCGTACCAGTGCTTGCATCAACTCTACATCTTGAGGCACTTGTCGGTAGTACCGGAAGCCCCCAAGCCGACTAGCTCTAGGTGACGCCAATCCACGTCAGTCACATCAGGGAGAATGGTCTCTAGAAGCTTGGGAATAACATCCCGCATATGTAAAGCCTCTCATGCCTGCATCACATGACATCATGGACGGTGTTAGCTACTTATTTATCCAAATCCAAACATCAAAAACAAATTCTATCACTTTCTTAAGTCTAAACACTCCAATCGGCGTCGATTGAGTCAAATCGACATCAATCTAATTTAGTCAATGTCGATTGAAACCAATCGGCACCGATTGAATTCAATCGGTGTCAATTTTTCCAATCGACGCCGATTGAAAGGCCAAATGCCCAAAATGCTCTGGCCTCTCATTTATCTAGTTTTTTCCTAAAAAATAGCATCCTAATATGCTATTTCATGATAAAACTATATAGCAAGTTTGGGTAGATCCACTTACCCCAGGTCGTGTCCTCTTCCACTTCTAGCTGCTCCAGAGGCTTCCATGTTGCTCAAAATCAATTTTTGACTCTCTCTAAATCAATCGTCGTGGTCTAAATAAATCATTCACGTTTTCCTTTCTCATATTTATATGGGCGGTATGGTCAGTCGCCGATTTGTATGGTCGGCGCCGATTGCTTTAGTCAACGTTGACTTTAGCTTGATCGACGCCGATTTAGGCCCATCGTTGCCGATTGGTTGCAATTTTGCTTCTCCACATCACTTTCTTCCATCTCCTAATCTTTTTGCCATAGTGTTGATGCTTGGCTTATTTATCTGGTCATTATTATGACCTGAGTGTTGCCTTTTGGCACATACTTTCGATATTATCACCCATTTCAAGTCTGTTCCCTGTACATGGGGCACTCACATTTTTGGTAGCTTAAAGATAACGGGTCTGTAGGCACTAACACATCTGCTTCGCAGACCGTCTGGTTGTCCCTACCAATGTGTCATTCTTTAGGTGCTACTATTTTGCAGCCCTCTTTACACTCACGGGTCTGTAGGTATTAACGTCATCTCATGCGAAGACCATCTAATCTACCCTACCAATGTGAGTTCCTTAGGTTGCTACCTTTTTATTATTTTTGTGTGTCATTAATGATCAGATCTACTCTAGGCATCTAGTTGGGGCATCTTGCGTTTTCATCTACCTTTTTCAAACTTGGGATCGGTTGTTCTTTGGGACCCATCCCATCCCTAGTTTGAGGGGGATCACATCATCACTTTTTCTTCCTTTCTTCCAACTCCTTGTTTTTGTCTTGCAACTTTGCTTATCGTAAGTTACTCGACAAAAAGGGGCAAAATGTAGACACCTAAAATTGGTTACCCAATTTAGTGTCCCCACGTTCGTTTACCTTCTCGGGTAACCTGGGGCACGTTTATATCACCACTTCTCCCTTAGGGTATTATTTAAATATTTGATTTAAACATCTATCCTAAGTTTATTTCACCCCATTATGTTTTACCCATAGATAATTAAATATTAACTATTTAATTATACTTTTTACATGTATCTTAACCACTTATCTACCCCATATCAATTCCTAACCTCCCATATCAATTCTATCCATCTATCCCCCTATTTCTCCTCCCCCAAACCGTGCAGTGGGATATTTCCCATATTTGAGTCGGAGGGATCACTTGCATCTTTCCAAAAAGGTCCTTTTTAGCCATTTCGGGAGTCGGTTCCTGATCGGCGCCAACTGGTACTCGGTCAATGCTAATTTTTTGGAACGGCACCGATTATACTCGGTTGGCACCGATTACAAATACAAGGCCAGAATTTAGTTCTGGTTAGACAAAAAGAACGATAGAGAGTTTTGAGCATCAATCCCGAGCATTATCTATCAAGCGAAAGCGAATTCTATCCAAATCAATCCCTGAGAGGAGTACCATTACTCTGCTCCCACCACATCGACATCGTGAGCCTCCATCGATCTCTTGGTGACTCTGCTCCTGCATCTAGCAAAGGTGGAGCTTTGTCAGTATCCCTAAGGCTCCTGCAGATCCAGCGGACATTGATGATCTAGCTTTCATTTTCCATTTCTCAATCTTCTTGCAATTTTCCCTAGTCGATGCCGTAGATCCTGATCCTAATGACGCCAATTTTTCCTAAATCAACACCGATTTTCCTAATCGACGCAATCGATCGCCGATCGGCTGCAGACAGGTAAAAGAATTCAGGTAACACAAATCCAACATTATTTTCACAGTTTCCTATTTTCTGTTGCTTTATATCCGCTATTTACATTTTGTCTGTCACTTTTAATCAGAAAATCTAGACATTTATTTACATTCTTTTATCATGTATGCTTCTTCCTTTAATTGAAAATGTGGACTGACATCCGCCGAGGGAGCTTATCGTTTCTGAGACCCACTTTTTGGGCAGTCCACCCAAATATCTTTTAACGTTGTATTTTTCTGTCAAGTATCTGTGTCTCGCAAGTTTCTCGGATCTACCTTGCAGGATCGCTCGTGTGCGCCCGTCTTGTCTACATCGGCTTTCTTTTCCATCTACATCTTCGGATCTTGTCTTATCTATCAGGTATCGATTTCATTTGAGTTTTTCAAGGTTTTTGTTTAGTTTGGTACATTAACTTGGATAGGTAACAAGCGCAGAAATTCTTGATCTACATTATCTACCAAGAGTGTTATTGTTCCTTTTCGCATTATCTACTTGATTTAGATACATGCATGTGGCATAATCGGTTGGGCCATACGAGTCAAAAAAGAATGCAGATATTTAAGGCTAAGGGAAAGTTATCGATTTGAAAGATTTAGATCTTGATTTCTGTGAGCATTGTGTTTTTGGAAAGCAAAAGAGAGTGAGATTTCTCAAAGTTGGGGCAACTAAGAAGGAGCAGAAACTAGAGCTTGTAAACTTAGATGTATGGGGACTAGCTCGAGTAGCTTCTCATGGAGGATCCTAGTATTATGTTACTTTCATTGACGATGCTACAAGAAAGGTATGGGTTTATTATATTAAATGTCTTGATGTTTTGAGACTTTTAAAATACGGAAAGCCCTTGTTGAGAATGAATTAAATTCAAATTTAAAGTGCCTTAGATCCGACAATGGTGGTGAATAATTTGTAGTAAGGTTTTTAATGATTATTATTCAAAGTGAATGTGATATGTAGAGAAAGAACAGTTCCAAGAACACCACAGATAATGGTGTTTCGAAAGAATGAACAAGACAATCATGGAACGTGTTAGAAGCATGAGGACACATTCGGATTGCCCTTAAAGTTTTGGGCGAAGTAGTTGATACAACAATTTATTTGATTAATGTGGGCCTTCAAGTTCACTATATGGAGGAATACCAAAGGAAGCTTAGACAGGAAAAGAGGTAGATCTTTTTTTTCTTAAAGTTTTGGTTCAGAAGCTTTTGTGCATATTGATAAGGAAAATAAGAAAAAGTTGGATGCAAAATCCAAGAGATGCACTTTCATTGGTTATGGATATGGTGATTTTGGATTCCATTTTTGGGATTTAGAGAATTCTAAAATTATTAGGAGTCGTGATATTGAATGGAATGAAAAGAGAATGTACATGGATTAAATTTTGGTACCCAAGGATGAACCGGTTGAGAATTTTGTGAATGAAAATGAACTTTTGGATTTAAAAGTAATACCGAAAAGGTTACATAGTAACTAGTGTCGGTTGAACCCCATGACCGACATTGGTCAATAGAACCGGTATCGGTTACAGAAGAGAAAAAATGACATCGGTTAGTAGAATCAACATTGGTTATAGGTGATCGATGTTGATCACTGACATATTTGGATACAAATGTCCAGGAGCTCCCGAATGAGCCTTCGGTACCCCAAACTCCTGTGAGAAGGTCACAAAGGGTAAGTAAAGCTCTAAAAATATTTACACCTCTATTTTATTATTGACTGATAATGGTGAACCATAAAGTTTTGAAGAAGCAATGCAGGATAAGACCCACATCCGTGGGAGCATGGCATGGATGAGGAGATGGACTCCTTGGAACAAAACCAGACTTGGGATTTGGTTAAGTTGCCAAAGATGTAAGAGGACATTGTAGAACACATGGGTTTACAAGATCAAGGAAGAAGAGGGTGGACAGAAAATATACAAGGCAAGACTTGTAGTAAAAGGATTTACATAGAAAACAAGTATTGATTTTGGTGAAATATTTTCTCCTATTGTTAAGATGACTTCTATTCGTACTATATTGAGTTTAGTTGCAGTAGAGGATTTGCATTTAGAGCAACTAGATGTGAAGACATATTTCCTTCATGGTGATTTAGATGAAGATATTTATATGTAGCAGCCGCTTGGGTATGAAGTCAAGGGTAAGGAGAAATTAGTGTGTAGGTTGAAAAAGAGCCTATATGGGCTCAAGCAAGCTCCAAGGCAATGATACATGAAGTTTGATAGTTTTATGCATGAGCATGGTTACTTGAGATGTGAATTTGACCATTTTTATATTTTAAGAATCTTGAAAATGGGAGCTAGATTATTTTTTATTGTATGTGGATGATATGATTATTACGGGATCTAGTATGTAGGACATTGGTGAGCTTAAGGGAAATATAAGTTACACATTTTCTATGAAGGATTTAGGAGCTGAAAAAGAATCCTTGGCATACAAATACACAGAGACATGAAGACCAAGAAATTGTATTTATCTTAGGAGGATTATATCTACGGGGTGTTAGAAAGGTTAAATATGTAGAATGTAAAATCTGTTTGTACACCTATGGTTTGGACACTTCAAATTAAGTAAAGATCGGTTTCCTTCATCACATGAGGAGGTCAAATACATGACATGAGTGCCATATGCTTCAGCAGTTGGGAGTTTCATGTATGCTATGGTTTGTACTAGACCATATGTTTCATAGGAAGTGGGAGTTGTGAGTATATATATGGCTAATCGGGTAAAGAGCATTGAAAGCGATCTAATGGATACTTAGGTATTTGAAAGGGACATCTAGCATGCAATTATGCTATGGAGGTTTGGATATTTCATTATGTGGCTATGTTGATTCGGATATGGCCAGAGATCTATATTATAGGAAAAGCACTATTGGATATATTTTCACGCAGTAGGTGGGACGTCGAGTTATTTGGATTTCAAGATTACGAAGGTTGTGTCTTTGTCTACTACAGAGGTAGAGTATGTTGTAGCTATATAGGCTAGCAAGGAGACGATATAGATGAGTAGATTCATGAAAAAATTGGGAAAGGAGCAAGATGATTGAAAAATTTTCAGTGATAGTCATAGTGTAATTCATTTGGTAAATAATGCAACATTTCATTCGAGAATGAAACACATTCGATTGAGGTATCACTTCATACGATTGTGTATTGGAGGATGGGTAGTTGAACTGGAAAAGATTCATACGAGTGAGAACCCGTGGATATGCTAACAAAGCCATTATCAAAGGAGAAGTTGGAGCTACACTCTAATTCTATTAGTCTTCAAGTTTGAGACTTGAAGAGGAAGAAAAAATTTTAAGGATCCAAGAATGATGTTGTACTGGTATAGTGTAGTAATTAATCTCTAAGTGGGAGAATAATATGCAATATGAAACTTCTTTGGAAAATATAGAACCGACATCGGTTATGGAGGGACCGCCATTGGTCACCTATGACTGGCATCAGCATAAGTGAAAGGAGGAACTAACATCGGTTAGGGCTAACCAACGTCGATTACCTGTGTGGGAGTATTTTATTTAACTCTAATGAATTAGATATATTTTTAGTATTAAAGTAGATCTATTGATTGTAATTGCATGGCTAAGTTCCCTAAGTTTGTATACGCCTATATAAGCATGAAAGATAGGGTTTAGAAGTAAGAATTAAGAAGAAATTGCAAAAGTTGATGATTATTGGGAGAATAATTGTGAGAGTAAGACAATACTTGTACATCCGAGAGGTGTGGAAGATTGTAAATCTTCATTGTATATCTTATGAAAGTTTTGGATAATAAATTGACTTGTTTCTTGGTGGACATAGCCCACACTGCGTGAACCACATTAAATCTGGTGTTGATTTATATCTCTTGTTTTGTATATTTCTTTTGGTAGAATATCTAGTTTTATTTGCATGTATACTTAGATCTGATCAATATATTATATGTATAACCGGTGTGCTAACCCCAAAAATAACAAACTTCCTTACATCACATGAAACCTCAACAACATAATCCATACCTCTATTAGACAACACAAGCCATCATACGTATTTAAGAACTCAGAAACAACACCTAAACCAAGAAACTCATCTTGACCAATCAACCTTTATGCCTCTTACCTCTTTTGACATCATGACACGAACAAAATGAATGACATCATCATACTTTTCACATCAATGATAACACACTACCAACAACCAAGATATAGAATGTGAATGAATTGTAGGTGAAGTATGTAGTAGTGAATTGAGAAGTATAATGAAATATGAATGAATGGAGCAATAATGGAAGAAAATCCATGAAAAAGTGTTGGCTTATCACATTTTTGGGATATAAAGATTTATTTTGGATTTTGAAAGCTTTTTAACTATGTGGAGGTGTGTGCTTATATTTATATAAATGATGATGGTGCAATATGTGTGGAGAATCGGGACATGCTTCGATTATAGGTTGAATGAAGATAAGTGGAATTTATGGAGTGCGTAGAATACAAAAGTGAATAAAAATGAGATCCCCTAGTCTACGTAGGGACCTAATGTGGTGTAGAGAAGCAAGTAGTAAATGAGGTACATAATCATATTGGATTGTATGAGATGGATGAAAATTTAAGCAATGATGCCAAGTATAATTTAGATGATGGAAATGAGTGAACAATGTGATTACGTAGATGAAGCAAATAAGAGTTACGAGAGTAATGTAAATGATCAATTGCAGGGGATAAGGTGATATGAAGCATGGTGCTATTGATGATGTCAAGTGGACGAGGAGTAGAAAACAAATTGATGTCTAAGGGAAACATGAGAGCCAAGGATGTGGTCGTGTGATGAATGGGTATGATGAGATGATGATTACATGGAATAGGAGGGGATATGTAAGAGGTGAGGTTAAAAAGATGAGAATGTGGAAGAAAATCAAAATGATGTGAAAGTGTATGTTGTTTTGGAGGATCCTTATGAGGAAAATGTGGAAGAATAAATGGTTGTGTGGTCATGATAGATGATGTGGACGAAGGAGGAGATGGTAACAAAAAGGATTCTTGGATGAGGGATGATGGAGGTAAGAATGTGCATGTGGAAGAATACTCCAAGAGAGATGAAGCTATGAGAGGAAATGTAGGTGATGTGAAAGGAAGAGATGAGAGAATGAGTGGATATAAATGATGGGGAATAGATGCAAGAGGAGTGTGAATGAGTGTAATAGATGGTATAAGATGCAATGACAACACATGAAGTAATAAGGGTTCATGAATGAGTAAGGATGGAGGCATGAAGGTGCATGTGGAAGAGAGCTCCAAACTAGGTGAAGTGACAAGTGGCACAATATGTGATGAAGAGCATATGGTAGTTGTGATGAGTGAAAGTATGATATGATACTTGTATATGACCAATGATAATGGTGAAGTAGGGGACATGGAATTAAAAACCAAATCACACAATGAAATAGATAGTGGAAATGTTCAGGATGGGGTGATAATGTGGAGAAGGACTACGGGAAGACAACGATGAGACCACGTCCAAAGTGGAAGCACATGATGATGTAAATAATGAGACACTAGGGAACATGATGATTTGGTAATAGTGGGGATACCTGAGTTGACACATGAAAAATAAGTGGTAGTAGTAGTGTGTGAAATGATTAGATTATTGTTGAAAGACAAAGTAGGAAAAGACAAAGGGTCATCAACAATGTCACCCTTGTCTAGAACGTCATGAATAATGTTACGGAGTTGGGGACACAAATCAGAGGAATATATGTCAGTACGATGATAGGAACACATTTTATGAAAGACATGCCACAATGAAAATGATTATTTCAGTAAATTTGGACATATTCCAGTGAATCTAGACTCCAATATTACAAATTTTGGTAGAAATGTATAAATTTTTATTGGTATAATGGATTCCATTTTTGTTACTATTAGATTCCATTATTACTATTACTAGATTCCATTAGTAGTACTATTGGATTCTAATATTGTTATTATTAGAAGTAATGGAGTTCTAATATCACTATTTTTGGATTCTAATATTGTTGTTATTGGACACAATGGAGTTCCAATTTTGCTATTTTTGGATTCCAATTTCACTATTTTAGATTCTAATTTCACTATTATTGGATTCCAATTTCACTATTTTTGGATTCCAATTTTGCTAAGTTACATAAGGTTGGTGACCGCTAAGCTACATAAGGCTAACGACCACTAATTTACATAAGGCTAATGGTCATTAAGGTATTTAATTACTAAAAAGGTCGGTATTTTAAATGATTTCACCCAAATTTAGGTATAATGGGTTCCAATATTTTAATTTTTGGATTCCAATATTCCAATTTTGTTATTATTGGACTCCAATTTCGCTATTTTTGGATTCCAATTTTGTTAAGTTACATAAGGATAGCAGTCACTAAGTTACATAGGATAGCATCCGCTAAGTTACATAAGGATAACATCCGCTAAGTTACGTAAGGCTATTATTGCATTCAAATATTTCAATTTTCGGATTCCAATATTTCAATTTTGGATTCTACTATTTCAATTTTTGGAGTCCAATATTTCAGTTTTTGGATTCCAATATTTCAATTTTTGGATTCTAATATCTATAATTTTGGAGTATAGAAAATACCAATATTTAACATTTTGGACTCCAAAATCAGTAATATTGGATTTTAACGAGATCTATATTTTTAGCTACTGGACTAGAATATGTCTAGATTTACTAAAATAAGTGTTCAAGGGGCGATATGGGAGGGAGAGTGATGAGATGGGCAAAAACAACTTGTGGATAGTAAAATAAAACAACTTAGTCAATGGAGTGAACTTATGAGGGGGTTAGACAAAGCAATAAGTCCTAGTAGAATGTGACAAATGTAAAGATGGGGGTTTAGAATGTCATGATATATTATGAGGATCTAGTTAGATGACATTGTGAATGTGTAAGTGTGATGGTGGAGGATAAATCAAAATTCATAAAGCAAGGTAGTAGGATTACCAAAACATACATCCTCAAGATTTTGTGACATGTGTACAACCTTGTCAAATGTGCAAAATGAATGGATTTGTAAGTGGCATGAAATGTGGGGTATGCAACTTATTGAAAATAGGATAACAAGTTTGTATTGCGAGAGAAAAAATGAAAGGTGGTGGAGGAGCACATGATAACATGTGGCAAAGGTAATGATGGACTCGTTATGAGTTTGAAGCACATGAAGATCATTTAATGTTGCTTTGGGAATAATATTGATGGAGAAGTGAGATAAGAATGTGTCATCAATTTGAGAAAATGTGTAAATGATACATTGTGAGAGGAAGGAATACTAATTAAAATCTTTTCAAGAGATAGAAATTGGAAAGGAACGTAAGATGATCACATTATCATGTTGAATGAAGTGATATGTAAAGTGAAATAGATGCAAGTGATGTTATTAAATTTTTAAAATGTAGGTTGTTTAAAATACAAAGGATATGGGTGGCATTGCACCATGGGTCAATAGGCTCATGCAGACAAATTTTGTGATAAGTTAGTGCAAGTGGAAGTCCCCCTAAATGTTGGGACTCAAGCTTAATGAGGTATTTGATAAAATGTTAGTGGAGAAAGTCGAGTGTGAATGAATGGAAGCCATGGAGAGGCTAATGAAGTGAGATTGGTGAAATTTGATGACAAGTTAAAGGATATGGGTGAGCTAGGTAGACGATTTGGGTAAGTTAGTTAGGTGAGATGGTTGGGCAAGCTAACTAGGCAAGGTGGATGAGCGAGCTTGTTGGGTGAACTAGATGGTGAGATGGTTGGGTGAGTGGCTAGGTAAGTTAGTGAACTCGGCAGTGAGTTGTTATGTTCCTAGTGTGTGAATTCACTAATGCCTCAATGTTTTGGTATAACATGATGCGTCATTGTATTCTCCAATCATTTAACTAACAAATTCTTCTACTAGTGTCATTATAAAACTAGGGTTGTGTATCCAAGGCTGTATGCAATGAAGCTTTATGCAACTCAATTGTTCTGGTGGTTCATTTTGGGGGGTTTTGGTTGTTATGTTTCTCTCTATCTCTGCTAATCTACAGAAATTTAATACTAAACTACCGAAACAACATTACAGTAACGAAGTGCATTTAATGGAAATACTTTGTTGCAATTGAAATACACACACCAAATCAATATAACAAAATTCAAATAACACATAGTTTGAATTGAAATTGCAGAATTAAAATGAAACACTCAGAATTGAAATTATAGAATTGAAATGACACACTCAAAATTGAAATTTCATGAAAAGAAATAACACACACTTGAATAGAAATTGCAGTAAAGGAAATAAGTAATTGCATTCAAACTGTAACTTATCAGAAACCCCGAGCATGCATAAATGTAAAATCCTTCAATCTCCTTGGTCGAGTGGGCCCTTATTATTCCTCAGGACAGAGGTAATCTCAACACCATAGGATATTCAAAACAACATCTAATATATTGATTCAGAAAAGTTCCATAACATACTCAATACATAACTGGAAAATAGATACTAACTGTTATAAATTGTATTGCAGATTACCAACATCAACTAACTACTAAATTTTTCTTCAAGGAGATGTCTATATAGACATAGTCGGTTACACATCATGCCAAAATTATAGGCATTGAGTTCTTCCACTAATAACCCTATTGAATTTCATTAAATCCTACAAATTGCTAAAAACAAGATCCATGTTTATAAGATTTAAAAGGAAAAAATCTTCCATGATCGCACGATGGCTCTAGGCTCTGACTCCTTGATTACAATTCCCAAAGATTGGCAATAAATGTCCACTATTATCTTTCACATGTCACCACATTTAACTCACATAGGCAATTAATGGGAGGTTCTACGGTTAACAAGTTACATGAAACAAAACAAGAGAAATGTATTGAACTTACTAGGATATAATCGTATAAAGCATCCCCATGCACTAATTAATCATGTTTAATGACAAATCAATAATCCCATAGATGATATAAACAAGTCAAATGATGTGCTCATCATAATAGTTTTTTCTATTTGAAATTAGAATAACCACCCAAGTTTGAGTCCCGACACGGGTGGCTACACTAGCATTACAATGTTTTCTGGGGCTCATATGGGGCTAGGCATGGTCCCGCTATACGAGTGCAAAAATCGCCCCAAATTCCGGGCTATGGAGCGTGTTGGGATGTTATGTTCTAGGTGTGAAAATTCACTAATGCATCGAGGTTTTGGTGTAATAGTTCATTGCATTTATATGTGAGTCATGCATGCGAATATTTTGGAAAGCTTGATAGACGAGTTAAGAGTGCTCGATAGGCGATTCGGAGAGAGAAAGATAGGTGAGATGGGTGAGCATGATAGGCGAGCTAGGTGAAGGGTGAGGTGGAAGGTTGAAATCAGTCATGGACGAGATTAGATGCAACTTAGTTGGGCATGGTAGGGGTGAAACATGACACACCTAAGCAAGACACATGTGTGACTCTGCTGAGCTTAGAGGTGAGTTTGGTGAAGAGTTGGGCAAAGGTTAGACCCGGTCATAGGTGAGACCGGGTGGGGGTGAATTGGCCATGGTGAGGGGCTACACGTTGGGTCCGATGAAGAAAATGGTATTTCCCTGGTTCAAGGTGAATTTTTCTGGTTGGGTGAGTTTTTGGGTGAGCTATTGATCTCGCCAGAGAAGTTACATGTGAGTCATGCCTTTCGCTCTCTAGGAGATATAGGAAAAATGTGAGGTGGAAGGTTGAACCTAGTCACAATGGAAATTTGGGCATGATAGGGTGCAACACATTATGTCTAGTGAAGCATAGGGTGAGTTAGAGGGTTCAACTCAATTGGGGGAACGACTGGAAGGTGCCGTGTTGGGTGTGGTAAGGCATAACTAGTTGGTCGAGTGAGTGTGTTTGTGACTCTTTGAGTGAGCTAACAAGATTGACGAAATTGATTGAGGTGGGTGTGTTGGGAAAGCTAGTTGGTCAAGATGGCCAAGATGGATTAGTGAGATAGGTGAGATGAGTGATCCGGTTAGAGTAATGAGGTGCAACAAGTTGGATGCGAGTCATTCCGTGATTCTCTCAGGTGAGTAAGCAAGCTCGGTGAGATCGGGAAAGGTGGGAAAATTTACTAAATTAGCTAGACAAGTTGGACAAGTGAGTTAGGTTGATGAATGAGATGAAGTAATGAGGGGACTAGAGCATGTAAGGGGGTAACCAAAGTGCACAAGGACCAAAGTGTGTGTGAAGTTAGAATTAAGGGTGAATAAAGAATAGAAGCTAGAAAATGATGTCAAATAACACCCATGATTGAGAATGTGTAAAATATGGATGGATAGAGTGTACTAAATGACCAAATCAGAAGAAATGGAAAAATGATCGACATAAACTCACAGGCAATCACACCTACAATTAGCTCTAGGAAAATCTGAACTATGAAACAAAATGCATAATGGTTGAATTGTAGAAAAGTGATCCAAAAAAATTGTAGGGTAGTCACACTTGCGAATGGATCAAGAAAAATTTGAGATACAAAACTGAATGTGTATAATGATAGAAGTGGAAGAATGGTCAAATAGAAAATTACAATCCAGTCATGCCTTCAACTGGCTCTGGGAAAAATTTAGGATAAAAAATTTCAGGGCAGTTAAGCCTGTAACCAAGACTCGGGAATAAATGTAATCAATTTTTTTTTCCAGAAACTGATACAAAACTATGGAAGAATGTTATAGATAAAAATCAGTTGTAGATGCAACCCATATATGGTGAAAATGTTTCAATGAAGCATTTTGAATAGTATGATGTTGTTTGTGTTTTTTTGTTATTTTTGGATGCAATATGTTGTGATCCAGATGTAATTGGATCTTATCACTCCAATGATGGTGTGCATTTAAATATACCCTTAAACGGTACATTAAATAGACTGGTCGATTAATGCTAGCTCGCTCAAATGGGATCCCTCGTATGTAATCCAATGGTGTCCCACCTCTTAGAGGTTTATGCCCAACAACCAATGATGGTGGGAAGATGTGGGAATGGATGTTTATGCGTGTATTTATAAATATGCGTTGATTTATAAGGTTGATTTCATTGATAGGTGGTAAATGTATTAGGCCAACCACGATGCCTTCACCCATAAGCATGACCTATATGAACTGTAAATACCAAACATTGCAATGAGGACTAGACTTGTGTTGTGTACTCCAGTAAAATAAAAAGATCAAAGATATTTATGATTCCTAAGATCACCTAAAGGTATGAGGAAGAGCATATGTAGAAAATGATCTATGTTATGTGATTGACATAAATAAACTTATTTCGATAATTTTTTTCGTAAATAAAATTACAAACGATCACATCATTGCACACCACCCCGCAACTAGATTGTTATTTTTTTCTTTTTTAGAAAAATCACGTGACAATCGCAGTTAGCATCTTCCGCAACTAACTTTTTTTGTATTTTGGTAGATCTGAAAATGAAGTGTTAGATCTCGCAACCAAAAATGTTATGGAAAAATTTGAATTGAAAGGACCATAAAAACTTAAAAACATTATTAGATTTAATAAATGAATAATTTATCCACAACCAAAATGGTCACATTCATGGTTTCCAAAATGTATGCCTAGCTTTGGATCGCCTATGTGATGTGTTAGTATATATAAAATCCCCAAATCAATTCTAGTTAAATAAATGGGTTTGCGCTACCATTGATAACGAGGATAATAATGGATTCTTTTAATTAATAAAGTGGGTAAACTTTCCATATATGAATCTAAAACTTGTATGCAAGCATTTTAAAAATATTATATATTTTTGGTGGTTAGGGGACCTACCTTGGTCATATCCCTAACCATTTAAGGAGATAAAATGCATTTTATTTGTAGAAAAATGATAAAACAATTCATAAAAATGAATGATATACCTAACTCAATTACAAACTAGTCATGATTATGATTCACCGAAAATCACAAGAAGGTTGAAAGTCACTCATGGGTGTGAATGCAACTACTTTGAAATATTTCCAAAATAGTGATGTCACAAGTTGTACAACTTCTTTGTAATCCACCTTTACCACTCCAAAACCCGTAAATACCGAAATATGCAAGCAAGGTGATTAACTAAAATTGGAATTTTAAATGTTATTATATAGTTAATCTAAATAGATACAAAAATACGATAAATGATATAACTGAAGTATTACTGCTAAATATTTGATTTTGATATTTAAATGAAATGAGATAATGAAAATGAAAGGGATAAGATACTAACCTGAATTTATCTTACCTCATTATGTGCAGGAATGAACTAGATGATGGGTGGACAGGAAGAATGCGAGGGTGCTTCTCTAGAAATTATAGTGGTTGAATATCTCTGTCTGACATCGAGGCACCCAAAAGAGTACTATGACGCCTATAGGAACTATGGTATGAGATCCGGGTGCTTTAGTCTCGTAGAAAATCTCAAAATTGTGTTTGACCGTGTCATGCAAAGTCTTTGCAATACCTTCATATTAGTCATGTCTGCTTTCACAAGTACCTTCACATATGTCATTGTAGTGATGTGATGAAGACCTACTTGTAAAAATCCATACAAAGCATCAAATCCCTAAAAATAAAGATGCAAATGAAGGGGTCAGACTGACCTTAGCTGCCTAAATGGTGGAATTACAACTAAGTGCTGCACTACATTCCAGACCCAATGTAGTTTTGTGTGCTTGTGTGTGTAATTATGTGCCTAAGGCACCCTAATTCTAATGACACATAAGTAGGGGTAAATATCTAGATGTAAAAATGCAAATGATAGATGGAATAGAATGAATACAACCCTTTCCCCTATGCTTGTGTGATGTAGATGTAGAAGATGCCCAAATGCAGTCCTTTACCTTAGTATGTAGCTAGCTCTTGATAATAAGATGTTCGTGCATAATATAGTGAGTATGTTATGTTTATATAGGGATCCCTCACTTTAATTTCGACACTAATGACTCGACATGTCGACTAACACCTAGGGGAATTAATGGGAAAATAAAAAGACTGACCTCAAATAGATAAATTAGAACCAAGTACTATAGAGTCCGAGGTGCCTAAAATCATGAGCTTAGGCACCTATAAGCGCCCCAACACTACCCTAGGTGCCCCATCTAGGGATTTGAGATGACAATCAAGTAAATTACAACACCTAAGATTCCCGAGAGACGACTAGATTTGTGTAAATAACTAACGACCTATAGAAAAATGGTAATGATGACCAACTAATTGACGATAGGACTAGGGTATGGGTCATTAGTGAATAATTTTATTACGTGAGATCCATATATAAAATAACATACTTGGATAAAGGTAAATGTAATAGTAAGTGCATGATTTTGTGACTACATTTGCCCCCACTTTATGTTGGTGAGTGGAAATCTTGGTAACATAAAGTAGATAGAGATGCATACCTAAGAGAAGTCGAAAATCCCATGTTATAGTAGAACACCATGATGTGTAGTAGAAAATATTTTGAAATAACCATATATGTCTTTGAACCATGGATCAAGTGTGTTGATCCATGCAACGTAACAAAAAAAAACAATGTCGTGATGAAGTGCATTAAGTGATGATAGAAATGTGAGATGATTTATGATTTTGAATGTTGTATGATGACGATGAGATGGGGTAGGGAGTGATTAGTTCCCAACCTGAATGCATGTATACAAATAATCGACTAGAGGATTTGGGTGTCCTGCCACCAGAGGAAGAGTGTAGGGAGAAAAGTGTGTTATTCTCCAATCTCTAACTACATCCTCAAGATCTAGCCACTGCAGACGGACTCAAATCAAATTTGTGGTTTTGGATCTAGACAATTTTGATCAAACAATTGACCCATATAGGAGTGGTATAAGAAATGCACTCTTGCCCCCACTCCATAGGTGTCACCGCAATATGATAACTTCCAAGTTAGGTCATCTCCGGGAGTGAATGCAAGATGTTTGATGGCATCCAATTTAGGTCATCTGGGAGTGAATTTGAAATGTATGATGGCTTCCATGTTAGGTCATCTGGAAGCAAACACAAAATGTGGAATAATTTAGCAAGTTAGGTCATCTAGGAAAAGTGATGAATGTAATCTCCCAAGTTAGGTCATTAGGGAGGCCAATTGTGTTGAACTTGTATTGAATGATTTTGATTTGTTAGAATCTTGAACGTGTTAACTGATTGATTGATTATCTACTCGTGGAGAGATTTTACGCGAGTTACCCCCAGGTTAGGTCATTATGGGAAGTTGATAGAAGTTGATGAATAATCACTTGGAAATATTTTTAGTCACTTATTTCCCCAAGTTAGGTCATTATGGGGAATTGATGAAATTTTGTATAGAAAAATAGTATGTTTGTTGCCCCTAGATTAGGTCATTAGGCGGAATCAATGGCGAAATGTCGCTCGGTGAACTAGTAAATGTTTTTAGCATTGTTGCATCGGTAGTTTTTTTAAATGTGTGGTGATATAAGGGGAATTATAAGATTACCCCAATGATATGCCCCCCTTTTAGTGAAATGGGAAGTGATGACAAGGATGAATGCTAAGCCGAAAGTAAGCACAAGATAATTAGAAAGTGGTAAAAATTACCCAAAATGTGTATAAATGGAGTGTAAAAAAACTTCGTAAAGGGAAAATGCATGCGAAATGTGTTCAATATAGTGGTAAGTAGAATTATAAAAGGAATGCCACAAACGGGGTGTAAATTGGAGTAGAAACGCACAAGATATGGCAGAAACAATGTAATGTGTATTAGTAGTGGTAATGAGCACAAAATAATGAATATAGTAAAGTAAATAGTGAAAAAAGAACTATAAGTAGTGAAGTGAAAAGGTGTTTAGTCACCTCATTTTTTTTCAAGTAATTATGGGAGTGGGCACGAAGTGATTAAAAATGCCGCAATTGAGAGCATTGCATCCTAGTCGGTTTGAGAGGGTGACGACCGTCGTAGGGTCGCGTATGACCACAAAGTTGGTATGTGCATTGTTTTTGTAAAATATGGGGTGTAGTAAGTGTTTTGGTTGAAGTTTTTTAATTTGAATATTTTAAAGTTTCTCATGCGTTTTAGGCCCTGGAAAATAGTGGTGAGGGCGTTAACGCACCCCCAGACAGAGCGCCCAAATCGAGCGCTAAGTGTCCTACTCCCTAGGCGCCCAAATTTGACATTTGGGTGCCCTAGTCCAGAATGTGTGGATTTGGTGTAAAATGGTGAAAAACATGTTTCTAGTGTATGGTAGTGTGATAAATAGGTGTGTTTGGATTTGTGTAGCATACTAATGTTGCTTTTGTTGTCATTTTGTGTTGTGTAGAGGGATATCTAATCAAGGAAGTTCCACGGTGGGTGTCACTTAACGATGATGCTTGGATTGAGTTTGTTTAATGATGATTGGGATGTTATGGATTGTTACGACTTGTAGCATATACCATAGATGGGGGTTATGCCCCATAATATTCCTAAGTTGACTACATTATGTGATGATGGTGTGCAAACACATGTACCTTTCCGGTTTCCTATGGGGAGATGGAAATGACGGAGGATGTGTATCACATATTACAGTTAATAGTTATTGGCGAGAAGGTACAAGTAATGCCATTGAAGGATATGGATAGGTAGATGCAAGTAGTGAGACATTATTTTGTGGGGACTCGAGTACTGTTGAGGCCCATATCAGTTTAGATGCTATTTTGAGATCTAGTGTTCCATGCTTACAAAATTTTATAGTGGTTGTTATTGTTTCATCTATAGCAGTGGAGGGAGGTGGTGTAGGCATCTTGTATAAGATGCATGACATATGCCGACGTATAGAGGAGGAGAGTACTAGATATGCATGGGCTCGATGTGTGTTAGCCCACCTGTACAAATATTTATATCAATTTACTCATGATGAGTATGGAGGAGGGATAGAGCCATGCCATTGTTACATGTGTGGGCATATGAGCACATTGCAATATTGAGGCTAATTGTGGCCCACAGCATAGTGGGCTAGGGTGGAGATATTCGTGAGGATATGGATTAATGTTCATGGATGTAAGAGGGATACTAATACCTACAGGGCTTTGATAGATAAGATGGGATCCGAGGTCATGATATGGATACCATACCGTGGTTATAGAGGATGGACCAAGGATGTTGTAGAGCTAGGATGTACTTGGAGAATGATGTGGTTGGAGTAAAGATTTCTGGGTTTGGCCGAGCTATTTTAGGTTGAGAGAGTATCACGTCAGTTTGGTATGGCTCATGATGTGCCCCCAGAGCCATATATATGGTTGAGAGCTATAAGAGCACCGAGGAGGGTGAGGCCATGCTAGGGCCAACAATAGAGTAGCTAGCAACTACTAGTCTGGATTAGGTAGATGTAGTGGTAGAGGTGATAGATGTAAATGCTTATGACAATAGAGGAGTACCACGCATGGTGGGCTACACATCTATGGGCACTGTTATTCTTATTATTTATAGATCCAACAGCGCACCCTATGTAGGAGGATGGAGAGTGGGGACGCACATGTTCCGACCCCCGTGGTGGTGGCGGTAGTAGAGTGTGAGTACTTTCTTGGTCGCATAGTGTATTTTGTTGTTTTCTCATATTGTGATATATGTTTGTCTAACGTGTTGCTGTAATTTGTGTTTGTAGGCGATGCGTATTGGTTGTTGATAGTCAACACATCCATCCATACAATAATGTGGAATGTGCCAAATGATGTTCTAAGTGGTTGTATACTTGAGTGTGTTGATGATATCATGGGTGAGCATGCCCATTTATTTGAACAAGTAGCCATGGCAGTAGCTACACATACTTTGTATTGGTAGCCAAGAGGGATGAGGCTGCGAGGAGACTCGACGGGTCCATGAGGTAGTGGGTGGTGGCCCGTTGGTGAAAAATGTATTTGTGTGGTTTGTGGAGTTATAGCGTCGGTTTGTGGAGTAGTATATAAAGAATACCTTATCGCATAACAATTGGAGCGATATCGAGGCCGCGAACAATGATGTCACATTGGTGGAGAGGCTTCTAGTTATAGAGCTCTCGCAGTACTTGAGAGTGATAGTGATGATGAGATCTGATATGTACTATGGCATATGATGTAGGGGGTTTCCCCTCAGTGACGAGACATGTTTTTTTATGATGATTGTATTCGATATATATGTATGGACACATGTTTGTGATATATGATAATTTTACGTTGTCATAGATATGTGTTGCAATGTGTTATATGATTCGATGTTTATTGTATGTGTGGTGTATTGTTTGATTAGTGGAGATTCACATTATAATGTTGGTAATGGTAGATAATATGTGTATGGTGAATGATAGTAGATAATAAATGTAATGTGATTGATGAAAAATGTTTATTTGTAGTGCATAGTTAATGTAATGATGATAGTAGAATAAAATGTAAAAATGGATGATGTATAATCGCAAAGAGAGCAACATGTTATGTTAAATGATAATAGGATGTGATCGTAAAATGTTAGTATGATGAAAGTAGGGGGGAGAATGAGTGATGCCCCCAGCGTGTGGATGAATAGGATCATTTAGTTAAGACCCTCAATAGTCAAGAATGAGTCGTAAAGCAAGAGTGCATCATAGGGAAATGATTGAGTGTGTTAGATGAATGAGAAAGTTTGTGATGAAAGGTTCTTCAAAAAAATCCTCAATAGTTGTGTAAGAACCGTACAAAAACAAGTGCGTCATCGGGGTAAGGTGATAGTAATCACCTACCAAAGACCAAGGTGGCGTGGAGTGGAAAGCAGTGGAAGCAAACATGACATGGTATGTACCAAATTTAATGTCATATGGAGTGGTAGTGGGATGTACAAAAGTGGGGTGCTTTGTGGTGGCCAATGTGAAGTAGCAGCGTGATGTGGTGGATAACATGAATGTAATGGGCAAGATGGATATAATGAATGTGATGGATGAGGAAGAGAATGCATATGAATTGTATACTGCGGTGGATACATCATAGTCAAAACATCATATGTAGGAGATGACTCAATCATAGTAGAAATACTCTGATGAGGTAGAGGAGAGATGGATCGCTCATGTGAGTGAGAACCAAAGGAGATGATGCCCTTATCCTCTAATTGTTGTAACCTATCTTTAAGGGAAAGACAATCATTGTCCCTATGGACATTTATGCAATGATAGTTACAATAAGGTTGGTCATGCTTACGCTGTAACCATTGTTATGGATGATGCTGGTTGGAAGGTAAGCCAATTAATCACTCAATAAGTAAGACACGAAACACATCTAGTGGTCAAACGTGATGAGAGAAATGTAAGGGCTGATGCGACCTAGGTGGAGTGGTAGGAGGAGTAGGCTTCGGTGGTGAAGTGGGTTGAGTTTATTTTCTTTTTTTGGGAGGCAAAGATGGAGACTGTATAGAATGCTCAACCATAGGCTCTGATGGAGAACTAGATGAGGCAATAGCCATAGATGTTAGTGGAGGATCTATGGTGTGTGTGGAGAGAAGATATTTTTCTAAGTCAATAACCTTATAACATAGGATAATGAATGACTCACATGTATCATATTGTAATCATTTCTTGAGTGGAGGAATAAGGTCACGACAAAAATAAATTGCTTCTCAAGATCTATGGGTTGGAAGACAAGCTGATGGACACAAACATTGAATCTTAGAATGTAATCTTTAATAGGTTCTGAGGAGCCATGATGTAGGGTAGGTAGTTGGTCATAGGTCACCTTAGGGCCATTGTTAATTATAAATTGACAAAGGAAGATGTCCTCCATGTAATAAAAATTAATAATGGATCCAAAGGGGAGATGAGTATACCATTGTAACACCTCATTGGTAAGACTATAACGAAAATCCTTAAGTAGTAATATATCATTAGAATAGGAAGCCATAGCCCTATGATAATGTAGTAGATGAGCATGAGGGTCACCCGTACCATCAAAACATGTGAAAGTAGGCATGGTGAAGTCATGAGGGAATGCCAAATTATGAATCTTCTTAGGGACCGGATTTCCATGCAAGGAATTATTGTCAATAGAAGCATAATATGCCTTACTTTCTAAAGTGAGAGATTGAACTTGTGATTGTAACTATCCTACAACGTGCATGAGAGAAAGGATATCTTGTGAAGGGATGGTGGAAGATGGAAATAATGTGTTAAGTGGTTTGTAATTTTCCATTGTGAGTGATCATAGGGATATCCAAAGGTGATGGAGAAGGATCTGATGCTAAAGGCACACTAATAGTAGGTGTTGAAGAAGGTATAACATGTAATATAGGTGGAATATCTATGGTAATAGTTGGAATAACATTAGAAACCTCCATAATAGGTGAAACAATGGTGAGGAAACTGGTATAGAAGATGTACTAAGAGACATAGGTGAAATAACAAGAGGAGATGAAATAGTAGGAGAAGAGGAAGTAACAAATGGTGGTGACTCATGCATAGTGTTAGATGCAATCTCAGGGGAAGATAATAATGGAGTAGGTGAGACACATTCAGTAGTATGGAAAGAAGGAGAATCATGATCTGCAAATGGCTCACCATTATCTGATAGAGACTTGAGTGAGGGTATTGCTAAGAATGCTATCAATAGGATCATCAACATAATGTAAAGGAGTATGCAAACTAGGAGGGGATGTATCATGAGAAGCAATGTTAAAAGAGGTAGAGTCATGAGAGGTAACTATGTCAAGATCCGGAGAATCAATATCCTTATATGATTGAGTGTCAATACTAACACAAGTAATCAATAAGGGAATAATCTAATGTTTCTTTTGAAAGATCAGAAGGCGGATCACAAGTAGCCATATAGCATGGAGTATAACGAGTAAAGGCTAAAGTATCCTCTACAATGATAATGCCTATAAGAGAGTCTTAAAAACTAGTAGGCACATGTTGTTTACCATCTAAGAGTTATTGTTGAATATGAGCGGGCGCATTAAGCGAAGCACTATAAAGCTTTGAGTTCAACTATGGAAGCTTCAACGTAAATAGGATTAATGCTAAAATGAGACATGATAGGTAAAGAAGATGAAATAATATTATCCATTAGGTTTTTTTTTCTTACAGTTCCTAGGGAAAGGTATTCTAAAAGTGGAGTTCACAAAAATGATCAACCAAAATTGGAATTTTAAATGCTATTCTATAGTTAATCTAAATAGATACATAAATACGATACATGATATAATCAAGTATTGATGATAAATATTTTATTTTGATATTGAAATGAAATTAGATAATGAAAATGAAAGGGATAAGATATTAACTCGATTTTATCTTACCTAGCTATGTGCAGGACCAATCGAACTGGATAATGTGCGGACAGGAAAAATGTGAGGGTGCTTCTCTGGGAAATTTCAGCGATTGAAGATCTCTCTGTCTTGATCGGGGTGCCCAAAAGAGTAACGGGTCACCTATAGGCAATATAGTATGAGATATGGGTGCTTTGGTCTGTAGAAAAGATCAAAACTTATGTTTAGATGTGTTGCAAAGTCTTCGCAATACCTTCATCTTGGTCACTCTGTTATCGCAGTACCTTTGCATATGTCATTATAGTGATGTGATGCATACCTACCTCCAAAACCCCATATAAAGCATCAACCCCTATAAAAGAAAGATGCAAATGAAGGGGTCAGACTGACCTTAGCTGCCAAAATGGTGGACTTATGACTAAGCACCGTAATACATTTTAGACCCAATGTAGTTCTATGTGCTTGTGTGTGCAATTATGTGCCCAGGGTTCCCTAGTGCCAATGACACAGAAGTAGGGGGCAATAACTAGATGTAAAAATGCAAATAATGGATGCAATAGAATGAATACAACCCTTTCCCCGTATGCTTGTGTGATGTAAATGTAGAGGATTCACAAACGCATCCTTTGCCTTAGTATGTAGCTAACTCTCGATAGTAAGATGTCCATGCATAATATAGTGAGTATGTTATGTTTAGATAGGGATCTCTTGCTTTAATTTCGAAACTAATGACCCAACATGCCGACTAGCACCTAGGGGAATGAACAGGAAAATAACAAAGACCGACCTTGAATAGATAAATTAGACCCAAGTATTAAGGAGACCAGGGCACCTAAAATCATGGGATGGGGCACCCCAACACTACCCTAGACACCTCGGCCTAGTGGGACTGGAGATGACATTCAAGAAAATTACAACACCTAAGATTCCCTAAGAGATGACCAGAACCGTGTAAACAACTAATGACTCGTACCAAAAAAATGACAATGACGATCGACTAACTGATGATAGGACTAGGGGATGGGCCATTAGTGAATACTTTTATTATGGGAGATCCATATATAAATTAATATACTTGACGGTGTAAATGTAATAGTAAGTGTGTGATTTTGTGACTACACAAAGAAGAAAAAACTAAAGTATGTGTTCAAGTGCACCAAGGGTAAAAACAATGACCGAGAGGGGTGAGTGTGATTTTATAGATTTAGGGTACATAGAGGATTGAGATGGATATGGGTGCAATGTGCATATTAAGGTGAGATGATAATGGTTTATTATGTATTGGAGATGTAAATGGGTAGGTGGGGTAGATAATTTTAAATGTGAGTGGGTGAGGATGAGTAAATAAGAGTAAATGAGGATGACATGTTTTAAATCAACCTTATTTTTTAATTTTTAGGTGTTTTGTGGGAATATTTGATTTTTAGGATTTATTGTGGTTTTATATTATTTTTTGTGTTTTTAGCTTAGGAGACATTATATAAGGTGCATTTTCTAGTGTCTACATTTTCCCCCTTTTGGGCTATATGTTGGAGGAGGTAGGATATAATGCTAAAATTGAAGATGGGATGGGTTTGTCCAACCTATGGTGATGGTTTCCACACATGTAGAATTAGGTGATTTCCTTGATAAATATGAAAATGGAAATGTGATTGATGGGGTACTTTAACCGAAGTTTATGAAGGGATTGATAGGTTGATTTTGCAAGGTAGAGACTATTGAGTCAATTAACTAAGCCAAGTTTAAACAACTATAATAGATACGATTGCATCACAAAATGGTATGACAAGTTAATCAATAATTCACCGAAAGTCGTGAATCAAACCATGACATGGAATGTGAATGAACTGTAAGTGAATTATGTAGTAGTGAACTGAGAATTACAATTAAAGATGAATGAATGGAGTAATAGTGACCTAATAACATCCATGAGAAAACATTGTTTATTACAATTTTGGGTATATATATATATATATTTGGATTTTTTAAGGATGGTTACTTATGTGTGGGCGTGTTTGTGTCTATTATGAGAGTGCATGATGTGTGGAAAATCAATTCTTGTCTCAAATCTAGGTCGATGAAGAGAAGCGATATGTATGGAGCATCTACAATGTACGCATGAAGGTGCGTGCAATAACATAAAATAAAGGTGCATGTAATAGCAAAGAAATAAGAAACGATGCATGGAATAGTGTGCAAAGGTCCACATGTAGGTGTAAAAGAAGAGAACACATGAAGGTATTCTCACAAATACGTTAAAGGAGTTAGCTATAATTATGAACGGTCTAAAAATAAGAAAAACAAAGATGGCATGAGTGGAAGGAAAGTCTAAGAATAGACTCAAGCAAGGATAAAGAACCAACAAAGGATGAAACACATGCAATATGGACAAGGATTGTGCATGATAGAATCTAAATATAGGATGTGGGAATGTATAAGGACAAGCTATTTATAACGCGAGAAGATCGAGCCACCTAAGGATGACCGCAAATTGAAGATTAAAACACAAGTTCAGAGGCATGCAATCTATAGTTAGGATGTTTACTATTATAACTAGAGCATGTAAGCAATGAAAGAAAAGTTTCCATCTGTATATATATGTGTGTGTCACATTCCTTTATAAGATATAGATATAGAGATAGACATAGATATAAGATGATCAACACATGGAGTGTAATCAGTTTGTAAGTGTCTGTTATGCAAGGAGTTTGTAATAGTATTGATTATGTGATTGTAATGGATGGTTTAATATGAGTTGCAAAGGTTAGAAGGCATGAACATGGTGTAATAGATATACATGTTCGTTGTTAGTGGTGATGAATAAATGAACTAGATATATTGTTGTATGATCTCCTTTTTATGTTGTATTTTTTATCTTCTACTTATGATATAAATGGTTACATACATAACCCACATTTTGACAATTCAGATAGAGAAGGGACCTAGTAGGTTGTGTGCACTTCAGGTGAGCACTTGGACATTAGTCTGAGTGATGTGTCAGTGTGCCAAACTAGATAAGTGTTGGCTTCTATACTCTAACATTTTGGTTTCGTTGCTTAGGATAGACAAATCTTACATGTTAATTTAGCACCCTAGGACCATGAGTATACCAAAGAGATCAGTTTAATGTGGTTATAAATGGATAGTTGGTTAGTAACATTTTGATTGATACAAGAGTAGAAGCTAATGTACTTACACTTGATTCCCTGCAACCAAATGGGAAGGCCACCATTACAACCATCTTCAAGTGTGTTGTATATAGCAAACAAGAAAAGGGCCATGCCTATTGGAGTATTGAAAAATGCTACTATCGCCATATAGGGAGTGAAATTCAAAGGTGACTTTGAAATTGGAGTTGGTTGAAGTAGATAGCTTCCCTGTGCTACTAGGTTATCATTGGTACTATGATAATAACATAGATTTACGCTATAACAAGTAGTATGTAAGTTTTGAGAAAAATGAAGAGCATGTTGTGATCCCAATGGATGAAATGAATACTATGCATTATATAGAGCCAATAACTGAGGAATACCTTAACTAGATCTACACACATAGTGACCCAAAAATATAGATCCATCAAATAAGGGCGTGCTTTAGTGGAGGGATGCACAATCAATAAGTGATACTAATAGTGTTGTTTGTGATGATTGGGATCATGGAACTTATGAGATGGTTGGTTGAGAATTCTAGGGAAGAGTAATAAGAGTGATTAGATCACTGACTAGTGAGACAACTAGGAAGGACTAGCTTGCCAAGGTTCACATGGGAAGAGAAGACTAAATATTTCCTATGCACAATGGAAGCCTAGGTACAAAATGAAGGGGATAAAAGGAATATGATAGTTTACTTCATGAGAGGAACAACAACAAGCTAGTGGGCTATGCATAGAGGCAACTTATTAGGTTGGCATAAAATAAGAATTTCTTTCTTAACAAGGTTTGTTGGGAGTAATATTATTTCATAGATACCAGTGTTATGATGTGAAGACCTCTCCCATGTCACACGTTAAAAAATGTGAAAGGAATTAGATGTAAGGCCAAGATGTCTTGTCACCATTGTTGTGGGTTCATAAGTTCTACTATACATTTCGTGGATGCGCATGTGAATTTTATATACATGTGAAGGTAAGGAAAGATACCGCAAGATAGTGCAACTTAACTTCAGGTATCGTGCACACTTTTGATTATTTTTCTACTAAACCCCCTATCAATGAATATCTACAAATAATAAAGTGTGTCACTCTAGGCAATGATGTCAAGGAAAAATAGCTAGTAACTCAAATGTAAGGTGAGACTCCACTAGCTGAGCATACAAATGCTTGTGATTGGATGAATTCTAGTGAAAAAATCACGGGGTGCACCTGGAAGGAAAATGAAAAGAGGAAGCTCGCTCTATATCTTTGATGATGAAGATGTTGAGGACCTAAACATAGAAATTACAAAAGGTGAGTGTGAGGTTTTAGATATTGTAGATGAAAATGCACATGCATATTATGTACCTCTAAAAACCAAGAAAGTAAACATTCGGATTGAAGATGCACTAAAAGAGGCAATAATCGGTGACTATTGGTTTGAGGAAGAGGTTGAAAAAAATAGAGATTTTTCATGATTTTCAAGATGTATTCCCAAGGGGATATCAGGAGTTGAAGGGTGTTCATCTATCCTTGGGTGAGATGAAGATAAAGCTTAAGGATGGCATGTGACTGGTTCATAAGAGGCCTTACCAAATGAATCCTAATATGCGCATCAAGGTAAAAGATGAAATTGAAAAAATGTTGAAGACATGAATTATTGAGCCCATTGAAGAATTAAAGTGGATCAATCCAATGGTTATCAACATCAAAAAGGATGGGAGGATAAGGATTTGTGTTGACTATAGAGTTTTAAATGCTTCATGCATCATTGATCCTTCCCCAAACCATTCAATGAAGAGATCCTAGAGGGTGTTGTAGGGCACGAGATCTATTATTTCACTGATGGATTCTCAGGATACCATCGGAGTTAGGATCGCATGTGAAGATCAAGAAAAAAACATTTGCAACTTAATGGGGATGCTTTGCCTACATTGTTATGCCCTTTGGATTGAAGAATGTGCCAACAGTGTTCTCATGCATGAATTTTAAAGACTTCATCAATAAGTTCCTTCAAGTATAATTAGATGATAGCACCATTTATGGGATGGTTAAGGACAACCTGTGATTGCTTACAAATGATGTTTGAGATATGCAGACAAATTAACATATCCTTAAATATTAAGAAGTGAATTTTGCAACACCATTTGGTACTTTGCTTGGACACATCATCTGTAAAGAAGGCTTGTTGGTAGATCCCACCAAGATTGTAGTCATCTTGGGGTTGGAAGAACCAACTGATTAGAGTGAAGTGTGTGGATTTCTTGGGCATACATGAAACTATAAGAAATTCATCAAGGGGTATGCCAAAATCATTGTGCCCTTTGGAAGAACTACACAAAGCCAAGGGAAATATTTATTGGAAGGGTGTGCAACAATATGCATTTGATACTTTGAAGGAGAGACCAAAAACTACGCCCATTGTACACTTCCCTTCTTGGAGTCTACTATTTCATATCCATGTGGATGCCTCTGGAAAAACCAATGAAGCGATATTATCCCAACGGGGAAGGAAATTTAGACCATCCTATCTATTTTACAAATAGGAAGTTCACACCCGGTAGAGAAAAATTATACAACTACAAATAGCAAGATTTTGTCTATGGTGTACATGCTTCAAAAGTTCAAGCAATATTTATTAGCTACACCATATATCTTTTACACTTGATCACATGACACTTAAGTATCTAGTTAACAAGATAGTTTTATAGGGGAACATATGTCGTTGGATCATTTTATTCCAAGAATTTGAGTTTTTAGTCATTGTAAACCTGGAAAAAGTAATTTGTGACCCAATCACTTGTCACAGATCAACTTTGCTTGAGGATGCCCAGAGAACAGAGAGGAAAATATGCCCTATGCGTAGTTATTTAGATTACAATGTGCATCATATGATTTAGAAGATATTTTGTCATGCATTTTTCAAGTCCAAAAATTCAAACTTAAACAATGATAACTAAGCCCAAATGTCAAAATTTAAATGAAAATCCCCCCAAAACTCTCTTTGAATCAATTCATATTTTATATCATGCTCATATTGACCTTGTAGGTCCTCCCCATGTGTTTGACAAGAGTTTCCTAGTGTTTGAAATGATGTAACAAGGTCATTCATCTCATTCGGTAAAGTGCTTCTAAAGACCAGTCTCTAAATAGGCCTAGAAAGACCAATATTGGTCATTTCAAGGTAGGTGTGCATCCTCCGGGAAGGATTTGAAAGCCCATAATCATCTAGAGGTGGTATTGAGAGTCATGAAGGTGTTGGAAGTGATTTAGGAATATTTAGGAAATTTTTGGAGGTTTAGGGACAAATGTGCAAAAGCGAGTTTTCTAGGTATAAGGAGCGTGTAATCAAAATTGGAACTTGAAATTCTAGAGAGGATTCTAGGATCTCTTAAGGAGTTGTAAGGAAAAAATGTATGAATTATAAATAGTAAGGAATTATCTAAATGGTGGAATCTTTACATTTTCACATTACCGATGGTTTCTTAAGGCAATTGAATCTTATTAGATTCACCTTGATGTCTTGAAGAAAAAGAATCCAATTTTTGAAGATGAAAGTATAATTTAAATCTCAAAACCTATCCCATTATTCTTGAAATGGTATTAGGAGTCAAAATAATATAAAATTTCAAGTGAAAAGACCATTGGAGCTCGAGAATTGCATCGTCAAGTTCTCTCTTGTGTAAGGTATGCTTCTCATACTTAGTCATTTTTGGAGTGACACATGTCACCTTTTGGATTCATATGACACAATTTTGTGTCCCTCTTGTACCTTTCTCAAAGGGACAAAGGGGACACAAAAATTCACCCCACCTCAGCCCTCCTCTTTGGTTCTCCATGTGATCAACTCTCACTAGCTCTCAGTGCCAAAGCATGCTTAACTCATCTCCCTCTCCTCGCACCACGCAAGTGACAGTGCACATGATATGGATGAGGTGAATTTTATTTTCCCCTTTTCCTATTCTCAAGGGGACATATGGGACACAAAATATTTCCCCAGCCTAGCCCCTCCTTGAGTTCTCATATGACCCACTTCCAGGCTCTCGGGTGCTAAAACATGCGCATTTTCCATCTCTCTCTCCTTGCACCTCACACAAATGACACTTGTCATCTAGTTGAGGTGCATTTTTTTTCCCCTTCTCCCTTTTCCCAAGGGAAAGGGACATAAAAATGCACCCCGTACTCAAGCTATCAAAACCCTAATTTTAAAACTTAAGTTGTTTTCTCACCCGTGAAGAAAAAAATAGTTGTCGGGTAACTTAAAAACACAAAATAACTTGCTTCCAAGCTCATTTCTTCACACATTTTGATCATCCATTTTTGAAGCCATTTTTCCAAAAACCTGAAAAAACTAGACCACTACAAAAAATTTTTTCCAGGCAGCCAGACCATGAACATAAAAAAAATGAGATTTATTCATAACTTTCAAGTCTCGAAACCAATTCCTAGTGAAATTTTCTTAGCAGATCATCATCCTAGGCGCCTTTGAGACAAAAATTATTACAAACCTAATGATTTCCTATATTTTTAACAATAACAAACCTGAAACCCTTTCCCTAGAAGTTGCTTTTTCAGTTTTGCAAGAGTTTTAATGGAAACGGATGATTTGTGAAAATTGGGGCGGGAGGATCCAAGTCAAATGAATGATGAGGGTATTTTCATTGCAAAAATGAGACCTTTGGTAAGTGCAAATTGTAAAAATAATAGGTGTTTGTGCTCTTACTTACTAAAAATAGAAACCCTCTAAAAAGATTGTAAGATCTCTACTTAAAACATTTGAAAAAGTGATGAAAATGGACAAACTAGTCAAAACAAGGAGTTTTCGAAAAAAAATCTTTCCTAAAAAAGCAACATCCAAAAAAGTAACTTACTAAAAATAAAATATTTCTAAAAACAATAAATAAACATCAATAAAGGTACTCTCAGTATGTTAGGAGCTTCAGGAGACTAAATTTGAGCAAAAAGGAAAATTTTCCCAAAAAAAACTCCTAAACCCTACCTACTAAAAATAAAAAGTTTTAGATTCAAGTGTAGAAAGTTGTTGTTGGTTTCATTTTCTCTCATCTTGCTGATTTTTGGAATCATGAAGTTCAAATTATCTGGTCTGGAACTTGTTTCAACCTTGGTCTCATAATATCTAGGTGTGGGTGATAGTGATGTTGCTCACATGGACCTGAAACACCTAAAGAATCAAATGCTTGGAGGCCCAAGGAACCAGTTGAAGATAATATTTTCACAAGTGGATTGTATGTTGCAGGAGGTCATCTTGTGTCTGTTCAAAGTAATAAATTTGTGCTAGTATGTTCTCAACACTATGATACAAAATCAAGGATCATAAGAGAAAATGATAATTCCATACTTGCAAAGTGCTCACTTCGAAGGGCATTTCATAGTGTATGCAAATCCCAACAGTAACAACAACATGGTCATAGTCAATACAAAGGAGTTTTCATTCGGTGAATGAATGGTGAAGACTAAATCATATCTCCAAGGCCTTGAAATGGGATCATGGTTGAAACAAGGGAGGAATCCTTCTTGTGTACTAAAATATTTTTCCAAAGGTGAGTTTCATGAAGGCTATTTGATGTGATCATTTTGTTGAGTAGGGTAATGGAAGAAGAGGCCAAAGATATTTTAAAGATTGGATGACATAATTCATCCTCATCATCATCGAAGGAAATCAAATGATTGATTGGGGATAAATCATAAGTGATAACATCCACCATCAATTGATCCATTTGCAGGTCACCAAAAGATTCACAATGACATCATATCTAGTATATTCTCTCATGAGTACAAGACCATTCAGAGGCCTAAATCTTACTCAAAATTTTTCTCAAAGGGCCCCCACTTATGAAAGGTACCCACAACTGAACTCTCAAAGAAAGAAATCATCATTTTTCAAGGGTGAATGATGCATTCACCATGTTCATCATACGATTGTTGAAGGTAACCCAAAGTTGAGATTGTCTTCTCAAGCCACAACATTGATTGAGAGATATGGGTCCTATTTCACTCAATTCTCAACCTTCTCATATATCATAGTTTTAGGGTTTGATCTCGCTCCTCGTAAGCTCTCGAGATACCTCAGTGATAAGATTGTGATGTTTGAAGCTATGTAGGTAGCTTTCCCATGTCAATGGAAAACTTAAAAACTACAAGAAGAAAGGTGTGTCATTTCTATCTCTCTTGGAATCTTATCATGTAAGAATGTCAATGATGCCTCAAATCTTGAAACATCATTTTCCCCTTAAACCTCTATTCATATACACCTAGGGAATATTTTGACATTCAAAGCAACCCGAGACCTTCCATCTTCCTGATTTGCACCATGTTCCCCAAATTGAGGATTACTGGGTCAATTATTGGGATGATCTTGAGGTAAGAAAGTGAGATCACATGAGAATGACCATCGACCAAATGAGAAAGTTCAGATTTGATTGGTTTGTGGATGGTGTAGAAGATGATGGGACCGAGTTGTATGATCCTGAATACCAAGTAGTGAAGGTCTCACCTCTCCCACATATCTCGTGGAGCATTCGTGAGTTAGGGGATATCAATGAAAGAACTGAAATGGTAATCCAAAGGTCCAAGGAATGGTTCAATAAAAAGAGGGTTGCGCTCATTAAATCAGGTGGTCTTTAGACTCTCATAAGGATATGCATCTCATCTTCTTCTATGAAGACAATTGAGAGGATTATGAGCTCTACTCACTCATGAGAGCCCGCTAAAAGGAAATAAATGGAAACTAAGGTCCCCCACTATAGGAGGTTGCACAAGAAAGTAAGATTCATTCAAGACCCTTAGAAGATATGGAGCAAGGGGAGATTGATCCTTCTCATCCACCAATTCCACATCAGTCTCTAAACATCTCCTCTTATGTGAAGAGCCAACTCAACAAATACAAGATGTACCCTCTTGCATTGAACCTGAAACTACAATCATGCCTAGGTTCAAACTGAAACAAAAAGATCTTCCCATGGGTATAGAAATTATTAGAGGAGAGACTCACACAAACAAAGAAGTGGTAACATATTTTAAGCTATTTCAATGATGGTGAAAACTAAGCAAGGTAAGAAGGCTCAAATTACTTCCCTCTTCTTCAGTGGTGCCTCTTAGAAAATTAGTATGTGGAAGTAGCTCGACTTAAGGTGGTAAATCCCATTGGTGAGATGACCCCATATGAACTATGAAATGACCACAATTCCTCTGGGGCCAACAACACATGAAGGAGATGCTCATCTATTCAAATAATCTTCCACTCGCCTCTTGAAAAGAAATGAGGAGTATAAGGAGAAGATTGAACAATTGGAAGAACACGTGAGAACTCTCACTTCATATGTTCAATCCTTCATGGATCCTAATGTTGTCCCATCTATTCCAATCGAGAAGTCATCCCAATAAGTATTTGATCCATAATATCAATCAAGAAGATGCAAGGCTACACAATGCAAGGTAGAGCTAATGACAAGTGGGTGAAAAATCCTTGAGAAAGGTAGGACCTTATTTTAGAAATTATTTTATTGTTTGAATTCATGTTTGCCACCACTATGAAAGTGAATATGACTAGGGATGAGATTGAAAAGGAAAAAGAGCATTGGGATCAGGTATTTCCACTAGTGACTGAGATGGGAAACATCAATTCTTTTGTATTGGTAGACAGTAAATGTGTTCAACTCTACATCTGAAAACATGTCTCCAATTTGGTCCCGAATTTTGGTTTCTTGATATGAGATGTTGAATCATGCTCTTGATGAGTTGGATTCATGTGATGAGATCACTTTGAAGATGCAGGAAGACATCAACAAGGAAGTCTTAGAAGCTTGGAGTACTGTGGTAAATGAAAATACTTTAGTGAATGATCTCTTGAAGCCATTCAAGGAACTAGTTAAAAAGAGGTGAGAGACCCATTCTCCTTCAATGAAGACACCTTGGAATATCTTGCAGAGATTAGATGTGTTATTTCCAACACTGCAAAGGAGCATCAAACATGGTTCACAAAATGTAAAAGTATCAACAATACTTTAGATAATTGGCTTAAGACTCTAAGATTTGTGCACATTCCTCAAGTAGAGAAGGTTTGCACCCACAATGGCTCGTTTTAGAAAAGAGTTCAAGGGAATTGAGATTTTCCAAGAGCACTCTCCCAGATTCCATCAGCAAGTGGATCTTCATCAGCAAATGCACCATCTTCTTTAGAGTAACTATCTCCTCTCTTCTCTCTTTCCCACCCCCTTCTTCTCTTCTCTCATGTTATATTTCTTCATTATGGGAGTTTACTTTTCACTTTTTGTCTTATTCATTTAAATGTGACCTATAGTTAAATATTGTAATGAGTTTCCTCCAATTAATAAAAAGGGATTCACTTTCTTTCCTAGGGATACGAAAGGTCACAAGTTGTAAAGGTTAGTGAAAAGTCATGTGGGGGTAGGAAAAGATTCATTTCATAAATCTATATATTATATGACTCCCTCATTGGAAATGATTGTCAATTTGTGAGTATCTCGAGTAAATAGCTATTTCACTATAAAGAAACAAGTAATAAATGGCATTATTCTATTTATTTTCTTATATGTTTCCTCCACATCTCTTTTCAACTTGACAATGCTTGTATAATGTGAGAAAATCTTGTATAACTTGATGAATGGATAAATGAAATTTTGTGTTCATAATTCATTTTGTCTTTCCATTGTTAACAAAGTTGTTTTATTCTAATTGTGTGTGGATGAATTCTGGTTAAAACTTGTAAAAATATTCCTAATCCTATCTATAAGATTAAGCCCTCTCTCAAAGTTCGCACTCCTACTATCTCACCTCTCAAGAAAATTCTTTATCTCGCATTCAATAAAGGGAGCCTACCCTTCCACAAGAAGGAGGGACATAGTCCCAGAGCGTTGGTGAAAATCAACTAATTTGTGATTATGACAAATTATTTTGCCAACAACAGACATTGTCCTTTTCTTGAACTACTACGGTAAATTTGTAATCTTTATTCTTACAACCCCTTTATGACATCTTCCTCCTTGTTTTTATACAAGCATTATCCTCTTTTTGAGATAATATGGTGGCTTATTCAGTAATTTATATTTGTTATAACCTCCTTGGGACATCTTTCCCTCTTGGGTTTATTCTACCATTTATTTTTTTCCTTGGATCTTTTGGTATGTTGTTTCACCATTTGGGTGTTATTAATCTTTGTGCTTGTCATGGACCTATCATATATTTACACTCTTATCTCTTACTAGATCACTAGCAATCTATAATTCACACACTTCCTAGTTTATCTCTTTTTATCCTTCATTCCATCACCATTCCATATAAAGAAAATCTATACTTTATAGGGAGTTACTAGCTTTATCCTTCATTGTATCACACGTTTATCCTCGCAACTTCAAATTTTCCACTTCTCCTCTCGATTAATGATTACTTAGGTTAGATACAAGATCATACTCTTTCCTTAGGGTAGGAAAAGATGTATCTAAACATTTTGGTTTTTTAGGTTTTCCTCAATAATGGATAAGTATAAGATTTGTTGTGTTAGTCATATTTCATACCCATTTGATCAACCTTATGAATCCATTCATAGGAGGAACAATAAAATCCAAACTAAAAGTTAAATCAATACCATCAATTTAAAAAAATCAAAAGACAATTGAAAAATAAATCATTACGATAAAAATAGTTAGTCATAAAAATGCAATATCATATTAGAACACCCCTATCCTAGTTAAAATCTCAAACTCCATAACTGACCTAACTACAAAGGTCGAGGTCCTTTAGGGTATGGTATGTTTTTTTGACTCGGGATAAGTAGTCACATATGAATCATTTAGTTCATTTTCCTTTTCATGTTAGTACCTAATCTTTTTAGTATGCCTTTATCTCCTTAAGTGAGGTCTTGAGGAATGGGGAAAACATCATGGGAAGGTAGAGACGCATTTACTATCATTGCATCTCAAAGTTGACATGGAATATATATTTATAATTCACTAGTTATATATTTACCAAAATGTGCCTCTCCATAACCATTTTGTTAACCTTGTACTCTTAAATGACCAAGATTCCCAAGCAATTATCTCATTTCACATGTTTTGTGATATATTGTTCACACCATGTACTTTGAGCCATGATACATTTTTAAGATGGGAAGTACTCTACTCTACCACATACATACATACACACACACACAGTATATATATATATATATATATATATATATATATATATATATATGGTTTTGTGATCCATACATCATTGAAATTACTTAGATTATCCTCTCGTGCTTTACTACAAAGTATCGCTTTGATGTAGCAGATGCTTACTCAATCTACTTTATTACGCCAGAGGCATTCTACAATGAACTAAGACTGTTGGGTCCGACACAAAAACAAAAATAGAGGAATTTATTACGTCAAAAGGCGTTCTTCAGTTGGGTCGAGGCCGAGAGGGCTCTGACAATGACAGGTAGATCAGTGGTAGATAATTTTCAGAGTACACAGACGTTGATTACGGATCGTTCACAACAACGGTCGATCGTCTACAAAAACCAACGCGTTCTTCAGTTAGGTCCAGGCTGGCGGCCTCTGACAGAGCGCAGAGGCGAGGACAGAGCAGAACCAAGGAAGGGAGCATGGGACCATGCCCGAAGTGCATCCCGTGGCATAATGAGGTTGGAAACGTAATACATCGCGTGGATAAGAAGTTGAAGTTTCTTAAATGTAAAATTTCTCGTGAATGGTATAAGGGGTTTTGTTTCCTTCTTGCAGGGTGTACGCGGACAGAGGGCGAAGGCCAGATATTATTTTACGCATGCCAGATATGCCCGGTTTCTGTAAAGTTTTGTGCCTTTTCAAGCTGGAGGTATTACCTATTTTTCTCGCAAAGTGGTACGTTGTGTCAGGTGTCAAAGCCTGGTCGTCGACACTAAAATTTTCCTCCGTAATTTCTATTTCATTAATGTATGTATTAGGAATAGGATGTTGTTAAGTATAATTAGTAGTAGCGTCTGATAGAAGATAACGGCGCCATCAGTACAGTGCCGCCAATAATGTGGAGTATGGTAACAGTCAAAGTACAATAGGAATGTTGTAAAAAGTAAATATTTGTCGTAAGTGGTCCAGTAATGTTAAAATGTCAAAGTTTGGGTAATTAGAGAAGTAGGGTCTACATGATTAGGAATTAGAAATATTATATTGGTAATAAGGACAAGGAGTGAGGTCATAAATATTTTGTGTATTTTATTTGTAAAAAGTCTAAAAATGTGGAACCCATGTAAAATGATAAGGTTTATCTTATCTTAAAAGATAAGCTTACATGTACAGATAAGAGTTAAGGTATGGAATATGATTCGTCAGAGTGAATTTCTTATCCTATCTTAGAGATAAGATGGATAAGCCTAGAAGTTCTATAAATAGAGAGGCCACCCCCCTCATTTAGCATAGAAGGAAGTAGTGAGAAATATTGTAGGAAGTGTGCGAAGGAAGCCATTAAGAGGTGTAATTGTAAAGTTTCTCCCATAGTCTTGGTGAAAGGCAAGTGAAGTCAATAACACTTGAAGTACCTCATGGGTGAGATTGTAACAATTTCATGTTAATATTATAATTTACTTTGATATTTCAGATTTGTCATCATTCCGTCTTATCATAGTCAATGGTATTCTTGTGTTATGTTGTTGTTTTGTTTCCAGATTACATCCACCAAACTAAAGGCTGTGCATTAGTAAATAATCATAGCACGAGGAGTTCCCGGTGAAGAATTATCATAGTGCCGGATTGGTGATGACATTTTGGTTCCGTTGCCGGGACCATTCCTCGTTGGTGGATTTTCTGGAGAGATATTCCCACTTAGTCAAAAATCAATTGGAGGGTAACCTTGTTTTTACTGTGCATAGTAGTTACCATGGTAAAGTCATTTTTGCCATGAATAGTAGTTACCATGGTAAAGTCATTTTTGTTGGGAATAGTATTTACCGCAGTAAAGTCACTTTTTACCGTGAATAGTATTTACCGTAGTAACTTCACTTTTTACTGTGAATAGTGTTTACCACAATAAAGTCAATTTTACCACAGTAAGTCAAGTTTTACCATAGTTTACCGTGGGCATTTTTATTTTACTTTGTAGAAAGGTGTAAATTCACTTTCTAGTATAGTGATTCCAATTATTTGTGCACATAAGTCTTGTTGATTGTACTTGTGGGTTGGTATTTCATGGTGGTTACTTTTGAAAATGGGAAAGATTCATGTTTTTTCAGCTCAATCTAATGAAGATGCTTCTTCTTTCATTCAAGAGTTTAAACGATCTTGTATCGTAATGGCCTTATAAGAAGGGAACAATGGACTGAATTTTTTCCTACCTTTTTGGATGGTTCAACACTTAGGTGGTTTGAAACACTAGGTGATAATGTGAAAAATTCATGGGATTTATTAACTGAAAGTTTTCTTGAAGAATTTGGTGAACAACAGAAATATGCAGATCTCATGATCGATATCACAAAGCTATCCCAAGGAGAGAAGGAGAAGATAAGGGATTATCATGCTCGTGTTCTAGAGCTAAGGAGGAAGCTCGATGCCTAGATCTGGAAGGAAGGATTAGCGGATGGGTTGATGAATGGCGTGGATAATCTCCTATGTAAGTACTTCATTCTTGGGATGAAGCCAGAGATCAGACAACGAGTGAAGTATGACCGCCCAGCTACCATTGAACAAGCAAAGGAGATTGCAGTAAGAAGGTAAGAAGAAAACATGGAAGAGGAGCCCAAAGAAATTGTTTCTAAAGTAGAGCCTACACCAAAGCACCTTTGGTCCGAATCCACAACCACTCTCGGTGAGCACAAATATTTCTCCTAAGCACTTCATTCTTGGGATGAAGCCAGAGATTAGACAACGAGTGAAGTATGACCACCCGGCTACCATTGAACAAGCAAAGGAGATTGTAAGAAGGTAAGAAGAAAGCATGGAAGAGGAGCCCAAAGAAATTGTTGCTAAAGTAGAGCCTACACCAGCACCTTTGGTCCAGAATCCACAACCACTCCCGGTGAGCACAAATATTTCTCCTAGTACATCTACTGAGTATGAAGATCTGCTCAAAAATATGGGTTAGTTAACTATTAATCTTCTTCAAGGAAAAGAATTTAGTTCTCAGGGAGGAGATAGAGGTCCAAAAAGAAATATTTCTGAAGTTGTATGTTATGGTTGTTATAAAAGGGTCATTATAAGTATAATTGTCCGGATAGAGCTTCTACATCTGGTAAAGGAGATAATGATAAAGGAAAAGCACTTGTGAATTCTTTTGATGTAGTAGATAAGAGCAGAAATAATGAAGTAGATGTGTTTGTAACAAAAAGAAAGAAAGAAAAAGATAATCAAGATGGAAATGATCCTAAGAAGATGAAAGGAGAAACTAATAAGAAACATAGGAGAAGAAAGCTGGGTGTGCAGGATTTTCTGATTTCACAGGGGCAAGGACCATACTCCATCTTGGAAGATCTGTCCAAAAGGCCTGCAAATATTACATATGGTCAACTCTTGGCTATGTCTTTTGAGAAGAGGCGGGAGCTGCGAAGTGGACTTAATGCTCGACAAAGAAAGGAGGTTGAGGTCCCTGTTTTGGAGGCAGAGGCGGATCCCTATGCTCCACAAGCTGAGGTATTATGTAATGGTATTTCAATTCATGATGTCTTAGTTGATGGAGTGCTGCGATTAATGTAATGACCGAGTCTGTAATGAATATGTTGGGTTTAAAAATTGATCGCCCTTCAACACTTATGTTAAGGTCATTAAATAAGGAAAAACTAAACCAGAAGGTGTAGTTTCAAATGTGGCAATATCTGTTATGGGTGTTGTATGTGTGGTAGACTTTCAGGTGATGAAAAATGGTACTGTTGCGTACCCAATGTTGCTGGGAAGACCATGGCTAAGGAGAGTTCATGCAAGAAACTACTGGAATGAAGGCTTCATGACACTTGGACGTGGTAGAGAGAGGGTGAAAATAAACATGATCCCTCGGCATCATAAGGCAGAACCTGTCGATTCAAGTGATGAAACTGATGATTGGACATCCTCGATTATTAGATAGTACCAAAGTGAAGTGGACACTCGAAGATGAAGAAAGTGAGGTTGATGTTTGAGTCATGGATATCCTTCCACCATACGAACTCATGACCCCATAAAATTATCTGAAGAAGAAGTTGATGATCGTCTCCAACAAATAAAGATTGGTGATGCTATGATGGAGAGTGAGAAGGAATCCTACCTCCAGCTCTTTTGAAGGTACATACACCTATTCACTTTTGATTACAAGGAACTCCATCAAGTAAATTGGGTAGAACATTCTATTGAGTTGGTAGATGGTGCTAAGCCCATAAAGTAAATGCCATATAGAATGAATCCTAATTTTTCTAAGACTGTAAAAGAAGAAATAGATAAGTTGCTTGATGCAGATTCATATTTGCTGTGGAGAATTCAGAATGGGTTTCTCCCATTGTGATCTCAATAAAAAATAATGGAAAGCTACACATTTGTGTTGATTACGGGAAGCTAAATAAGGCAACAAAGAAGGATCATTACCCTCTTCCATTTTCGGATCAGATCTTGGACGAAGTAGGCGGCCAGAGTGCTATAGTTTTCTTTGATGGATATAACGGCTACAACCAAGTTCGTATATAGCAGAAAGATTAGTCAAGACCACGTTCACCACTCCTTGGGGAACATTTGCTTATAGAGTTATGCCTTTTTGGTTGTGTAATGCTCCAACAACATTCCAACGTTTGATGAATAGGGTGTTTGAACCCTACATTAGGACCTTCATCAGAGTATTTTTGGATATTTTTGCATCTATGGGAGCAAGTTGGACCACCTGCACCAGATGGAGACATCATTTCAAAGGTTAGATGAAGCAAAAGCCTCACTAAACCCTACAAAGTGTGTCTTTGGATGTTCTAAAGGAATTTTGTTAGGGCATGTTGTATCCAGAGATGGTATTGCACGATCCGATAAAGTTTCAAAAATCAAAGATTTACCATTTCCTATGAATAGAAGTAAGTTGAGATCATTTTTAGGCCATGTGGGTTACTATAGAAGGTTCATCAAGAATTTCTCAAAGATTGCATAGCCACTAACCCAGTTCTTGAAGAAGGATGTTACTTATGAACCAGGGAAATAAGGCACATGAAGCTTTTGGACAATCGAAGGAAGCCTTGGTGTCTTCACTTATTTGTAAGAATCAGTTGGAGCAAGCCATTCATTGTGTACACTGATGCCTCAGATGCAGCACTAGGAAGTACTTTGAGCCAAAAGGATGAAAATGGGAATGAACATCCAATTTACTTTGGGAGCAGACAAATGAGCAGTGTTGAGGTAAATTATACTGTAACTGAAAAAGAGGCTCTAGCTATCATTTTTGTTGTAAAGAAGTTTAGAATTATTACTTGCTAGGGCAAAAATTTCTAGTCAGAACAATCATCAGGCTCTAAAATATATTGTAAATAAGCCTAACCCATCAGGGAGGATAGCAAGATGGATAATTTTGCTACAAGAATTTGAATTTGATATTATAGATAGGCCAGGAAAGAAGCATGTCAATGCAGATGCACTCTCTCGAGCCTATGATGGTTTAGGATCATCTTGTGATGATGATGATTTCCCGATGCAACATTGTTATCCCTTGACACAATCCCTAGTGAATACATAGATATTTGGAATTATCTGAATGAATTCAAGTTTCCTGATGGTGCCAATGCAAATACTAAGAGAAATATTACTCAAGCCAGTCGTCCATATTCTATTCTGCATGGAGTATTATTTCGAATAGGACCTGATGGACAGTATAAGAGGGCAGTTGGACGTGATCAAGGGAAGGAACTGCTAGAAGAATTCCACAATGGTACATGTGGAGGGCACTTCTCTGGACAACTTACAACAAGAAGGATCTTGGATGTAGGTTATCACTGGCCCACTCTTTTTAAAGATTGTTATAATTATTGTAAGACATGTGATATTTGTCAAACACATGGTAACCGTAAGACTTCATTAGCTCCATTATGCCCTATTCTTCCACTTGGTCCCTTTGAAAAGTGGGGAATAGACATTTTAGGTCCACTTCCAACTACCTCACGCCAAAATAAGTATATTGTAGTTGCATGCATTATTTAACCAAGTGGGTTCAAGCTAGGCCATTGAAAACAACTTCCATGGATAAAGTGGCAAGGTCACCGATTTGGTTGTCCATTAGAAATTGTAACAGATCAAGGAAGCCACTTCATTAATGAGGTGGTAGAAGCCCTAGTCAATAATTTTTCTATTAAGCACGGGAAGGAAACAACATACAAGCCAAGCACAAATGGATAGGTGGAACACAAAATTTTGTGTTGTGTCAAATTCTAGCAAAAGATGCAAGCCTTGCAGTACATAAGTGGGATAAAAGGATTCATGTAGCATTGTGGGCATATAGGGCAACATCAAAGTCAAAGCAACAAGATACTCTCCATTTCGGTTGGCCTATGGCATTGATCCAGCTTCTTCCTATTGAGTTTGATATTCCCACTGTGAGAGTTATGAAAAATGAAAGGATGGATGAAAGTGATTCAGTAAAAGAAAGGTTAGTACATCTTCATTTGCTAGAGGAAATGAGGGAAATAGCAAAGGATACAAGCCATAAGAAGAAAATGAAACAAAAGGAATACTTTGATCAAAAGATCCGTTGGTCTCCATTTCATGTGAATGACTTGGTTCTAGTATATGATTCTAGATACAAAAAAAGAAGACAGAGAAAATTTCTTCCAAAATGGATGGGGCCCTACAAAATAGCAGCTGTGCATGAAAATGGTACATACCGACTAGAGGAATTGGATGGCACTCCCATTACGAAATGGGTCAACCACGACAAGTTGAAGATTTTCCAACCACTGAATAGTCTACTCAGGACGGAGTAGAAGCTAGAAGGGGAAGATGTCGACACTAAAATTTTCCTTCGTAATTTCTATTTCATTAATGTATGTATTAGGAATAGGATGTTGTTAAGTATAATTAGTAGTAGCGTCGATAGAAGATAAAGACCGTCAAGACGGTGCCAATAATGTGGAGTACGGAATGATCAAAGTACAATAGGAATGTTGTAAAAAGTAAATATTTGTCGTAAGTGGTCCGGTAATGTTAAAATGTCAAAGTTTGGGTAATTAGAGAAGTAGGGTCTACATGATTAGGAATTAGAAATATTATATTGGTAATAAGGACAAGGAGTGAAGTCATAAATATTTTGTGTATTTTATTTGTAAAAAGTCTAAAAATGTGGAACCCATGTAAAATGATAAGGTTTATCTTATCTTAAAAGATAAGCTTACATATGTACGAGATAAGAGTTAAGGTATGGAATAGGATTCGTTAGAGTGGATTTCTTATCCTATCTTAGAGATAAGATGGATAAGCCCTGGAAGTTATATAAATAGAGAGGCCACCCCCCTCATTTAGCATAGAAGGAAGTAGTGAGAAATATTGTAGGAAGTGTGCAAAGGAAGCCATTAAGAGGTGTAATTGTAAAGTTTCTCCCATAGTCTTGGTGAAAGGCAAGTGAAGTCAATAACACTTGAAGTACCTCATGGGTGAGATTGTAACAATTTCATGTTAATATTATAATTTACTTTGATATTTCAGATTTTTCATCATTCCGTCTTATCATAGTCAATGGTATTCTTGTGTTATGTTGTTGTTTTGTTTCCAGATTACATCCACCAAACTAAAGGCTATGCATTAGTAAATAATCATAGCACGAGGAGTTCCCGGTGAAGAATTATCATAGTGCCGGATTGGTGATGACAAGTCCACCATTGAGTAACCTCGTGGACGAAATAGGAAGCACTCCCCTTACCCACTTGACTAGATTTTACATTACAAAGTTAGAGTCAAAGTTTTCGATATCGCGACCCCGGTGATGATACAACTAAATGCACTAGTTGTTCATTGTAGACGTAAGGGGGTAAAGTAAATCCGATATACTACCGAATTAGTCGGTGTGAATTTTTGGGTAAATTGAGCTCACATTTAGACAACTTGTGACACCTAGTTGAGTGAACTATTTTAGAAAATCCATATCTTCTTGGATCCTACTTTGCTAGTCCATTATCATGTCTTAGCCATCGCCAAGTGATAAATTTTTGGATTTAAAACCTTGTTTTTCAAACACGGTAATGAATCCACTTAAATTTGATCTAAGTGTCACTCATCACGAGATTTACGACGTATCACTTAGCTTAGTTTCTTTCTCACCTTAGGACGAGGTGAAACTCTGCCCAAGTGACACTTAGTTTATTTCCACCTCATTTGATCTATACCTTTGCATTCTTTTTTCCCATTTGGGACAAGAGAAGGAATATTTTGGGAGTGTTTTCATAGATAGTGTTCACCACTTTTTTGTCCATTTACGCTTATCCATGTTTAGTACGGCTGAGTTGTCAAACATCTAAAGTGCATGGATACATCATTATATCTTTGATGGCCACTTGATCTTGATTTCAAGATCATCATCATAGTTAGGATTGATTCATCATTTGATCTCCCTTTGACATGTTACCTTGTTTGCATTGTCTCGACACAATTAAGATACTTACGTCATGTTTCTCATAAACATGATCTAAGTGTCCTCATTGTGTCATTACGTTGCCCACATTTTAGCACATCCTTAGTATACTTTGACTTAATTTTACTTCAAAAATTGTCCAAAATATTAAAGAGTTTCATTTACTTTGTTTGTGTTGTTTCGATACCACTTTGACACTAATATCTCACTTCTCCGCGAAGCTTGATAGACGTGTCCAATCGGTGTGGTTATGTGGTTTACATTTGTAAACGTCACCCTTTAACATTTAGGCATTGTTGGTTGTTGAACTCGTCGTGGTATGCTTTGATTGGGAGTCGCGTTTACGCTTTGTTAATACTTACGCCTTGTTCATTTTTTTGAACTGGACATAATTATTGACATAAAGTTGGCTATCTAGCATAAAAATATTGTTGAAAGCAAAAGGTAAACACTTTGATCAATTTATTCAGTTATCTATACTTGCATGATTGTTCTTTTGATCATTCATTTGGAAAATTTATTTTCTAAGACAATCCTTTTCAATCTCATTGAGTTTACATCATCATGATGTCTATTTTCCTTAGACCTTCCAAAAATCAAGCACACATCTCTATACTTACAAAATGTCTAGTTGGTTTCCGTTATGCTACCTGAATCGACATGGATCCTTCTTCACTTTGAAGAAGTTTGATCACACTATCTAGATCTAGGCATTTGTACCTAAATGACGCTAAAAATGACCGACTATCACACGATTCCTCATGCTTACAACAATACGAGAACCTAAATTTAGGCATTCACATCAAAATATGCCCATTATGACTAAGCCTCATTTTATTCTTCGCGCTAGAGGACTTGATCAGTACCATGTTCCTCACCTTCATCTCATAGTCGGTGGTATGGTTTAGATGCTTTTGATCTAAATTATTATTGAAGTTCCCCCCACTCTTCTTTTGATTTAAATATAAACTACCATTTGGATTCCCACTCTTCTTCTGAAGATTCAAATCCCAAAGATTGTTCGAGATGCCCCTAGATAAAATCTTGAACCATGGTCCTCCCTTCCTTCACATGACCTTTATTCCAAATCACCTCAACGACATCTTCCTTCTTTAAAGACTCGTACGACTCCAAGTTTCGTCAATCAAACATATAATTCGATTCTTGAGACACATTCCTCCCTTCCTTCGCAAGACCACCTTTATCGATTCTTCTACAATGACCCCTTCCTCCGTTGAATATTTCCACGACTCGATTCCCTCTAGTTAATCATCCAATTTGACTCTACGCCGCAACTTAATAAATGGCTACGCAATCCTATTTTTCTTCCTACAATACGTCATATTCTATAAAAATGACTTAGGTCTAGATTGAAATCATCCATTCATGAGACACCTACCTCCATGCTTACTTCCTCTCTTGATTCGTCATCTTCTATCAATCCAACTTCAATCCCTCTTCAGCCCTTGATCCCTTTCAACTATTGTTGCCAAATCACCGCACCTCTCGAATGGCGAATGTGAATATGACATTCGGTGTGATTGAAAACATGGGATCACCTCTCAAGTTGTCGACTTGGGCTCAAGGTGAATCTCCAGAGAAGGTTGTCTTCCTCTTCCTAAACTAAGTGCTATACTACTCCTAGTGCAAAAAAATGATTATCTAGACCTATGCTAACATTTTCCGGGTTTTAGGGAAAGCGATTTGTAGAAATGAAACTATACTAGGGATGGTGATGCACTAAATAAAGGGTGTTTCAGACTCGGGAAGAGTTATATTCAAGAGGGTGTGTGCACCACAAATCAACTTCACTTACTGCAACTTAGAGAGGGTAACATAATACCACAGACTAGGAAGTATGCATTCCCTTTGTTAAACTCAATCAAACACAACAATATATCTATCTTCCAGTGAAGAAGGATGAACTTGATAAGGGTGAACAAGAACCACAACTCAACCGCACACAATACTCCACTACTTGATAAGCATAGAACTCTAAGAACCTACAATAGAAACGTGAACTTGCACAATGTATCTATAAGTATGAGAAAGGCACAAAGAAGAATAGAGGGATGAAAGGACCAAGATTAGTGACAAAACACACACTTTTATTAATTCAATAACATGCACAATGCATCATACATTCAGAAGAGGAAATGGTTTCCATCACATTCTTGAAAGGAGGCTTGAAAGTTCCCTCAACATACAAGAATAACTTGTAGAAGAAAGAGGATTCTTGAAAAAACACACACTTGCCTAAGATGTCTAACTGTCCAACCTATCTGACCTGTTGGAACCCCTTAGAATTAGCTTTCAACTTACATTTATAGAAGAAGTTGAGAGAGAGGAGAGGAGTCATAAATTCCCTTCCTAAATTGAAGGTACATGATGGTTCATTTATTATAGTTGGTTGAACCACTTGAGAAGGTTCCATCATGTGTCATTAATGCCCAGTTTGACTTATTCTTCTCAATTAATTAAAATAATATTTAAATAATAATAATAAATATTATTATTAAAATATTTAAATAAAAATATTAATTTAATTAAAATATGGTGGGCCCCTTTTGGATTGGTTTTCCTTGAAGAGGCTTAATTTGTAAAAATGGACCAACTCGGTGGTTGGCTCACTGCCAACCCACCGAGTTGGTCGGCGAGTTTCTCTCCATTCTCCACATTTGGCCATATCAAGTTTCTATGAACACCGCATCATCCAATGATATCCTTTGAACTCACCTCAACTCCTAGGCATGTGTTTACGTTGACACCGAGCTTATTGGCCTCCACTCCCCGTTACTCGTTGACTCGTCGAGCAAGTTGATTCATGCAGCTAAGATCCTTTGACTTCTTCCACGTCAAACCCAAAATGAGCTCTCCTCCAACTCCCGAGTTCCGTGTTGAGCTTCACTAATGTCCCAATATCAACATTGAGTGACGAGTTCCTATCCTTCACCATGACTAAACTTACTTTGAATCGAGCTAACCGCTGACTTTGCTACTCCTGATCGACTCGACACGAGCTCTTCCACAAGTGAGAAACTCAACCATTTGTCCCAATGTTACAAATCCTCCGATGTCGAGTCCATATTTTTAGGCTCCACATTACATTCCTTGTGAGTTTGGCTCATTTTGCACCCATTGCCAAATCATTCTACCTCGACCTCATATTTTCTTGGTGAATGGATGCGAGCTCCTCCGCCCTTTCCTCGAGCCGAGTCGTCCCTTCACAAGCTCACCATTGAGCTCATCATTGATTCATCCTTCCAATGTCAACCAACAAACTCACTTGCAAGCTCACCGCCAAATGACTCAGCCTCAACTCGGCTCATCCCAAGTTTCTTCCCATGCATCATATCAACCGAGCTCGTAAGCCATTACCTTCCATATCAATCGATCTCGTCATGAACTCATTACCACCCTCCATAAACCATACTTGAAATCAATACCGATCTAATTTTACTTGTATTCATACCCCAACTGGAATGATTGAGCTCCTTAATCAATTTGGTCATTATTACTACCCTCTACGGGTTTGGTGATTTATATGTTTGGCCCGAGCTACTAGTTTGATCCTTCATTATTCTCATTTCAAAGACAGATGTAGAGTTCAATTCTTCCCAATGCCATCATGATGTGCTTCCCCAAGTATTCACGAGTTCTTCAATCAACCTCCTAGCAGTACCTTTTTTAGCTCAAAACTTGACCAAGCTTCTCTTAACTACCCTAAACTACCTCGTGCAAGTCATGCATATGCCTCGAGTAATTCATGGATCACTCTTCACATTTATTTTTACATCGGTGGGCTCATAGGATCCCCACTAGAATCATGTCTTGCATTCTACTGGATCTAATTCATCATGTCTGAGTAACTTCTCCCAAAAATGAGTTCTCTACCGATCTCTTTCATCAAATCGGCTATTCATGTTATTGATCCGAGCTCCTTGACTACATATGCCACTACTCCGAGCAACCTCGAACATGAGCTTCCTCATCAAATCAAGATCCATGGCTTTGCATTGACACCTGAAACTGATCAAACTCTGTCATTTTAGCTCAGATTCATCGTGAATTCACCTTAGCCTCTCGCCAGCAAGCTCATTCCACATTCACAAACTTGATTCTTCTTCACAAGTCTGCCAACTCGTGTTCCATATAATCTCTCCTTCTATTCACGTGAGCTCCAAGATGGGCATGAGTCTTTAACATGTTGAGCTCCTCAGTTTAAACCTGATACCTCCCATGCAAGCTTAGTGTTGAGCTCTCTACGTTGCAACTCAACATGAACTCCTAGAAGATCTCTCTATGAGCTGATTTGAGCTTATTAAGCTCACGTTTGTGTGTCATGTAGTCTTCAATTTGCCTTACTCACACCGATCTAACCACTCAATCATGCCAAACTCCTTAGCCTTCTTGAGTTCTCTTTACATATCTCTTACAAAACTTGTATGCCTCTAAAGGTAGGTTACCCACACTATTCTCACCGATAACTTGATTTTGGTCTTCTTGATGTCTCCCTGATCGTTGATTTAGAAGAATAGCTCAAACACCTACCACCGAGACCATCTATCCCGATGAATCACTATATCATTCTTGAATTTCCATTGAACTCGATGAATGCTCACTTTAGGCATAATAGGTGCTCGATGATTCCTTGAACTTACATCTTTGAAGATCTCATTCTATCTCGTCAAAGCTAAGTTTAGACATATCATGTTTTCACGTGCCATTTTATCATGTCTACAACACATCTCTACGACTCGTCATGCCATACATGATCTCACTCAAGATATTAGCAAACTCAGCCACCATTTCCTTTGGGTTTACCCGGGATTAATATCTTAACTAAAATTCAAGACGAGCTATAAGCTCATATATACCGGCTTGATCTCCCCACGAGCTCAAGTGTTTCAACGTCGAGCTATTTCCTCTCTCCCAAGTGACCGCTCAACTTTCTAAGCAAATCGTTGAGTTGATAAAAATAAATCTATCATTCACACGGTGAACTAAACTAGATAATCCATTAGCCTATGCTAACTTAGCTTTGTGTCCCCATGACGACTGAATCTAAAACTTATTTCTTCTCTCTCCGGGTTTATGATTTATGAAACTTACCAATATTCCGCGCTATCTTGACTCACTAACTCACCATTAAGGTTTTCCGATGACCTTCCACATATCTTGGTGAATGGCTCGTCATCACGACCATAACCATTCAGTGCTCTACTCCCCTAACGACTCGCTTTGGTGAATCGGAAACCAACTTAGATTTCTTCTCTACGCGGAAGCCTCATGATGGTTTTCCACTACAAAGTTTCCACCATGTCGATCGGGATGAATTTATCCTATGTACAAAGATACCGACTTGGCTCGCCATCATCAAATTTTTGACCTTGGAAATATACTAAACTTTCTCCCATGCGTGAGATTCTTACAACGACTTTCCATCTCATCATCTCCCTTGGGAAAAAACTCTCCTTGTTTTCCATGTATGGAGTACTAACTTGGCTCGCCAAGAATGAAAACCCACTTGGAAATGCCTCAAACTTCTCTTGTATTTATGTGAGTCGACCAAGCTCCTTCCAACGTTTGGCTCAAGATGACTCGTTAGTTGAGCTCCAACCTCGACCGAGAATAGTCTTTACATTGTGCCATATCTTCACAACGCAGCTTCAATCCCTAGTTAAACCTACAATCTCTTTTCCTTGTCATGTACTTTGTAATATCAACCGATCCATCCTACTCACGAGCTCGACATGTCTCCCTTAGTTTGAACCTCTGAGTTATGTCATTTTATTTTGCTAATGATCTTGAGCCCCTTGCATTGAGCCATTGTGACTCACTCACTACGCAAACCAAGCCCTCTTTGAGCTAGCACCAAGTTGGCACTAGGCTACACATCGAGTTGGCACTGAGTTGAGCCCGAGTTGGGCTAGGTGAGCTCACTTATCAATTTATTAATTATTTTAATTGTGTTATCTCCGTGATGACCGAGAAGTGAGTTCTGGGACCAATGTCATGATTTGATCGAAATAGGACCCCGTTGTCCAATTTTTCCATGTGCACAAAATTGGATAACATTTTTGGCAACCTCTCGGGATGATTACCTACTAAGCATGATTCTAGTATCCTTAATTCATCCATTGGGCATGGATTCAATATTGGAATCTTGAAATTGATTTGGTTCCTTGCGATGGATCCTAGAATCCCCTTGAACATTGCCGATCTTGGACCTCCCTGGAATGCTAAGCATGAAGTATACTGAATCTGATGAACACTTGGCATCTAGAGCATACTGCAGAACTTTGAATGAAGCAACCGAGGAATTGGGGATATCTTGAAACTTTCTTTGAAACTTTGAACTTTTCTCTTCCTTGAAAAACCTCCAATGATGAAACAGTGTGCAGAACAACACAAGAGCGACAAAAAAACAAAACACACTCAAAATCTAAAAATCATACATGCCCCAATTGAAACATGCAGGGTGTGCAATGCACTTATTCTAGTGAAAGCAAACCTATTCCTACTCTATGCAAAGCGGTGACATGTGCAAGCTAAACAAAACCTATAACTGGCTATGCAAAATAGCTTCCTTTCCTCACAATGGATTTCCATGCAGATGATTTGACAATGGACATGGCTGAAAATGAGAGTGAAAAACTGAAATAATCCCAATTCTCCACTTGGTCCACCGAGGTATCAACTAGAAAGAGAAATAATTCCTCTTTTAGTTGCTCTGTATTTTTCCTGTATAGGCATTACAACTGATCCTCATAATTGTGAAACTCATCCTTGCATTCTGGAATGAATGTGACTAGTTTTGGCTTCAATGAAGCTAGGTACCTGATGGGACATGGTCGCATCCTTTGAATTTTACACTACCCCAAGATTCAACTTTGATAATGAATCCGAAAACATTCCTAGATAAATGGTGTTGAAGTGATGCCCTCTTCGTACCCATTTTCCTCCTTGGCAACAAGGATTTCTTCCACAACATGCAACTCCTTTGGATTGTTTGTAGTTTCCAATGTTGAACCTCTGCAAATGTTTAAAATGTGTTTCTCATCTAAAAATTCCTCCTCCTTTGATTGACATGCACTATTAATCTCCTCATTCAACATAAAACCTTCCTTCATCACTGGTTCATCAACTAAGTTAGATTCCCCAATTGAGAGCAAGAAATTCTTAATGACATCATCTCCGTCAAATTTTGAATCTGACTTAGTCTTTCTTGTGTGCTCCTCTTTTCCTTCATTCATCAAGTCGTATGGAAGATTAAATTCCTCCACATCCAAAAAATGGCTTGTTTCTTCATTCTCCGGTTGTGGCAAAGATTTAACTTCATCCATCATGGTATTCTCCAGATTGGAATTTTTTTTGTCTTGATTGTCCTCATCCTCAAACATGAAATTAGAAAGATCAAATTCATCTAGGAGATCAGATTTTTGTAAGAATGAAGAAAGGGAAGGATTTGAAAGTATCTGCATGGTCTCACCCACATTCTCAATCTCTAAATCTACCTTGGTCACATGAAACTTTTTGTGGCTAACTGTAACATCTAATGGTGACCTTAGAAAGCGATACAACCCTCCAGAAGTGATGCAAGTTCTTGACATGCATGGAAATTAGGATCATTGCACTCACTAGAACTACCTTGTACACTTGAGATTCATTCTTCTTCAACTGTCACATGCTCTTCTACTACTAACTTTTCCACTTTTGGTGATCCAAACTCCTCTGATGATATGGAGCCAATATGAATACTACATTCTAAATAGGTAGATTGTTGGTCTTCCTCGTTCAGCTCTGGATTTGTTTCTGGTACAAAACTAGTTTGTTCCACTTGTTCTTGAGATTCAACTTTAGAAGAAGGTTTGGTCAGAAGTGGAGTTTTCTTGATGTGAATTTTTGTAGCCCACTCCTTCAAATTCTTTACATGCTCTTCCTTACTAGTCTCCTTGACCATATACTCCTCCCTTTCACTCATTTATTGATGATGCTCCTTGATGCAACCTAGAATTTACCAGATAACACCCTAGTCATGTTGGCACATCACTCAGCCTAGACTGAGCACTCACTTGAAGCGTGCAAAGGTACCAAGTCCCTCTTTAGGGTTGTTATAATAGGATGTTAACATGATGAAGGAAGTAACATATAGATTCATAACTAATCCATCATTCCACAATGCATGCTACACTCAGATCTATGAAAGAACAAGATTAAACAATAATCATGATTTAACCATTAACATACACTACTCAATTACATGGAATGACACTTAGATTCAACCAATATCTTCCATCTATTAATAAATACAAAATCTCCTTACAGTATTGTCAATCTATACCAACATGCGTATGGAACTAATACAGTAGTTCAATCATATGCGTATATTCTCTATTACACACATACATACACACATCTCCTTCCATACATCCAGCTCTCTCTCTCTCTCTCTATATATATATATATATATATATATATCTATATATATGTATATCTATCTCCTATGCACCTAACATCATATATATAGGGTGGGGACTTTCCCTTCACCGCTTGTCTATTCCAAAAATAGGTCACATGCTATTGATAGCCACACGCCATTTACAATCATAGTCACACATGCAAGTGTGTTATCTATAGTCCTCTTGTAGTGAACTGAAGTGTCAATTCTATTCTTAGCTTGTCTTCATGCATAAAATATTTGAACCACTTCTCCAAAATATATACAATGCATGGCGCACACATCTCTGCATCGTTGATGTGTTCTGCACGTCATCTTCTAAAATAGGTCTTCATGCTCAAAATCGGCTAAGTCCTGAAATCTGAACTTGCCTTACGTATGCGGGTCCTTCTTTTCCTTCAGCGCCCTTGTTTCCAGGCCTTTTATCCCTCGCGGACTACTTGTGTGATCTTTGACAAGTATTCTTTGACCAACATTACCCCACACTAATCTCATTATCGTCCCGACAATGGGTATGTCCAAAAATTGAAGGAAAGAATAGAAGAATGGAAAGAATAAGAATAAAAGAATGTAGATAAATAAAGAATTTCTATGAGGTTATTAGGAAACCTCTTCTATATCAGTTTGTAGTATCAACTCTGGATACTCTTCCTTTATTTCGGCCTCTAATATCTGCCAGTTAGTGAGTGCTTGCTCTACTTTTTCTGGGATGTCCACAGCAATGGATTCCAACTCATCCCTCGCAATTTCTCCCTTCTCATTTTACATAACCAACACAACACTAGACATTGATGTCATTCTTCCTTCTAAAAGGTCCATCTTCTGTGTAATCATCTTTCCAAGCTCTTCCAACCGAGTCTTGTGCGGTTCTTATGTTGTTTTCAGGGCCTCACGCTTCTTTTTAACCATTGACAATCTTTCCACGCAGCCCAATGTCTCATCTTTCATCGCTTTTTGGACCTTGTTATTCTCTTCAAAATATTTTCACCCACATCGTCATATACTGGCACGCCATTTGTCGTGGTGCTTGTTCATTCTAGCAAAGTGAGCAAGCAATCGAGCTCCTTCTTGTTTTCTAAAGTCCTGTGATTATATTCACTTACTTTGCTCTTTCTAATGGGCAAATCCGGTTCTTTCCTCGACGATGAATCCTTCCGGATATGCATCTCTCGAAAAATGTCTTTCAGTGTCATTTCTTCCTCCTCAATGACTACCTTCTTCTTTCCTTTTACTGTTGTTGCAGATTCCTTCTTCGATGCCATTTTTACCTTACAAATGTTTCCTCTTCAACTTTGTGAATCAAACCCTAGCTCGGTTCAATCATGCCCTAGGTGGAAACTTCATAACCGAACCCTTTTATGTCTCTCTGCTTCACTCAAACCCTTCACCACTAGGGATGCAAGATTATTGTCACATAGATCTGGTTGTCATGCGTGGTTTCACACACTTCGCACCTTAACTCGATCACTCACTCTTCACACTTGGATCTTTCTTCAAATACTCTTAGTTCAGAATCAGTAAAATGAATCCGCATCCCATCCTTACATAAATTTTTCAATTTTTTCAAATTTTGATGCATTTATTATGCTTCACCTACCGAATATCCCCTTATTCATTGACCAAATCCATTCATTCCATGTGATGCATCTTTACACCTAGCTATAACCTTCTAAAGATGCCTTCCTACCCTCTCGGTCACAAACTTCTCTTCAAAGATGCACTCCCGCACCTAAGTACCTCATCATTGTACCTTCTCCTAGTATCTAACATGGCCTCTACTTACCTCACATTATATTGTTCTTTCATTCATCTCCATCCTTGGACACTTTTGAGAAACAATCCTCTTTTGAATTAAAGCACACCCGCAACAACTTATTCATTTCACCTTTGAATTCCCACAATATTTTTCCTTGGATAACTACAACCACCCCACACTAAAAGTACATGCATTCCTCTCGTGCATAAATAGTCTTCATACAGTAATTAGCTTCATGCACGCAAGCATGCTTATTACATAAGAACAACAACGAAATTGACAAAGCATAAATAAAAGGAAGGAAATACATTAAGGAATACAAAATTGAAAACCTAAACTAAATGGCACTAATTCCTTATTACAAACACCAAGAAGACTTATTTACAGTAGGGCTTCACCTACTCGATTAAAGTAACTGTAGACGTGTTCCATCAAGTGCTTCTAACTGGAAAGCACCTGATTCAAGTATAGAAGTGATAACATACGACCCCAACCAATGTACCTTGAGCTTACCTGGATGGTGCAAAAACTTTGAGTCTTAAAGAAGTACCATTTGTCCAATCTCAAATTTCTTATCCCTTATGTTCCTGTCATGCCATGCCTTCGCGCCTCGGCCTTTTCTTTCTTCCAAATTCATCATGCTATGGCTCGGTGCTCATCCAATTGAATCATATTTTTCATACGCTCTTCTAGAGCCTATTCATCAGCTAGACCTCCAGCGTGTGTAATGCACAAAGAAGGTAACATAAATTCTATAAGGAGAACATATTTCATGCCAAACACCAACCGAAACAAAGTGTGGCTTTGTTCAATCTCTTGTAAGTTGTTCTATATGCCCAAAGAATAGCTGATACTTTTTCATCCCAATCCTTTCTCCCAACATCAAATTTTTTTGTCAAAGTTTGGCTCAAAATCGTGTTGAATGCCTCAAAATTTCCATTTACCTAAGGATGATAAGGTGTGGTTTTATGGTGTGCAACCATAAACTCATCTAATAGGATCCTGATTTTCTCATTCAAAAAGTGTGTACCTCGATCACTTGCTAAGCTTAAGGGACATCCATATCTCGTAAGAACATTCTCCCACATAAACCTAGTTGATGTAGTTGTCGTCGTACTGATCCTTGGTAGGTGTTTATTTTGAAAACCATGGGAGATAATCTATGTAAGTAATAATATAGTGCGATCCGGTCCTATGTGTGTGGTGAAATAGGTCCTACAAAATCAATGGCCCATTTCTCAAACAGTTTGACACTATTAATTGGTCTCAAAGGCATCTCATCTCTTTGCCCTAATTTTCCTAGGTGCTGATAATGATCACACGCCTTACAATATTCTTTACAGTCCTTATATAATGTCTCCCACCATAATCTAGCAAGTAGGATCTTTAGGGTAGTCGCATCACCTGCATAATGGCCTCCTGCAATACCACCATGAGCTTCTTCCATGATATCCTGACACTCATGTTTTAATACACAACGTCATAATACTTCATCTCTACCTAGCTTGTAGAGGTCACCACTGATTAACATAAACGGTGTCACGCGTATAGCAAGTTGCTTCTTTTCTAATGCTTTCATTCCTTCTGGTGCCATACTTGTTTGTAGAAAGAAAACAATGTCTTCTAATTCCATGGGAATGCATTATAACCTATATAATTGTGCATCCGACATTGTTTCTTCAATTGTCTGTGCATCCTCTCTTGAATTGATTCTAGATAAATGATTTGGTCCAGAATTACTTTTCCTTGGCTTCACCACAACTGTCAAGTCAAACTCTTGAAATAGGAGTACCCATCTGCATATGTGCCCCTATAAGACGGGCTTGTTTACCAAGTACTTCAATGCCATGTGTTCTATAGAAAACACAAATGGTGTTGCTAACAAGTAATGTTGAAATGTGTATAATGCATAGATCATTGACAATGCTTCGCGCTCTGTAGTTGTATAATTCTATTCCGCAGGAGTCAGCTTCCTACTAGCAAAAAAATTATATGATCTATAATACCTTCGCTAGGTTGGGCTAACATGGTGCAATGGCCATGTCATAAGGGTCCACATACACATGAAACAGCTTTATCCCATGAGTGAAAGCACAGAATGGGTGTGGTAGTAAGTCTCTCTTTTAATATCCCAAATGCACGTTGTTGTAGTTCTCCCGAATAAAATGTACCTTTCCCCTTCAGCAATTCTTCCAAGGGTGCGGCAACTTTGGCATACCCTTTTATGAATTTTATATAATACCTTGTATGACCTAAAAATCTATGCACCTCACTCTGACCGTGGTAGGCACTTCTAGGCCTAAAATGACTGCAACCTTGGTTGGATCAACTAGCAAACCTTCCTTGCAGATTATATGTCCTAACAGTATCCCAAATGGCATAGCAAATATGCACTTCTTGATGTTTAATGAGTTACTCAATTTTCTCGCAACATTTAAAAATTAAGCGCAAATTGTCACAATGATCTTTCACAAGCCCATATATTGTCTGATCACCTAGGTATACCTGTAAGAAGTTGTGAATAAAATCCTTAAATCCTCGAAAAATTATGCGCGAGAATACAAGCAGTGTGTTTATCAATCCAAAAGGCATCATAGTATATTAAAAATACCCCATTCAAAAGTAGTAAACATTTTCTTTTCTTGATCCTCCTAAGTAATCCTAACTCGATGATACCGGAAAATCCATCCGTGAAGGAATATATTTTGCGCCCTACAAATCCTTCTAATATTTCCTCAGTGAAAGGTGTAGGGAATGGATCTGTGACACATGCAACATTCATCTCCCTGTAGTCCACACATATCCTAATCCATCCATCCTTCTTGATACTGATCACCATTGGGCTAACCCATTTTGACTCATCAAGGGGCTTGATAATTCTAGATTTCAACATTTTATCAATTTCTTCTTTTACCTTTTCACACAAATTAGGATTCATTATGTAGGGTCTCTTTTTGACTAGTCGTGCACAACTCTTAAGTTTGATCTTCATTTCCCCAATTGATTCATGAACACCTTTAAGTTCATGATATCCTTGAGGGAATAAGTCCACGATAATCCCTGAGTAACTCAATGATCTTTGCTACCTCGAGTCGACTCAAGAATCTCCAATTATGGCCTCCTTAGGTTCAGCCTCTGAACCTATATTCACCTTCTTTGTCTTCATGGGTTCATGGTGGGCACGCATCCTTGTCCGCACTTTCCAAGACCTTGCACACCCCATCTGAATTTTCAATATCTAGGTTCTCAATTTCCTCATCATCCATGACGTAAACCATCTTTATATTCTCTTTCTCAAGGCAAGAGCATTCAAGTAGTATGGAGTCCATTTCTTCTTCCTTTTCAAAACATGCTCAACTCTGCCCCACCGAATAATTCCTGTATATGCTCCTCGGCTTTTGCACTATCTCCCATAGTTAAGCACTTAACAAATTTTAATGCCTCTACTATAGGAGGTTTAGTTGAGAAGTAGTCAAAATTTTGGATCATTCATGTAGTCAAATCTTTCTAGTTCCTAGTTTCTCGATGTAGTTCTGCATATACATACTAAGCACGTGCGCATCCTTGTAGCGTAGAATACAATCTATGCACCCAAAGTGAAGGTGGTAATGCTTCCTATCTTGTTGTCTAGAGTCTCTCACACTACTAAATGTGATGTTGAATAGGTTGATCACCATGATAAGTGCAGATTTGCGTAGGTGCATTGTTCCTTATAAACCTAGTAGACAAAGCAACTCCAATCTCTTCCCAATTTATAAGATTATCTCTATGGACTACCCACCAGTGCGTTGTTATCCCATGCAGTGTATATACTAACATATCTCTCCTTTTAACTTGATCTGTCCACTGTGTTTCCATGGCCCTCAGAAAGGCACGAAGATCTTTCGTCCCTATATACCAAGTTCGTGTCTACCTATCCATTGAGTTGAACAAAGTTCATTCTTGCGTGCAACCACACTTTTCACCTCGCATCCTACTAATTCATATGTACCATGAGCCCAATTGTCACAAGAAATACTCACATTATCACTAATAGAATGAGAATCCTCCCACTGTAGGATGCCTTCTTTTGATGACTCATTGAGCTCGGGGTCCTGAATAACACGTACATAGACTCGTTTAAATCCTCCTCACTTTGAGGTTCAACATAAGGTGTAGACTTTCCATCTTTCAAATGTATCACAACCCTTTCCTCCTTGTTTTCCAAGCTGATATACCCCTTATTGAATCTCAAGTCAAGCATTATTCACATAACACCAAGGGCGCCCAAGCAGGTAATGGAAATTGTCGGCTTCTACAAGTGCTAATACCTCAAAATCCCTAGTGAACTTGGCCCTTGTATAGTTATAGATGCATATTTCAAAATCCTATAGTAGAAAGTGTTTCCTTTTAACCAACTTCCTAATAGCAGAATAATGTTCTCCTAGTGCAACATCTTGCACACCTCTCATAGATCATTGATATCAGTTTGGACTATCTCTGATGCTTTCTTTTTCTCCTTGAGGTACTGTATCTCACCCTGAAGATTCCTTAGCACTTCTATGGTATCCTGGTAAACTTCCTTCTGATGAGCAGGATCTCGGTACCTCACATGCAAAACCTCCTCCTTGGTGATCGTAGGCTTCTTGTGTAATTCCTCTCTCGTGCATGTTGCTTCAGCGCGTGTAGTAATCTTCACTGTCAATGCCTTAGGTCCTTCAGTTATCTTGGGCATCCACTGATCCTCTATAGCGCGTTGGATTCTAACCATCCCGGTGTCTTTGTTCTCTTTCTTATGCTGCTTACTCAAATGCTCATATAAGTCTGGACACTCTTCATAGCTATGGTTCTCTCCATAGAAAGAACATGCAATAGTCTGAGGACATTCGCGCCTATAGTGATGGGAGATCCGCACATATAACATGTTCCATGAGGGAACTCACCTCTTCCTCCACCACGACCTCATCCTCCATATCCACCATGATATCCACGTCCCCTTCCATGACCTCCTTCAAAGTGCCCCTCATTCATGTCATAGCGTGTTTGATTATGATCCCGATCCTGGTGCTCATTCTTACCCTTAGAACTATCTGTTATACTTGTCTATCGTACCCAAGGTCTATAGCATCCTAGATCTTACTAATCAGCCGATAATCCTTAGTATCATGGGTCATGGACCTGTAAATCTTACAAAAGCAAGATACATTCTTCCTTATCGCATGCTGTAACAAAGGAAAGTGACTAGCATCATGATTCAAATGAAAAATTTCACATTCCAATAGTAATGAGCATACAAATCGTTGAGGGAAACTATCCTTGGTGTGACCTTCCACTTCACAATCTGTACACCAAATTCCTAAGCATGTTTCATGGGCTAAATTTCTTTGATAGCTTCTCTAATCGCTTTTCCATAGCTACAATCAGTGTCTCTAAGAATGGACTAACACCAAAGTGTCTCAATGTATGTCTTATGTGACAACACCCTTCTAAAAGGTGTAATCAATCCTCCAACAAACCATTGTGCATGTTGGCTAGCATGAATATCATAAGATAGCTTAGATAAAAGTGTCTTAAAACGAGCATCATACTCACATACACTCTCAGTAGTGCCTTCTTGATATCCTTGAGCGCACTTATACTCTTCTACTCAAACTTAGGTATATGGAACTCTTTCAAGAAAGCATCTCTCAATGCTGCATAATCCACACAAGTTTGATCAAGGTCAAATTTCCTATACTAGCTGTGTGCACGCCCCTATAATGTAGTGGCGAATTGACTTGCCTTTCACTCAACAGCCATGATCCCTTTAGCATGCCACAAGATTTCACACATATGCACATGTTCGGTAGCATCCTCTATACCTCTATACTCTGGAAGATGAAGAGACATCTCCATATAGATATTCTATGGTTGTTGCGGGCCTTGACCACCTGATCCGGAACCTCCTGTGTTCCCTCTTCCTCTAGAACCATAAAATCCACCGAACTAGAACCACATATACCTCTTGATCTGCCACCTATAGTTGGAATAGGGCCTATAGATGTACTCCCCTATGCTCCAATAGTAGTACTATACTGAACCCCTATAGTCTGTGAAGTAGTTCCACTTCCAGAGGTGAATCCAACATTCTGCGCGCTCACATTCTATGTGGATGATGCACCTAAGAATGATCCTCCAAATGAAATTGAAGTCGTTTGTCCTGCCATTGATGTACTTGATCCTTGACTTACTCCTTCTCTCCTACTTCTCAATTTAGTTTGATGGTTACTCATCATACTAGATCTTGAAATACCAAGCACAAGGGATAGGTCACCAGTGTGGATTAAGATGTCACCCGTGGTCTAAGTAGTCTTTGTTGGCGCACTTTCGTGTGAGGCCGAGGGGGTCTCTATCATGCTTTCCAAGACGGGGAGTTCCTCGATGTTCTAGCTCCACGTATTCTACGTGAGCTGTAAATCCTTCACAAGCCATCTCTCTCCTCCATGCCATACTCTCTACAATGGAATGTTGCTTCTCTATCTCCTCTCGTGCGTGCGCCTCATTATACTTAAACCAAAAATGTTCCTACCCCCGCGCATGGCAAAGTTTAGTTAGCCATCGGTTTACTCTCCAGGTTCAAAGTTACCATTAAGATCTTGATCGCTAGTGGAATACCTTACAAATATGTTCCTCTTGGATATGCAAAACCGGAACTCACCTACTCTCGGGAAAGAGTACGTCGAAATTGAATATTCCATAATATAACTGTTTAGAACACCACAAAACCATGTATCCATTGCGCGAGTCCAAATCATATCAGCATCATAGAGGGCCTAAAATTCTTCCTGTGTCCAGACAAGTGCGTGATACCTCCAATTTCGTTGAGATGCATAAGCAATAAGCCACTCGTATAGTTCTACTGGAAAAATAAAAAAAAAGATCACATATAAGTTTTCATACATGTTCTATTCTACCCAAGTGTGTGCATTAAACTCAGATTCACCGTTGAACCGCCACGCATATTCTTCTTCCGGATCGTGTATCCATTCCTCAATACTTGCTAGAGTTAATCGTGGTACATCTTCATCGTGAACCATCCCGAAACAATGAAAAGAGGTCCTAGCAATGGAACCAATGATGTATCCTAGAACTTACCATATAAAACCCTAGTCACGCCCGGCACATCACTCAACCTAGACCGAGTGCTCACCCGAAGCGCGTAAAGATACCAGGTTCCTCTTTAGGGTTGTTGTAATAGGATGTTACCATGATAAAGGAAGTAACATACAAATTCATAACTAAACCATCATTCCACAATGCATGCTACACTTATATCTATGAAAGAACAAGATTAAACAGTAATCATGATTTAACCATTAACATACACTACTCGATTACACGAAATGACACTTAGATTCAACCAATATCTTCCACTATTAATAAGTACAGAAGCTCCTTACAGTATTGTCAATCTATACCAACACACATATGGAATTGATGTAGTAGTTCAAACATATGCGTATATTCTCTATTACACACATACATACACACATCTCCTTCCATACATCCATCTCTCTCTCTCTCTGTGTATACATCTATATGTTTGTATATCTATCTCCTATGCACCTAACATCATATATATAGGGTGGGGACTTTCCCTTCACCAATTGTCTATTCCAAAAATAGGTTGCATGCTATTGATAGCCACATGTCTGTTTACAATCATAGCCACACATGCAAGTTTGCTATCTATAGTCCTCTTGCAATGAATTGAAGTGTCAATTCTATTCTTAGCTTGTCTTCATGCATAAACGCTTCGAACCGCTTCTCTAAAGATAGACAATGCATGGCGCGCACATCTCTACATTGTTGATGTGTTCCACACGCCATCTTCTAAAAATAGGTCTTCATGCTCAAAATTGGCTAAGTCCTGAAATCTAAACTTGTCTTCCACACGCAGGTCCTTGTTTTCCTTCCGCGCCCTTAGTTTTGGGCCTTCTATCCCGCACGGACTCCTTGTGTGATCTTTGAAAAGTATTCTTTGACCAACACTCCTCCCAAAATGGGTTTGGGACTACTAGACGAGGGATAAATTGGGATTCAATTGATTTACTCACCATTTGAGGAAGTGGAAGAGATTTAGCTTCTTGTCTTGGTGGCCTTTGTAGGAAAGAAGGAACTTTAGAAGAACAAGGCATGGAAGATTCATGATGGAATGGAGGAATAGAAAGTGAAGCAACAAATTCCACCACAGGGGTAACAAATGGAAGGTTAGGATCATGTGCTTCAAGTTGAAACTGCATGGATGGAGACACAGAAAGAGGGTTGTAAGGTGGTAATGCAGGGACCTCCCATTGACAGGATTGACTAACATTATATTCATGAACGTCCCTCTTCTTGATCCATTCTCCAACTTGAGTCATCATATTGATTATGAATTGAAGCTTTTGTTGAGGATTAATCTCACATGGTATAGGGCCAATCCAGGGGTATGGAATGTCAAGCCAATTTGGGTTGCCTTTGTCATGTCATTGATCCTTATTTGCACCATGTTATGCTCCAACTCTCGAACCTTCTTCTATAAGTGGTCTTCTTCAGGTGTAGGATAGGTTTTAATCTGCATGCCATTGTTCTTTAGTATCCCCAGTCTGGTGGGTGACCAAAATGATCTGTATCTTGCTCATGTGGGTATGCATGCTGAAACTAATATTTGTCATGAAATTGGTCTGGAGGTGGATTATAATAGCCTAAAGATGGAAAGAATCATCGTTGTTGCAAGTGGGAATCCTATTGTGGAAATGAATTCATGGTGGCACCGCTTCATGAATGGAAAGATGTCGAAGAAAACTAGATGGAAATGGGTAAAACTAAAATCCTACAACATAGAGAGTGGGTCACTTTGACCAATGGAGTCACCAATTGTGCTTGGGTATACCTCGTAAGGCTGAAATTTCACTAAGATCACAACTTAATGAAATGAAGTAATGCTGCAATGGGTGATGTTGAGATGCCTCTTCTCCTTCTCCTTGGAGGAGATAAGGATAGTTCAATATGTTAATAATTTCCTTTCTTTGAAGAATATCTTGTCTAAATGCTTCATATGAGTTAACACACTGATATTTGAAGTCTAGAGATATAGAGTTGCCAGGTACTTTGATTTTTGCAAGTGAGAAGATAAGTACCAAATTTTGGTCCCATTGGGTGTGCCAAAACTGTTGTGTTGGTAGCACGGTGGCTAAGATATTACAATGGGATAACTTTGAAATGTAGAACTTTCATCTACTTGTCCCACTGGGCATGCCAAAAATTGTTTTCGCCAAATCATTTGCACCCTTTGAATGGCCATAATGTGAATAGGACATTCGATGTGATTCTGAAACATGGAATCACCTCTCAAGCTATGGGACTTGGACTTGAGGTGAACCTCTGGAGAAGGTCGGATTCCTCTTCCTAAACTAAGTGTTATACTACTCCTAGTGCAACAAAGTTATTATCTAGACCTATGGTAACATTTTCATGGTTTTAGGGAAAGATATTTACAGAAATGAAACTATAATAGGGATGGTGATGCACTAAATAAAGGGTGTTTCCAGACTCGGGAAGAGTTAGATTGAAGAGGGCGTGTCAACCACAAGTCAACTTCACCTACCGCAACTTAGAGAGGGTAAATGAATACCACATACTAGGACACAACAATTTATCAAGTATTCCAGTGAAGAAGGATGAACTTGAGAAGGGTGAACAAGCACCATAACTCAACTGCATGCAATACTCCACCACTTGATAAGCACAAAACTCCAAGAACCTATAATAGAAACATGAACTTGCACATTGTACCTAAGAGTATGAGAAAGGCACAAAGAAGCATAGAGGGATGAAAGGACCAAGATTAGTCACAAAACAAACACTTTTATTACTTCAATAACATGCACAATGCATCTTACATTCAGAAGAGGCAATGGTTTCCATTACAGTCTTGAAAGGAGGCTTGAAAGTTCCCTCAACATATAAGAACAACTTGTAGAAGAAAGAGGATTATTGAAAAAACACACACTTGCCTAAGATGTCTAACTGTCCAACATGTCTAACCTATTGGAACCCCTTAGAATGAGCTTCTAACTTACATCTATAGAATAAGTTGAGAGAGAGGAGAGAAGGAGTCATAAATTCCCTTCCTAAATTGAAGGTACATGATGGTTTATTTATTACAGTTGGTTAAACCACTTGAGAAGGTTCCATCATGTGTCATTAATGCCCATTTTGACTTATTCTTCTCTACACTAAACCCTTTTATCCCTTGAATACCTTTGATAATGTTTGGAGTCAATTTATCTTTCTAATACATGGCTTAAGGACCTTTGAGTTCTTGGAAATGGAGGAATCTACAATCTTTGACCTAGTTGACTTCTTCAAGCTGGTTTAGGGAGATTTTGGAGAGCCTTGAGTGTTTTAATGTTCATATTTGCAATTAGAGCTTCTAAGAGTGTCGGGTGTGTTATGAAGTGCATTTGACTTATTTATATAGGCTTCCACATGTAATATATTTACATTATGAATGACCTAAACAGATGATTTGATTTATATAATGATTTTCAAATTGGAACAAGAGTCCTTGTGTGGAAGGGTCCATGACTCTGTATGGATCGATTAGGACCATAATATTTTATGGACAAGAGTTATACGGTTTTGGACACGTAAATAGTGATGTCAAAGTGAAATTTCACTATTTATGCCTATAGATGAATTATTTCTTTGTATAATTTTAATATTTTATGGTTGAACAACATAGTAGTGTATAAAGATGATAAATTCAAGACACACATGCGCAAGACGCACACGCGCAAGTGCACGCGCACACACACACACACATTGGGATTAGAATGTGATAATTTGTCTTAGCATTTTACCCGAATCAAATTGTCCAACAAGAAAAATTGAAAAATGGTTTGGTCCAAACATAATATTTTTGTCCTTTTGTATAATGCATTTTTAGAATCGACACAATACGTATGCACGATAATTCAATCTAGTTCTCCCCCTTACCACATCTTGATCATCTTCTAGACTAGTCAAAGAGATAAGTGCACTCATCCTATTATATTTATGATGTTCCCTAATCAAGTGTAACTACTCTATTTCATATTTGAATGTTGTAGCATTTATTTATAGATCTAAATGTGCACTCATTAACATCAATTAATGAGTAAAAATATTATATATCCATATTATAATTAAACCAATAAATTCTAATTTGCATCAAATCAAAGGTAAAATGAACATCTAATGAAAGAGATAGAACAATATTTGAATCAAAATGTCTTACAAATAAGTACATAAAATGATATCTAATAAAATCTAATGGAAATCAAAGAGATTAATTGATAATGTAATAATGATGATAAAACACCTCATAAATTCCAAGACATTAATCAAATACATTAAAATATGTGGTAGATATGATGATAAGACATCTAATGAAATCTAAGAAGGAATCAAAGAAATTGAAATATATCGTAGAAATGATGATAAGATACCTAATAAAGTTTATTAAGGAATCAAAGCCATTAAACGATGTGGTAGAAATGATGATAAGATATTGCCCGGTAAAATATAAAAAGAAATCAAAGACATTAAATAATTTATTAATAGTTATGTTAATGTTGAAATCCATTTCTCATAAAAAATAATGTGTCAAATATACTTATAATCATAAAATATAATCTTAAAAATGGTAAAATAAAGAAAAATATATGATAAAGAGAAGTACCAAAATGAGTAAAATCATATTTAATGCTTGAGCTCAATTTTATCAAGAGATAAATCACTATCATCTAATCTCACGACTAGGGTTTATGGAGATGGTTTAGATATAATTAGTAAATTTGTGAGCAAGGACAAAAGATCTTACAATCATATTAATAGATCTTCGATGAAATTCGTGACATAAAATATGTAGTAGGATGTAATCAAGGTTTATAGGACATGGTCAACTACTAGAAATATTTATCGATGGGAGTAAAGGAAGTGAACAAGAAAGAGAAAGATAAATGCATCATGATGGAGGTACAAGATCCATAGTAGAGATGGGACACTTTAATAAAAACATATCTAGTAAAGGATTGTCTCATCTAGGTATGAATGAACCTAAGTATATTGGTTTGGATTAAGCTAATCATGGTGGTTAAACATGTCTTCACAAGAATTTGTTTTGCTATTAACACAACATGGGATTGATTATCAAGTGTGGGAATTACAACTTGAATAAAACCTATAAACAGAGTTGGTTCTCATCTAATTCTACTCCTAATGCTATTACTAATTACCTAATATGATAACGACAATGGAAAAGAGAATTAAAATACAGTAAAAAGGGTTGGTAATATGTTGATAGTGAAAATGGGTCTTGTTTAAGATATATGAATGATGGTAACATGTTAGATTAGATATATGCAAGTATATTCCACACGCCCACACATCAAAACATGATATTAGGTAAGAATGATCTGCTACATATCTAGGAAGACAATGGAAAAGAGTAAGGACGATATAATCCATAAAAACTTCACCATTTCTCAAGTATGCAATACTATACTAGACTACAAAATGAGGCATTGAATGCATTACATTAATCAATATATAGGATAAAACACCATAAGTTAATTCCAAAGACAAGGATAAGAACCCGCATGGTAGAACAAGCTCTTCTCTTTATAGAAATTTGAGGGAAGAAACTTTAGAAACAAATTAAAGACAACGTCACTAAAGAGTGGTGGATCGACCCTTGTTGTAAGAAAATAAAAATTTGAAGTGACACCAATATTTGATCTTGAGAGGTAATACGGATGAAAATGAACATGTGATCTTCAACCGCACTTGACCCCGAGGTTGTGCCGAGCGAGCAGCCGATGTTGAATGTGTGTGGCTAACTATAGGAGGATCAGTGACTAAGATCTGGTAGTGTGATCTCCTGGTAGCCAAGTTGACAAAGGGGAGATTTAGAGGCTATGAACGGGTAGCGTAAATTCCCTATGGTTTGTTTACCTAACTTGGATCTAAGCACTAAAATAGTTTGAAGTGTCCCCGTAAACTCGAATGAAATTAACAATCTATTGTACTGCAGAAAGGAAACTAATCTAAACAAATCACATAACTGAAATATTACATTCACAAACAACAATTTACTTTTATTCTAAATAATTAAAATATTTCTACACTAAAACTAAACAAGCAAGATAACCTAGTGTGGTTATTAACCTGTGTTGAGTGTACTAAATCTAAACTAACTAAAACAAGAACTTTTCCAAATGATCTATGATGTGTAGACAACCTCCTACAGATATTCTCTCCTTCAGATCCACAGGGATGGGAAGAAGAGGATCCGTCACCGGGGATTGCTATTAATTATTTAAAACCTCTTGGAAATCAACTAATTACTTGTGAATGAAAGGAAATTGATTTCTACTCTATTTGATATTGCGTAAAAACAATAAATTACAATAATGAAGGAAATCAAATAACAAATCCAACTCTGGAATTCATAGAACAAAAGTAAATTCATCTTTGTAGTAGTTTGTCCCCTCAATTTGTTCCTTTCTTTTTTCCGAGTGTTCATGAGTCCAAGGGATTGGGAATGCAAGAACAAATTGATAGGAGGATGACGCTTGAGTAATGGCAGATTGAAGGTAGTTTGAATGCAATACAAGTAGAAGAGATATAGCACAAGAGATCTCGAGCTTGGTTATGCAATTCCTAGCAAGATTGTAGTAGCAATACAAAATGCAAGATACACAAAATTCTTAATCCCTTTTGCTTGAATAAAAGCATGGAATATATAGGAATGGAGGCTAGGAGGTTACTTCATGTACAAGGCAAGAAGAGGCAATTCCAACTAATTAAATCTCATTTAAAATAGAAGGAGCAAGGAGAACCAAGCAATAAAAGCTGATTTTAGATAATTTGGCTCACAAATGCATGCAAAAAGTAAAATTAAGTGAACCGTTACATGTTTAAAACACGCATGAAGAATATGGAAAAGTGGGAAGGACCGCTACCCTGTGCAAGGTGGTGGTTTCAGGACTGTCACCTAAGCAAAGCGGCGGTCCTGGCACTCAAGGCCAAAACATGCACGGAATGAAGCGGGAAGCTGGAAGAAAGCATGGAAAAGCCAAGTAAGGATGTACTAGGCTACAAATATACACTGCAAATGGGTTTTGGAGCTCGAACACCTTCTAAAAGGACATGAATCATCATTGGGGACTTTTGTAACCATTTTCGATAATGTAGCACATGCAATTTTGGGTGCATACATATTGCCCCCTCGAAGAAGTGTCTTAGCCATGAAAGGCATAAAACGTAGAGTCCGAGTATGGCATTCCCAAAATGGGGAGTTAGAAGCTATACCTGACATGCCTGTGTGTCAAAATCTCACTGCCCAAACTCCCACTACCTGCAAGAGGAAAAGAAGACTCAAGTGTAGATAGATAAAATATAAAAAAATAAACACTAAATTAAAATGACAAGAGGACTTACCATCTATGTGGGATGTAGAAATATACCTGCACCAACGCTCCAACCCTGCAAACATATGCACTCAAAATGAAGTTATAACAACATATATATACCAAAACAAACTCATTTTTCAATTCATTTGTGCATATCGACTTGGTGATTTTTGAGCTTTAGGCCCACGGTGACCATTTTTCATTTTTGAGTATGGTTGAATTGGAATGGATTTGGGAATGGTATTTTGTGTTAGGCTTGGCCCTTTATTGTTTGAATACTTTTGAGAAGAACTTCTAAGAAATTTGTAACTAGTGCCTTTATTTATTAGTCTCCAAGAGGTGGATAGGCATATATGATATTTTGATGATATTGATGTGTATTTCATTGTGAGCATTTTGACCGCACCTAGTGTGTGATGGCATTGTACAAAACTATGACACACCATGATATGTACATATATCTATTTTTGGTTCAAGTATTCCATTGTATCGAGTTGACTCTCTTTTGGATTATCTCGCATGTGTACTCTAGATGTTTAGAATTTTGCTTTTCAATGCTTTTCATAATGTATGCAATGGATGTGAAATGATAACAAAATGATTTTTTTTTGTATTTCATAATGTTGATATATGATGATGCAAACACAATGTGACGTTTGAATTTTAGTTTCCTTAGCAACCTTCGATACCTCATATTGTTTTGGCAAAACATGGTGAAAAAATGATATGATAAGAAGAATGAACTTTCCTCCGCTCCTAACTCCACACAACCAGTAAGATGCGAGGGCTCATCACCGAGAGCCAGAAAGGGCACAAGTTATGAAATTTGTTGAATGGTAATGATGAGGGAAAGACAATGGTTTCATAGACCAAATTGAGACACTACAACCTCACCCTACTCAAGTTACCTCATAGCTTAGAATGTGAATTGCTTTGCAGTTTATCTAGACTTGGATCCGTAGATGGCCACTTGGTTGACAAAATCTGGGTTTGGGGTTTTAAGATCTTTTGGAATTTTGGACATCTAACTCACTTTGTTTTTATTTAAGAACTCACAACATTTGGGAGAATTATTTGTGACTTTCAAGTTTATCAATGAGACCCCCTACTCCTTGCCCCATGCTACCAGGAGGAAGCATGGGCTCATCACCAAGGACAAGGAATAGGTGAGTAAGGGCATTTCTCTCCTTTCCCAACCCTACATCACCAGTAAGAGATGTAGGCTCAACACCGAAGGTTGGTAGGGAAAAGAAATGTGTAAAATAATTTTTTTATGTGGATTTACATTTGACTTACTTATCTAGAAAAAATGTTTAGTATGTTCTTATTTCCAAAGAGATTTTCATGGGATAGATGTGACACCATGAAGCTTCTAGAACATACTATAGGAAAAGACACCTAACCTAGAAAGAAACTATAAGTAGAACCAAGTATGTAGGCCTTAGTATGATCACGGTCAAAACTTTGTCTTATCTTGTTTGAATTAATGGCATGATTCAGAAATAATTGATGATACTATGAAGACTTGAAGAGATATGATCTGAATTTTTTACTAATGTTTTTAGAAATTTTTAGGATTTTCTTTAAGAATAAATCCCTTGATCACAAATTTACAAAATGAACTCGGTAGATGAAAATGCAATGCAGATGCAAATAATGTACTATGAAAATGTAGGTGGAACTACATGTCATGATGCCTAAGGTGAAGAAAGTTGATGAATCTAAAAATTTTCACCCCTAAAAGTACACAACAAAGAACCATTATCCTCAAAAAATTAGTTCTCTTGACAAGGGCCTACCATTATGAGTATAAACTTACAACCCTTTCCCCGAAGTGTATATGTCCAATCATTAAAATCATTTGTCTGAAAGAGGCGTTCATACATCTCTTTGTCATGTTCTTGAGACATGGTGTGTGGGTGAACATGACTATGTTGCTCGGCCTTGTCTCCTATGTAGAGCATTGTGTTTACTTGTAACACTTGTTGAATGATGAGGCCTTTCCCCATGGATATGGCAAGCTTAGCTTTAGACACACATGGGTTGAAACCATGGTTTAGAATAGAACAACCCTTAGAGATGGTTTTTATGGGCATCATTTCAATCTCAAATTTCCCTTCTTTGTTTATTAATTCTATCATGTTTACACCTAAACCTAGGTCATCAAATGGAAGAGATGCTAAACCAAGAAGACTACCCATCCCCGTGGTTCAAACGGGAGGAAGATCGATCGTCACTCTCTAAGAGTTTCATAATTCCCATTGTGGTTTTAGTGGACACTATTTCCATAGATATTGAATTACCCTTATCTATTTTTGCCACCTCAAATTTTTTTGGGTCAAAGACTTCAACATTTGGAATGTCCTGGGGTGACTAGGACTAACTCTTTCGTTTGAGGTGGTTTATTCAATTGATTTGCAGGAAGCTCATAATTTGTATGGACTCCTTTCTTCTTCTTTAGGTTTTCTAAGTGTATATCGAAGGGCTTAGGATCCCTTTGAGCAATGAAGACCTTCCCCAAATGGAGGAATCTAATCTCCTAGAACATGGTATAAGGGATAGCCTTCATTCAATGAATCTAGGATCTCACGAGGATCATGTTATAACTTTTTTCCCGTCGATAATGTATAACTCCTTCAAGATGGTTTTGGGGCCAAGTGTGACCGCAAGAACTATGGTTCCAATCGAGGTCACTTTAAGACTGTCATACCTGCGTAACGTGTTTCTTATAGAGGAGCAATTTGTCTCTCCATATCCTAAATTTTATAAGAAAGAGAAGGGAACCACATTTACAGCAGCCTCGTCATCAATCATGGCTCTCTTAATGCAATTGTTATAAACCTAATTGTAAAAATAAGGCAGGATCACCTCTTCGGGAAATTTTAACTTCGATGGCATCTTGTCTATATCAAAACAAACCCAAAGATCCCTATCGTTTTGTCTTGGAGGATGTATGTCAAATTCAATATTATTTATTTGAGCACTAGGAGGTGGTGTAACATGCATTAGATGACCAATGACATAGTGCATTGAGAAATGTAGAGTGATGTGTAGGTGAATTCTTCAGCAAATCTAGGAATGAAATGTGAGAAAAGGTCTTGTTCAAATCCGATATTAAATCATAGGCTCCTACTTATTTTTTAATTGTAGGAATGTCATCCTGTGGGAAAAAAAGATCAGGTAGGGGTTTTAAAACATAGTCCTTTGTCGAGTTTTTGCATTAATTTCATGCTCAACCTCTAGCTCAACTAATCCCAAGATTTTTGTGTTATCATTTGAACCAAGGTTAGGAGCGACCCGAGATTTATTGGAAGTTGAGGTTTCATGGTCATTATTTCCTATAGGAATGCTTTTGTTTGTTTTTTTGTGAATTCAACTTGAAATTTTTAGGATGTGTAGGGATCGGATCTCGAAATATGCTCACATTAACATTCTGAGGAGCTACAGGTCATGTATATTCAGATTACGAGTTTGTTTTAGGATTTTCTAGAACATGTCTACAAAGAGTTTCCTTTGGTTTTCAGGAAGTCTTTGTAGAAACTTGTTTCAATCACGGAAATTCCTATCGTCGTGTCCTCGAACCTTGTGGAAACCACAATATAGGTTAGGGTCGTAATCTCTTGGTCTTTGATAAGTGTCTTATTATTGTTGATTATAACCTCGGTTGTAGTTTTGAAATTGGTTGTTATAACCATGATTCATTGCCCCTTGGCCAGAGTTTTGATACTAGTTTGGACCTTGGGTTTGATTTTTTTGTGGTGGATGATTTACATCGACCGTGTTGACAAAAGACATAGTGTTAGGGCCTCTTTGATTTCCCGAGTTATTGTTATTGTTAGTGTTTCGTTGTTTGGAAAACCAACGTTCTTAGCTTGATCAGTAGCACCATTTTTGGTAGCACCATGATTGCGATTCACACCCTTAGGTCCTTGGTTGTTAGCACCATTGTTTTGATAATTTTCATTATTTTGATTTGGGGATACCATTTCCCATGGGACCATATGTCTTATGCTCACTATCAACAAAGTCTTGATCGATCTCCAGCGCTCCTTCTAATACTTCCTCATAACTACGGAAAATAAAGTTTTGGACGTCTTCCTTAGTCTCTCGATTGATCGAATGAAGGAATAGATCGTAAAGTTCCATTTGTTCCATGCTGGGCACACTTAAAGAGGAATAAAGAACTTGGCGCCATCTCTCGGTTTAAATGAGCTGCAGATTCATTGTGCTCTGTCTAATATGCAGAACTCCCTAATCTATGTACACAACAACTTCTTCATGTCAAATGCTTTGATGAACTCAGAAACAATTTGTTTAAAGGAATGTATAGAAGCTTCCTAATACGGTAATACCAATCTAGTGTGATTCCTTCGAGAGTCTTTGGAAATATCTTAGCCACTACAACATCCCAAGGAAGCAACTCCCTGATAGTAGTAGCATAGGCCTTGATATGAGCATTCGGGTCTCCTTCTCCCTTAAATTTTGGAAGATCTGGAAATGGGCATGGAAGCATGACACCACGTATAGTGAATTCAAGAGGTTCCTTTAAGTACTTAGCACATGTAACCATTGCGTAAGATTCCACCATCAAGATCCTTGATGAGGAGGTGGAGGAGGAGGAGTTAGATAAGTTGCATTATAAGTGTTGACGGGAACATATGGGGTCTCTTGATATGGCATGTATGGAATAGGAATTGTATATGGGTCCATCTGGGGAGTTTTTGAGTAAATATGTATGTAAGGTGGGATAGTACTAAGATATGGACTAGTGGGCGTAAAACCAGGGAACGTCACATTTCCCGTCATGGTGCCTTTCAAGAATGCACTTCCGACTAGCCCTTGCGTAGGATAATCTTGAGAAGGATGAGGACTCGTCCCTAGTGTGTATAACACTATGAGAATATCACCTATATTTGAATGAACCCAATAACCTTGTTGTGACAGATATTGCATTGGTTGCTCATTGGAAGAGATGTATCCTTTGTTTTCAATTGGATACCCCATGTTCCGCCCTACCGCGTGTGTTGGTTGTGAAGTATGGGAACTTTCTAGTTCTCTAATCATCCCTATTAAAGTAGAAATAATACCATTGGGAGAGGATTAAGTCCCTTGTCGGGTGCCCGTGGCGTAGGGTTTGATTAGCTGCAGGCTCATGATACCTGTCATGAATTGTTCAATGTCATAATTCTTGTCTTCCTCGTAAATAATAATCTTAGGATAGGTATTTGAAATCTCATAGGTGAAGCTTTCATTCTATCCAAAGACATATCTATCCGATGAAGAGTACTATTTATTCATGTAAACAGATCATCTTCGTTAATTGCATGGAAATGTGAGGTCTTGAAAATATGCTATGGTAAGAACCTGTTCCATTCGCGATAAAAATATGGTTTACATTGGGTTGATCATTTTGAATGTTTAATGGTTGATCAACCTCCTCCATCCTTACATAGCTAATGGGGTTTTAAGTGTAACTAGGGCAAGTTTGGGAGTTGTTTGTGTAATTGTCACCCCATCTTGAAAGAGATGGGGATTGTTGTGGTTTCAAGTTGGTATAATATTTGTCGAGCCAAATGGCCCACCAAAATCTCTTCCAAAAATTTTAAAAGGTGCAAAGTACCTACCAAAATAGGGGAAGAAACACAAAGATGAGGTAATAGCAATGACAGAAAGGAAACACGAAGGAATTAATCCTTCACATCAGGTTCACCAATTTGTACAAATGAAAATGAACACATGATCTTCAACCACACTCGACCCCGAGGTCATGCCGGAGCAGCCGATGTTGAATGTGTGTGGCTAACTATAGGAGGATCAGTGACTAAGATCTGGTAGTGTGATCTCCTAGGTAGCCAAGTTGAAAAAGGGGAGATTTAGAGGCTATGAATGGGTAGCGTAAATTCCCTATGGTTTGTTTACCTAACTTGGATCTAAGCACTAAACTAGTTTGAAGTGTCCATGTAAACTGAATGAAATTAACAATCTATGCTACTACTAAAAGGAAACTAATCTAAACAAATCACAAAACTGAAATATTACAATCACAAACAACAATTTACTTTTATTCTAAATAATTAAAATATTTCTACACTAAAACTAAACAAACGAGATAACCTAGTGTGGTTATTCACCTGTGTTGAGTGTATTGAATCTAAACTAACTTAAAACAAGAACTTTTCCAAATGATCTATGATGTGTAGAAAACCTCCTATGATATTCTCTCCTTAAAATCGACAGGGATGGGAAGAAGAGGATCCATCACCGGGGATTGCTATTAATTATTTAAAACCTCTTGGAAATTAACTAATTACTTGTGAATGAAAGGAAATTGATTTCTACTCTATTTGATATGATGTAACAACAATAAATTGCAATAATGAAGTAAATAAAATAACAAATACAACCTGGAATTCATAGAACAAAAGTAAATCCATCTTTGTAGTAGTTTGTCCCCTCGTTTGTTCCTTTCTTTCTCCGAGTGTTCATGTGGGTCCAGGGATTGGGAATGCAAGAACAAATGACAGGAGGATGGCGCTTGGGTAAAGTGGTAGCTGATGGAAGTCATTCTAAATACAATACAAGTAGAAGAGAGATAGCACAAGAGATCAGAGCTTGGCTATGCAATTCCTAGCAAGATTGTAGCAACAATACAATGCAAGATACAAAAATTTTCAGCCCTTTTCTTGAATACAAGCATGGAATATATAGGAATGGAGGATAGGAGGTTACTTCATGCATAAGGCAAGAAGAGGTAGTTCCAACTAATTAAATCTCATTTAAAATAGAAGGATCAAGGAGAAACAAGTAATCAAAGCTAATTTTATACAATTCGGCTCACAGATGCATGCAAAAAGAAAAATTAAGTGAACCATCGCATGTTTAAAACACGCATGAAGAATCTGGAAAAAGTGGGTAGGACCACCGCCCTGTAGGGCGGTGGTTTCAAGACCACCACCCCGCTTGGGGGTTTGAGAACCACCACCCAAGCACGGCGGCGGTCTCTGCATCAAGGCCAAAACATGCACAGAATGAGCGGGAAGCTAGAAGAAAGTGTGGAAAATATAAGGGTGTACAAGCTACAAATATACACTATGAATGGGTTTTGGAGCTTGAACACCTTCTTAAAGGACATGAATCATCATTGGGGACTTTTGTAATAGTCCTTCGATAATGTAGCACATGTAATTTTGGGTGCATATAGTAATCAATGATTCTAACATTGAACCATGGATCTAGAGGGTACAAATAACTTTCTAAATCATATGGTGACTCAAAAAACTTCTATCATAGGGTTGACATCAACATCCTTCTTGCATTACATTAGATTAAGCAATCAACAATGAAACCAATCAAGGAAAAATAGTGAGCTTTGTGGCCATTTCATCATTCCTACAACATGAAGGTAGATAAAAACATCTTGTGATTAGAAAAGAATTTATGGACTTAATATATTGTATAGAAGAATCAAGAAAACATATCCATGCACTTGGAGGCATAGATAAGGTTCTATGGATTAAAGGATACCATTGTGGGTCATTAATCGAATAGAAGAAATTGGAAGAGAAAATATCACATCAAAGACGGTGTTAGTCAATAGAGCATGTAACATAATAATCGTTTAGACGTCAGTGAAGCATAAGGGTGGGTGATCATAGCTTCCCACGATGTAAGGTGAAACATAAAGGGAAAATGTTAAATAACAAAAATTCACATAATAATCCACAACATTCAAATTCCTTTTATGGTTTTAAATAGAATTTAATGGCTCAATAAAACTCACAATTACACATGAAGTGTGTGATGGAAATACCGAAGGGGATGCATGGAAGAAGTTTTATTTGGGGGAGATAAACATGAGAGGAGGAAAAGGGTGATAAATAAGGAGATTGAGGGAGGATATGTCCAGGAGAGTGAAAAATGATGGTGAACTGTGTAGCAATCATAGTTTCTCCCTTCATTAGTTTTGATGACAGTGTACACAAATGAACATTAGTAAAACACCTTGACCTCTAATTTCCTAGTTGCTTGAGAAGAACAATTGTGGAGACATGCATATGGAATTTCTTTTTAGCATGATTAATGTTTGATTCATTGGGAAAAGAAGGAAAAATTTGTGCACATCATGCCCTCCTTCAATCCTTTAGGTCATTCATTGAACACCAAGACAACACCTTGAGCTCTCATTTCCCTGATGCTTGATAGGATTAATTATCAAGACTTGCATTTGGAAATAATTTTTATCATAATTAATGTTTGAGGCATTGACAAAGAGGGGGAAATCATGTGCACCATATCCTCCTTCAATCCTCTAGGTCATCAAAGGTTATAAAAAGGGAACATTTCAATATGAAGATTATATTTTAGTTGATCGGTTGGAAGATTATAATTTAGTTGGTTGGTGTGAAGATTATAATCTATTGATGAGCGAACAAATTTGGATGCATTGAATGTGTTGAATGCATGGATGTCAATCAATGATAGTTGGAAGAGATGTCAACTCGTATGTTGAGGCATGGGGACATGTGTAGCCAACATCATTTAGTCATGTGGAGAGTCAATTGTGGCTACCATGTGCACAATGTGGATGCCCAAATTGTTGATAACACCATTTCCAACCATGGAATTGTGATGTTGGATCACTCTTCTTGGTAAACAAGACAATGAAATCTTGCATTCTCACCATATAAATTGAAGAGATGTGTTTTTGATCGATGAAGACATAAGTGGATGGCGAGGATTGATATGTGTTGTTAACATCCATACAAAATGGATCTTAGCCATCTGTCTCTAGCTGGTGTTAGACACAAAATCCTCAATCCCATTGTAAATTCCTTCTACGTAAATATATTGAAGCACATGTGTGGAGGAGGGCTAGAGACCCCCTCACATGATGAATACACTATAATACAATGGATCACGATGGTGAGGATTTACAATTACAAGTGATTGTTTGTTAAAACAAAAAAATGAACATGTCCTTATAATCTGGTGACCTTTTCCATCTAATAGGACATGTAGAAATATGAAAATAAAATATTCAAATATGCACACATTCAGAAGTCATTCAATACCCAATGATTTGTTATAGAGAATGTTTTCATACTAATAACAAGAATCATAATATTAAGTGATAGCAGGAACAACTTATTGCCCAAACAAAATGAATAAAGATGTTGAAATTCCTTCTAAAGTTTGAAACCTCTTTGAGGATCAAGGTTCACCACATGAGTTGAGATCTAGTATGTAAAATGTTCGTAATATCATTTGTTTGTAGCCCAAAATGGGCCTTTATCATAAACAAATGATTATGATTAGTGTTCGACATTCTTTGGGATGACCAAAAAAGCATACATCAAACAAATGGAATCCTATCCTTTTGTATCCTATCCTACAAGTTCTACACTACAAATAAATGAGAGGGGGTATGAATACAAATATAATTGTTGCAAATTTTTTCTTTCAAAAAACTTTCCACATCTTTTGGCAAGGTGGTGTCGACATTGTGCGCCACATAGAATATAGTGAAACAATATGTTACACTACTCCATCAGAAGTTGCACCACCAGTTGACCACCTATAACATTGTTCACATGTATATTATTCAGTTCGGTATATGTACAAGTTGTGAAACTAAAATCAACTTATACGGTATTAAAATTATATAGATGAGAATTAGAAGATCGAGTGCAAGAGAAAATACATGGTATGTACATCGTTTAACATAGTAATAATAGATATCAAAAAGGAACTGTTGATGTGAAATCACACCACCCCGAATGGCCTCAAATCTAAGTGGGGCATCCGGTGTGATCTGCATAACATGGGACCATATCTCAAGTTGTGGGAATTGCGAACTTGAGATGGACCTCCCAGGAGAAAGCGGCTCTTGCTCCTAAACTACTCGCCACAAACTACTCTAATGCATGCAACCTATCTAATCCCAATCTAACTTTCTAAGGGACCAGGAGAGAGAAAATGCATGGAAATAGAGCCTACACTAAAGTAGTGATACATCGAGAGAAGGAGGTTATGGCCACAATCTTAGCTACCTGAAATGGAGAGAGGTGAGCAATGGATAGGATGGACAAATGCATCACATACCAAAGATAGAGTTCACACAAAAGACCACTTCAAACCCATTAAACATAACTCCCAAAACCGCAATATACGCCAAAAGTATGCACAATATACCCTAATGATGAGAGGTGAGAAGAGACAATAAAATAAGCAAGGATGGAAAAATGCATCACGAAACATATTTTATTGCTCCAAAAGTTCACACAGTACATCATTAGTGGGAAAGAGGCAAGAAAATTCCATTATCGAGCCAAGAGAGAAGGCTTAGACTCTACATTCTATCCTAACGAAGAAAAGAGAGGGGGTAGGGGAGAAAATATGACCAACCTTTTGAAATTTTCCCCTCCTTTACAATATATAGAAGAAAGAGAGAAGGAGAGATGGAAATTTGAACCCTGCTTTAACCACCCCTAGAAGAGCATTGGATCCACCTAATCTAACCACCCCGAAAGCATTAAAATCCACCTGCAACAATGATGGGCTTCACTACAAGACCCATGCCCCCATCGTTGTTCCTTGCTGGGCAAGAAAGGAGGCCCATTCTTCATCATAGGGCAGGTGGGAGACTTGATGACCTCGAAATGGAAAAATAAAACATGATGGTGGTGGGTGAGAAGCCAACAGTGAGAGATTTCCAAAACGTCCCTTCTCACCCGAATCTGAGCTTCCAGTTGAAATATATGGTCGTATGAAGGCGCTTTGGGTTTGGGGTCTATCCTCGCGAGATCTACATGGGGCCCCATACATTCTTAATATTTTGCTACCTCCTTTCACTCCTGAAGTGGTGCCAAACTGACACGTGGCATCGTCTGCGGGCCTGCTTTGTTTCCTTTGTATTCTGCCTAAGCCCTTCCTATTGGCGGAGACACTATGCATGACTCTAGACGCATGGAGGGCTCACGCTTATTTGGGTTCTACATTTTGGGTCTTACCTTTGAAATTATGTCGATCGACGTGTGGCTCCTTTCTCTAGCCTTGGTCCTTTCAAATGCTAACTTTGTCTTTCCCGCCCATTTAGGAGCAACTTGTTAGACCCTAGATACGTGGAGCCCTGTACACATCCGGAGACCCTGCTAGACCTAACCCTTAGAGGTGCGTCGATTGGACACGTGGAGGTCTCCGTAGGCTCGCTTTACTTAGCCGATTCAATGGCCGACTCTATCCCTTTTTACCCCTATCTACGTGGTGGCAGTGTGCACTTGTTTGGGGACCACCTTTGGACTCGACCCTTAAAGGTGCGCGGATGAGGCACGTGGAGGCTTACGCAGAATCTTCATTAAATATCGATTCAATGGCTGGCTTTGCCCCCTTTTTGACTTCTAGCCTTGTGGAAAGCCTGCACTCATTTGAGAACCCAACTTTGGATTTTAACCTTGAAGATGCACTAAGTGACATGTGGCAACTTCCTTTGGCCTGTCCTGAGCTTGGAATTTTCAATGGTTGGTGTCCCCTTTTTAGACCGGGGACACATGGAGGGCTGGTGTAAGTTTGGGGTCTCTCTTTAGGCCGTACCTTTTGAATTTACACCGACAAGGCACGTGGCATCTTTCGTGGGCATGTTCTATATTTTTTTGTTTTGACTAAGTCCCTCTGTTTAGCGAAGGCTTTATGTCTGACCCAAGACACATGGAGGCTTCCACCGAGATCTGCAATACTTAGTTGATTCAACGCATGATTTTCCTCTGCTTTGACCCTTGACCACGTGGTGAACCCGCGCACACTTGGGGACCCCGCCTTGGATTCTATCCTTGGAGTTGCACCGATGAGCATGTGGCACCCTCCATGAGTCTATGAATTTTCAACGGATGATGAGACCCCCCTTTAGATCCCGACTACGTGGCGGGTTGGTGCTTGTTAGGAACGCCTTTCGGGATTGACCTTTGAAGATGCATCGATTGGATGCGTGGAGGCCTCCGCTGACCCTGTTGTACTTAGCCGATTTGGGCTTACTCCTCTTTCTCTATTTTTTAGCTGGGTCCCTTCTGCTTATTTAGGAGTGACTACGTTAGGTCCTGGACACATGGAAGCTTCGTGCTCATTTGGGGTCTTCGTTTTCTTTGCACCTTTTAGACTTGCACCGAATTGACATGTGGCACCTCCCGCAAGTCTATTTCTTGGTCCTAAGTTGACTCGTATGCGAGTCTAAAAACTTTGAGTCACTTTGTCCAATTTTCCCCGTTGAGCCTCTAAACTTCTTTTAGCATTGTTTGGTATCATCACCGACCTTGTTGTCTCATTGTCAAGCCCACCGCCCCTTGTTTTGGGATCGAATGTGAGCTTGTAGGATTGATCTCGACCCTTAGATTTCTTCTATGTAGGGTCATGTTTGATCAATTTTTCCATGGGGCAAAATTGGGATAACAATTTGGCGACTCACGGGGACATCGCCTAAGAGATTAAGAGACCAGTAGCCTTAGAAGTATCCATTGGGCATGGAGTCACAAATGAGAGCCTGGTACTGATCTAGTCCCTAAAAACTCAATCCCGACTTGCCTTGGTTGCTGACCTTGAACTTACCCCACTATCCGTACTCTCAATTTTTTTTCGAGAAAATCATGGAGATGAGGTTTCTGGGAGTAGAAAATTGTATTGACCTGGGGCTTTCACCTATCCACAGAAATGGACTATAGGCATACCGAATCGAATAGTGATATAACCTTGGAGAAACAAAACATAACAACATCGCTAAGTACAAAACTAAAAATCATACACACTTCAAGTGGGGTATGCAGAGTGTGCAAAGGAACTTCTTTTACTAAAATTAAACCTACCTACTCTATGCTAACCTGGAAGCAAAGGGGACTCAAACAAATCCTACAACTGGCAGGGAGAAGTAGCTCCCCTTCCTCACAAATTGTGACCATGTAGTTGATTTGGCACTGAACATGGTCGGAAATGAGAGTAAAAAAACACCTCACAGATGGTGTTTCACCCTCCTCAAAGTGTTAACAAACAAAATGTAAACCTCATGGATTTGTTCTGTGCTTTGATCTGGGAGGCGCTACTGTTGACCTTTGGTGCTTTGTAGCTCAACCTCATTCTCTGAAATGAGCATGACTAGTTTTGGCTTCTCTCTTAGCTCCAATGAAGCCAAGTGCCTGATTGGGCATGATCTGATCCGATGGATGTGCCCATTACTCTAAATTTTAACTCCAAGAATGGAGTCTTCTTGCGGACCTTCCTGGGTGAATGATGTGGGAGAGATGGGATCCTTGTGTCCTTTTCCTTCCTTCGTTGTTTCTTGAAGACTGACCTGCCCTTGGATAGCCTCTTCTTCTAGCATGAAATTTTTCAAATCAAAATATTCGATCCACTTTTCTAGAGGACTATTTGGAGCAGCAAGTTCTTCTTGAAATCTCTCCTCCATCATGGATTCATCAATAAATTAGGCCATTTAAATGAAAGCAAAAAATCTTCAATTATGTTTTCTTCATCAAGTGGCTTAAACTCTGATTTGATCTCTTCCAGTTGCTCCTCTTTAATGGGACTTGGAGCTGGTTGTTCTTACTCTCTCTTGATTGGTTGTGTAGCTTGGATTAGATCAACATCCTCTTCAGACATAGTGCCATTATGGACATTACATTCAGAGCATACAGATTTTGATCTTCTTCCTCTTGTTCTTTTTCTTGTTCTTCTTCTACTGCAAACTCAGCTTCCACCACTTGCGGTCTGACCTCGACCTCCTCTAAAGGTTTAACCATCAAGGGATTTTTGTAATCCCAAACCGAGAGCCAAGCTTACTAAGCTTTTGATCATTTCTTCTCTATTTGGCTCTCCTTCCTACTACTCTCCTTGATTGGTTTTTGGAGTCTCTTCTGACATGGGCTTGGGAAAGTAGGAGTAGTGGGTGGGGTCTCCACTATTTTTTTCCTTGTTTGTGGTGGAGGGAAAGGCACTACTTTTGGCTCTTATGGATGGGACTGGAATTTGGAAGGGAAAAGGGTAGAAGAATTGAGGTGAGATGGAAGACTAGGGGATGGAGAAGAGAAACCAACACTTGGGGCAGCAGATGGGGAGCTAGACTCATGACACTAGCTGCGATGATATTGATTGAGGAAAAGGAAAAGAAAAGCTAGGAGGTGGTGGACTTACCCATTGACAATGTTTTCTGGCACCGAGCTTGTAGGCCTCTATCTCCTCATTCCATTGCGCAAGATGGGGCAGCATCTCAACCATGAAGTCAAGCTTCTCCTGTGGGCTATAGTGTCTTGGAAAAGGGCTGACCCATGGACAAGGTTCCCTGCAACCAATCCTGAAAGATTTCATCTGTGTTGTAGCCTTGGAATGCACCATGCTAGCCTCCATTATTTGGATCTTATCCAGCAGATCAGGGTTCTCCATATAGTTATTACCATTAAATGCATACCCTTGTTCTTGATAAGCTCCATGGCCAAACTAGTTTTGACCCTGCTCATATGGGTAAGCATAATGGTTATGGATCTGATCATAATGTTGATTTGGAGGAGTTGGAAAATACATTGGAGGTGGACTGCATTGCTATAGGTGTGAATTCCAAGAGGGAAATGAAGTCATGATTGTAAAACTTCATGAATGGTAGAAGATGACAGATGTGGAAGGAATATGGGGTGGAAATGGATGGGAAGAAGGTTTGAAACCTTAGAGATGTGGGTTATTGACCAGATGGTGTTGTCAGATGTGTTGAAACATGCCTCCAAAGGTTGTAATCTTCACCAAGAGCACATCAAACCTGATGAAGTGAAGTAGTATGGTGCTTAAGACCTGTCCCACCAAGTGTTCCAAAACTGTTGATGTGGTCGCATGGTGGCTTAAGGTTTATTGTTTAATAATGAGATACCTCGGAAAGATGAGAAAAATCTAACCTTAGTGTCCCACCAGGCATGGCAAAACTATTGATGTGAAATCACAGCACCCTCGAATGGCCTCATATCTAAGTGGGGCATCCAAAGTGATCTGCATAACATGGGACCATCTCTCAAGTTGTGGGACTTGTGAACTTGAGATGGACCTCTGGAGAAATTCAACTCTTGCTCCTAAAATACCTGCCACAAACTACTCTAATGTAGGAAAACTATCTAATCCTAATCTAACTTTCCAAGGACTAGGGAGAGAGAGAAATGCATGGAAATATAGCCTACACTAAAACGGTGATACACCAGAGAAGGAGGTTGTTGGTCACAATCTCAGCTTCCTAAAATGGAGAGAGGTGAGCAATGGAGAGGATGGACAAGATGCATCACAAACCAAAGATAGAGTTCACATAGAACAACACTTCAAACCCATTAAACACAGCTCCCAAAACTTGTAATAGACACGAAGTATGCACAGTATACCCTACAATGATGAGAGGCAAGAAGAGACAATAAAATAAGCAAGGATGGACAAAATGCATCATGAAAATTTTATTGCTCCAAAAGTTCACACAGTACATCATCAATGGGCAAGAGGCAAGAAAATGCCATTACAGAGCCAAGAGAGAAGGCTTAGACTCTACATTCTACCCTAAGGAAGAAAAGAGAGGGGGAAGGAGAGAAAAGATGACCAACCTTTTGAAATATGCCCCTCCTTTACAATATATAGAAGAAAGAGAGAATGAGAGAGGAAATTCAAACCCTGCTTCAACCACCCCTAGAAGAGCATTAAATCCACCTACTCTAACCACCCTAGAAATCATTAAAATCCACCTGCAACAATGATGGGCTTCACTGCAAGACCCATGCTCGTCGTTGTTCCTTCACGGGCAAGAAAGGAGGCCCATTCTTCATCATGGTGGTGGGTGGGGGACTTGACAGCCTTGAAATGGTAGACTAAAACATGATGGTGGTGGGTGAGAAGCTAGTGTCAAGAGCTTTCCAAAACATCCCTTTTGACCCGAATTTGAGATTCCAGTCAAAAGATATGGCCTCTGAAGGCGCTTTGGGTTTGGGGTCTATCCTTGCGAGATCTACATGGAGCCCCGCACATTCTTAAGATTTTGCTACCTCCTTGCACTCCTGAAGTGGTGCCGAATTGACACGTGGCATCGTTCACGGGCCTTCTTTGTTTCCTCTGTATTCTTCCTAAGCCCTTCTGTTGGCGGAGACGCTATGCCTAACTTTAGACATGTGGAGGGCTCACGCTTGTTTGGGTTCTTCCTTTTTAGTCTTACCTTTGAAATTGTGTCGAGTGATGAGTGGCTTCTTTCGGCTGGCCTTGGTCCTTTTAACGTCGACTATGTCTTTCCCACCCATTTAGGAGTAACTTGTTGGAACCTAGACACGTGGAGCCTCGCGCACATTTGGAGACCCTACTTGGACCTGACCCTTGGAGGTGTGCCGATTGGATGCGTGGAGGTCTCGCACGCTCCGATTTACTTAGTCGATTCAATGGTCGGATTTTTCCCCTTTTTAGTCCCTATCTACTTGGCGGGAAGGCACTCATTTGGCTACTACCTTTGGACTCAACCCCTTGAAGGTACGTGGGACGAGGCACGTGGATGTTTCCACGAGACTCTTCTTTACTTAGCCGATTCAATGGCCCGCCCTGCCCCCTTTTTGACTTCTGGCCACGTGGCAAGCTTGCACTCATTTGGGAACCCCACTTTGGATTTTAACCTTGAAGATGCACCGAGCTGACACATGGCAGCTTTCTTTGGCATGTCCCGAGCTTGGACTTTTCAACGGCTGGTGTCCCCTTTTCAGACTGGGACACGTTGAGGGCTGGCGCAAGTTTGGGGTCTCTCTTTAGACCACGCCTTTTAAATTTGCACCTTGATGAGGCACGTGACACCTCCGTGGGGCCTATTCGTATTTTGTCTTTGACTAAGTCCTCTGTTTGGCAAAGGCTTTATGTCGATCCGTGACATGTGGAGGCTTCCGCTGACTCTGTGATACTTAGTCAATTCAACGATCGGCTCTGCCTCTACTTGGACCCCTGGTCATGTGGCGAGCAGGTGTACACTTGGGGACCCCACCTTGGATTCTATCTTTGGAGTTACGTTGATGAGGCATGTGGCACCCTCCACAGTTATGTGACTTTTCAACGACCGATGAGACCTCCCTTTAGATCCCAACTACTTGGTGAGTGGTGTTTGTTGGGGATGGCCTTTTGGGCTTGACCTTTGAATATGTGTCGATTGGATGAGTGGAGGCCTCTGCTAACCCTATTGTACTTAGCCAATTAGGCTTTCTCCTCTTTCTCCATTTTTGGTTGGGTCCCTTCTGCTTATTTAGGAGTGACTACGTTGGGTCCTGGACACATGGAAGCTTCGCGCTCGTTTGGGGTCTTTGTTTTGCTACGCCTTTTGGAATTTCATTGAGTTGACATGTGGCACCTCCTCGCAAGTCTGTTGCTTGGTCCCAAGTCAACTCGTATGTGGATTCCAAAAACTTCGAGTCCCTTTCTCCAATTTTCCCCCATTGAGCCTTTGACCTTTTTTTACCATTGTTTGGTCTCATCGCCGACCTTGTTGTCTCATTATCGAGCCCACCTGACCCTTGCTTTGGGATTGAATGTGAGCTTGCGGGACTAATCCGACCCTTATATTTCTTACGTGCAAGGTCGTGCTTGATCAATTTTTTCGAAGGCAAAATTGGGATAACAAGCACCATGGGTGACCATAGGCCATGGCCCAAATCATGGAATAGAGAAATCACTAGTTTCCAAAACTTGTATATACCTTGCACCATAAGAAAGAATTAAAGTCTCTTCTCTCACACTAAGGATATCATTAAGAATAGACTAAACATATCCACTTTTATGAAAATAAATGTTGCTTGGGCATCCACTAAGCAATTATTGAGATACGACACAAAGTTGTGTTTTGAAGGAAGGTACCATACCATAAACCACTATATTTTTACAACCTTCCTCTCTCAAACATGCAAACGTTATTTGCAAAACATGAGGATAAAGTTTTCCTTTGTTAAATTGTTTATTGATCATTCTTGTCATAACCTCATATTTTTAAACCCAAAATCACTTGCTTTCACATCATGATGTATGGGAGAAAGCTCACCCAAATTGAGACAGTAAGTGCTCCCTCTAATTGCTAGACTACAACAAGTCATACATTCTCACCCTTGGCTATAAAACAATATTTTACATAAGATATTTTATGACACAAATAAAATTAAAAAACATACTTCGAGTATCCAGTGTGCACAACTTAAGAATTCACAACACCGGTTCAACAACCTATGATCACATTGAAGCAGTGTTGTTCGATAATCATACAAATTAAATATAACATTCCTTTTAAGTTTTAACCATGGTGACTATATCCATAACTGTGGGTTTTGCATCACTTGGAGTTGAGGCACAACCGAGAATTTGTTTACAATACTATGTGATGTTCTTGGATGGATTAACACAACTAATAGAATACCAAGAATTGCCTACAATGAGAAACAAAAATAAATAAATAAATAGATTCATAATAACCTTACTAAAATGCAAAATGTGAATCAATCTCCATAAAAGCATAAGATGCATGGATTTCCTAATTTTTCCTACTTCTAATAGCTAAAATATAAGGCACTTGAATAAAAAAATGGAAACTAAAAATCAACTTCCGAAAAGTAAGTCGAAATGTATGTCCTAGAAATCCCAAAATTTGCAACAACATCACATTCAAATTTGAGAAGCAGACTCCTGTGTTGATCTGTATTGCACTATTTCCATTTCAATATAAAAAACTGGAAAAACATATAGGGCATACTGGAAATAACATTATACCATTTTAATGAAGCAACAAGTTACTACTTACAAGATTTATTTAGGCACGTTAGCCACACTCGAAGTCATTTAGTTTATCATAGTTCATGTCTTGCTCATTTTTCACCTTTCTAGCTTTTCTAAGGGCAATACATGCATGCTCATTTTGTTTCAAAATTAGAAGACATCAGTCTTGGTCTATACAAAGTAAATAACATTGAGAGGAAAGAATAAACACTTTTTCCCCTAGAAAATTTGCGCTGCAAGTGTTCACTATGCAAAAGGTCACACTGAGAGCCTACACCCTAGAATGAGGAAACTAAAGTTGGAAAAAAATTACTTATCGAACATAAAAGAATGAAAGATTCAATTTTTAGCTTTTTTTTGTATGTCTAGCAGTAGGAGCAATTCCAATGCTATTCCCATCTCAAAGGAGTCCTCCAAGACAAATTTTACAACTTTTATTGCATTTAGTATGTAATCAGTGACGACATTCAAAATATGGCCATACCCAGTTTACTCTTAAATACAAGCAAAGGAAATTTAATCAAGAAATCCCTTCTACCCCCTGGATGGTGTAATATAGCATCTTCAGAACAACTTCAGAGTCCTCAATCCACATTTGCACATGGCTCTGAACATATCATAAAAGTACCAGAAGGGTCTATAGGGGCTTCTAAGACCAGAATCTCCTGGATAATCATTTTCTATTGTAGATGTGAACTTCAAGACATTGTTAAGAAGGGTTCTGCAAGCCTCTTGAATAGAAGTATTGTTAAGAAGAGTTATGCAAGCCTCTTGAATGGAAGTGGAATAGGCACCTTGAAAATAATATCTCTCGACATCTTTTACATATATTTTTGAAGATAGGTATACGAGCTTTTGATATATACATACATAATAATGCCAACCATTTTTTTATACCAAACGTTACACAAGCAGATACTCAAATGTCCGAATATATTTGTTAATCTGTATTAAATATTGCAGGCTTCAACTACATTGATTCTCGAGGCCATCTACTTATTATTTGATGCTTTTCTTTAAGAATAAACAATTCGCATTTACAATGTTCCAGCGCCATTTCTGTATAACCTCAGCCAAATAATGCAATCCAACATGAAACTCATGTCATTTATGAATGATACGGTCATCCCATGCTTCCATTGATTGTTAGGAATTTCTCAGTCTGTTTTTATTTCTCTGTTGTCTTCTGTGAAACTTGCAAAAGAAAACCTATAACGTGTATTAGTTATTTTATCATAGCAAATGGGTAAAGTTCTTGCCAAACTATTGTCTTGTCAAGATGTTGTTTTTAATGTGAAATATGGCAGGCCGGAAGGAGATGACTATCCACCACGATTTCTTCCCCGTTGGTTCGGTATTCGCCAGGATCATGCCCGCTCCGCCCGCGGCTTTGACAGCGGCGCCTTTCGCCACCCTGGTGGTAATCCCCCAGTCACAAACAATGATCTTTCCGGTCACCGCCTTGGGATCCAGGGTTGGATTAAGACACAGATTCACCGGGCTCTTGCCGGTGGCGCCTAAGTTGAATGTTTTTACACAAGCGACACCTTCGTCCCCAACACCCGTTTCCCGTGGTAGAGCATAATGCCTCTGTAAATCACCTCGTTTTCGAGTTCCATCACCGCAGGGAAGTCCCAGTCCATGGTGCTCTCCTCGACGGTGGTTATCCACAGCGCAACGTTGGACAAGATAACTACCTTCAAGCCGTTGTTACCCACCGAGCACGACACGAAAACGCCTCTTTCCATCGCGTCGAACGCCCCCAATGAAATATAGTCTCTGTAATACATAGTGATCTCATCTCCAAGCACATTCACTCCATCCGCCATGGCCTTGTCAATGGTCACCAGAATATCAAAGCTGAAGCAGCCTACAACGACATTTTGAGGGCCATAACTAGATCCGAGCTCTCCTCCTTTTCACGCCACGTGGATGGCTAAAGGAATACCATACATCAACGACATAGTAAACTAGCAATCGCACGCGAGCAGTGCGATGTAAATGCCGAAAGGGGAGCGGTGAAGGAGTGGATAGTTGTTGCTCGAAGGAGGGGGAGAAAATACATATTTATGGGAGAGGATATATTTTTGTTAGACACAAATAGGGTGACAAAGTGCAATGGATTTAACAATCCTCGTCTTTAAGCATTTAGTTGAGTAAAGCATCATTGAATAAAGAAAACAATATGAATTGATCATACAAAGTAGTTGTATTGATTGAATGAAGTATGTGACAACTAGTATTCCTGAATATATTGATCTTTTCACTAATGAATATTCTTTTGTAAATATATTTACTTTTGTAAAAATGTATATTCGTTAAGAGTACAATATAGTAGAAAATATCAATGTTGAAGAGTAAAAAAAATACAAATCATTTTTTTAATTTTAATTTAACAATATTTCATTATTGAAAAATATCCCAAACAATTTTGTCATAGTTATCACCCTTTCCCCTAAACATGGCCCCCATATGTAATTGCCTGAAATTTTTGCAAAGGATTGTTGACCACATATTTGAGGGCCATATTATCGATATAGAAAACAATCCACCATCTAAAAACAATCTAAAAAACAATAATAAATTATGTTTCAATTTCAACTCTTCACATACATTACACAATGTATATGTAGGCATATTTTGTCATAATGTATTGTGGTAGGTAAATGGAGTATGAACACTATTGTTACATTTCCTCCATTACTGTCATGTTGTCACAAGTACTTCCAACACTTACGAGAAGCAATTATTGAAACCCACATGATAGAATGGACTCAAGTTAAACTTTCGTCTAATAAGAAGCACATTTATTTTGAAGAAAAACAAAAGTTGGAAGGTTGGAAGGATGCACTTTCTTTAGAGCAGACCTAGCAATAACAAGGATTGGAAATGTCATTAAAATACAACATGTTACATTTATTGAATAACTAATAAAAGTGTATTTCACTTATTTTTTTGATAAACTTGTGACTTGGTTACTTTGCAAAATAAGAAAAAGATTAAACAGTCAAATTTCCAAGAAAACAAAGCCGATAACGCACAACAAGATAAATAGGTTAATCAAATGCAATGCCGCCAATCACAACAGGGGAAGGATATTTCTTTTTATTAAAAGCCATTGTGGAAGGGAAGGTTGAAGTGGACCAAAAGGTTGATAGCAGGTTAAGAGATAATAACACGGAGTTTGTATAAATAAGTTAAACAAGCAAACAAGAAGCAATAAATTAATGAATGTTGAATCAATTATGTTATCATTGACTCTAGCAGACATTAAAATAACACATTAAAACAATTAACCAAAATTTGCCAACACTTGATTTTACATGGCATCAAAATTCCAAATATCTAGAAGTTGTGAATGTACACAAAGTATGACCTAGTAAAAAAGAGTTTTGAATAACAACTCAGTCATGGCTTTCAATTTCGAACAATCATGAATTTAATAAAGCTATGCATTATTTGAACCTATTTTATACATGCGATTTTACCACGCAAGAGGAGTTTGTATGTTTTTAGTTTTCATTTATATCAATACATGCTAATAACATTTCCACAAAATAAAGGAAACGCTTGTATTAAAAATGTTCCCGTCAAATGATCACGTCAAAACTACATTTCACTGCCATGCAACAACAACTTCATTTTTTGGGGGCAAAGCCATCGGAATTCGGTTTGCAGCAAAGACAACTTTGAACCAAAGACATCTAAAAAAGAGCGGACATGAAGTATGAGAAATGCAGATTGAATTTTCATAAGTGCCATTAACAACACATTTAATTGAAAATCCAAGAATGCATAGTGCACACACTAAATCTACATAGAGGTGGTACTATACAAAAAATATACATAAAACAAAAAGGCAAGGTATCATTTAAAACTTCAAGTACAATATACATAAAACAAAGAACAGAGTCAGTTATATCACGGGGCAGCTGTGGATAACTACCTTGCCATTATGTCCCTTACTCTTGTACCTCCATTCAATTGGCATCATGTAAACAGCAGCTGCATTCATGTTGAATGGCGTTGAACACACGTTTTAACGTCCAAAAATACTAAAAAGTGCTAAAGAGCCCATGCTTTAAAAGATTCATGTGTTAACAGTCAATCAACAACAACTCGTATGCTGTAAAAGCTCTTCACATCAAACATAGAGTTTCATTGTTTAAGCTCGTCACTAAAAACCTATTTTCCTACAGGGCAAACAAATTTAAGTAACTGAAAATGCAAGTTCAGCTGTGATTAGAAATACTCGTTGAACTGTCAATACCAATGATGTTTTGGATAAAATGAAGGAATTGCATTTAGGGAATGGATTGGACTGAGATACTTTTTGTTAACAAGTTTCTTTATTTGTTTGCAGATTCAATTCTATTGGTAAATGGCAAATCGTCCCCGACCCTGAGCAAGAAAAACATTGATTCTGATAATAATAGTAATTATGGCAAATCCTTGCAGGTTTTAATTTGTAGGGCTTTAGGTATAAATTTTCAATGGCGCACTGTACATGATTTTTTTTGAATTTTTCCTAAATTCTAGAAGAAAAGAAATGGAAGATTTTAATATAACCTAGTGGTGAAATAAAAATTCATAACAATAACCTAAAGCATTAAACACAAAAATTTATGGAATAAAACATGTTTCCTCCCTTGGACACAAAAATTTATGGAATAAAACATGTTTCCTCCCTTGGACACAAAAATTTATGGAATAAAACATGTTCCCTCAAATTTTCTCTCTATTTTGCACAATTGATGTCGCCATATGTTGTCTATATGGATTTGAAGCTATAGGGGGTTTAGAGGAATTTTCAAAGTGCTTTGTAATAGCCTTCAACTTTCTACAGGATACAACTGCCGCTACAATAAATGTTTACTTATATTTATCAATTTCTACCTTACTGTTGTTCTATGTGAGAAGAAACAATTGTATGGAAGAAATACACTAAAAAGAGGCTTTCCCATGTCGGACTATTGTACAGATACAATTTTCTTGATTCTTTTCCTCTATATTTGCACCAAAGGTAATTCAAGGGCTCAAATGAAGCCAAATAATAATCTGTATTTGAGGTTTTAACATAATTACAAATGATACTGAAACTCAATCCATTCATTTTACATCCACTATATAGGTATGATGCAACATAAGGCAATCCATCATCATCAAGCTTATCTACCCTGGGGTTTGCTGTGTTTGGCTTTCCAAAATCTAAGTCTAGCTTGGATGAACTTTTAGAGTTACTGTCATCACAATCTGTCTCTGATGTGAATGTATGGAAATGCATGGTTCGAAACAGCCCACGATCTATTGATGCATGGTTTAAAACCACAGAGTCTTCCTGATTGTATCCATAATGAACATTCACAGCAACAATAGCATTTTGACCATTATGGAGCTCCACTTTCTTGAGGCACTCAGAGGACATAGTCGAAAAGAACACTGCCAGGGCCTGTGTCTGGGAGTAAATTCTGATCTTGAAGACAATCAAAGTTTTGAACATCGAAATCTATATTAGAAAAATTATGTTCATTTCAAAAATTGAGACAATATAATCAAACAATTGAACTCTATATACCAGAATATAGACCATATTCGATAGGAGTGTGAAATTATCAAGAAACAAGCAACAAAAAATAAAATTGTATTTCAAAATTCAATACAGAAATCATCTGACTGTAGTAGAGTGCAAAATTTTAGACCAAACGTGTAGTAGAATAGTGGAAAATTAAGGTAAAAGATTTCATGTAAATCACCTAAAAATGAAGAAACGTGCAAGGAAATAGGCCGAAATTTTAACTATTGTTTGAAATGAAGTTAATATTTCATGTGGCTATACTGCCGAGTGCAAACTGTAGAAAAATCCGAGAAAATTTGACAAAAAAAGTAAACTATATTTGAAATCCAAACTGTAGTAAACTGCAAATTTTTTGAGAAAAAGGTTAGGAATTCAAGCTGTAGCCTGGAATTGTGCTAAGATTTAATCTTTGACTAAGCATGAGTGCAAAATGTGAAGCTATGTACAGAGAAAAGTTAAAATTCAATTTACAATTTGGAACACTATGCACCTATATAAGAATGCCCCAAAAAGAGGCAGGAAATTAGTTCAAATTTTTAGTCGCAATTTATATTATAAATCTACAATTGAAGAATAAAAATGATAAAGAAATTTACTTGCAGATTCCACTTCTTTTCAACCTCAGAGTTTGTCGTGCCATTAGATATAGGCAAACTGACATTTTTATTTGTGGCTGCTTTATCTTGAATCCTGACACAATAGAAAACCAAACATCTCCAATTATCAAACTTTACATCCTCTGTAAATGACCCTCATCAAATGGATCCAGCTCACAATGAGTAAATTGTCCATAGTCTAAGTTCTTTTCAGCCATCCTTAAAATTTCAATCCCACAAGCTATTTGAGAGTGGTTCTTATTTCATTTCAAAAACAAAATACCACAGAAGATGTTAACCACAAAAATTGCTTTCCGGGATCATTTTTTCAAGGAATAACAAAGAGCCAATTAAAGGAATATGTCATACACGCAGATCAAGGCCTTGTAATTTTTTCTTAAAGAAGGTCGAAAAGGCTCATGGTGAAATTTGACATGAAAGAAGCTTTATTACTGATGCCCTTGCATCACAGTTGAAGTTAACAACTACTATATAACATGAATTAAACATCTAACAGACCCACAAAGCCAAATTGTTCCACATGGCATGTTTTATTGTTATTACAGTCTTTTGATGCCGGTGTGAAGGGGAATTTTGTTGGTGGATTCTTATCAGTAGACAATGGTGATCTTTGGATTTTTATTCCTTTGTACATACTGAGAAATGAGGCACTTGTTACTTCCATTTCTCTTCTACAGAATCTAACAATTGGATCTGTACTGCACAACCTAAGCCCCACTCTATTTATAAGGACCCTCTAAATTGCGCAATTATAGTGTCCAATGCAACCAATTTGCCTTAGAAGTTCATTAGAAAGCCTAAAAGCCAACTATAATCTTGGTTGGTTTGCATTCAATTTTATTGTTTGTCAATGCATTTGGAAGAGTTGAGTATGATTTACTAGTCCTCGTTTATAAATTTGCTATTGATTTGATCACTTTCATTTGATTATTATGATTTTAAATTTTTATACTTCTCATTAACTTTGATTTGAGACTTCCGTCAACTCTAGTTCTCTTGCAAATTGATGGCTTTGTTGGAGACTAAATGGTGTTTAGTTCATGTAAATTCAGGAAGATATACAGACACAGTTTCAAGTTCTAAAAACCTTTTGCCTATCCTCTAAACAATTATTATGATGAAAAAATGAAAACAATTACGCCAAATCTAAGAAAGGAAATTTTCTTAAGATGCCCTAGAAGGAGGAGCCAATATAAGAATTAAAGCTACAAACATCTCTGACAGAGCCTAATGCATGTCTTTACTAAGCATTATAATCACACTTCCGACAAAACATTTGTTGCGATAATCCATACATGGTTGTATGGTTTTATACATTATAAGATGCCATGATAATAAGTTGAAATTTTTACTTATAAAAGCTTGAGGTAGGAAATAAAAGAAGCAAATGAGATACAAAAAAATTCTGTTCGGGATATTTGTAGCTTTGTTAATCTATTGCTATTACAAGATGTGCAGAAATGTATTGAAAGTTGGAATCCATTCTGGATTGTAGAGCACTTTCTATTTAGTAATGTTTGTAAGCCAACTAACCGCTTTTTGGTATCTCATACAAATCAAACGGTCTGTGGGACAGTGACTTCCACTATGGAGGGTAAATCTATTTAGGAACATGCTCCAATACTTGCTTCTTAAAGTTAGTATTTTCTTTGTGACAGGAGTAACCGAAAAACCCAAAGAATCAACTTGTTTGGACTTTTACCCTCTTTTACGACCTTCGTGATGCGCTAAAAAACTTAGGAGACATAGACAATGCTTATTAATTTTCAATGCCTATAAAAGTAGATTCTAGTATAAATTTCACCTCAACTTTTAATGATTTGTATGTTGGGTAAAGAACGATTGGCCGATGTAATAGCTTTATTAAATAATGGAGGAAGTATCGATTGATAATTGTTCTTTACTACAAATTGTTGTGGAAAAGCATATACAGTGTGTAGCAAATTGCGAAACTACTAACCTTTAAGATGAGGCGATCCTTATGATCGATTGCCAATGTGAATGTAACAAAGAACCGCAAACGCGTTTTGATGATTGTACACCGAATATGACACAATAAATAAGAAAATAACATTAACCTATTGGTGCATTAGCAATTACGCATAATATGTACACCATGAATAGAAAAGTATATATATTTTAAAAAAATTGAGTTAGATGTCAGTTTTTCTTATGCCGTGTGTTATAGGCATCCGAGATAATTTTTAGTTGAAATTTCTTTCCTTGACATTCGGTTTATAGTATTATGGATCTCCCTTATTCTCGGATCTTTTACAGAGGAAAGGCAGGGTATTATGGCGGGTTTCCAATTCCCACGTCAAATGCAAATTCCATTTAGTACATATATTGTAATCATGGCAATGGTCGATACCACATCTTTTCCAAGCATTCTTTCAAACAGTTCATCTCGCATTAGGTATGCTTCGACATTTTGTATATATGTCTACTACAACACTTGCAAGTACATCTAACAAACCATTAGGCAAGTCCCCGATAGCACATTTTTTCCAGGCATTCTTTCAAAGAGTTCATATAGATGTTTCAAGATTACATATTTTCAATTATTTGCAGCCCGTATTTTCACGTGCATGGTTTCACAAGGAAAAAAATGACTCTTTCATTCATCACAGGTGATTAAATGGCATTTGCTACACACTATGCTTTTTTCATAAAACCGTGTTTAAATGTATGTCAAGTGCAAAGTTTTGATAGATGCGGTAAAGAGTTTCAGCAAGTGAAAGAACGAGACAATTTCTCATGGAATACAATTATTGCAGAAGCATACAAAAGACATGGTTATCCTTATTGGGGAAGTAACCCTATTTCACTCTATGCAAGAAACAGGGCTTCAACACGACGAGTTTACATTTGCCAACATACTCTCAGCCTGTGTCAAAATCGGAACTTTGGAAAAAGTATGGGCATCCATCAAAGCATAGACATGTATGAAAAATGTGGAATCGTAGACAAGGCATGTGAACTGTTCGACAGAATGCCTCAAAAAAATGTGGGATCGTGGAAAGTAATTATTGCAGGATATGCCCAAAATGGATTTGTTGAAAATGCGTTATAATTACTTAGATACATGCACACGCTATGGACGTGCAACAAAGCATAATGGATACACGAATTTTCACCGATGTATGTGCAATCGCACGGTAGACATGTATGCAAAATGTGGAAGCATAGACAAGGCACGTGAACTGTTTGATAAAATGCTTGATTAGTGCAATGAATAGCGGTTGCAATACAATCACACTCGAAAGTTTCAGAATAGACAACTATAGAGTTGACCCATTTTTACGCTCCCGACCTTTCCCTTGCTTAGTTCTAAAAGTGCAACACGTTCGATTTATATGCTTCTTTTTGTTGATGATGTGATCTTTTTATTCTCTTTTCACAAGGTTTTATAGTGACAATTGCATTATTTGGTTCAGTTTTATCGTCTTTACTCTGGTCAAGTCAAGCGTAGCAAGTACAAAGTGTGACAATATGTGCATACGTCCAGTCCATACTGTGTAAGAGATACACTTTCATAGTAATAAGTGACCATAAGTTCTTTGAGATCCATTTCCCGCATATCCCAATCAATATGTGAATTTTGATAACAATCATACCTTACAAATTACATCGACAAGTATATTCTTCCGAAGCCATTTCAGTGCAGACTTGAGTGAGGTAGATGCTGCTGAATATGAGCAGAGGGAAGCCCTTAATCACCACCAAAGGATCCTCAAATTGCGTCTATGTGCCTTATTTCTCGAGTATTTTATCAGTGTGTTTCTTTACATTATTTTCATTATTTTTTTAAGACTAAGAGAATCGATTGTAGGCGCCTATATCTTGGTTTATCTTTTTTGAAAATACAGGAGCTTCATGTTGATGGTATAGATATGGTGGAAAGCATTGATGAAAATGTTGACAATGCTGGAATTTTGGATGAAATAACTACTAGGAGCCGTTGTGAATTGAAACACCGACATGGAAAATTTTAACTCATTTCAAATTGTTTATTAAGCTTGCCTTATTAAGTATTATGCCATAAACCACTTCCAAGATCGAAAAGAATGTCCTCAAAATCAATTTGAAGTGTAAGATGCATGTAGTTAGAAAGAAAGAAATTTTAATTTGAGTGAAGGATGATGTATTCCTATCCTGCATTGTACAAGTTCACATTGAGACAGGATCAAATGAGATTAGGAGGCATCTCAAATTATCATGCGGTTTTTTGCGCTAAGGATCTCGGTAAGAGATATGACTATCTATAATAATACCCAAAGAGATACACAAAGTGCTTGCTCATTTCAGCAGTCAATGAGTTTGAAGCTTACCCTAGGGCATGACAAAACAGCTGAGCATGGTATCCAATCAACGATTTACTGAACTGCAGTGTCCTTGTAAGATGTTAACAACGCCCTTGCAATATTTATACCTAGAATACCAAGGCACTTTATCTGACCGTCAACTAATCATGCATCTTCCATTAAGCATAAAAAATTGCATTTAGCTATTGTAAGAAAATTGGTGCTCCTTACATTTTTTTCAACAAAACCGTATTTCTTCGAAAGAAAAAAATGGGAGGCGTTTTTGGTCAATGAAACATACCTGCGATGAGACATGGGAAATAGCATTAGAAACATAATTTGGAGCTGAAGACCGCAAAAAGCCATGGGGATAAAGATAAGCCCAGATGAGCCCAAAGAAGATTCCTGCTCCAACTGCAATTGCTAATCTTGACCCGCGAAAAGCCGATTTTGTCACTCTGAAGAGAGACCCTTCTCTTCTTCCACTCATCATTTTCTTGTATTTACTTCAATTGGGTGTCTATAAAACCTTGAATGGCAAAGAGGGTACCAAACAGGACGGCGAACCCTCAAGTGGGTGTCATTTAAATGCAAGCCTAAAGTGCAGATAACCTACAGGGCATTGAGATTCTGTGAGAAAACAACATTTAAACCCTCGGATCTCCGAATGAATAGCAGAGATTTAGTTACAGAGCTTGTTGAGGAGGGGTAAATTCATTGCAGATGTATGCAGAGCATAAAGCAGGGTTTAGGATTGAAATGGTTTACAGAATAGACAGCAGGAGGGAAAACCCTTGTATGTTCTAAACACCACCTTCTACAACAAGCTCCTGCATGGAGGAAGTGTCATCACCAATCCAAAGACTATGATAATTATTCACGGGAACTCCTCGTCTTTATGATTATTTACTAATGCATGACCTTTAGTTTGGTGGATGTAACGGAAAAAAACAACAACATAACACAAGAATAGCATTGACTATGATAAGACGGAATGATGACAAATCTGAAATATCAAAGTGAATTATAATATTAACATGAAATTGTTACAATCTCACCCATGAGGTACTTCAAGTGTTATTGACTTCACTTGCCTTTCACCAAGACTATGGGAGAAACTTTACAATTACACCTCTTAATGGCTTCCTTCGCACACTTCCTACAATATTTCTCACTACTTCCTTCTATGCTAAATGAGGGGGGTGGCCTCTCTATTTATAGAACTTCCAGGCTTATCCATCTTATCTCTAAGATAGGATAAGAAATCCACTCTGACGAATCATATTCCATACCTTAACTCTTATCTGTACATGTAAGCTTATCTTTTAAGATAAGATAAACCTTATTATTTTACATGGGTTCCACATTTTTAGACTTTTTACAAATAAAATACACAAAATATTTATGACCTCACTCCTTGTCCTTATTACCAATATAATATTTCTAATTCCTAATCATGTAGACCCTACTTCTCTAATTACCCAAACTTTGACATTTTAACATTACCGGACCACTTACGACAAATATTTACTTTTTACAACATTCCTATTATACTTTGACTGTTATCGTACTCCACATTATTGGCAAGACCGTGCATCGACGACACCGTTATATTCTATCGACGCTACTACTACTAATTATACTTAACAACATCCTATTCCTAATACATACATTAATGAAATAGAAATTACGGAGGAAAATTTTAGTGTCGACATCTTCCCCCTTCCTAGCTTCTACTCCGTCCTCTGAGTAGACTATTCTGGTGCTTGGAAAATATTCAACTTGTCATGGTTGACCCATTTTGTAATGGGAGTGCCATCTAATTCCTCCAGTCGGTACATACCATTTTCATGCACAACTGTTATTTTGTAGGGCCCCATCCATTTTGGAAGAAATTTTCTCTGTCTTCTTTTTTTTGTATCTGGAATCATATACTAGAACCAAGTCATTCACATGAAATGGAGACCAACGGATCTTTTGATCAAAGTATTCCTTTTGCTTCATTTTCTTCTTATGGCTTGTATCCTTTGCTATTTCCCTCATTTCCTCTAGCAAATGAAGATGTACCAACCTTTCTTTACTTGAATCACTTTCATCCATCCTTTCATTTTCATAACTCTCACGGTGGGAATATCAAACTAAATAGGAAGAAGCTGGATCAATGCCATAGCCAACCGAAATGGAGAGTATCCTGTTGTTGACTTTGATGTTGCCCTATATGCCCACAATGCTGCATGAATCTTTTTATCCCACTTATGTACTGCAAGGCTGCATCTTTTGCTAGAATTTGACACAACACAAAATTTGTGCGTTCCACTGTCCATTTGTGCTTGGCTTGTATGTTTTTGCCTTCCTGTGCTTAATAGAAAACTTATTGACTAGGGATTCTACCACCTCATTAATGAAGTGGCTTCCTTGATCTCATTCTAATTTCTAATGGACAACCAAATCGGTGACCTTGCCACTTCATCCATGGAAGTGTTTTCAATGGCCTAGCTTCAACCCACTTGGTTAAATAATCTGTGACAACTACAATATACTTATTTTGGCATGAGGTAGTTGGAAGTGGACCTACAATGTCTATTCCCACTTTTCAAAGGGACCAAGTGGAAGAATAGGGCATAATGGAGTGATGAAGTCTTACGGTTACCATGTGTTTGACAAATATCACATGTCTTACAATAATTATAACAATCTTTAAAAAGAGTGGGCGGTGATAACTGCATCCAAGATCCTTCTTCGCTTTGTAAGTTGTCAGAGAAGTTTCCTCCACATGTACCATTGTGGAATTCTTCTAGCAGTTCCTTCCCTTGATCACGTCCAATTTGCCCTCTTGTATTGTCCATCGAGTCCTATTCGAAATAATACTCCTTGCGAGAAATGAATATGGACGATCGGCTTGAGTAATCTTTCTCTTAGTCTTTGCATTGGCACCATCAGAAACTTGAATTCATTCGGATAATTCCAAATATCTATGTATTCACTAGGGATTGTGTCGAGGGATAACAATCTTTGCATCGGGAAATCATCATCATCACAAGATGATCCTAAACCATCATAGGCTCGAGAGAGTGCATCTACATTGACATGCTTCTTTCTGGCCTATCTATAATATCAAATTCAAATTCTTGTAGCAAAATTATCCATCTTGCTATCCTCCCATGATGGGTTAGGCTTATTTACAATATATTTTAGAGCCTGATGATCTGTTACAACTAGAAATTTTTTCCCTAGCAAGTAATTTCTAAACTTCTTTACAACAAAAATGATAGCCAGAGCCTCTTTTTCAGTTACAGTATAATTTACCTCAGCACTGCTCATTTGTCTACTCCCAAAGTAAATTGGATGTTCATTCCCATTTTCATCCTTTTGGCTCAAAGTACTTCCTAGTGCTACATCTGAGGCATCAGTGTACACAATGAATGGCTTGCTCCAATCTAGATTCTTCAAAACAGGTGAAGACACCAGGGCTTCCTTCAGTTGTCCAAAAGCTTCATGCGCCTTATTTCCTGGTTCATAAGTAACATCCTTCTTCAAGAACTGGGTTAGTGGCTATGCAATCTTTGAGAAATTCTTGATGAACCTTCTATAGTAACCCACATGGCCTAAAAATGATCTCAACTTACTTCTATTCATAGGAAATGATAAATCTTTGATTTTTGAAACTTTATCAGGATCAGTACCAATACCATCTTTGAATACAACATGCCCTAACAAAACGCCTTTAGAACATCCAAAGACACACTTTGTAGGGTTTAGTGAGTCTTTTGCTTCATCTAACCTTTAAAATCTTTGTCTCCATCTGGTGTAGGTGGTCCAACTTGCTCCCATAGATTAAAAAATCATCCAAAAATACTTTGATGAAGGTCCCAATGTAGGGTTCGAACACCCTATTCATCAAATCTTTGGAATGTTGCTGGAGTATTACACAACCCAAAAGGCATAACTCTATAAGCAAGCGTTCCCAAGGAGTGGTGAACGTGGTCTTGGTGATCTTTCTCGCTATACGAACTTGGTTGTAGCGCTATATCCATCAAAAACTATAGCACTCTGGCCGCCTACTTTGTCCAAGATCCGATCCGAAAATGGAAGAGGGTAATGATCCTTCTTTGTTGCCTTATTTAGCTTCACCGTAATCAACACAAATGCGTAGCTTCCCATTCTTTTTATTGAGATCACAATGGGAGAAACCCATTCTGAATTCTCCACAACAAATATGAATCCTGCATCAAGCAACTTATCTATTTCTTCTTTTATAGTCTTGGAAAAATTAGGATTCATTCTATATGGCATTTGCTTTATGGGCTTAGCACCATCTACCATCTCAATAGAATGTTCTACCCAACTTACTTGACGGAGTTCTTTGTAATCAAAAGTGAATAGGTGTATGTACCTTTGAAAAGAGCCGGAGGTAGGATTCCTTCTCACTCTCCATCAAGCATCACCAATCTTTATTTTTGGAGACGATCATCAACTTCTTCTTGAGATAATTTTATGGGATCATGAGTTGGTGTGACTGGAAGGATATCCATGTTGAAACATCAACCTCACTTTCGCATCTTGGTGTCCACTTCACCTGGTACTAGAGTAATCGAGAGGATGTCCAATCATCGGTTTCATCACTTGAATCGGCGGGTTACGCCTTATGATGTCGAGGGATCACGTTTATTTTCACCCTCTCTCTACCACGTCCAAGTGTCATGAATCCTTCATTCCGGTAGTTTCTTGCATGAACTCTCCTTAGCCATGGTCTTCCTAGCAATATTGGGTGCAGCAGCAGTACCATTTTCATCACACGAAAGTCTACCACACATACAACACCCATACATGAGATATTGCCACATTTGAAACTACACCTTGGTTTAGTTTTTCCCTTATTTAATGACCTTAACATAAGTGTTGAAGGGCGATCAATTTAAAACTAACATATTCATTGAGACTCGGTCATTACATTAATTGTAGCACCTCCATCAACTAAGACATCATGAATTGAAATACCATTACATAATACCTCAGCTTGTGGAGCATAGGGATCCGCTTGCCTCCAAAACAGGGACCTCAACCTCCTTTCTTCGTCGAGCATTGAGTCCACTTCGTAGCTCCCGCCTCTTCTCGAGAGAGACCAAGAGTTGACCATATGTAATATTTGCGAGGCCTTTTGGACAGATCTTCCAGGATGGAGTATGGTCCTTGCCCCTGTGAAATCAGAAAATCCTGAACACCCAGCTTTCTTCTCCTATGTTTCTTATTAGTTTCTCCTTTCATCTTCTTAGGATCATTTCCATCTTGATTATCTTTTTCTTTCTTTATTTTTGGTTACAAACACATCTACTTCATTATTTCTGCTCTTATCTACTACATCAAAAGAATTCACAGTGCTTTTCCTTTATCATTATCTCCTTTACCAGATGTAGAAGCTCTATCTAGAAAATTATACTTATAATGACCCTTTTATAACAACCATAACATACTGACTTGAAATATTTCTTTTTGGACCTCTATCTCCTCCCCGAGAACTAAATTCTTTTCCTTGAAGAAGATTAATAGTTAATCGACCCATCTTTTGAGCGAGATCTTCATACTCGGTAGATGTACTAGGAGAAATATTTGTGCTCACCGGGAGTGGTTGTGGATTCGGACCAAAGGTGCGGTGTAGGCTCTACTTTTAGCAACAATTTCTTTGGGCTCCTCTTCCATTCTTTCTTCTTGCCTTCTTGCAATCTCCTTTGCTTGTTCAATGGTAGCCGAGCGGTCATACTTCACTCGTTGTCTGATCTCTGGCTTCATCCCAAGAATGAAGTGCTTATAGAGGAGATTATCCACGCCATTCATCAACCCATCCGCTAATCCTTCCTTCCGGATCTGGGCATCGAGCTTTCTCCTTAGCTCTAGAACACGAGCATGATAATCCATTATCTTCTCCTTCTCTCCTTGGGATAGCTTTGTGATATCGATCATGAGATCTGCATATTTTTGTTGTTCACCAAATTCTTCAAGAAAAATTTCAGTTAATAAATCCCATGAATTTTTCACATTATCACCTAGTGTTTCAAACCACCTAAGTGTTGAACCATCCAAAAAGGTACGAAAAATTCAGTCCATTGTTCCCTTCTTATAAGGCCATTACGGATACAAGATTGTTTAAACTCTTGAATGAAAGAAGAAGCATCTTCATTAGATTGAGCTGAAAAAACAGGAATCTTTCCCATTTTCAAAAGTAACCATAGTGAAATACCAACCCACAATACAATCAACAAGACTTATGTGCACAAATAATTGGAATCACTATACTAGAAAGTGACTTTACACCTTTCTACAAAGTAAAATAGAAATGCCCACGGTAAACTATGGTAAAACTTGACTTATCTGCGGTAAAAACTGACTTTATTGTGGTAAACACTATTCATGGTAAAAAGTGAAGTTACTGCGGTAAATACTATTCACGGTAAAAGTGACTTTCTTTGCGGTAAATACTATTCCCAGCAAAAATGACTTTACCATGGTAACTACTATTCATGGCAAAAATGACTTTACCATGGTAACTCTACTACTGCAGTAAAAACAAGGTTACCCTCCAATTGATTTTTGACTAAGTGGGAATATCTCTCGGAAAATCCACTAACGAGGAATGGTCGGTAACGGAACCAAAATGTCATCACCAATCCGGCACTATGATAATTCTTCACCGGGAACTCCTCGTCTTATGATTATTTACTAATGCACTGACCTTTAGTTTGGTGGATGTAACTGGAAACAAAACAACAACATAACACAAGAATACCATTGACTATGATAAGACGAAATGATGACAAATCTGAAATATCAAAGTGAATTATAATATTAACATGAAATTGTTACAATCTCACCCATGAGGTACTTCAAGTGTTATTGACTTCACTTGCCTTTCACCAAGACTATGGGAGAAACTTTACAATTACACCTCTTAATGGCTTCCTTCGCACACTTCCTACAATATTTCTCACTACTTCCTTTCTATGCTAAATGAGGGGGTGGCCTCTCTATTTATAGAACTTCCAGGCTTATCCATCTTATCTCTAAGATAGGATAAGAAATGCACTCTGACGAATCATATTCCATACCTTAATTCTTATCTGTACATGTAGCTTATCTTTTAAGATAAGATAAACCTTATTATTTTACATGGGTTCCACATTTTTAGACTTTTTACAAATAAAATACACAAAATATTTATGACCTCACTCCTTGTCCTTATTACTAATATAATATTTCTAATTCCTAATCATGTAGACCCTACTTCTCTAATTACCCAAACTTTGACATTTTAACATTACCGGACCACTTACGACAAATATTTACTTTTTACAACATTCCTATTGTACTTTGTATCGTTATCGTACTCCACATTATTGGCGGCACCGTACTGACGGCGCCGTTATCTTCTATCAGACGCTACTACTAATTATACTTAACAACATCCTATTCCTAATACATACATTAATGAAATAGAAATTACGGAGGAAAATTTTAGTGTCGACAGACTACTTTAGGGTTCCTAGAACCACTCCCATTGTTATAGCTTAAGGTGTTATGCCAAAGACATTATGTTCTAGTTGAGTGGATAGGGACGTACCCTTTTCTGAAACCTAAAATATAATGTGATGCGAAGTGGTGTGTTTTTTTATCTTTCTTAGCTTAATGTGGTTTTAAGTAACACAATGTTTGCAACCTGTATGAAAACACATTTTAGAGGTTTCCATTTTTGAAACTCCTTTCTTTGACAAACGAGTATTAGTTCTACATGCAAGGAGTTAGTAGTTTTCCAAAAAGATCATGATATTAAAAGAGAGTTTGCGTGTTGCTTTTGATTCCTAAGATCACCAAAAGGCACGAAGGAAGAGCATACACAACGCGAAAACTCAACTAAAACAAGTTTATGGAAAATACATTAAGTGTTTTACAAAATTTTGAGTTCGTTTTAACCAATTTTGAAATATCAATCCATTAGGAAGCGTAAAGTAAGTGTTTTGAAAGCAATAAGAAGGTTTGGGAAGTGTTTTTGTTCCCAAGATCACCTAGAAGGTGTGAAGGAAGAGCATACACACTTCGAAAACCTCTATCAACTAAGAAAATGAAACACTTTAACTAAATTGTTCAAAAATAATCTTAAAATAACTTATGAAACCACTTATTAGTCCCACAAAGACCTTTCAAAGTGTTAGAATAACCAAGAAAATAATTTTGCGAACTTTTAGACATGTTAGAAAATAACTAGTTATCTAATAATGTAAACCATAAATTTTCTGTAAGTCAAAATCCTAATTTTATGTTTCCATTGTGTAGTTCACTTCAATACCTTTCCAATGCAAACAAACAGAGTCATTTTGAGTTCAGGAGAAAAAGTTATGGCCTCCGGAAGATTGGTAATGAACATAGTTCGACACATACATGCCCAGAATGACATGTACGCGCATGTTTCAACGGATACGCACCTAGAATGACGCGCTTTGCACATGTGTACAAGTGTTTTTGCACCCAAAAATATGTGTGCGCGTCTGCATTTCGATGGATACATGTCTAGAATGATGTCTACACATGCACTTAGGTGTTTTTCCACCCGTAAAGACGTGTACGCCCCTGTTTCGACATATATGCATGTAGAATGATGCATGTACGTGCTGTAGGTGTTTTTGCACCCAGAAAGATGTGTGCATGCTTGCTTCGATGGATACATGTCCTTTTCGATGGAGACTCTCCCCTTTAGGACACATACACGTACCCCCTAAAAAACATGCAAAAGTCACGAAATGAAAATTTTCAACAATCAAACATGTTAGTTGTTAGTCAAAGAAGCCTATTTCCAGTTTAAACCCACAAAATATGCATGAACAAGTATGATTTAGCTTACTTTAAAAATGAAATCAAGTAAATAACAAATTGTTTCTCCTAGAAAGCATGAAAGTGAATTTAAAAAGCTTAGAAAAGGCTCCTAGAGGACAATGAAGTATGTCCCATTGGGCGTGCCAAATGTGAACAAGGAAGAGTTGCAAAAGCTATGGAATGAGGCTAAAGAACCTCAAAGCTTTACTAACTCATCTATGGACCATAAGATTAGAGATAAACAAGAAACTATCTATTTGCATGCATATAAACTTGAAACAAACATTCAAACCCTAGCATATCTAAATATCTCTCTACTCCATGAAAGCTTAATGAATGTGAACCTAGTTTAGATTCTAAGCAATCAAATTTGTGTGTTGTTTGCTCCCAAAAATAGTGAAGAGATCTCTCCAAGTTGGCTACATGGCCAAGCTTTAGATCTTCCCTTACTAACTAGATTTGGAGTGGATGGATGCAAGATGGAGGAGTTTCAACAATGGAGTATGGCCAAGATCCAAATGTTTTATAGCTTAAAGCTATCACAAATGATTTCTAATGCCAAAGTCTCCAATTGTGAGAGAGAAGGACCATTTGAAAGGAAATCCTTAGGCTTTTATTTATAGTTTTTGGTTTGGAAGAGTTTGGAATTCTTGTGCATGTGGGACTAAATTCTAAAAATCACTTTAGGATTAGGAGCTAAGTAAACATGCTTTAGACTAGTTAAGCTAGGATTAGGCTAGTTAAACTCGATTAGAAAGTGATTAGAGACTCATTGAGAGTTGGGAGGAGTCTGATTAACCATTTGTGACTGATAATGCTATGCACTTAGGGAAAGGATGTTATGATGTATATGTATTGATGGAGATGCCGACATGTGGCACACATCCCCTTATCTTATTATATCATTCATTTATGATTTATTATGCTTAGGAGGTTGGCCTCAGTATTGGCCATAGGTTAGAATGGTATATATAGGGGTTAGAAGGTTATAGTTAATCATCATATTGAGTATTGGAGTGTTATTGTATGGTTTGGAGGTTACCCCCTCAAAGTGGTATTGGAGGTTGCCCCCTCGAAGTGGCAAAGCTATTATATGAGCATATTGTCATCATTTATCTATATTTTGGTGTTCTCTCATGTTATTCTGATGTATATGTTCTGATTTATACAAGTAATATCCTTACAAGTGGTATCAGAGCAACGATTTCGGCCAAAATTAGGGTAAAACCCTAATTTTTTGTTTCAAATATATCTTGAAGAGGGTATCGAAATTTTTCCCATTTTTGCATCATAATTTGGAAACACTCTAAGTCAAAATATCTGAAAATTTCAGCTCCATTGGATCTGTTTTGCAGATGTTATTGGTGTTTTAGGTTTTTTCATAAATTTGTTTTTCAGAAAGCAAATTGTGGTATTTTTTAGCAAAATTTATATTTTCGGAAAGATCTTGAAATTTTAGTTAGGGTTTGTTCTTTGTGTTTTTATCCATCTACCAAAATATTTTCATAATTCCTAAACCCTAATCATGATCACGGGGATAATTTTTTTATGGAAATGGTGAGATTGATGCTAAAGAATGGTGGATAAAATTTAAGAATATATATTTCTCATATTTCATGACAAGGAATAGGTTTTCAAATTATCTTGGTGGTCTTGCATGGATTTGGTTTTCTGAGTTAAAAAATGACAGGAAGGATTGGTCTTGGGAGGAAATGGAACAAATTTTTATGGATAGATGGGACCACAAAGAGGAAGAAGAGTCAAAGGAAGATGATGGGGAAGAATATATTGAAGAATCAAGAGAGAAAGAAGATGAAGAGGAAGGTGAAGAAGATTCAAGGGAAGATGATGGTGCAACATATATTGAATAACCAAGCGCATAAGAAGTTGAAGAAGACTATGAAGAAGAGGAAGAAAAACAAGATATTGATGTAGAAGAAGATATTATAGCTCCCAAGAAGGAAGATACCATATTTCAGTTTCATGGATGCATTCAAAGGAATAAGATAATTGTTTCCATAAACCCTAATAGCAAGTATAACTTCATCAACAAGGATATGGCTCAACATCTACATATTCAAGAAAGTAATATCAAAGAAGCTCAAGTGAATGGTAAGAAAATTCAAGTTTTTGAAGATTTAAAACTTACTATGGACAAATATACTTTACATTCAGATTTTTTTACCTTATATATGGATGGTTTGGATATTTTTCTTGGGTATCCTTAGTTAGAGACATTGGGGACAATTAATATTAATATGAAAAATAAGTTTATGAAGATTTGGTACAAAAAGAAGAAGGTCACTTTATAGGATATCAGGCTTAATGGAAATCAAAGAAAAGTCAATATAGACCATGAGGATGATTTAGACTATGGAGAAGAAAGGAATAAGGATGGTTCAAAAGAGGAACATGAAGAAAAATAAGGAAATGATGATTCATCTACTCAAGAGAAAAAGAAAATATCAAATCCAAAGGTGGAAGAAGAAAATAAAGTTCAGAAACAGGGTGATAAGGTTGAGGATACTACAAGTGCAACATATGGAAATCCACATCAACATGAGAGAAAAAAACATGGAGATATCCCAGGCAAATTATATTTCCAACAAATATAGATATACAGGTAATTGGAGGAATAATAACTTTTATACAGGGGATCAATGGAGCAACAATTATGAAGCATGTAATCCTTATTATGGTTATCCTTATTATGGTTATACATGGAATCCTTATTATGGTTATGCATTGAATCCTTATGTTGGTTATGCATGGAATCCAAGGATGATAAACTATGGTCACGAATGGAATCAGAGTAGTGCAATGGAATATGGATATTAGTTCAGATATGTATCATCTACCAGGATCACATATGGATGGATGATCGATCATGGCGCAAAGTGTGTAAAAACTTACAACACACTCATTACATGGTTTCTTCTTATGTTTTGGGGACGAAACATGTCAAGGAGGGAAGGAATGTTATGCACATAGGGAAAGGATGTTATGATGTATATGTATTGATGGAGATGACGACATGTGGCACACATCCCATCCCCTTATCTTATTATATCATTCATTTATGATTTATTATGCTTAGGAGGTCGGCCTCAGTATTGGCCATATGTTAGAATGGTATATATAGGGGTTAGAAGGTTGTAGTTAATCATCATATTGAGTATTGGAGTGTTATTGTATGATTTAGAGGTTACCCCCTCGAAGTGGTATTGAAGGTTTCCCCCTTGAAGTGTGCAAAGCTATTATATGAGAATATTGTCATCATTTATCTATATTTTGGTGTTCTCTCATGTTATTCTGCTGTATATGTTCTAATTTATACAATTAATATCCTTATAAGCATGCTACGCCCTTAATCATATATATTATATTGGATGTATATAGCCAATTTGTGGCTATCATAACTTCTTATCATTATGTATATCTTTCATATATGTTATATTTTCATTAGTGGGTCGGCCTTGGTGTTGGCCATATCATATGAATAGTATATATAGAGGTTAGTAGGTATTAGTTTATCATCATTGGAGCATTTGAGTATTATTGTATGGTTTGGAGGTTTCCCCCTCAAAGTGGCGAAGCTATTCTAATTGCATATTGAGATCATTATTCTAGAATATTGTGTTATTTGGTGTTATATTTCTGCTCATGATCTGAATTATACAAGTAATTTCATTACAAGTGGTATCAGAGCTTGAACTCGGCCAACACTGCGTCAAACCCTAATTTTGAAGGTTCATCCATATCTCAACATCAGTAGTAGCAAATTTTTCTACAAATGTTTTGTGGTGTGGTGAAATAGGTGAAGTAATATTCCCTCAAAATTTTAATAATTTTTGACTTGTTTTGCAAAAGTTATAGCGGTTTTATGTTTTTTCATAATTCGGCTACATAGGGTGCAATTTGTGGAATTTTTCAAAGTTATTTACATTTCCAGAAAGAAGATTAAAAATTAGTTTGAGTTCATTCTTTGAGTTTTATAAAATTTGGCTGAATTCCTATTGAAATCCGAAACCCTAAATTTCGACCTTGATCCTTAAATCTTACCATTTTGGGGCATCATGGTTGGGCCTTTGACAAGAGGCAAAAAGAATCCCATCACTCTGAGTAAAATCCCTGATAAGGATGAGATAATAGTTGAGGATTTAGAGTCAGAAGGGGTATCTACAAAGTCCTCAGGGTTAGGGTTTACTTCAATTGACCATAAGGTCAGCTATCTTGAGTTAGAGTTGTGAAACCTCGAAGGTAGAGTGGCCAACAAAGAAGATGTAGAAAAGATTGGACAACGATTGGAGGATTTCATTCAACAATTTAGCTACAATATCATGGGTCATCATATCATTCCTAATGAGCCACAACTCAATCATACTCATATTAACCATGGTGGATCTTTAGGTCAAAGTAATAAACAAACTAGCCAGGGTGGATCTGCAAACATGACCAATCCAAATACAAACACTCTACAAGCCCGTAACATGCTTCCAAAAGTGGAAATGCATAAGTTTTATGGAAAGGATCCACTCAATTGGATTAACCAGATGGATAATTTCTTTGATCTTCATCAGATTCCATCGGGACAAAAGGTTACCATGGCATCGTTGTATCTTGAACTTGACCAATTCATTTGGTATCAATGGTTATGTGCTCAAAGGAAAAAGAGTGGCCTCAATGTTACATGGAAAATATTCACCAAAGATTTGCAATTGCAATATAGTTCTAGTGTGTCAGAGAATTATTTCAGCCAATTAGCAAAGCTCAGACAAACAGGAACAATCAAAGATTACATCCATCAATTCCAAAACCTTTCCTTACAGGTGGAAAATATTCTTGAAGATAATTTGAATGACTTATTTCTTGGGGGTATTAAAGAACAAATTGAGACTGAGGTGCGTATGTTTAATCCTCATAAGGTTTCAGACTTTATGATCATGGCATGTAGGGCAGAGGAAAAATTTCTTTCAAGTCAGAAACAAACTCTTAGTACTATCAGAGATCGTAGCACCCTTCCACCATCATTCCCTCGGCCAGTGAGACTAACACCTCAAAAAATTGAAGAAAAGAGAGCCAAAGGGTTATGTTTTAATTGTGACAACAAATTTGGACCAGGACATAAGTGTGCGGAAAAGAAGTTGTTCTACATTGAGGGACCTACTGAAGAAGAAGAAAATGAAGAAGACGAAGAGGTAGAGCCAAAGGAGGAATTAGGAGATCCCCAACCAACAATATCATGCCATACAATTTCTGGTATTAGCACTCCCCAAACTCTCAAAGTAGTTGGATTCTTAAAAAAATAGAGGGTAACAATGTTGATTGATTCGGGAAGTACTCACAATTTCATCAATCATAAGTTAGCGGTACACTTGAACTGCTTTGTTTATCCAGCTCCAAAATGTCAAGTCATGATCGTTGATGGGAAAACTGTTAGTTGTTCAGGAAAATGCCATAACATTAATCTCGCCATGGGAGATTACTTGCTAACTAGCAATATGTATGCCATTGCCATGGGAGGAGCATACATTGTGTTAGGAGTTCAGTGGCTTACCACCTTAGGAACCATTGAAATGAATTTCCAAGAGTTTTTCATGCAATTTCAGTCAGAAGGGAGGAATTTTAAACTAAAAGGACTAAGAGAAAAGTCCCCATAGATGGTAAGTTCTCATCAGATGCAAAAATTGCTTAGAAAAGGTGCAGAAGGGTTTGTAGCACAACTATTTTCATTGGAAGCACATCATTCCAATACATTTATATCCATGAGATATGCAAGCAATTATAGATGAGCACTTAGAGGGGTTTTGGAGAAATGCCCAAGGGTTTGCCTCTCGAGCAGAGACCATGACCATGTCATCTAGCTAGTACCAGGGAGTCAACCACCCAACATCAGACCTTATAGGTATCCCTATATGCAAAAGAGTGAGATTGAGAAGATAGTTCAAGAGATGTTAGAAGCAGGACTTATTCGTCATAGTTAGAGTGCTTACTCTTCTCCCGTAGTAATGGTACAAAAAAAAGATGACAATTGGCGCATGTGTCCAGATTACGGGGAACTCAATAAGTACACAGTTAAAGATAAGTTTCCTATTCCTGTAATTGATGATTTTCTAGATGAGTTACATGGTGTTGTTTACTTTACAAAACTTGATCTTCGTTATGGATATCATCAGATTAGAATCAAGGATGAAGATATTCATAAAACAACCTTTAGGACACATGAAGGACACTATGAGTTCTTGGTAATGCCTTTTGGACTAACAAATGCACCCTCTACATTTCAAAGCTTGATGAATTCCATCTTTAAGCCATTTCTTCGAAAGTTTGTTTTAGTGTTCTTTGATGATATATTAATCTATAGTAAAACATGGGAGGAACACCTGCATCATGTAAATAAGGTGTTGGAAACTCTTGAACAACATCAACTTTATGCAAAGCCTTCTAAGTGTTCTTTTGGTGTCAAGGAGGTTGAATATCTGGGTCATATTGTCTCTTATGAAGGTGTTAAAGTGGATCCTAACAAGATAAAAGCCATGCTTGAATGGAAGGTTCCCAAAACCCTAAAAAATCTCTAAGGATTTTTGGGGCTTATAAGTTATTATCGTAGATTTGTAAGGAATTATGGCAGCATCGCAACACCACTCACAACTTTATTGAAGAAGGAATCTTTCCATTGGAACGAGCAAGCTACTATGGCCTTTGAGAAGTTGAAGGAGGCCATGTGCACCACTCCAGTTCTAGCCACCCCAGATTTTTCAAAAACATTCATTGTTGAATGTGATGCTTCAGGGTATGGTATGGGGGCAATACTCATGCAAGAAGGGTGACCCATTGCCTTCGAGAGCTGCCAATTCAAAGGTAAGAATATCTCTAAACCAGTTTATGAGAAAGAAATGTTAGCAATACTTCATGCAGTGAAACAATGGAGACCATATCTAATGGGATGACATTTCAAAGTAAAGACAGATCATGATAGTTTGAAATACTTCTTAGAGCAACATTTATCATCAAAAGAACAATAGAAATGGGTCTAAAAAATGTAAGCGTATGATTTTGAGATAATATACAAGAAAGGGAAAGAGAATGTAGTTGTTGATGCTTTATCTTGGAAGGATGAATCTGCCTAGGAATTGTTGTGTGCCATATCTGTATTACAGGAGGATTGGATAGAGGATGCAAGGTCTGAATGGAAAAATGACCCAGGTACACAAAATCTCATTCAAAATCTCCAACAAGATCCAAACATGTCAGAATTTTTTTATGGAAAGGAGATGTTTTATGGTATAAAGATAGATTATATCTATGTAAGAATTCAATCCTTAAAAATAGGGTTCTATCTGAGCTCCATGCTTCTCCAGTAGGGGGTCATTCTGGCTTCTTAAAGACTTATCATCGAATCAAGCATGATTTTTTTTGGGAAGGGCTAAAAGGAGATGTCCAAAATTTTGTGGCTAGAATGCATGGTTTGTTAGCAAAATAAGGGCGAAACAATTAAGTCCCCAGGTCTTTTACAACCTCTATCTATTCCTAGCCAGAGGTGGGAAGAGGTGTCTATGGACTTCATCATAGGATTTCCTAAATTAGAAGGTAAAAATGTAATCATGGTGGTGGTGGATAGACTCACCAAATATGCCCATTTTTGTGCTTTATCACATCCATTTGTTGCGAGTACAGTAGCAACGACCTTCAGGGATACAATTCAGAAGCTACATGGGACACCAAAGATTATAGTAAGTGATCAAGACCCTATCTTTACTAGTAATTTTTGGACTGACTTGTTCTCATGCTTGGGTACACAACTAGCTCATAGTTCCTCTTATCATCCCCAATCTGATGGAAAAACAGAGGTGGTAAACAAGTGCTTGGAGGGATATCTTTGTTGTTTTATATCAGATAAGCAAGAAAGATGAGTCAATGGTTACTGCGTGCGGAGATAATGGCGAGTATAACACCTCCTTTCATACTTCATCTAAAATGTCTCCTTTCTTGGCATTATATGGGTACCATCCACCATCTATCACTTCATCTTTGAGAGTCCAGCCAAAGGTTCGAGTAGTTGAAGAACATATTCAACACCAACAAGAGGTGCTTTCTAGTCTCAGGGAGAATTTGGCCATGTCACAAAACCGCATGAAGCAGCAGGCAGACCAACATCGTAGTGAAAGACATTTTGAAGTCGGTGATTGGGTTTTTGTGCATTTACAACCATATAAGCAAATGTCCTTAAAACAACACAAAAAGGATAACAAGCTTTCACCTAAGTATTATGGTCCTTATCAAGTGTTATAGAAGATTGGCAATGTAGCATACAAACTGGAACTTCCTCCGGCTACTCAAATTCATCCAATCTTCCATGTATCTTGCCTAAAGAAGGTAATTGGACAGACAATATCAACCCAGACAGTGTTACTTGAGCTTGATGAAGAGGGCAGAATCATCTTGGAACTAGAATGCATCCTTTAGACACGCACTAAGCGGTTGAGGACAAGGGTCATCACTAAGTATTTGATCAAGTGGAAAAATCTAAACAATGAAGACGCAACTTGGGAGGATGCGAATTTCCCCAGTGAACATCAGATCTTCTCAACATTGGGGACAATGTTGCTTCGAAGGGGAGGGGCATGCTACGCCCTTAATCATATATCTTATATTGGATGTATATAGCCGACTTGTGGCTATCATAACTTCTTATCATTATGTATCTCTTTCATATATGTTATATTTTCATTAGTGGGTCGGCCTTGGTGTTGGCCATAACATAGGAATAGTATATATAGAGGTTAGTAGGTAGTATTTTATCATCATTGGAGCATTTGAGTATTATTGTATGGTTTGGAGGTTGCCCCCTCGAAGTGGTGAAGCTATTCTAATTGCATATTGAGATCATTATTCTGGAATATTGTGTTATTTGGTGTTACATTTCTACTCATGATCTAAATTATACAAGTAATTTCATTACATTTGGTATCAGAGCAACCACCCGTGTTCGAATCCCACTTGGTTGGTTACGTCGTGTAGCCGGGGCCCGTGGGGCACCTAAACGTTGGTGAAGTGGGGCTCATACATATGGGAGTGCGGGCGCAAACCCAGCTCGAGTCGGGCTCTACGGAAGCGTGGTGGGATGTTATGATCCTCATGTGTGAATTTTACTAACGCCTCGAGGTTTTGGTGTGGTTGATTTGTTACATTTGGTATCGAGCGACCACCGTGTTCGAGTCGCGGCACGGGTAGCTATGTCGGCATTGCAGTGTTCGCTCGGGGCTCATATATAGGCGGTGTGGTCCTCTTATACGGCGCAAATTTAGCTTGTAGTCGAGGCTCTTCAAGCGTGGTGGGATGTTATGATCCTCATGTGCAAATTTCACTAATACCTCGAGGTTTTGGTGTAACAGTTTGTTACATTTGGTATCAAAGCGACCACCCGTGTTCGAATCCCACTCGGTTGGTTACGTCGTGTAGCTGGGGCCCGTGGGGCACCTAAACATCGGTGAAGCGGGGCTCGTACGTATGGGAGTGCGGGCGCAAACCTAGCCCGAGTTGGGCTCTATGGAAGCGTGGTGGGATGTTATGATCCTCATGTGCGGATTTCACTAATGCCTCGAGGTTTTTGTGCAACGGATCTTTACTGAGATAAATAGCCTAGAAAGCCAATTCAAGTGAGCTAGAGAGAATTAGGGAGGTTACGAATGGTCAAAATGAGGAATTTCTAGCTAATAAGAGATATATTAACCAAATGGGTTGAATATAGGAGGAATATAACAGAAAGAGGGTCGTGAATGAGCATTCGAGAATGGAGCGAAGAATAGCTAATTAACGAAGTGTCGTTAATCAGCGGAGTTGGAGGAAATGCTAGCGTAAGCATATTTTAGGTGTCTACAATATGTATTTGTAAATTTGAACAAATTAATGGATTGGTTCGAATGATCCCAGGGATGTAGGAATTTTACGAACCTGTAAATTTTTTTTTTGTGTTGTTTTCTATGATTTTTGCATTTATATTTTAGTCTATTTTCATATTTTTAAATCATATTTTAGTTTTGAATGTAAAACAAATTAGTTGACAATTTTATGAAAATTTGTTAAAATCGGGTATAAATCGGAAATATGAATGGTTCGAATGGATAAGCTGAGATGAATGAATTCTTAGCAATTTAATTCAATTTGAAATTAGTTTTTATACACATTTGAATAAGAAATTAAATCATATTTTTAATCTTTTCAAGTTGATAAAATGTTGAGAAATGATAAGTATTTAAGAGATCCTTGTAAATAGTTAAATTCGTAGAAGTTTTCTATAGTTCTATAGATCAAATGTTGTTTGTTGACATCGATTCATACACATATTTTAATATCTTGACTAATATGATCAATATTTGTTACACATTGCTCGAAACATTGGTTACATTATACTTCACGATACCAACATTTGTTGTTATGCAATTACTTCTTTTCGCTACTTACTATACTTGATTATTATAATACTTTTTACACATTTGAATTTATAACATTGCTTATTGCATGCATATTTTTCACACATGAATTAACAACTAGCACTACTAATACTTATCAAGGTTGTCACATCTTGTCAATCAAGTTTTGTTATGATGGGAATGTCGTGTCATGTTTTCGATTGTTATGGATCCATTAGGAATTGAATAGTGTGTTTTGGTCATAATAATCATCCTATCATTGATATGTTATCTTGTTAAATATTGTTAGAACATTTTCATAACATGTTTCACTCTTGATGATATATACACATTACTATGCGTACACACTACTTTTATCTTATGAATTCTACACACAAACCGTGCTTAAACGTCAAATCTATTGTAAACATGATCATGACATACTTCACTCCTATGATTATAAAATTGCTGAAATTGCAACGCTTTAATTCTAGGAAAGCTACAACATGATTATTATTACAATTGTTTATATATTACAATTTAAGTTTAATAATCTTCTATAATAATTTATTAATTATGGTCCACATTCCTACATGTCACTAGGTATGATAACCTATATGGTTCCACCTACATTTTACTCTATTATTTAAACATGCGGTGTCTAGTAGGTCAATTTATTTTTATCTATCAACTTTAAGATAACACCACAATTGAGATTGCCAATACTATCTTGAATTGTTAAATACTTCTTAAAATCTCTAAATGAGATAATTAATCTCTTATAGCAATTAATACTCTAATTATAAGCTTAACTACTTAATAAACAATCTATATTCATTTTCTCATTCTAATTATAAATTAGTTATTGTGATAAAAAAACATTAATACACAAGCTATTTAAATTTGATATTAAATTTAAAACTTATTTATTAATTTCCCTAATGATAAATTAGATATCGTGATCCAAAACATCAATACAAAAACTATTTGAAAATTGAAGTTAAATTTTATTTTTTTAGTAATTGCTTTAGCTATAGTGTGAACATGTCAAGCTATATAACATTAACATAATTTTAAAATGGGGAGGAAAATAAATATTGGATTGGACATAACACCAAACCCTATTATTTTTATTAGATAAGTCCACCCAAATTCTTATTATTTGAAAACCCAAACTATTATTCTTGACTCATCTTCCTTTGTCTATGCATTCACTTAAATCGATTTACTTGCCTTCGGGAGATCAAAGGATTGGTGGTTGAAACAACATAATAATAACAAAGTATTAACAAAGGGTTCAAAGAAATTAATTGAAATGGTTTTATTTACATCCACGAGATTGAATGGGCTATATGAACACCAACTATAATAATTGTTTCCCTTGTTCAACGATTCATTAGGCCCATAATATCATTTACAAGGTTGCTCTGTTAATTTGAGTCAACAACGCCCAAAACTCTTTTATTCTTTTTTTCCTCAAGTAGCTCAATCATGAAGCCTACTCTTATCATTTCCGTGTGTACTGGCTCCTATGTCCACATATTGCATACATTCAAGAATGAAGTGCACTTCTATTTAGTGGTCTAAAAAACACAAACCCTCTCTTCCCGCTTACTCCTTAAGAATCAATAACTAAACATATAGGAGCTAGAACTTAATCTCAAATCTAAACATATAGGAGCTAGTACTTAATTAAGCAATAACTTTTTTTTCCTCCTTTTAATTTCAGCCACTATTTGTGTTTTTCACTATGCTCATAGTTTAGGTTGAAAATTGAAATATAGTGTTCTTCTTTCCTCCATAATATTGTTCAAAAGAAGTAGACTTAGTTGAGCAATCTACCTTATCATAGGTCTAGAAAGAATAAAGGGCATCATTAGTTTTCATAGGGTCCTCCTTGTGATGAGAAGCTTCCATTACCTATGTTTCATCCAAGTCTTTCTTTTTCATCTTGGAATGGAAAAATAATTTGAACTTAAATTATCGTCAAGATGATTTTCCTTTGAATTTAGGTTTAACATATCTTCTTCTTTTTATCAACTATTTGACTTGCATGATGTATATGCTCATCCATCCTCGAATACTTCTTATTTTTACTACAATAGTGGTGTTTCTATTTCTGTCTTAATATCTTAAATATATCTATTTGACAACAAGATAATATGTCTATGTCAAGGTGTCCGCCGTGGATTTTTCATACAAAAATTAGTATTCATTAGTTATAAATGGCCTTTTATGTCCTCCATACTCTAATACATTGGAATCGATAACATATTTTTGGAGCAAAATTAAAGATTCCAATTCAACGATATGCCTAAGATATTACAATTTTTCAATTACCTTCACCATGCAAAAATAAAATTTATATTAAAGCTGCTCAAATAGACATCAAATTTAAAACCAATTACATCATGACATCTTATAGCTCATCATACTCCAATATTATAGGTTTAGCCTAATAATAAGATTATTGATATTTACCTCTCTCATTTCAAATTAATTATCAATTTACAAGAATCTATCCTTCTTTAATGGGTCGTTTGATATATATACCTATATTTCATAATACATATATTACAAGAATTTGTCTTTACTTTGATAGGTGTTCTATAATAGCAGCCAAAGTCGGTGGTAGAAAGTTGTTAACAACAATTTTACAAATTTAATTCTAATTATAATAAGACGCATTCTCTGATGGTAGACAACATTGTAATGGAATGTGTTGTTCAATTTTATTTTTGACATTAAATTTGATGTTCATTTGACTGTCATGGGACAATTCATTAATAAATTTGACTCTTACAATTCATCGATAAATTTGATTTCTATTGCTATAAAAAAATAGTAATATCTTGGTCATATAATAATGTTTGGGTTTTTTTCTTGAATATATGTTTTTGAGGTGACACAATCACATGATTAAATGATTTCATTTGTCACAAATCCACAAGAAATTAATAAGAATTTAATTAAGTTGTTAACTAAAGAGGTATGTAAAAATCAAACCAAAGAGCCTTGAAATTGATATCCATTAATGTATTTCATATAAATATATTTACTATAATGCACTTACTATATTATATTTATTTTTAATTGTTTCTTTTTTGATGTGTTTATGCTACACTTGTATAGTTAAATAGGCACCTTAGAATTGATATCTCTCAACGTATTTTAGATAGATATATTTAAGATATCTATACAAGTACATATTTAATCATTACTTTGAATAATTTAAATCTTCAATTTAACATCCATTTAACCAAACAAATTATAACAAAATAACCATATAGATTTCAAAACCAATTTTTAGTTCTACAATTTATTTAAGCTCAATATAATAGTAAAAATAAATAGACATCATTTATCCACCAGTCATAAATATACCAAAAATTAAAAATTATTAATATGATATATAAAAAATAAAAATTAAAACTAAAAAAATCTTGAAATTGATCTCTATCATTTTAAAAATAAATATACCCATGGAAATAGGCTAATTTTTTTCCCAATCTTACAAACCCGTATTGTTCAAATTTATAAATAAATAAAGCACCTTCCTAAAAGTCTTGGAACTCTAAATTTGAATTGCCTAACAAGATCCTTGTCCAACTCGAACTTTTAAAATCCAATCACCCTTCATCTTACAAGTTACTCTCCTTAATTTAATTTCTTGTGATTTTACGTCGGAGTCAAAAATGGCCGATGGAATTGTGGTAGGTTTGTGAAATTAGGTCTTTGCTTTTGGTTATTGGAGTCTTACAAATTGTTTGGTTTTGTGGATGTTCTATCTCAATTTTGTAAAAACTTTTTAATTATTTGTCCTTTCCATAATTGATAAGACAGTTGTAAGAAATATGTCTGAAATATCTTTATATTACCATGCGTCAAGATACAAACCAGTCATAAGCATGGAGTTGAATTTGTTTAGAATAAAAAATGATTGCTAAACAAACTTAACATATCTAATGCTCAAAGGGTACATAAAAGTATTGGAGTATGAAAAACTGATGGTTTGTAATGATTTCATAGGCCTTCCATAATTGACAAGGCAGTCGTCATAAGAAATACGTCTGAAATATCTGGGTATCACTGTACTCCAAGATGCAAACCACCCACAATGTAGATGAATGTTTCTTGGCATACAATCAGATATGCACATGTTGATTATTGTCACCAGGAATATGGGAATTCCTGGCACGCGCTCATCACCCTGCGTAATGAATATGTCATCATTTGTGCACATACCTGCAAATTCATTTCACCCATCAATTCAATCCATTGTTTTGGAATCAAGAACTATTTCAGACGATCAAAAAAGAAAACAGTGAATATAGGTTTGAAACTAATCTTTGAATTATAAGTTCCAAGTTCAAGAGACACGAGGTTTTAGTATAGCTGGCCCCTATACATTAAATTTAGTGGACTATAAAAAGACCTTTCCTTTCCTATACGATTTTACAAAGATCGACATCACCATCGCTGTAAACAACAGTCTATGTAAACAAATGCACATAACATAGGATGAAGTATGTCCAAATAAATGAAGATAATGATCAAATTACAAACACCATCTATGGCTAATCTAATCAGTAATACACCTAACACAAGTTGGTGCATGAAATAAATACAGTTTACATCTGACTCTCACATTTTATTGTTGGTAATCTTGAAAAGGATGAGAATTGTGATCAGAAGCAGAGACCTAAACTTGTTTTTCACATATTAGCATTAAAGCTAATAATTCTATGGAACTATCAAACTTTTAAATGGATTAATTCTATGGAACTATCACAAAGGCAAGTTTGTTTTTGGAAAAAAAAAAAACATATTTTGATTAATGTTTCCCTGATCCAAAGCAGGCTTTTGGGAAAATTAAAAATTAAAAACATTTTGATTAATGTTCCTTGATCCATCATCGGAATGAGTGAAACATTGTAGCACAAGTGAATGCATGAAATAAACACAGTTTATGACAAACACTATTCTCATTTGTTAGTATTTTATTTGTAGAGTTGTACTACACAAATTAGAGTTAAAAAGCTACTAATTTTGTGGAACTATCTGCCAGTAAACCAAACAATGCTTAAAAGTTTAAGATAAAGTATTTACAGTGCATTAGATTAAAAAAACAAAACCATTTATTGATCCACGTTTATTTTAGATCACACTCCATATTTCTTCACTCTGGTTATTAAATGTTCTAATAATTTATTTTAAAGTTAGATACACAGTTTATTACTTCTTGATGGTAAGAATTTGTTTTTGTAATTAGAAGATGCATTCCTTAAAAATATATTATGACAGAAAATTATAAACGTAGCTGCAAAAAAAAAATAGTTAGCTTGAAGATCGAGTATATCCTAATAATAGAACTCTTCATGTTTGCATCAAATAAAATGTGAAAACAGAAACGTACATGGACCACGGCCCCGTAATAATTTGCGGCTGCCGTTTATGGATGGCTCCATTTTTCCAGTCTCTTCACTGCCATCTCCTGTAATTTTACAACATTTAGTAAGCAATAAATAAACAACCCAAACATTCATTTCTTTCATGTTATTGTTATTATTCTTTCTTCTAACATGAATTTCTTCCTGTCATGAGAGACTTAAATTTGTATCATTGTAATGGGTGTTCCAGTAATACCATGATCTGTATAGGTTACACCATTATCATGACTTGCAACCAATCTGGTCTGGTTTTTGGATCAAGGTAGCAACTTTCGTAAGGTGGTACAAAATATGGAAAAAAAAAAGGGTCCGAAAAAATTAGGATAAATATGAAAAAAATAGCATAAATTGTATATACAAAAATATCATAATTTTAATAATTAAACACATAAATATAACAGATTCAAAATTATTAAAGTGACAAGGTATTATAAAATTATTGTAGTGTATTATTAAATAATAAAATGCATACGCTTAATTTTAATCGATAATAAACAACTGTTATGGTGATTATAATGATTATAACATGGGTTTAAAATTTGTTTCTATGGACTTCTCATTTTTTCCAAGACATGTTTTAGTATTTTCTGTATTTTAAATTATTAAAACCTGAAATATTCAAACGGTGGATTGGAAAAAACGCAAAAAGGAAAAAAAAAAAAAAAAAAACGGGGGCGGGAATCTCTCCACACCCACCCACCCTAGGATACTGAAAAAAATACACATTGAATTTAAGCATTTTAGTTTTGCAGAAACAATTCAAAGGTGCATGGATTAGGCCTATCCAGCATTCCACTTAATATACTAAGGCATTTTCACCGAAAAAAAAAAAAAAATCCAGAATCCAGAGGAGAGGAGAAGGAGCACCCATCACAAATAAGCATACTTGTCTGTAACAATTATAATAACAGGAGAGCTGCTTTCATTGGGTTCTTATTACATTCACCACCCAATAAAACAAAATGCCAAACTTGTCCAACTGGGTGCTGGATAACCAATCATTGGGTTTACACGTTGCGATGGACATAGACGCCGGGACAATGCACACCAGTAAACCCTGTTGTGGACAATTTGCAGGTGTAGTATATACTGTGTATATACAGCCAAGGACAAACCTAAATCCCTTTGGAATGAGAGATATCCATAAGAAAACAAGAACATAAAAGTAAAAGCCAAATCTCTTAAGTAGATGGAAAACACTCACCTAAAGAGGAAAAAACACAGAGAGTGAGTAGGAGGAACATGCAGCCTCCTGTGTGCGTATTCCTGCCCATGACAATGGCTACTAATCTCCGATTAAACTTTGAAAGGGAGGATTAAATTACAGGATGGAGGAGGAGAAGCAATAAGAAATAAATATAGAGAGGATGACAACTGTAAAGGAAACCTGTGGGGCGGCCAATTAATTTGAGAGTGGTTGTGCATCAAGGACTAAATCAATATGGGAATTAAATGCTGATACATATTACCGATGTGTCGGCGCGTGCCATCTTGTCTTCACAACATTCTATGACATGTGACAACAACTTCACCCCTCCTTCGGAATTTGGAGTTGGACTACTCGTCCCATTTTCTACATGGGGAAGGATGTTGTTCTTGGAGTACATAGGGTGTTACTAGGTTTGTTTGTTTTGTTTTGTTTTATATATATAAACGAGGGATAAAAGGCCACCATCCAAGTTTAAGTCTTTGGAAATAGAGAAACATAGGTTAAAAGTCGATACATAAATTATAACAGTAAGTATAGCAATACAAAAGTTATAAGACAATCGCATAACAAAGTTTTTATGACAAGTGACAACTTTACCCCTCTTTCAGAATTTGGATCATTCTTCCCATTTTCTACATGAGGAAGGATGTTGTTATTGTAGTACATAAGGGGTTACTAGGTTTGTCTAGTTTGTTTATACACACACTAAGGATAAAAGGTCCCAACTCAAGTTTAAGTTGTTAGGAATAGAAAAAGTAAATCAAAAGTTGATACACAAATTACAAAGGTCGGTTGTTTTTTAAAAACAAGTAAGCATAGCAATATAAAAGTTATAAGGCAATCACATAACAAAGCTTCTAAGGATAAGTGCATGACATGAAATATATCAATTAGGCAGCTTGTATATAAGCAAAAAAATCAATTAGGAAGCTCTTATATTTTTTCTCTGTCTCGTATTTGAGTAAGTTGCGGGGCTCTTAAGGATGCGGGGTTAATAACACCGAGGAATTCACAATCCAAAGTATTACCTTGAGATCATATAGGGGTTTTAAATATTAGTCAAAACTGACCCAATATATTGTCCCATATAAAAGGCTATAAGAGGTTAAAGTATAGAGATAGAGAGGAGGGAGGAGGAGGGAGGAGGAGTAATTTTGGGGCAGATGAAAAACCCTAAATTTAGATAATTATGATTATGTATTTCTTCAAAGTAATGACATGCTTTATAGCTAAAAACATGTATTTCAAGAGTATTGACACTACATAATTCTCAATAAGAGGGACATCCTACTATCATTGTTAAGGTATATGTTTTTAAATTTGATTCTCGATAGGCCTACCTAGAGTCAATTTTTTATGTGACTGCCGTTTTTTTTTCTCATCGTCATCCTGCCAAACAGCATGGAAATCATTATTGATACCAATAAATATCATTTTTTTGTAACTGTAGTTTTTTTGAAATCATCCTCCAGCCAAACAGCCTGGAAATCATTATTGATATCGATAATCCTCGGCAATTCGGAGCCCTTGGCCAAAGCAAACGGTCATGACTCATACCATACATTCAGCTGCAGTTTCGTCTTACACTAAAATTTCCACGAGTTTGCATTGTACATCTTTCCAATTTTGCTCTCCAACATATCCCCGAATTTCATGGATAAAAATCATCCCCTAAAAGGATATCCACTTAACTACGCTGGCTGTGGAAAAATCACCAGATTCGGCATAGATGTCTGAAAATCAGAAGGAAGATTATGTTTGTTACAGTTGTGTAACTAAGAGTAAATAGCTGCCATCTCTACAAAAGAATCATCAATGACTGATTGAATGCTTTTTCCGTGCAAAAGAATTACAGATTTTAAGTGATTATTGAAATGTTTTATGAATGATTAGCCAGATTTCACTAACCTTTCATACGATTTTGAAGCTGATTTTTACTGGTAATTCTGAAGTAAATGGGAATTAAGAATACAAGAAAATTCTCAAGCTACATGTGTATTGAGAATCTTAGAAAACTCAACGTCTAGGGAGATTTGCTACATGTGGTATATAGAGTCACCTGGCTACATTCATTGTGAATAGAGTCTCTTAGTTTATATATCAGCAGACGTTCAAGAGTGTGGAATTTTAATGAGCTTGTTTTGTTTCATGAGATCGATCAATTTGTATTTATCTATGTATGCAGCGCTGATTTAACCCATAATGTTAATGATTTTAGGACGGCTATTAGCGAGTGCTCCCTTTACCACAGTTCCTTAACATTCTATTTATTTATTACGCCGGAGGCGTGGCTACCCTGCAGTAGACCTCCAACGACGACGCTCTCCTGCTTCACCAGCTTCGACCTGCTTGTCATCTGACGAAGGCCTCCTGGTTAAGGTGTTTGTCATGGCTGGTTTCCACCTGCCCGCATGCGTGCCATGCCCTGCTCAAGCGGTCTCTGTCTTCACCAAGGCTGATATCCTCGTCAATTTTCCACATTTTTATTTTGTGTTTACATTTGTGGTTTTAATTTTACTGTCGCCGTCTGCTGCCGTGGCTTCCTGGAAGGTTCCTCTGTATCGACCGCGCCAGTTGAGAACAGGTTTGTCTTTACTTCTATTTTTTTATCCCTCATATCTGTATCCTTATGTTGATGCTTGCGGAGGAGAGTTGTGGGTCGATGTTCTTAAGGCTTGGGGTGCAAGACAATTGACAATTTTATGAAAGCTAACACTATCCTAATCTCTTTGGTTCATCAGTGGTGGATTTTGTAATGTTGTGGGTGCTTACACATGTCCTTATTTGCTTTGGTTGATAATGGTCTTCTCACTTCTATTCCTTGGCAGGCATAGTAGTGTTTTGAGATACTCTATGAGGAGCCTTTAGACAAACTTCTTAGGTTTGGTGTGGTTACACTGCAGTTGGATGTTTACGACGACGCATAGGAGGTTGAGGTGCTTGTCATCCTGGTTCCTACTTTCCCTTCCCTCCTGCTTCACCTGCCTGCATTTCTGGAGATGTGTGCTGTGTTCAATGGGAGCAGTGTTTTCCTTCTCCTGTAGATGTCGCCACCTCTGTGCCTTTCTGCCAGGAGTAGTAGTTGATGTCTTACGACTATGCTCTCAAGCTTGAGCAACTTGAGTTGTTTCTTTTTTCTGATGGAGTGAATTTGGTCGCTGCCAACATGTTGATCTCCCACCCTAACACCTGCCCTCACATGCAGTACTTACAATTTTGTCACCATCTTTTCTCTGCTCTACATATTTGGTTTTTGGCTGGCTGTTTGATTATTCAACCCAGTATTGATCTCCTCAGGTACGTTACAAAGTGATTTGGGCATTTTTTTCCCTAGGTGAGTTGTTCCAATTTACACTGAGCTCCCAAGAGCTTGTTTTTCTTTGCTACTGAGATGCATCCACTGCTATTCGCATTACTACTGAGGTAGTTTTCAAAGCGATTTAAGGAAGTCTCATCACTTTGTTATTTGAATACCAAATTGACCTGAGTTGCATTATTTCAGTTGATAGTGCCTTGTTTGGATCACTCATTTTTTTGATCTACCAATTTGCATTGTGTCACTACCTGCATCAAACATCACAAGACCTTTGTGCATTAACACCCGAGCTCCTCTGCACTATACATAGCAAGCATCAACAAATTTTGTCTTCGTTTGAATCCTCTAATTGGTCATATTTGCTTCAATTGTATCCTGAGTCATTTTATCTAACTCGACACATTGTATATGCTCCACACTCTACAAAGGCATCTTCCATTCCTGTCAGACAAAAAACTCCACAAACTAACGGTTGATACAAGTATCTTGTTGTTTATGTCGCTGAGTTTCTCCAAAAATCTTTACAGGTGTTGCCTGCAACGTAGCCTCTGCTCTTGTTTATCTTCACGAAGAATGTGACCAGCATGTTTCGAACCACTCAAACTGTTTGTGACATTGGCCCTATCTACAATCCCTCGAATGTATCATTCATCATGTCATATGCTTCCGAATGGGAGGATCCTAATGGGTGTGAGTAATCCCAATAATTTTTACCAGTTTGTGGGCCTGTTGTTTCTTATGAAGTTGAGGCTCAAGGCCTTCTCTCTACCCTACTTGGTCACTGAGTTAAGGTCATTGTACCCTATCCTTTCCTCCTGGTAAAGAAACGTCATGATGTATGGGATAAACTTTATGGTGGAGGGCTGATCCACATAAGCTAGGGGGATATCTTGGTGTCATGAGTGACACCAACATTTACAATATATATATATATATACATATATATATTCGATGAATTAGAGGTCGGGGTATTATATTTTTTACGTGCTCTGCTATGACATTCCTGGCAATCTCACGCAATGAATTCAGAATGAGGGTGAATTTGGGAAGATCATCAAGGTGACCTAGTAGCAGAAGAAATCAAAGTTGTATAAGTGCCAAGATGAAATCCAACGAGTTCAAAATAGAATAATGTAATAAAATTTGGTACCAAATTGATGAAGGTCTCAGAAAGCATAAAATTTTGCGTGCTTTGACAAGTTAAATTTGTGACGTTAACAGTTGTTAAAACATAATACATCAACATCCATTTACAAGCCTCCTATATTTTCGATCCTATGACAAATATTAGTGTGGTAGGGCATGATCAGGAAGCCTCCCATACAACCGTGGTGGCGGGACATTGGGGTATCGGCACCGAGGAGCCTAAGTCTCACGTGTGTTTTGGCACCAGAATGAGACGTGTACAACTTTGGAGCGTTGGCTTTGTCAAATGCCTGCGGATGGCCTCCCCTTGATCAGAACTTGAGACAACATAATTGCAGACTGGTCAAATGGATGTGGGATTTGTATGAAGCTATTGGAGGCTGCCGACGAAAGATTAGATAATTTTTTTGATAGGGATGAAATTTATAGACTGATGTTGGTGTGATTGTTGTGCTCTCATTCGGAGCCCAAGACAACACTGGCGATGAGAGAAGTGGTGAAGATTTTGAAATTCAAAGTGGATTTTCCTAATGTTCCCGAGTTTTCCGGTTCTCATGTATATTGATTCAAATCTCAGTCCTGGAGATCAACATTGTTTGGATCCTCAACCACGATTATGGTCACCCATCTTCTAAACCACATCGTCAAACAGCTCGTTGGCGGAGATAGCTGATTACGGTCGCCCATCTTCTAAACCACATGACAGATTATTTATGTTGCATGCATGTTTCCCATGCACCAGTTGCCAACCTCTACTTGCATGTGTACGCCACCTACTCCACGTGGAACGTGTCATATGTTATTACAATTTTCTTATAACACCAAATTTACAAATTTGTATATTATAGTTTAATTACATCTCCTATTACAAATGAATTTATAAAAGAGAATAAAATACATAATACTTAAATAAATAATAAAAACGTGAGCTAGAAAATTCTACTTGCATTCTAAAGGCTTGTGCACAATATCTTACACGAAATGAAATAACATATGTAACAAATGTTTTCTCCTTTGTATTACCTACACAACAAAATAAGCTTTAATGTACTTAAAATAACAGATATAAACACCACGCAACCCCAAATTTGGTCTACAATATTTGGGCCGCCTAAGACATGCTACCACTATTCATTAAAATAACCAACTTCATTTAATATTTCAGGGCTATTATTTAATATATGCTTTAGAAAATATATTGTCCCCATGTAGTTAGTTCTCTTTAATATAGTTAGGTCACTCTAATATAGTTAGGGCATTTGGGTTGGTCATGATTACATTGCATATCGTAATTTACTATAGAGAGTCTCCCTTGATCTAATGATCCCCTATCTAGATATGACTCTATGGGCATATAGAACTATAGCGTCCTTCATTGCCATCTAGATCTAGATATAGAGGGTGCCAACTAGATATAGGGATATAGCCACCCCCATATATAGTTATAGATACGGGGCCTATCTCCCTCTATCTCTAATTTAGGCTAGGCAATTGTTGGGTTCAGATAGTCGGGGGCCCATCGACATAATGAATTAATCCTGGTCCAACCCGACCCAATCCTAATAGAGATCGAGACAACCCCACTCCGAACTATAAATTTAGATAAGGGATAGCATTGTCAAGCGAAGATAGGGGAGGGGTGCTCTCGGTGGCCCCAGATAGTTCAGACAGGACCAGATTAGGTTGTGCAGGTCATGTACGATATATTTCTATAACATAATTGGATTGTTATTATATTTTGTTGCTTTATTTTAACATTTGAATAATAATAATATTTCCTATTAGTAATGCATAAACCATTAGGTGTTATCTGATCATAATAAGCTTATTTACAAAAACATTGTGGGCTCCATTATATGTGTTACCTGATCATGAAAATCTTAATTACAAAAACAATGTGCATTCTCTTTTAACTTTTTCAATCTTCATGTCTATATATCCCATTTACCCAAACTATTATTGCACTCTATTTTATAGGTTAGGTTTCTGTATAACACAATTGATATGTGCTTGTAGAAATAGATGATAGTACTTGACCATCACCACTTCTTGCAATAATGACAATTAACAAATTACATCCATAACATATGCATTGTGTGATCGAGGCCACGATAAATCACAAAGAAATTTTACACACCCATATTAATGACAAAAGTGAGGGAAAGGTCCTAAATTTTAATGTTTCTGATATTCTATGTGATAATATGAACATCACCTACATTGGGAATGCTACTACATACTACATTAAAAAGGTTCAACTTGAAGATTTTTACTCTATATGCAACCTAACACGTAAATAACACTACCATTTCCATTTCTACAGCATAACAACAACTAAAAGCATATGTCTTGGCTATATATTGGATGTGATTGTTATGGCCACTTTTATATCTACAAGTTATACCTTAATGCATAAAGATGAAAGTTGTACTCGTGGAAATTTTTTCTACATAAATTACTTTGTGACTAATCTATTACTCATAAATTGTTTCCAATTTATTTGATTGTGGTCAACTCTATCTTGTTCTTTGTGAATATTTTTCATTCTGCAATAGATCCAAATATTATAGATCAAAATTTTGATTCCAAATTTGATAAATTTCCTCCATTTGTATGGATCAAAACAAAATGATTCATTGAGTAATTACTATTGATTTCCTAAACGTACAAATATAATAAGTATCGTGTTGAAACACATGCAATACTTAATGCATAACAACATTATTTGAATTTGATTGAGTGTGCAAATTTCCAACAACCATGTACAACTGGAATTCATTCATGTTATACGTATTAAGTAAATATTAACTCCATTTAACATTTTCACTTCTGACATTCACAAACCATAACATAATACCCCTAATCATACGTATACACAATATGGCTTTTCCGCCCCACCAAACTCCACACTACCATATGCAGTCAAAACTCCCTGGCGACTCACCATGTTACTCCAACATTTATTGCATTACGTCATTACCTAAAACACCTTCCTTGTAAACCTATCATTCCTCCTCTCAATGCAAGAGTTTATCGTCACATCAAATGCTTACTACTCACTCCCATAATTTTTAAATTCAAAGCTTCGATCTATTTCTCCAATGCACCTGCATTTCGCTCCACAAAAGAGTGTTTCATTCTAAGGATTTGTATGTCACCTCACCACTTCACTGTACTACACAAAAATAGAGAAAACGTAATTAAGCCCATAATGTTAGACCTTCTTTAACTCGTGACCATAGGAAAAAATCCTCCTGGCGTAGGCTTGCTCCTTAAGGAGCGACCACTAGTTTAATTTAATTCTCGCCGCAACTATCCACTTACTACTAAATTTACAACCTTAACTTGGGTTTCAACATGGTTAACGCCTCAGATCTCAAATAAGGTGCTTATATTATTATGCAAGGAAAATGACATGGGTGAAAGGTCATTTAGGATGTGTCGTGACCTACTCTTCATGTTCTGTTTTAGGTTTTGAAGAGCGCTTAACCCATTTGGTGGGTTTGTTTGACATGGGCCTATTTTTCCCACTCAACTTTTATTTTTCTCGTTAAATACATGGAGAAACAAACAACATATACTTTACCCTTGAAACTATCCAATTCATATAATATATTTTCAACTGTATGCCAATTTCATCTTTCCCGTTGACTAACCATAATGGGTCTCTAATATTGTACTTGTTACCAAAGCCTCTAGAAAGTTACGCATTTGCACGGATTTTTGAGACCTTAAATCTTGCTTTTCCCAAAGATGAAGTTCATCTTCCAAACATTGATCAGCTCTTTAATATCACTTTGGTAACCATAAGATTCTTTCTCTTATGGATGGATTCTCAGCTACAATCAAAGTCTCATTCCTACCGATGATCAACACAAGATGTCCTTCATTACTTCTTGGAGGACTTTCTATTATCGTGTAATGCCCTTCAAACTTAAAAATGGAGGGGCCACTTATCAACACGCAATGACATACACTTTCCATGATCTTATCCACAAAACCATAGAATACTATGTTGATGACCTCTTATGAAAATAAAGCAATGTAGGGATCATGCCACCTTTGTCCTTGACATAATCTTTTCTCGTCTTATCTAATACTTCCTTCGTCTTAATTTTCCAAGTGTTTATTAAGTGTCCTCACCAAAGCAAGTTCCTAGGGTTCATCATTTCTATTAGGGGAATTGAAGTAGATCCCACCAAGATCAAAGCCATCATCAAGATGCCCCCTCCATCAAACCTCAAACAAATTTGTATGCATCAAGGTAGAAAAGAATCAGTCCTTTGTTTCATTTCACAACTTTCAAACCGTTGTTAGCCTTTCCATCATCTCCTTTGAAAGGACGTACACTTTAAATGGGATCAAAATTGTCAAAAGGCCTTTAATGACCTCAAACAATACCTCTTATCACCACTTGTGCTTACACCTCCATGCGAGGGGAGCCCTTCTATCTATATATATATCTGCATCGATCAAGCCTTGGGTGATATGCTTGCTCATCAAGACAAGCAAGGTCATGAACATGTTGTTTATTACATAATCCACACCCTTAAAAAAATATGAAACCCATTATCTTGAAGAAGAAAAGTTGTGTTGTGCCTTGTACTTCGTAACTTCCGAATTCCATCATTACCTACTTAATAACAAAACTTATGTTGTTGCACTTCAATCCTCTATAAAAATGCATCCAAAGTTGTATCACTTGGTAGCTCATGCTTATGACTAAGTTTGACCTTGAATTCATCTCACAAAAGTTTATTAAGGGAAAATCCATTCTTTGACAATCTCGCTAAGGCCCTTCTTCCGAAAATAAACTACCGCATGAACAATTTATCAATGAATCTAGCAACATCATCAATCATGAAAACACTCCTATAAAAATGACAATTTTCTTTGATGGATCTAAGTTTCAGCAAGGGAGGTCTCAGTATTATTATCATACCTCGTTAGGGGACTTTTATCCATTTATCATTCAAATTAAAATTTGAATGTACTAATAACATGGCAAAATACGAAGCTCTAATAATGGGTCTCCAAACCAATATCATGGTGGTGTTCAAATTTTGGACATCTATGGGGATTCACATCTTGTCATCAATCATTAAAAGGAATTTATTAATGTAAAATTGAGATTCTAAAAAATATAAAACCATTTTTGAATTTATCTTGGAAGCCTTCGATGTTTATACCATCCAAACAATTACACGATCTTCTAAAAAATCCAAAAACACCATGGCCTCTCTTGCATCACTTATCGCCCACAACTGACGATTCCAAATTGTTTTTGTTATGCAAAAACTTGATCAACCATCCCACAAAAATGAAATCCCTTCTATTAATATCATCCAAAATAATCCAATAGAAATTTTTAACACTTCAACATTTGACTACCTATCTAAGAATGCTAAGTGATATTTTCTTCAACGTGCTACCCAATATGTCATCATAGGTGGTGTTCTATACAAATTTGGATTTCACACCTCTTGTTATGATGAATATACTAAAGCTATTTAAGAATTCCATGACAACATATGTGGTGGACATTTTAATGGTATGGTTGTTGCTAAACGCATCCTACGAATGGGATATTACTAGCCTACTCTCAATCAATATTATTGCACATATGTTAAGAAATGTGTTAAGTGTCAACAACATTCCAATCTTACTCACATTCCTAGTTAGGCTCTATAACCCACTCAAGATCTATGGCCCTTCTCATAATGGGGGTTAGACCTCATTGGCCTCATCAACCCTCGTTCATCACAACAACATCACTCTATCATCACAACTACTGAATATTTCACTAAATAGGTAGAGGTTATTCCCCTAGTATTTACTAAAGCAAATAAAATCATCAACTTCATTTATCAACATATCATATGTCACTTCGACATCCCTCACAAACTAATCATTGATAATGGAAAATATTTCAAAAATAAGGAAGTTAGGAAATTATGCAACACATTCAACATCAAGATAAGTTTTTTCATCACCCTATTATCCACAAGAAAATGGACAAGAAAAATCTTCTAACAAAACACTTAATAAAACTCTCATGAAAACCTTCGACCAGCAGAAAGAATTGACATAGATCCAAATCATGTTTTCTCTCTCAGATTATTGAACTAGTATCTTTACTCCTACATGTGTTATGCCATTTTCATTAGTTTATGGCTTTGAGGTGGTCTTACCCCTTGAAGTTAAAATCACATCACTTTGCATATCCCTCAGATATTTTATCTCTGATGAGGATTATCATCAAGAGTGTCAGCACAATTTGGAGTTGTTAGATGAGTGTCTTCTAATGACCCTCTAACACCATCATATTTATCAAGAGCACATCGATTGCATGCATAAAAATCATATCAAAGAGCGTGAGTTTAACATTGGTAATATTTTCTTGAAAGAAAATAAAAATGTGACTACTTTTAAAGGAGTAAATGTGGAAAATTTTCCCCACTGGATCAGTCCATATGTCATCACTCATAAGTATGGGTTGGGATCTTATAATCTAGTCTCCCTTGATGGTATACCTAAAAGGAACCTTTGAATTACTAGCGCTTGTGGCCTTTCTACTGCTAACATATCAACTTTCATGACAACAACCACATCAAAATATCTTATTCCACTACTATCCCATTATTCATCATCATAATGATTTGAAAGCATGTGGTTTACTATCAATATCCTATCACCAAAACCTTGAAGATGAGCACCATGACTTTGTTCCTCGCATCTTTCACATGGAAAAGTTCCTCCTGAGCAAGAACCCTATAATAATTACATCCATCCACCTTATTTACCAACTAATGACATGTTATAAGATACACATGTGTAGTCTATACACACATATTTTCCCCTCCTCAAAATGGTCTATTGAGCTTGCCCTCAAAGCATAAAAATTAAATTCAAAAAAATCTATGGATGCATCTTATCAAAAATAGATTGATCCCTTGAAGGAAAATTGGCTATCAAAAATGTATATAGACCAATCCCTCAAAGGATGGCTATTAAAAAGAAAAAATCAAAAATTGTAGACCACTCCCTCGAAGGATGGCTACCCATGTCATTATAAAAAGGCTTCCCACATCGATCAACCTTTAAAAAGTCAAAATATCAAAAGCATCCTAGGAAATCTTCCCACATTGATCAAATTTCCCATCAAATCAAACTTCTTGCATTTATCATTTTTGTTAAAATGAAAAATTATAGTTAGGGCATGAGCTTACAAAGCCATTAAAAGGAGAACCTAATCTCCCGCACAAACTACATATGTCAACCCTTCCCATGTTCTAGGAAGGTATACAATTTCACTTCCATCTATATCCAAGATCCTACATGTGACTACTTATTGTTAGTCATGTGTTAACATTTGTTATAAGGCAAAAAGTTCAAATGCCTTCATTATACATTTTACCATCACATATGTATCAAATCCAATCTAAAAGCAAGCAGTTCACATTTTATTCCCAACCATGATTAAAATACATTTTGATATACATTGAGATCATTATATTTGAAGTCACATCACATCAACAAACTAAATTTACATCCATACTCATCATATCTAACAACACAATCAAATATATATCTTAACTTACATTAAGATCCACATGTCAACATCATATCAAAATAGACAACCATCTCAACATCACATCAAACATCATAATCAAAAACTATATATCTAAATATAAATAACCAACATCATACATCAAAATGCGTCAATAACATGTGAATCAAAATCAAAATCATATATATATATATATATATATATATATATATATATATATATATATATATATATATATATATATATATATATATCATACCAATATCTCCATGTACATCATCATGAGTCCCAAAACTCTGTGTATCAAAAGTATACATCAATATAGGATTTAAAAAGAGACACATACATCAAAAAAATCATCTACTTGGGTGAAATATAAATTCATCAATTAGATGCCTCCTCGGGCATTGCTCCCGATCACCACCCTCACCTCCATCTGGTCCTCTACTAGGACCACCTCTATCTGGACCCTATGGTGGCTTTCCCACTCTCATTGTGTTTCCTGACGGTGTTTCCCGTCTTTGCGCCCAATACATGATGTAATAAGGCTCATTTGGAAACATATGGTATAATATCTCCTCATAGTACCATATCTCATCTCATAAAGAATTGATAATTTTCCATGTTCAAACTATCATGTGGTCCCATCTAACCACTATCTTGGGCCCTTATTTCCTCCATCTTAGCCCTTCAAACCGAAGTTCCTATGATCTTTGAAGGCCTATCTCAAGACCTCTCACTGCTGCCTATACCTATCTCAATCAGCTATGGTATATGTCATCTCTACCTATACACTGGCTAGTCACTAAATCAATCCATCTCGCTCACCAACTAAGACATCTCTCTCTATAGTCAAGGTCATTTTCTCGGCTAATAACATGGCCTTATTGGCCTCTAAACACTCGATGGTAGCCTCCAACACTACCCTATCCTTACCACCACCATCATTCTTACCTCCTTCACCCTCACCCTCACCACCTACCCCTAAGGAGCTACCTCTATAAGGGCTTGTACCAGTATGTCAACCTTGTGAGTTGATCCTGTCATAAGTAGCATAGGATTCCATAACCGATCCAAAAATCGGTGTTTTATTTTTTCCACTTTAAATCATTTTCAAGGATTGTTAATTTTTAATCAACTGAAAGTATTTAATACTCTAAAATTTTATTAAATTCTTATTTAGGACTGATTTCAAACTGAAATTTAAATTCCTTTTATTCAAAACTCACTATTTTGATCAAAGCCCAAAATTCACTTGTTTCCCAATTTTAATCGATTTTCCAAAGTTGTCAAATACTGATTATCATTGCATCCACATTATTTTTATGAAATTAAATTATTGCAAATAATCATAAATTGAAAATCAAAATCAGAAAACAACATCAGATTGTTTACGAGGTTCGAAATTCTACGTCCCTCGGGTTCATGGTGAACTAATCCATTAATAATGTTAAAATGAAAATACAATAACCTTTACATTCAACCAATAATGAATAAAAACCTGAAAAAATTTGATATCAGACCTTTGAAGGACATTAATAGAGCTTAGTCATTGTCCTTCACCTTCCTGATCCACTTGCAGTTGTGTCTCCCTTGGGTTCTACGCCTTCATATGACTTTAACAGAAAATAACTATATCACAAAAGCTCAAAATTGGGAAATGATCATACCCTCATGATCATCTCAAAATTCTAAACAATTTTTATATATAACTTGAGATCTGGTTTTGAGTGGAAGTGCCTCAAAAATAAGGTTTTCTACAAGTAGGTCTATTTTGCCCTCTCACAGACCTATCACTTATCTTCTACAAAATCATGCGAGCTCCTTTAATACCACTTCTCCAAAGGTGGTGTGTTGGTAAGTCTACCTATTCTTTTGGCATAGGTCAAGGGTTTGAATCCTTTTATTGCATTATCCACTATACATAGCAAATGGAAATCTTTTATCCTTATATGGGAATCAATCCCATAGTCCACGGGAGATAATTTTATCCAAACCTTTTAATAAGGCTAAACCATCCTATTTTCATGTGGAATGGCTACTCATAGAATTTTTATACCAAAATTGGAGGTCCACATGCTCAAATGGAGTGGTTCCACATGTCAGCATGTGATTGGTTCACCTTTTGTCATGTCACTTTTTCCCGCAAGTTTGACCGAACTTTGACTGACCATATATTTCGTGCATACGAAATCGGATTTGGTCCATTCAAAATGCATCAGAAAGATCATGAAAAGATCTACATAATGAAAGTGATTTTTGAGATTCCAAGATAATAAATTTTCTAGTTTCACCGGATGCATTTTTAGCTCGAGTGTCTTTTTTTCATGTTCTTATATTCGTGAAATCTCTCTGAAGGATATCTTGCATTGTCATGGTTTAGGGAATTTTAGGGAATATTTGACACTAAAATTTATTCTCCGATCAATAACCCTCACTTCATACACCGTCATAGGAACTCTCTAATCATCAACACCCATCGCACCCTCCTCGTTTATGATGGTATGAATCACTGTGTGACATTTGGTGACAACATATCCACATCTCCATCATCATTCTTGTCAAAGAGTAGTCACATCTGGAACATCTTGAATCAATCCAAATCATCACCTAATGTGACCAAATATAATCAACTCCCACCCACCGATTGTCGGCCCTATACCCACATATCTTGTTGGGTGGCTATCATCTCACCGTCCTCACCCTTCCATACTAGAAATCCAATATATGGTCTCCATCTGACATCACCACCCCCGTAATCCAGCAAAGGATATGTCGATAGTTCTCCTCACCTAACACTAGTCTTGCCTTACCCCTATTCAACCTCTATTTGATAAATCTCTTTGTACGGATAACACTGTAACAAGAAACCCGCATCAATACCAAACCTCTTCAGTATCCTCCATGACCAAAACTCCTGTAAGTATGAGAAAGTAAGGCAATGGCCTATTCAATGTTAGGAAATCATAGTAAGTGTTTTTATTGTATTTTTAAGTTTACTGTATGGTAAAATAGTACGTTAGTATTGTTGGGTATATTGTTATGTGGTTTGTTAGTAATATTGTTGTTATAACAATATTACATAGATAGGTTATGAGAGTAGTTTATGGAGTGTATAGTTAAACCTAACTCCTATTTTATAGGACCTTCATAATTCTATATATTGTATCCCATATGAAGTCATGTTATATTGAATAAGAATATTATAGGAAATAGATTTTTGTGTTTGAGTTTTATTAATTAAATTCATGTTGAAACTCTGACCAAATTATTCATTTGGCATCGAGCAGGTTGCTCATGTACATATTATGGAATTTTGATGTTGTTCAAGGGGCAGTGGTGTTGTGTTATTTCCCATTGAATGAAATTTGTAAATCAATTGCAGTATTAGTATAGTGTGATCCAGAGGCTCTATTTTTTTCCATAAGGAGTTTTGTAGATTGTGGCCCTGTGGAATACGCTTCGTAAATTTGCATGCAAATATTTTCATCAATATTGAATCATTCAAGAAGTTTCAAGCATGAATGAAAACTCCAAATTCACGTCCAAATCATTCATGAACAGCTTTTAGGTCAGGTGATAAAAGCAATTTTTTTATACCATTGCAAAGATCTTGAAACCACCTTTCCAATGCATTTTTGGTTTATAAAACAGAGTTTTGTTCATAAGTTATCACCAAATCATTCCTGGACACTCCATGAGTAGTGAGTTTTTGCACAGCCATTTATGATTGGCTAACTTTTTAATTTGAAGCAAAGACTCTAGTTTGAAATTTTTAATTTTTCTATAGTTTTCGTTTAATAATTGCATTTTAAGGGCAATTATTAGGTTTTTGGCCAAATTAATATTTTCCCAACGTCAATTATTTGGGCCTTTGACATTTTTGGAATATTCATTTCCCCCTAGTTCCAATGAGTGGTCACACGATAAATTTTCTCTCCATTTTGAGCAAGTTTTTAATTGTTGATCTAATTTTAATTAAAATTGGGCTTTTAACGGGAAATTGAAACCTTAATAACTTTTTCCCGGTATCACAAAATCGAGTGTTTTTTTTTTTAAAGTGTTCATTTTTTCATTCTTGTCGCATGGATTCTAATTTCATTAAAAAATATGAAGTTTGAAAATACCCTCTTTTTTAGCCTCATCATGTCAATGTCAAAAATTGTAAAAATTGCCTCATGGATGCATTTTCGGTGTTACTCGGACGTCCAAAGTGGATTTCATTGAGTAACATGATCATCTTCCACTGAGTTAGAAGCTTCAAATTGGAGGTCGGATGCAATGGAGGAAGGAGGGTGATCATCGCCTATCGTCAATCACCAACGACATGGTGGTGGAATCTTTTTCGGGTTTGATTTGATTTTCTTTTCGGTGCTCTGGTTGTGTGAATAAATGGAAATTTCACATTGTGGGGGAACATAACACCAATGTTCCATTTCCATTCTACGCCTAAAACGACTAAAGTCAAGGGCAACTTCCAATGGCAATGGCAGTTTCCTATGTTGTTTGAGATCGAGTGGCAATGATCGACAACAATGGCTAAAATTAAGAACATTGTGATTCTTATAGAATGTGATGTGAATTTTTTCTAGATTCCAGTTGTTTTATTGTATTGGTGTGTGGTTTCATTCCCTTTCTATGATTGAAACACGAAGGATGTGCATTTTTGAATATGTGAATAGTTGTACATGAGTGCAGCTTTATGCGGTGATCCTCTCGACTATTGTATGGTCCTCTAACTACCGTACTTGATTAGAGGAAAATAAACTAGTGAATATATTCACATGGAGAGGTGACCATGGTCAGCTGGTGAACTAGAGAGGTGATTATGTTCAACAAGATCCAAGCCTACGAGTATATAGACCTAAAAGTATGCAGAGGCATACGATTCTATTTCCATTTTTTTCAGATGTGTTTCTTCCCATGTAAACACTAAGGGGGGAATGTTAGGAAATCATAGTTAGTGTTTCATGGTATTTGTAAGTTTACCGTATGGTAAAATAGTAAGTTAGTATGGTTGGTTATATTGTTATTTGGGTTGTTAGTAATATTGTTGTGGTTATAACAATATTACGTAGATAGGTTACAGGAGTAGTTTATGGAGTGTATAGTTAAACCTACCTCCTATTTTATAGGAGCTTCATAAGTCTATATATTGTATCTTGTATGAAGTCATGTTATACTCAATAAGAAGATTATAAGAAATAGATTTTTTTGTTTGAGTTTTATTAATTAAATTCATGCTAAAACTCTGACCAAATTCTTCATGTAAAAATGTCCTACGCTCCATCATATCGCCTAATACCCCTATCATCATCCATGAAAACCGATCTCAAAGCAGAGTCAAGGAAATTGTATTAACTAATCATGATCATCATTGCACGACCTTTTGTCTCGAGTCTATATAGTGCCCCATATGAAAATCTACCTAAAGAGAAATCAACCTCAATCACCTCGTCATCATACGGTCTCCACATCATAGTTGGTATTTATATCTCATCAATAAAATAAATCCCCTCCCCTTGAATAGGTAATCTCAATATCCCGTGTATGTCCTCCAGGTGACGGTCATCTCCCCATCAAAGCAACCAAAAAGTGCATGTCACTTGGTCACATCTCTCTAGCAATGTAAGTAACAAACTATGTTGTATATGGTTACGTCTATAGGCATCACCCCTAGAACCACATCCTATATAGCAACCATTACCATTATATGATACAAAGGCTTGTACATCATCTAAAATAAGTGAAATCCTATCTCGTATAGTCAATTTATCTCTCGCCTACATCCACAATATAAAAAACCATTAGAATACCATTTAATCAAAAATTTCATCAAATTACAACATCAAAACAAAATCACACTAGTCACTAGCGATTCACCCTAATCATTGATGCTTCAACCTAATTGTAGATGATTTTACAAAATCATTGACTATTCGACAAACATGCACTAACGTGAGCTTAAAAACCAAAAATAATTTTAAAAACAAAAAAATTAGAAAAATAAAAATTACCTCCCTAAAATGAGCCTCCTCTGTCTCTCTCAATCTTGTGGCGACATCCATTCATCAATTTTCACTCAAAATGTCACAAATTAGAGCTCTTAAATATCTCTCGGTGCATGGTAAAAATGAATTTACCACGCTTACTATCACCTATTTATAAAGCATGAATTTTCTCACCCAATAATCACCAACGATTCCTTAAATCACGGAAAATATCCCTAAACCACTAATGATGCCCTTAAAATTGTCAAAAACAACCTTTAAACATCCAATTCATTTTAAACAATCATTTTAGTCATCCCTTTCCAAAATAGCACATTTGTCAAAGATGTGCCTCATTTTTTTAGGCCTCAAGCCCCTTCTAAATTCAAAAAAAAATCAATCAATCAATCAAATATCGACTTGATAATGTAACACAATCAAAGTGTTAGGTTGTGGAGCCTGTTTTCATGTGTGAAAGTGTTGAAGACTATACACTAAGAGTATTGTACACTTTTCAAAAAAAAAAAATTAGGCGTAAAATTTTTTTGGCCTCTAAAAATGCACCCGACATATCGAGAAACGTGCTCTTCTCATATGGGTGAGTTTTTGACCCATAGGTTTATGGGACGGGTTTTTCCCATGGTTTTTGATACCCACGGTTTTGTAAAACTGCTTAAGTAGTTGTCTATTTATATGGTCTTATGCATATGATAGAAAAACAAGCAAATGTATTGCATATGTGTTTTGAATTCGGGTGTGAATTCTGTAGAGTTTGTTGAGCATAGCTCCAAACGGATCGGGTATTGTATTAAGAGAGCGGTGGCTTGTAATAAAATTTGAGCAAGTGATTTTTGGTGGACGTAGCCCAAATTGGGTGAACCACGTTAAATATTGTCTCTTTGTGTTGTGTTATTTTATTCTCGCAATTTTATTTGATATCGTAATAATTTTTGCATATTAGTTTTCTATGTTGCGATTCTCGTGAGGGATTATTCCGCATATTTTATCCCTTATTTCCTAACAATTTGTATCAGAGCCTGGTTTGGTTTGCTGAAGTGTTGAATCGCAGGAAAGTTTTTAGCCTAAGTGGGAGCTATGGCAGATGATGGAAGATCTAGGGTTGATAAATTCAATAGGAAGAATTTCAGTCTTTGGAAGATGCAGATGGAAGATTACCTTTATCAGAAGGATCTTTATACTCCGTTGTTTGAGAAGGTGAACAAACCCTCGAGCATGACAGATGTGGAATGGGATTTGTTGGATAGGAAGGCACTTGGGACAATCCATTTGTGTCTTGCATCTTCGGTATTATTTAATGTTTCAAAGGAAAAGACTACAAAAGATCTAATGGATGCATTAGGGAAGTTGTATGAAAACCCTCTGCCTCTAATAAGATATTTTTAATGAAAAAGTTGTTTAATATGAAGATGTCTGAGAATAGTTCAATAGCAGATCATTTAAATGATTTGAATACGGTTGTGAATATGCTAGCTTGAGTTCTACAATAGAATTTGATGAAGAAGTTAGGGCTTTATTAATTTCGTGCTCTTTACCGAAAGTTGGAATAGCACTGGTAATGGCGGTAAGCAACTCGGTTCCAACTAACTCGAAGTTGAAGTTTGAGGATGTTGTAGGGTTGATTCTAAGTGAGGAAATTTGAAGAAAAAGCTCTGGGAATCTTCTACTTTGTGGAATGCTTTGATAGTGGAAACTAGAGGGAGACAGAAGAATAGAGGAAACCATGAAAATCAAAAGATCGGGCAAGGTCAAAATCCAAGAACAAGATTGTATGCTGGAATTGTGGAAAGCTTGGGCATGCAAAGAAGGATTGTTGGGAGCTTCGGGATAAGAAGAAACAACAGAAGAAAACAAGGAGTGAAATGTGGCAACGGGTAATGTATGTCAGGATGCTTTGATTCTCTCTTTGCACAATATTACTGAATCTTGGGTTTTAGATTCGGGGGCTTCTTTCCATGCTTCTCCACATAGGCATTATTTTGTTGATTATGTTCAAGGAGATTTTGGGCATGTTTTTCTTGGTGATGATGAGCCTTCAAACATAGTTGGAAAAGGTTCTGTTCAGGTTAAGATGCAGAATGGGAATACTTGGCTATTGAAGGATGTCAGACATGTGCCTACATTAAGATGAAATTTGATATCGGCATGGCAGTTGGGAAGTGATGGTTGTACTGTGATATTTACTGACTAACTTTGGAAGGTTACCAAGGGTGCTCTTGTGGTGGCAAGAGGTAAGAAGGTTGGAACCTTGTATTTAACCACTGATAGTACTAATGATTGTAATCTTGTGGCTTCAGATGCAGATACAACATTATGGCACTATAGGCTCGGTCATATGAGCCATAAGGGCATGAACATCATAAAGAAGAATTTTCCTGGATATACAGAAACATGTTTCAATTTCTGTGAGAACTGCATATATGGGAAATAGAAGCGAGTAAGGTTTCTCAAGGTTGGACCTACAAAGAAAGAGAGTAAGTTAGAGTGGTGCATTCTAATGTGGGGGCCATCTCAAGTATCATCTCTTGGGGGTTCAAGTTATTATGTTACTTTTATTGATGATGCAACAAGGAAAGTTTGGGTTTATTGTATTAGAAACAAATCTGATGTATTTGACACTTTTGTTAAATGGAAAGCCTTGGTAGAGAATGAAACAGGTCTTAAGCTAAAATGTCTCAGGTCAGATAATGGAGGGGAGTATTGCAGCAATGAATTTAATGATTATTGTTCTAAGAATGGAATCCGTAGGCAAAATATGGTTCCAAGAACTCGCAGCAGTAATGGGGTATCAAAAAGGATGAACAAAACAATAATGGAACGTGTTAGGAGCATGAGGTTACATGCAGGACTGCCTCTTTCTTTTTAGGCGTATGGTGAGCACATGTGTACTTGATAAATAAAGGACCCTTAAGTGCCTTGGATGGAGGCATACCTAAGGAGGCATGGTATGGTAAGAAAGTTGATTATTCATTTCTTAGAGTCTTTGGATGTGAGGTGTTTGTTCATATAGACAAGGATGATAGGACCAAGATAGAGGCTAAATTAGAAAAATGTACTTTCATTGGTTATGGTGGTGATGACTTTGGATTTAAATGTTGGAGTATTAAGGACAAGAAAATCATTCGATCTAGGGATGTGGTATTTAATGAGAAAGTCATGTATAAACAATAGTTGTAGGAAAACAGGAAGAATCCAAGAAAGAATATGTAGTGGTATAGGATCTTCCTAGGATGGGAAAGTGACCCATGAATCGGTTCCAGAACCTACTCAACAGAACCCCAAACTCCTACGGTGAGGAGGTCTTCTAGGGTAAGAAAAGAACCTGAACATTTTTATCCTTCTCTTTATTATTTATTACTCACCGATAGTGGAGAGCTAGAGAGCTTTGATGAAGCAATGCAGTAGATGCCAGAAGAAGTGGGAGCAAGCCATGGATGAGGAGCATAATTCTCTCATGGAGAACGAGGACACTGGGATTTGGTGAAGCTACGGAAGGCAAAAGAGCATTGCAGAGCAAGTGGGTGTATAGAGTTAAAGATGAAGAAGGAGGAAAGAAAAGATATAAGGCCCGGTTGGTGGTCAAGGGGTTTGCAGTAAACAAGGTATAGATTTTGATGAGATTTTTTTCTCCCGTAGTAAAAATGACTTCTATCGAATCTATTCTTGGAATAGTGGTAGCAAAAGACTTGCACTTAGAAACAGCTTAGATGTAAAGACTACATTCCTCCATGGTGATTTGGAGGAGGAGCTATATATGCAAAGAGCTGAAGGATATGAATTCAAAGGTAAAGAGGAGATGGTGTACAAAGGCGAAGAAGAGCTTATATGGCTCAAACAAGCTCCACGTCAATGGTATAAGAAATTTGATAGCTTCATGATGGATCAAGGTTATATTAGATGTCATTTTGACCATTGCATGTATACAAAGAAATTTGAGGATGGCAGTTATATTATCCTTTGTTTGTATGTGGATGACATGTTGGTTGCAGGTAAAAACATGTAAGAAATAAAAGTACTCAAGAATACTAAGTGAATCCTTTGTTATGAAGGATTTGGGGGCAGCCAAACAAATCCTTGGTATGAGGATATCTCGAGATAGGAAGGAATGGAAGCTGACTTTATCTCAGGAAGAGTACATTAAGAAAGTCTTGGAGAGGTTTAATATGTAGGATGCTAAACGGTTGGGACTCCTTTGTGCCATTTCAAGTTATCAAAGGAGCAAAGTGTCCCAAGAAGACAGAGCAGGAGAGAAACCAAATTTCCAAGGTACCTTACTCATCGCAGTTGCGCAGTTTTATGTATGCCATGGTGTGCACTAGGCCTGATATTGCCCATGCGGGGGAGCGGTGAGTAGATTTATGAGTGATCCAGGTAGAGATCACTGGCAGGTAGTAAAGTGGATCCTTCGGTATTTGCGAGGGACCATGGGGACAATTTTGTGCTACAGTGGATCAAACACCATTTTGTGTGGTTATGTAGATTCAGATATGGCTGGAGATGTAGACAGCAGGAGGAGCACAATAGGTTATGTTTACACTGTAGGTGGAATAGCAGTAAGCTAGATTTCACGACTACAGAAGTTGGTGGCTTTGTCAACCATGGAGGCTGAGTATGTTGCTGCCACAGAGGCAAGCAAGGAAATGATTTGGTTACAACAATTACTTGAGGAGTTGGGGCATAAGCAAGAGGAAGGAAAGTTGCATAGTGATAGTCAGAGTGCTATACACCTAGCTAAGAACTCTGCTTTCCACTCTAGGAAAAAGCATATACAGTTAAGGTACCATTTCATCAGGACAACTTTGGAGGAAGAGAAGTTGAAGTTGGAGAAGATTCATACCAGTCAGAATCCTGCAGACATGATGACCAAGGTGGTCACAAGGGAAAAAATGAAGTTGTGTTCAGCTTTGGTTGGTCTTCACAGAAACTAGTGAAGGGTTGAGAAGCTTGCTCAGAGGAAAACTAGTCTCCAAGTGGGAGATTGTTAGGTTGTGGAGCCTTTTTCATGTGTGAAAGTGTTGAAGACTCGTGAACTAAGAGTACTGTACACGTTTCATGTATCCTTCGCGGGGTCTGGTCGGGCCGGGCCCCGAGCGGGGTCTGGGGCGGAAGCCCTCGATATAGGGGTTCGGGCGTAGCTTCGAATTTTTTTTTTTTTAGGCATAATTTTTTTTTGGCCTCAAAAATGCACCCACATATTGGGCAACGTACTTTCTCATATGGGTGAGTTTTTGACCCATAGGTTTATGGGACGGGTTTTGCCCATGGTTTTGATATACCCACGATTTTGTAAAGCGCTTAAGTATTTGTCTATTTATATGGTATTATGCATATGATAGAAAAATAAGCAAATGTATTGTAGATGTGTTTTGAATTCGGGTGTGAATTTCAGAGAGTTTGTTGAGCATAGCTAGCCCAAATGGATTTGGGTATTGTATTGAGAGAGCGGTGGCTTGTAATAAAAAAATGAGCAAGTGATTCTTGGTGGACGTAGCCCAAATTGGGTGAACCACGTTAAATACTGTCTCTTTGTGTTGTGTTATTTTATTCATTAATTTTATTTGAGATCCGTAATAATTTTTACATATTAGTTTCTACTGTTGCGATTCTCGTAAGGGATTATTCGCATATTTTATCCCTTATTTCCTAACAATCGACAAAGCCCGCATCTACCAAAATCCATCTTGGTAGATGCCCGCATCACTTGACTTCCGGTCTTAAAATCCCACTGTTTGGCAATATCATTGTGGATAGCATACCGAGTTAGGATGGTATCTCCCACATTTACTTCCTATGAGTCATATGTTTATAGGTCATGAACCCTTTGGTCCCCTATCATTTGATTGCATGGTAGTGTCAAATACACCTTTATGGCAGTCTTGTTTCTATGCCCCATCTTGGGTTAGTTAAAAGTAAAACACAAACGTCAACACAAACCCATCTTATCCAACCAACTCTTTCAAACTGGTGATCATTGCACTTTATCTCAATTACCCTCAATTTGATGGGGATCACCCATCCAAGCACAAAAAAAACCATCTCAATCATTTTTGTCTAGCATTTTGTCCATCACAAACCACTCAAAAAAGGGGCAAATGTAGACACCAAGTTTTCATCGCCCGCCTATACCCCACTGTATATACACATGAGTCTATTAGAACTATAACTTTAATCATTATAAAATTCACTACCCTCACCCATAAAATTATTTTTCACCCCGTAAATCACATTTACCTATCAAAAATTACCCTAACCTCCCTAGGACATTCTCACCATCCTTAACCTATCCTAATCCTTTTTACCCTAGCCTCCCAACTATGTCTAACCTCTCCCCTAACCATTTATTCCCGTCCCCATACTCAAAATCCCCATTTTAGAAGTGTTTAAAACCACTTCCAAATGGGTTTCTCTGAATTTCTTGGATCATCGGCAGCGATTCTAACAAATCACCCGCGATTAGGATAGGAACTCAAACTCCTATTTGGGATCTTCAATCGCGAATTTTGTACTTTTGAATGAAGCTCTATCACTCCAACAATCTTAAATCTCTACAACAAGACTATGTCACTTGAGAAGGACATCACTTATCGGTTTGAGCATTTTTACATTCTCGAAATCCTCCATACATCATCAAACAACTAACAAATCAACACCATAAACTTATCTAGTCTTTGTGAACACTTTGCAACTTTTTTCACATTAACGATAATATATACATCATTTATCTTGTTTCCTTTCTATTTTATATATTAAAACAAGGATAAAACAATTATTTAGGCCTATGTTTTTAATTAGTTCATCGTCTTGTCAAAACAATCAAATTTTTCCAAAAGAATAGTCAATGATTCCCCCAATCACCATTAATTATCCCTAATTGCCTACGATTTCTTTCAATTTAGTCCATTTTATCATACCATTGCATTTCATCATTTATTACCTTTATATATAGACTTAATATTTCTTCTTGAAAGTATGTATATATTGTAGATGATTGTTTTTGTTCAATCCCATCCGATTATAAGCATCTACGATCTCCCGATCATTCAACAACCATTCGTGTGGGAGTAGTTTGACATCCTCCATGATTTGAATTTATGTGCCATTAGATTTGCAGCTTGCCTTGAAGATATCAAAGAATAGTGTGAGATCCTGATGATATTCGACAAGCAACTGAATTTTATTGGTATGATTACTTCAAAGATATTCACATTTTTCACCCTATCCTTGGCCACTTATGAAGTAGAGTAGGATCTTCTTTTTCACCTTGAGTTCTAGCTTCCTTATCTTATCATTATCTATCATATTTGTCAAATTCACTTAATTGCATCAAAATGAACTGAAACCCTTCAAGGAAGTCCCTTTGGATTCCTAGAATTGGCCTTTGTTGAGCAGCTCAGCATCCTATTTGCATAATATCTCTTGTCTAGCTATCTATATTTGTAGGTTTTTTCACTCAATGAAAGGAGGAGAACTTGTTCATTTTTACATCTCATCATCCCGACATTGCAACTATCAGTGCAGGTATCATTAAACCATGCTATTTTTCAAGTTTAAGGTACTTTCTACACTTAATAGCATTTACCGAAAACTTCCTAATACATTCCTCATCAAACAAATCAATCGGAGAAAGCCCGCCTGTAGCGAAATCCACCTCAGATTCTTGCATCCTTAGCACCGCTAATTCATATGTCTATAGGACACAAACCCATTGGTTCCCCTATCACTTGACTTCTTGGTATTAAAATCCCATCTTTGTGGCAACATCATCATGGATAGCATACTCACTGAATAATATCTCCTACCTTTACTTCTTACGATTCACACATCTATAGGTTACAAACCCCTTCGTTCCCCTATCATTTGATTCCATGGTAGTGTCAAATCCACCTTTTATGGTAGTCTTGTTTATATGCCTCATTTTGGGAAAGACTAAAGTGAAACACAAACGTTAAAACAAACTTATTTTATCAAACCAACTCTTTCAAACTGGTGATCATAGCACTTTATCACAATTACCTCCAGTTTGAGGGGGGGTCATTCATCCAAGCACATTCAAGCCATCTCAATCATTCTTAACCAACAGTTTGTCCATCACAAACTACTCGGCAAAAAGGGGAAAATGTAGACATTGGGTTTTCATCACCTGCATATACCCCACATATGCACATTATTTGATTAAACCTGTCACTTTAATTATAATCCAAGTCACCCCACTCACTTATAAAATCATTTTTAACCCCCTCGTAAACTATATTTACCTATCAAAACTTACCTTAACCTCCGTAAAACCTCCTAAACCATATTTAACCTATCTTGCCCCTTTTGTTCCTAACCTCCCAACCAAACGTAATCTCTCCCCTAACAATTTACCCTCATCCCCATACCCAAAATCCCCATTTTAAAAATGGTTGAAACCATTTCCAAAAGTGTTTCTCCGAATTGACCGAATCATCGGTGACTCCAACAAATTGCCCATGATTATAAATAGGAACCCAAATTCCTATTTTAGGGATCTTCAATCTCAAAAATTCAAACTTGTGAATGTAATTTTTCACTCAAACAATCTTCAAGCCCCGCAACAAGACTCCACCTCTCAAAAAATCCATAATACATCACTTTGAGAAATTATACATCCTCAAAATCCTTCCTACATTGTTAGATAGTCAAAAAATCAACATCACAAACTCGTTTAGTCTCTGTGAGCATTTTGCAACCCTTTTTCACATTAACGGTAATCTTTGTATCATTTATCATGTTTCTTCTCTATTTCATACATCAAAACAAGGATAAAATAATCATTTAGGCCTCTGTTTTTAATCAATTCATTGTCTTGTCAAAACAATCAAATTTTTTCACATGAATCACCAATGATTCCCCAACTCTTCAAAAATTATCCCTAAATACATTTGATTACTATAAATTTAATCCATTTTATCATACCATTGTATTTTTTCATTTATTATAATTATATTTGCACTTAATATGTCTTCTTGTAAGCATGTCTCTTGTTGTAGATAAGTGTTCCACATCAATCCATTCCAATCACAAGCATCTACAATCTCTCGATTGTTCAACAACCATTCGTGTGGGATAAGTTTGACATCCTCCATGAGCTCACTTTATGCACTATCATATTTACACCAAACCTTAAAGACATCTAAGAACAATTTGAGATCCTTGATGAGATCCGACAAACAATTGAATATTATTGGTACAATTACTTGAATATCTTCATATCGCTTCCACTTTAGCTTGGTCCACCTACGAAGTAGAGAAGGATCTTGCCTTTCATATTTAGTTCCGGGTCCCTCATTTTTTCATTATCTATCTTATTATATTTTTCAAACTCACTTAATTATATCAAAACAATCTGAAATCCTCCAAGGAAGTTCTTTTGGATTCCTGGAATCGGCCTTGTCGAGCACATAATTATCCTATTTGTATAATATCTCTTATCTAGTTTTCTATAGTTGTAGGTCTCTTCACTTAGCAAAAGGAGGAGTGTTGATTCATTATTTACATCTCATCATCCCGAAATTGTGATTTTCAATATAGGTATCATTAAACCCTTCCATGTTTGAGTTTTAGGTACTTTATACATTTAATAGCATTTACCGTAAACTACCTAATACAGCTTAACCTAGAAAATCCTTCTTAGAGATTGTTTTATCGTATAGATGTGGAAGGAGCAAGATATAGTAAGGAGTTAGTACATGACCCATATCAACCTACTGAAGATTAAAATACCCCTCTTCTAGGATATATATTCTTGGGTCCATATCAAGAATTAATTACTTGGGATTATTTGAATGAGTTGGAGCAAATTGGTATTTTACAAGAAATTAAAGCACAATAAGGAAATTTAAGAGAAATAGGAGATAAATTGAGTAGTAAACAGACTTCACATAAACAAAATTTAAATTATAATCTATGGATATATTTTAATTTCACAAACAGGGATAGAAGCTTGTATAATTATATTAATGTGAAATAAATCAATTTACAATAGGTGTCTTGCAATATTTATACATATTGAACAACAATATACAAACAAATAAATGGGTTGCATTGTGTACAACCAAAATCACAATAGCTTCCAAAATACATCCGAGAAGCAACAATAATTAAATAAAAATAAATAATAATTGTTACAACTACGTAACAATATAACCTATGCAATAATATGAAAAATATTGTTATAAAACTTTATAACAATATATAAACTAATTACCTTATTAAATAATTAATTACTTAAGGTAATATAATGCATAAATTAACCTAACATTCCCCCCCTTAATTTTGCATTGCCTCAAGGGATGAGGAGAGGAACTCTCTAAACAACTTGAACTTGTCACGTGCAAGTGACTTTGTGAAGATATTTGCTTATTGTTCAGTTGTTGGACAAAAATGAAGTTGTATATTATGCTTCAAGACATGCTCGTGTATGAAATGTACTGTACCTCCATGTGTTTTGTTCTTTCATGAAAAACTAGATTGCGAAACAAGTTTGAGAACACCTTCATTGTTAACATATAAGGTGGTCACTTTTTCCTGTGGTATGCCAAGTCCTTCCAATATGCAACGTAGCCATATCACTTCACAAACAACTTCTCCTGTAGAACAATACTTAGCTTCTATGGAAGAGCAAGAAAAAAAGTGTTGTTTCTTGCTTCCCCATGATATTGTTCCAGATCCCATAAAGAATACAAATCCTGAAGTGGATTTTCTGTCATCAATATTGTTTGCATGATCTGAATCTGAATATCCCGACAAGAAGAAGTTTTCAATCTTCTTGTATTTGAGACCAAGATCCATTGATCCTTTGAGATATCTCAAGATGCGCATTTCCGCTTTCCAATGGAAAACTTTGGGTTCCTGTATGAACCTGGATAGATAGCTCACTGCAAAGCTAATATCTGGTCTAGTGTAGGTCAGGTAAATGAGACTCCCAATCAATTGCCGATAGAGAGTGACATTTGCCTCAGGAGATGGATCTGAACGAGATAACTGCAATTTGTTCTCCATAAGTGTAGAAATTAGTGTGCAATCCATCATCCTAATTTTCTCGAGCATTGTCTTGGTATATTTCATCTAAGAAACAAAGATGTGATTCTCTTTCTATCATACTTCCAATCCAAGACAATAATGCATTATCCCGAGATCTGTCATGTCGAATGATCAATTAAGATCTTTCTTCATTGCATTGATCATCCAATGAATTTTCAAAGTGATGACAAGATCATCGACATAGACAATGAAAATAAAAATCTTCCCCCTTGCTTTTTGAGGTAAATATTGGGATCATATCGATTTCTAACAAATCCATGATGTACGAGATGCTCATAAATTTTTATGTACCATGTCCGGGGTGCCTGTTTGAGGCCATACAAAGATTTCATGAGTCTTCATACCTTTGCTTCTTGACCAGGTACAATATATCCCAAAGTTGAGTTATATAGACTTCTTGTAAATATCCATTCAAGAAGGTACTTTTAACATCCATCGATATACTTGCCAACCAAAATGTGTAACTAGAGAAAAGATCATCCTGATCATTTTGATCTTAGTTGTGGGAGAAAATGTCTCCTCGTAGTCAATGCCTTCTTGTTGTGCATACCCCTTTTCTACTAGTCTTACTTTATACTTGTCCACTATCCCATCTACTTTGTAATTTTTTTTTCATATCCATCTAAATCCAATGAGTTTCTTCCCTGGTGGAAGATCAAAAAGCTATCAAGTGTTATTTTTCATTACTAACTGATATTTAGAGTCCATGACATCTTTCCAAGCTTTTGACTGTAGGGCTTTCTGGACTGTAGAGGGATCATTATATTCAATAACTCTACTCATCAAATCAAAGTTAACTTCTTCTCTTGCTTTAATGTGAGTCTGTGGTCCAAGGGTGGATGTATATGGTGGAGCATCCATTCTTGCATCTCAGCGCACTAGTAAACCACTTGGGCATACGCTAAACTGTTACCATGGGTCATGGCTCTATCAGATCAACACCATAATCCCCATCATCACTTTCATCATCTATGGGAACATCTGCTTTATTTTTTACAACTAGTGAATAATCTACATCAGGTGAGTCTAGAGGAGGAGGCTCTAATTCTTTCTTCTCAAAGAACTCAACATCTTTGCTGGTGTAAACTCTCCTAGTCTTCAGATCCATCAATATGTACCCAATATTTTCTTCACTGTAGAAAATAAAAATGATTTTTTGTGACTTCATGTCCAATTTCTTTCTATTCTTCTTGGGTATGTGCATACTTGATTTGCACATGAATACTCTAAGGTGTGCAGCAAATGGGTTCCACTTTGACCATGCTTCATGTGGTGTTACTCCATCAAGAGAAACTATGGGCACTCTTTTCAACAAATACACTACATGTTTTTGTTACTTTTGCCCAGAATGTCTTTGAAAGTCCAGAATCATCGATCATGTATCACACCATTTCCATGATAGTATGATTTCTTCTCTCAACAACACCATTCTATTGCGGTGTGTGTGGAGGAGGAATTTGTTGACGAATCTTGTGAGCTTGTAGGTAGTCTTTGAAATCATCACTGGTGAATTCCCCCTCAATTTGAGCAGAGAGTTCTGATGTGACAACTAGTTTCATTCTCAATAGCTACTTTGAACTTCTTGAAGGTTTCAAAAGCTTCACTTTTCTTGCGAAGACAAAAATCCATATTTTTCTTGAATAGTCATCAACACAAAGCATGAAATACTAAAATCTAGAATGACTTGGTTGCATTAGACCGTAAATATTGGTATGAACTAGGTCAAGCTTGCCATGAGCTTGAAAAGTACTCTTCTAGAATGAAGCTCTATGTTTTTTTTTCTGCTAGGTAGTGAGGACACTTGTTTGTATCCTTTTGAAGAGATGGTAACCCATGTACCATATTGTGTTAGCAAAGTGTCTTGAGATACTTGAAACTAACATGACCAAGTCTTTGATGCCACAATTATGTTGAGGTAGAGTTCTTATCCACAAGTTCCTGATCATCTCTGTGGACAAAATCAAGCTGGAACATGCATCCCACATTAGAGGATTTTGCAACTATTTTTGAGCCTCGTGATTTGTCTCGAATCAAACACATTTCTTGTCGAATGACTATCAAAGTCAATTTTTAAGTTGTGATCTAGGATTTGACTGACTAAAAGTAGATTCTTTATTAACCTAGGGACATATAAGACATTTGATAGTCTACAGTTGCATGAACCAAGGGGTAGAGAAATGTTCCCAATCCCCTGAACTGTATATGAAGAATCATCACCCAACGAAACATGGTTTTTCAAAGGTGTGTCCCTCATTGAAGTAAACTAGTCTCTATGGCTGTTCATGTGTCGAGTGGCTCCCGAATCAACATACCAGACATCACTACATGACGTGGAGGGTTCACTTAATGAGCAGTGTACAAGTAGTCTTCATTATTTGACTGTTCTTCTTGCTTTTCAACAATATTTCCTTCTTTGATAGAGTTTTCTTTTCTAGTTCCCCTTTTTTTTCCCTTGATTGTAGTTAGAATGTCCCTTGTGAGATTGTTTTGTGGGGTCCGAGTTTCTTGTTGAACCTTTCTTGTAAGTATTATACCAACAATCTTTTAGGTCATGTCCTCTTTTACAAATTGGACATTTCTTTTTTTGTTGATTGTCCCCTTGATGTTGATATTGATTTTGGGAATTTTGATAGGAATTAGGTTTTCCTTTACCTTTTCCTTTCCATTTTTGATGTGAAGAAAGTGCCTGCTCCTCTTCATCATCCTTATTATGCATGGCTTCCTCTTGTTGTAGTAGGTTTACCAGTTTGTCAAAACTAACTGTCGTATCTGAAAAGTTTAGTGTTGTTACAAAAATGTGGTAAGAAGAAGGGAGATCTCTCAAAACAATGGGAATGAGAGCTTCATCTGTGACCGCTTCTCCCAGGGCTAGAAGTGAAGCCCTCAATTTTGTAACTCTTCTCAAGAAAGCTTCAATTTTTTCATTTTGCTTAAACTTCAATGTATGTAATTGAATCTACAAATTCATATGACATTCTTGTTTTTAGCCTCATATACCATGCTCAACTTATCACATGCTTCTTTGGTTGTTTTGGCATCTCAAATGTGGGGTTGCACATCGTTAGACACTCCAAACAAGATGATGAGTTTGGCTTTCTGATCTGCTTTATCAAACTATCGTTGTTGTGTTGTATCAGTAGTTGATCTGGTCAGAGTACCATTCACAACATGCCAGATCTCTTCAAACTCAAGTTGTGTCTTGATTTTTGTCTTCTATGTAGCATATTTGTTTCCTCTGAGTAGTTTTGAATCTAGAAGAAAAAAATTCGGGGCATTAGTGCCCATTTACAAAAATCACTAACAGGGTTAGGCTCTCATCACTCTAAGTATAAGGTCTCCTAATCTATATACCGTCAAATCGGTCAATATACCAAACCTTTATATATACGTGCCCTTTGATATACCCATTGATACATGGAATAAGCTTCCCTTTCTATATACCCGGTGGTACGTTAAATATGCATTAATGTACGTGAAATAATTCGATACATGGTACCAAGATAGTATCTTGAAAGGGTCTCATGCGATTATTGACACCGACTCAAATAAATATCCTCATACGCATGCGTAACTTCGCTATATACTTGGATAATTTCTCATTCAGATTTATGTCATGCAATTATTCACAGATGCATTAATGGGATGGCTCATAGTGTGTGTGTAAAGTGTACTTATTACTCCACGTCGATTTAAAGGGTCGATGCTTAGACAACATTGTTGCAGCTATATTAGGCATTAAGTGCGGTAGTAGTCGTGATGGCTTTACCTGTAAGCGCTTCCCAGAGGCACCTTTGTATATATCGAACATTGTGAATGAGGTCTAGGATCTGTGAGTGCTTTAGAAACAAATTTCACTATTTTTTATGAGTAGTGCACTCAATTGGGCACTAGATTACATAGATTTTCAGCATCTCTACTCATACTTTGGAGGAAGTAAATAGCGGATTTACAATTACGAGTAAGCGTACAACTAAACTAGTGAGAACCTTTAGCCTAAGTAGCTACAAGTAAGGGGCATCCACACCATCAAATTCACTCCGGAGCCCAATACGACTTGCTGAGCAAAAAACCATTAAAAACTAGCTCAAAATGAATTTTTTAGGTAGTCCACCTTTGGCAAATGTTGTCCAGAATGAAAAAATATGCAGGGTGGAAGATTTTTTTCCCTAAAATAGGGTTTTTTCTTGCTAAATTTAGTTAGTTATAACTAAATTTGAATTTTCTCGCTAAAGTTAGTGGTTCCACTAAATTTCTTGCCACATTTGGTTATGGGTGAGGGAGGGGGATTTGACCCCTTGTCCTCTCTTGATGGGAAGTGTCTTACAAAATTTATACTAGCCACTTGGGTGGCTAAGCTAAACAAGTATATGTAAAGAGAAAATTGTAATTAAACACTTCCAAACTATAAAACCATACCTCTTTAAAAAACCACGGTTTGGGAAAGGTGGTTTTGAATGAAAATTTCAGCAAAGAGAAAAAATGATAGGTGGTTTTGGTGAGAATGAAGGCGGTTTTGAGTGTGTATGGTGCCTTAGATCAATTTTTCTTCCTTCCTTTGAGCTTGTAATCTCTTCCTTGGTGTATTCTATCCTCCTCAACCTTAATTGCAACGAATAAAGGTGGTTTTGATGAATTTGATGGAATTTTTGAGGAATTTGATGGCGGTATTACATGGTATGGGGGTGGAAAGTTACAGAGACAACTTTGGCTCTCCTTTTCTTACACAAGCTTCTCCAATGCTCCTCAAACTCTGCTGCAATCCTCCAATATCCTTCAACCTTCTCTGAAACCAAATGTAATTTCACAAACAGGACTAAGCCTGCCTAATTATATTAATGTGAAATAAATCAATTTACAATAGATGTGCTGCAATATTTATACATATTGGACAACATTATACAAACAAATAAATGGGTTACACATGTACAACCAAAATCATAATAGATTCCAAAATACATCCGGTAAGCAACAATAATTAAATACAAACAAATAATAATTGTTACAACTACGTAACAATATAACCTATGCAATAATATGAAAAATATTGTTATAAAACTTTATAACAATATATAAACTAATTACCTTATTAAATAATTAATTACTTAAGGTAATATAATGCATAAATTAACCTAACATATATAGATAGATTAACTCGGAAGGAGCTAATAACTTCCTATAGGTACACACCTATTGCACATTTTTTCATAGTTCTAGGGAAGGAATAAGTGAGTATTGTAGTAATAACAACCTAAGTAGGGTCCGAAGTAAAAAGTAAGTTTTCCTAAGTCCATGAAATCGTACCACTTACTTTAACTCTAATACTTTGAAGTGCTCATCTAGTTGTGCAAGTGTGAGTGTATGTCTAAGTATTAATCAAAAACCTACACAACCTAATCATAATTTGGGTAACCATCCCCCTCAACAAGAAGGAAGGAAACCAATTGGAGTAGGTAAGATGGCACATGTTGCTAGTCATTTATCAAACTTGCAACCATATGATGAATACAATAACCTGAAGCACTACTTTTTAACATGTGTTATCACATGAAATGTCTAGAATGTTAAATTAAATTTTTTGGCCACGACAACTAAGCCCACACTTGAAAATTCCTCTCCGATGTGTGTGTACCATTCCTCTAGCCATCATGTCCTCAGTTTCACCCTCATTATTCCTAATAGGAATGTAATAAAAATATTTTCAATATTTTTTGGATGTGTAGGGATTAATGCCCAAGGTTATTTATAACATCATTAAGAGTCAAGGATGAACAACCCTCTCTGAGGCCTAGAAAGGGTCATTTTTGCCATAATACAACTAGTAAACACCCTTAGAAGTGTATAGGGAAGATTCAAATCATCAGGGAGTGGTACTAAATAGTAATTAATTCATCCAAGGCTGCTTAGGGAAATTTGGTAGAATAAATCTAAGTCAGATAACTTGTGCAACATCAGGTAATTCTAGGCACTGGGAATGAAGGATCCAATGGTGAAAGCTAACTTATCCGAATGATTGTGGGAGTTTTGAAAGGAGTTTGGAGGAAAAACATAATAAAAATAAAAATATTAGAACCTTATATATTATGAAAACATCACTTTTGTTCCAAAACTCAAGAATCACTTACATAGAATCTAGGACATCGCAGACGCCCCTTCTAGTCAAGAATGAAATAGGCTCTAAAAATGAAATATAAGGAATGATTATCTTTGTATAATGTGTGAGGTGACCTCAAAAACATTTGGAGTTAAAATTATATAAGTTTTGACCCCAAAATAGTCTCTCATTCTCCCGAGGCGGAAAAAACACTACTCTGGTCCTCAAATACACTCGAAAGGTGATATAAACACTTTAAAACACCTTTGCCATAATTTTTCAACCTATATGTCCCCTTTTCTTGCACCCAAGGTGTAATGGGGATACCAAAGTATGACCCCGCCATTTTAAAGTTTTTCATTATCAAGAACATGATTTTGGGTATCATAGTGAGAAAATGGGTGTTTTAGGTTGTTGGGTCCACTTTTTGTGATCATCAAGCAAGCTCAGGTCACACGTTTTCACTCCTATTGTCCCCATTTTCCCCAAGGTTCAAAGGGGAAAATGGGGACACAATATTTTGACCCCCGCATCATGTAAAACCTTTCACAACTCATTCCTCACCACTTCTGCACCTAGGTTACACCAACATGCACTCCACCTTGTCCCCTTCTCATGAGCTCAAGCTCAGGTCACACTTTTCACTTATGTTTCCCCATTTTCCTCAAGGTGAAAACTAGGGGAACACAAAATTTTTACCCCCTTCCTTCCATATAGCTTCTAGTCACATGAAAACTCATTTCTAGCTCCCGATGACCAAATTTCAGCCCCGGTGACCATTCCTAGCTCCATAAAACTCATCCATAAGGAACCGAAGCTTCCACTTGTAACCATCTGGTGCAATTTGCAATTTTTGTCCCTTTTCCCATTTTTCTCACTTTCATCGGTGCAACTCAACTTCAACCACATCCCAACTCCAATTAAAGTCTGTTGGGTCAAAACATGAGTTAAAACTTGCAAGAAAAATGACTAACTCCCTCACCTCACATACTTATTCATTTTCAATATTTAAAATTATGTTTTATTTCCCTCAAAAAACTCCATCACTATACAGGTATGCTACTAGTTTTTTCTAGACATTCATGCCCCAAAACTAAAGAATGTTCATATCTCCAAAATGGTGCACCTGATTTCCACCAAAATTGTTAGTTTATTGCTTTCAAAAATGAATTCAAGATGATTGTAAGAGAATTGCCATGGATGATCTATATAATTTACAACATAAAAGAATAAATTTACATACCCATAGGTTTCCTTTTCAAATCTACAGAGCTCTAGCGGATGAAAAACCTCAAAAAGTGGAGCAAAAGGTCATGAAATAAAACCTAAGATTTTGAGACCAATTTCATTGAAATTTGACATCCTCAAGAAACCTTTATAATAATAGCAAGTTTGTAAGGCTTCACATGTCCAAATTTATTAATTTTATAAAAATGGCGAATTCTTAACACTTGTACACTCCAAACAAGTAAAAACCATCAAAGGTGAAAATTGGGAAAACTTACTAAAAATAGTTGTCTTGAATAGGATGTACTAAAAATAGTAAGTCTTGCGATCAGGTTTGAATCACTTGTACTAACTCACATTCCACCTATCTCATTTATTTTTTTCCATAATTTCAAATCCAGAAATTGTCTCGATGGTTCAAATAGGAGAGAAAACCCCGGCAAGCTCCCAAATTATTAGTCTCGAGGTGAATTATGTATGGCACATTTTGATGTAAGAAGTTGGATGATTCAATTCATCCTCATTGTCAAACAAGAGATTCATCATGGTTTAATCCATCCAAGAATGATGTGTCTTCATCACTAAGATGAATTGGGAAGCTCCGCACAAGTATATAGAAGCTCCGAACCAATTTTATGTAGGATTAAGACCAAATACATGTGAAGATACGAATCACAAACTTGGTGGATATTTTAACCTCTAATAATGTGAATTGAGCCTCCCAAGTGAATAATATTGATGTCCACGCATCATACCCACTATTACCAATTTTCTTCAACCGAATACCATCATATTTGCGGGAACAAGAAGTTATCGCAGTCCATGCAGGTGCAATGTCTCACACATGTGTTTCTAAGCACTAATTTAGTACTTTTGAGTGTTTTTACATATCAAAGAATATGGCTATTGAACCACAATGTTTCTATCCAACATGATTTTAAAGGCACGAGGTTTCATTCAAATATTAATTCTTATATCTTGAGAAGGGCCTACTTCAAGGAGGAGCATATGAGAAAGAAGGTGTCTGAGCATCCTGCAGATTGATTCCATTTAAAAGGGTGACATATTTTTCACAGAGGTGAATTTAAAAGCTAATGAGAGTGAGGAATAGGCATATGTAATCACATCATTTCAGTTCAATAGGTGGTCATAGGACAAAAATTTCATTCAGGGAGAAATCCTTCTATCTACAAGATGAAGATCTATTTCAAAGTGAGTCCTAAACAAGTAGGAACATGTTTGATCATATTGAGGTTGATTGCATTCAAGGAGACATCTTTTTGACAAAGGTGAATTTTTATATCGAGAGGAGTAAGATAGTGATCTCCATGTCCTAAATCATACCTTGTGATCAAATATTATCATCATGTTCCTATCTTAGTATAGGTCTCATAATAGTGTTTTTGAACACTTATTCAATACCCTAGAAGGTGTTTATATCTCACAAAAGAAAGAGTTACAATCTCATTATTCCAATTTTATAGGTATTCAAGTGCAAGTAAACTTTATTCATGGTGCATTCCTTTATGATCCATCGAAATAAGTTCTTCATCGATAGAGGCTTCATCTTCAACATGATTGATCAACCCTCATTTCTCTCCTCTTTCCTTTCTCTCCATATTCTAATTCTTTATTAAGAATGTATTTTTCACTATTTTGTCTTATTCACTTAAGTGACCTTCAAATTAAAATTATAAGAGTTATTTTTCATTAATAATAAAAGGCTCAATTTTATTCCCTAGGAATATAAGAGGTCACAAATGTTGAGGAAAGGTCAAAAGTCATGTGGGAGAGATGAAAATACATTTTGTAATGCTATAAATTGGAATGTATTCTTCATTCCAAAGGGTTGGAAATTGTTGAGTGTTGATAGTTTTTGGGATTTGTATCACTACTATTGCAAGAAATAAAGCTACATTTCTTCTTTTTCCTTGCTTATGTTTCTATATCCTCTCTACTTGTGTGCAACTTTGCAAGAATTGTGATCTTATACAACCAAGAAGGAAATTTTTGTCCTTGATTAATGGATCTGTAGAACTTTTTGTCTTTTGTTTATTATTATTATTTATTTCTTTCATTGTTATGTTCTTCTAATTGATGTGGACCTAATCTAGCTAATGTATGTGAATTTTGTAAGTCTACTCACAACATTAACTCTCTTTCCATATTTCCCTACTTCTCTTTACCTCCCTTCACAAAACATTCCTACCTTATACATTGTATAAACACTTCACCATAGGTTTAATGGATTATTCATGTGTGATCCCTAGCCTACTGACCACCCCACAGTTTTAGGTAGTTTACATTCAATAATGGGAGCCTCCCCATACCCAAGAAGGAGGGGCTTAGCCCCGTGACCATTGGTGAAAACCAATAATTTGCACTGCAACAAATTATTTCACCAACCTTTTTTTTTGTGACTCCATTGTGGAAGATATTCCCTTGTGCACCCTATAAATATCTCTAAAATCCTAAAATATATATTACAAAAATATTTTAAAAATATAAAGGTGACTTTGTTAAGGAACAAATCCATTTCATGTACATTTCCCACATCACATTGATGAAGTTTCAAGATTAGAGTTCAGCACCAGTAAGTGACAACAACAATGAAGATGAAGATGACCATTAAGATATCTATATTTACGATCATCCAAAAATTTGGGCCATCTCTTACAAAATTATGGATTCTCGACACAACGAAGAGGTCTCTAGTGTCAACAAAAAAATCTGCAATCAAAAAAGGAAGTAAGGTTAGTGACATTCCTACACAAGTTGTGGAAAGGATGTCTAGAATGGATAAAATTATTACATATGAATATCCTACTATTAAATCCTTTTGGCTTCAATTCAAATGGAGTGCTAGTAGAGGAAAGAAAATGGGGATTACATCAGCTAATGATTGAGACTCTAAGAGCTTGATGAGAAGAATGAATAAATGATATGAAACTTTGTATGAACAACATGAAGATGAATATTTAGAAGAAGTAAGTAAAGAATAATATCTTGAAGGTGATGTTTTGAATTATACACTCGCTAACCTGAAAAATTCAAAGCATTTTTTACTCTCTTTTGTTGGATGATTTTCTTTCTTATGGAGATGCATAAATGGTATCCTTGAAAAGGCATATTTGCAAAGAATTCTAAGAGTTGTGGAAGAAAATTTTGACCCTCAAACCAATCTTGAAATTCTAAACTATGTTGTGGCTATGTAAGAAAAGTATGAGAAACTTGAAGCACTCCATAGTGACGAGGAGAAGAATCATCTTCCAGAAGTATATTTGATTGATTCTCCATACTATGAAGTGTGTATTCCAAGAATAATCTTTGGTTATTCTCATGGTTTTCCTCTTCTTGATCATTCCAATGAAATTCAACTCAGCACCTTGGAGGATAATGAAGAAAGCATAAAAATTAAACTTACATCCATACTGCACTTTGGCCCAAAACACAATCCCTTAGAGAAGCAATGTGCATGAGAGATGATAATTATTGTCTCATAATGGATGATCCAATGCTTGTTGAGAATTCCATGAACCATGAAGACATTTAAGATACAAATCCTCCATCTCCACCACAGGTTCTTCAAGAGGATGATTTTGAGGTAATTATTGATGATTTCCTTTCTAATTTTGGCTCTTCATTTGATGCAAAAATTCCCAATGATGAAATAGAGAAAATATAAGAGTTCAATTTCATTCCTGAAATAATTATTGATGAACGAAGAGCACATGATCTCTCTCTTTTTTTGTCATCATCAAAAAAGTGTGATAACAATCATAATTGTGAGTATGGGGTCTTTTCTTTTCCCTGCGAAGAAGATGACTATATAGGAGATGTTCAAGATGGAAAAAATGACTATTCTCATGTTGCAGCTCTGAAATTGTGTCCTTCCTTTCATTGAGGAGGATGAATAAAATTAAGTCTTGACATATCAAATATGAACTGGTATGCAAAGAAATGAATCATTTAGAACAAAAACAAAGTGATAGGTTAGAATAAGCCAATGAATGGGGAGAGAATCAACTTGTTCGCATCACTTTCAAATTCCCTACTAATTATAGAAATGAATCCATGTTGTAAATTTTACCTAAGGATGGTGATTACCTCCATGATGAAAGTAACGATTATGTATTTGAAAACATGGAATAATGGATGTTTATTGTCACGAGATATCGGAAGAGACTATAGAGATAAAATTTTAAACAAGTAACAAATTGGTCATTAGATGTAAATGTGTTTTATATGCATTATAATTATGAGAATAGAAATTTGGTTTCCCTTATTCTTCTAAAACCATGTAGATCCATCATAAGAGCATGGTATGACTAGTTTGGTTGTTTTCAAGCTTCGTAGTGGTACAAATTCAGCTCAAGATTCCATGAGGGTACCTATTTTCTCATCCCATTATTGGGCATGTGAGAATCTCGTATATTATTCACTTGCCTCTATAAATTTAACTCCCATATAGGATAAATTTTCCCTTTTGTTGTGTAGACACTATAATTACGCCCAAGCAATTTAAATACTTAAATTGCGCTAATTATCCCTTTCGCAAATCAACGACATATCGTCAAAATCACTTGTTTTCCCTCATATCATTATTAATTAATTACACTAAGCTAATTAATTAAGTTTCCTATCCAAAAATACCCTAATTAATGACCTTCCATTAATAAATCACCCCTTCTACCTAGACTAATTAATTATTATTAATTAATTAGCTTTCCCTTCCATTTAACCAATAAATCAATATTTAATTGATTTAATCCCCTTATAATAGCCTAAATCGCACTAATATTCTTCTAATTGGCTTCTATAAGCTTACACCTACCTATTAATTAATCACCTTTGATTAATTAAAATACCCCCAACTCCCATGACTTGCTAAACATGTATTAAACCCTTCTAAAGTAAGGTTACCTTTAATAAAGCAACCTTATCCATTCCTAATCATGTTTTACCTTTATCCCACATTCATGAGAATGTGTTGAATCCTTTATCCTTTGGGCTATATAAAGAGCCCTCCACCTACCTTTTTACTTACACCTAAACTCCTTAGAGAGAAAATGCAAAGCATATAGCAAAGAGACTAAGAGCTTGCACCTTGCCCTTTTGAGAGTTCATCATCTTGAAGAGTTAAGCCTCTTTCTTAAGTGCTTAGGTCATATGGGAGGTGTCAAAGGGGTCTTGTAGCCCAACTTTGATAGGCCCTCATTCCTAGGTTACTTGGCATACTAAGGACAACTATTTTGATAGCCATGGAGCTTACTTAGGTCCATTCATTTATTTGTTGTTAGAGAATAGAGGAGTTTAGATATTTAGCATTGTTAGTTTCAAAGTTTGTATTGATGAATGCTAGCATCTAACCCTTGTTTAATTCTTATCATGATGGTGTTTATGCTTTGTTTTAGCTAAATTGTAGAACTATTTTAGGTGGTAGTTCTTATTTCATTTGATTTAGCATTAAGCAAAGTATACATGCACACATGTTGTGTGTTTCTCTTTCTTTTTGTGTGTGTTTTTGTTTTTCCTTATTTATGTAATTGTTTGTATTAGTTGGTGAAGGAATAAATCTATTGCCCTACCAAGGAATTGGTTTGCTTACCCATTAGATACATGAGGTTTTATATTTCCCCTTATATTCCAATTTCCTTGAGTTATAGCCATTTGTTTTCATGCTAAATGTATAAAGCATGCAAAATTAAATTTTTAGGCATGACAAGTAAGCCCACACCTCAAAATTCCTCTCTCAGTCACCGTGAACCCTTCTTCAAGCCATCCTGTCCTAAGTTTCATGCTCATTCTATAGTAGAGGAATTTGATAAAAATATTTTCAAGTGTGTTTAGATGTGTAGGGCTGAATTCCCAAGGTGATTGATGAATTCATTGACATTTGGGGGTGAACAAATGCTCCCAGAGTCCTAGAAAGGGACATTTTGGCCATAATGCAATTGGAAAATACCCTATGGAAGCATACGGGGAAGATACAAATCAGTAGGGAGTGGTACTATATAAAAATGAAGTCATCCAAGGTAGTTTAGGGAAATTTTGTGGAAGAAGTCAAGAATAACTTGTGCAACATTGGGTAATTTTGGGCACAAAGAATGAAGGCTCCAATGGTGAAAGATAAATTTTTTGAATGATTATGGGAGTTTTGGAAGGATTTGGGAGAAAAAAATAATCAAAAATATATCTTAAGACCCCGTACATGATTGACACATCACTTTTGTTCCAAGACTCAAGAATATTCTATGAGAATCCAGGACAATGGAGTTGCCCCTTCATGTTAAGAATGAAATAGGACCTAAAAATGAAATATAAGACAAAATTTGTTCCTATTAATGGGTGAAATAACATAAATAGGTATTTTTGAGTCAAAATAATATAATTTTTGACCCCAAAAAAACTCTCTCATGCTCCCAGTCAGTGCGGAATAAACACTCCTAGGGTCCTCAATTACACTCGACGGGTGATATCAACACTTCAAAACTCCTTTGTCACACTTTTTCACCATATTTGTCCCCTTAGCTTGTCCCCAAGGTGTAATGGGGATAAGGGGATGCCAAAGTGTGACCTCCCATAATTTTTAAGGTTTATTCATCTTGAAGAACATGATTTTGGGTGTTAGAGTGAGAAAATGGGTGTTTTAGTTTGTCGAGCCCACTTTTCATGATCATCAAGCAAGCTAGGTCACACTTTTTCACTCCTAATATACCCATTTTCCCCAAGGTTCAAATTGGACAATGGGGACAAAAATTGTGACCCCCATCATGCCAAAAAATTTCTTCACTCATCCCTCACCACTTCTATACCTAAGTTACACTAACTTGCACTCCACCTTGTTCTCCTCTCATGAGCTCAATCTCAAGTATCACATTTTCACTCATATTGCCCCTATTTTCCTTAATGTTAAAATGGTATAAGAGGGACACAAAAGTGTGACCCCTTCCTTCCATATAGCTTATTTTCATGTGAAAACTCATTTCTAGCTCTCTATGACCAAATGTTAGCCCTCGGTGACCATTCCTAACTCCATGAATCTCATCTACAAGGAACCAAAAGATGCCACTTGTGACCATTTGATTAAATTCATATTTTTCAAATCCCTTTTCTCCCATTTTTCCCTCTTTCATCAGTGTGCAACTCAACTTTAACCACATTTGCACTCTAATTAAGCTATCAAATCAAAACACGAGTTAAAACTTGCATGAAAAATGAATAACTCCTCACCTCACATATGTAGTAATTTTAAAACTTTAAAATTATGTTTTATTTCCCTCAAAACCTCCATCCCTATATAGGCATGTTTTTGGTTTTTTCCAAACATTCATGCCTCAAAACTGAAGAATGCTCATATCTCCAAAATGGTGCACTCGATTTCCACCAAAATCGATAAAGTGCACTCCTTCCAAAAATGAATTAAAGGTGATTGTTAAATAACTTCCATGGATAATCTATATAATTTACTGTAGTAAATAAAAAAATTTCAGACCTATAGGTTTCCTTTTTAGATCTACCAAGTTGTGGTAGATGAAAACCTAAAAACTATAGGAGAAGGTCCTGAAGTAAAACCTAAGATTTTGAGACCAATTTCATTGCAATATGACATCTAGAAGACACCTTTATAAAAATATAAAGTGTGAAAAGCTTCACATGTACAAATTTAGTAGGTTTCTAAAAATGGTGAATTCTTAGCACCCGTGTACTCCAAACAAATAAAAACCATCAAAAGGTGAAAATGGGAAAATTAACTAAAAATAGTTGTCCTAGATAGGACCTGCTAAAAATAATAAGTCTTGAAATCAGATTTGGATCACTCATATAGAATAAAATTCCACATATCTAATTAATTTTTTCCATAATTGCAAGGTCAAAATTGTCTTATGCTTAGGATAAGAGAGAAAACTCTCTTAGGATCCCAAAACATGAGTCTCAAGGTGAATTATGTAAGGCACATTTTGATGCAATAAGTTGGATTATTTAACTCATCCTAATGGTCACAAAATATATTCATCATGGTTGAATCCATCCAATAAGGAGATTTATTCATCACTAAGGTGATTCAGAAAGCTCCAGACCAATTTTATGCAGGCTCCAAATCAAATACACAGGAATATCTGAACCTCAAACTTGGTGTAGTCTTTAAACCTATACAAACATGAATTGAGCCTCCCAAGTGAATAAAATTGATTCCCCTACTTCATACCCATTACTCCTAATGTGCCTCAACCCAATACCACCATGTTTGTAGGAGCAGGAATATTTCATAGGTCCATGCAGTGTAATGTCTTGCAGTAGTGTTTCTAAACACTCATTCAGTACTTTGGAGTGTTTTTACATGTAACAAAAGAAGGATATTATACCAAAATGTTTCCATCCAATGGGAGGTAAAATACATAGGGTTTCATTCAGATATTAATTCTTGTATCTTGAGAAGGACCTATTTCAAGGAGGAGCATATGAGCAAGAAGGTTTCTGAGCATCCTGTAGTTGATTCCATTCAAAAGGGTGACATCTTTGACATGGAGGTGAATTTTGAAACCAATGAGAGTGAGGAGGGATCATATGCAATAAAAAAAATTTAGTTTAATAGGTTTTCATGGGATAAAAATTTTATTCAGGGAGAAATCCTTCTATCTGCAAGATGAAGACATCTTGTAGTTAGTCATGCATGCAAGAGCATGTTTTATTATCTTTATCTTGATTGGATTCAAGGATACATCTTTGTCACTGAGGTGAATTTTGAGATTGAGAGGAGTAATATATTTATCTCCATCTCCTAAATCCTACCTTGTGATCAAATATTATCATCATTTTCCTATCTCAATATAGGTCTCATAACATTGTTTTTGAACATGTATTCAATACCTGAGAAGGTGTCTATGTATTATAGGAGAAAAATTTGCAATCTTAGTATTCCAATTCTGTAGGTATACAAGTGAAAGGAAAATTCATTCATGGGGAATTCATTCATCATGATCCATCATCAACAATTTCTTCATTGACAAATGCTTCATCTTCATCAGATTGATTAACCCCCTCTATCTCCCCCTTTCTTGTCTCTATATTTTAATTCTTTATTAAGAATGTATTTTTCACTATTTTGTCTTATTCACTTAGGTGACCTTCAAATGAACATTGTAAGATTTATTTTTCATTAATAAGAAAGAGGCTTAATTTTATTCCCTAGCAATATGAAAGGTCACAAGTGACGAGGAAAGGTGAAAATTCATGTGGGGGAGATGAAAAGACATTTTATAATGTTATAAATTGGAATGGATTCTCCATTACAAAGGGTTGGAATTTTTTTATTGTTGATAGTTGATGGGATTTACATCACTTTTATTGCAAGAAATAAAGCTACATTTCTTATATTTCCTTGCCTATGTTTTTCTATCCTCTGTACTCTCCAACTTTTCAAGCATTGTGATCTTGTACAACTAGGAAGGAACTTTGTGTCCCTGATTAATGGATATGTAAAAATTTGTGTATTTGGTTTATTAGTCTTGTTGATTTTTACATTTTTGTGTTATTCTAATTGAATGTGTACCTACTCTGGCTAATGTATGTGAATTTTGTAAGTCTACTCACAACATTAACCCTCTCTCCCTATTTCCCCTACTCCTCTTTACCTCCCTTCACAAAAAATTTCTCCCTTCTACACTATATTGGAGTATTCCTATGTGATCCTTGGCCTACTAACCACCTCACCATTTTAGGTAGTTTACATTAAATAATGGGATCCTCCCCATACTCAAGAAGGAGGGGCTTATCCATGTGACTGTCGGTGAAAACCAATAATTTTCATGCGAAACAAATATTTCACCAACAATATGGTATGAAATGGGGTGTAAATGGGATCATTAATGATACCAAAAAACACGTAATATCTCATAGGGATTTACATGGCATATCTCTAAAATTTGTGTATACTATGAGTTTGATCTCATCTTCTTTACCAGATGGCCAAAACTACATTAATTTTATAATTAAAAAAGGGTGAGTGTGTGGGTCAAACCATTCAATATTTGAAGGAGATTAATGAAAATATTGGCAAATCAATTGTGGAATATGACATTTAGTTCTTTAATGTAAATAACAAAACACTTTTTAATTTTGACGATGTTAGTAAATTTTTCTAGTTTTTATAATGGTTGCACAACAAGATTTAGTTTACTATTATAACATTGAAGTGTATTGCCAAATTCTTAGTAATTTAAGTTACAAAAAGAGTGGAAAATATTGAATATTATAGGTACAACGTAGAGTGAACCCAAAATATGAAGTCAATCTTGATGCAATGATGTAAAGGATAAAATAACTATATGAGGAAAAGAAGTTCCATTTGAGTGTTTCGTGTGTAGAGTGTGGAGATGAGGGGCACCGCAAAAATGAATTCCATAGATCCCATGGGAATAAAATACCTTGTAATGTGGATGGAATAGTAGAGTATATCAATTTTTTTAGGGTATGAGGTCATCCCACATTTTAATTCCATCTAATGTATAGTTATTTACACCAACCCCACAATGTAGAGTGTATCTTATTTAGATTAATAATGCATGAATATAAGGGTTGTAGAGCATTAATGGAACTAAAGTAAGAAGTAATTAAGAATGTGTTTAGAGTCTAGACATAAATAACCTTGAATCTAAAATCACCTACACCTAACATGAAAATGGATCTTGTAATAGGATGGGATCCATTTTCCCCTAAGCACAATGTGCAATGGAATCCACCATCTTCTAAATAGAACACAAGTTGGGATCCATAATCTTCAAAAACATGATCGATTAGTAACTTCATTCACTACAAAACCAACCAAAATGGAATGCATCTCCACCTCTAGGACTGTAAAAAGGGTATCATAATCAATCTCACGGCCTAGATGTGTCACAAATTTTGTATAATGTGCAACAAGTGGGATACTATGATGGTTACAAACAAAGGATGTGAGGGCCTCTACCTAAGATATAGGAAGTAGTTTGTTATCTTTTAGGGATTCAAATCACATTATGCAAAAATTCCCATTAATGTCAACACAAAAATTCATTTTACATATTTTAGGTTACCTATGTAGCATCACATGGAAGACTACGCCTCCTTAGAGAACTAAAGAAAGGATAAAAAATTATGAATTTTTAAGATGGTAAATGTGAAGGCTAGGAAAGTGTAAGTTACCAAGCTATCATAAGACTACATAGAAAAGAACGAGGCTTGGTACTCATGGAGATTCATATTGAGTCCTAAATATGATGTGCATGGGATGGTAAATACCCAAACCCAATAATAGAAAAATATTTTTAGTAGAGAAAAATTATTGTTTAATTCTATCTAGTATAGAGATACAGGGAGCCAACATGCTTTGGAGATGTTGAAGCACATGTGTATAGATAAGTAGTGTAAATTATAAAATAAGATGGAGTGATATTTATAGTCACCAATATTATTAAGACATCAGGTATTATGTATGGAGTATATTTCTTAGTACACTTCCATCTTACTTAAAAGCTCTTGGAAAGTGCACCTAGTGGAATCGTGCATTCTAAAAAACCAATCTTTTATCTAAAAAATAAAAAAACAGTGGGATGTGGATATATGGTTAAATATCATTTGGGGGCTATGAAATAAGGGATGTAGTGATTGATTTTGGAATTAATATAAATATGATGTATAGATCAACATGAGAATCCATGGGTGCACCATTTTTGCATATAGTCTGATGACTTTGAGTTTAGAAAACTTTGGGAGAGTTGATCGATTGAAAAACTATAGGATGTGGAAATTAGATTTGGAGATCTTAGCCTATAAGGATATTTTGAATTCATTGACATAAAAATGAACGAGACCTGCTATCTTGTCCTAATTAGGAAGAAATGAGCCTATTATGGGAATATTTGGAAGGAAGTTTCATCAATTCAAGGAGATCCAACATTGGATTTAAATAATTGGATGCACAGAGAGCATGAGATCGATCCAATGAGAATGATGCATGTGGAAGAAAAAAAAAGTGTATTACTATTTTAGTATGTCCGATCTAGATACTTTCCTAATCAAATTTCAAGATTATTTTCCATCGAAGGATATGAGAGTAGGAGCACTAGATTCGCACTAAAAGGAATGTCAAAAATGTGGTGGGTTGTGCGTAGAGACAAAAACTTGGGATGGATAGAATTAATAGGGATTGCGCATGAAAGGTGTCCAATCCCTTCTAGTATAACAAATATGTAGCAAAGGTTTTACTCAAGCCAATGCTTGGAGCTAAATATGCAAGAATGTGTTGATATTTGGAAAGTGTAGGAGATTGAACCAAAATGGTGGGTTCATAAATTCCTTCAAATTCTCACTCTAATACTAAAATAGTGGTACATGCACCAAGAAAGGATAAGGAAAAAATGTAATTAAAGGTAAGTTCAGGAAGAATTTATACAAACTTTCACTTTCAAATATGAGAATCCTATTGTTCATGTAGCATTATAAAAGATAAATATATTTATTTTTCACATGAACATAGATATTGAAGGGGGAATTGAATTCAAGAATCTAGAAAAAATAGACTGTGCAACCACATATAAATACTTTAGGAGAGGTGTAGTAAAACTACTAGCAATAATTTGTGTTAGATGGTAGGAGATAAAAAAGAAAAGACATATATGTGGTTATTGAGGAAGATATAGAACTAAAAGGAATGCTTAGATGAGAATATATTGATCCACTCCCAAAGAAGGAGAATGCACAACAAGGAGAAGAAGAATTGTGCAATATGAATAAAGAGGGAAAATAATACTCAAGGATATTGAAAGATATTAGGGAAAAGGGAAAAGACAAGGTATATGGTGAACTAGTGCAAATGGGTATAAGATAGTGAACCCTTGAGAAATGTAAAATTGGAAAATGTAGGGTATTATAAGATGCAACCAGATATGTTAGAGATATTGTAGTTTTTGAGAGAGTATGAGGATGTCTTCCAACCATGTTCAAAGTGAAATTAAGGGAGTAGATCGTTCTTTAGGGGAGATGCACATTAAATTTAAAGAAGATGTAAATCCTATCAAAAACACCCATATAGACTAAATCCCAATAGGAAATCTAAAGTAAAATAAGAGATTAAACACATGATATAAGATAGAATAATCTATCCCATAGAGAAATATGATTGGGTTAGTGTAGTGGTAACTCAACCAAAAAAATTGGAGAGGTATGGATTTTTGGAGACTATAGAGAACTCAATGATGTTATAGACACTTAAATTTGTCAATGTATCCTTTTGACACTACTAGTTGTGATTGTGCTCCTTTGATTTGAAAATTATTGATCCATAGGGATCCAAAATGACTCTACTTCATCGCAGACTACCAAGCACGAAGAAGGAAAATAAATACATGGAGGTTATGTCTTTATAGTAATAGGACCGCCACTTTGTGTAGAGTGGCGGTTATAGAACCGCCGCCCAACCAGGGCAGCGGTCCTTGCTCTTTCAGACAGAAAATGAAAACATGAAATGAACAACCCCAAAATTTGAAAGGTTGTCAATGTCTCTTCTCCTCCATAATTTTCACATTCGCAAAGTGCACGAGAGGACATGAGAAAGGTTATAAATACATGTTTGTAGAAGAGAATAAGATCATCGAAGCATGAAAGAAAGTGAGAAAGAAGTTCTTAGTGTTGGAATTGTGTTTTGTAGAAGAAAGGAGTGTTGAGATAGAGAAAGCAAGTAATTGGGAGGAAGTGTGAGATATTATTTACTTCTCTTTCATACTTATTATAATTTATGTACTTATTGTTTGAATTGGCCAATAAAAAGTGGGAAGAAAAAACAATTTCCCTTCTCGACTGGTTTTTCCTCCTCTGGAGGTTTCCAGGATAAAACTTGTTGGTGTTTGTGAGTTTATACTATTTCCTTTCCTGCAATTGTTGACTTGAAGCACAAGAAAAATTCATTCACTAGCTATCTCTGTCATTTTCTAATAGAAAGTAGAATAAAAACGTTTAAATTGTGATTATATGGATAATTCCAAAGTTGAAGAGTTTACTGAGATCATTTTGGTATCGAGCTAATAAGTATATAGGATTGTGGTATTCGTTCTTAGATTTGTATGACAATGACGAGATCTAAAAGCGAAGAGGCTTTACCTTGTGATCCATAAAACTCTACAAGAAAGTGGAAATAGAGAATTCGGGGACAAATGGAGGAAGAGAACTTGGTCCATAGAATTGAGATGCTGGAGACCATGATGGATAGGATGTTTAGAAGGCAATAAGAACTCGTATATTTACGTAAGACAAATTTTGATAAGAAAGACTCCATGGACTCAAAGTGGTTCAAGGCTTAGCTGAAAAGTTTGGCATAGGGAAGAGCACCTGGAGGAAGATTATGGGGAAGAGAATGAAGAAGAGACTTTAAACGTAAGAGAAAAGGTAAAATCTGATCATACTCCTTTTAAATTTGAGACGAAAGTTGAGATTAAAATCTTTGAAGGACAAGTAGATGCAGAGTTGTTTGATAAATGGTTAAAATAGTTAGAAGTATACTTTAGTGTCCATAATGTCACTGAGGCACATAGGATCACCTTTGCACATCTCAAAATGGAGGGACACACTCTGGTTTTGTGGGAAACCCATCTAATCACTTGTGAAAGGAAGAAGCATCCTATTGTGAAATATTGGAAAGAATTTAAAGAATTACTTAGAGCTAAATTCTATCCTATTGGCCACAAGATTTACCAAATGATTAAATGGAAGTATTTTAGACAAGGCATTGGTCAAAGTGTGCAAGACTATACTACAGAGTTTTGGAGGCAGGCCATGTTGCTAAACATGGACATGGAAGATGAGGATATTATGACTAAGTACTTGGGAGGACTTCACACTCACCTTCAAAGAAAATTCATCTCCACAAAGCCCAAAGATCTCAACGAGGCGTGTGTGCAAGCATATTACATAGATGATGAAAAGAAGCAAGGAGAAGTAGAGCCAAGGGAAAAGCAATCGAAAAATCAGTAGAAAAAAGAGTATGGGAAAACAAGTAACAAGGGTAAGTGGAAAGGGAAAGGTAAACAAGTTTCCACTACTTTAAATACTTGTAAAGATCCCAAGAATTTTTATAAAAATTGTGATATCAATGGTCATACTGACGCTACATGTTGGAAGTTACATCCAAAGTTACATCCGAAGAACCGAACCAAGGACTCAAATAAGTCCATGACATCTATAAAAATAGAAGGGGAGGTGGAAATCAAAGATGACTCAAATGTAGGTGAAAGGCTTAGATGCACGAACACCAACATGGACAACCAGGAAGAGGAGATGAGTAGACTATTCCAGATCAAAATTCAGATCAAGAGAACTAAGGTAAATGCTTTGGTTGATACCAGTTCAATCGTTGTAAATAAGCTTGGTCTTGAGACTTATGAGCATCCACACCCTTATCCTTTGGGTTGGGTGAAGAAGGGTGTTGAAATTTAGGTAACAAGAAGATGTAAGGTCAAGTTTGGGATAAATTCCCAGTATATTGATGTTTTGGAAGTTGGCGTTATTCCACTTGATGATTTTGATGTTGTATTCGGGATTCCTTACTTGTATATTAGGGATGTTATATTTATGAGAAGGGAAAACCAATACAGATGGGTCAAGTATGGGATAAACAACATCATCTTGGCACACCAACATAAGACATAGGTTACTATGGTGAGTGCTAACCAAGCAATATGAATTACTCAAGAAAATCATAATCAGTTTTTTTACTTTTGTTAAAGGATAAACAAGATGGGGTAGAAGTTTTAGAGATTTCTAACCAGGGAAAGCATGATTTGGATAGTATTATTAAGTCTTTTCAGGAAGTATTTCTGGCTCCTAGTGGGTTACTACCAAAACGGGAAGTAGAGCATGAGATTCATCTATTTCCAAATTCCCTCTACCGAACATCGGGTTGTATAGGAAATCCTTGCTTGAGAGTACTAAAGTAAAGAAACAACTACAGAACTACTAGACCAAGGGGTGATACATCTAAGTACCTCACCATGCAGTTCACCTATTGTGATGGTGCCAAAGAAGGATGGTTCTTGGATAATGTGCATCGACTACCGCAATTTGAACAAGATCGCCATAAAGAGTAGATATCCACTTCCCGCATAGATGATCTCTTGGACCAGCTTCACTATGCCAAATTTTTCACGAAATTGGATCTCAAGTCAGGTTATCACCAAGTCATAATGAAGGAGGATGATATATGAAAGACTCGCCTTCAAGAAAAAACATGATTTGTATGAATGGTTAGTTCTTCCTTTTGGGTTATGTAATGCAACCGCTACATTTATGAGATTGATGAATGATTTATTGTGGGATTTCATATATTCATGTGTTATTGTATATCTAGACAATATCTTGATTTTTAGTGCCACATGGGAAGAACATCTAACTCATTTACAAAAAGTTTTCAAGTTCTTGGGAGAAATAACTCGCTTTGTAATATGAAGAAATGTAAATTTTCCAAACATTCACTTGTCTATCTTGGGCACATGGTTGGAGGAGGAGAGATACAAGTGGATCCAAAGAAGGTGGAATCCATCACTAATTAGCCAACACCAATAGGAGCCATAAAGACTAGGATTTTTGTGGGAGTAGTACAAGTACATGTGGAAGTTCATTCTAGGCTTCTCTATGATTGCAGCACCTCTACACATAGTGGCCGCAAAGAGTAAGGGTTTTGAATGGGGTAAGGAACAAGACAAATCCTTTGAGTTATTGAAATACAAGATTATTCATGCTCCAATACTTTCTCTTCCTAATTTGCAGCAGCCTTTTGAAGTAGAGACAAATGCCAATTATTACGCTATAGGCACAGTGTTGTTTTAAGGAGGTAAACCCGTATGCTATCATTTTGAAACTTTCACTTTAAAAATTAAAGGATATTCAGTATATGATAAGGAAATGTATGCAATAGTTCAAGAAATTAAAAAATGGAAGCATTATTTGTTGGGTAAAGAAACTATTGTGCACACTGACCACAAACCTCTCTAGTATTTGCAAGCACAATCTAAATTGCAGCAGGTAAGGCACTACAAATGGATGGGGTTCCTTCAACAATTCCATCTAGTGATCAAATACAAGAAGGGTAGTACAAAATTGGTGGCAAACATGTTATCTAGAGAGGAATATGCCTAGGATAGAAAATTTGTGGTGACATTTCAGAAGTTGTAGTCCCAAGGGATTGAAAGAATAGGGATTAAAGATTGTTATCTAAAGGATGGTTTTCTCTACCAATGGAGGAAGCTTTGCGTGCCTAAAGAATAAAGAATTTTATTGATGAGGGAAGCACATACCTTGAAATTAGTGGGAACTTTCGATGTTGATAATACCCTAACCCACTTGCAAAGGTACATGTATTGGCCCAATATGTAATGAAAAACTATCAAAATTTATGTGGATGTAAAATTTGTTGTACAAAGCAAGCCTAAGACTAGGAAGGAGGGTTTGTATATGCCTTTTCCAAAGACCGACTCATCTGTGGGAGGAAATTTCTATGGATTTTTAGGAGGATTACCTATGTCTAAAAATGGCCATGACTATCTCTATGTTGTTGTTGATAGATTCACTAAGATGTTTATTCTTATGGCATGTAAAAAAATAAAATCACATGAGGTAGCATACATTTTTTTGCTAATGTATCGGTACATTTTGGTTTGCCAAAGTCTATTGTTTTCGACGAGGGATTCCAGTGTTCTTGGTGGAAGTTTTGGACTACTTTGTGGGACGAGATTGATACCAAGGTGTAGAGAGGAGGACAACTTTCCATCCACAGACGTGATGGACAAATAGAGGTGGTGAATAGGACTTTGGTAAAGTTGATCGAGGGTATAACAACAAATACCCAAGGACTTGGGATGAGTCCTTATCCTACATTCAACATTTCTATAACCGAGTAGTACACATATCCACTTTGTGAAGTCACCATTTGATACATACTGGGGATATCTACCTACGAGTCCCTTTGGACATAGCGGTTGGGCAACATGATGAGGAGGAGACATGAGAAAGTGAGGTGACTAGAGCAAACAAATTCATTGAGAGGATCCAGAAAATCCATCTCAAAGTCAAAGAACAACTAGAGAAATCTCAAGCCAAGTACAAAGCTAGGCATGATCAACATAGGAGGAACATAAGCTTCATGTTGGAGATAGAATTTGGCTTTACTTATGAAAGGAGAGACTACAAGGTCAAGCATGAAAGCTCAAGCCACTATGATATGGGCCCTTCACCATATTGGAGTAGGTTGGAGAAAATGCCTTTTGACTTGATTTACCGTCATTTATGAGGATGTACTCTGTAGTAAACTATGAGAACTTACACCTATATGAGCCATCCATGTTAGATGAAGATGAAGGACTACAGTTGCTACCTTCCATTGAGGATTGCATCTTGGACTCACAAGGTGAATTAGAGGAGGATGTAGTGCTGCAGAAGAAGGTCAGAGAGACTAGGAGAGGTCCACAGGAGTCTTGGCAAATTGGACTGAAAGGAAAGACACCAAGGTAGGCCCAGTGGTACTCGAAGGAGCAAGTGAGGGAATTATTTCCTCATCTACTCCCCCACTAATATTTTGTGGGAAAAATCCTCCTAATTAGGGGAGGTGTGATCCATAGGGATCCAAAATGACTCTACTTCATCAAATCAGTCAACATGAAGAAGGAAAATAAATACACAGAGGTTCTTTCTTTATAGTAATAGGACCACCGCTCTGTGCAGAGTAGTAGTTACAGAAATACATCCCAACCAAGGCAATGCTTTGAGACTGTCAGTCTATATTGGGCGGCAATCCTGGCTCTTTCGGACATAAAATGAAAACATGAAACGAACAACCCCAAAATTTGAAAGGTTGTTCATGTATCTTCTCCTCCATGACCTTTCCCATTCTCTAGTGCACGGGAGGACATGAGAAAGGATATAAATACATGTTTGTAAAAGAGAATAAGATCATCGAAGCATGAAAGCAAGTGAGCAAGAAGTTCTTAGTGTTGGAATTGTGTCTTGTAGAAGAAAGGAGTGTTGAGACAGAGAAAATAGTAATTGGGAGGTAGTGTGAGATATTATCTACTTCCTTTTCATAGTTATTGTAATTTATGTACTTATTGTTTGAATTGGCCAATAAAAGTGGGAAGAAAGAGCAATTTCCCTTCCCGACTGGTTTTTCCTTCTCTGGAGGTTTCCAGGATAAAACTTGTTGGTGTTTGTGAGTTTATATTATTTCCTTTCCTGCAATTTTTGATTCTAAGCACAAGAAAAATTCATTCACTAGCTATCTCTATCATTTTATAATAGAAATTAGAACAATAGCATTTAAATTGTGATTCTGTGGATAATTCCAAAGTTAAAGATTTTACAGATCAATTATCCACATCCTATTCCTACTCAATACATTTTATTGTCTCTCTCCAAAATTATTCCTACACATTGATGTGTCGTCACATTTTGAATATAAATGGATAAAATTAGTACTTGAACTCTTCTTAACATGATGCAAATTTCAGATTGCACTCAAAAAGTATCACATTTTCCAAAACCATACAATAGTGTTGGGATGTAATTTTTGGTCTTAGATGACCTACATAGTCCTGGGATCGACACATCCAAAAATGAAACATCTTCCAAATTTGATTTCAATTCTATTATCTTTGTTGGGTTATTTTATCCTTACGGCTTGGCCTTATAATTATTATGTACCTTCATAAACCTACATAAGCAATTTAAAACCACCTCATGTAAAAACGTAGCAATCACTTGATGACTTGACACTCTATCATGCGACTAATAATACCAAAGGCACTCAAGGCTCCCTAAATCTTTCCAAAGTTGATGCACATCCACTAGGTAAATCACTAATATCTATCTGAATCACTCAACCAAGTAAAGGAGTTTAACTTCCCTCATTTCCAAGCATCCCGAGATCCTAACTCAATTCCTTAACGAGAAACCAATCATCTCAAACATGTCAAAGAGGTTCACGGTGCCAACTAGTTAGATTCATATAGATATCACATGCTAGGTGGAGAACTACATCTGTTTTAAGGCCTCTTTGGTGTAGTTCTAAGGTAGGTGATACACATATTACACTTCAACCCTAACACTAGCCTTGTTATAGGGTCTTCCACCCATGATTAGGGTTTAAGTTTGGTTCAATATATTTGAGATGTTTTTGGGACGATGAAACACTTAGGGTTTAACAATGACACATATTTTTAGATTGTTGAATGGAGTGAGAAGTTATAAAACCCCACTCCAATTAGTACCAAGACTGCATAATAGGTTCAAGGTTATACAATTGGTCCTAGTACAATTATACAGATTCCGTACCATGACATTTTCCAATGGAATTATCAGAACAAAACATATTTATGTTCAATTACTCTAGTTTTTCTATTCCATGTACCTATATATCCCTTGTATCACTCTATATAGGTAAGTACATCTCTCCTCTTATTTTTTGAGCTTATAGCATATTGTTATCACTAGTTGCAAGTATTAATGTATTATTGTGATATTGTATGATTAATGTTGGAAGTTAATTAATCAAAATAACCCCTATAACAAACCTTACATTCCTTTTCATTATTGTGAATTTATATAAGATTAATAAAATTAAAAAGTGTGTAAATAGATGCATGTGTAAGTGATCCCTTCCCAACACCATTTATAGATGAAATCTCATAACTTCGTGGTTGGGCTTGAAGTGTATTATTTTATGAAAGGATTTGGTGACTATCATTAGGTTTTGATTGTGAAAGAAGATCAATTCAAGAAAAGGTTTTTCACAAAATGGGGATGTTTTGCATACAAATTTATGCCTTTTGGGATTAAAAATGTTGATGTAGTATTCTCAAAAGATATGGTTATCATGTTCAAATATTCATTTCATAATTTTTTTGAGGTATATCTTTATGATTTGGATGTCTTTTCCTATTCAAAGAACATATCTCAAAGGTATGCTTGACTCTATAATTGTGTAGATATTTTTACATTTCTTTAAACTAAATAAATGTTTTATTTTCACAGATTTTGGAGTATTCGTGGGACATGTGTAGTGCACATATCAAATTTTAGTAGATCTAGAAAATTGTAGTAATCATTGGACTGAAACCCCATACAAATCCTTCATAAGTGAATGTGTTCTTGGGATATGCACATTATTACAAAATTTTTATTAGGGGATATGTTAACATTGCACAACAACCTGGAACTCCAACTCAAAGGTGTGAAGTTAGAATGGACACCATAATTTCAAAATGTTTTCACGTAATTGGAAAAAATAATAATCACTCACTATGCTCATATTGGTATTTTTGGAATGGAGAAAAATATTTCATGATAATGTTAATGCATCAAGGATCACAATAGGAGAAATATTTACACATCCGGAGAAGTGGCATCGATTATCCAATACTTTAACAAAAAAAAAATTATCGTGTGTCGAAATAAATACACCATTACATGGAGAGAGGATTTGGTAATAGTATTCATATTACAAAAATCTTGCAATACTATTTGAATTCTTTACATATCATCAAACATTAAGGTACTTTAATAAACCATTATTGGGAAGAAAAATTCAAGATGTATAATGTCATTTTAGAGTACAAATTCAAAATAAATGTCAAACTAGAAAGGGAACATGTGGGACTAGATCATTTACACATAATTAATACATGAGAAGAACCAAAAGAAGTAAATGAGTATTCTCTTGATGCACACTTATTTAGAGTCATTTTAGTGCCTACGTAACTATGATAAGTTACATAGTTCCAAAAACATGGAGTGTTACTAGATCATTTTACACATAAGAAGAAAAGTCTATTATTTGCTAGAGTATGTCCATTTATAGTCATCAATGCATTCTTGTACAAGTTGGGGAAAGATTAAGTATTAGGAAGAGTAAAATTGGAACATGAACGTGGATATATACTAGAGAAGCGCATGACGGGGTAGAAAAGGTCAGTTTGGAGCATAGTTAAGCGTGCATGAAAGATACTACAAGTAGTATATAGGGGTTAATGGTGTTCTATGATGCACACCACATTTTGAAACATTAAGATGTATGCCAAAGAGTAGGGAATCCAAATAAGAGAGATGTGATGTCTTTTAATTTGGTACTAATTGCACAACCTTTCAAACAATGGGAATTGATTTTGTAAGTCATATCCATCCACCATATAGATGATCAAAGACCAAGTACATCATCACTATAAATGATTATTTTACTGAAAGAGTAGAGGGAACAACCAAAATTAATTTTAGAGCCAAATATAATGTGAAGTTCTTATATGAAAACATCATTGCAAGGTACAAGTGTCCATAAAATATTTTCATTGATACATGAACATATTTCATTAACAATAGAATTAAGATCCTAACAAAATAATTCATGATTAGAAACCATTAGAGTACTGCATATTACCCTTAAGCAAATGGATAGGTGGAAGAAACCAACAAAGTGTTGGAATGCATTCTCACTAATATATACAACGTCCAAAGATATGGTTGGGAAGACAATATACATGCATTACTTTGACCATGCAAGACAAACTATAACCGTAGTATAGGACATATACCTTTCCAAATGGTATACAACATAAAATTCATCATGTCCATAGAATACATTGTGTCAAGTTTATGCATTGTTATGATCACAAAATTAGGGAAAAGAAATCTATTAAATAAAGGCTGGTAAAATTGAACCAAAATGGAGGAATATTACATGAAAAAGCAAGGAAACCAAGAAAAAACACATATAAGTCAAAAATCTTGCACGATAGAAATTTGTGCACTAAAGAGATTAATACGGAACATATGGCTTTAGTATATAAGAGAAAATTTAGATTGCATCTAGGAATATTTTGGATTAGATGGAAGAATCCATATATCATACATCACATGACTCCTTAAAAAAATTTATATTGCGTGAATTACATAAGAATGTTTTTCTGGTAGAATAGGAGATAATAGGTGTAAAGCCTAAAATCCTTGATTACGCAAAAAATGAAGAGATAAATTCCTTCATCTCAAAGGTAGAGAAGGATTTAAATTTCAAGCATGGTGCAAGTAAGTATAAATTTTTGTAAATTTGGTAGTTTTCTAGCTAGGTGTTTTTAGGAGTAGGAAGTTAGAGAAGTCAAACCAATAAATTTTGTGGATTTTGTAGACACAAAATCACGCACTTTGGGAATTATTTAGTCTTAATCTCATACTACTATTCATATGTTTTTGAATGAAGAAAGAACTAATTAACCCATGTCCTTTGGCTATTTTACTTTACTTGACGTCATCACTATCGACCTCCCACATGTACTCACCCAGTTAGTTTTTCCATTTGGCATTGTTTTATCTTTAACTGGGGCACCCAACCCAGTATTGGGGTGCCCCAAGCACCCTTGTCCCATTTGGGGCACCCTGATCCTTTCTATACTTTCCCACCACTTTTTGGGCACTTTCTAGCTATTTGAGCTTTCCATATTTTTAGTGGTCATCTTTTCAAGGTTAATTATGAAATTAGAACAAGAGAACCATATAAATATAAAGTTATGAGACCATAATGAGGGACCAAGCACTAGGCACTACTATCATCACCTAAGGTTGCATCCATCAAAGGCTCCATTTGCATCCATCTAGATCCATCATAAGGGACAAGGTTGGTTCATTTGCATCACACTGCATAAGAGGGAAGTTTATTCTATTCAATCCACTATTTTATTACATTTCTACATCTAGTTATTACTCATTACTTACACAAAGTGTGAATGGCACAATATCACCAAGGGCACGATATTCGCACACACACCTATAACTTCATTAGATTTGATATGTAGTGCAATGCTTAGTTAGTAAGTCCACCATTGTGGCCACTGAAGACAATCTGACCCCTTCATATGCATCTTTTTTTAGGGGTTTGATGCTCGGTTTGGGGTTTTCTGTGTCTCTCCTTCATCTTTGATTTACAACAACATCCAGCGTAGTCCGGTGGACATACACGTGACAAGAAGCGAAGGTAGAAAATCATTCAGTGACACCTCGGAGGGGGTTGCATTGTTATTTCATAGACTAGGGCACCCAAATCTCATAACAAAGCACCCTAGTCCCTCTCCAGGCACCCCAATCCCTCTCCAGTGCACCCCGAGTCCAGCCTATTATTTGCAGATCTGTGCTTTTTGGAGCTTCAGGTGATCTTTCTTGCATTTTTTAATCTTTTCTTATACTGACATAGTCCGAATAGTCATTGAATCAGCTAAGCTCTTCCAAACCTTCTTTTTCATTAGGGTTTCACATTTCTACTTGCTTAGTGGCTTGGGTTACTTTCTTTATTTATTTAGCTTTTATTTACTGTTGTTCATAATATTAGATTAACATAGAATATCCACATTTTAGTTAATCATTTTGGTGAACCCAATTTGAGAATACCCTTTCTTCTTTGTCTCTTTTCTTCATATGCCCATCACCTGTAGTGGTCGTTTTGGGTATTTTCAATATTATGAGCTTCCTTCATTCACTCGTAGAGTTTCCAAACCAATGGCTGATATCCCTACTTTTGTAGGTAACATTGATAATCCCTTGGATACTTCACATAAATTTCCTCTTCACGATATAGAAGCATCTGATAGTGAGAAGTCCTAGGATGAGGACACTAATGTAGACCAAGACCAACTTAACATTATTACTGATTTTTGACAATATTTGCGTGATAATCCCACTCATCTTCCGCATGTTTTACATGCTCTCATTGCTACTAAAAGGATTGTAATGCTTTGACCTCCATAGTTTCTCATTATTTGGCTCCCATGGTCTCTACCCCACCGATTTATGTTTCAGATCATATTCCCACCACCACCGCTCTCGCCATTCATCCTAGCACCCCTAATATGCAACTTATCTCCTCTTCGAATGATCATGATTTAAACTCTTTATATCTAAATTTGTAAATTCCAATTCGCCAGCTCTAGGTCGCCACTTCTCGTGCACCACCATCTTTAGACTCTACTACATTTTTGCATACTCCTTTTACACTGTTATATCTACCTATCCATTTCCAATTAATTTCATCTCTCCAAAATTACCCATCATTAAGGGACATGGTGATCCACAAGAGCATTTTTGCTTTCCATGTCGCATGCTTAGACTATGTGGATGACTCTAGCATACTAGCCAAGCTCTTTCCTCGCAGCTTACAAGATTATGCGATGAGTTGATTTTATGTCCTACCTGTCCATTTGGTACACTCTTTCATGCATCTCGCCGAAGTGCCTTTCTCACTCACTTCTCCATTAACATCAACTCTAAGATCTCTTATGCTCAACTTGCACAACTCAAATAGGGACCTAATGAACACTTAGCGGATTATGTCTTGCATTATAAAAATAATTTAGCTAAGATGTCCAATGTACTTGCAGATGCTAAGCTTCAAGACTTATTCATCCAAAGTATTTTACCACCACTCCAAGAGAGTGTTCTCTTTGAGACTTCTTCTTCCTTCAATCAACTCTGTCATACTCTTAAACTACGTGAAACCAAGCTCCTAGCTATAGGCAACCTTAAGTATCATGAGCAAGCAAAGCATCCTCTACGAGCTTTTAAGGTAAGCCAACATTTAAGACGTCTACAACTAAACCATTAGATACAAAAGTCACTGTCAATGCAGTCTCTACTAGAAAAGAACTTCAATCCCAACCACGGTGGTGTATATTCACTAAATTTAGTGTACCCTAGCATATTTTACTACCATAACTTATCGAAAGTAATCTCATCACACTTCCCTCTCCACTACAAATAAATCCATCTTGACCAACAAGGCGTAATTTTGATGAACATTCCCATTGTGAATATCATCAGTGTGTAAGACACTCCACCAATCGTTGTTACCAATCTGTGATTTATCATTCGGGTTACGATTGATAATGGTCAAATCGAGCTTCTAGAATCTACAGGTTCTCCATCTATAAATGAGAACCATAAGCTCAAAATATTTAACAACCCTCTACCCAAACATGACACAAAAGTGATTGAATCATTGGATAATTACATATATCACATAGTGTCTCCTCCTGTTTCAGGGGCCCTTGAATTTTTTGTTGCACATACTGACACTTCACCACTAGTCATCTCTTTTTCTAACCATGACTATCATGCAAATTTTACATCTAATCACCTACATATTTGATCCAAAATTGATCGTAAATTTTCCCTAGATCACGAGACCCTATAGGCATTAAATTCTTTTCCGAACTTACCCCATTAAAATCAACTTAAAGCAATGTAATAATTCAAGTACACTGCACACAAAGTTGATAACAAAGTTTATAATAATACATATGTCTTCAAATTCCTTAATAGAACCGATATATTATCAACTTCAAATGACTGTAATAAATAATACAATCTAAGCATGATAATATTGAATACATAAGAACAAGAATATTTATACCAAGTAGCGACCCCGGCTGATAGATTCGATCCAGTATTCTCCTTCAGGCATGATGTCCTTTGGTTTGTCGATTGGTCTTAGGATGACTCCCGGTCGATTCTCCAAGCTCTGCATTCTGAAGTGTGGCTCAAATGTGGCCTATTGGGTAGTTTTAATAACTCCCAATAACAATATTTCCTATTAAAATAGGTCTTATTTTCTCTCCATATTGCCTATATTAAAATAGGTCTGTACATCTCCATAATGTCACCATGATCACCATCGAACTTCACCAGTCATCCTTCTCGGCTCGGGCTCAGAGTATGTCTTCTCGGAGAGAATTCAAAGCTACAAAATAATATTTCGCCTATTAAAAATAATAATAATGCCTATAATGATAGGGCTTACATATTTACATGCCTATAATAATAGGCCTTAGCTCCAAATGTGCCTATAATAATATAGGACTTATTTCTCAAAAATGTGGGCCTTCACATTTTATTATGGCCACACATTATAACACCACCATATTTGCCTATTAAAATAATAATAATAGGACTTATAAATATTTCTCCAAAATATTCTCCCCCTCCTTTGAGCTCCAAGAAAATAGCTTAGAGTTGTGTGTTTTTACAATGTACCCGGGTCCCCTATTTATATTGATTAGGAGCCCGAAATATAAGGATATTTGATAATATCCATGGCTTATTTTAAAAGATCCCATAATAATCCTCAACGGATTAGGCTTAGCCAAATTCTCTCGTGGCATAAGAATAATTTATCCACCAAATATTTAATCCGCTTCAAATAATATCATAGCCTTAATAAGCTTTGAGCGGGTTAATAGGGATTAATCCCCTTTTTTAACTTTTAAATAAGCTTAAACAATATTTGAATAAATCAACCCCATAATAATATCCAATCTTCATGTGGATGAAGAATATTTATGTGGGAAAAATACCACATTATATGCAAGCCTTTTTAATAGGCTTTATCCACCAAAATTTATTCTCACGTGGACTTTTCCTCTCTCTTTTTTTTTTATAAAAGATTATAAAACCTTTTATGTGGGTAAAAACCATAAACCCACCTTTAATGCCACATGTATAAATAATAAATCCACGTGGTCACATACAGATTTTACACGTGTAAAATTCAGCTATGCCACATGTCACCATGTCATTTGTCCATTTGGCGTATCCTTCGATTGTTGACTACCAATTAACCGAACTTTGACCGATCATAACTTTCACATATGAACTCAGATTTGGTCCGTTAAAAATGCATTGGAAAGGTCTTGGCGAGCTCTATGAAATGGTACTAACATTAGATGATTTAAAAATCATCCATTTTCCATTGACCAACGTTGACCAGTTGTTGACCAAACTTTGACCAGCCACCAGATGTGCATACAGACTCCGTTTTTACGTTCAAATAGTCGACGGAAAGCTCTCAAAGTCAAATTCCACATTGTGTCAATCTTGGGAAGTTTAGGGAACATATTTCCTTTGTATTTACCTCTGGATCAATATCAAAGTATTATTAGCTCAATCCCCATCAATAATACTAAGGTTGACCCATCTTGGCCTATTAGCGCATGTTCTATTCCATTTCTTCATGTCATTGGTTACCCTCTATCAAAAATTGAGTACCCTATGAACAAAACCTATGACGTCTCCAAACTACACATTACATCTGGTCCTCTCACTTTGTCCCTTTCCTTATTGGGAAAGCACTCAATGGTTGTGACATGCTACTCAAGCTCAATTAGATTCGTAGGTCTCAATCCATTATCTTTATGAATCATTTGCGACTCAAATTCATTCATAAGAATTAAGTTATTTTTATCGATTGTGTAGCTTCATCTACTCCATGGTCATCACCTTCTTGAGAACTATTTCAGGCATCCCATACTCCATCTACCACATCAAAACCTATGTTAGTTAAAGCACAATATACTCCTAGTTCACCTTCTCACACACCATCTATGCGGCCGCACTGTTATGTTATTCCTACAAAGTGATATAAGCCTATTATGCACCATAGTTACGGTGTCTTGACATATATCTCCACCTCATTTTATTCCACACAGATTTCCATCACTCGTGCATTTTTTCACACATACACATTTTTCATATATTCATTCATCGCATGCACATAGACTTGATCACACCGCACAACAACTATATACCATTCCACCACTACTAGAGCATGACCATACTCTTTTACCACCACTAGCATTAGACGAGGAACCCTGCATCCTTCACCTTCATTGGTTATTTTATTCACTCGCACACACTTCGGGGAGCATGGCATTCACACACCCCCAACATACTAACATCATCACTCGTCTCATACTCGCATTTACGCACACCCACATTCTAGAATTCACATAGTCATCTACATAACATACATTTTCGTTACCCAATGAAACACTCTTGTGCTTCGATTCACACTTGACTATTGAGGGCTACATATTACACATGAACCCCACACACTACACAATAGATACTACACATTGTATCTATTCACACATCTCACATTATATGTCTTACATCTTACATTCTACATTCTACATTTAGTCTACATCATTTTTGACATTTGTACATCGGCACATCATTCATATTCTACATACCATACTAGTATTCATCACATATGTGTCACATTCCTATTTTCTACGAGTCTAGCATCATATATTGCTCATCCTGCATACTACATTATGTGCACTTTCACATTATTAGGCTATGTACACATCTTGCCTTGCATTGCTATACATCACATATTACACATTTACACATCACATGGTCATCTATTGTCATCACACATACTACATATTCTTCTACGCATTGCACTCACTACCCTATGACACACTCTAGTTCCTCGGTCCATACTCAACTACCAAGGGTTTACCAATCAAATGGACCTTATCATACACACACATTCATCATTCGACCTTCTATCATGCGACATTACTAGGTTAGTGACATACGCTATAGGCTAAATGGTCACCTATTCCTTCATCTTGTAGTGGTACATGCTTTAGGATACATCACCACTCCCTCTATTCGTCTCATTATGATATATGCTTTAGGATACATCATCACGAGTTCATCTCTAGTTTTCATATCATCAACAAACATTCACACTCATCACGGTGCATTATACATCACACATTATTCAACCATTTCCCGATGATGCACTCTCATTTTTGGTTTGTTCTTGACTAGTGAGGGAGCATACTAAATGAGCCTCACTATATACACTTCCATTCACTCAAGGGGCACGTGACTCCTATCATCCATCTTGCATTCCATTCCATCCATCCAAAACATGTTGCATATCTTGTTTGTTTTTAATCTTGCTTACATTTACTCATATATGTTCACTTTATTACACATTCTAGCTAGATATCATGTATGTCATTATCTTTACCATACAAACATGCGCGTTCACGTCCTTTTGTAGTTGTGGTCACAGATATAGGTCTCCCACTCACAACATGGATGCTCACCTCCTACCACTCCTACAACTGTCACTGGGAGCATCCACATTCATCTCTTACATGTGTTATTGTTTCATTTTTGTACTTAACACTCTACATTACTTGGTTATACATGCTTTTGACATACTAGTTATCTTTCTAACATGCTAATGGGTGGTTCATGTGCAACATTTATTTGCAAGATTATTTTCTTCCATGGCTATTTGTTTGTTTGTCTCTTATTTTTTATTGTATGCGGGCCTTTCCCTTTTTTGGTGTGCAAAATTGTTTATTGTATGTAGTCATTGCGGCCTTAAGTGTCTTGTGACATCATGAGTGATGTCCCATGTTTATAACCCGCTTTGGTGGTCTATGGTTGTCTTCTTACGTGTTTACTTACATTCTAGCTTATACATTATTTGCATAGCTTACACTTTTCTCTACATGTATGTTTGTTCATACTAACACTTGTTTCTAGCCACTTGTTTGTGTGTGCCTTGGTTTTTACCAAGAACATTCCCTTCCCCCGTAGGGCATAGTTTATGTGGTCAGTCCTCTTTTGGGGCTGAATTCTCCTATCTGCGATGATGCATGCACCCCCAAAGAGGGAGGACATCATTTGGGGTTTTACACACTACTCAATGATCTCTAGCGATATAGTTCAATTTTCTGTCCTTGACATTGTGGGTTATACAACGAGTGGGTTTAGACCAGTCTACGAACCTCGTACATAACATATTTTACAGGAAAGGTTGTCCTTAACATTCTGGGGAGAAATTACAGGTTAGAGGATACAATGGATTTCCTCCCTACACTACTTCATCCAGTGGCGTCGGATCACCCAAAAAACCAAGTAGTACAAAGATCTCTTCACACTATTCTCAGGGAAGCAGTTATAGGTTAGAGAATAATGTAGATTTCTCCCTACACTTCTTCACCATAGTGGCATGAGATCACCCAAAAACTTGTGGTTATAAGATATCCTTTTCTACACCCTTTCTCTCATCATGGATCAGGTGCACATGTTCCTTTTACTTTTTCATACTTCCATTTATAGTCATTTTTACTATATACATGCATATTTGACTACTTAAACGTATTATCCTTTGCAAGTTCATCTATATGAGAAGAAAAAAATCAACAACAACAAACAACAACTACAACAAAGGCGTCAACAATAACAACAATGTCATTCAGTAGTTCGTACCTCATACTAACATGTAGGTATCTCACATACATCGACATCTACACACACACTTTCACCCTAGAGTTACTCTCACTACTTTTTGCACTTTTACATCTTTAGTCTCCACGCTCCATCTTTTTGTCACTCCATGCTTTTTCTATTTCATCGGCGTGCTTTCTACATCACTCTACATGGATATCAGGTACACATATCTATCTACTTTATGTTACCGAGCATTCCACTCACCAACATAAAGTGGGGGAAAATGTAGACACAAAATCATGCACTTTGGGCATTATTTAGTCTCGGTCTCATACTACTATTCATATGGTTTTTGAGTGAAGAAAGTACTAATTAACCCATGTCCTTTAACCATTTTACTTTACTTGTTGTCACTGCTGACCTCCCGCATGTACTTGCCTAGTCAATTTTTCCATTTGAAGTTTTTTTTATCACCGACTAGGGTGCCCGGTTAAAATGCGGTGCACCAAGTTCTATGGTCTCATTTGGGGCACCTTGATCCTTTCTACACTTTCCCTCCACTTTTGGGGAACTTTCTAGTTGTTTAAGATTTCCATATTTTTAGTGGTCAACCTTTTTGGGGTTAATTACGAAAAGAGAACCATATAAATATAATGGTATGAGACCATAATGAGTGTAACTGATTTTTGTAAGTTATCATGGTGATTATTTTTTCATAATGTTGTAACTGTTGAAATGAAGGCAAACATGTTAAGATATATATTTTGATCTTAAAGAAATGTGTTCTTTAACTGGATTCTTGCATCTGTAATTTGTTACATGGGACAACAGATTAGTATTGATGTATGTTTTTGAACTCTATTCGTTGATTGATTAAAGACACCTTGAATCAATTCCATTGATCCAAGGTATCTTTGTGGCCTTCTTGTAATCGCTTTGCCGATTTACTTTTAAACCAGACTGAAGGTTGATATAAATGTGCAGCACCTAATTTCAGGTATGAATAGCTCACACGTAGATGCCAACGGAAAAGGTTCGATTCTCGAACCATGCACGGTTATAACGCCAGACCCCGTAAGGCGATGAAGGCCTGGATGCGGGTGGCTTAGGTATGTGGAACGTGGGATGAAATGTCCTGCATAGCGCTGAATTTGGATGTCAGTCGGAAGGACTTGATTGGAATTGATTAATTAAGTGCTAAGGGGATTAGACCCTAATCTAACCCTAAGTTCTACCTTATATCCTAATTACTATCCTAAGTGGATTTTTAAATTCTATAATGGTAAAAATAAATCTAAGTCCTATTAACCTATGACCTAGGTTTGGACACTATTGTTAATCCTAAACTAATCCTAACCTAAGGAAGGGGACGCACAGACCCATGGGGGATGGAAAGGATAAGGATGGAAGGAAATTTAATGGGCATTAAATAAGGTCCTTGCGTGGACAGCGCCAAGTTTGGCGGGAACAGGAAAAAGCTAGAGGCATTCAGTTAGTCATGGGACTAAACTTGGTTTTCATGCAAAATTTGAATTTGGTAATTCGCCAACCCGAGTCGGCGGTGGCGTGAGGAAATAGGAAAAGGCAGAGCCTTCAATGCAATTAATTTTCTTGGTCTTCGTGACCAGCCCGCCTTGGAAAGAGTATGGAGGAATTTTTGGTTGTTCATTGTGTTTGTTCGGATTTTTGGAAGTTGCTCTGCATTTGGTTTTCATGGTTACGTCGAACCGACGGTTGTGTTTGATTGATTATCATTGTTCTTTGGAAGATTTAAGGCTATTTCTGAGCCTGTAGAGGAAGGTGATTGTTTGGAAAGCTTGTTGTTGTCGCCGTGGAAGGAAATACCTCCTGTAGGCACGGTTTTCTTCGAGCTTCGAGGAAGATTACCAGGCATGTTAAGCCCTTCTCTTTAAAACTACTTGCTTTGCTTAAACGTCTCATTAAAACAACCTGCTCTTCTTCTGAACGAGTTTTGGGTTTATTCAATTTCATTGTCATGTTTGAAATGATTCTGGGTAGAGTCGTTTTGTCTTGCTGTTGCGATTTGAACTGTCTTTGCATATTTATTATGTTGGAAATACAGTCATGCTGTGTTGATTTGTTCGAAAGTATTGGGGAATTCGAACTGGGTATTTCTTTTTAAATGATTATATTGAATGAAATGCATGTGCGCATGAGTTTTTTTTTCATTGTTGAGCAATCGTTCTTTTGCCAATATGAACTTGAGTGATGGAACGTATTAACTATGCGAGTAGTATTTCGAGTGATGTGCTTTTCTTTTGTAAAAATGGACGAATACGACTTGGGTATTCGTGGGAGTTTGAGAAAATAACTATTTTTCATCAAATTATTGATGAGCTATGTTTTCTCTTGTTGTGGTGGAAAGATGATTTTGTTGTGTTTTATTGATGCGGTTTGATTTTCCAGTTCGGATTGTTGTCGTGAAAACGAACTTGACTTTGTATTGTTGTGCAAATAAATGAAATATATGGGAATTAGCTTGTTGTTTGAGTCTGTCTTGTTGTACCAAGCTTACGCATCTAATACCCTATGTGGGTTTGCCTTGATAGAGGTATTGATATATGAATATTGTATTTTGAGTTCTGTACATCATTGTGAAATAGGAGAATGTTGTTTTCGGATTTAAATGTTTGATCGAGAAGGAACTCGAACTGGATATTTCTTTACAAATGGCATATTGAATAAAAATGTATATAAGTGTGTGAGTTGGTTTGACATTGTTGAACAATTGTTCTATTGTCAATATGGGTTTGAGTTGTCATTATAGAAGAAGCATGACTTGGGTGTCCTTATTACATTTTGAAGAAATTGATTGTTTCTTTACTGAAATTATAAGAAACGAGTTCTTCTTCTTTCTGTTGTTTTAAGATTTTGAAAGAAATGGTAATTGGGGATCCATTGAGCATTTTGGATTCACTTGATGGAAGTGACAGTGATATTTAGATTAATTTTCTGAGTGCTATTATCTTTCTATACAAACGGAATATTTAAATGTTTCGTGTGGTCTCTGATTTTGCACTGTCATTCAAAAACAAATGAACTCGACTTGAGTGATTCTTGTCGTGATTGAAGAAAATGGATGTTTTCTTATTGAAATAGTTAAAGGAATGAATTTTAAGATGAACTTTCAAGATTACATAAGCTGAATATTAAGTTCTTGGCTGGGGATAGGAGTGTGATCACGTATACGGAGTGACTCCAGAGGACTAAAGATAACTAGACACACGGAGTCGTCTAGGGACGACACCGTATGTCTGCGTATCTTTAGTTACCATGAGTGACTTCCTATACTCGTTCATATTACTAGTTGGAGTTAGAGTTTGACCCTAAATTGGAAGGACTGGTAGGAACCAGGAAAGACCATTCTAGATAACAGGTGAAGTGAGGTGAAGGACGTATTCCATTGGTGTGTATCACATCCAGGAATATGATCATGCAAAGCATGTGAAAATCTTTGGCCAAAGTATCACAAGTGCTGGTTGCATTGTCCTAATCACCTAATTTAAGATGCAGGATGTCAGATGAATATCAATAACAGATATTCAGATAGGCTTCTTAAATGGATCACTTCGATAACCAGAAACAGTAAGAGAACCTTGTATATATATTATACTATGCATGAATGAACATGAAGGATCGGTAAGTTGCCGAGTCATGAAATGAGAGATCGTTGAAACTCCGAGCCATGAAAATGGGAGATCGGTAGTTCTTCGAGTCATTTACAACAACATATGGAATCTGTTATATGATTGAATGGCACTGAATGTGTGTTCCATATTACAAATATGTGAACAGAGAACATTAGTTTTAAAAGGAAATTGTGTGTTCCAAACTGCATTGTTTGGGCAGAGAACAATTATTAAAACTTGAACATGTGTTTGAATTATATAATTCATAACAGAGAACGTTATATATAAAAAAAAAAAAAAATTCCCTTGTTCTAGTATCTTAAAATGGGGATGTTACATCTTGGTATCAGAGCTGAAGGTTGTAGCTCTTGGACCTAATGAGTCCACAATATTAATAAGGTTTACATTTTCTTATTGAACAGAAAATGGTCAGAACAAGAGGGAATGCTGCGAACAACCCATTACTGGGTGGAGAAGCAGCTACGGCTCAAAAGCTGGATGAAATCCTTGCTGCCCTACTAGATACGAGAGATTGTTTGACTGTTCTGGAACAACAGTCAATGGGAAATGAAGAGGAGGAAGAAGACGCTGATATAAATGATCAGCCACCTCCTGTGGACAACATCAATGGAGGGAATCCGGGTGTTGATAATAATAATGTGAATGCTCCTAATCATCCTGAAAATAAAAGGGCAAGATTAGTAGCTGAACTTACAAATGACATAAAGAGAATCAGTCCTCCAAAGTTTGATGGAACAACCCTTGGGGACGGAGCTAAGAATTAGCTCAGTGAAATGGAGAAATACTTTGCAATAAGAAACTTCTTGAAGAGACCAAAGCGATATGGGGAGCATATCAGCTTTCTCATGAAGCATCATCATGGTGGGACAACCGTAAGGTTGAGTTGAATATTGTCGAATCAGATATAACTTGGGATCAATTTAAGGGTTACTTTAGGAAACGATGGCTGCCTCAACTCTATTTTGATAGGAAAATGACTGAATTTCAGAACTGGTCGCAAGGAAGGCTGACGGTGACAGAATACTGGGAAGGGTTTACTAAACTCCTTAAGTATGTGCCGCAGTACCAAGCTGACGAGAAGTTCAGAATACGGAAATTCATAATGGGACTGAATCCCATCATTGGGGGTGAAGTGGATGTCCATGGCCCAACCACCATGGAAGGAGTTGTCGAAAAGGCAATCAGACAGGAACAGAAATTGAGAGCAATTTCTGCTCATAGGGAAGAGATAAGGAAGAAGATTCCCAATTCTTCTTCATCTCTCGCACCAAAAAGGGGGCCTTGGAAAAGGTTTGGTGTGAAAAACAAAATTGTTGTGGATAACAACAAGAAATCTGTAATGAACAAACCTGTAAATAGTGTGCGGAACAGCTTCACAAAAGTTAGTGGCAATGGACAGAAGTCCTATGGGAGCCAGAATGATAACTTCAAAGCTGGTAACAAATTTGAGCCTAGAAAAGGGCCAGTTGGAGGATGCTTCAACTGTGGAAAGGACCACTACGCGAATCACTGTCCTCTGAAGAAGGATGATCGTGGTCAGCAGCATAGGATACACGCTGCAGTGGCTAACAGACAAGCTGAAAAGCAAGTTACGCCTATAGAAGTTCCGGGTAAGTTATTCGGTACACCTGTAGTCATACTTTTTGATACTGGAGCTACTGAATGCTTTATTTCTGCTAAACTTGCAATGAAATTAAAAAGAAAGGCTGAACGAATGGATAAAACATGGACAGTGCATTATGGGAATAATGTTGTCCATACAGTCGAAATGTGCCTTTTTGGGGCAATTCTTGACTTGCCTAGTTTCTCCACCGAAGTTGACCTGTATGTCACTCCTTTAGGATCATATGATATCATTATTGGAGTTAACTGGTTGGTAGAACATAAGGCAAAAGTTGACTGTTATGAAAAACAAATTTGTTGTTTTGATGACCTTGTAAAGCAGCAGTCATTCAAGGTGTAAAACATGAAGTTACAGTTAGGAAACTGATAGCTATGCAACTAAAAAGGGCTAAAAACAGAGGCTACACCTTGTATGCAGTAAAAATGACAGAAAATGCAGAGGAAGATAATGATTTCATGGAAAGATATCCATTATTAAGGGATTTAGTGATGTGTTTCCGGAGGAATTGCCAGGTCTTCCACCCAAACGAGAGTTTGACTTTGCAATAGAAATCAAACCGGGAACTGAACCCATATCTAAGGCACCTTATAGAATGACCACCATCGAGTTGGTAGAGCTAAAGGCTCAGTTACAAGAACTTTTGACTAAGGGGCTGATAAGACCGAGCGTCTCACCTTGGGGAGTGCCGGTAATTTTTGTAAAGAAAAAGGATGGCACATTGAGGCTGTGCATTGATTACAGAATGTTGAACAAGGAAACTATTAAAAATCGATACCCACTTCCTAGGATTGATGATCTATTCGATCAGATGTGAGGAGCATCAGTCTATTCAAAAATAGATCTTCGATCTAGGTATCATCAGCTGAGAATAAAGGAAGAAGATATTCATAAAACAACTTTTAGAACAAGGTACGGGCATTATGAGTTCACGGTGTTACCTTTTGGGTTGACCAATGCACCTGCCGCCTTTATGAATCTGATGAACAATATTTTTCAAGAATACTTAGACAAGTTTGTGCTTGTATTCTTAGACGACATTCTTATATACTCTAAAAATGTCGAAGAGCACCAAGAACATCTAAGGATAGTGCTGGAAATTTTAAGAAAGAGGAAGTTGTATGGTAAACTGTCTAAATGTTCCTTTTATGATGCAGAGGTGCATTATTTGGGACATGTTATAAGAAAGAATGGAATAGTTGTAGACCCCTCAAAGATCACAGCTATAACCAAATGGCATGCGCCTAAGAACATGCACGAAGTGAGGAGCTTCATGGGCTTGGTAGGATATTATCAAAAGTTCGTTAAGGACTTTTCAAAAATTGCTGCCCCAATCACTTTGCTGCAAAAGAAGGATAAGAAATTTGTCTAGACGGACAAATGTGAATCTGCCTTTAAAAATTTAAAGGAACAGTTAACTACAGCACCTATTTTGACTGTACCTGATCCAAATGGAAATTTTATGGTTGTAACGGATGCATCAGGAGAAGGCCTTGGAGGTATTCTGTTACAGAATAACCATGTTATAGCTTATGAAAGCAGAAAGCTTAAGTTACATGAACAGAATTATGCTCCACACGACCTAGAGCTCGCTGCCATTGTTCATGCACTTCAAATGTGGAGGCATTACCTTTTAGGCAAGCCTTTTGAGTTAAAAACATGACCATCTGGGGTTGAAGTATATTTTTACTCAGCCAAATTTGAATGCAAGGCAGCGAAGATGGTTAGAATTTCTGTCTCAGTATGATTTTGATATAAGCTACATCAAAGGCAAGGAAAATAGAGTGGCAGATGCTCTGAGTCGAAGGAAGCATATCTCTGCTCTTATAACGTTAAGAACTCAGTTTAAGGATGAGGTGAAAGATGCCTTGGAATCAGATCCTTATTTCCAGCAAGTCAAAACAACACTTGCTGCAGATCCAAAGGATGTCAGGTATAAAGGATTTCGTTTCGACAATGAAGGAATTCTGAGGTTCGAAAACAGGGTATATATACCTTTGGCAAATGACTTAAGAAGGAAATTGTTAACTGAATTTCATAATTCACCTTTTTCTGGACACCCTGGCATTACAAAAATGCTTGCTGATCTTAAGCAGCAATACTTCTGGAAGGGAATGAAAAAGGATGTGGTGGAATTTGTAACACACTGCTTAGAATGTCAGCGTGTTAAGGTGGAACATATGCATCCCGCTGGATTATTATATCCCCACAGCATTCCACAGTACAAATGGCAAGTGATAACGATGGATTTCGTTCAAGGATTGCCTATGTCAAGAAATAAGCATGATATTATCTTGGTTTTCGTCGAAAAATTGACCAAAGTGGCACACTTCATTGCTGGTAATTTGAAAGATGATGCACCAGTGTTAGCAAGAAGATTTGTACATGAAATTTTCAGATTGCATGGAATACCCGAATTAATCATATCGGACAGAGATCCGAGGATGACATCAAGGTTTTGGCAAACGCTTAATGCGGCCTTGGGAACTAAATTAAACTTCAGCTCTGCATATCATCCAGAGACGGATGGACAGACCGAGAGAGTTAATCAAGTTTTAGAGGACATGTTAAGGATGTATTGCATGGACCAGCAGTATAAATGGGAGGAATACCTTCCGCTGGTAGAATTTGCCTACAATAATACATACCATGCCTCTTTAAAAATGGTGCCCTTTGAAGCATTGTATGGAAGAAAATGCAGAACCCCTGTCAGCTGGGATAGCGTAGAAGACAGAGAGGTAATTGGGCCAGAAATCCTTACGGAAATGGAACAGCAAATCAAAATGATTCGGGAACATCTAAAGGAGGCTGCCAATAGGCAAAAGAGTTATGCAGACTTAAAGCGGGTTGATAGGAATTATAAACTGGGAGAGAAGGTCTTTCTTCGGGTGAAGCCGAAAAAGAGCTCAATAACTTTTGGCAAGGCTGCCAAGTTGTCGCCACGATACGTGGGACCTTTTGAAATTGTTGAAATAATCAACCCTGTAGCTTATCGTCTAGCATTACCTCCTACTTTGTCTCAAATGCATGATGTTTTTCATATTTCTTTGCTTAAGAAATACGTAACAGATTTATCACATGTGCTGAATTGGAATTCCTTGCAGGTCCAAGACCCAGGAATAATCGTGGTTAAGCCCATTCGAGTGCTGGGAACTCGCCAGTTGTACTTAAGAAATCGCGAAGTGAATCAATGTAAGGTCCAGTGGGACCAGTTTAGCGAAGAAAGTGCAACTTGGGAAAATCTCGAAGAAATGAGATCTGCTTTTCCATACTTGTTTGATCGAATTTGAAATTCGAAAAACTGATAATTCTACCAAATTTAGACAATTATTAGTCTATTTTACAGTTGTCTTAAAACACTGTTTTTAAGAGTGAATCTGTTTTTGGTATGAACTTATGAATGGAAGGACAATAACTGAACTTTGTCCTAGAAACTCCTTGATTTGGTTAATTTGATCATCGGGACGATGATTCTTTAAGGAGGGAGGAATGTAACGCCCGATTTTTGTAAGTTATCATGGTGATTATTTTTCATAATGTTGTAACTGCTGAAATGAAGGCAAACATGTTAAGATATATATTTTGATCTTAAAGGAATGTGTTGCTAATCTGGATTCTTGCATACTGTAATTTGTTACATGGGACAAAGATTACTATTCTTTGTATGTTTGTTTATATGACAACAGATTGTCATATGCTTGCTGAACTCTATTCGCTGATTGACAACACACCTTGAATCAATTCCATTGATCCAAGGTATGCTGTGGCCTTCTTGTAATCGCTTTGTCGATTTACTTTTAAACCAGACTGAAGGTTGATATAAATGTGCAGCACCTGATTTCAGGTATGAATAGCTGGCACGTAGATGCCAACGGAAAAGGTTTGATTCTCAAACCATGCACTGTTGTAACGCCAGACCCCGTAAGGCGATGAAGGCCTGGATGCGGGTGGCTCAGGTATGTGGAACGTGGGACGAAATGTCCTGCATAGTGCTGAATTTGGATGTCAGTCGGAAGGACTTGATTGGAATTGATTAATTAAGTGCTAAGGGGATTAGACCCTAATCTAACCCTAAGTTCTACCTTATATCCTAATTACTATCCTAAGTGGATTTTTAAATTCTATAATGGTAAAAATAAATCTAAGTCCTATTAACCTATGACCTAGATTTGGACACTATTGTTAATCCTAAACTAATCCTAACCTAAGGAAGGGGACGCACAGACCCATGGGGGATGGAAAGGATAAGGATGGAAGGAAATTTAATGGGCATTAAATAAGGTCCTTGCATGGACAGCGCCAAGTTTGGCGGGAACAGGAAAAAGCTAGAGGCATTTAGTTAGCCATGGGACTAAACTTGGTTTTCATGCAAAATTTGAATTTGGTAATTCGCCAACCCGAGTCGGCGGTGGCATGAGGAAATAGGAAAAGGAAGAGCCTTCAATGCATTAATTTTCTTGGTCTTCGTGACCAGCCCACCTTGGAAAGAGTATGGAGGAATTTTTGGTTGTTCATTTTGTTTGTTCGGGTTTTGGAAGTTGCTCTGCATTTGGTTTTTCATGGTTCTGTCGAACCAGTTGTGTTTGATTGATTATCACTGTTCTTTGGAAGATCTAAGGCTATTTCTGAGCCTGTAGAGGAAGGTGATTGTTTGGAAAGCTTGTTGTTGTCGCCGTGGAAGGAAATACCTCATGTAGGCGCGGTTTTCTTCGAGCTTCGAGGAAGATTACCAGGCATGTTAAGCCCTTCTCTTTAAAACTACTTGCTTTGCTTAAACATCTCATTAAAACAACCCTGCTCTTCTTCTGAATGGGTTTTGGGTTTATTCAATTTCACTGTCATGTTTGAAATGATTCTGGGTAGAGTCATTTTGTCTTGCTGTTGCGATTTGAACTGTCTTTGCATATTTATTATGTTGGAAATACTGAGTCATCTTTGTGTGTTGATTTGTTCGAAAGTATTGGGGAATTCGAACTGGGTATTTCTTTTTAAATGATTATATTGAATGAAACTGTACAGGCTGCATGAGTTTGTTTTTCATTGTTGAGCAATCGTTCTTTTGCCAATATGAACTTGAGTGATGGAACGTATTAACTATGCGAGTAATATTCTGAGTGCTGTGCTTTTCTTTTGTAAAAATGGACGAATACGACTTGGGTATTCGTGGGAGTTGGAGAAAATAACTGTTTTTCTTACTGAAATTATTGATGAGCTATGTTTTCTCTTGCTGTGGTGGAAAGATGATTTTGTTGTGTTTTATTGATGCGGTTTGATTTTCCAGTTCGGCTGTTGTCGTGAAAACGAACTTGACTTTGTATTGCTGTGCAAATAAATGAAATATATGGGAATTAGCTTGCTGTTTGAGTCTGTCTTGACTGTACCAAGCTTACGCATCTAATACCCTATGCGGGTTTGCCTTGATAGAGGTATTGATATATGAATATTGTATTTTGAGTTCTGTACATCATTGTGAAATAGGAGAATGTTGTTTTCGGATTTAAATGTTTGATCGAGAAGGAACTCGAACTGGATATTTCTTTACAAATGGCATATTGAATAAAAATGGTACAGGCTGTGTGAGTTGGTTTGACATTGTTGAACAATCGTTCTACTGTCAATATGGGTTTGAGCTGTCATTATAGAACAAGCACGACTTGGGTGTCCTTATTACATTTTGAAGAAAATGATTGTTTCTTTACTGAAATTATAAGAAACGAGTTCTTCTTCTTTCTGTTGTTTTAAGATTTTGAAAGAAATGGTAATTGGGGATCCATTGAGCATTTTGGATTCGGCTTGATGGAAGTGACAGTGATATTTAGATTAATTTTCTAAGTGTTGTTATCTTTCTGTACAAACGGAATATTTAAATGTTTCGTGTGGTCTCTGATTTTGCACTGTCATTCAAAAAAAAAAAAATGAACTCGACTTGAGTGATTCTTGTTGTGTTTGAAGAAAATGGATGTTTTCTTATTGAAATAGTTAAAGGAATGAATATTTCTCTTCTTGCTGTTTGAGTTCTGGAAATAGCAATAATTGAGCTTCACTGTACACCCGGATTGGACTTGTTGTAGGTAACAGCAATGTGCAAATGGTTATTTATGAACTGTGTGCGTTCATGGATATAGAAAGTCATGTGAATAATTGATTAAGTGACTGTATAACTGTTTATTTGGTTAAAATACAGTGAAAGAAGTATGAATTCTTCTAGTACAGTATGCATTCTTTATATTGCTTGCTCTATGATAGATACGATGTTTTACCAACCTGTTTTTGGTATTCGTATGAGCCTGATTTAAAAGAAGTATTGATAAGGACGATAAATTCTTCCTTGTTTTCATTTAAAGCTGAATATGAATGGAATTATTCTTTGCTGTTGGAAAGTGAATTCTGAATGGAATTTGTAAGTTTCACTCTGAACTGTTATCTTTGATTGATGTCTCGTTTGGATTAAATTATCAGTACAGTCATGAGGAAAGGAAAAGGAGAGTGAATGGATAACTTGGAATAATGATCATTTCTTCTCTCATACAGTTGGAAATCTGTAATCGTTAAGGAATGAATTTTGTATTGCTTGGGTTTAAGCATCTATATTTATTGTTGTTTACTTTTTCATCTGTACTTGATTGCTTGAAATCAAATGAGATGCATGAACTGAAAGGAAAGTAATTGGTTTATATTTTCAGTCAAATTTTATCCTTTGAATTTATTACTAATGTATGGGAAAGGAAATTGACAGCATTTAATGTTATAACAACAGTAGGCATTCATGTGTTCCTAGTTTTTACAGATGTTGTAATCTGGAACTGTTTGAAGGAAATTACTTTTTGTAATGATCATTTGGGAAAAAGGACAGTAGTTCTTTGATTGATTGGGATGGTATTTAGATGATTCAGTTGTCATGCTGTTCATTCTTTTTGATACTTAATTCTTGATTGATGTTCATATTAACGTTTCATAAAAGCAGGGTTCTTTTATTGAGACAGTTAATTTGAAGCACCTCATTTTAATGACAAGTGCTTAATATGCTCAGTTTAATGAACTGACCCATGCAAGTAATTTTGCAGATGGAACTTGAGTAAAATGAAGACATGGCTGTTTTCTGATACTTCTTTTGATTGTCTGAAGATGAATTGTATTTGATAGTTATTATTCCTCTACGAGGAATTGAGAAAAGAAGAAATTACATTCTTCTAACTTATGAGTTGTAATGTTGTTTTATATAAACAAAGTCCAGTAATTTGGACTGGCAAATGTATGGATTATGAAATGGATTGATGAATACAAATACAAGTGTGATATTTTAATGACTATATCAGTTTGATATTGTTGATTAAATTGGAAATATAATGTTATTTCTTGATTTGGAATTATTCAATTGTCCTTGGATGGATTTAAAAGGAATTGACATCTATTCTTACCTAAATACAACTTTTACGTTGAAATGTGCAATTAGTTCATACTTGGGTTAAGATGAATTTTTAATTGACATTAAAAAGGATTAGGAAGAGCATGATCTCATAACTGATAGGTATTTGGGATTAGCTTGAAAGCTAAGGAATATCAAATAACTTAGGAGCAACCGAACTTCATATTCGGACTCCGTTAATAGCCTCGAATGTTAAATTCAGAAAGAAATGATATGGGATAAATATACCCGGGGCTATGATGACCTTAACTATGTAAGGTTAAGAGAATAAATGAATATATTCATTGAGAATTAGACCTCGTTTTAATGATGTCTAATAAGCTGGAATTCTGAATTTGTTTTCAGTTGTGGAAAACTTGGTTAAGTTTAATAGGTTAAACTTATTAAGTCTATCGGTAATGGGCTGCTTAATCCAAGGATTAAGAAAAGAACCAAGTAGAGAAAATGCAACCCTTCGGTACAAAGGAGAAGATGCATAGTAAGCTAGAAGACGGATTTAGTCTCTCTTAGCTACATACAACTGTAACAAGAATGAGGATAAAGGATCAGCATGGTTCTGAAAGTTGATCTTAAATATTAAGATCATAACCAAATCACTTGAGCTGGATGTGTACTCTCGATGGGAGGATTCCGTAGGACATTGACATACGCCAGCTACAGCACGGTGTCTTCATGAAGGTGGGGTCTTCATGACAACACAATGTTATAGCTGACATATTACAATGCCCTCCCGAATTAAATCATCAAGATTACATAAGCTGAATATTAAGTTCTTGGCTGGGGATAGGAGTGTGATCACGTATACGGAGTGACTCCGGAGGACTAAAGATAACTAGACACACGGAGTCGTCTAGGGACGACACCGTATGTCTGCGTATCTTTAGTTACCATGAGTGACTTCCTATACTCGTTCATATTGCTAGTTGGAGTTTGAGTTTGACCCTAAATTGGAAGGACTGGTAGGAACCAGGAAAGACCATTCTAGATAACAGGTGAAGTGAGGTGAAGGACGTATTCCATTGGTGTGTATCACATCCAGGAATATGATCATGCAAAGCATGTGAAAATATTTGGCCAAAGTATCGCAAGTGCTGGTTGCGTTGTCCTAATCACCTAATTTAAGATGCAGGATGTCAGATGAATATCAGTAACAGATATTCAGATAGGCTTCTTAAATGGATCACTTCGATAACCGGAAACGGTAAGAGAACCTTGTATATATATTATACTATGCATGAATGAACATGAAGGATCGGTAAGTTGCCGAGTCATGAAATGAGAGATCGTTGAAACTCCGAGCCATGAAAATGGGAGATCGGTAGTTCTTCGAGTCATTTACAGCAGCATATGGAATCTGTTATATGATTGAATGGCACTGAATGTGTGTTCCATATTACAAATATGTGAACAGAGAACATTAGTTTTAAAAGGAAATTGTGTGTTCCAAACTGCATTGTTTGGGCAGAGAACAATTATTAAAACTTGAACGTGTGTTTGAATTATATAATTCATAACAGAGAACGTTATATATAAAAAATAAAAATAAAAATTCCCTTGTTCTAGTATCTTAAAATGGGGATGTTACAATGAGGGACCAAACACTAGGCACTACTATCATCAGCCTAAGGTTGCATCCATCTAGCTCCATCACAAGGGATAAGGATGGTTCATCTGCATCACACTGCATAGGAGGGGATTTTATTCTTTTCCATCCACCATTGTATTACATTTCTACATCTAGTTATTGCTAGCTACTTTCACAAAGTGTGAATGGCACAAGAGCACCTAGGGTACGATATTTGCACACACACACACACACACACACCTAGAACTACATTGGGTTTGAGATGTAGTGCAATGCTTAGTTAGTAAGTCCACCATTGTGGCCGTTGAGGCCCCCTTCATACGCATCTTTATTTTTAGGTGTTTGATGTTTGGTTTGGGGTTTTGCAGTCTCTCCTTCATCTCTAATTTATAATGACATCCGGTGCGGTCAACGAAAAACATGTGACAAGAAGTGAAGACAGAGATTCATTCATCGATACCTCGGGGGGTTGCAGATATTTTTCAAAGACTAGGGCACCCAGATCTTAGACCAGAGCACTCCAAGCTTTTGAGTCTCTCTCTAGGCACCCTAGTCTAGCCTCTGTTTCAAATTTGTGCTTTCTAGAGCTTCTAGGTGATTATTCTTGCATCCCTGTTTATCTATTCTTATCTGCGACACAGATCCGAACAATTGTTGAATCTTCTAAGCTCTTCATAACCCTCTTTGTTCATTAGGGTTCCACATTTCTACTTGCTTAGTAGTTTGGGTTACTTTCTTTATTTTCTTATCTTTTATTTATTGTTTCTCATAATATTATATTAACCTAGAATATCCACATTTTAGTTAATCATATTTTTAATTCCACAAAAAAAAATCATATTTGTGAGAGGGATCCAAAGGATATTGTTCAATATATTAAGTTTGGGAAAATTACGCAATAAAAGAATACTAAACGTGTGAAAAAGGAAATACAATATAAAACATGATTTTGTATGAGCTAACAAATTGCAAAATGGGAAAAGCAGTCATATCTAATGGATTTCATGGCAAGTGAAGTAGTTAGGAAAGTTGATGCAGTAAATAGCAATTGGATCCATTAGATAAGTACATTCAAGGAAGTCAATTGAATAAAAATGACTGGAAAAGGACCAAACAAGTGCGAGGAAATCAAGGGTGAAAGCTATGCGAGGGGGAGAATGACAAGGAAAAACACCATTTTGTGACAAAGGTTATGATCACATAAGAGATAGGGAAAGAAAGAGAGAAGAGCCAACGTAATTAAAAGTAGAACCAAACAATGAGAAGGAATGATATTGAGATTGCACACTAAAAAATGATGGACACATACGATGGAAAAGTGACAAGCGTGGGAATATACAAGCAACTCTTCCTCGCACCCGACCTCCCGAGGTCGTGCCGAGACAGCCGGTGGGTATGGAATATGTATGGGATGCAGACAGACTAGTTAGGCAATCTAATATCTTCAATACGTACTAGTGGATTTTGTGAATCTAAGGCAAAGAAGGCCCTTCTAACCTGAACTGGTGTGATAGATCGATCAAAAAGGATGACTTCTCGAAGGCTCCAATAAATATCGAGCTCTGGCGTGATTCGATCTATGGGTTGTGGAATACGTGGAAAATGACCTGGGATAGTTTCGTGTATGTCTCCAGATAAGGTCATATGGTGGATGGTAAATATAGTTGACTCTATGGACGATTCTCTGGCCTAGTCCAGAACTCTCTAGCTTTGTTAGCTGTTGTATCTAGTAAGGATAATTGTTCGATGATGATAGGTGGAAGTGGAGTGGATCTGAATACTAGTGTGTGTAGACCAATGTCTATGTCTGATTGACTTACGGATTCGTTGGGTTGTGGGATTTGTGGATCGCAACCGTAGACTCTTGGTTGTTGCGGTCCTGCTATGGTCATGCGTAGAGTTAGTTCCTAATCCCTAACACCCAGTGATCGTATGCTTTCTCAGCCTCTATATTCAAAACTAATAGCTGTGCGATCTTCTCAGAGTGCCTCACAGGTGTTCTTGCAACCTGAATTCTTAGGCTGGTATCTATATCTGTAAGAGTGTCTCCTGCGTCTGGCTGTGGGACCAAAGGATCGCAACCAAAGGTTTGTTCTCTTTCAACCCCTTCTACCGTCATATGAATGTTACCTAGGGTAATCTGTAGTTTGGTTGATTCGACCAAAATGTGTGCGCTTGGTCGTCTTCTATGTTTAATCCGCTCAACTGGGAATTGATTTGTTGCAAGCTTACCGTTGTTTGGAAGACTTGGATCCTAAGATTCGATCTATATCAGTTATTGCGTTGTGATGAGATTGGGCTGGGGCACGATTGGCTCGAATACGTATTCCCTAGGCTCCCTAGGTCCCGTGATTGTCATACAAAAGTAATAATGTAAATTAACTACGGCAAAGTGAAATTTAACTATTTTGAATATATCTATAGCATATATGATTTCTCTATTTTTGTATTTTCTGATGAACTATTCGAATGAATTTAGCAACTAATTTAATACATCTAGAAATTGACAGCTAAGATAACAATTTAAAACAAACAAGATAACCGAGTATAGCTATTTGTCTGTGCAATTTGTAGATCTACTCTAAACAATGAAATAACTGTTCTAATCTATTTGCAAGACTCTCGATCCTACCTCAGAAGTGAGGAATGAATCATAGTCTCTCAGAAACTATCAATCCCCACAACTTCCCTGGCAATATCGGAAGTAAAATTAACTGAAATTAAGCAATTAACTACTCTATTTGATATGATTCTAATTTAGAACTTTGAAAGCTAGAACTTGGATTACCTGAAAGCAAAGTGGCGAATCGACGGTGTGTGTGATCTTGTCCCCTCGGTGTGATGTCCTCGTTCCTTCGTGTTCACGTGGATACAGAAAAGCGTGTAATGCTAGCATCAACAGAAGTAGATATCGGGACATAGGCAGCTCAAGATACATACTGAATACAATGCGAGTAGGAGAGGGATAGCGCAAGAGTATAGAGCTTGGCTTATGCAATTCCTAGCGGGATTTATTGCGAGTCATGAAACATGAAACGTCTAGAACCTAAAACTATCCTGTTTGAGGAGAAAAACATGCAACTTTAATGGCTTCCTATTGATAAACAAACTATCCTATTCAATGGATTGGATGAAACGATAGCAGCACTTTGCACAAGATGGATATGTGGCTTACTAACGGTAAAACAATGCTAACTAAGCATGTAATGAAAGAAACTAAGCACTCTAAGCAAAATGAAAACTAAATCTATTGAAAAGAGAAATCGAGGCAAATTTGAGGGGCCATTTGCTTGAGTACAAGCCATCTATTTATAGCATTTGCATTTACCCAAGGTAAAAACCAAATAGAACTCTTAAACTATAAACAATGGTAAAACACTATTCCAGAGAATCAAAATCATAAATGCAAGCTTATGGCCGTGAAAGAAAGTTGGTAAAACATTAAAATTACGTGAGTCGTGTTAAAAGAGCTTTACGGAAAATGCGTAAGGACCACCACCTAAGCGGGGTGGTGGTTTAAATCAGAAGAGAAAAAGGCCAAAAAAAGAGGGAAAAAGGGAAAAACAAAGCATGCGGGGGCTAAGCGGGGCATGCGGGATGTTAGCGCACACTTGGAGATCTTTTCTGGATCCCAAACACCTTACGAGGAGACCTGTATCATCATTGGGGCACATGTCACGTTATTTTGGCAGTATAGTACCTTACAATTTTGGGTACGTACATATTGCCCCCTCGGAGAAGCGTTTTAGCCATGAAGAGGCGTAAAACGGTGGGTCCGAGTATGGCGGTCCTGAAATGGGAAGTTAAAATTTATACTTGATACGTCGTGCGTTGAAATGACGCCATCCAAAATTCCCGCTACCTGCAAAACGAAAAGAGAACTCAAGTGCAGATAGACACAATAGTTTGGAAAATAAATGCTAAAACAATAGGAAATGAGAACGTACCATTTGTGCGGGGATAAGAACTTACCTCCGTCGGTGCTCCAAACCTTTGAAAAAGGCATTTGAAACGAATCAGGGTGCTATATATATGAAAGTGGGCCCATTTTCCTATTCATTTGCGCGAGTTGATTCGATTGATTTTGAGCTCTGGAACCCATGGTGACGGTTTCTTGCGTGAGTAGAGTCAAAACGTCCACGATGGGATAGTGATCATGCCTCCATGAGCGTAACATCAACTGCGAGATCACAGGTTAGTTTTCTTCAATTTATCCCTTTTACCCCCTTAATTTTGAAATGCTAAAATCTTTGTCGTGGGGGGGTAATTTTTGAAAATTTTAGTGTTGAAAGGTTCATCTAGGGGGGCGCCTACTGGGTAGGCCTTGTTTTAGTTAGAATGGTCTTGTTTTGTCATTTTTGGGCTTTTTAGGTTTAAAAACCCGTGTGGGTTTTCGGGCCACGACCGCCGCCCTGCCCAGGGTGGCGGTTACATGACCGCCGCCCTGTTCAGGGCGGTGGTTACACGACCACTACCCTTAAGGTGGTGGTTACAAAACCACCTCCCTGCTCAGGGCGGTGGTTTTGCACAGAATGCAAAAGGATCATCTGTTTGAAATTGCTTTTGCATTTTTAGCATTTCTACGTGCTTTCATGATTTTTCTAGTATTATTCGGATGCTAACTTGCTCTTTTTGTGTGTTTTTGGGTGTATGCAGGCAAGAGAGGAGTATATCCGGTGGAGCCGAGAGAGGGAGTGTGACTGGCTCCCAGGAGTATTGGATGCCCTTTCACAGGATGAGGAGGACACTCTTCAGAGGGCCGGGATACTACGCATCTCACGCGTGCCCCATGTTGCTCCTTCCAGTCACATTCTTTGTGACTTGTTCTCATATTGGGATGCTGATCGGAACACCTTCCGATTGCCAGGGGTCCGCGGTGAGTGGACTATTACTTTGGAGGATGTCTATCGTATTCTGGGGGTCCCGATTATTGGGAGACGTCTCACCCTTGAGACAGCAGGTTCACGGGCCCAGATAGCACAGTGGGCCACATACATGGGAGATGCAGTCATCTCCATGGGGTCGAAGAAGGGGGTTAGAGTTCGATCCATTCCTAGTTTTCCCATCCCCTTACTTCGCCAGGCCATCATGGGGATCCTTGCCTCAAGACTGATCGGGGACAAGGGAGGAGATACATTGTTATACTGCTAGTCCCCCATTATTACGTAGATAGAGGGACATGGCAAGATATATGCTTGGGGGAGCGAGACATACTTGGGACCACCTACCATGATCTATACAGGATAGTCCATTTACAGGGGTAGTCCTTGAGCCATCCGACCCTAGTCATGAGTTGGGTCTATGAGCACTTCATCCCCTACGGCAGAGGTGTAGAGGTGGCAGATCCCGGAGCTATGAGGGCAGCCAGATGGATAGATATGTCGGTGCTCTGAGCACCTCATCAGCCAGTTGCTTCTCTGACTCCGACATGGAGGCCACACCATACCAGACTATGGTAGGTATATGGGGCGAGGAGGCTCTTACTTTGATCTCCTGCTCCACTAGGGCAGCTTATTGATAGAGTGGGGCGAGTGGAGATGCACCCCTTTGGCCGAGTTCCTCAGCAGTTTGGCCTACCATACATGGGTATGCTTCCCCTGAGTAGCGCCAGTATACAGATCATTCCGAGAGGCCAGAGGGGGCCTAGAGGCCGGGGTTGGATAGTGGTTACTCCTGGCGTTCCTATTGTGGCCAGGAGGATAGTACGTGCCAGAGGGAGAGCCGGTGCGCCTCAGGCACCCTTGCTTCAGATTGCCGTGGGTCCTGCCCATAGCAGCGATGACCCCATTGACATAGACTCGAGTCTGAGGAGTTTATAGGGGGAGAGACAGAGGAGGACACCGAGGAGGAAAGTGATCCTGAGTGGCATGACACTCAGGATATCATGCAGGCAGAGAGGGCCGAGTAGAGTGTAGAGAGAGTGACTCTGGTTTTAGAGGAGCCACTCTCCCAGGGCCATGGCGGGGAGGATGAGTCCGTTGCGGGGCACTACGTTGCTCCAGCCATAGGAGCAGCCCCTCAGTTAGCGGCGACATCCATGGCAGGTGCTGATCCTATAGATCCATCCTGGAGGCTTGGTGATCCGAGTAAGTTACCCTCTCTCCTTTTAATGTTTGTTTTTAGTTAGGATCTCCTTAGTTACTATCTCTCCTTTTATTTATCTTGTATTTCTAATCTCTTGTTTGGTTTCTAATTTGTTTTCTCCTTTATTTGCAGAGACCGCCGATGAGTGGCGGGACTTGATTCGCAGGGTATGTACTGATACCCTGATGATCCCCATGGAGAGGACCCATGTAGAGCTATCCGTAGATCGGGAGCCCTCAAGAGCTCGGTAGGCACACCTGACGCGTCTTTGCCCGATCGGCATGTGGCAGGATGGTATCGACTCTCCGCACGGAGCTAGCGGGGTGTAGGACAGCCGAGCACTTGATGAGGAGCCATTCTCATGGCGAGATGCGCGGCTGCCCCTCGGGATCCGAGGCCTCCGTTCATTTAGAGCGTCGGCGTAGCTGGAGTCCTAGGCGTGGGCGTGCGCCTTCAGAGGGGTCTCGTAGGGATTGAGGAGCCACTTGGCTCTCCTAGATTTTGTATGATACATTCTTTTGTATATCCCGGGCTCTTTGAGCGTTTTGACCATGCTTAGTGCATGATGGCATTGTACAGAAATGTTGATCATATATATATATATATATTCTTTTTGGATCAAACCTTTGGCATTTATGGCTCTGCTTCTTTTCTAGTTTCCTCATGTAAATTATGATGTTTGAATGCATGCTTTTTTGGAATGTATGCAATGGAGAACAAATGATGCAAAATGTTTATTTTCCTTTTGTATTTCATGATGCTGATATATGATGATGTAGATATAATGTGATTTTGAATCTTAGTTTCTGTAAGCAATTTTGAACACTTCATATTTGTTTTGGCAAAGTAGTGAATATAAACCGGTATGATGAGCAGATAAACCTGCCCCTACCCCCAACTCCATGCAACTAGTAAGATGCGAGGGCTTATCACCGAGAGTTGGAAAGGGCACAAGTTGTGAAATATGTTGAAACGATAGTGATGAAAGATAGACAAAGTTTTGGTGGAACCAAATTGGGAAGCTACAAGCTTACTCTACCCGAGTGACTTCATAGTTTAGAATGCTACTTACTTTGTGGTTTATCCAGACTTAGATCCTTAGATGGCCACATAGTAGACAAAATCTGGGTTTTTAGGATTTTGAACTCTTTTGGAATTTTGGACATCTGATTCATTTGTTTTTGACTCAAAGACTTCGAGATTTGAATTGTTTTCTTATGACCTTTTGCATTTGTTTGTCAAGAGGACCCCCTACACTTTTCCCCATGCTACCAGTAAGAAGCGTGGGTTTATCACCACGGACAAAGCATAGGCGAGTAATGGCATTTCCATCCTTTCCCAACCCTACGTCACTAGTAAGAGACGCAAGCTCATCACCAAAGGTTGGTGGGGCAAGGAAATGTGTAAAATTAAAATTTTTTGTTTTGATTAATATTTGACTTGTTTTCTCGAGTAAAATGTCAGTATGTGCTTATTTCCAAAGAGATATACATATGGGATAGATGTGACACCATGAAGCTTCTGGAACAGACCATAGGCAAGACACCTATCCTAAGAAGAAACCAAAAGTGAGAACAAGCCCGCAGATCTTGGTATGGTTACCGTTTAAGACTTTGTCATATCTAGCTTTATTTGATGACATGATTCCGAGATAATTTGATGATATCATGAAAATGGAGAGGTATGATTAGAAAGCTTATGCCAACAACATCATGAGTTTGTAATGAATTGCTTTGAGAACAAAATTCCTTGATCACAATTTGTGTACAAAACAAGCGGACAAAATGATCTTAATCTATATGAAGATGCAATGTAAATATAATTATAAATAGTGCTAGTTGCTTACGCGTAGAACCGCTTGAGGTGTAGGGAATTGACTATTTTGCCAAATTCCTCACCTTCTAGTGTACATAAGAGGTATGCACCATTTCCATAGTCCTTCATGACTCAGTATGGGCCCAACCATTTAGGCCGGAATTTCCTTCCTTCGCCGGTCTTTTTGTCGATACGGCTGTCTAGCCTTAGAACTAGATCACCTTCATATATGTCACGTTCATAGACTTTCTTGTTGTACTGCCGGCACATCCGGTCAACATAGGCTCTGTGTCGCTGTTCAGCATCTAACCTAGCTTCATCGAGGATTTCTAATTGGGAGAGATGTGCTTCCCTGTAAGCGTCTTCATCGAAAATCCCTTATAATGAAATACGGAGACTGGGTATTTCAACCTCAAGTGGGAGAACTGCCTCTGCCCGAATACTAATGAGAAAGGTGTTAGGTTGTGGAGCCTATTTTTCATGTGTGAAAGTGTTAAATACCGTACACTAAGAGTACTATACACTTTTCATGTATCCTCGTCGGGGTTGGGCGCGGCTTAGAAAAAAAAAAAAAAAAATTAGGCGTAAAATTTTTGGCCTTGAAAAATGCACCGACATATCGGAAACGTGCTTTTTTTTCATATGGGCAAGTTTTTGACCCATAGGTTTATGGGACGGAGTTTTCCCATGGTTTTGATACTTACGGTTTTGTAAAAGCTGCTTAAGTAGTTGTCTATTTATATGGTCTTATGCATATGATAGATGTACAAGTAAATGTATTGCAGATGTGTTTTGAATTCGGCTATGAATTCTGTAGAGTTTGTTGAGCATAGCTCCAAATGGATCTAGGTATTGTATTGAGAGAGCGGTGGCTTGTAATAAAATCTAAGCAAGTGATTCTTGGTGGATGTAGCCCAAATTGGGTGAACCACGTTAAATCTTTTGTCTCTCTTTGTGTTGTGTTATTTTATTTTGTAATTTTATTTGAGATCTGTAATAATTTCTGCATATTAGTTTCTCTTTTGTTGCGATTTTGTGAGGATTATTCCGCATATTTTATCCCTTATTTCCTAACAATTGGTATCGAGCTGGTTTGGTTTTTGAAGTGTTGAATCGCAGGGAAAGTTTTTAGCTTGAGTGGGAGCTATGGTAGATGAAGGAAGATCTAGGGTTGATAAATTCAACGGCTATAATTTCAGTCTTTGGAAGATGTAGATGGAAGATTACCTTTATCAGAAGGATCTTTATACTCTGTTATGCGAGAAGGTGAACAAACCCTCGAGTATGACAAATGCGGGATGGGATTTGTTGGATTGGAAGGCACTTGGAACGATCCATTTGAGTCTTGCATCTTGGTATTATTTAATGTTTCAAAGGAAAAGACTACAAAAGATCTAATGGATGCATTAGGAAGTTGTATGAAAAACCCTCGACTCTAATAAGATATTTTTAATGAAAAAGTTGTTTAATATGAAGATGTCGAGAATAGTTGATAGTGAGATCATTTAAATGATTTCAATACGGTAGTGAATATGCTAGCTTGATTCAATAGAATTTGATGAAGAAGTTAGGGCTTTATTAATTGTGCTCTTTACGAGAGTTGGAATAGCACAGTAATGGCGGTAAGTAACTCGGTTCACTAACTCAAAGTTGAAGTTTGAGGATGTTGTAGGGGTGATTCTAAGCGAGGAAATGTGAAGAAAAATATCTGGGGAATCTTCTACTTCAGGGAATGCTTTGTCAGTGGAAACTAGAGGGAGACAGAAGAATAGAGGAAACCGTGGAAAATTAAAAGATCAGGCAAGGTCAAAATCCAAGAACAAGATTGTATGATGGAATTGTGGAAAGCCTGGGCATGCAAAGAAGGACTGTTGGGAGCTTCGGGATAAGAAGAAAACAAGGAGGCAAATGTGGCAACGGGTAATGTATGTCAGGATGCTTTGATTCTTTCTTTGCACAATATTATTGAATCTTGGGTTTTAGATTCGGGGGCTTCTTTCCATGCTACTCCACATAGGCATTATTTTGTTGATTATGTTGAGGAGATTTTGGGCATGTTTTTCTTGGTGATGATGAGCCTTGCGGCATAGTTGGAAAAGGTTACATTCGAGGTTAAGATGCGAGAATGGGAATACTTGGCTATTGAAGGATGTCGGACATGTGCCTACATTAAGATGAAATTTGATATTGGCATGCGGTTGGGAAGTGATGGTTGATCTTGTGATATTTATAGACTCTTGGAAGGTTACAAGGGTGCTCTTGTGGTGGCAAGAGGTAAGAAGGTTGGAACCTTGTATTTAACCACGATAGTACTAATGATTGTAATCTTGTGGCTTCGGATGCGAGATACAACATTATGGCACTATAGGCTCGGTCATATGAGCCATAAGGGCATGAACATCATAAAGAAGAATTTGCTGGATATACGAAACATGTTTGATTTTGTGAGAAGCTGCATATATGGGAAAGCAGAAGCGAGTAAGGTTTCTCAAGGTTGGACCTACAAAGAAAGAGAGTAAGTTAGAGTGGTGCATTCGATGTGTGGGGCCGGCTCAAGTATCATCTCTTGGGGTTCAAGTTATTATGTTACTTTTATTGATGATGCAACAAGGAAAGTTTGGGTTTATTTTGTATTAGAAACAAATCTGATGTATTTGACACTTTTGTTAAATGGAAAGCCTTGGTAGAGAATGAAATAGGTCTTAAGCTAAAATGTCTCGAAGTCGAGATAGTGGAGGGGAGTATTGCAGCAATGAATTTGATGATTCTTGTTCTAAGAATGGAATCCATGAGGCAAAAGACGGTTCGGGAACTCCCGCGTGAGAATGGGGTATCAAAAAGGATGAACGAGAACAATAATGGAATGTCTTAGGAGCATGAGGTTACATGCGGAAGCGCCTCTTTCTTTTTGGGCGAAGCGGTGAGCAACTGTTGTGTACTTGATAAACAGAGGACCCTCAAGTGCCTTGGATGGAGGCATACCTGAGGAGGCTTGGTATGGTAAGAAAGTTGATTATTCATTTCTTAGAGTCTTTGGATGTGAGGTGTTTGTTCACATAGACAAGGATGATAGGACTAAGCTAGAGGCTAAATCAGAAAAATGTACTTTCATTGGTTATGGTGGTGATGACTTTGGATATAAATGTTGGAGTATTAAGGACAAGAAAATCATTTGATCTAGGGATGTGGTCTTTAATGAGAAAGTCATGTATAAGCAGCAGTTGCAGGAAAACAGGGAAGAATCCAAGAAAGAATATGCAGCGGTAGAGGATCTTCCAGATGGGAAAGTGACACATGAATTAGTTCAGGAACCCCCTCAACAGGAACCCCAAACTCCTATATTGAGGAGGTCTTCTAGGGTAAGAAGAGAACTTGAACGTTTTTCTCCTTCTCTTTATTATTTATTACTCACTGATAGTGGAGAACCAGAGAGCTTTGATGAAGCAATGCAGGTAGATGCTAGGAAGAAGTGGGAGCAAGCCATGGATGAGGAGCATCAGGCTCTCATGGAGAACCAGACATGGGATTTGGTAAAGCTACCCGAAGGAAAAAGAACATTACAGAATAAGTGGGTGTTTAGAGTCAAAGAGGAAGAAGGAGGCAAGAAAAGATACAAGGCCGGTTGGTGGTCGAGGGTTTGCATGAGAGAAAAAGGTATAGATTTTGATGAGATTTTTCTCTTGTAGTAAAAATGACTTCTATCGAAGCTGTTCTTGGAATAGTGGCAAGCAGAAGACTTACACTTAGAATAGTTAGATGTAAAGACTGCATTTCTCCATGGCGATTTGGAGGAGGAGCTATAAATGCAGCGGCCGAGGAAGGATATGAAGTCAAAGGTAAAGAGGAGATGGTGTGCAAGGCGAAGAAGAGCTTGTATGGCACAGATGGAAACAAGCTCCACGTCAATGGTATAAGAAATTTGATAGCTTCATGATGGAGCAAGGTTATATCAAATGTCATTACGACCATTTGTGTATACAAAGAAATTTGAGGATGGAAGTTATATTATCTTGTGTTTGTATGTTGATCACATGTTGGTTGCGAGTAAAAACATGCGGGAAATAAAAGTACTCAAGAAGCTGACTAAGTGAATCATTTGCTATGAAGGATTTGGGTGCAGCAAAACAAATCCTTGGTATGAGGATATCTCGGGATAGGAAGGAAGAAAGCTGACTTTATCGGGAAAAGTACATTTAAGAAGGTCTTGGAGAGGTTTAATATGCGGGATGCTAAGCGGTTGGGACTCCTTTGGCGTGAGCCATTTCAAGTTATCGAAGGAGTAGTGTCCCAAGACGGAGCGGGGAGGGAAACCAAATGTCCAAGGTACCTTACTCATCAACGGTGATTGGTAGTTTGATGTATGCCATGGTATGCACTAGGCACGATATTGCCCATGTAGTGGGAGGCTGTGAGTAGATTTATGAGTGATCCGGGTAAAGAGCATTGCAAGAAATAAAGTGGATCCTTCGGTATTTAAGAGGGACCATGGGGATAGATTTGTGCTCTGGTGGATCAAACACCACTTTACGTGGTTATGTAGATTCAAATATGGCTGGAGATGTAGATAGCAAGAGGAGCAGGACAGGTTATATTTACACTGTAGGTGGGACAACAGTGAGTTGGATTTCACGACTACAGAAGCTAGTGGCTTTGTCAACCACAAAGGCTGAGTATGTTGCTGCCACAGAGGCAAGAAAAGAGATGATTTGGTTACAAAAATTTCTTGAGGAGTTGGGGCATAAGTAGGAGGAATGTAAGCTGCATAGTGATAGTCAGAGTGTTATACACCTAGCTAAGAACTCTGCTTTCCACTCTAGGACAAAGCATATACAGTTAAGGTACCATTTCATCAGGACTAGCTTTGGAGGAAGAGAAGTTGAAGTTGGAGAAGATTCATACCAGTCAAGAATCTTGTAGACATGATGACCAAGGTGGTCTGAGGAAAAACGAAGTTGTGTTCAGCTTTGGTTGGTCTTCACAGAAACTAGTGAAGGGTTGAGAAGCTTTCTCAGAGGAAAACTAGTCTCCAAGTGGGAGATTGTTAGGTTGTGGAGCCTATTTTTCATGTGTGAAAGTGTTGAAGACTGTACACTAAGAGTACTATACACTTTTCATGTATCCTCATCGGGGTTGAAGTGCAACCCAAAAAAAAAAATTTAGGCGTAAAATTTTAACAGGCGTAGGCCTTGAAAAATGCACCCGACATATCGGGAAACGTGCTTTTCTCATATGGGCGAGTTTTTTGACCCATAGGTTTATGGGACAAGTTTTGCCATGGTTTTGATACCCACGGTTTTGTAAAACTACTTAAGTAGTTGTCTATTTATATGGTCTTATGCATATGATAGATGTACAAGCAAATGTATTGCAGATGTGTTTTGAATTCGGTTGTGAATTCTGTAGAGTTTGTTGAGCATAGCTCCAAACGGATACAGGTATTATATTAAGAGAGTGGTGGCTTGTAATAAAATTTGAGAAAGTGATTCTTGGTGGATGTAGCCCAAATTGGGTGAACCACGTTAAATATTGTCTCTTTGTGTTGTGTTATTTTATTCTGCAATTTTATTTGAGATCTGTAATAATTTCTGCATATTAGTTTCTACTGTTGCGATTTTGTGAGGGATTATTCCACATATTTTATCCCTTATTTCCTAACAAAAGGAGTTGCTCCCGTTGGTGTTCTTATTGAGGTTCGGTGGGCCCATAAGGCCGGATATAACTTCAAGTGCCAATCTCGTTTGTTTTCTTTCACTGTTTTAAGGAGAATGGCTTTTAGTGTTTTATTTGTTGCTTCAGCCTGTCTGTTGGCTTGTGGGTAATACAAGGAAGCCGTATGATGTCTTATTTTAAATTTATTGGACAATTCGTGAACTTCATCATTCTTAAAAGAAGTCCCATTATCTAAGATAATGACTTGCGGGACACCGTACTTGCAAATGATTTGGTTCAAAATGAATTTGGCGATTACAGAACCCAGTACAGTAGTAAGAGGCATAACCTCTACCCACTTGGTGAAATATTCGGTGGCCATGATTATAAAATTATGGCCATCGTAGATGAGGAGAGAATTTCCTTATTAAGTCGAGACCCCGCGTAGAAAAGGGCCATGAAGTAGCAATTGGTTGTAGAGCTTGTGCTGGCATGTGGATCTCATGGGAGAACTCTTGGCACTTATGACACATGTGTACGAACTCTACTACGTCATGTTCTAGAGTGAGCCAGAAATAGCCCATTCGATGTATTTTACGAGTGGTGGCATGGCCACCGAAGTGGCCTCCACACATTCCACTATGAGATTCGTGGAGAATCTTCTTGGATTCTTCTGTGTCGACACATCTTAGGAGCATTCCATCGAATGCTTTTCGATAGAGCACTTGCTCTATAATGACGTATTTGGCTGCAATAATGCGTAACCGCCTTCTTTGTTGCGGTGTAGCCCTTTCTAGATACGTATGGTCCATGATATAATTAATGATATCAGTGTACTAGGGACACTCAGAGATAGGAGGTCTGGTTTCAATGTAGTATACGCACTCATCGGGAAAGTCTAGATTTACTAGATCACCTCCGTCTAATGGGTTATCAGCTAACCAATCCGTGATGATTTGTCCTTTAACCGACTTTTGATTTACAAATGTTAATTTGAATTCCCCCATTAAGGTTATGAAACTTGACCTTCTTAGACAAGGATCCTTGTGTGAGGAAAGTTCGTAAATGGTGCATTTTACCATGACCCTTGTTTCTTGATTCAGCATATAGTGTCTTAAGCGTTTGGTTGCAAAGACTATGGCGAGGCATTCTCGTTCTGCTTGTGTATAACATGTTTCATAGTTGAGCAACGTTCGGCTAATGAAATAAATCATGCGCTCTCTCTTGTCATCATCCTCTTGGGCCAACATACAGGCTAGCGAGACATTGGTAGCTCGTGAATATAAAATTAACAGGCGGTCTAGCTTAGGTGGCATTAGCGTAGGTGGTGATAACAGGAAACACTTAACTGCGTCAAAAGCTTCATTGCAATCTTCAGTCCAATCAATACTATAATCTTTCTTGAGCAGATTGTTGATTGGATGGATGGTGAAACTTAAGTCGGGATGAATCTCGGATTGCACCAAGTTTTCCGAGAAATGACCTGATTCCAGATTCATTTGAAGGTGGGACCATTTCGAGGACAGCCCTGAATTTTGGTTGGATCAACATCTATCCCTCGTGATGATATGATGTAACCTAGGAGCTTTCCTCCTGTTACACCAAAGACGCATTTCTCTATATTTAGTGTGACTCCGTATTCTATTAGACGTGAAAGAATGACGCGGAGCACCTCCGGGTGGTCACAGCGCTTCTTGGCCTTAGCCAACAAGTCATCTACATAGGACTCCACAATTTTATGAATTAGATTGTGAAATATATATGTCATAGCTCGCTGGTATGTAGCACCAGCGTTCTTGAGACCGAATGGCATAATAGCGTAGCAATACGTTCCCCAAGGAGTTATAAATGTGGTTTTAGCTTGGTCTTGTTCAGATATTCTGATTTGATTGTATCCCGAGAATCCATCCATGAGAGACAAAAGTTCAAACCCAGTTGTTGCATCAACAATGACATCTATGGATGGTAATGGGAAGTCGTCCTTAGGACATGCTTTGTTAATGTCTCGGAAATCTATGCAAATGTGTATCTTCCCATTCTTTTGAGAAGCAGGAGCGATATTAGATACCCATTGAGAGTAATCAGTGGTTTGATGAATCCTACTTGTAGGAGTTTTATTACTTCCTCTTTCACCATGAGAGCTACCTTAGGTTTCATGGGTATTGATTTTTGTTTAACTGGCTTTGCATCATATTTAGTGACGAGGTTGTGCACCAAAATGTGGGGTGTAACTCCTGTCATTTCCTTATAATTAAATGCGAAAGCCTTCTGATGTTCCTTGAGGATTCGAGTGTGTATTTCTACTTCTTCTAGGGTTAGTGAGGATCCTAGTTTCAAGATCTTTGGTTCATCCTCCATTCCGATGTTAACATCAATTGTCTCTTCGATTAAGGAGGTATTACCTTCTTGAACTTAGGTGGGGGTGGAGGTAAATCCAAATCGTCCCTATTTTCTCTTTGTGTATATGCTAGGTTCCATTTCGAGGAATATCCATCATGGGATTTCCAAAGTAGGAAGGCGAATGTGGGATTAAGGACAAATCTATCATATGATAGGAGAGATGTAATGCCGCATAGGAATTTAAGTAATTCAAAGTGGCCATATCACTTTATCAATGTGGTGCAGGATAGTAGATTCATTTCCGTTTAAAGAGAATTTGTCATTGTTTTTATCAATGGTTCATCACGAAGGGATACCATGAAATGGGTATCCTCTAGCTACTTGTTTGGAGTAAAGCGTGATGCGAGATTCTTTATAGAATCGGCGAGAAGTTTGTGTTCTCGCGGGATTGCTTGATTGATATGAAGTCAAACTCCTTGCTTAAATCTAATACGGCTATTTTGTAAAAGTTTGTAAGTGCTCGGCTTTGGTTTTATATATCTCATAGACTTGGTTTCTACCAATTGTGAGTCTCCTAACACCACGATGTTATTAACACCGATCCTTTTGGCTAAAATGAGGCCAAGGAGGAGGGCTTCGTACTCAGCGTCATTGTTTGTACATTGAAATTTATTTTGAAGGCGAAAGGTAAGACTTTTCTTGAGGAAGTAAAGATTACACTGCCCCCGCTCGTGCGACATCTAGCTCCATCAAAATGGAGTGTCAATATTTAGCTAGGAATATGGACATTTGGGATATCTATTTTGTTTGCGCATTCCTACTTCCACCATACAGAGATCCTCTGCTAGAAGAGAGCCAATACCTAGGGAACATCCCATGCCTGCAGAGTCAAATGGTAAGAACATTGGTAGATCTTGTTCTAGCAATTCAACGATTTTTGCAGTAGTTCCTAATGATACCATTTCTACAGTGTTAGCCTCATCTTTGGGGGTTGGGGTTGCCTTGGCTGGGCTCATAGCTTCAAGATCTGTCGTAGGTACTAACTTTTCTTTTGGTTTTGTGTCGGTAGGTTTATTAAGTTGGTTTGTTGGGAGTTCAAACTCCGAGTGCACGCCTGGTCTTTTCTTTAAGTCAGCTAGGTGTACATCGAATGGTTTTGGATCACCTTTGGCTACAAATATCTTCCCTAAGTGTAAAAACCTTACTTCTTGAAATAGCGTAGAAGGGATTGCCTTCATGCGGTGTATCCAGGGTCGGCCGAGGATCATATTATAGTTAGTTTCTCGATCTATAATATAAAACTCAGTCAAGATGGTTTTGGGTCCTAAGGTGACCGGTAATATTATAGTTCCAACCGAGGTGGCTTTAAGACTATCATAGCCTCTTAATGTATTTCGAGTCGTGGAACAATTTGTTTCCCCATATCCAAGTTTTTGAAGGAAAGAGAAGGGAACTATGTTAACTGCTGCCCCATCGTCAACCATTGCTCGTTTCACGTAGTTATTATAAACCCATACTTGTAAGTGTAAGGCTGGATCACCTCGGCGTGCGATCTCAGCATCTGTCGGCATTTTGTTTATCTCGAATATGAATTCGACATCCCTATCTGCCTGCCCTGGAGGATGAACATCGAAGTCTATATGATTTACCTGTGTCTCAGGAGGTGGAGTGATGTTAATTAAATGGCCCAAACCTAATGCCTCTAAAAGAGTAGCCCTGTGAGTAGGGGAATTTTTTAATAAATCCAAAAAGGAGATGTGCGAGAAGGTTTTTGTTAGGTCATTAATTAAGTCATAGGCACCCACAGGTTTCACTACGATTTGTTGGATGTTATCCGTCTCTGGCAGGTGGTTTGGACTTGGCTGAGAGAAATACTCTCGTGTCCTTGTTACAGCTTCGATGGGTAGTTCGGCGTCTAATTCTACTAAACCGACTATCTTGGGTCTTGGTGACTTCTAATTGTGGCGCATGGTGATGGATTTAATGAAGTCGTCGAGGCTTCATGATCATTGTTTCCCGTCATTATGCTTTTCTTTGTCCCATTTGGACTTAGCCTATTGTTATCGTGATTTGGGAGTGGATCATTAAAGATCTTTAGGGGAGCATTCTGAGGGGAAACCGCCCCTGCGAAGGTATTTGATGCCGGTGATATAGGATCTGCCAAGAACATATCCATGAAAAGTTGTCTTTGTTCATCTGGCAAGCGTTGCATGAATTTGTTGTAGTCACGGCACGTTCTAGTGTCATGGCCTCGAATTTTGTGGAAACCACAATACGAATTAGGATTGTAATTCCTAGTTTGTTGGTTTGGTGCGTATTGTGGTCCAAAATTTTGATCAAACCGTTGTCTACTAGGATTAAAATTTTGCGTTTGTTGTCTTTGGTTTGAATTCTGGTTTTGGTATCTAGTTGAATTTTGGCTTGGACCCTCTGTGGGATTTCGCCGTTGTTGTTGTTGTTGTTGTGGATGGTTAAAATCCACTGTATTGATTGTTGGGGTAAAGTTGTTGTTTCGTTGATTGTTCATTGGTGGTGAAGTATTCACATTATTTACCTTTTTAGGCTGATCGGTTACTCCATCTGTTGTTACACCCCAATTTTTATTAAGGATTTTAGGTCCTTGATTGACGTTCGTGGTAGTAGGATAAGCTGTAGTGTTCTGGTTGGAGGTGACTAACCTCCCATTTGCTCCATATGTTTTGCGACCACTATCAATTGCTGCTTGATCTATTCGAAGAGCACTCTCAAGTACTTCATCGTAAGTTCTTAATGGGAACTTCTGGACTTCTTCCTTCACCTCTCTGCTAAGAGAATGAAGGAATAAATCACATAGTTCCATCTGATCCATGTTCGGAGCACTTGCTGAAGAATAAAGAACTGTACGCCACCTTTGGATGAAATGGGTGTGATTCATTTTGTTCTTGTTTAATGTGTGCAAGAACTCCACGATTCTGTCCTTAATAGTTTATTCATGTCAAAGGCCTTAATGAACTGCGAAGCGATTTGTTTGAGCGAATGGATGGAAGCCTCAGGTATTCTATAATACCAGTCGAGAGCGATACCCTCCAAAGTTTTAGGGAATATTTTAGCAACAACCCCATCCCATGGGAGTAGTTCTTGAATGGTTGTAGCGTAAGCTTTGATATGTGCATTTGGATCTCCCTCACCTTTGTATTTGGGCAAATCGGGAAGAGGTCTTGGAAGCATGACGCTTCGTATGGTGAAATCTAAGGGCTCTTTCAAGTATTCTGAATATGTCCCTATCGCATAGGTTTCGACCATTGATGGTGCCTGCTGAGGGAGCGGTGGTGGAATGGGTTGTTGATATGGCATTGCATATGCATTGGTAGGGGCGTAAGGAAACCCCTGTGGTTGAGTAAAAATACCGGGAGAGGAGAGCATATCCCCTTGTGGTGATTTGGAGTACATGTTTAAGTATGAAGGGGTATTGTCCAAGAATGGATTATTTTGTGCTAGACCGGGAGGAACAAGCGTTAGAAATGGTGGGTCTAGTTGGCATTTGTTGTGAATACTGAGGAGTCATGCCTAACGTGCCTACTCCTGTGAGGAGGTCTATTTGGCTAGGAGGATTAGAATTTCCTGTTTGTATGAATTGAGAATGATGATTTGCCTGGGCAAGTTCTAACCCTCTCACTTTTTCTACTAACGTTGAAATGATTTCATTTGGTGAAGTCACGGTGTTTTGCCGTAGTGGCGTTTGTTGTATATCATGGTGTTGTATAGGCATGTGATATCCGCTATGAGGTGATCATTTTGCCTGCCAAGTTTCCCGAGGGCATTTCTATATGTAGTGGGATGGAAGTATTTTCTTGAAAAGAGACCTCGGGTTGTGTTTGTAAACCTCACATAGGTGGTACATATTTCGAGAATGTTGGTCGTTCTGGCATAACGTGCAAATATTCATCGTCTAAACCTCGGTATGAGTCGATTGTCTACTAATTTGTGGTCTAAGCGGCTTTGAGGAGATGAACCAGATTCTCACGGTGAATCATGTTATTCGAGCACAGAAGGCTCTGTTTGTTGTGTTTGAGCGAGCTGATATAACTCTTCGGTTTGAAGCGATGAGTTATATCGATTCTTGGAGTTTTGTTGACAAGCTGGTTAGTTGATTAGTTGTCACCCCATCTTGAGAGTGAGGGTGATGATTGTCTATTTTATTGGGCATAGTAAGCTCGAGGCCCGAGAGGGGCCTGCCATATGCATCGAATCAGACATATTCGGGGGGTATATGAATACCCACAGAATAATGGGAAGGAGCGAAGGTGATGGTGAAAGCTAATGAGGCGGAAAAGATGAAAAGTATACTAATTTTGAAGAACACGTAATAATATGACTCCGAACTAGAAAGTAGGAAGTTCACGTTGGGTTCACCAATTTTGTATGATGGAAAAGTGACAAGCGAGTGTGGGAATCTACAAGTAACTCTTCCTCGCACCCGACCTCCCGAGGTCGTGCCGAGATAGCCGGTGGGTATGGAATATGTATGGGATGCAAACAAACTAGTTAGGCAATCTAATATCTTCAATACGTACTAGTGGATTTTGTGAATCTAAGGCAAAGAAGGCCCTTCTAACCTGAACTTGTGTGATAGATCGATCGCGAGGATGAATGCTCGAAGGCTCAATCAATATCGAGCTTTGGTGTGATTCGATTTATGGGTTGTGGAATACGTGAAAAATGACCAGGATAGTTTCGTGTATGTCTCAGAGATAAGGTCATATGGTGGATGGTAAATATGGTGGATGGTAAATATAGTTGACTCTATGGATGATTCTCGGCCTAGTCAGAACTCTCTAGCTTTGTTAGTTTTTTGTATATAGTAAGGATAAGCTGTTCGATGATGATAGGTGGAAATGGAGTGGATCGAATACTAGTGTGCGTAGACCGGTGCACATGTCGATTGACTTACGGATTCTTTGGGTTGCGGGATTTGTGGATCATGACCATAGACTCTTGGTTGGTGCGGTCATGTTATGGTCATGCGTAGAGTTAGTTCCTAATCCCTAACACCCGGTGATCGTATGCTTCCTCGGCCTCTATATTCAAAACTAATAGTTGTGCGATCTTCTCGGAGTGCCTCACGGGCGTTCTTACTGACTTGAATTCTTAGGTGGTATACATATGCGTAAGAGTGTCTCCTACGTCATTTGGTGTGGGACAAAGGATCATGCAACCGAAGGTTTGTTCTCTTTGACCCCTTCTACCGTCATATGAATGTTACCTAGGGTAATTTGTAGTTTGGTTGATTCGACCAAAATGTGTGCGCTTGGTCGTCTTCTATGTTTAATCTGCTCATTTGGGAATTGATTTGTTGCTTGAAGCTTACCGTTGTTTGGAAGACTTGGATCCTAAGATTTGATCTATATCGATTATTCTTTGTGATGAGATTGGGTGGGGCACGATTGGCTTGAATACGTATTCCACTGGGCTCCCTAGGTCCCGTGATTGTCATCAAAAGTAATAATGTAAATTAACTACGGCAAAGTGAAATTTAACTATTTTGAATATATCTATAGCATATATGATTTCTCTATTTTTGTATTTTACGATGAACTATTCGAATGAATTTAGCAACTAATTTAATACATCTAGAAATTGTGACTAAGATAACAATTTAAAACAAACAAGATAACCGAGTATAGCTATTTATGCATGTGCAATTTGTAGATCTACTCTAAGCAATGAAATAAGCTGTTCTAATCTATTTGCGAGACTCTCGATCCTACCTCGAAGTGAGGAATGAATCATAGTCTCTCGAAACTATCAATCCCCATGACTTCACTGGCGATATTGGAAGTAAAATTAGCGAAATAAAGCAATTAACTACTCTATTTGATATGATTCTAATTTAGAACTTTGAAAGCTAGAACTTGGATTCTGTAAAATAGTGGCGAATCTGACGGTGTGTGTGATCTTGTCCCCTCAGTGTGATCTCCTCGTTCCTTCGTGTTCACGTGGATCCAGAAAAGCGTGTAATGCTAGCATCAACAGAAGTAGATATTGGGACGTAGGCAGCTCAAGATACTGGTGAATACTGATGCGAGTAGGAGAGGGATAGCGCAAGAGTACAGAGCTTGGCTTATGCAATTCCTAGCGGGATTTATTGCGAGTCATGAAACATGAAACGTCCAGAACCTGAAACTATCCTGTTTGAGGAGCAAAACCTACAACTTTAATGGCTTCCTATTGATAAACAGACTATCCTATTCCAATGGATTGGATGAAACAATAGGAGCACTTTGCACAAGATGGATATGTGGCTTACTAACGGTAAAACAATGCTAACTAAGCATGTAATGAAAGAAACTAAGCACTCTAAGCAAAATGAAAACTAAATCTATTGCGAAAGAGAAATCGGAGGCAAATTTGAGGGGCCATTTGCTTGAGTACAAGCCATCTATTTATAGCATTTGCATTTACCCAAGGTAAAAACCAAATAGAACTCTTAAACTATAAACAATGGAAAAACACTATTCAGGAACGGAATCATAAATGCAAGCTTATGGCGGTGAAAGAAAGCTGGTAAAACATTGAAATTACATGAGTTGTGTTAAAAGAACTTTACGGAAAGCGTGTAAAGGACCGCTGCCCAGTCGGGGGGTGGCGGGTTCGGGTCATCCTGAGTAAGAGAAAAAGGCCAAGAAAAGAGGGGAAAAGGGAAAAACAAAGCACGCGGGGGCTAAGCGGGGCATGCGGGATGTTAACGCACACTTGGAGATCTTTTCTGGATCCTGAACACCTTGCGAGGAGACCTGTATCATCATTAGGGCACATGTCACGTTATTTTGGCAGTATAGTACCTTACAATTTTGGGTACATACACGGGACCCCTTTAGTCAACAAGTTGGACCTATAGTCTATGGTATCCTAGAAGAATAAGGAGGCACATTTTTTCATTTGTGTGATGCGAGAGGAGGATACTGAGAATCAATGAATTGTTTAGGAAAATAAAATAGAGTGATTCACCACACTTTGAGCTATGAGTAAGAGTGAGTAATTATGGAATGTAGAGAGTCCATCAATAAACATAAAGGCAACATGATTGCAAAGGACGCATTGTGAGGCACTAACATGGAGAAGCTTGTAAAGCTACCATATTTGGGTGACCATCCAAAGGTCATGCAAAAAAACATCCTAAGGCCAAAGAATAAAGATAAAACACCTCATATCTTTGCTCAAGATTATTTTTTCTATGATATTTGTTGAGTTTAGCTTTGTTACACATTGTTTAAAGGTTCGTAAATTGATTAAATCTTTGAATCCCTAGATTTCAGTTGTAAAATGTCTTGATGAGTGATTCCAAGGACTTCTTCTAAAATCATAGAAAATGAATATGCTAGAATATCGAGAAAATATCTCTTATGAGTGATTCATCACTTATGAGCCAACCCTTAATAGAAATGAGTAAAGTGGTTTATTAGTGAAGAAATGTTATAGGTAATAGAAATGTATCAAGGAAAAGCGCTTCTTATTACTTTAGTCGACATAGAAATAGATAATGCATGGGCCAATCACCTCAATCATACCTCATATGCCCTTGAGTTCTAAGTATAGATGTGGATAAGTTAGGCATGTTGTATTTGTCTATGCTTGTGTTTTAGTAACATCAATATTGAGGGATTTTCAGTATATTTTGGGGTTCTGGTACAAGTGTTCTTATATGCTTGAGGTTTATGTATTGTACATATGTTGTAGTGATCTAATAGGGTTTAATGAATTAATGACATTACAATTTTAATACACTAAATATTTTACCATTTGTGTATTGCAACATCATGCCCATATATTATCATATTTCATGCCTATTATCATTTTAATGGAAATTTTGAATAAGTTTTGAACACATTAACTCTAACAATCCATAATTTTTTGCCAAAAAAGTGTAGGGTAAAAACTACATTTAAGATTTAGTAATTGGACTTTTTACGGTCATGGATTAAAACTATCAAAGACAATGAGGGCACATAATAGGATGAATAAAAATATTATTATATAAAAATTTTATCGTGTGTGTGTATAGAGATTTGGGAAATTGGTTTCTTACGGTGTCGTATGGGTTGACCATGGATTATGATTATAAACAATTGGTAGGATTATAATTATAGTCAAAGAGTTCTCTTTTTGTATAGATTTGCTAACATAATATGGGTAGTGTTAGTCAAATTATTGGTTGCTTGTTTTCAAGTATTTATTTTCCCTTTTCCTCTTTTAAACAAATGAGGGATAAACAATGTTGCACTCTTTTAAAATATTTGTCTCATGTGTTTGAAATAGGCTTTGTTTTAGAAGAAATGGGAAGCAATAGACTTTCGATGTTTAGGGTAATAGTTCTTGGTTGAACATTAGAATAGTGATGAACATGAAAAATTACCGATAATTAAATGCTTCCGAATATGGAGGAAACATAATAGCCATGGTCCATAAAGGGTTTTCTTTGTCATTATTCAAACATATAAAATTTAATATTAAAATAGTAAATTTATTTTGAAAAATTGAATCTTAGCTTTGAAGGTTGAAAGCGATGTATTTTTACCTTAAAACCTAAACAAATTTATGCTCACAATAACTACAAGTCTATGCTTGCTTTTTACAAATCAAAGTAGATATTTATAAATGATAAATACCTAGATTTTACCAAATAAGTAAATTATATGAAAAATGGCCCATTTGAGAGTTAAAAGAAAAAACAAAATAGTGTTGACTATGCCAATAATATAGTAGTAACAAAATAAAAGTGTGTCCCAGATTTCACCCTAAAATCTGAGACTACCCCCATGTTAAAAATTTCGTACTTTTAAAATAACGGGTCGTTTTGTGTTTTTATTGCCAGAAGATGCCTGTATTGCGTTAAGATATTCCCAGTGAATCATATGAGCCAATTTTGACAAATACCCAGATGCCGAAACTCGTTTTATTCCTCCATGCCAAGTTTTGTCTGCGGGAAATTTTTATTTAATTATTTATTAAATAAATAGTGCCCCGTTTGAAGTAAATTGTGCTCCAGTTGAACCCTGTTGAGGTTTTGCATGTCAATATTCACATATATCAGTAGGGTTTTCATCAGGAATGAATCTGGGCTTTGTCTGTGACTTCTGGCAACGTTTTTTGTTTTTATTTATTTCTTTTCATTTTCTCTAGTTTTCTCCTCTGTTTCTCTGTGAAATTCCCCTAGGTCAATTCCTTCACAAGTCTGAGTTTATTTTATGCACTGGAACATCTAGAAAACATCTCGGCCACCATACAGAGAAGGAATCAGCTTGAGAAGCTAACCACAGGTAAAAAGATGAAGTCATGCACAAAAAGCCTCTCCCAGGCAAGTCACACTTTTTGAGAATGAATAGGTTTAAGCTGCAGTGGGATTTTTGGTAGCAGCAAGTAGGTGAGAATTTATTACCTTCCTTGCAGGGTGAAAATTCCCATGAAGTCAAAGTCACTTAAGCTGCGATGGGAAAATTAGAGGCGCAGGCAGGCGGGAATTTCTTACTTGCCTTACAGGGTAAAAATTCTCATTATAAAATAAAGAAAAATCACTTAAAGCACCGACAGGAATTTCTTACCTACCTTGCAGGGTAAAAATTCCCATTATGGAAGTCAAACAACTTAAGTGAATGAAGGGATTTTTGGAGCTGCAGTGCAGGGTGAATAATCCCATCAAAGTTGACTTCTTAAATTTAGAAATCACCCATGCTAAAAAGTGCGACCCCTTTGGGCATTAAATAATAACTCTAATGCAATTTATTAATAGTTTTCCTTCCTAATTTTGGCGTCAGGGATGATGGAAAGTCAATGCATGATGTGAAGTCAAAGAAGACTGAAGGAAGAAGGCTAAAAATAAATTAAATTTATTTATTTAATGGCTGCTTGGAACATGCTAAAAAGTGCGACCCATTTGGTGATTAAATAATGCTTTTGTGGCATTTATTAATAGCTTTTATTCCTAAGTTTGGCGCCATGGAGAAATAGAAGGTCAATGCATGATGTGAAGTGAAAGAAGAAGGCTAAAAATAAATTAAATTAATTTATTTAATGGCAGCCATGAGCATGCAAATTTAGGCGCCCAAGTTGAAGGAATAAGCATGTTTATTTATTAATTAATTGCCAGGAATAGGAGAGGCAATTATTAAATATAGAATGTTGAGAGTTATATAAGCATGGGCTGCCATAGTAAAGAAGTAATTAATTCTTTTAGCAGAGGATTGCAGCCCGGACAGTTTTGGCGCCCAAAGGAGGAGGATTTTTGCATAAAAAGTGTTTTTCATTGCCGGAAAGCTTCAAAGTTTGGCACCTAGGATTGGAGGAGCTTGATTTAAGCTTGGTTAATTATCTGCATATTGGTACAAGTGCCCAGGTGAAGTTAAAAATATTTATGCTTGCTTTGCATGCAAACAAAGCCTCAAATTTTAGGGCAGCGGGCTTTATATGCAGATTTTTGTGATAAAAATCAAGTGTTCATGCTCTGGATTTCGTCTTTGTCTGAGTTAATTACAGGTATTCATTACAGGTGCTTATATAAGTGAAAGGGAGCTCAAATCAATGTCAAATGCATTGAATATATCTTCGAATCTGAAGAAATTCTCAGATCTGCACCAATTGCAAAGAATTCCAGGCAGAATAAAAAAGAAAAAAGTTGCTCAGACAAAGATTGCTTCGACCATGATAAAGCGGGATGAAAGAGAAGGATCAGTGGAACCATGCATTGCTTCCAGATTTGTTGATATCGGTGATACGGATCTAGGCCCCGAACCCCTCTCGAATTGATTGACAGATCCAAGGTTGGAAAGACATCTCTCATGCGGGTAGTAAAGAGCAGTGGAATCATTCGAGCTTCAACATTCCCAGTCACAACTCAGTTCCTGAATTCATCATGGAATGTGCAAGGTCGTACCATCCACTATCCAGATCAATCCGGGATGTTGCGGGAAAGACAATAATCGACTGGACGCACAATTTATCAATTATTGTCTGAAGATTCCAACACGACCGGTGGTGACTACAATTAGCATGTTGGATGCCGGCAACAGATGGGAGAAGCATAAAGTAGACTGTGTGGGCATAATGAACAGCAGGTATATGAAGAAGCCCAGATCTCCATCGAAGTTCCCGAGGACCCTTCCACGATCCAATCTGGTGCAGGAAGTGGATGATATTACCAAATTGCTATGCAGGATAAATGGAGAAGCTAACACTCACACTTTCCGCTCATGGATGTATGCCTTCATCAGGACCATTGAGATCAACAAAGCATATTCAATAATCAATTGGGCGGAGATCATCAGTGACAACATCGGTGAGCAGCTCCGAAGTGTGAGGAGGACATACAGACTTCAAGATGACTTCCTACCTAGTATATGTAGCAACCTCGCAGGGTATCTTTTCCAAGTTGGATAGACGGGGCGTACTCTCGAAGGATCCTATTTTTGAGTGCTACCCTTGACTATTGTGCCTGAATGCAATAAAGATTACAAGGTGGTCAATGATGGATTCTTCTACGAATTCATTTGCAAGTTGAATAGTGATTTGAAGACCAATAGGGTGAGCAAGGAAGCTTGGGAAGTTGTATCCCAACATGGTTGTATCTTCATCCAGTTTGCAGACTTTACATACCTCAGGGTAATTGGATTTTCAGGAGAACCAGTCAAGTTGCCCAGATATCCAAGCGAAAAATTGGTCATCATGGAGTTGTGCAGGCAGCTCGTAGAGATGCATGACCTACAATCAAAGTGGCACAATCTCGACAGGCTTCTTTCGATCACAGTGGGCTATTACAGCTGCCAGAGCATTCACAAAGCTAGAGGAATTGAAGTTGAGATGTTCTCTGAGTGTGAGCATGAGTTCTTCCCAGCACGGCTGAACTTTGATCCATATGGGGTAGCAAGGAAAACAATCTCCAGGAGTACTCGCATGTGCCTTCATTAGAAGACTTCTGGATGAAGTGCAGAAGTGAGTACGAAGTCAGAAAGAAAGACTTCAGCAGATTGTCGGCGTGGCAAGTGTTTGATTATGGATTAGCATGGATACCTGCGGATCTCATAGATGATGGGCTGTGTTACTTGACTCATACCACCAGATGGGAGGGGATAGAGCTGCTCTTCAGGAGAACATTGGTGGCTGCCACATGATCGAGGAAAGATCTGCTGCGGTTTTGGTCAACACCTCGAACTGGTTGCTTACAAAGGGATATTGCCTTGATGAAGCTTTGATGAATCAGATCACAGGAAACCTCAGCACAGGAGACTCCATCAAAAGGAAGCACGAGGGAGAAAGCAACAGAAGGCCTAAAAAGCTTAAAGTGCAAAAGAAGTCTCATACACAGGAAAAGGTCACTTCTACGGCTATGGTGCTAGTTCCGACTTCTCCAGCGTCAACTCACAACACTTCACCTGCCTTTAAACCTCAGCAAGATATTGTCGTTCCTCCGTTGAATCCGGCAACATTTGTGTTCTCTCCTCAGCCACTCCGATCTTCACCTCTTCCTGAAGAAACGCTAAAGTTGCAGATGGCAGAATTTGAAAGAGCATTGTCTTTGGACAATTCAGAAGACGGCAATCACAACATTGTAGCAATTTCGGATGGAGAGGAACAGAGCACGAGATGGTGGTGCATTCAATGACTTCTCATTCTCCGAGAAGCAATTTCTCAAAGTGGTTGGCCTCACAGTCAATCCGGAAGCTAGAGAGGAGATCAACTTGGAGGAACATGACTTGCAGTTGCTCCTGAGTTTGGGTGGAAAAGACAGAAGACCTAAAGTTGCTAAGGTGACTTCAAGGTTGATTATTGAAGAATCAGGGAAAAATTATTTGAGGTATCGGTTCGATAGAAGGAAAGAAGAAGAAGTGAGCTTACGGGTGAGATATACTTGATGACCAAAGTGCCGATAGGTCAAACCACTATTGAAGGATTAAAGCAAGACATGAGAAACACTGATAAATGCTTTATTCCTTAAGCTTGACAAAGAGAAGGCAGAAAAAGTTGAACTTCAAAAGTAGGTTTCCCAGTTGTGCGAGATCATTGCTAAGGTTGTCAAACCTTTCTCTCAGCCAATTTCAGCACATGAGCAGGTGAGTGATCATCTGATGTAGGAAGTGGAAAATGCAGGTAACCAAGTTAGAGCTATCGATGAATGGAAGAGCCTAATCATTTTCCAAGCACATACTGGCTCGGGGAGGTTCGATTCGTCTAAAGGTTATGAAGGATGCATTAGTAGTTGGTGAAGCAACGGGTGACAACACGGTAGATATGAATACAATGGCTAAAAGTAACCTGGGCACTTTGGTCGAGATAAATAAGCTGTCGAAGGAGGTTTTGATTGCGAATGAATTGTGCCTGATGGATCGGTTGAAAAGGGGAAGCAACTTGAATTCATAGTCTCTTTCCGCTTGGAGATCTTCATAATTATGTTGAAAAGAATGTGGGTGCTCGAGGATATGGCATCGTCACTATCAAGCAATGTAATTGCTTTCACCAATGAGGAAGTGGTTGGGAACATTTCTTCATTCATAAGGACCATTCCCAACAAAGTGCCTGATTCCCTAGAAGGCTCTCTTCTGATGATTCAAGAGAGGATTGATGAAGTTGTTAGGCCTTTCACGATGAATTCAATCAGTAAGCTGGTAACACTGCAATCAGACATTAAGAAGTTTGGGCCTAGTTTGAAGGAGGTGGAAGCAAGCATCGAAGTTTTGAGCGAAGGATTGCTGCAATTCAGGACAGAGAAAGAAGTTGTGGCTAAAGCGGATGGGAAATTGCTGAACTATATGTTCAAAAAGTATATTCAATATAAAACAAAAAAGAAAGTGTAGAAGTTATAGTTGGCAGATCTTCCTTCTTCTTTTCTTTCTTCTCTTATTTCTTATGTTCCGGATGTAATTGTAAACTTAAAAGTTATTGGTTTGAAAACCATTACTTTAAGTTATTTGGAATGATTCTTTGAGTTAAGTGACAGATGTGCACAATTTTGACTTGAACTCTTGATGCATGTCATTAAGAGAGGAATTAGGGGAAGATGATTGCCAGATGTTCTTTTTACTTCTTGTTTATGTTCTAGTTCAGTTATAGTCTCCCATTTGTAATTTCCCCTCTACATGCTATAAGTAGAGGAAGAACCTACAGGTTAAGGATCAAAATTTGTAAAGCGACATTCTTGTGTTCCAGGACTTTGTCTTTGAAACCCACGATAGCTATTTGAAAGTAGAGGAATAGAAAATGAACATATTTCGGAGAACTTTGTGTCAAGCGGTGCACTTTGTTTCTAACTTTTACATCTTAGATCTATTCATAAACTTTGTGTTATTCTAGATCTAGATCTGAAAGTTTCCTTTGCTTATAATTTTGTATGTTAATATCTATCTGTTTTACCTATGTGCATGCGATCAACTCTGTAATCTATTGATTGGGTTGCACATCTTCCCCATTTCCTTCCATTTTCTATTATTTTCCCCTTCTTCAGATATTTCTTTTTTTTCAGCTGCTTACTTGCTGCAAAATCGTATAGCTATGGTTCATGAGCTATATGGTTAAAGTAATACCAACAAATATATACTAGCAAATTTAACTGACAAATCTTACACGGGAGCCTCACCGGTAAATGAGGGAGATTTATCTCATGATTGCCTAGGTTTTCAGCTATGCAGAAAATCTAGCCAACATGTTTTGTGGAAACGAAATGACATTTCCTAATGGAGTGTGTAGCATATGAAGACATTCGGAGTAGCTATGCTGATTTTTATAAATGGAAACTCTCACAACCTTGTTTGAAGAGGATAAGATTGCAAAAACAACATATTACTTGACTAAAATCCATAATAGAAGGCTCAAGATTAGCAAAGAAATTGAGATAAAACAAAAATAGTGGTTTTGAGCCGATTTCTTTAATGTATTTGGCTGACTTGTTTTTGTTTTTCGAGTCTCATACACTGTGTTTAGCCTCGTAAACCTCATTAAAATCTTTCAATTCAATTCAATTGTAACCTCTATTTTTGATTTATTGTAACTATTCTCAATTGAGATTTAAAATTACTTGCATAAACCTGCCATTTGGGAGTGGCATCTGGTCAAATGAACTCCTAAATGTAAGTCCACACCATAATACCAAACTGGGGTGTTTCCAAAGGCACTCGCAAGTTCTACAAGTTACTTTTGAGTCTCAAACACGGACTATTACTTGCGTTTGCAGTCTGGACTGTGAAAATACTTGGACCATTTAATTGAATTCTAGCGCAACATATGTCACTTGATCAAATGCCTTGGATTTTCTAATTCCAACAAGGGAATGGAAAGTGGAGGAACAGTGGTCATACAGCGATGCTGCTTAGATCTCACTCTCGTTTATTGCTATTCCAATCCAGAAAACTCTCTAGTAACACCCAATCCCTTGCTGAGGATTTCATCAATTGGGCAGCATCCGAAGCAAATAAGCAAAATGGTATTCCTCCCACAGAATGTTACTGCACCCTTATCAGCAATCTGGCCGAGGCCAAGAAGCTTCGAGAGGCCTCTGCTTTCGTTCAAGCACTTGCATATGACCAGGGGCTCATTTTCCCATCCCCCATATTTGCAGTTCCCTTCTCCACAGTTTGAAGAATTCGGATTGGACGCCTGCCCTGATGGGTGTGCTGATTGAATCCCTTACAAGGGCTGGAACAATGGAGGAAGAGGGCACCCGTGCTTTTACCAAATATGTGGCTGTACCCGCCAGCGTATACCAATGGAATACCCTCCTGGACATGCTCAACAGGTTCCAGTGCACTGAAATGGTATGTGACCTTTTCTTCTCCCACGTGACCAGTCCGAATCTTTTTACTTTCAATATAGTTCTGCATGCTCTTTGTAAGGAGGGAAGATTGGCGGAGGCTTTGGATTTGGTGGGGAAAATGGGTTCCAAGGGCTGTAGTCCTAATATTGCTTCTTACAATACCCTCATTTGGGGTTATTGCACGCATGGACAATTAGATGTTGCTGTTAGATTTCTAGAACATATGATTAGAAAGGGGTCATTGCGTCCTTCTGTCATCACGTACAATATTTTGTTGAAGGGCTATTGCCAACAAGGTATACTGGGTGGGGCAGAGTGCGTGTGGCAGCATATGTTTAAGAGGGGTTTAGTGCAGAATTTGGTGTCCTATAATACAATGACTGATGGGGAATGTAAGGAGGGGAGCATGGAGGAGGCTTTTATGTGGAGAGATGATATGGTTCGACATGGGGATCAACCTGATGTTGTCACATTCAACACACTTATGAATGGGTTTGGCATAAGAGGGGACATTGAGGCAGCTCAAGACCTTCTAGCTCAAATACTGAATTCTGTTTCTGGTGATGCACTAGATGGCAGCCATGTTTCTCAAGTTAATAGCACTGAGCTGGGGATCGACACTGAGTTCGGCGAGAATTCGCAATGTGGGGATTTGAAGCCGAATATTATTACTTATACAACCTTGATAAGTGCCTATTGTAGGACAGGAAAGCTTCATGAAGCATTCTCTCTGTATGAAGTAATGGTGAGAGGTGGCATCATGCCCGATGAAATCACATACAGTTCTCTTATTAATGGGCTTTGCAAGGAGGAAAAGCTATTGGAAGCAAGAGATCTTCTGAAGAAAATGCAGAGCATGGGTGTCTTTCCTAACCATGTGACTTACACGGAACTTATTCATGCACTCTTTAAATCTGGAAAAGTGCAGGAAGCACATGATCTTCATGATGAAATGGTCAGAAAAGGTCTTGTTTCAGATACTGTTGTTTTCAGTGTTCTCATAGATGGGCTGTGCAGGGAGGGGAAATTAGTTGAAGCAAGAGATATGTTTGAGAAAATGCCAATTTTAAATTTAATCCGTAATCATGTCACTTACACAACCCTAATTCACGGTTACTGTAAATCAGGTAGCATACAGGATGCATCAATGCTGTTAGATGAGATGGAAAAGAGGGTTTGAAGGCTAATGCTGTCACTTACAATGCACTTATAGATGGACTTAGCAAAAAAGGCCAGATTAATGAAGCGGTGGAAATATTCAATAAAATGTGCGACAAGGGTTTGATACCATGCAATGTAACGTACAGCATTATAATTGATGGATATTGTAAGCTAGGAAATTTGAAAGACGCTTTTGCACTGTACAATGAAATGATACGGAATGGTTTAATTCCTAATGTTGTTACCTTTGATGCACTGGTCAATGGTTTAAGGAAAATGGGTAAGATGGAGGAAGCAATGGATCTATTCCAAAAATGCCCAAGGGTCTGTCTCTGGATTCTGTTATATATACCTCACTTATTGATGGTTTTTTCAAGGAAGGAAGTCTGTCTGAAGCCTTTAAGTTTGGAGAGGAAATGATTAGAAAAGGTCTTATGTTTGATGTTGTCACTTACAATGTTTTTATCAACGGTCTTTGCAAGAGAGGTAATTTAACTGAAGCCAAGAACCTTTTGACTGAAATACTGGAGAAGGGTTTGGCTCCAGACCATACTACTTACAACACACTGATGGATGCATACTGCAAAGCTGGTAATATGAGTGAGGCTTTGAACTTTGCAATGAAATGACAAGGAACAATTTAACACCTAATCTCGTCACATACAACACTCTCATAGGTGGACTTTGCGATTTAGGAAAACTGCAGGAAGCCGAGAGCTCTTGAATGAGATACATAGAAGAGGGTTTTCTCCAAATTACATCACTCATAGAACTATGGTTTCTGCTTATATTAAGAAAGGCACCCTACAAGAACTTTTTGAGGTACACGAGCAATTTCTGGAGAAAGGTCTTGTACCGGATCTTGTGACCTATAACACATTAATCGGAGCATTTTGCTCAAAAGGAATGACACGAAAAGCAAAGGTCCTTTGGGATGAAATGTTGGAATCAGGAATAGTGCCGGACATATCCACTTACAATGCTCTCATAAATGGTTACCGTAAGATCGGAAATCTGAAAGAGTCACTCTGGCTGTATGGTGAAATAACAAGGAGAGGTCTAGCACCAACTATTGAAACTTACAATATACTCCTCGGGGCTTTTGTGGAATAGGAATGATGCAGCAAGCAGATGACCTGTTTAATGAAATAGTAGCAAGAGGTCTTGTTCCTGATTCCATTACCTACAGCACAGTTATTGGTGGACATGGCAGGAAAGGTAATCTAAAGAAGGCCCTTAAGTTGCATGATGAGATGGTCAAAAAAGGCCTTATTCCTACAATTGGTGCTTACAATGTGCTTATCAGTGGTTTTGCCAAGGCAGGTAAAATGCGTCAAGCAAAGGATCTTTTAAATGAAATGCAACAAGGAGGATTGATTCCTAGCTCCTCAACATACAACATTTTAATTGGTGAATGGTGCAAACTCCACAACAGAATTGAGGTTACGATTCTTTTAAAATAAATGATGGGAAAAGGTTATGTGCTTAATGCCAATACCTTTGGATCTCTCATTAATCAGTTTGCCAAAACTGGAGAGAGAGACAGAGCAAACAGGTTCCTGAAAAATCTACTCAATAAGGGTCTGGTTCCAACACACTGATTATATGATGCAAAGTAGTTGTCGAAGGTAGATACATTTGGTTTCATTAGTATGCCTTGGTAGGAAAGGAGCAGGATTCATGCTTGGCATTGCACCTGATACTATACATTTGGATCACTCACTAACCAGCTTGCCAAAACTGGGGAGAGAGAGGCACAACAAAAGGTTCCTGAAAAGTTTACTCAACTAGGGTTTGGTTCCAACATACTGATTATATGATGCAAATTGCAAACCAGTTGTTGAATGTAGATATGACCGGTTTCGTTAATATGCTTTTGTAGAGAGGAGCAGAACTCGTGCTTGACAAAACCTGAGAATATTTCATGTTTTGCAGCCATGAAACCACGGGAATTAGATCTTTTGTATGTATTAAACAATTGCAGCTAAGATTTCATCTTTAATATGCTGAACAAAGGAAACAATCCCTGAAGTTTCACAAGCATGCACAAGAAAGGTAAGAACCACAGGGCAGTATTTTCTGACAGGTTTATTTGTGTCTGCAAATGTCACATCTAAAAATTGAACCCAAGAATCTGAGAATCTGCTTATGTGCTTATTGCTTTGTTTACGTGCATAACTTTTGTTCGCATACAGACATGGTAGTTCGAAAGCTGATACATTGGAAGCATGCGTTTCTGAAAACTTGATACATGTGAAAGCATCTTTGGGTTTTAAAGATTCTGACACGCGGATCCCAGAAGCACACAGTATGAAATTAAACCAATGTGGAAGCCTCAAATTAGATATCACTCATGATTATCTATAGAGCAGTAGATGTTTCTAAGTTTCTAAAAAATCTTGCAGAAGAGATTAGAATTGGCTTCACTGCATATTAAAATGGGATGTTTCGGTCTTCATAGAGACTGTGTATTGCATGTTCTTCTACAGTAGTCAGATGTAAATTAAGTAGAAAAGAATGCCCCATTGTGTTCGGGTGGGTTTGATATCCTTTTATGATACTATCTGCATGCCAAATCTTGGGCATTTGACAACTGACTTGAAGTCTGCAACGGGAGATTTTTAATAAATGTTAGCTACTATAAGGTTTTTCACCGATGTCAAGGTTCCTCATTCTGTATGCTAAATTCGTTGTTGGCAATAAAATTCATTTCCAATCCCGAGCCACGATGGTTCGATGAAAATGTGAAAATTTACTTTCTATCCAATTTGCATATTCTTGAAGTTCAGACAGAGTACAATAGCCATTTCCTAAGCATTGTATGGATCATAAGACAATGTTGTGTGAATCATATGGTAGAAACTTTCTGATATGTGTGCAGCTGCAAAACCACACACTCTTACCTTGAGTGCGTTGGTTACTTGTGCATCACCTCACAATGCCTTGCATCATGCGCCTCCTATGTCACACCAATGAATTTTGCGCACAACATTTGCGCTTCCGAGCATTTGCATGCAGCCCCTTGCATCAAACACCTTTTATGCAGCAACATGAAACCTGCTGCATAATGTTAGCAGTGGTCTCTGGATTTCCTTGTCAGAACTTGCTAGTGTTGTAGTTTTTCATTTTATTAGTTTTCATAATGATGTTTCTATGTTAATTCTATTGTGTACCCAAAAGGTCATGATAACAGTAAAAAATATGTATGTAATCACCTTAACTACTATCCACACTGAAACTATGTTCACCATTCACAAATGCGATGTATAAAGGCTATGGGATCAAGACTTTCATCATTTAAAAAAATATGCAAATGAATTCTTGCTAATAGATTTGAACCAGCCTTCTCCGCATGGTTCCTTCATATTTTATAGAGTTTTATATGAAGCTTGATCTTCTAAACAGATCATTCTCTTCTTTTCTCTCTCTAAGAGCATTACATCTTTTATACAAAATGACACATCATCCTTTATATTGTGCAAGCTTTATCATTTTACAAACTATTACTGTTAGTTGGCCTATGGTCCTAAATGACCGTCCAATATTCTCTCAGAGTTAAAAACAATTGTCTTATCCCAAGATGAAGGCGTTGTAGCAGTTTGGCATATGTTATGCTTCCATATGCTAGTCCTTTTGATATTAAGGTTTTTGACTCTGCACGATTAAGTATTGGTTGCAGTTTTCAATAGATGCAATTTTTACTGGAAATGCTGTTTACCTATTTTCATTCCTTGTGTGCGACTTGGTCGCCTCTTTGGATTTCAATCAAGTAGCATACGAAGATACCGTCCTTTCACATTTTTAGCATGATGCTACAATTAGAAAGGCTGCCCTTTATGGGGTTTCAACCTTCCCGGTCCTACTCACTGTTCCTTCTTCCTTGGATTTGTTTTGAGCCACAAAAATGTGTAAAATTTCAAAAAAATTGCATGTGAACTTCCACTTACTTTGGAGGTGGCATTGGGGTCTTTTGTTGGGTTAATTGTTGGCTTGGACCTTCTTGCTTCTTGGCTTTTGTTCCTAGAGTTATATTTTGGGGGCTTGCACTTTCAATCTTCTCAACGATACTATTGGTGACACATACTTTGTAGCGTCAATTACATCTATGCTTGTTGGCATGATCCTTGAGGTCTTCCTTCTATGTAGTTGAATTTGTAATGATCATGTCAACCCTTCCAAAGTATGTTTGTAGTTGTGCTAATGACTGCATTACTTCTAAGAGTTGTTCGCTCTTGGCTTCATTGATCATTGGCTTGATTAGGTAAACATTCTTCCATATTTCCACCGTTAAAGCTTCATGGCCTTCTACCATTCATTGTCTTTGGAGTGCTTGTAAAAGTGTTGTGTGGCATGTTCAACCAACAATTGTGGATATGACCGAACATACTATCCCTGTTCTTTAGAGACTCGATTAGTGCTCTTTTCGCTCTTTGTTGACGGTGCTACCAATGATTGTTGCTTGAGCTAGTTGCGCAAATTTGATGTCATCTTTGTTTTATTTTAACGGTTATTGGAGCATTGCATCTTCTTCTTCATCTTTGTTGCTTGCTTCCTTTGAATAATCAATTTCTTGTGTCTTACTCTTCTTATACTTGATATTATCTACTTTCACATTTGTACTTTCAACAATCATGTGTGTTCTCATATTGTAGCATCTGTATTCCTTTCTTATTGAAGAGTAACCAAGAAAAATACCTTCATCAGATCTAAAATCAAACTTACCCAAGTCTTTATCATCTCTTTTGATATGGCATGTGCTTCCAAACACTCTGAAATATTTGACTATTGTTGGTATGCCCTTCCATAACTCATAAGGTGTCTTGCTATTGTTTACTTTAATTTATCCTCTATTCAAAATGTAAATTGTTTTGTTGACCGCTTCTCTCCAAAACATATAAGATATCTAAGGAACCATTTTGCATTATTCTTGCCATCCCCTGGGATGTTCTATTTTTCTCTCTACAATGCCATTTTGCTAGGGGTCCTTGCAGTTGACTAATGTCTCCTTATTACATGATTCTCACATAAGTATTCAAACTGTTTTGAAGTAAATTCTCCTCCATGGTCATATCTTAGGCACTTGATTCTCTTACCAGTTTCATTTTCAAATAAGGCTTTAAACGCCTTAAACCTCTCAAATGCTTCATATTTTTCTTTTAGAGATGTAACCCATGTGATTCTAGAATAATCATCAATAAATCGCATGAAATAGCTCTTGCCTTGCATGCTTCGAGTCCTTGTACACCCACACAAATTAGTACGAACAAGTTCCAATAACCTTGTAGTTGAGTACTCATTTGTTTTGAATGTAATTCTTGTCTGCTACCCATGCTGACATTGCTTGCAAAGTAAGCTTGTTGGTTTAGTGATCTTTGGCATGTCTCTAACAATTTGCTTGGAACTTATTTTTACAAAATTATCAAAATTGATTTTCCCCATTCTTCTATGCCATAACCATCTCTCATTTTCTTTCCCCATGTAGCATTTTTTTCCTTTAATCTCACTTTGAGAATATAAAAATGATTAGCTATCCTGCAAGCATCAACAACCACCTTTCCTGATTTTTCCTTTCTCGATTTCACATCATTCATCATGAAATGTGACAGTATACCTTTGATCACTCATTTCGCTCACTCAAAATATTATTCTTTAGTCCTTCAACATACAAGACATTTTCAGTTTTTGATTTACCATTGTTAAGGTTAATAGTTCCTTTACTTGATATCCTTGTTGTAGCATTGTCTCCAAACTTCACAGTACCTCCATTCACTTATTTCAAGGTAATATGTTTACTTTTGTCTCTAGTCACATGGCTTGAGAAACCACTATCAATATACCACTGATTTCCTTCATCAAAATGATGTCTGAATAAGCATGGATTTTTCTTTATTCTTTTCTTTCTCCGCTTCTTCTTCCAAACTTTTGCTAACTCATCCTTCTGATGGTTCATGGTTTCCTCATTCTTATTCTACCTTAGAGATTCCACAAGAACATTTCTACAAAAATGTGCTATATGCCCATAGTTTTGGCATTTATAACATTCAGTGTTAAAATCCATTAAAGGAACAAATGAGTTGGTGTTTCTGTTTGAGGACACATAAGAACTTACCTCTGCATGCTTCTTCCCACTAAAGCTTCTTGTACGAGTTCTACAATCTACTTCTCAATGACCAAACTGATTACATGAAAAAAAAAAACCATGAAAAGTGTTTTGAACCCTGGTCATATAATATTGCCTTGGAGGAAAAAAACTTACGCATTTGTCCGAACTCTCTTTTGGAGGAATGCTGATATTTTTGATATTTTGAGGAAAATGAGTCTCCTTATTGCTTTCATTTCTAATTGGGTTAAGAGCATTTGCATAAGTCTTTGATTTGTCTGCATTTTCCTTCTCTGGCGGCATGTTGGGATCTTCTTTGGCGGTCCGTTGATCTTCTTTATACCCAAGACTAGACTTGATAAACAGTGATATCTAATTGTTGATAATATGGTTGTCTAAAATAACCCCTTAGGCTATTTCGGAAACCCAAATTGTCATTTGTGGACTTAGGAAAATTTGCGAGTTATTTCGGGGCCAAGGAATTCATTTTAAGACTATTGGGTTTCATACGCATCAAAACATGGCGTCCCAAATACATGCTCCATGTCACATGTTTTCCGCTCTCAAAATCTCGATGGTCTTGCCTTTGTTTGGGTATTCTAACGTGCTGTAAACAACAAGCCGGTTCGCGCTTTGTGTCGGGTTTCTAGATTCTTCATCATTAGAACATTGCAGCCCAAATGCATGTTCTAGTGCACTATGTTCTTCGCTGATTCGAAACCTACGATGGTCTACTGATGTTTCAAGGTTTTCGGGTTCCCTCGACATGAAAACATCGCTCAAACACATGTAAATTGCAACTTTAAGCGATCCACGAAACCCAATTTCCTTTATGTCGGGTTTTGGGAGTCACCGCATCAAAGCAAGTCAACGATGTCTCATATCAACTACTTCCTAATTCCTAAAAATCACATTCCTATGTGTCGAACTTCGTAAGATGCTCGGCAGTGTAGTTTCTCAATAGTGTTTCAAGTTTCCCAAGGTGCAAATCAAGGTCGGAGTTAAATGGTCTTGCTTGTTTGTGTCGGATTTCAGAAATGTTTGACATGGTCGCGAATCCGACAAGGGTAGTTCTGAAGCAGTTAACCACCACATTTATTGAAGTATGGCACCTAAAGGGAAGGCCATAACTCTTGCCTTGTAACTCCGATTTGCAAAAAAATGGATTTTTGGAAATGTCTCATCATGTACTACATAGTGGAAACTGGATTTCTTAATTTTGATGAGGTTAGGTGGGTGAAAAGAGGAAATATAGTACCGGGACATTAGAAGAACAATTCCAGGTAGCTCAACCACCAAATTTGATGAGGTATGGTGCCCATTCCTTCTCCTACAAGCAAAGTATCATGGGTGAATGGTCTTAGCAGGTACCCATGCCTATTTTCAGGCATTCAATGCATCTTGTTGGTGGTGAAGGTGAAAATCCGAGTTCCCTCTCTTTTCCCTCCTCTCTTTCTCCCATTCTGATATATAATGTAAAATCTCTCATTTGTAAGGGGGATGTTCTAAAATGTAAATGAACTATGTCAAAATTGTTCTGAAACAGTTGTGAGTTGTAGACCTCCATTTGAGCTTGGCAATGTGTTCTGTGCCTTCTTCTTCACATGTAATGGTCTGTGCATACTTTGAAAGAAATAAAATATTTGTTTTGTGGTGTTTTTCTCAACCTTGACTTATGTTTTGTTGCATTTTCTTGCCTCTCAATTCTTGTTGTTGTATTTTGTGCATGTATCTCCTTTGCAGGTTCATTTGGTTGTGTCTCATGAAGAATATAAGGTAAAATATTCTTTCGGATCTGTGTCACTCATATTTGACCTCTCCCTTCTCCCTTTCCCCCCATTAGAGTGCCTTCACCCTTTTTCTTGGTGCTATCACCTCCCTTTAGCTTAGGATTTCCCCTTACATGCACCTCTTTCTTCCCTGGTTCCTTAGATTGTTAGAATAAGATTAAATAGTTGCATTTCTAGCAATAGGAGTAATTTAGTATTAGGATTAAGTAGAGCAACCAACCTTTCCTAGAGGTTCATCTCACTTTTTAAGACCAAAAAAACTTGTGAGATCATCCCATGTTTTAAAAAGTATGGATCAGAATGGGAAACTTAGCACATCCTAGGATGCTACCTTTTTATGATAAGTTTTGAGTTATGGCATGATCGATGGGACATTTGAACAAGATTTTGAAGAAAATTCAACATTTGAAGGTACTTTCAAGCAAAGTGGAGGATCACACGTGTAAAACTAGCCCCTACTTCCACTAAGACCAATTCAAGAGTTAGCGGTGAAAAAAAGGTTTGAGTTCCGTCCTTTGCATTTCTGAAGTTGCGGGTTGAAAACAAGACCAACATTCCGCCAAGTGTGTTTTAGGGATCGGAAGTTGTTTTTCAAGGGTCGAGTCTCGTCCAAACCATTTCGGAAGTTCAGGGTTGTTTTACAAGTACCGATTTCCGCCAAGAGAAAATCTGATTTCGGGGGTTGCAAAACACCAAGTTCAGACGGTATTGTTCAACGTGTCAGGTTTCCGGAGGTGCTTGACATGAACATTTTCCCGATTACTTGTTTGGGTATCTCATAGTGTAGAACAAGGTTCATTTTATGCCTTCAGTTTTAGGACATTAAAAGCTTTAATTCCATTTTGCCAAGTTTTGGTGTGTATCTTGGTGAACTACATATGACCTTTTAGAATTTTTGCATGATAACACATTTGGCGACTTCAATCAGCATATCAACTAGTTTGATAGTTTAGTTCCACATTTTCGTGAGAAGGATACAAACAAGACAAAGGATAAAATTTAGAGAGCCCTTTCACTACTTGTAGCTATCACCAAGGAGAAGAAGAAGAGGTAGATTACCCAAAGATGACCATCTCGACCAAATAGAGTCCTCTCTACTTCTCCTGTGATTAGGCCTTTCTTGTTGTCTTATAGAGTTTTAAGACCTATCCCAATTATGGCACATTGAAGGAATTTGTATTTTGTCGGTTTGATGGTGGTGACCCTTTGGCCCTCAATGCACAACATGATATACTAGTTTATGCCCTTAAAAGCATTCCCTTTTGCATTGGTGAAAATCATACTACCCCAATTGACCACATCCAAGATATTATTAATGTTTGTTCGAGTCCATTTTATTCTTTGGGGATGATATTCTTTGTTAGACTCCTTGTTTCTTCATTCAAAAGTAAAGATCTTTAATGGTACAAAAGTTTGAGACCATCTTCAATTCACAATTGGGTTGAGCTTAGAACTTTGCCCTTTGCAATCATATTGAGGACAAATCAGTTCACTTGTCTTTTGTAGAGTAGCTAACCACAACAAAAGAGTCCCTAATGAGCAGATGACTTATTTCAACATCAAATTTCAAAGGATTTGACACCTAATTCCTCAAGTGGTAAGACCTACAATTTGCAGACATGCATTTCTCTATTATATGAAGGCTTTGAATAGTGATATTTCAGTCATGATTTAGTCTATAGGGGTTAGAACATTACAAAGTGATTATGAGGTTGTTATTATAGTTAATAATAACCTTATTGTGTTGAGAAACTTGCTCCTAGACCTCAAATGCCTATATTCCCAAGAGATTGAGACACCTACTTCTCATTAATCTACAATTAGCTCTATCCCAACCCCAAGAAGCCAAAGCTCTAGTCGGGCATCTACTTCCTCATGTACCTCAAGCTGGAGTTAAGAAATAATGAAACAATTGTAAAATTTTGGGAATGAGTTGGTATCCATATAGAGGCAACAAACCTAGAGTTTTAAACCTTATCAACCTCCATGCCAACCTAACAAGCCCCCATTCCAACCAAACAAACCTCCTTTTCAAGCTACTCCTACAAATCAAAATCAATTTCCCTCTGCAAGACCATTTCAACCATATAACCCAAATGTGGCTAGTCCATCTCAAGCTTTGGTTTGTTAAATATATAATGAACCGTCACGAGGTTCATAATCAGTTTAGGAGGTTGTAAATAGTTGTAACTAAGAATCAAATGTAACTACCTCTTTCATAATAAATGCACCTCTTTATTTCTGAATCATTCAAATTAGTGCGAAATTTTGTGCATCTCTGTCTTCTTGCTATTTTTCTTTATGCTTCTAATTCTAATAGTGGTATCGAGAGAAAGTTAGTAATCATTGAAAGAAGAAAGCGTCCATGAAAAGAGAGGTTGAAAGTATGGTTGACACAAGTAGAATATAAGCTCGGTTTTGATTTCTTGAAAATATCCTGACTTTTGTGAGCGACAAGGAGAAAAACGTGGCTATTTAGGAGGGCAATAAAACTCAGTCATTTGAAGAAAATATGTTGAGAAAAGTCATGGCAAATTGTGGCAAAAATCGTGTGAAGGCAGAGACATCCGTTGTGAACAAGAAAGTGCCCAGTTCGTTGCTGAATGTGCCCAGTTCAAAAACGTGCCCAGTTCGCTGATTACGTGACCAACCAGAAGCTATACCCAGTCGCAAATAATCCTAGAGGGAATTCACAAATACTAAGTCGTGTGGGCAATAGAAAGGAAAAGGTGAACTCGTGTGGAGAAGAAATTAGGGCAGAGGTAACGTGAGGAGCAAAGATTTTATAAACTATTTTTTTATAATTTTCCTCCCTGCCTCTTTCATAATAAATACACTTTTCTGAATCATTCAAATCAATGCAATTTTTGCATCTCTATCTTCTTGCTTTTTTCTTTATGCTTCTAATTCTAACAATGGTATCAGAGCAAGTTAGTCATCATTGAAGGAAGCATCCATGAAAAGAGAGGTGAAAGTATGGTTATGACGCCAAGTAAAAGATAAGCTTGGTTTTGATTGCTAAAAAATCCAACGAAAGGAGAAAAACGTGGCTACTTAGGAGGGCAATAAAACTCGGTCGATTGCAAGAAAATACGTTGAGAATAGTCATGGAAAATTGTGGCAAAAATCGTGTGAAGGCAAAGACATCCGTTGTGCAGTAGAAACAAGAAAGTCTCCATTTCGTTACTAAATGTACCTAGGTTCAAAAATGTTCCCGAGTTCAGCTGATTACGTGACCAACGAGAAGCTATACCTAGTCGCAAATAATCCTAGAGGGAATTCACAAATATTAAGTCGTGTGGGCAATAGAAAGGAAAAGTTGAACTCATGTGTAGAAGAAAATCGGGAAGAAGTAATGTGAGGAGAAAAGATTTTATAAACTATTTTTTTATAACTTTCCTCCCGCCACTATAATTGCTATTTAATTACTGGGCAAATACATATTTGCATAAAGGGACTTCTTTTTATTGGTGTGGGAAAACTATTATTTTATTATTTCCGTTACTTTGGAATAATAAAATGGAAAATATTTCACACTTGACTTTGCCGGAGACACGAAAATTAACCGGCACTAATTTTAATGTATGGAGTCATAAGATTTTATTGCTTGCGGAGTTTCGTGATTTTAATAAAATAATCATGGGTAGTGAAAGTCCACCAACAACGAACTTTGTGGATTACGATAGATGTCATAAGGAAGCGTTATTGCTTCTCAAGTTGTCAATGTCAGATGATATGATACCGAAAGTGCGGAATGCTACTATAGCAAGCACATTATGGGTTAGTCTGAGGGATAAATATCAGATGTCAAAAAAGAGTCAGGTTTTATACATGAAGAATATGCTCTTTTTTGTAAAGTTACAAGAAGGTGGATAGTTGTCTGAGCACCTACTTTAGATGAAAGATCTTTGAGACCAATTATCTTCCATCAACAAAAAGGTGGACGACGATGATATGGTGGCTCTGGTTATGAACAACTTGCCTTTTTGTATGAGTCATTTGTGGAGGCACTCCATTTAATGGCTGAAATTCAAACACTCACATTTGATAAGGCGAGTTCCTACCTATTGCAAAAGGAGCGGAGACAAATTCAGGCATAATCTAATTGTGACCAATCAGAGAGTGCTCTTGTCACTTAGTCAAAGGAAAGAGGAAACATCATTCGGTGAATCATCCACTTGGTACGGGTCACATGTTATTCTTGTCATATGGTTGGGCAACTTAAGAAGAATTTCGGAAGCAAAAGTATGATCTTTCGTAATAGAACAAAAATCCATGTGATGGGGGACATGTGGCGGCAACATTGCGAAAAGAACGGGATTTGGATGACATGCATGCTCTTTATTGTCTTACGACATCATGCTTGCATAATGGTGGTACTAGTTCTTTGGATCATTGACTGCAGTGCGTCCGCACATTTTTTATGTTGCATGGATTGATATGTTTCATTTGCTAAATATATGTTTTGAATCGTAGTAATAGCTGATGGAGAATCACTTGCAGTAGAAGGGATATGAGATATATGCATTGTATTGAATAATGATCATAAATTGTTGGTACAAAATGTTAGATATGTACCTTATTTACAAAATAATATTATATCTATTCATCAATTGACTGAAAATCCCAATATTTCTATGGATTTCTATGGGAATAAGTGTGTTGTCTCTAATAGAAACAAAGACTGTTAATTGCCCTTAGTATTGGGGAAGGTGGTCAAGTATTGACTTGTTGATCCTACTATGATCAACATGAGTGCACACGTGGAGGAGAGCTCTACCATACATGATGTGCATGAGGCTATAATGCCTTGGGAGGAAGCCATTCCTCATAGATCTGTTGACTTGGATATAGTCAACCTACATGCACCTATTGTGGAGAAAGTATCCACTATACCGGGTGTAAGGGAGGCAAACAAGCCTTGGGAGGATGTATTTTGTCATTCTAAAGAATAATTTGTTGTGGAAGGAGACTCCACTATTCCAAATGCACTTATGGTGCATGGTGAGATGGCATGCCCAACCAATCAATCAAAGATACTTGCTCGAAGGACAGTAAAGCATGAACATTTTTCTCATTGTGTTGTGAGAGATCTTTCCCAACATAGGGGGATAGATGAGCAAATAGATGAGAAGGAGGAGTTGATTCTCACTCCTACTACTGCGGAGATGGTTATTTCTCCCACTGTTGAGACAGATGAGACAAAGATGGTTATTTCTCCTACTATTGTGGAGTTGGTTCTAACTCCTACTGCACATATGGTCACATTTCTAAAAAGGTTAGATGAGCACTACATGGTGTTGCAAGGACATGATCGAGGTGACTTCAATTGCAGGATAATTGAGTCTATGTATAGACTCAGAAGGCTACACAAGCTTGGAATAGATTTTTCAATCCACCTCTTTGAGGTTTTGATATGAGCACTCTGGAGATGGGGTTGACACTCTCAGCCATTGGTGATTCATCACTGGTTAATGAATCACATAACAAACAACTTCGTGGACCACTTGCCATATCTTTTGTTCACATGAACAAATTTTTGTTTTGCGAGTTCTTCTCCATTCGACAACCGCAACACAATCATGGATATTGATTTTGAAGTACAACCTATAAGCACGATCTGTAGATGTAATGACTAAACTTATGGGATTTAGGAAATTTGTAAAATGTCGGGAAAAACTTGGTATTGTTTCTAGTTTAGTCATTAAGTGTGGTTGTGTTGTCATTGATGTCAACCCCATTGATGGAAAAGGGTTTCATGACATGGTATGAGTCCCTATCAGGTGTCAATCAAATGTCAAGTATGAAGGTTGATTGGTAGTGTTAAGATTTGGAGTGTTCTAGGAGGTCCTGGTGCATGGTTGAGTATACCTAATCATGGTTTGAATCTTCCCAATGTTTCATGAGGTCATACATGGTCTATATGATGTGTCATGAGTATACATGAGTCTGCATCGAGTCATCATGGTTAGATCATGGTTGAGTCAGTTCATTCCAAGCATGTTTCTAGCCTTGGTGCAAGTAGAATGAGGTAGAGATTTAATTTTTGACCAAATCGGTCTTGTTGGAGCATGTTTGAAACATTTTAGTAGTGTACTTGAAGTGTGTGATGAGTTTCATGTTATAATTCAGAGGTTTGGTGCTTTTATGAAGTCATTTGGAAGCTCAAGTGGGAAGCAAGAAGTTTGACACAGGTAAGTATTTTTGCTAGAGAGTTTGAGATGCATTTGGGCTATTTGGTGAATTTTAACAATTAGAGGATGTTTTCATGATGCTTCATGCCAAGTTTTAGGTCAGTATGCAGAATTATTTTGAAGTTATGCAAGTTTTGGCAAAACCGAGTAAGTTGTAGTGTGATTTTCTAATAAAGTTGGACCTTCTGATGCTCGTTGTGAATAGTGTGATTTACATGGGACCTTATGTCTTTCAGAGATGATTCTATGGAGAGTTTAAAAGGTTTCACAAAAATAATGAGGTTTTTGATCATCATGATTTTATGAACGAATGTTAAGAAGATAAAGTGGTCTAAAACCCTAGTGAAACCCTAACTATGAATAATTTGTAGAAATAGAGGAATAGTGACCCAAATTTTATTGTTTCATCAAAATTTATGATTGGATGTTGTATAGGACTCTTTCAGATTTCCAGAAATGTATGGTTGAGTTCATGGTGATGAGTGGGCCCCACCTATAAATAGCAAGTTTATGAAGAAGAAGGTTTTAAGACAAGATGGTCCAAAGGAGTAACATGAAAAATTGATGGTTCATGATGTATGAGAGTTTTTATTTATTTACATGGAGGTTTTAGGAAAATTTCATGCAGGTACATGGTGTTTTGAGGTCCAAACAAGTTGGACTGGTCAAAGGGCAATTTTGGGATCTCAAATAGTAGTCTTTCGATAAAATGAGCATAAATTGAGCTACAGGTGGATTTTGAAGTGATTCAAGTTGTGTTGGAAATAGGATTCAGATATATTTATAGTGATATAAGTTTTTCCTCATGATGAGGTCATTTGACATGTTTTCCAGGTCATTCTTTGGACAAAACCATTTTTGGCAGTTTAAGACAACCTGTGTTCTAAAGTGCAATTTTGATGTTGTTTGAAGCATGATATGGATTGGGTGATGGTTCCTATAACTTCTAATGTGAATAGGGATGAATTTTTCATCCATAGAATCCATTTGGAGGTCTGGAATGTATGTAGAAATGTTTTTATGAGCTAACCTTTGGAAACAAAGTTTTTAGCAAGTTGTTTTGGTGAAGGAAAACGTAGTTGTGGTTTGAATAGATGGATGTTTCATGACTTATAAAACTATTATAACTGTTATATAGGCTATATAATTTCCATCAAGTGGTCATTGTTAATGCAAAATTACAACACCACCTGAATGACCTGAGTGTGAATGGGGCATCCGATGTAATCTACATAACATGAGTCCATCTCTCAAGTTGTGGGACTTGTGAACCTGAGATGGACCTTCTAGAGAAGGCCAAATTCCTCAACCTAATCGTAATGCTAAACTACTCCTAATGTAGAAAATACACCTAACTACACCTATCCTGACAATGCCAAGGAGAAAGAGAGAGAAAGTGCATGAAATGGAAAATCCTACACAAACGAGGTGATAACACTAGAGAAGAGGGGGTAAGATACTGCATCGAGGGAGGAAGAAGAGGAAAGATAGAGTTGGGTGAGGTCAAAATAGTAGTGACATAGACCCAAGTTCCAACCGCCATCTGCACTCCATGAAACATAACATCTTACACTTGCAAATGTAAAATACATGCACAGGAAACAAACACGAAATGGAGAGGCACAAAGAAACAACAAATCATGAGAAAGGGTTGAAAACACCACGAAATGTGATTTTATTTCTCTATAAGGTGCACATACCATTACATGGATGCTCAGAGGCATAAATATGCTTTCCAAGTGCAAGATAAGGCTTAAAACTCATATGGAGTTAAGGGAAAATTTTACAAGCGTTTCCCGAGTTCTCAGAATGTCTCTCCCAAAAATGAGGGGTTCGAGTTCTTTTATAGCCAATTTTCACCCACCCTCATTAAAGAGGTATGGGAACATATACAAATTCAATTCTTGAGGGTAATTTTGTCAAAAAGACATGGGTGCCATACCACATTAAATATGGTTGTTGGGTTATCATTCGTTCAAATACCTTCACCTACTTGGGACTTGTGGGCCACCCAACCATGTAACCTATCCAACTGTGTTGTCTTTGCCATTGAGTGTCTAGCCTCATGACCCATCTAACTATGTGTCACTGACTTCACCATCCGACCTTGGGGGTTGGATGTCATCCAACTATGCAGGTCATACATTTTGTGGTTCTTTAACCAACCTGATGGTTGTCATCTTTTCATCGTGGGTCATCTAACCCGAGGGGGTTGGACGCCGTCTAACTAGTGACACGACCAACCTCTTTTTCTCCTCTACCCGGTCGTTTGTCAATCATGCTCATATGATCCATCCATCGGTATACCATCTAGTCAAAGCATGTCACCCGTACGCTTCGTTACACATCCAATCGGGTGACCCAACCAACCTAGTTGACCATCTCGGTGACCAACCCAGTGACCAACCCGGTGACCAACCCGGCCATCCATCCTTAGTTTGTACAATTCTTCACCCATTTGACCCATTCGTCCAACCTAGCCGACCAACTTGTCACCCGACCAACCGAGCCGACCAACTGTCACCCAACCAAGCGTCGCGCAACGACTGTCACCCGACCAACCGAGCCGACAAACACGCTGTCACCCGACCAATGCGTGTCGACCAACCTGCCATTCGACCAACTAAGCCGACCAACCCGTCACCCGACCAACCGGTGACCATCTCAACCAACCAACACTGCCGACTAACCCAGATTAACTAACTTGGTTGTCCATTCTTCGTTTATACAATGCTTCACCCATATGACCCATCCGTCCAACCCGACCGACCAATCCAGCTAACCAACCTATCACCCAACCAACCAAGTCGACCAACTTGTCACACGACCAATTGTGCGACCACCTGTCCAACCATCTCAATCGACCAACCTATCAAGCCCGACTCAACCTATCAACTGACCAACCTATCACCCGACCAACCGAGTCGACCAACCTATCACCTGACCAATCAAGCCAACCAACCTATCACTCGACCAATGTCAACCGCGCCAACCAACTGTCACCCAACCAATGTGCGGCTAACTTTGTCACACGACCAACCGAAGTGACCAACATGTCACTTGACCAACCGTGTCGACCAACTTGTCACCCGACCAATTAAGCCAACCAACCCGTCACTTGACTAATTGAGCCGACCAACCCAACTGACCAACCTCACACCCGACCAACCATGTTGACCAACCTATTGAAATTTTATAATTTCACAATGTGCTGAAAAACAACTCGAACATTTTTCGTGGCTCGCCACTCATTGCGAGTAAATACCAAATCGACCAAGCCAAAACACAAGATTCCTTTCTCTTCAAATGGGGTCGAATAATATAAATGGCTAAGTCCATTTATGATGATTTATCCAAATTAACCCAAGGGGGTGAATTTGGTATAATAATGATGACCTCTCGGGGACATCTTCTGCTAGATGTGTGACCAGTTGCCTTGAAGTATCCATTGGGCATGGAGTCAAGCCTAACCTTGAAAAATTGATCTTTTGAAATTGTCCCCTAGACTTCGCATGAACTTAGCACTTGGGATGAAATTGCCTTGGCCTGCTCCTGAAGCTGATTTTGGGATTTTGGATAAATCCTGTAAACTGCCCCAAAATTGAAAATTTGACCAAGGCAAGGCATGGAGAACTCTAGACCCATAACTGATCTATTGGGGCTGAAAGATTTACTTTGAAAACCACCCAAAATCTGATTTCTGCCATGAGCACTTTGTTGCTTCCAATGAATGGATTGTGCACGAGAAACCACACACCAAAACACACACTATGTACAAAACTGAAAATCATACACACCCCAAGTGGGATATGTAGAGTGTGTGAAAGAACTTCTTTTCTGTTGAAAGAAAACCTACCTACTCTATGCTAACTGGAGGCAAAGGGAAATCAAACAAATCCTGCAACTAGTAGGGAGAAGTAGCTCCCCTTCCTCAAAATTGGAAACCATGCATATGATTTGGCACTGATCATGGCTGTTGTTATGAGTGAAAAACCAACAAGAGGCTGATCCTCCACCCAAATAACCAAAGTATCAACATCAATTGAAAATACCTCCTCAAGTTGATTGGCATTGGACTCTTGGAGGTGTTCATGGTGACCCTTAGTGCTTTGAATATCATCCTCATGCCTTGTAATGGACATGACTGGTTTGGCTTCTCCCTTGGCTCCAATGAAGCCAAGTACGATTAGGCACTGAGACTAATCCAATAGATGTGTCCTTTACTCGAAATTCAACTCCAAAAATGGAGTCTTCTGTGGACCTTCCTGAAAAAAGAGGTTGTCTACATGTTAATTTTTCTTTGCAATTCTTTAGCAAGAAGAAACTGGTCCTCTACCTTGATGACTAGTGTGGAAATGGTGTCATCATTGTTTCCTTCCTCCTCCTTGTCTAGTGTGAAGTTTGGAAGATGTAAATCCTCTGATCTTGGCTCTAGATGGCTGCCATGAGATGCAAGCTGCTGTCCTTGAATGCTCTCCTCCATGGCAATGAAATCTTGATGTTGGAGAATGAATGATGAGGCAGTGAAGGTGGTAATCTCCATAGGCTCCTCTCCATCGAAGCAATCCTCCAAATCAGATAGATAATTTGCCTCCTTGTTTTCCTACTACATTAGTTCAACCTCCTCCACGGTGTTCTCTAGATCTGTGATTTTCTCACCATGGTTCCCCTCGTCTTCAAACTTGAAGTTTGAAAGCTCAAACTCTTCTTCAACATTAGAGCTCAAAGGGGATGAAGTGGGAGGAATAACTGAAGGTTATTCCATGGCCTTCTTTATGGTTGAAGCCTCTAAAACTATATGGTTCTCCTTTGCAAATAGGAATGCCCTCATCCTCTTTTGGATTTGGAGTAGTTGCTTCTTCCCTCGCTTGTGTTGCAGCTGGTGATGAGTCAACAACCTTCAGAAATAGGGTTCCATCATAGACATTGCACTTAGAACATATCGATTGCTGATCATCTTCTTCTTGCTCTTGCTCTCGCTTCCCTCTCTACTACAACCGAATCTTCCATCACCCGTGGCTTGACCTCGGCCCTCCTTTAGGGGTTTCTCCATCAAGGGGATTTTATCAATCCCGAATCTAAGAGCCAAGCTCACCAAGCTTCTAATCATTTCTTATTTTCTTGGCTCTTCTTCTTACTACTCCCCTTGATTGGATTTTTGAGTCTCTCTCGACATGGACTCGGGAAAGTGGGAGGAGTGGTGGGTGGGGTATCCACTAGTTATTTCTTTATTTGTGGTGGAGGGGAAGGTATTGCTTTTGTCTCTTATGGAGGGGAATTGGACTTGGAAAGAAAAAGGGAAGAGCTGCTGAGATGGGATGGAAGACTAGGAGATGGAGAAATGGGTTCCACAATGGTGGCAACATGTGGGAAACTTGAGAACTGTGGTTCCTGTTGAGATGGTGCACCTTGAGTGGGGGAAGAGTTTTAGGATGACGATGTTGGGGTCTCCCATTGATAGGATTGACTAACATTGTCCACGGAAGCTCCTATCTCTTAGATCCACTTTGTGAGCCTTGGAAACATCTCAACAATAAAGTCAAGCTTCTCCTACGAGGATGTAATAGCTTGGAATAGGGCCCACCCATGGACAAGGGGTCCTAAAACCAATCTTGCATGCTTGTAACTGAGTCACAACCCTTTGATGCGCCATTTTTCCTCCAATTCTTGGACTTTTTTCTACAGCTCAATCTCTTCAGGCGTAGGATAGTAGCCTCCATAATCCACATACCCTTGCTCTTCAACAGCGCATAGTCTAGCATATAACCAAAATGATCCGCATCTTGCTCATAGGAGTGTGCATACTGTTGATCTTCATTGTTGTATGGATTTGGAGGTGGTTGATAGTACCCTGAGAATATGTGCTACAAATGTGGAGGGATGTCTGAATGACATTGTTGCTGCTGCAATATAGAATTCCATGAGGGGAATGAAGTCATGATTGCACAACTTCATGGACGGAAGAAAGTGGAAAGATGTGGAAGGAAAATTAATGGAAATGGATGGAAAGAGGGAAGGTATGCAACTCAGAGAGAGGGTTGTTGACCAAATGGAGTCGCCAGATGTGTTTGAGCATGTACCTCCAAAGGCTGAAATTTTGACAAGAACACATCAACTCACCGAAATGAAATCTACTCTGGGTGTTGAACTGCACACTTGTCAAATATATTATGACTAATATCTGCAATGAAACACTTGTGAAATGGAGATATTTCACCTGCTTGTCCCACCATGTGTGCCAAAACTGTTAATGCAAAATTGTTGCACCCCTCGGATGAATTGAGTGTGAAGGGCATCAGTGTAATTTGCATAACATGGGTCCATCTCTCAAGTTGTGGGACTTGAAAACTTGAGGGATTTGAAAACTTGATATGGACCTCCAAAGAAGACCGGATTCCTCTACGGTTTAGCGAGAGAGATTTGACATTTTAATTTATTTTGATTGTCTTAGGTGAAAATTTTGAATTTGGCCTTATAGGCCACTTTTGAGTGGATTTTTAGACAATAAAACCTTGTCCTACACTCTCAAATGAGTGTCATACCATTACCCATATGGTGGTTGCAATATTTTTAGTCTATGGACCATTTTATGGCCCCAAGATATTAATGAACTTGAAATGTTTGGCCAATTTAAAACAAGACCTTCTGCAAGTGAATGTAAGTGAGTTGGTGTTTGAGTGTTTGGGTAATTATATTTATGTAGGGAAGTGTACATAAGAGAGTGGTTGGGATTATAGTGATGTGATTTTGAAATTTTGGGGTATCTTATGTATTAGTAGTTGATACGTAAGGGTATAATAATTCCATGTGAAGTGTAAGGGATTTGCTAACATATTGGGGAGATTGGTCTTGCCACATTTTTTCTCACTTTATCCATGTTTCCTATTTATTTGGAATTTATAACTTCTTTAGGGGTTATGCACTTTTGGATTGGAGTGCTTTTCAAAGATTTTGGGAAGATATTTTTGGATTGGTTTGATTAGGTTAGATATTTAAAGTCTTCAAAATGTTATATAAGAGGCAAGCTCTTAAATCCTTTGTTTTTTTATTCTATATGTCAAAGATTAAAACTCTCTCTCTCTCTCTCTCTCTCTCTCTCTCTCAATATGTTAACAAAGTGGCAAGACCAAGTGGATAAAGTGAGAAAAAAATGTGGCAAGACCAATCTCCCCAATATGTTAACAAATCCCTTACACTTCACATGGAATTATTATACCCTTACGTATCAACTACTAATACGTAAGATACCCCCAAAAGTTCAAAATCACATCACTATAATCCCAACCACTCTCTTATGTACACTTCCCTATAGAAAAATAATTACCCAAACACTCAAACACCAACTCACTTACATTCACTTGCAGGAAGGTCTTGTTTTAAATTGGCCAAACATTTCAAGTTCATTAATATCTTGGGGCCATAAAATGGTCCATAGACTAAAAATAGTGCAACCACCATATGGGTAATGGTATGACACTCATTTGAGAGTGTAGGACAAGGTTTTATTGTCTAAAACTCCACTCAAAAGTGGCCTATAAGGCCAAATTCAAAATTTTCACCTAAGACAATCAAAATAAATTAAAATGAAGTAAACTAATAATTAAATATAATAATACATAAAGTGGTTCATAAGCAAATGAAAAAAAAATCACATGAGAATGGGGTTGATTTCGACACTCTTAGAGATCAAAAAAAGAAAATTGAAACAAACTAACTCTACTAATCCACATATGGGGTGACCTTATGCTATCATGTGAATCACCGAGGGATTAGTCCCCTTTTCCCTCTATATGTTTAATGTGAATATTTACATACAACTATGAGAACACTAGGGCTAATGAGGATCCATATCATCTAAATCCTTGGTAAGTGGATAAAGTGATAGAAAAACTAGTAGAAAAAGGGTTATTACTAGAAGAAATACCGAGTTCAAATTCCTCTAGGATCACCTAATGCTACTAGAGGAGATTTTAGAAGGAGTATATTAAAAATTTTCCCTCCCCCCCTCAGTTCTAAGAAAAAAAAGTGTGACAAGAGAGGCCTCTTCCTTTATACGAGTTATGAAAATAAATTTCAAGTTCCCAAATGGCATCATTTCCATCTTCTTTAACTCTTCATATCATGGGACATATAATTGGGGAGAGGACAATCCCCTTGGATAAAGTAAAATGGAAACAAGTAAAAGTTGACTTATGGTCAACTATACAGAGAATGATATGATTTATCCCCTTGGTAACAATGGAATCACCTATAACATTGTGTTCATCTACTTTGATGGTAAGTTCTATTGTTCATACTTCAGTTGTGCTTTTTAGTATTGCTTCACACATGGTGGTATTTATAGTTATCCCATCATTTCTTCCATTCCTCCCACAATTTTCATATATCCTTCTCTTTCTTCCACAATCACTCCATTCACTATGATTCTTCCTCTCCCCTTGTTTCCTCTATTGCTACCACATTACGTATGTTATCCCCACTATCTACGATTACTTCAAAAATGCTTGTTAGATCTACAATGGGAAAATCCACAACACAATCCATATTATTCATGGAGATGTTGACATATGAAGGTCTGAATGTGTCTATGCCCTTTCCACCTCTTCCCACATCTCAAACTATGCCATAATTTCAATGTGTTTTGATATTTCCCCTTCCAAGAATACAAATACAAGTACCTATGGGTCATCCCATTGGTCAACCAAGGTAGCCGTTTTATATTATCCCTCCAATGGGTAATCATATAGTGAGATAATTTACTCAATCCTCCAATTTATTAATTCCCACTATCGTATCCTCCACTTTATCCATTATAGTGTCATCATCCAATGTTGAAGAAGTTGTAGAGACTTTAAAAGAATAGGTAGAGTTGTCAAAACAACTATGGAAACAAAAACTAGCAAGGAAATACCAATATCATACTTACCAACCTCCAGAGGTTTATTTGTTTTCCATTAAGAAGGAAAAAATATACAAAAGGTCACAACAAGTGGGATCAAAGCTCAAGACCAAGATATTTTACTCAGGATAGAGGAAGATATTATTGGCTTCTATAGGAAAATATCTAGAGAAGGATAACCCACAATGGATACCTTCAATATAATGGACACATCCTTTAAAATGGCTAAAGGATCTCTACAAGAAGTTAGAGAGGATGATAGTACCATACAATTATAAATCAATCCACCTCCTACATATGTATACCATGCTTTGAAATATTTATTTAATAATTTTGGATATATATTTGTTGCTAAAAATAAGGTAGACATAGTCAAAATAAAGCTAGAGAATTTGAAGCGTGAGGTGATTGATATGGAGGACAAAATTAAAAATCATATAGGAGATAGTTAAGGGAAATTTATTACCAAAATGTCCTCTAATGAGTGTATATTATGTTATTCCCATTGAGAATAAACTTACAAAGACTAAGGTTGAGCTTACGAAGCATCAAGTTCACTCTTAGTGGCCCATAGACACTTGTGTATAATCCTTTGTAATTAACTTGCATCAACATTATCTTAATATGGTGTCCATTTTTCCATGTTTCATTAAAATTATTAAATTGTTCAAGAAGGAAATTAAGTTGATATCTAACATATTTTTCAAATACTTTTGACATTGGCTTCCTTGGTCTAACCTATGTGACCCGTTTCAACTTAACACTAGTGATATTTAATCCATTGATGGGATTGAAAAAGTTATTCTAGATGAGAATTTTCGCACAATTGACTTTCAGTCCCTTATGAATCCACGGAAACTTTGGAAGAAAGCTATAGATATCTTATTCCTCTAGAAAAAACCATGGATTGGTTATCAATTACTCTCTTCTCATAACATTCAAGTGGATTATCTAAGTTCTTGATGGAAATTTACCTCATATGTTGAAACCTAGGGTTATAGGTTTCCCAAAATTTGAAGAGCTATCTTAGAACCCAAACATGCTCAATTTATCTAGTGTATTTTTTTTGAAGAGTTATTAGTTGAAAACATGCTTTTTCTCCTAAGGGTTGATAATAATTTAGGCCTTTCTTATCAACACCTCAAGTCTCTTAAGAATCTTTTTTTTGTTGACATGCATGGTCATCCTAGAAGTTGGTTCAAATCCTTTTCTAATGGTTTTGTAAATATTTATTTTTGATGAAAAATGGTGCTATTAGGGAATCGACTATGTTGCCTACAAAATACAACCAAATATGGCATGTTTTTTCATTTAGAAATTAATTTTCAATTATGGAAAGAAAATAATAACGCATAATTTAACCATACATCTCTCGATGGTTGTTTCTCTTTTACTAATAAAGTGCAAGTGATTACTAATGTTATAGATTCTTGTACACGTTGAGAAGGAACTTTTGGATATAAGAACCTTATTTTACCATTAGGGAAATCCCCCTAATTTTAGTGAAGATGAGATAAAAGTAAATTATGTGAAATAAGAAACACCAAATAAGTATTTACAATAAGGAAAAAGGAAACTAAGAGCAATCAATAGAGAATGATCAATGCCAAACATAAGTGACCAATTAACATACTTACCTATCATATACTCATATGCGAGGAGTCCTCACCATTGTATATATTATGAGAAGTGCATATATCATCTAGAGAAAGATTAGGATGAGGCCTCCATGATCTTAGGAAAGGTAAACCATTGACATCATTATTTATATGACCATTGCATTCTATTACGCCTTTATGAAAATGGTATTGATATTTATCTTATATTGGTTTGGAACATATGATCATTTATAATATTTAATTATGTTTGTGTAATGAGATGTGGTTGTAAGCATACCCTTGGAGTTGTGATTTTAGCTTTTGAAATTTTTTCACCTTTTTAAGGTTTAATAGTTGATGTTTTCCTTTGGTATCAATTTAGGTATGGTCTCAACTTAAACATGTTAAGGGGAGAAGTAATATCTCTTTGGATAATGATGAATTACTCATCATTTATAAAATTAAAACATGAATGGAAAATATATGACAATTTTTTTGTATTTGATTAATCCAATGTATTCTAAGAAATAAATACTAAAAATCATTATTAGGAACTACATGAAATAAAAGTTAGATAATCTTAGGACCATCTAAGATAGGTACAAATATATGACCAAATGGTTTCATAGTAATTCTACCATATTTGATAGTAAATTTAGTGGTGTATGCCAAGTACCTCTTGTAATATTTAATAATCTTTGATAAATTTATATGTGCACATAATCAATCGTGAATCACGAGTGTGTTGTTGATATGCAACTATAAGAGCACATATGAATAGTGGTCCATTGTAATAAACATAATTTAAGATTTCATTTTTGTGAAACAATATGGGATAAATCTTCCTCTTCATTGAATAAACCATCACCACAACGATAAATTCACCAATTGGAGGAGAACTATAATCTTGTGGTCAAATCCTTTCATCTATCATATGAGAATTAATTTGATATTATGATTGGGTACACTAGTTTGGAAGAGGATTCGTAAAAAAATGAACATTTGTTTGGGTTGAACCAATGATTCACCCAATACATTGTTGTTTCCTTCTATTTGTGTTTGATTAATTTACAAAAGGTATTAGATCTTATGTTTTGAAAGTTATGCCTCTATTGGAAGAATCTCCTAAGACTATGATAACCACATTATGCACTAGGGTTATAGTGTTACAAAAAGGTCATGATGGATACAATTATTGAATAGAAGGTGACATAGTCAAATTTCATTCAAGCCATTTTTGTAGTATTTTTGATGAATATCACTTAACCTTGTAAAATTAATACCCTCTTTGATGTGATAATACGAGTCTATTGTTGTTTGGCTCTTCCATAAAATTTACCACATTTTTTCCCTTACGTTTAGTTTTAACATTATTATCATTATTCTTAGCCTTAATATGTATATTAGCTTGATTTTTCTTTGTTAGGGGAAGGGACATTGGTTCCATATTCAAGCATGTTGGAATTTAAAAGCTCAATATCTATGTTTATAAGTGTATGAAAAAGTTCATCAAAATATTGATATTTGTTGAATATTACTTTGTCCTTGGTAGGTGTAAATGATATTTGAGAATATAATATTTTAAGCTCACTCCAAAGTAACTTTTGAATCATCTTGGTAGCGTAATATTGAATCTAAGAACAAACAAACTAATTGTATCATTAATACCTTGTATTAATGGAACAATATATGTAAAAGCTAATTTTGATTAAAAATGTACAAAGAAATCATCTAGTGTGATAAAATTTGTATGGATACATAAGGTAAAACATAAAACCAATCAAGCACATAATACATAAAAATCTTAGGAAATAACGTGAGTCATTAGGTTGACGTAGTGCCCACACTTTTATAGCTCAGTTACTTGTTGTTCCTCTTACTATTAGACATGTTTTGATAGGGATTTGTTATATTTTGGACATTACATTAGGAGATTTGATCTGATTAGACATGTATGGACATTTAGGCGTATAACGCCGATTTAGCTTGATTACTATGTTGTTTGCATTATCTTATGATGTCATGGATACTAATTGATATGATGTTGTTTTGGAATGTAGTTATATTGATGGATACTCAGTTTGTTGCATGTTGGGATTCTATGGATACATGTCATTTTATCATTGTGACTAACTTATGGTGAATTATGTATAGTTGTGCATGTTGTCGCACTTTCGATTCCAGAAAGATGAAATGTTAGTCTAGAATTCATTGATATCTTATTTAGTAGTTGATTTATATTTTATCAGACATGTGTGTTTAATGTGTGCAATGAGTGTGCAGGTGATAGGTCACAGGAGAACGTGGGACTCAGGCCAGCTACGCAACTTTGCACAAGCAGCCCACGGGCTAAGTCCTAGCCATGTTTATTGCTTGAGGCCTTAGCATTAGAATTATTATTTTGGGCACCATGGGTGACCCTCATTTGTAATGTAATATGTCTTGTAATTATTAATTTTGCTTAGGGTGTCTAGTTGTGTTGTAAACTTGTTTTGGGGAATTAATGACCCCACTTGCATTAAGTCTTGAATTAGTTTAATGATGTACTTAATCTAGAGGGTTTAGGGTCACATGTGAACCCTTGGGTGGGCCCCACACCCTCTAACCTTGTGTAAAATTTGTCAAACCCGAAATTGGGTTATTTTAGGCATTTTTGGGGACCCCTTTTTAGTTTGGGAGTTCCCTTAACATGAAAATGAGCCCTTGGACCCTACCTAATAGCTTATTTCCAAGGCTAGAGGGATTTTTATCTCCCATTTTTCCTCTTGTTTGGTCACATCTATGTAAGGGGTATGGATTAGTGAGCTTGTTAAAATTTGCACAAGAATTGTTTTGTTATTATTTAGAGTAATTTGGGAGAAGAAGGCTAAAAGTCATTTTATCCTCTCTCTCATTTATCTTTCGTATTTTTGACCTTGAAGGAGGAGAGGAGTGACACATGTCACCCCCTCATTTGTGAGGATTTTTGCTTTCTCCTCTTCAAATTACCCCTCATGGGAAAGGAAGAGAAATTTTTTTTTTGGGAGCCTTTGCTTGGAGACTTGTGGATTTTGGAGCTAGAGTTTGCTTGGGTCAAGAAGTGGAAAAGATTGAAGCTGGAAATATTTTTGGAGAGGTTTTCTTTGAGGTAGGATTCTTGAGCATATATTGTATGTGATGTATCATGCTAGATATTAGTTTATATTTGGAAATGTTTGTTGTTGCATGTAGAATTTATTTTTTTCTTTCTTGATTTTTCTCCCTCCATCATATGGCATGATAGAGTTTTGGAGTTTGTGGGGGAATAGAGAGGGATTCTTCCCTCTCAATCCTCATGGCTTGATGGGCAAGCCTTGTAGGGTTTTAGAGACTCCCCTTAAATGGTTTGAGATGGGGAAGTTGGTTCATTTGGCTTGAACCTCCTTCCCCATTCTTGGTAAGGAAACCCCTTTGGGGTTTGAAAATCCTTCCAAGAAGGAATGGGTGAAAGGGTGGAGAAATAAGGAGGGCTTGAATGAATTAGGAGAAATAAGGAGGGTATGGAGATCTTGTTTTTATGCAACTATTGTTGGTTACAACTTTTAGAAAACTCCTTTCCTCTCTTCCCCATTTTGTTTTAGAGGTAGAACTTGGGTTCTTCTCTTTTCACCTTTGAAAATTTGGAGTCTTGCTTTATATTTGTCTTGTTTCATGTGGAGGTATTATTGTTTGTTCACCTCATTCTTGTGCAAGTTGTGGATGGTAGTCCTCTTTCCCATGGGATTAGGGAGACTAACATGCATCCCAACCTTGGGAAAGACATGTAATGATGCCTATGGTTGGGTGGAAAACAAGCTTCTTCTCCTTGTGTGGATTTCTTGAAGGCATTTAAAGTTGGATCTCAAGATGAAAACTTGGTGATAGTTGGAGTTTTCTTTGGCACCTTCCCTCTCTTTGTGAACACTACCTCATTGTGTCTTGGAAAAGAATGACTTGTGGAAGCTTTCCTTGTGTGTAAAATCCTCTTTTGTATTTGAAGTTATATGTAAATTAGTCTCACATTGTTGATAAATCTACCCTTACTATTAGTATGTTAACTTGTATTGTTCCTTTGAATACTTGGAATGTTATAGAACTAAGCTATACTTTTTTAGAGACTTAAACCTTTGAAATAAAGGCTTGTAAGATAGTGAGAATAAAGGATTTGGGAGTTTAGGTGCTTTAAATGAAAGCTTGTAAATTAAATGTTATTTTTATGTATCTATGGAACCTCATTTTGAAAAAGAGACAAGTTCTTGGAAAGTTCATTTATTCTTGTGGTAAAAATTCATCTTTGTAAAATGTTGAATCTTGTGTAAATGTAAAATTTAATATCATACTTGAAATACACTTATTCTTACAAGTTTTGAAAAAATAGAGAATAGAATAAGGCTGGTTTTACTCTCCTTCCTGATAGTTTATTTAAATGGATGAGTAATCTTTATCACTAAATGTTAATCTCAATTTATTACTCTCTCTTCCCATTTAAAATACATTGTTTCTTTTCATTTATCTCATGAGTATGTTACTCATTGTAACAAAACTAAATATGGAAAATTGTAGGCTCATAAGTCACTATGTTAGTAAATAGAAATCTGCAATTTACAACTTGAAATAATTTCCTTCTTTCCTTGCAAATGAATATTCAATATTGTTATTTATTTTAATACAACTATATAGTTGCATACATTATTTTAAATTATTTATATGAGTTCATATTATAAAATGATATTAATGTTATCAAGTTTAAATTCTAGAAATAAATATACATACATACATACATACATACATACATACATACATACATACATATATATATATATATATATATATATATTTATATTAAATATATTATATTATACATTGTATATGTTATATTATATATTATATATGTTATATATCTATCATATAACATATATAATATATGTTATGTTCTTTTAAAATAAACAAAAAAATAATATAAAAAAAAAAATAAAAAAATTTGGAGTTTGGGAGGGCCAAACCCTCCCCACCCTCGCAAGGCTGCCCCTATCCCTAGCGGCCCCCAACTCTACCCATCAGTAACCACCCTCTGCCATGCGGCAATTACCGCTGCCCCCTCCTTCTTGCGCCACCGCTTGTGTAGCCCCTGCGTAGCCACCCCTTCGCTGCGGCCTCCTCGCCTGTCATCCACTTGCGCAGTAACGCCGCCCTTGACCTTTCCACGACCGCCATTGCCATCCGCACCCAAATCCCTCACACACGGCCGCAGTCCCCCAACCCGCGACACCCCTCTTCCATGCCGCCACTACCCCTCCACCTGTGTGGAAAACCTATCCGCCGCCCCTCCCTTTTTAAAAAAAAATAATGTCTCCATTATTTCACACAAAAGAAATGCATATATCTTGATAAATGTGGCCCAACCAGATTATTTAAGAGGGGCAAAATTGATAAGAGTTTACAAAAAAAGGAACTAACTCCATAGATCCTCCAAGCAACCTGCAAATAAGAGAACAAGATAAAATGAGAAAAGGAGACTAGAAAAGAAAAGAAAGAGATAAATAAGTTTAGGGAAAATTCCAAATCAAGGGCCAGAATTAGAATTGATCCAAGGGCTCACAAATAAGTATGTTCACTTTTAAGTCATGAGCAATTTTTAAATGGGTTTGGGAAAATAAAATTAAAGTGGGGTCAGGGGCAATTAAACTTAAAGAGGGGAAAACTAATTAAATAAAAAAAGGGAAGATTAAATTAATTTAAAAGGTTGTGTAAACTTAATAAAATTGGTGATTTCAATTAATACTTAGTAGAATGAAATAAGCAAGTTGTGTTGGGCTAGCGTTTAGGCAACTTCAGGAAATTAATAATTAATATGAATTAAATATTAACGAAAAGGGTTAAGTAGAACATTAGCACTATCAATTTTTTTTTTTGGCTTATTGGTCTAATTTCCGGTGTCCAAAGGCGGGGCATTACGAGTTGATAAAATATTTCCTAAGTATTGAAGGCATGGAACTAGGGGGCGCGTAAGTAGGCGTGAAATTTGGAAAAATTGTGCCTTGTAGTTTCACGCTAGGGAAGTTAAAGATTAAGACTTAGCCATTTTGCATACATGGGCTAAGATGGGATTGAGTGCTGATCACATTTTGTTAAGGAGAATTGGAAGACATGCCAAGATATTTTGGAACTTGCAGTTTGAACATGTGCAATGAGATAATAATAGGATTAGAACTAGAGTTATTTATAGATAATCTATTATTATCAAGCTTGCATGTTTCCTAATTGCTTTTGTAGAATAAATAAGCATGGATATTGTTATCATGCAACCTATTTTTGAGAGTGCATGAGTAGTGAAGGGAAAGTCCCCACTACATATATATATGTATTTATTTGCACGAATTAGTAGTGTGTGTGTGTGTGTGTGTGTGTGTGTGTGTGTGTGTGTGTGTATGTGAATGAATTTGTAAGGTTATGCTTGCTGGTGTACTTACACGCTTGACTTAGTGATGACTATTATGATGTATTCAACTATTATCTTTGCTACGGATTAATATAATGGATTATTGTTATTAATATTCTTTGTTGATGAATCTTGTATGGTAAATCTATTACTATTTATTATTTGATTCTTTATGCATAATGGTTGTGGGATAAATATGTTTATGATTTACCTTTGAATGGTTATTATGGATTTGGATTATATGTTCTTTCACTCGACTCCTTGACAAAGATTATATAAAAAGAGGAACGGTAGTAGCCTTGCATGATTTTAGTGAGCTCTTAGATCTATTTGAGTGATGTGCCAGTGCGCCTTGGGTTATGAATGGTAAAATAAGACTACATTTTGGTTCTATTTTCAGGACCTCTTTTCAAGTTATTGCAAGGATGTTGTATGATGAAGACATATTGGTTGAATTTTCCCAGTATTGAGAGTTGGGTAGATAATTTAGAGGATGAGTTTTTCATAGATATAACACTAGACCTAATTTTGATGCACGTGCGTGTGTTTAAGAACATCTTTATCATGAGTTCTATGAGACATTTTATTGCTATTTTCCTATAGAGTTGTATGAGTGGCTGGTAGGATATGCATCAAAGAGAAATTGGAGGTATAGAACCATTATTTGGACACATGAATATTACCAGACTCTGCATGATGCTGATTTGACTTGGATACACACCGTAGATCATTAGTGGAGTGGTGGTTTGAATATTTACATGATGGAGTATGTTATTTCTACTTCTTCCTATTCATAATTTACCGAGTTTCGAGTTCTTGCAAGAACCTAGAGGATCTTACTTGTGCGTTATCCCTTTAGTGAGTAAGATATTAATTGTAACCTAGATTTGGAAGAGTAAACCCACCACGCACGGGGAAGGAGTAGGTATTATGAAATATGGAGGACATGGTGATAGAAAGGCAGAGAGAAGAAATGTGGATTAAGTATAATGAATCGCGAGAGAGGGAATTGATGAATTTTTTTGATATTGAGGAGTCATTGGGTTTTAGGAGAGAGATGGCTCAGGAAGGATTTAGAGCTCACATGGAAGATGTGGAGCCAAAGAATCTAATTCTCACATCCTTAGGAAAATACAATAGAAGTTCCCCTTTAGCTTCGATGAGAGAACATATTTAAGAGCCACGGGTGTGCATATGATCCAACCTGGTAACCTAGCCCTTGTGCTTGGTGTTCCAGTTCCTGAGATAGTTATTAAGAATGAAGCTAGTGTAGGTGCTTCAGTAGTGACATATAGCTTTCATTTTCCTTTAAATATAGGAGTTTTTTAGATGGCCACATAGTCTTCTTTGTTTGGTGGTCCTATTGGTGGTATATTTTCTAGTGCATCTTTAGGGAAGAATGTGGGTGTGTAGAATGTTGGTAATATATCTGGAAGTAGCATGACTTCATAGACCATGGGAGTTCAATTTAGTATAAATGTTGGAACAAAAGGTAGTACATCCTTTGGTTTGGTGCTCGCTATAGGGGAAAGATTATGAGGATAAGGTGGTTCAAGATCTAGTGGATCTGGTGGTTATGGAGGTAGAGGGAATATTAGAGATAATACGGAGTTCGGATCGGGTGGGCACGGTGCGCACCAACCCAAAAATTTTTATTACAAGATTTATCTTCTCCTATTAGAGTATAGAGGTATTAAAGATGTAGTTGAGCATATACGCATGTGTGATATACTATGGTGTGTTAAAGGAATCTCAGCTCTTGAGCGTAAGGAAAGTCAGTTTGCTACTACTTTGCAAGGGCACGTGCATAGTTGGTATATGAAGTATGATCCAAACTAGACTTGTGTAGACTATAATGCGTTATGTGATGTCTTCTTAGATGAGTTCCATATACCCGAGTTTGAACAGAATAGCATTAGTGGGCTGAAGGACACTAAACATGGCATGGTTGAGTACGTAAGGGAGTATGATGATCAATTTAAAACTTTAATATCCAATTTGTCTTATGATATTCACCCCACCAACATGTACAATGGTTTTTGGAGATTTGATCACACCTTTTAGAAGGGAACTTTTTCATAAGACATTTACAGATCCACGTGAGTCTTTGGAGGAAAATCTATGCATTGAGGCAGTTGGGAACATAGACATTGGAGTTAGCCCATTATTAGAGGCACATATTGCATCTATGGTGAAACAATTAGAGAAACTATCGGCCAATTCAGCCCATGAGACACATAATGGTATTTGGTGAACGGATTGTGAGGTGGAAGAACATACTAAGGATATCGCCCTTGAAAATCGGTAGTACGCCACATTGCTAGATTGTGAGATCTGTCACTTGGATCACAATTTGAGTATGTGTCCCTTGTTGCAGTATACGATTAGGAAGAATGTGTCTTGTTATTTTAACATTTGTAATTCTACCACTCATGATATGAAGAATTGTAGGTTGATAGATTATATTCATGTGGCTATTGAGACTAGTGTACGTCGGACTAGTGTTGCGAAACAAGTCTAAGTAACAAGGTGAACATCATAATCATAATCAAAATGAAGTGTGCTCGATAGAGGTTGTAGAGGTAGAGGTTACCATGGAAAATTCAGAGGCCAAGGTTGCAGCGGTGGAAGAGGTGAATTCCCATGAGGAATTTATGTCACATGTGGATGCAATGATCATTATAGGCATGAGTGTCCTTAAAAATTATTTTCTCATGGTTCGGAAAGAATAACAAGTTTGAGGAATGCCTATATTTGTATGAGCATATGAGCAAGCAACACAAGTAAGATAAGGGTGCGGGAATGGTTAGAGTACAATGTCTTTGGAAGATTAGTGGATGCCAAAGTTATCACCTGACCTTGAGATGATACCTATGTTAGTGACTACACGCGATGAGGCTACGAGACTCATGAGACTTTGAAGCATAAACTTGTTATTAAAATAAGGTAGTAAATGTGAAGTATCCATATCCTTCCCATCAAAATTAAGTATATTAGGAAACTATGGAGGTTATTAGAAACTTACAGGGTGAGAAATAATTCTTTAAGGATCATTCACGGAGAGAAGCTAGAGTAGGCAAAGGAAGTTGAGTTGCCTTAGAAAGATATTGATGACTTAAAGGAGGTTTGTAAGATGTTGCACCAAGAAAAAATCATTCTTTTGTTAGGGGAATGGTTAAGGGAGAAGATATCACATGATATATTTGAGTGCAAGAGATAGATATTGCATGTGAACTTACCTCCTCACAATTTTGAAAATGATAAAGAAATCACTTTGAATGCTATTGTTGATGGTTGGATCTTTGAGTAATAAATTGATCGATATAGGTGAAGAAGTAAATGCACTCAATTTGGATGCATGGAATCATATGAGGAGACCACCATTACATCCATCTTCAAATGTGTTGTATATGTTGAACATGACTAAATCCAAACCCATTGGAGTATTGAAGGATGTCACTATTACTATACAAGGGGCCAAGTTTACTAGAGACTTTGAGGTCTTGGTGCTTTCCGAAGAAGATAGTTTTCCAGCCTTGCTTGGGCACCCTTGGTGTTACACAAATAATGTTGATCTGTGCTTTAATAAAGGTTATATCAGTTTTGAGAACAAATAAGTGTAGATTGAGAAACAGGACGGAAGCTTTGTGATATTTTATTAAACTCAATCAATCAACAAGTACATTGAATAGGCTGCAATATTTATAGATATTGCATGACCATATACATCCAGAAGAATGAGTTGCACAGTGCAACCAAAAACGAGAATAAACTTGCTTCCAAATCACCCAGAAGCAACAATTAAATAAAGACAAATATATTGTTTATAACAATATAACAATGTGAATATCTTGACAAATATGGTTGATTAACCATATAACTATTTAAAATTAATTTAAATAATAATCCTATGCATAATTAAATAATAGGATGATATAATTTATCCTAACATTCCCCCCCTTAATTGTGCATTGTCTGAAGAGATGAGGAGAGAAATGCTCTGAACAACTCGAACTTGTCACGTGCAAGTGACTTTGTGAAAATATCTGCTCGTTGTTCAGCCGTTGGACAAAACTGAAGCTGGATGTTGTGCTTCAACACATGTTCACGTATGAAATGAACCTGAACTTCAATGTGTTTTGTTCTCTCGTGAAAAACTGGATTTCGAACAAGTTTGAGAACACCTTCATTGTCAACATTCATGGTGGTCGGTTTGTCCTGTGGTATTCCAAGTCCTTCCAGTATGCGACGTAGCCAAATCGCTTCACGAGACGGCTTCTCTGCGAGAACGATACTAAACACGTGGAAGAGCGAGAAACAAAGTGTTGTTTCTTACTTCCCCATGATATTGGTCCAGATCCCATAAAGAATACAAATCCAGAAGTGGATTTTCTATCATCAATGTTACCTGCATGATTTGAATCCGAATATCCAATCAAGAAGAAGTTTTCGTTCTTCTTGTATTCTAGACCAAGATCCACTGATCCTTTGAGATATCTCAAAATGCCTTTTTGCTGCTTCCAATGACAAATTTTGGGTTCTTGCATGAACCTGGATAGATAGCTCACTGCAAAGCTGATATCTGGTCTAGTGTAGGTCAGGTAAATGAGACTCCCAATCAGCTGCCGATAGAGAGTGGCACTTACCTCAGGAGATGGATCTGAACGAGATAACTGTAATCTGTTCTCCATAGGTGTAGCAATTGGTGTGCAATCCATCATCCTAAAATTCTCGAGCGTTGTCTTGGTATATTTCATCTGAGAAACAAAGATGTGATTCTCTTTCTGCCATACTTCCAGTCCAAGACAGTAGTGCATAAGCCCGAGATCTGTCATGTCGAATGATCGCTTAAGATCTGTCTTCGTTTCATCAATCATCTTCACTGAACTGCCAGTGATGACTAGATCATCGACATAAACTACAACAATCACCATCTCCCCCCCTTGCTTTTTGAGGTAGAGATTGGGATCGTATGGATTTCTGACGAATCCATGTTGTACGAGATGCTCATCAATCTTGATGTACCATGCCCGGGGTGCTTGTTTTAGGCCATACAGAGATTTCCTGAGTCTGCATACCTTTTCTTCTTGACCAGGTACTACATATCCCTCAGGTTGAGTCATGTAGACTTCTTCTTGTAAATCTCCATTCAGGAAGGCACTTTTTACGTCCATTTGATGGACTTTCCAACCAAACTGAGCAGCTAGAGCAAAGATCATCCTGATCGTTTTGATCTTAGCTGTGGGAGCAAATGTCTCCTCATAGTCAATGCCTTCTTTCTGTGCGTACCCCTTTGCTACAAGTCTTGCTTTGTGCTTGTCCACTGTCCCATCTGCTTTGTACTTCATTTTGAATATCCATCTGCATCCAATGGGTTTCTTCCCTGGTGGAAGATCAACAAGCTGCCAAGTGTTATTCTTTATCACTGATTGATATTCAGAATCCATGGCATCTTTCCAAGCTTTTGACTGTAGGGCTTCCTGGACTGTAGAGGGCTCGTCTGATTCAATAACCTTACTCATCAAAGCAAAGTTAACTTCTTCTCTTGCTTTACTGCATGAGTCCGTGGTCCAGGGGTGGATGTATCCGGTGGAGCATCCAATCTTGCATCTCGTAATGTACTTGTACACCATTTAGGCATACGTTGAGCTGTTCCCATGGGTTGTGGTTCTATCTGATCAACACCATCATCCCCATCATCACTTTCATCTTCTGAGGGAACATTTGCTTCATTTTTTACAACTGGTGAAAAATCTACATCTTGCGAGTCTAGAGGAGGAGTCTCTGCTTCCTTCTTCTCGAAAAACTCAACATCTCTGCTTGTGTAGACTTTTCTGGTCTTAGGATCCATCAGTCTGTACCCAAGAGTCTCTTCACTGTATCCAATGAAGATGAGATTTTGTGACTTCATGTCCAATTTCTTTCTGTTCTGTTTGGGTATGTGCATGCTTTGGCTTTGCACCCGAATACTACGAGGTGTGCAATGGATTGTTTCCTTTTGACCATGCTTCTTGTGGTGTAATTCCATCAAGAAGCGATTGTGGGCGCTTTGTTTAACAAATACACTGCATTGCTTTTTTTCTTTATACGCCCAAAATGTCTTTGCAAGTCGGAATCATCGATCATGCATCGCACCATTTCCATGATAGTACGATTTCTTCTCTCAACAACACCATTTTGCTGCGGTGTGTGGAGGCGGCATTTGTCGGCGAATCCCGTGAGTTTGTAGATAGTCTGAACTCATCACGGTGAATTCCCCCTCGATCCGAGTAGAGAGTTACGATGTGACGACAGTTTCTTTCTCAACTGCCACTTTGAACTTTTTGAATGTTTCAAAGGCTTCACTTTTTCTTGAAGACAAAAATCCACATTTTTCGTGAATAGTAAATCGCCAACACAGAGCATGAAATCTGGAACCCGAGAATGACTTGGTTGCATTGGACCGCAAAGATCGGTATGAACCAGGTCAAGTTTACCATGAGCTCGAAAAGTACTCTTTTGGAATGAAACTCTGTGTTGTTTTCCTGCTAAGCAGTGAGGACACTTGTCTGTATCCTTCTGAAGAGATGGTAGCCCATGTACCATATTACCCCGGCGAAGTGTTTCGAGATATTTGAAACTTACATGACCAAATCTCCGATGCCACAACTGAGCTGAGGTGGAGTTTTTAGCCACGAGTGCTTGATCATTTTTGTGAATGAAATCAAGTTGAAACATTCGTCCCACATTTGAGGCTTTTGCAATTATTTTCGAGCCTCTGGATTTATCTCGAATCAAACACATTTTCTTGCCGGATTGACTATCAAAGTCAATTTTCAGGTTGTGATCTAGGAGTTGACTGACCGAAAGAAGGTTCTTTGTCAACCCAGGGACATATAGAACATCTGATAGTCTGCAGTTGCGTGAACCAAGGGGTAGAGAAATGTTTCCAATCCCCTGAACTGTATATGAAGAATCATCTCCCAACGAAACATGATTTTTCGATGGCGTGTCCCTCATTGAAATAAACTAGTCTGTGGCGGTCATGTGTCGAGTGGCTCCCGAATCAACATACCAGACGTCACTAGATGACGTGGATGGTTCACTTGATCGAGCAGTGAACAAGAAGTCTTCATTGTCTGACTGATCTTGTTGCTCAGCAATATTACCTTGCTGGTGGGGTCTTCTTTTCCAGTTCCCCTTTTCTGCCCGTGATAGTTGTTTGATTTGTCCCTTGTAAGTTTGTTGTTGTTGTGGTCCGAATTGCTTGATGAACCTTTCTTATATGTGTTAAACCAACAATCTTGTAAGTCATGTGCTCTTTTGCAAATTGGACATTGCTTCTTCTGTTGATTGTCCCCATGATATCCGATTTCGATGTGGGGACTTGATAGGATTTAGGTTTTCCTTTACCTTTTCCTTTCCATTTTGATGTGAAGACAAAGTGCTGCTCCTCTTCATCATCCTTGTTGTGCATTGCTTCCTCTTGTTGCGTAAAGTAAGTTTACTAACTTGTCAAAACTAATTGTCGTATCGACAAGTTTAGAGTTGTGACAAAAATTCGATAAGAAGAAGGAGAGCTCTCGAGAACAATGGGAGCGAGAGACTCATCTTTGACCTCTTCTCCCAGTAGGGCTAGAAGTGAAGCCCTCAACTCGCAACTCTTCTTAGGAAGGCTTCAATTTTCTCATTCTGTTTGAATTTCGGTGTATGTAACCCGACTGCAAATTGAGTATAACATTCTTGTTGTTGGCCTCATATATTGTGCTCAGCTTATCCCAAGCTTCTTTTGCTGATGTAGCATCTCGAATGTGGGCTTGCACATCGTCGGATACTCCAAACAAGATGATGAGCTTTGCTTTCTGATCTACTCTATCAAATTGTCGTTGTTGTGTTGCGTCCGTTGGTGATCTGGTTAGAGTGCGATCCACAACAGCGATTTCTTCAAACTCAAGCTGTGTCTTGATTTTTGTCTTCCAAGCAGCATAGTTGCTTCCTCTGAGCAATTGTGAATCCGGAAGAAAAAATTTGGGGGCATTGGTGCCCATTTTGCAGAGATCACTGACAGGGTTTGGCTCTTATCACCCTAGGTATTAGGTCTCCCAATCTATATACCGTCAGTCCAATATACCGAACCTTTCTATATACACGCCCTTCCGATATACCTCGTGTACGTGGAAGAAGCTCGCCCTTTCTATATACCCGGTGGTACGTGAAAGAGGCGTTAACGTACGTGAAAGAATTCGATACGTGGTACCAAGACAGTACTGATGGGGTCTGTGCGATTATTGACACCGGCTCAAAGAAATATCCTCATACGCGCGTGCGTAACTTCGCTATATACTCGGATAATTTCTCAGTCGGATTTATGTCTTGCAATCGTTCACAGACGGATGGGATGGTTCATAGTGTGTGCACTGTGACCTTATTACTCCCCGTCGATTTATAGGGACGATGCCAGACGACGTTGTTACAGCTATATTAGGCGTTAAGTGCGTAGTAGTAGTCGCGACGGCTTTACCCGTAAGCGCTTCCTGAGGCACTATATATACCGACAGCTGCGAATGAGATCTAGGATCTCGTGAGTGTTCTGAGAACCAATTTTACTCTTTTTTTTTTTTTTATTACAATTACGCGGTTTACGAGCGATTCTACAAAGTTTTGCAGTTGACTATGGCAACCTGCAAATTAGTACAATATACAATACAATTTGAATAACAGGCAAAAAATTTCAGTTTTGGGGTCCTGGTGACCTCCTGAGCCCTAAATGCTAAAAATTGCAAAAAAATAGTTGAAAATGCAATTTTTAGGTGGGTCTCCTTTTGCAAAAAAAGTCTGGAATGAGAAAACAGACCAGATGAGAGAAATTTTTTTTTTAACCTAAATTAGGGATTCTCCGCTAAATTTAGTTAGTCGTAACTAAATTCAAAAAAGCCTGCTAAATTTAGCAGTTCTGCCAAAATTTCCGCCAGATGCAAAAGGAGAGTTTTGGAGTGTTTTTTGTGGGATTTGATCCTCAAACCTCTCACTCCTAAGGCACATGCAATAACCAACTTGGCCACTTGGGGCGCTTGGACTATGAAAGGAAGAAATTTGTATTTATTGTCAAATAAATTGACTTACCTCTTGAAAAATGAATGCCACGTGGCGCATGCTGGTGAAGGGGCGTTTTTAGGGTTCTATTTGCCCAAAAAACGGATCTGAGACTTTATTTCTTTGCTCAGGCCGCAATTTCTCCTTCCCAGGCCGCGTTTTTTGTGTTGGGGCGCGTTTTTCTCCTTTGGCCGCACTGTACAGCCGTTTTTTGCTGTATTTTTCTCCTTGGGGCATTTTTTTACTTGCTTGGCCGCATATTTTAGTTGCTGGGCGCGTTTTTTTCTGTATTCTTTGCCTGGGACTGCGTTTTTGATCACTGGCCGCGTTTTTTCAATGCCTGGGCCGCGTTTTTTGTTGAATGTGCTCACAAAAACGTTGTTTCTCCTTTGTGCAGGCGCTGGGGGCAGAAAATGGCGCGTTTTTCCTGTTGTTTGCTCAAAAAAATGTTTTTCTTATCTTTGGCGCGCATGGGACAAAGAAGGGCGCATATGCTCTCAAAAAAAACGCTTTTTTCTCCTTGTATGACAGTCTTTAGATCAAGAAAAACGCCTCTTTTTTTTTTTTTTTTTCTTTGCTCTGTGTATTCACTCTGCAGGTGCACAGACAGTCCTCCAAACAAGCAAAACAATCTCCAAATACAGTAAAACAAAACCCTGATTGGGAAATATATCTTTTTTTTTAAAATTCAATACTGTAGCAATTTTGCACAGTCTTTGAGTGCACCGGTGCAAAAATTTTTGCCTTCCAAGTACACGGAAGGAGCAGTGATGTGGGGAGGCGGGGATGGGGGTGGGAGTTTGCACGAGGCTGCGCGGGCTCTCGAATGCTACAAATACGTCTCAATCTCCTCTCTCTCGCTGCTCTCTCTTCCACACCTTCACAGGGCCAGAATTTCGCTCTGGTACCAAATGTAGATTGAGAAACAGGGACGGAAGCCTGTGATATTTTATTAAACTCAATCAATCAACAGTACATTGAATAGGCTGCAATATTTATAGATATTGCACAGCCATATACATCCAGAAGAATGAGTTGCACAGGTGCAACCAAAAACCAGAATAAACTTGCTTCCAAATCACCCAGGAAGCAACAATTAAATAAAAGACAAATATATTGTTTATAACAATATAACAATGTGAATACTGACAAATATGGTTGATTAACCATATAACTATTTAAAATTAATTTAAATAATAATCCTATGCATAATTAAATAATAGGATGATATAATTTATCCTAACAATAAGAAAACATGATTATTCCTTTGATAGATGGGAAGGCTACACCATATGTAGAACCCTTGAGTGAAGAAGATTTTAATAGGATATACACGTGTACATTTAGAGATCTTGAAGTTATTGAGCCATATAAGGAAGGTATTATTCAGTGAGATGATGCTCAGTCTATGAGTGATATAACAAGTGTTATATATGATATGATAACTAGGTGCATGGGACGTATGAAATGGTTGGGTGATAGATAAATAATACAATTATGTGTGTGATCAAGCCACATGTTGTTCAACATTTGAGTCATAAATAGGTACCTTGATACACTGGTGAAGGAAACCCTAACATATTTCTGTGTACCATGGAAGATCAATGGAAAGATCAAGTAGAAAGAAGAAATATGATAGTTTATACCCTACGTAAAACAACTGCATGTTGGTGGACTACACATAGAGATAACCTTTTGGAGTGGCAAGAAGTGAGAATTTCCTTCTCTACTAGGTTTCTTAGGAACAATGTACCTTCACATATTTGTGAATATAATGGGAAGGATTCTACTTCGCACCATGTTCAAAAGTGTGAGGGATTCTAGATAAAGGGGTAGGAGGCCTTCTCGCCACTTCTTTGGGTACATAAGATCAACATCACTCTAAGTAGTTATGTGCGCACATGGTATGTTCATGCAGAGTTAACAAGGGAAACAATTAATTGGTAGGAGATGACCTCAGGTATGATTAAGACCTTTGACTATTTTTCTACTAAACCTTCGGTGAATGAAGCAATTCAAATTATAAAGCAAATTATGATGGGGGATAGTGTAAAGGGTGAAGAAATTATATTATATATTTTTGGAGAGTTAGAATTAGAGGCACACTTTGAAGATGAAGAGACATATGAGGAACAACTTGTGCACGCCTGCCTAGAACAAGAAAAGGGTAAGCTGCTCTATATGATTGATGATGAAGAGGTAGAGAATATGGATTTTTATCACATTATGGGTATGCGTGAGGTCTCATAAAATGATAATGAGAAGTCACGCACTTATCATGATCCTATCAAAATAAATAAGGTCAACATTGGGATGATTATAAAACCAAAAGAGGCAATTATTGGTGACTATTGGTCTGAACAAGAGGTGTCAAAGATAATTGAGTTGTTGCATGACTTCCAAGACTTATTTCCATGAGGATATCATGAGTTGAAGGAGTGCACCCTCTTTGCGTGAGATGAGGATCTTGCTGAATGAATCCTAATCTGTGCGTCAAAGTTAAGGAAGAGATTGATAAGATGTTGAAATCTGGAATCATTGATCCCATTGAGGAATCAAAGTGGGTTAGCCCCATGGTGATAAGCATAAATAAATATGGTAGGATAAGTATTTGTGTGGACTATATAGAGTTGAATAATACTTGAGTCATCGATCCTTTTACCACACCATTTACGAGAGGAGATCTTGGAAGGCATTGCAGTTGCGAAATCTACTCCTTTACTGAGATGGGTTTTCCGATTATAATTAGGTGCAAATTGTTAAAGAAAATCAAGAAAAGATAACTTTCACCATTGAATGGGGAAGCTTTGCATATAAAGTTATACCTTTTGGATTAGAAAATGTGTCTGTATCCTTTTCGTGCATTGTTGTACAAGCATTTGAAGAATTTATACACAAATTTTTATAGGTTTATTTGGATGATTGGACTATGTATGGGCTGGTAAAGAATCACTGTGACAACTTGAGACTCATGTTTGAGAGATGTAGGCAGTTAAACATCTCCTTGAATATTAAGAAGTGTATATTTTGTACACCCTTTGGAAATTGTTGGGACATATTATTTGCAAAAAGGCCTATTGGTAGAACCTGCTAAGGTTGTTGTTATTTTTGGCTTAGAGGAACTAACCAATTAGAGAGAGGTACATGGATTATTAGGACATATAGGTTATTACAAGAAGTTCATTAAGGGATATGCTAAGATTTCCGTGCCCTTGGAAGAATTGTTGAAGAGTAAAGGAAAGTTCCATTGGAATGAGGCGCAACAGATAACATTTGAGACATTGAAGGAGAGACTTACTTTTGTGCCCATTTTTGCTTTCCTTCTTGGGATAAGTCATTTCATGTACATGTCAATTCCATTGGCATAGCCATTGGTGTCGTGTTAGCATAGCCGATAATGGGATTGTTGATCATCCCATTTGTTTGGCAAGCAGGAAGTTGACACCAGCTAAGAAGAATTATACAACTACCAAGCACAAAGCTTTGCCCATGATTTACGCATTGCATAAGTTTAGAAAATACTTACTTTGGAAAATCCTTCTATATTTTATACGAGATCACATGACACCGAATCACTTGGTTAATAAAATATTTTTACGGGGCACATATCTTGTTGAATTCTCTTGTTTTAGGAAGTTGAGTTCACGGGTTTGTAAAGCCAAGGGAGAGAAATTATGGACCAGATCATTTTTCAAGGATTAACTCAGAGAGGATGCGTAAAGCATTAAGGACATAATTCCAGATACATAATTTGTTCAAATTGAAGTGCACACCCTTTGAATTAGAAGATATTGTTGTGTTTTTGCATACTAGTGTGGCGTCTGAGGGGATGAAGAGCTTAGAGAAGAAACAACTTTCCATATGTACCATACCCTATATTTGATTAGTAGGGATTTATACAAGATAGGTAGGGATGAGGTTTTACATTGGTGTGTACTTGAGCATGAGTGTGAAGCTATTATGGAGGAATCTCATAGTGGAATTGTAGGTGGTCATTATGCATAAAATTCTACAAATGAATGGTAAGATTTTGTTGGTAGGCCTTTGGTGGGAAATAGTGTATAAGGATTTTATAGAATATTGTAAGGCTTGTGACCATTGTAAATGCATTAGAAATCTTGAGCATAGGGATGAAATGCTTTTGAGGCCTATTGCTAGTGTAAAACCTTTTAGAAGTTGGTAATTGAGTTTTTGGGTCCTATTTTCCCACTTGCGCGTAGGACTAGATCACACTATATTATTAGATGCACAAATTATCTAAAAAGGTAGGAAAAACAATGCATATAAAGGATTGCACAACAACTACAAAAATAAGATTATTGTGTGAAAATATTATTAGCGGTATAGATGTCCGTTGAGTCTAAAAAGTGATAGGGTAACTCATTTCCACAATGAGACTATCAGGATACTATTGGATTATTTTATAGTGGTGCATCATAAGACAACACCCTATCATCCATAGGCTAATGGGACTACTTTAGCTTTCAACAAAATATTGGGACACAAATTGACAAATATTTGTGATGTTGGAAGGAAGGATTGGGATGATAAAGTCTCTGTTGTACTTTTGCATATAGGATAACTTATAAGAGATTGAACAAAGCCACACCCTTTTAATTGGTGTTTGTTTTAGAGGATATTTTATTGGTAGAATTCATGTTACCCTCTCTACGTATTGCGCGCATAGGAGGACTAGACGATGAGAAAGAAATTGAAGAGTGATTTGATAAAATGATGCGAGTTGGATGAATGGCAATCATGACGTACCCAAAATTGTAAGGTACTGTACTACGGAACGGTGTAATAAGTGCCCCGATGATGATACAGGTCTCTTCGCAAGGTGTTCGGGATCCAGAGAAGTTTTACGGATATGCGTTAACATCTCGCATGCCCCGCTTAGCCCCCGCGTGCTTTGTTTTCCTGTTTTTCCTCTTTTCTTGGCTTTTTGGTCTTGAGTGACGAAACCGCCGCCGGAAGGGCGGCGGTCTCATGACCGCCACCCTACACGTAGGCGGCGGTCACCAGAATCCGCCGCCTGAAAGCGAGCAGGCGGCGGTCTATGCGCGCTTTCCGAACGTGCTTTTGTGAGCGCACGCAAAAATCAACGCTTTACCAACTTTTCTTGCCGACTTGAGCATGCATTTATGTTTTTGGTCCCCTGGAATAGTGTTTTTCTTTTGTTTAATGTTTAGGAGTTCAGTTTGGATTTGATCTTTGCATGTTTGGATTCCTATAAATGCATGGTTTGTGCACATGCAAAAGGGCCCCGATTTTAGCTCTGAATTTTGCTCCAAAGTTTGTTTTGAATTTCTTGTTGCAGTAGATTTAGTTTTCCTTTGCTTAGAATTCTTAGATTTCTCATTGAGTGCTTTGGTTAGTTTTGTATTGCAGCTGGTAAGCCACATATCCAACTTGTGCAAGTGCAAACATTATTTGGGCCACCATTTTCACTCCAATTTTCATGTTTTCAGTGCTATGGTCGTTTTAGTTTGCTTAGGATTGGTAGCATAGTTTGTTGCAGGTTTGTTTTAGCTTTGTGTTACTGTTGGTAAGCCACAGATCCAACTTGTGCAGACAACATTATTGTTTTGGAGTAGAATGGTCTAGGCAGCCATTAAAGTTGCAGGTTTTGCTCTTCATACAGACTAGTCTCAGGTTCTGGACGCTCTTTGTTGCATGATTCGCAGTAGACCCCGCTAGGAATTGCATAGGCCAAGCTCTGTACTCTTGTGCTATCCCTCTCCTATCCGCATTCTATTCATCTCGCATTTTGAAGGTCACAATTGATCCAAATATCTATTCCTGTTGATGCAAGCATTTCACGCTTTTCTGGATTCACGTGAGCACAAAGAACGAAGAGATCATACTGAGGGGACAAGAACACACACACCGTCGGATTCGCCACTGTTCTGCGAAATCCAGGTTCCATCTTTCAAAGTTTTAGTTAGAACTTATCAAATAAAGTAGTTAATCACTTTATTTCAGTTATTTCCATTCTCGATATTGCCAGGGAGGTTGTGGGGATTGATAGTTTCTGAGAAACTATGATTCATTCCTCACTTCTGAGGTAGGATCGAGAATCTTGCAGATAGATTAGTTATTTCGTTGTTTAGAATAGATATACAAAATCGCACAGACAAATAGCTACACTCGGCTATTTTGTTTGTTTTTACGTTGTTAGTTTAGTTGTCAATTTTAAATATTTTAAATAGCTACTCTCTTATAAATTGCCGGAAAATACAAAAAGAAATTATATATGCTAGAAGTGCACTTAGATTTTACTTTATTACAGTTTGTTTCATTACTGCTTTTGCATGACAATTACGGGACCTAGGGAGCCCAGGGAATACATTTTCGAGCCAATTGTGCCTCAGCCCAATACCGTAGTAGCAATAACTGACATTGACCAAAACCTTAGGATACAAGTCTTCCAAACAACAACAGACTTCCAACAGATCAGGATACAGTTGAGAGGGTTAAACATCGAAGACGACCAAGCGCATCTATTTTGGTCAAATCAGCCAAATTACAGATTACCCTAGAAAATACCCACATGACTGTAGAAGGGCTCGAAAGAGAACAAACATTCGGGTGTGATCCTTTAGTTCCACAGCCAGACGCTGGAGACACCCTAGTAGATATAGATACCAGCTTAAGAATCCAAGTTGCGAGAACGCCTGTAAGGTATTCTGAGAAGATCGCACAACTGTTGGTTCTAAACATAGAAGCTGAAAAAGCTTACGACTATTGGATACTAGGGATCAGAACTTGATCTCCCGTATGACCATAACGGGACCGCAACAACCAAGAGTCTATGGTTGTGATCCGCAGATCCCACAGCCTAACGAATCCATAAAAGAATTCGACATAGACACTGGCCTACGTAAATTAGTATTTCAGTCTACTCCGATTCCACCTCTCATCATTCAACAGTTATCCCTACTAAATACAACAGCTAACGAAGCTAGAGAATTTTGGACTAGGCCAGAGAATCGTCCATAGAATCGACCATATTCACCATATGACCCTATCAGGAGAAATACACGAAACCATCCCGGGTCATTTTCCACGCATCCCACAACCCATAGATCGAATCACGCCAGAGCTCGATATTGATTGGAGCCTTCGAGCAGTCATCCTCGCTGATCGATCTATCACACCAGTCCAAGTTAGAAGGGCCTTCTTTGCCTTAGATTCACAAATACCATTAGTGCGTGTTGAAGACATTAGACTACCTAACTAGTTTGCACATTCTACCCCCCGGCCGCTCCCGGCACGACCTCGGGAGGTCGGCACGTGGAAGAGTCACTTGTTGATTCTCACACTCGCTGTTGCTTTTCCGACGCATGTACGAGGCACCATTTCTCGGTGGAGTCGAGAAGACGTAAAAGGATAGGAAAAAGGCATGACATGATAGGCATAGTAATAATAAGCGGTTTGAATTTAGACATATGGTTATGCTTTATGACACCAAGTTTTTGTGCCACCCTAGAAATTGAAGGTGCATTGGTTGGGACTGTATGTGGTGACATACATACTTGATTCGGGCGCTTTCGATTACGAGGCATTGAATGGCACTCGGTTACTCAGTTACTTTAACGGGAGTAGGTCAAGCCCTACTATAAATAAGTCTTCTTGGTGTTTGCAATAAGGTAGTATTGGCATTTATATTATATTTCCTTTCATGCATTCCCTTTATATGTGTTTCCTTTTACATCACTATGTTTTTCAACTTAGTTTTGTTATCCATTGTAATGAGCGCACTTGTGTGTCTCGTAGTTGATTTTTATTTAAGTGATTTTATGCATTGAGGATTGTGTGCATATTTTTAGTGTGGGGTAGCTTGGGAAGTGATTGGTTCCTTGTTATAGATTGGTGTGCATTGTAAAATTATAGGAGCTCAGAGTGAAGATAGTTTGGAGAAGAAACTCCAAGAAATTTGTTCGGATTGAAGGCCACACGTAGAGGGATGAATGCTTAGTGTAACACAAGGTAGGTTGCAACATTGGAAACTACTTGGTATGAGGCACATTGGATAAATAATTTTGTTGGGGGCGTAAGGGAATCCATGGCCAAGAAAGTAGTGAGCGTGCTAGAAGGTTATGACTAAGGTGCGAAATATTTAGGCATCAAAGGAAACAACACAACACGCGGAAAAACGAGGAGGTAGAATTAATGCTGTGTATGGTGGTGGTTGAGGAACAATTAATGCGGGAATTTTAAAAACCTATAAAGTTGGTGATTGCAACATTATTGTTACCTTGCATCCTTTGAGATATCATGATTGAGAAGTGCAACGAAGTGCATAGTGTGAAGAATGAGCTATTGAGTGGCGAACCAGGTGAAATCATGACATGACATTGATAGAACTCCACATGTAGGTGTGTTTGAGTTTGTTAGGTGGGTGAGGAAGAAAGGTTCACGTAGTTAGGGTTTCATAGAGGTAGAGTTGTGACTAGGGCACGAGGAATCAAAGGGTTTGATTTGATTTCAAAGCGTGTAAGGGTAAGGAAATGGAAAGGTTTCTATTGGAAGAGTGTATCTATTAATTGAGAAGAGGGAATGACACCAGTGGTGAGCTCCAATTGTTGAGAGGGAGACCGAGGAAGCATCACATGAGTGGTTAGTCAAAATGTAGTACCCGGAAGAGGTGATTGAAGGAAGGATGTGGATGTTGAAGTTAACCCAATGCAATATTAGTGACTTTAATCATAGGACTGAGAAAACCCTCAAAGATATCAATGCAGAGACCATTCGAGAAGACTAATAGGAGGATGACTCGATGGGCATAGGGTTTTGGACAACTCGGTACAAAAATTATTGGAAATTTTAGAGTTATGAAAATTTATGAGATGTTGTTCTTTAGCAAGCTTGACCACTTGTACCAGTGGCTGATGTCATGCATGCATGAGGATTTCTTCTACTTTACGGGAAGGAGGATGTGGATTATAGAAAAGTTGGTAGGAAAATTCACGGTTTTGTGTGACAGCGATTCAGAAATTCCAGATGACTTATAAGATGATGAGGAGTAGAGATGATGACCACAACATACCACTACAAGAAGGGGGTTTGAGCTTTCAATGTTATACATATAAATGATCTATCTACAAGGGTAGTGACACAATTAGTTGATTACTGATTGGGTGCCTCAGAGAGATGGATAAAAGTTAATAAATGCTAGCTGCACATAACACATAAAATGGTGAACAAGACTTATTACAATATTGTAAGTTACATTGCAGAGAGCTTAGCAGCAAAAGTGCACACCTAGGCTGATAAAGGTGACAAGATAACCTGGGGCGTCATTTTAATCTTGATTGTATTTAGTGAATTTGGTGTACCCAATGGGATGAAGGAAAATGTATGGGAATACCCCATGGAGAATAAATCACCTAATATAAAGTTCACCAAGTATACTTTCCGTGGTTCAATTTTGAACACTTATAAGGAGCACTACAGAAGTGGTTTAGGAGGATGCACCAGGAATTTTATAGAGAGTGGCGCATACAGTGTGAATTTCCTAGTGTGTTGGATGGACAAATAGAGTTCGCGGCGTACCAAAACTTTTGTTTGGGAAGGTTTTTCATGAATACGGGTGACGATAACCCATGGTGTAAGTTACCTTTTGCCCTTACTACTCGGTATTTTAAACACTTGGTGAACAAGTTACACAGTGTGCAAAAATTACAATTTAATGTTTAAAAGTTAGACGTAGATATCCATATTCTACGCAAGACTTATGTATGGTCCAATAAGGAGGCATATGTGGAGATAATGGAGTCAGACAACATTGACATAACTATAGAGACTATGGCTATAGGAAAGATTGAGTCCACGCACGCGTGTATGTATGCTTAAGGTTGTGGTTTAAGGATGGAAAAGTCATCACAAGAGAGGACGTGTCCTTACCAAATCCTCTAAATGAATAATATACTATGGGAGTAATGATTCCAAAGTGGAACATAAACCCCATATAGGAAGAAAATGGACATGAAGTCTTGCGAGAATGTCCTAGAGCGTAAGGATAAGGAACAAGAAGACAACACTGCCCTTGATCATGGGAGAAGAATATTGTGCGTGTAAGGCATACAGTGTAGATGTTGGTGCTGACCCCTCATAAGCGGTAAGGAGATCAACGCGCGTAACACTCGATGAAGAATGTTACGAAAGAAAGAAAGAAAAAGTGAAAATACATACGGTTAAAGATAGTGATGAGGAGAAGCCATCAGGTGAGGATGCACATGATGAAGTTTCCACACATAACCTTGGACTTAGGGAAGATGAAGGGATTGGTGGTGAGCACCCACAATTTGACACAAGAGTCCCCAACATGAGCTTACATGAACATGAGGAAGAGAGCTACACTAGCGGAGACATAAATATTGAAGATAATGTTGTGCACCCAACCAAGGGACCTGAGGAAGAAGAGGAAGTACAACAAAACATGAGTCATTGGAACACAAGAGCAAGTAGGTGAGCATGCAAGTGAGCCCAAGGAAGAGGAGATGGTGTAGACACAAAACCTTGGCTATGTTGATGATGTGACAAAGATAATTTGTGCAAGGTTCCAGAGTACTATTGTAAAGGAATAATTATATGGGTGGGAGATGATGGATCCGAGATGGTAACCATGCGCACTCGTAAACGGTTTTCATGGAAATTGAAGAATCACATGGATGAGACTGATTTTGATGTGTGTGAAGAGTCATGTGTCTCTCATAGGATGAAGAAAGCTCCAAATTCTTGACATGTAACCACCAAGCCAACTCAGTTCTCTGATGAAGAAGTAACTAATGCTTTAATAAAGGTATCTCGTAAAGGTTTCACGCAGAATATAGATAAAACGATAACTATTCAAACTTTGTATAGGATAGGAAGGATAAAGAAGTAGAGATTAAGTACCTGATAGAGGAAAAAGAGAGAGCTGAGGTGAAGGCATGTACAATACTTGATATGAAGGAATAGATCGGCAATGGAATTTTGTAGGCGAGGCCGCAATATGAGGAGAAGGTAGCTGAAATATTCCCATCTGCTATGCATTACTTACGCACATTGGTTCACATGGTGTTGGATGAGGGTACAATATGAGCATCAAGGTAGAGGGATCTGCTGCATAGAAAGAAAAGGATAAAGTTACAATAGTGCACATAATCACTTGGTATGAGTATTTTCTCTAAAAACTAAAAGATAAGATGAAAAAGACAAACTCAACGTTGAATATGTGTGTAGACCCTGAGGAAATCATTAAGACAAGGAATTTAGTTGAGGATAATGCAGTCCTTACTGTGAAGAATGATGAGACACTTGGGCCCGAGGAGAGGTTGATGTTCTGGTAGAAAAGTGCAACGTGCTTCAAATAGCCCAATACCCTCACAAGGAAAATATAAAGGAAATTTGGAAACTTATAGCATGACATATGTATGTGATGGATGTGATGATATTGATCTAGGGAATGTTCTTAGAGTGTTGCAGAACAAGGGCAAGAACATGACTTTGGATGAGATGGAAGGAGTACTTGTGGACATCCCTAGAAAGACGAATAAGGTGCTTAGTGATTGGAATGAATTAGAGGCAAAGATCAAGAGTGAGTATCCTGAGTTAATTTTGCCTTTAGAGGAGTAGGGTGCCCAGATTATTTTTCATATTTGTTCATTCATTATGTACAAACATTCTTTTATTCTGATTCTTTATTCTTGGAGAGATAAGGCATGATTACCCATTGTCAGGGTGGCAATGAACCTAGTGTGGGGTAATGTTGGGTTGGTAAGATATTGCCTAAGTATTGAAGATGTGAAAGTAGGGGGTGTGTAAGTAGGCACAAAAGTTGGATAGATTTTTGCCCTACAGTTTCGCACCTAGGGAAGTCGAGATTAATACTTAGCCATTTTGCATACACGGGCTAAGATGGGATTGAGTGCTGAGCATGTTTTGTTAAGAAGACTTGGAAGACACACCAAGCTATTTTGGAACTTGCAGTTTGAACAGCACAATGAGATAATAATAGGATTATAACTAGAGTTATTTATAAATAATCTATTATTAGCGAGCTTGCATGCTTCCTAGTTGCTTTTGTAGTGGTGCATGGCTATTATTAGCATGCAACCTATTTTGAGAGTGCATGAGTAGTGAAGGGAAAGTCCCCACTACCTATATATATATATATATATATATATATATATATATATATATGATTTTCATGACTTAGTAGTGTGTGTGTATGTGTGAATGATTTTGTAAGGTTATGTTGCTGGTGTACTTGCACGATTGACTTAGTGATGACTATTATGATGTATTCAACTATTGGTTTTGTTATGGATTAATATAATGGATCATTGTGGATGGATTATTGTTATTGATGTTGTTGTTGATGGATCTTGCATGGTAAATCTGTTACTAGTTCTTGTTTTATTATTTATGCACTATGGTTGTGATCTAGATCTATTTATGCTTTACCTTTGAATGGTTATTATAGATCTATATTATATGTTCTTTCATGCTAACTCCTTGAAAAAGTTGCTATAAAAGAGTTACATGGTACCCTTGAGTGCTTCTGGTGAATGCTCGATCTTTCGAGTGATGTGCCAACATGCCTTGGGCTGTGAATGGTAAAATAAGACTACATGGTCAATAATATATCAGTATGTGTTTAATTCTAAGAAATAGGCATAAAATGAATTGAGGTGATAGACAAATCTCTTTTCACATTATATAATTCAAATTTTTGAGTAACAAAACCTATGAGATAGGGGTAAGAATGAACTTCATAAAATAATGGGTTAAGTATGACCATATTACATGGATTTTGAGAAACTTGACATAACATCTTGATTTGATTTTACAATTTTTGTCCAATATTGTTTATAGAAAACATTTTGAAATAAGGAAGAGAGGTAGTAATATACAACTATGGAAGAGAAAATTTAGGAAAATGATAAAGTTGAGAAGCATTGTGAGCAATAGGAGGAATATGAAAATTAAGATGAGGAGTTGAAAGCATGTTGGAAGCAATTTAGAAAGAGGTAGAGCATAAGAAACATGAAAATCACCCAAAGGAGTTTAAAAGGTGAGAGAAGCATCGAATATATGAGAAATATAAGGAGGAATAATGTTAGAATAAACATGAAAAATAATTACATGACCAAGTAAAAAGGTAATTCTTGAAGTGTTTGATCACCATTTCTAGTATTATGATATCCATGGTTCACTTTATAAGTTTTATCTTTTATAACACCCCCATCAAGTAGCCTCTTGATATTGGGTTTGAAAACCTATGGATTATGAGCCTTGGCCACTCTTGGTGGGAAATATGGAAAGAGAGAAATCGAGAGGATTTTCAATAACAAGAAACTCCCTAATAGATTGATCATAAATAGGTGTTTATAGGCTATTAGAAATAATTTTTCTATCCTCAAGAATAAAGAAGTGGAAGTCATGAACTGTGAACAATGTATCATCAAGAAATGGAACTTAACCTACGCTCCTCTACCTAGGAAGAGAAACCCTAGAGATGGGGTTAAGTGGATACCTCCTCGGGAAGGAGTTATCAAACTAAACTTTGATGGTGCTACAAAAGGGAATCTGGGAAAGGAAGGAGGAGGAGGAGTTTTTTGTGATCAAAATGGTAGGTTTCTCCTTGCTTATTTATTTTGTCTGGGAATTCAATCTAACCATGTTCGTTGAGGTTGCAATGATGTTTTGAGGGGTTAAGTTAGTTAAAGAGAAAGGGTTCAAATACCTTCTTGTGGAAGGAGAATCCTTGAATATAATTTTTGTATGAGAGGGGGTAAAAGTTCTGTCTCTATTACTATTGAAGACTTCATCAACAATACTAAGAACAAACTAACCTCCTTTGTTGATATCTCTTTCTGTCATGTTTTTCGGGAAGGAAACAAATTGGCCGATGTTTTGGAAAATAAGGGGGTGGAAGCTAAGGATTTTAAGGTGGTGAGAATATTTTTTTGGAAGCCAACTTCATAGATATCTTGGATCGGAAAAGGTCCCAAAAACATTTCTTCCAATGAGGATGGAAATAGGTAATAATACCCATTGGGTGACGCACTTGGATTTTCTAAATCTTGAACTCATGCAATCCTTTATCTGCTATCATTTCAAAGTTTGGGTGGTTCTCCTTGTTATGTTGAATCATCCTCCAAGTGTGTTAAAAGGAACCATATCAAGCACATACTTCTTTGTAGGAAGAAGAATTACTCAAGCACTATGGGTAGTGATCTCATGAGGAATGAACCGAGTAAGGTCCCGAAAATGTCCAAAGAGGTAGAGGAGCTGCTCGACAAGGCTAGCTTGTTAAAATTATTCAACATTTTTGACAGTTTGATGAAACTTTGAGTGAAGTTGTCGTGAAAACCTGGAAGGATGGCCATGTTTGGGTTTGAAATTTTTCCTTCACTATCTCTCCGAAGTTCATTGCTAAAATCACAGGTCTACCCCAGGAGGGAAAAAGTTCGTTCAAGCCCAAGTCGGACTACAACCAGGAGATCAATTGTTTCATGCTCGGTAAGGGGATCCCTAAAACTCTCCACAATGGTTATGCAAGAGAAGATCTGCCCCATCCTTACAATGAAATTTCTTAGCTTCTTATGGCTTATATTACCCTTGAAGGGCATTATAAATTTATTTATGGGTATCATTTTCCCATGTTAAATCACATTTAGAATGACAGACCCTATAATTTCCCTAATTTTCTATTCCTTTCACTGGCTAAGTTAGTCACTCAAGTCGAGAAAGGAAATTTCTCCCTGCCTTTGCATCAAGGCCTAATCAAAGCCATGATAAAGTTGGGTACCCCCTCATTGGTAAAAATGAAAGAATTGGGGCTTCTGCTAAATGGTATTCTGCCAGTTTTTGGGGGAAGACTATGATTTTGGATGCCGAGGAGGATGTTGTTAACAAGGAGGATGTGGGGAAGTCTGTGGCTAAAAGAACTAGATCCCATTTGGCTAAGGATAGCTTTAAAAGTAGCGATGGGAGAAGGAGCTTCTGAACAATGTGATAAATTAGAGGTTAGCTCTGACTCAGGGGAGTAGCAGACTGAGGACTTGGGTCAGATGGAGATAGAGGATAATCAGGAAGTGGATGTTGTCCTCACTGACAATAGTGAGGAGAAGAATCTCGGGCATGACCATGATTCCTCCGAGGGTAAAATATCTAAAAATACTGAGGAAGCCATTGAAAGTCTTCATGCACTCAAAACTGCCCAGAAGAATTTGTTTAATGCTCAAGATAAGGTGGTTAAATCCAATGTTTTCATGAGGGAGTTTGAGAACTGCAGGCTTGACACCGATATCAACAAACACAAGATAAGCATGGTGACCATTGATTTGAGGGAGTTGCAGGAAAAAGTGGAGAAGCTTACCTCTATTGTTCTTAGCGAACAACTGAAAAATGCATGCATGTCTATGGAGAATGAAATGTTGAAGATGAAGGGTATTATCCTTCAGATCAGGGATGTTCACATCCTAAATGTCAAAAGTACAATTCACCATCTCAACCATTCCATGGAAATAGTGAAGAACAAGGAAAAGAGGGGTCTGGTCCTAAAGTGGAGATAGCGGAACCGGACTATAAATATTGGAAATCCACTATTGCTAGCTTGGTTAAGGAATGGAATGGATGCATGCACACGGTGGGTGAACTGATCAATGAATGAAGGTGGCTTCCTCTTTGGCGGTTGTTTCTTTTATTTTTTGGCTGTTGTTAGTTTCTATGTCTTTGTTGTTAGTTATTATGTTATTGGCCTTTTTGGCTTTGGTTTCTAGTGGTGGCTCTTTGTATGGATCTGTTGCTCTAAGAGGGTTTCAATGGCCATCCCCTTGACCCTTCTCTCTTTGTTATGTATTACTTTGTATGGGGTAGGGTCCTCTCAACCATTTTTACCTATGATAAGAAAAAGATATTGGGTTTGATATTTTATATCTTGTAGTACATTTAAAAAGTCATATTTTTTATTTGGTTTTGTTAAAACATATTGTAAAACATCACACAAGGTCTTGAAGTCAAGAAACTAAATAAAATTGTTTTCCCTTACTATTTTTTCCTTTAAGATTAACTTGAGAAATATTCTCGAGCATTATTTTTAATGGGAGTCTCAACACGAGGGGATGGTATGATTTTAGGATCAAAATAAGTGTCATTGAGAGTAACCATTTTCTTATCACAAACTCTAAGATTAATCAAAGGAATTTCAAAAGGATCAACCATATTAAAATTTTACTTAATAATTCTTGTAGTTAGATTATTTGATCTTATAGTAACATATTATTGATATGCAAAATTTTTAAACATAAGTTTTACCATTCTTTAGGACATTTAGACTAGTAGAAATGTTTCAAGCTTTTGAAACAAAATCCCCTTCTCATCCCCCCCGCATCATCTTAGCCACCCCTATCTATGTTTTTCACATGCTTAGGATCAATTCCACTTTTATTAGGAATTCTATCACACATCTTCTCGACAAAATTACATTCCCCTTAGAGTTTTATGACCTTTAGATAGGTTCAAAGGAACAAGATTGGTTTGTGACAAAACTTGTCCCCCTAGTCAAACCCACCCTCCTTTGAAATAGTTACCTTTTCAATTTGGTCACTTTCATTAGGCTAGTCTAAAAATTAATTTTGGGTCAGATGACATGTGAAATTCAATAAAAGGTATCATATTAAAAATATCCCTAACATTTATTATCCCGACTTAAGACCTTCGAGATCCCTACTACAAAGGCTATAGATATCTTAAATTTTCCAAGAAAATTCTAATATTAATCCATGAGATGAATTATAATATGATGTACAAATGTAAAATTCTTAAAAATTTCAACCAAATAAAATACTTGTTTAACCCTAATTGTAAATTAATGATTTTTTAGTTTTTTATTTTAAAGTAACAATTTAACGAAGGAGAGTACGGGTGGTTACATTGCACATCTCATCTCACTAGATGTCAAAGAGAAGTATAACTATATATGGTGTGATAAGGGGAACAAATTATTTAATTTTACATTAGGATAATTGAATTTAATAAACTTAGGTTAAAATACAAGAATACGATTTAAGTTAATTAACTCATCTTTTAATATTTATGACCAAACGTAACAAGTGTTAATTCTAATTAGAAGGGGCTGGAGGGATTTTATTAATTATTACAACTTCAAATAGGTCCATAATAAATTCCAATCCAACCTATATATGTAGGGTTTTATAAGGGCCTTTAGATTAAAATATCCTCAACCCTAAATATTCGGGTTTCCAAAAGTTTCCCTAGTTTCGTCAAGGTTGGATATAAGTTTATTTCTATATGCAAGTTATCATTTTTGTTCCTTGTTTACTTATAGGTTGAATTTGGAGTTATTTTATTTGATTTTACCAAATATCTCTCGGGGTTAGGGTATGGGGATGTATATGCACTTGTATATACAAACTATATTTTATTTACAATATTAGAGAGGGATACATACATTGTGTGTAAACATATACATATGTGTATATATTCTTATGTTTTGTAAGATTTATGTTTAAGAGTGTATGATGACATAGGCATGGCCGAACCCTAAAATAGAAAAATTAAATTTTATAGAAATAGAGTGTGGGTGGCCGGTGGGTCTATAATAATGCCAAGTTTCAATGGAGGGTAGGGTGGGAACCTGTCCCTACCCCACTTGTAGATTGATATATTAGGAGACAACTATGTCATCCCCACCTTTATTTACTAATTGAAGTCAACCCCTATGATTTTTTGAATATAAAAAATAAAGGTGGGTGACAATACCCCAACCGTTAATGAATTCCGATTTTTAAAGTTAAGTATTGTACACACATGTAATTTTTAAATTTAAAATTATTTCAATATCATTTTGTAAGACCCCCTCACACACACACACACACACAAATTATTTTAAATGTTTTTTTAATCGTATTTGATTTAGTTAATATAGAAATAAGCATAAGAAAATACTTTGAGACATACCCATTTGAAGGGATACATTTCACTTTCATTACACACACCAATAAAATACTTAGCTTAGACATTTTGTGTCAATTATATTTCATTTAGTGAATATAAAAAGATGTAGAAGAAATTGCTTTAAGGAACAACCTGTTTCAAGGGATAAACATTCCTTTCATTACACACACAACAATATATAAACACACTACAAGATAATGTATTTAACTTGATCACAATAATACAAAACATAGATATTTTTTTATATATTGAAAGACATCACAAAATTTATACAACTCAAAATGTCAACATACAAAACCATATAGATAACATAATAGAAAAGAAGTAACTAGTAGGCCCTATTGGGAAACATCACAAACCATAAAGTGGAACCAAAAGGAACATCATAATAATTCCTATATTGAAAAATGTAACCACTTGGGAGGGGGAAATGAAAAATGGTACAAAGAGCAAATAACAAGCCAATAAAAATGGTTTAAAGAGGGCGATTCATATCATTCTTCTAGTTAACACTTGAGTTGTCACTAAACATTATATCCATTACAAGTCCCATTAAAAGGTCTCCAACATACTCCTCAGTCCCATATTCTCTAACTTAACAATCCCTTTTAGGTGTGGATGTAAATATCATGTCAAAATCCACTTGGGAGAAATTCGGAAGACCTCACTGGATGTAATAAGATACAACATTGGTATTGTGGATGGATCAAGAAAATCCCAGTAGGTGTATTACAAAATGTCGAGAATTTCATTAGGATGAGGAAAATAGTATAGTTTTAAGTCATAGAGAATGTTGCTGAGAAACCAACATAGAATGACATCCTAGCACTTGAGTGGTTCATTGACTATGATGGTACTTTGAATTCTGAAGAAGAAGAAGTCACACTTGAATCAAATGATATTTGGGTTCAATTACCATTACATATAGGAATGAGTGTGACATGGGGTGAAGTATGGAATGACACGAGGATGAAGAATTTGATGATATTCAAGGGATATATACCCTTAATAAATTAGAAAAATTTGACACATAATTTGACCCAAATTTAGAAGGCAAAATTTCAGTCCACAGTGAACTCGATAAATGAAAGCTCATATCACATGGTAGAAGCTTGGGTATATGGATTCCCAGAATCTAGAGTAAGGAAATTACTCTACGAGAAGAAGATTTAAATATAGGATAATTACATTAGAAGATGACTAGTATGAATCAAGAAGAAGAAGAAATATATTTTCCCGCATAAGAAGAATTCTAAGAGGAAGATAAATAATATTCTCTGAGTAAGAAGAATTTAAATCCATGAAGGAATATAAAAAAGAAGAACTCAAAAGAAGAGTAAAAGGGTCAATAGATTAAGCCACATGGCTTCCCATCATACCCTACCAATTTTTTTAGGCTTCAGAGACTTGGAGGGTTACTTAGAGAAAATGGTGAGGGTATTTATAAAAGAAACAACCCACATGAAAGCACAATATGACACATTGATTATAAATTACACTCGCTGGTGGGAAACTCAAAAACCTAATATTTCACATTGGAAATCATTGGTAACACTCCTCAAGACAATGTACTTGGAAAGCGAAGGGTATTATGTGGCTATTCCAGAATATATGAGTGAAGGAGATCCACAAAAAGACATCAAAGAATGTTTGAGGCATTGGAAAATATGTGGAGAAACATCCTCTATAGTACGGATCCAAATTTTATTATGTACATTGGGTCCCCTACCTAGATCATGATATATCCACCAAGAGATAAGAAAAGAAAAGAAATATTGGAACTAAATGGTGATGAAATTTTTTCACACCTTCAATTTCTGGGATGTAGATTTGAACATATTGACAACACCTTAAAAGATAATAACTTTGTATTCTTAACCAGAAAATATGCTACCGATAAAATCTCAAGGGGTAACCCAGTATAAGACTTCAAACATAAACTACACAAGGAACAACCAATAAAAGTAAAAGAAATGAATTTTTTCTTTACTGTAAAAAAACATGAAAAGGAAGAAAAGCTGGAAAATTTAAAATACAAAAAAAAAGGAGAAAGGGAGGTAGTAGAAACTAATATATCAAATGAACAATATTTTTATCAACCACAAAAATTGATAAATGAAAACATTGGAGTTGAGGGTGAAGAAAAATTGTAAAATTGGAGACTCTTGGGAAGAATAAGAAATAGCCAAAGTGGTGGAGTTATTAAGAGAATTTAAAGATATTTTCCCCAAATAATTCAAATAAATCTATAGAATAAAAGAAGAAGAAAGAACCATGAAAATTAAAATAAAGGAGGGAATAAAACCACTTAAGAAAATACCATATAGGTTGAACCCCAATCGAAGATCAAATTCAAGACTCGAGATTGATAAAATGTTGAACACATGGATAATAAAACCGAGTTAATGATTTGGAATGGATAAGTCTTATGGTGGTTCAAAATAAGAAAATAAGAGAAATACATATATGTGTAAACTTTAGGAACTAAACAAGGCCTATGTACATGACCCATTTCCTATGTCATTCACCAAATAAGTTTTAGAAAATGTGGAAAGAAGAGAGGTATACTCATTCACCGATGGTTTCTCAAAGTTATAATAAAGTAAGAATTTCACACGATGATCAGCCCAAAATAACATCTTCCACATAATGGGGACCCTTCATGTACACTGTAATGCATTTTGGATTAAAGAATACACCTATGATATTCAATAGAATAATGATCAATGCATTCAAATAATTCATCCATGATTTCCTGGAAGTTTAACTTGATGACTAGACATTGTATGGACTCCTAAAGAATCAAATTCAAGTACTGAGATTGATGTTCCAAAGATGTTGCACATTGCAGATCTCCTTGAATATAAAAATGTATATTTCTTACACCCTTTGGTACATTACTAGGCCACATAATTTACAAAGAAGGACTATTGATAGATCCACTCAAAACTTATCCATTGTAACACTCCCACCACCAAAAACACAAAAACATGTGAGAAAAATCCTAGGATCTATAGGATATCAAAGAAAATTCATAAGGAACCGTTATCACCAAATTACAACACCCTCTTATTTTCATGTGTATGTGCATGAACTACTAGTGTAATTGGGAAACATGGAATTATCTCAAGGTGTGGGACCTTACAATTTTAGATAATTCTCTAGAGAAGGCTGGTTCCTCTTCCTAATCTAATGCAAAAACTACTCCTAATGAAGGAAAATCTACTCCAAATCTATAATTTAAGGGACCAGGAGAGGAGAATGCATGAAAATAGATAAATCCTACACTAAAAGTGGTGATAGCACCAAGAGAAGGGTGTGAAATACTTTGTTGAGGGAGAAGAATGGAATGAAATACAGTTGAGAGAGGCTAGGAAATATTTAACACAGTCCCAAGCATGTACCCACTACCAAATCTCCAAGAAACATAACAACATGAACCTGAAAATAACATTAAGAAACATGCACAAGACAAAAAAGCAGCCATAAAGAAGAAATAAAATATAATAAAATTGCAAGAGGGTTGAGACAACACCATACTACACAATTTTATTGCTCTAGGAATTCACATAGTCCATAGAGAGAGAGAGAGAGCACCATACTATACAATTTTATATGCTCTAGGAATTCACATAGTCTATTAATTACGGAATAAAGGCATAATACATTTTATCACCTTTCTCAAATGAAGGTTTATTAACTATATATGGAAAATTGAGAAATGTTTTTACAAGAATTTCCCTAGAGAATATCTTCCCTTTCTAGAGAGAGAGAGACATACCCTTTTCAACCACTTTCAAAGTACAATAAATGGCTGAAAAACATGATGGGAAACTTGTAAAACTTGCAAAATCTATCCCTTTCTATCTTGTAACTTTTTGCAGAAGAAAATGGCTGCCATGCTTCATTTAATGCAATTTCAACCACCTAGAAGTGGTTATTTGAACTGGGATCCATTTTATGCATTTTTAACTTAATAAAATCCACCAAATTTATGATTTATTGATTTTTGAGTATATATGATGGAATCAAAATCCAAAAGTCCAATTTTTCCACTTTGGTTGAGAAATGAGAAAGTTATGGCCATTTGAATGCAAGTCACTCCTTGCCCATTTTTTTAGCTTGTTCACTATTTCACGAGAATGGGCATTAAATTCATTGTTGTTAATAATTATTTTCACTTTCCCCTCTTTCTCATTAGATTTATGTTTTACATGGTCCCTGGGAAGTCATTTTAAAATATGGTGGGTCCAAAACATTTAAGATTAACAAAAGGGGGTTCATGAATGTTGACTAGCTTGATTTGGGCCATCTCGGAGCCAACCGGGGCTCACCAAGATGGCTATGTGCTTCACATCCTAACCCACCACGAGGGATACCTTATACCTCCCTAGCTCCTTGCAACCCCTTTTTTCCATTAGCAAGCTTTGGATTTGTGCCAACTGGACTCCACACTTCCCTAGCTCGATGGCTCATTGCATCATCAGGGAACAATGTTCATTAGGGAACATTGTTCCCCACATCCCCTTTTTTCCCGCATCGTTCCCAAATCGCCAACATGACCTATTCTTGTAGGGCCTCACACTTATCTACATCTACCAATCTCCGCACTACACCAAGTTCCCCAACAGTAACATCTCGTGGCCACATCATGTTGTACTCATGCTTGGCTCGACAAGCCCACAAACCACCTCCAACCCATCATGCATTGTGTCACCCTTGTAACATGGAAAAATGGAGTTTTGGGAACTCTAAACCTGAGTTCCCCTAGGCCTCTTATGCTCCGATTCACTAACTCGAGGCCTACTATGTTAAGGATATGGAACGTATTATTTCCCTATGATGAACTCCTTCACGCCGAGCTCCTCGTGAGCTCGGATACCAACCAACCGACATGTGCCTAATGAACTCACTCGAGCTCGTAGACAAGTCCCCTGATCCTCCATGCACTCTGTGACTTGCTGCCATGCAAACCAACTCACCCTCCTTATCATGCAGAGCCTAAAATTTCCCAAACCAACTCATGTAACCCTATGACCTGCAATACTTGGTAAGTCGTTTAGGTCCCCTAGGCAATATTTGACCCTTTTTTAGTTTTCTCTCGAATTTTAAAGGTTTTTTGGATTTCTTTTTGCTCAGGGGTCATGTAGATAGAGTAAAGTGTCCCTAACCCCTTATCCATTTTTTTCCATTTTAGGATCAATGTGGATCCCAGAGACAACCTTCTCACTCTGGAAAAGCTCTTGAAGTCTCTAAAACCCAAAAGAGGAAAAATACCTCTTATGATTCTAAACCTTCCCGAATCAACTTAAATGATCCCAAATCAGAATTTCACCGTGAACTTAAAATTCACCCATGAAGGCCAAGTCAATGCTTCATTCCAAGCTTTCTCGAGTTGTCCATTTTACCAAGGGGGTGAAAATGGATAACAATTTGGTGACTCGTGGGGACATCTCGCATGCTAGATGGGGCTGAACAAGTAGCCTAAATGTATCCATTGGGCATGGAGTCCTCTCTAATAACCTAAAAATGATTTTAAATTTCAAATATGTATCCTGAGCCACTTGAAACACTGCTAGACTTGAAGCTACCCACTATCCTTTTGAAACTATTCCAAAATTGATTCTTTTCCAATATGAAGCACTAAACCAAATTGGTTTTGATGAAACACTATTAAGAGGCTTAGAGGCATATATTGGTTTTAAGGAGCAACTGGATTGCTTTATAACTTGATTTCCACCCTTTAGGCATGCTTGAACACTATTAAAGGTTAGGATTGCTTCAAACAAATCTGAACTGCCAAGAATTTTAAAAAGGGCTCTGAAAATCATGCAAAGTACCATGAGACCTGCCATATGAAACATAATAGGTTGCCCTTGAAGTTGATTTTATGATTTTTATAGAGGCATAAGAAGTTTGATGTGACTAATCTAAGGAGGCATGAGGATGAAAACACTTAAAACTTGTCACTAATATAATTTTTAGTTTCTTTGCATTTGAGAATTCTTTAGGATAACAAATTTTTCCCTGCAACCTTGAGCTTTCTTACAACATTATTTCTTCTGGAGACATACTGAACTATGCAAGGAGGCAACTAGAAGAAATAGAACCTATGCAAAATCACTTAAGGAAAGGAAACCTATTCTACCAACAACAAAAATGTGCTACAAGCACTTAGAGGAATTAGAAATCCTAAACTAATATGTACAAAGATGAAATTTTACTTTAGTAACAATGCTTGAGATAGATTCCATTGATTAGAATCTGTAGTTCTTCACCATCCAACTTGGACAATTGGAAAGCATTGTTACTTTTGCACCCCATGATCATGTAGGGACCACTCCATATAGCATCAAATTTGGAATGCTTACCTAGTTTTTCCTTGTCAAGCATCCCACTTTAGAACCAAATCTCCCTCCTGAAAGTTCTGGATTTATCTTTCTTTTCAAAGGACCTCTTGATCAAGGCTTGATCCTTCTCCATGGTTTGCACATTGCATGCTCTCTTATCTCTTCCAACTCCATGAGTTCTGCATATCTAGCTTCCATGGGCTCAAATTTATATAATTCAACTGCTTGAGAAGCTCCAAGTGTTGGTAACTCAAGAGATATGGGAAGCCTAGCTATTATCCATAGACTAGTTTGTAGGGAGAGCTGCTAGCAGAGACTTTTGGTGTGATTCTATCATCCCACAAGGCTGATTTGAGCTTGGTATGCCATGTTCTCTTGATTTTCATCCAGATTCCTTTTGATAATCCTCAACAAGTTTTTGTTTGTGGACTCAACTTTCCCATTACCCGGGGGTAATAATTAGATGAGGTGCTCAAGTATATCCCATTTCTAAATGACCCATTCAGAAGATCTTAGTGCCAAGGAATTATAGAGCATTATCTGATATGATAGTGGTTGGGACACCAAATCTAGTAATAATTCCTTCATAGAAGTCCAATATACTAGACTCATTTGCCTCTTTGAGTGCTACTACTTCAGTCCACTTGGTGAAATAGTCCATTGTAGTGAGAATCCACTTGTGGCCTTGACTTGAGTTTGATTGATGACCCTAATGAAATCCAATCCCCACTACATAAATGGTTGATCAACTAAGATTGGGTGGAGTGGAAGTGTTGCTAGTTTCTCTTTTCCTATGAAGAATGCACATTTTTACACTTCTTGATCCATGCATAGTAGTCACTAAACATTGTGGGCCAATAGTAACCAACCTTCATGATCTTGAGGGTTGTTACTCATGGATAAAAATGACCCCAGACTTCTCCATCATGGAACTCATGTAGCACTTTCTCAATCTGATTTTTGGAACACATCTCAAGAGAACTCCATTCATATCTTTCTTGAATAAGATACCATCAATGAGAACATATGGAATGGATTAGAGTCTAAAATACCTTACTTTTTTCTTTGCTCAAATCTAGAGAGGGCATAAACCTATTTGAAGAAAATGTATCATGTCCCAAGTCCAACAAGGAGTGGGTGCACCATCATGCAACTTTTTCTTGATCATCTTATAACACCAAAACAACTCTTCCTTCATCTCTTGACTTAGCATGTTGATTAGAAGTTAACTGTTCACATAAGCCTTTCCCATAGACCAATTTGGTTACCTTTGATTTCTATGTCATACTCCATGACATGGGTAATCCAACATTCCCTTTTCTCATTCAAGTCCTTATTTAGGAGGAAGTCCTTAACTCTCGACATGAGACACTAACAACTTGGATCTTGTTGTTTGAAACCAAGTGTCTAAATTTCTTCAAACTCCTTATAACAATGAGGACATGCTTCTCAATGAAAGAGTACCTCACCTCATAATATTCCAAGATTTGGCTAAAGAAGAAAGCTAATGGGCTTCTGGATCCTTCCTTGTTCAGCTACACCAAAATGGCAGAGATTGTGTTCTAAGCCACAAAGGCATAGAGAATGAAGTCTTGGAAAATCTAGATTGATGAGAGTTGGAGCTTGGGATATTTCATGTTTGATAGCCTCAAAACTCTCTTTTCCTTCCACTATCCACTTGAATTCCATACTCTTCTTCAACATCATTTCAATGGCTTAACAAGAGTGGAAAAATTAGGCACAAACCTTTTGAAAAATTGATTCTCCCCAAGAAGATTTGGAGATCCTTCTTGTGACTTGGAAATGGTAGTGCATGGATAGCTTCAACTCTTTTTGGATCAATTGTCAGCCCCTCCTTAGACATAATGTGGCCTAAGATCTTTCCTTCATGTGCCAAGAATATACATTTCTTAGGATTCAAAGATACTCCAAATTTCCTACATCTTTGGAACACTACCTAAGGTGAAAGAGGTGATCAAATTTGATTCTTGAGAAAACACCGTGATATCATCAAGATAACAAGAACCATCTTTTTATAAACCCTTGAACTCCATGTCCATAGCCCTCTGAAATGTTGCCCCAAAATTTGATAACCCAAATGACATCTTCCTATAAGCGTATGTGCCCCATTTTGTGGTGAAGGCTATTTTGAACTGGTCTTCCTCTTTCACCATAATTTGGTTATAGCTCTAGAGTAGCCATCTAGGAGTGAGAACCTTTCTGATCCAAGCTACTACTTATAAGATTTTCTCCATGGAAGGAAGTGGATAATGGTCCTTGAGAGAAGCTTTATTCAAGTCCCAGAAATCCACACAATCTGATTTCTCCATTTCTTTTCCTAACTGGCACTAGATTAGCAACCCATGATGAGTGCTTGATTGGAAAGATGATACTTGCCTCAATGATTTTATTCAATTCCTTCTTCATGAGAGGCTCAATATGAGGATTCACTGAAATTTTTTTTTTCTAATGGGCTTGGATTCTAGATCTAATCAATAGTATGTTGTGCCAATATTGGATCAAAGCCTCTCAAATATTCATAACTCTAGGAAAAGATATCCAAAAATTCTTGACAAAGTTGAATGAAATCATATTTTTCTTGATGAGTACTTACTTTTCCAATTTGGAGTATCTTTATTTCCAACCAAAATGGTTATGAATCTTCTCCCTTGAATTAAATTTTTTTTCTCTTTCCGGAACTTGTCATTGGGATTGAAGATGGATTCAAGAGTCACCAAACCTTTTGGAATTTTGTTCATTCTTAGCTAGAAAATCTTGATCACCATATAGCTGATCCAATTTGTCTTGATTCCTCGAAGAGAAATTAGCTTCCTCTAAGAAATTGATGATTTGTTGATCATTTCGAACACTTTCTAGCTAGTGTTGTTGTCTAGAACATCTAGTCTTACAACCACTTGATATGAGGTTGAGTTTGATCTTTCTTATATACTTTCAAACATCAAATGCTGCCCCAATTGCTGCAAGCATGTCTACAACCTCATTTTTTTTTCTTAGGATGGAATCAATGTTAAAAGATTCAAAGTATTCAATGAGATCCCATACCCGATGTTTATAGCTCTTGAGAGATCATTTTTAGCAGCATTGAGTCCTCTAACTTGATTTACAACTCAACTCACTATCTCCAAAAACTTGCAAGTTCTTGATGCCTCTTTTTCTTACCCAATGTAATCCATGGATTAATGCTTCATATTTAGTTGTGTTATTAGAACAAATAAATTGGAAAAAGAAAGATGAGTAGTATTTTTACCTTTGGGAGATATAAGCATTTCTCCTCCTCCTGCACCTTGTCTACTCCTTGAACCATCAAAGAACAATTGCCAACTTCATTGTCATATTTATCATTTGTTTTGGTGATGTTAGGAAGAGGTGGATTTTATTCATGTAGAAATAAATTCCCAACTCAACTTTTCCATCTCCTTGTAAGGATCATAGCCATGCTTCTTGTTTTCCCATTCATCTAATGTCAAATTTGGAATGCCTCCAACCTTAGTAATTGTCTCGGAGTACTTTGGAGTCTTCTTGATCAAAAGATGAGAAATTGGCATTGATTGGACTTGGTACATGAGGCTCAATGTGATAATTTTCAATTAGATTGATCTGATTTTAGCCTTAGGCTCCATATCTTGTCTAAAATCATGTGTGACCAATTAGGAAACAAGTATCCACCAATTTTAGCATTGAAATATTGAGACAAGCATAAAGAAAGAGTGAGTGGTGGCAAATCAATCACACTGATATGTCTTGTTGGACTATGACATTTGGGCATGCATGCAATGTAAGATTCAATCCTTTGATCACTCCAATGGTTGTCATTTTGTCCCATCTAATTGTACCACTCCTTTAGAGATAGTTTCATACTTTAAACCCAACTGATCCATAATTTGTTTAGGCATTACCAAGCTACTTGCACCCGAGTCTATCATGCAATTGTGTACAAGGTTGTTCCCAATGATCAAAGATACATAAAATGGTGGAGGTTTCATATTTCCCTTTAGATGACCTCCTTCTTGTTGAGTTGCATTAGTTAGTACCTTTTCTTGATCCTTGGATGCATGATTTGGAATGGATAAGTTGGCCATGGCTGCTTGCAATAAATCCTCTATCCCTAGAATCGTCAATGACTCCCACATTGAGATACTTACATTTATTTTCTTCATTTGATCAATGATGTTAAAGGGAGATGGGTTATCTTCTTTCTGCTACCCTTTTCTTGGCACAAATTTCTCTTACACATGAGCTACTACAACAGGTAATATAGGATGATTTTGTGAGCTTGGGAGCTGCATTTGAACTACCAACTCCTTGAAGTGTGATAGAAGGTTGAGAAACATTGTAATTTTTGATGATTTTCCTTCCTATATATTTCTTTTCTTAGATCTTGTGTTTGCTGCCACACCTTGAGAAGGAGCTTGATTTATCCCACAAAAATATTCAGCTTGCCAATTTCACAAGTGAAGTCTCACTTAGAGGTGCTTCTTGAGTGCTTTCTTCTGCTGATTTTCTTCTTGATTTGTTTCTTGAGACACACCAACAATTTACACCATTAAGGCTTGATTCAGAGCACCTTGAAGCATGTTGCTTGATTATGAGGTTTACCACAAGGGAAACACCATTCATATTCTTGTGCCAAGTTGTTTTGGACTGGAACCAAGGCTCTAGATGTTGAGGTAACATTAGGATTATAAGGCTGAAATGGCCTGACAGTGGGAGGTTGTCCTTGGTTCTAGTTTTGATTTTGAGATGGAGGTCTATTTGGTTGATATGGAGGCCTATTTGGTTGGGATTGAGGCTGATAAGGTTTGAAATTTTGGCTTTTGCCTCTTAATTGTTACCAACTCATTTCCTAGATTTTGTAATTGTTTCATGACTTCCTAAATTTCATTTGAGGTGCTAGAAGAAGAGGTAGAAGCTTCATTAGAATTTGATTTTTTTAGAGTTGGGATAGGGGCTAATGTAGGTGTTTGACTAGAACTAGGATTCCCCATTTCTAGATAAATAGGCATAGGTGGCCTAGGTGCAAGTTTATCAGCTTGAATTAAGCAATTCTCAGCTCTAATAACTATGTTATAGGCTCTGGAAATGTTTTCCTCCCATAGACTATATCATCATAGATATATAAGAATTAAGAGCTTTAAGGAAATAGAGGAATGCACCTTCAATAGTTGGTCTTACGGAAATTGGAATCATATCCCAAGTTCTTTGAAATCTGAAATTGAAGTCCACCATTTGTTCATTTGGTTCTCTTGATTGTGGTCAATTGTTCCAATAAAGAAAAATTATCTACTCTTTCTCCGAACTAGTTACAAAGAGAGTGTAAACAATTGATCCCAATTATGAATGAACCTACTCTCAAGCTTCTAAACCATGCAAATATTTTCCTTTGAAAGAAGAAGCTAAAATTTTCACCACATCCATCTCAACAACCTCATGTATGACACATACATTTGCAATGTCTTGAATGTGATCAATTGGAGTTGTGTGGTTCTCCTAGTGAAATATGGAATGTTTTTTAATGTTTCCACTAGAATTGGGTTTTGTGCATTGAGGGAAAGTGGATACTGCCCATGAAATTGACAAATGGGTTTGTTGGTGGTTGTTGAGCCATTCTAATTGGTCTAAGAACTCTAGTATGATTGTATAAATGGCCTACCAGGTGGAGGTGTTGAAAGAGTTATGTTTGGTGGAGATGGAGATCTCTGAACTTGTCTTCCTCTTCTTCCTCTTCCTGGAGATAGCTATAAGTATTCAAATATCCATTCTCTCTATTTATTGATAGTGTTTGGAACCTTCTCATGAATTTAAGAAATATGGGCTGCTAAAACCTCTAAATTTTGATCCTGGGAGTCACCAGATGTGTTGATACAAAGCCTCTAAAGGCTAAAAATTCACTAAGACACACATCCAATCTTGATAAACATGGAAGTATTGAATTCTGGTCCCATTGGGCGTGCAAAACTATTATCACCAAATTACAACACCCTCTAATTTTTCATGTGTGTGTGCATGAGCTACCAGTGTAATTGGGAAACATGGAATTATCTCAAGGTGTGGGACCTTGCAATTTGAGATAAATCTCCAGAGAAGGTTGGTTCCTCTTCCTAACCTACTACAACAACTACTCCTAATGAAGGGAAATTTGCTATCTAATCCTAATCTATAGTTTCTAAGGGACCAAGGAGAGGGAGAGTGCATGAAAATAGATAAATCCTACACTAATAAAGGTGATAACACCAAGAAAAGGGGCAAAATACTGTTGAGGGAGAATAATGGAGTGAAATACAATTGAGAGAGGCTAGAAAGATTTAACACAATCCCATACATGCATTTACCACTACCAAATATCCAAGAAAAATAACAAAAAAACCTTAAAATATTAGGAAACATGCACAAAAAAACAACAACAATAGAGAGGCAAGAAAATACAAGAAAATTACAAGAGGGTTGAGAGAACACCACAATATTACATAATTTTATTGCTCTAAGAATTTGCACAGTCCATTACAATTATAGAATAAAGAGAATAATACATTTTATAGAGCTCATATGAAGGTTTGTAGCTCAATGAAAAATGAGAAACAATTTTGCAAGAGTTTCCCTAGCTCCCAAAATATCTCCCCTTTCTCAAATGAGAAGTGTTACATTATATAGAGGAAAGTGAGAAAGAGAGAGAGAAAGAGAGTGTGTGTGAATAAAAAAATCCCCTTTTCACCCAATTTTAAAGTAAAATAAATGCCTATAAAACATGATGGGAAACCTATAAAATCCATCCCTTCCTATCTTGTAACTTACTGAGAAGAAAATTACGCCCATGCTTCATTTAATGCAATTTCAACCACCTAGAAGTGGTTATTTGGAACTGGGCTCTTTTTTACATTTTTCACCTACTAAAATCCACTAAATATGTGATTTGTTGATTTATAAGTGTAGATGATGGAATCAAAATTCAAACGAGTCTAATTTTGTCCAATTTGGTTGAGAAATGAGAAAGTTAAGGCCATTTGAATGCAAGTCACTCCTTGCCATTTTTCTAGCTTATTCATTGTCTCATGGGATTTGGGCATTAAATTGGTTCGTAGAAATAATTATTTTCACTTTCCCCCTTTCTCATTAGATTTATGTTTTACATAGTCTTGGGAATTTATTTTAAAAATATGATGGGCCCACAACATTTAAGATTATCAAAAGGGGGGGGTTCATGAATGTTGAATGGTTTGATTTGGGACAACTCACCGGATGGATTCACCAAGCTAGCTATGTGCTTTACATCCTAACCCACCATGTGGGCTCCTTATACCTCCCGAGCTCCTCAAAACCCTTTTCTCCCTCCGCGATCTTCTGGATGTATTACCTTAGAATCCTTGATTCCCAACTCGACGACTCACATGAATGTTGTGCAGAACATTAACATTGATGGGGAACAATGTTCCAAGGGGAAAATTGTTTCTCACATCCCCCTTGCACCCACATTGGGCCCAAATTTCCCTGCATGACTCATTTCCAAAGGGCATCAATTATTCACATCCACCAACCCTCTACACTACACCGAGTTCTGCGACCACCCCTGTGGCCACATTGTGTTGTTCTCACCCAAATTGATGGTCCCATGAACCACCTCGACCCATAATGCATTGTGTCACTCTTGTAATGTAGAAAAAGAATATTTTTGGGGAACTCGCTACCCGAGTTCCCTGGGCCAATTGTGCTCTAATTCACTGATTTGGCCACGGTGTTAAGGTGATGAAATACCTTACTCCCTATGATGAACTCCTTATGTGCCGATCTCCTTGAAATCTCAATGTGCCAACCGACTACTTCTATGCCTAATGAACTCATTCAAGATTGCAGACAAGTCCCTTGATCCACCATGTACTCTGCGACCTTCATGCTATGCAAACCAAATCACCCTCCTTTTCATGTAGAGCACGAACTCACCTAAAGCAACTCATGCAACTCTATGACTTGTAACAACTTAGCGAGCCGGAAAATAGCTCGGTGAGTTATTTAGGTCCCCTAGGCAATATTTGACCCCTTTTCTAGTTTTCTCTGAATTTTTTAGAATTTCTTGGATTTCTTCGGTGTTCCAGGGGTCATGTAGATAGAGTAAAGTGTCACAGAACCCCTTACCCAATTTTTTTCCATTTTTAGTTGAATGCGGGTCCTAGAGACAACCCTCTCGCTCCGGACAAGCTCTCGAGTCTCTGAAACCCGGAAGAGGTAAAATTCCTCTTATGATTCTAAACCTTCCCGAATCAACCGCAAATGCTCCCAGATCCCGGAACTCACCCGTGAACTTTATATTCACCAATGAAGTCCATGTCAATGCTTTAGCCCAAGACTTCCCAGTTTCCCATTTCACTTGGGGGTGAAAATGGATAAAAGGAACTCAACATAAACTAGTGCACAACTCGAGTAGATATTAAAAAAATCAAATAAACAAATAGAATGGACAAAATCATGTGCATATGTATTTGAGATATCTTTGAAGGATAATATTTTTCATGCATCTATCCTAATATTCCTAGATTGGAAGGTCTTATTTCATATGCATGCAAATGCATTAGGAATATAAATAGGTGTGGTCCTATCAAAAGTGTGAGAGTAACTAGATCATCATGTAGCATTTGCAAGCTGAAAATTATCCAAAGAAGAAAATAACTACTCCACAATAGAAAGAGAATCTCTAGCAATGGTGTATGTATTACAAAATTTTAGACACTATTTCTTGGAAAACCACTTGTATTTTACATAGATTGTGAGGCACTAAAGTACCTACTCAATAGACTAGTCTTCCAAGGAAGAATATGCTGATGGTTAATGTTATTTCAAGTGTTTTATTTTACCATCTCTGTAAAGCCAAGGAAGTTAAATAAAGGGCTATACTACTTATCAAGGATTAAAACAAGATAAAATGCATGCCCAATTGATGATGAGTTCCTAGGAGCATACTTATTATAAAAGTAGAACTTCCCAAATAACTAAATTCCATAACAAAACTACTCACTCTAGGAGATTTTCCCATGGACTACACAAAGTAATAAAAGAGGAACCTACTAAGATGCTCATTCCATTTTACATTTATTCGAGGCTAGTTATACAAGAAAGGAAAAGATGAAGTCCTTAGGTGGGTAGTCTTGGAACATGAGAGAAATAATATCTTAAGAGAATCCCATGAAGTAATAATCGAGAGGACATAACGAAGACAATCAAACAACAAAGAAATTGACGATCGCAGGACTATGGTGGCCCATAATCTTCCACGATGCACACAAATATGACCAATATTGTGACATGTCTCAATGGGTATGAAAACATAATGCAAGATATGAAATGTAAATTTGAGACCGGTGCTTGTGTTGGCCCCATTTGAGAAATGGGAAATAAACTTTATCGGACCCATAAAACCTACTACAAGATACTTATAAGATAGATTCATAATCATAGGAACAAGATACTTGAAAAGATGGGTAGAAGCCATGCCTACAAAAATATTACACTGCAAAACCGCAGCCAAATTAATTTATGAAAACATCATTACAATATTTGGATGTCCTCTCAACATCATAAACAACCAAGGGAAACACTTTATCAATGAAAGAATCATATAAATCCTACAACACTTCATGATCAATCATAATAGAATCACCCCATATTGTTTACATGAAAATAGAACCGTGGAAGAATTCAATAAATTCATAGATTTTTTTTTAACAAAAACATGTTCTCTACAAAAAGTGAATTGGGACTTAAAGATACTAACTAAACTATGGGCATACCACACAACATATAAATGCTTAATAAAGTAATAACCATTCCAATTCATGTATAGATTAGAAGTTTTGGTCCTAATGGAGTTCACTCCCTATATTTAGAGTGGTGGTTAAATTTAGAATGAATGAAGAACCATCGGTGCATGAGAGGCTTGTCGAACTAGAGAAACTAGACAAAAAAAGATTCATAGACGCACATAACTAAACACAAGAAAAAAAGACAAAAAATATGACACGATAGAAATTGTAAGAAAAAATAATTTGACGTGGGAGCTAAGGTGATACTTTACGATAGTAAATGGAAGATACTAGGAAAATTGATACTTAGATGGCTAGGGCCAAATATAATAAAATAAATTCTACCACCAACAACTATAAAATTAAAAACACTCTAAAAGAAAGAAATTCTAGGATATGTAAACAGTAACGTGACTAAATAAATATCATAGCACTGATTAAAAAAATAACACAAAATTGGAAGAAAAAGAGTAATAAAAACAAAAATATATAAAAAATAAGAAAATATGTCCTCTTTGAAAACCAACGATTCATCGAGTTGACGAGGAGGAAAAAAAACCCACAAGGGCACCCTCTCTCAACCAAAAAAGGTAAAAAGGAGGAAAGAAAAAACAAAGTAAAGAAGAAATAAAGAGAAGAAAGGAAGGAAATTAAGGAATAAATAAAAACAAATAAAATAAATAAAAATACAAATCCATGGAACAAAGAAACCCATACAATAAAGAAAAACAAGAAAATCTATGGGGAAACCTGCGAACAAAGGAATCCATGAAAAACACCACCAACTAAATGGGAAGAGACAAAAACCTCTAGAATGAAGGAAGAGACAAAAACCCGTGGAATGAAGGAAGAGACAAAAATGTAAAGAATGAAGGGAAGATGTAAAACCCGTTGAACAAAGGAAAAGACAAAAACCAACGGAATGAAGGAAGAGACACAAACTTTGAGAATGAAGGGAATATGTAAAACCACATAAGGAAGGGAAATAGAAAAAACCCATGGAATGAAGGTAATAAGACAAAACCATGAAACAAAGACAAGGGAAAACCCACAAAGTGAACGAGAAATCAGTAGAAAGGAGACAAAGAGGAAAATCCAAAAGAAAACACAAATAACAAAGAAAAAAATAAAAACAAAGAAGAAGATGAAATCCATGAAGCAAAGGGAAACAAGGAAACCCACAAAACAAGGAGGATAACACCCACAAAACGAGAAAACAAATAAAGCAAAAGACATCGTGGGTCAAACAAACCAAAAACATACCCACATATAAAGTAATAAATGTGGTAGGTGAACACAAACAATATAAAAGGAAAACCCATAAGCAAACAATCATCACTTGCAAAAAAGAAAACAAAGGCCAAAAGTCAGAACAAATAAGAGGAAAGAAAATACAAGTTAGGGTATGAATAAAAAATAGAGTACTAGGGAAAAATGGTGACCCCAACATCATCAAAAGACCTCCCAAAGCTAAAATTTCAAAAGTGAACACTAAAATCCATGTTCCCGGATCTTGAGGGATATTTCTCCCATGTCCCATTTAAATTCATGCATTCCCGCGATACACCAAAATACATCCATTTAACCATTGCATAATACGATCACACGAATGGAGCTTGACAAGAAGTTACTTCTTCAGAGGAAAAAAGAAACAAGAATAATGGAATACAAGGGGAACATGAAGGTATGAAAGGAGTTAAAATTAGACACATGGAGTAGGGTTTATTACTTTTTAATGGAAGATAATTCCATTAGGGTTCTTCTCATCCGGTTGCATAATGAGATGTTATACTTAAATAAAATGTATCAAATCAATATAGTGGCGATGGAAATAATAATAAGACTATGGGATAAAGGGAACTCAACGTTACAATAGAAAAATATCCCTATGCAACAAGCCACATGATTGATGGGAGTCACGATGTCAAAAAGGGGAGTACACATTAGGGAAATCAAGAGAAACATTCTAAATTATGCATCCGAATCCATTTATTTGAAATTTTATCATATCAATACGAGAAGACGATGCTCATGCAACAAGTGCAACAATAGCTTTAAAAATGATCACGATTCAAGTATAAGTATAACCTATGTGAGGTTATCATGACCAAGTTTCATGAGAATACAAGGAAAATCAAGGAGGTTAAACACACTTATTTCTATGGCTCACTCCTCTTATGCTCAACAATGTATTTTACAAATACCCTTCTTGGAAAAATAGAGCTAGTTCAAAGTGGTACCAAAACATACCTATAGAAGAATAAATTTTGGCACTTATGAACACCATGTCTTAAGTGGATTGGATCACATCACTAATTGGGTGGATGAAGAACATTAAAAAATTGGTTGCAAATAAAACTAGGGTTTCTAAAAATAAGTAGCTACATATGAGAAGGAGGTTATTTTCATAGCAAACATTGAATACACATTCCTCTCGCCCTTTCTTTCTGTGGATTTCCCATATTTCCCCACTACCATATGAAGCATTGTATGAACTTGTGGCAACAACAATCTAAGAATTCAGAGATATCCCGATAGATAACTAGAAAACAAGTACCACCTAACATTGATGATATAATTGTTAAAACATGGGAGGAGTTTAAATAAAAATATCTTGAGGAATTCACTTAAGAGGGAGAAAAATTATCAATTCCATGAGAAAAACCAATTTAGGAAAAAGGGAAAAAGAAGGTCCAAGATAAAATAGGACTAAAGGTCTACAAATAGAAGAAACCAAAACCCAAGAAAAAACCCCTCCACAAAACTTCACTAAAAGGGAGAAGGATAGGGTCTCAAGGTGATCCGAAAACAATTTTTACCCCTGGGTACCATTTTGAAAATTTTTAGATACTTTAATATTCTGATTTTAAAATTGATCAAGAGTGATTATGGATTCACTTTTAGGTGTTTTGAAACCCAATATTTTTCAATTTCTCTTAACAGATCAATTTTTTCTTAACTCAACTTTCCATGATTTAATTGGAAATATTACAAATCCATTAAAATCTGATCACAGGTTGAATTTCATAATGCATTCAATTTGATTTGTTCATCCAAAATTGATTGTGCATTCAATTTTTCTGTTGTGGATAAAGGATTCTCAAATTTTAACTTAATCCAATTTTACAGTTAATTGCTTTGCTTAATCAATTTATTCAATTCCTTATACTGAATTTAAAATCTGATCATAAGCAGCAAAACTGAAATAAAATACTCCACAAGTTTGATAATGAAGTTCACCCAGATGGGCTACGTCTCGATTCACTTAATCATGAATCGATCTATTAATTAACAATTGAATTACAATTTTTACCCTCCAAAGTGACTAATAGATCAATTTCAAATGCTTAAAGAGCTGATTCTGATTCTAAAACTCTCCAACATGTCAGAAACTCATTCCTCGAATCAATCCATGGTTGTGTAATATATCCACAGTGTGATCTTCGTGAAACCGTGTCAAAAAAACACATACACCTAGAAAAATATTTCACTCCATGAAGAATAAATGATATCATTGTGTTCCTCTATGAATTATGAACACTTTTCCTTTTTACAACGAATCCTAATGCTGAATTTTTGAGATTTCTTCAAACTGCCCTTTATCTTCCTCTACATAGTCCCTGGCCAAAGATTTTATAAATAAGAGTGAGTTGCTTTTATAACTCACCAAGATATGAATCTAAAAGGAATGGTGCATGTTTTGTGACTCATAGGTCGCTGGGGTCAATCCCCCCTCCTCTTCCATCACCGATCATTTGTTCTATGTGGGGAATAGTCCCATATTCTCGGCCGGACAATGGGAGGTAACATGGTTTAAAAATAGGAGAGATGGCCTATGATCTCGTGGATTCAGCCACACGATGGATTGTTTTTAGCCATAAAATGGTATAGGCTATGGATATCCCATCGAGCTATTGACTTTTGGATTTCCATGTATATGGGAACTCTTGTATAGTTTGAGCGACCAATGGTTTAATTGATTTATGGAGTGCCACATATGTGGCAAGGTGGCAATTGGCCATTTGTTAAACTTATCCCATTATATGTTTTGATGCATGAGTATATTGATCCATTATATGGCCAAATAGGTAAGGCCAAGTTGGTTTCATAGGTAATATATCCATTGGTGGGGATTTGATAACCCCATTGAGTTGTAAGAAGATAAGGCCCGAGCCGTATGACCTATTTTTGGTCGAGTTACTTCCTAGCTTGGGCGAGCTGCTCCAATGCAATGCAAGTCAAGTAAAATAAAATGCATTATAAAATTAAAACCTACAATAGAAATCCCACATACAGGGAGATAATAGAACAATGAGACATATATATACAGAGCCATTACAATGGTGATATGAATAGGAGGCCAAGGCACTCTTCCACAAAAAGAAGTGTTCGAACCTGGGTGAAGGCCCTTAGCCAACAAATAATGAGGCCTACCATTTCACAACTGAGTGTCAAAGAACAGAGTTCAAATTTTTTTTTTTTACTCTTCATACCAATTGTGCCACATGTCACAATGTGATTTGTCCACATCAACAGACCTGCGTGATGTCTACGATTTTTTTTTTTGGCCAAAAAATTTCAGTGGACCATAAATTACACATATGAGATCCATTTTTTGAGTTCTTTATATAGACGAAAATGTCTCAAGAAACTCTTCAACATTGAAATGGTTTAGGGAGATTTAAGGATCATTTAAACTTAGAATATCCTCCAGATCACTCCTCCCCAATAAGACCATTTTTTCCTCAAAAGGGAAACTCACCCAACTAAACTGTTAATAGGTTCTCTGCATATCAAAAACATGTAGAACCCAGTTTATAGCATGGTAAGCTTTAAAAATTGCAATATTTATCAAATAGATATAAAAAATAACATAACCCATGGCCAATATTGCAACTAATATGACAACCAAAATGCCATACTCATCTGTTGTACACTGATCCTGCACCATTGTCAACTATGCAAATGTAACCTTCATCATCATTTGTTAGTGCAAAAATTGTACATAATATTTGTAACCATGTTTGACAGTTACAAATATTAAATCCTAGATTAACATACTTATAACATGTGCAAAAATCATGCATAGTTACAAAAAGTTTGTATAATTGTTACACATACAAACAATGCCTACATGATACATTTGCACAATTTTAAACAACACTATGAATATTGTTTTCCAAAAATAGACATCTAATCAAATGAACATGCCCCATAGAAACAATTTGTATATCTTTGTTGTAAAAATAAATAATGAAGTTTTCCAAAATCCATGTTCAAGAGAAATTATCCAAGTATGATAAACTGTCACCTAGATTTCCCTTTAGGTTACTTCATCAAATCAAAGATAAAAATACATATGGGAAAATTCCTTTTTCAAAAATTACCAAGAATCACAAAAATGGTTTGGAAAATTTGCATGCTAATCAACAATTAATTTACCAATATAAACATGAAATTGAGAAATTGTTTACCCACCATTTTAATTACATTTTCCTTTTTAGGTGGTTGATTTTCTTAGTATTTACTTGAACCACTTGTAGGGGTCATTTTTCCATTGATGGTTTAACATTGCTTTCCTTCTTAACAAATTTCAAATTTTGTCTAGGATGAAGATGTCAACACTTATCAATTTCATGACCTTTCTTTTTACTGATGATCAAAAATCTATTGTCCATAGTTTTAGGAAACTTACCTAAACTACTTTTCTCTGAGACATGTTTAGGAAAGTGATATCTCTTAATATTTTCCAATAAATATTTTCATTTCTTACAATTGGATACACAATGGTTAGACATCCCAAAAACGTGCATGGATAGCTATACCACATTTTCTACATATCATTGCCAAATTTCTCAAATGTAAATAGTGGATCAAGATGTTTACCTTTATTCTTATGTTTATGGTAAACAAGAGGTGGAGGAATCTCAATACCTCTTCTTGGTGATTTCTTACCAGATCCATCTTCTGAGGATGATTCACTAAATGCTAATGGGGAAACCTTTCTTTGTAGAAGCTTGTCTTCTTTTAGTGGTTTTGGATCCTTCTCCAAATTCCATTTTCCCTTCATTAACATACCCCAATCTTGAAAAACGAGGTTGTTCTTCAACATGTATGGGGTTAGATATGCCTTGATTATTCTTACCAAGGCCATTACCATTAAATCCCATTTTAATCAATAGTTTAGATCCAATGCCCTTTGTGTGATTTTATAAATCACTCATAACATTACTTGAATCCAACTCAAAATGGGAAGGGGAATTTTGTGGTACAATACTTATAATGCATTCTTCTGTCATAGTGGATGCATTTGTAGTGGAAGGTACCTCTTTATTTGGTTCACCACATTGTAAGATCATCAAGAGCTCATCCTTGGATTTAAGCTCTTTTTTAAACAGTAATTTATTCCTCAAGAGAGAACAACTGACATCTTAGGAATGCATTTTCTTCCTAAATCTGATGATTGCATACCTCAATCTCATCAATTTTTTCCTTGTTAGACATCTTGCCCATGGTTTCCTACATTACTTTACTTTCCAAAACACTCCACAATACAAACGAAATTTTCATGCTCAAAATGCAAAACCAAACTAAAATCAAATTCAACCGAAAGCTAAACCTGAGGCTTTGATACCAAAACTTGATACAAAAATGGTTTTTACCCCGGGTCTTTTTCAATTTTTTTAGATACTTTAATATTCTGATTTTAAAATTGATCAAGAGTGATTATGGATTCACTTTTGGGTGTTTTGAAACCCCACTTTTTCCAATTTCTCTTAATAGATAAATTTTTTTCTTAAACTCAAATTTTCATGATTTAATTGGAAATATTACAAATCCATTAAAATATGATCACATGTTGAATTTCATAATGCATTCAATTTGATTTTTAATCCAAAATTGACTATGCATTCACTTTTTCTATTGTGGATAAAGGATTCTCAAATTTTAACTTAATCCAATTTTACAGTTAATTGCTTTGCTTAATCAATTTATTCAATTCCTTATACTAAATTTAAAATCTGATCATAAGCAGAAAAAATGAAATAAAATACTCTAAAATTTTGATAATGAGTTCACCCAGATGGGCTACGTCTCTGGATTCACTTAATCATGAATCGATCTATTAATTAACACTTGAAGTAAAATTTTTACCTTCCAAAGTGACTAATAGATAACTGTCACCTTTCTTAAAGAGCTACTTTTAATTCTAAAACTCTATAACATGTCAAAAATTCATTCCTGAACCAATATGTGGCTCTACAGTATGTCTTCAGTGTGATCTCCATGTAATTATGTCAAAAAAACACCTACACCTAGAAAAATGTTTCACTCCATGAAGAATAAATGACATCATTGTGTTCTTATTTGAATTATGTACACTTTTCCTTTTTACATTGAATTCTAATACTAATTCTGAGTGCCTCAAATTTTGATATTTCTATAAACTTCCCCTTATATTCCTCTAGATAGTCTACCCAAAGATTTTACAAATTGGAGTGAGTTGCTTTTATAACTCTTTGAGCTATGTAGCTCAATGGAGAGGTATATGTTTTGTGACCTGTAGGTCATGGGGTTGATCCCCCTCCTTCTCACTTGCCAATTGTTTGTTCTATGTGGGGAATAGTCCTAAATTCTTGGCATGATGGGAGGTAACATGGTTTAAAAATAGGAAAGATGGCCTATGATCTCATGGATTCAGCCACGCAATGGATTTTTTTTTGCCACAAAATTGTATAGGATATGGATAACCCACCGAGCTATTGACTATTGGTTCACCATGTATATGGGTGATGTTGCATAATTTGAATGACCAATGATTTAACCGAGTTGTGGAGTGCCACGTAGTGGTGAGTTTCTTAGCCATTTTTAAAAATTAACCAAGCTGTGTGTTTGCCGATGTGTGAGTATATTGATTTAATTTATAGCCAAAAACGTAAGGACGAGCTGGTTTTATCGATAATATAGCCAACCGATGGGGATTTCATCACCCCATTGAGTTGTAAGGAGATAAGGCCCAAGCCATATGACCTAATGTTGGTTGAGTTACTTCCTAGCATAGGCGAGATACTTCAATGTAATACAAGTTAATATAATATAATGCATTACACAATTCAAACCTATAATAGAAATCCCACATGCGGGAGATAATATAAAAATGTGGCATATATAGACAGAGCCATTACAATGGTGATATGGATCGAAGGCCAAGGCACTCCTCCGTAAAAAGAGTGTGCCGAACACCGGTGATGGCCCCTAGCCAAAAAATAGTGGGGTCCACCATTTAGAAACCGAGTGTTACATACGAAATCCAAAACACAATTTTTTTCTCTTCATACCAATTGTGCCACATGTCGCAATGTGACTTGTCCACATCAGTGACTGCAAAGTCCCTAAATTTTTCCCCTTTGGCCAAAAATTTTAAGGAGACATAACATGCACATACGATATTTGTTTTTCAAGTTGTTTATGTCAAAGGATAGCTATCGAGACGCTCATTAGTTCTAAATTTATTTAGGGAGTTTTAAGGATCATCTGTCCTCATAATATCCTCCAGATTATAAGTAAATTGGTATTAGAACAAGAAATAAGTGAAGAACCATAATACTTGGGTGAGGATGCCATGGAAATCACATATGCAGATACTAAAGAGCCAAAATAAGAAATAACACCTCCCGTAAAAAATAAAGAAGAATATCACAATCTAGAATTTCATAGGGGAAATTGAATCTCTATAGGAGTCACATGCTCACAAGGTCTGCAAATAAATTCTACAAATTCTGCCTTGTGTGGAGGTATATCACAAGTGGCCCAAAAAATTGATGTTAGTTCCACTACACAAAAATTGTCCATAGTAGAATCTATCATTCATTATTTGAAAAGGGTTTCTCTAGAATTAGAATATATTATTCACCTAATAACACACTCACTACTGAAGGAGATAAAAAAATAATAATTTAAAAAAAAATCACACTAGAGGAATTTGAGGAAGAAATCTAGAAGATCAAAAGAAATAAAAAAGAAAATAAGCTAAAAAAAAAAAACCACATAAAAGAAATACACGGATTGCTTGAGATATCAAAAAAGAAAACAAAAATAAAAAATAGGAAATATATGAAAGAGACAAACATAGAGAACTAGAAAAGATAAGTAAGGATAAGGTAGTAAAACAAAAAGATAAAGAACAGGAAGAAAGGGAAAAGAAGAAAGCATAAGAGGAGAACAAGGAAAAGAGGATAGGAAGAAGGAAGAAGAGGAAAAAAAAAGAAAGAAGAGAATGAAATGAGGAATAAGGAAGAAGAGGAGCCAAAAAACAAAGAAGAGGATGAGAATAGGAAAAGGAAGAAGATGAGCAGAAAAAAAAAAAAGAGAATGAAAATAGGAAGAAGGAAGAACAAAATCGAAAAGAGTAAAGAGGATGAAGAGAAAGCAAAAAAATCAAGAATATGGGGAAAAGAAGAAGAAAAGAAAAATAAGAAATAAAAGTAAGTAAGAAGAAGAAATAAGAAGAAAGAAGAGGAGAAGAAGAAAGAACTAGAGGAAAAGATGAAAAAGAGGAGGAAAAGAAAGATGTAAAGAATAAGAAGAAAGAAGAATAGGAGAGAAAGAAAGAGGAAGAAGAGAAAAAGAAAAGTAGAAGAAGAAAATAAGGAGAAGCAAAAATAAGAAGAAAAGAAAAGAAGTAAGAAAATGATAGAAAGAGGAGGAAGAGAAAAAGAATAAGTAGAACAAAAATAAGTACAAAAAAATGCATCACACAACATAATGCCAAGTACATCAAACATAGATAAATTATCGTATCCCATGGATCCACTTAAACTGATCCTCCACGGGACCCATTGACATTAATAAAGCCTCTAACTACAACATGATGTTGTGGAGAAAACACAAGAGGGGTACACTATACATTTAGATAAACTCACACATATGCTGAAATGTATGTGAAACACACTCTTGGAGAAAAGTGAAAAACAAGACTGGATGCAAAGATGTGTAGACATATAGGAAACAATAAATATGAAAGAATCAATGAAAATAATAAAACCCCACCTAATTGTAGATTCCACCATTCCAGTCAAGAAGGAATCAAAAAACCTTAAAGTAAATATTAGAGGAAAGCTCTAAGCTAGATGAAAATACAAAGAAGAAAATCCACAACTACCATCTCTTTGATGGACACAATTTAAAAGCTCCATGACACACCAAAAATTATAGTAAGTGATCACGATATAATATTTACGAGAATTTTCAGATTGATTTTTTCTCTTGTTTGGGTACCCAGTTGGCCCGTAGTTCATCTTATCATCCCTAGTCAGATGGGAAAACCAAGGCATTAAATAAAAGTTTGGGGGTATATTTTCTATTTTACTTCAAATAAACAAGAACGTTGGGTGGATTGGTTTCCTCTTGCATAATGGTGGTATAATAATTCATTTCATACTTCATCCAAAATTTCTCCATTTCTGACACTTTATGAGTACCATCCTCTATCACTCATCTCTATCTTAAAGGTCAAACCTAAGGTGAGAGAAATTGAAGATCACATTCAACACCAACATGAGGTACTCTCTAGCCTTAGAGAGAATTTGGCAATGGCACAAAACCACATGAAGCAATAGGTTGATCAACACCATAGTGAGTAACACTTTGAAGTGGGAGACTCTTTTTTTGTACGGTTACATCCATATAAGAATTTGTCCTTAAAACAACAAAATAAGGATAATAAGCTTGCACCTAAATACTATGGTCCTTACCAAGTGTTGTAGAAAATTGGTAGTGTAGAATATAAATTGGAGCTCCCTCAAGGAAGTAAAATACATCCAATCTTCCATGTTTCTTACTTGAATAAATTCATTGGGCAACACATTTCAACCCATTCAGTTCTTCCTAAACTATATGAGGAAGGAAAGATCATATTGGAACCTAAAGGTATTATTTAGACACATACGAAAATATTAAGGACCAAAGTCATTACCGAGTATTTAATCAAGTGGAAGAATATGAATATTGAGGATGCATCATGGGAAGATGAAGCATTTTTGCAGCAACATGAAAGGTTGTCCAACATTGGGGACAATGTGGCTTCTAAGGGGAGGGTCATGTTATGCCGTTAGTCTTATAGCTCATATTATATATGTAGTGCCGAATTGTGGCTTACATAATCTCTCTTCTTGTCATATGTTATTCATTTATGCTTTCATATGTTTAGTAGGTCAGCCTTAGTGTTGGCCATAACATAATAATGGTATATATAGGTGGTAGTAAGGAGTAGTTAATCATCATATTGAACACTTGAGTCTTATTGTATGGTTTGGAGGTTTCCCCCTCGAAGTGGATAAGCTATTCTACTTTCATATTGTGATAATTTATCTACAATTTGGTGTTCTTTGGTGTTATATTGCTACTAATATTTTATTACAAAGGATTTGGTAGGAACCCTATTTAGAATGTGGACAACAGTTTCCATGGCTTCATCACATAGAAACTTAGGAATATTAGAAATATGGTCCTATCCATTTCTATTATGGCTCTATTCTTTCTTTCATAAATTTTGTTTTGTTGTGGGGAATATGGAGTTGTTAAATCTCTTTGAATTCCACATGACACATAAAACTCATCAATATTTTTATTGACATATTCACCTCCATTATCATTTCTTATTCCTTTAATTTTCTAATTAGCCACATTTTCAACCGGGGATTCAAACTCTTGAAATTTATACAAAACATCATACTTTATCTTAATATAATATGACCAAGTCATTCTAAAAAATTCATCAATGAAACTTACAACATAGAAGACTCCACCAAGAGAGGGAACTTCCAAAAGAGCTCTTACATCACCATGGATTAAATCAAGAAAGTTAGAGGAATTAGACTCATAATATGTTTGTGAAATGGTTCAACATGCTGCTTAGCATGCAATAAACTTTCACAAGATCCATGGTTTGATTTCATCTTAGGAGACATATCAGAAGTTTAAGATGCAAAATTTCATACAAACTCTTAAAGTTCACATGCTCAATCCTTTCATACCAAAGTTGAACATATTGCAAGAATAATAAAAATAGGTTTCAACAACAAATCCATCAAAGATATACAAACCATTTTTATGTATACCAAAAAAATAAATTTACCAAGCTTATTCTTCACATACCATTTATCTTTCAATAACACAACTTTACAATTTTCTCTAGTTAATTGTGAACAATATAAAAGGTTCTTCTTTAAGTTGGAAAAATAAAACATTTATAATAGTTCCATTTTCTAACTTAACATTTCCACAACTTTTAGACCCGATGACAAAATTATCTCTCTCTCTCTCTCTAACACACACACACACATTCATGACATTCCACAACATCTAAAATAATTTCATGAATATATATCATGTGCCTAGAGGCACCACTATCTAGGATCTATTCATTGTCTTTACAATATGAGTTAACAGTATAAAGAACAATAGTTTGAATAAAATTATTTACTTGGTTTTTAGTTTGATTCTGATTTTGATTCTTCTTTTTATTGTTTAAGTTCATACCTTTGGCATTTTTATTACAATTATTTGAATTAGAATAATAATCAGTTGCTTTATGACCAAATTTACCACACTTGGAGAAAGATCCATCAAACATAACTTAATTCTTTTCATTATTTAGATTAGTTATAAAATTAGATTTAAAGTTTGGTTTTTGATTAACATTGTTGTTATTATGATTTTTAACAACTTTCTAATTTTGAGAGAAACGATTGTCGAGATTCATTCCATTTTGAATCAAAATTCTCCATCACTCTTTCTTCCTAGATTGGGAGAGAAGACAAAGTATCCAAATGAGGCAAGTCGATTCATTTTGATACATAAATTTAAGAAAGATATATAATTTTAAAAATTTCATGAATATTAACATAAATGATAAAATATAGTAATTTATCTTGAAATAACTCACCATTTCATCCATCTAACTGTCCTTTAATATTCTTAATATTAGATAAGTAATTAACTATCTTCTCATCTCCTTTAATTGGAGTTGTAAAAATTCCATGATTAGCTTAATTATGTTAGAAAGGATATTACCTTCATGCATAGTTTGCAATTTATTCCATGCATCGAGATGGAGACTCCATGTTGTTAGAATATGCAGAGAGAAAAAAAAAGAAAGAATAGAATGTACACAGTGGAATGAAGAGAAACCAAAATGCACACATTTGGGATTGTGTCTCTATATATTTATTATGAATGATGTAATTACAAAATGGTTGATATAGTTATAACCGGTTACTGACCAAATCATAGTTAAATAACTAATAACATCTTTATAAATAAGTCTTATATTCTCATACACCCTCTTAAGGATTATTCTATATAAAGGAAAAAAACATTCTAACAAAATAGAATTATGTAATCTTCAGAGGCTTTCACTTTGAAAGCAATACTATGACTAGGTAGGGCTCCATCAAGTCAGCTTGACCTTCGTAAAGGTTTATCTCCCGAGATGAATTCCTGAGTTCCAGGATTCCACCTTCCCGAACTACCAAATCATAGATCTCCCAAATTATTGGACAACCATCCATACTTAGCCATCCAAAATATCCATCAAGTTGTCTCATGACCCTCGTGATGGTATATTTACCAATATCCACAGTCTCCGAACTATCGAGCAACCATCCATACCGAGATTTATCTACCCCGTATCCTTTCTCACCTTCAAAGTTTATAGAAAATTTATATTACATATTTGTCACTATCCTCACTACCTTCTACATCTGGTGGGTCTTCAACCATGGATATATTTGTTTCATTTGATATGTTTTTACCTTGAGCACATCATTGGCTCAAACATGACACACCCACAATTTTTTTTTTTCATAAGTTGCATTTGTATCTTCGCTTTCCATGTATGAAAAGATAGAACACAATATATTTTTACTAGAATTTCCATAAAATAAAATAAATACTAATGTACATTTACCAAGATAAATAAAATATCATTTCCTCTTCCCTACATCTGGTTTAATGCTCTTATACATTTTGCATAATTTTGTGCCATAGAAATTTGTGAATGTTGTACTTGTCAACCTTATTTGTTATGGTTTTGTGGTTATTTCATACTCAAAAATCGTGATTTGTATTCATGTTTGGTTACAATGCTTTGTTAGTTTGATTGTAATGGCTTGAAAATGTGCCCTTCCACATTTGTGTTTGCAACACGACTTTATGTCGTGGCACGGGAAGAAACCCTAAATGATGTCCTCAAAAATATTGTTGTGATTTCTATTGATTTCCTTGCAAACTCTGTGAAAATAACTGTCCCGTGCCATAGTTGGTATTCACATCCAATTTTACTATCCTTTTCGATTCATGTTTGTGTATATAATCAAACTTTTTATGAACTATAATATGACTCATGTAACAACAACAAAAATGGTGACCTCCTTCCTTCTCTTTCTCCTTACTTACTGCGCTTTGATACCAATGTTAGAATATATAGAGAGAGAAAGAAAAAAGAAATAATATAATGTACAAAGATAGAATGAAAATAAACGAATGCACACATTTGAGATTGTGCGTCTATTTATTATGAATACCGTAGTTACAAAACGATTGATATAGTTACAATTGGTTACAAAAACTCATAGTTAAATAACTAATAACATCCTTATAAATAAGTATTATATTCTCATACATGTGTTCTATGAGAAACAATAATTCATATTTAATGCTTTGTAATAGGATTGACATGGCCTCTTGGGAATTTTGAGAGAAGTAAGACAATATTTTAGGGCTATATCGTCTCACGGTGGGTTATTTTTCAACTTCACAAAATGAATCCCATAGATTTTTTTTCCATAAAGATGGATTTCAACCTAAATCTACAAATAGTATAATTAGTCCCATTCTACGGTTGAGATTTATCCATGAAGAAATTATATGAACTACCCATTCTTGAAAAAAATAGAGGTATGTGGGTTTTAAGGCAGTTTTTGTAGCATTTTATTTACCAACACCTAGTCAAAGCGCGTTGACACTTCACTCGGAAAAATGTCTAAGAGATCTCCGAAGTTTACACAACTTACTAGGTACCTCTTTATTTGATCATGCAAGATGTGTATTCATCATAAACCATTGTGCAACATAAGATAGAAGATAAAGTAAATAAGAAAAACACACAGATGAGAATAACAAGAGATTTTACCATTCATTCATAAATAACTAATAGTATGATTTGAATGCCAATTACATCATGTTCACTTCTCCTAACCCTGACAACCCATACAATGTTACCCATTACAAACACATGAGTAGTAAATAAAGATATTCTTGGATTACATAAGAACAATGCATGCACCTCATCGATTGAATCACTCATACACACTCACTCACCATCACATATATCCAACACTACTACATACATTCCCCTTGTACAATTAAATGTCTATAAATAGATCGCAACGTCTACTTCAATATTTTATCCATGTTATAAATAGATCGATGCATGTGTCATACAATTAAATGTCTAATTTAGATGTGATTTATCCAATTTTCATGTGCTTTATCCTTGCTGGATATATTTTCGGGATTTCCTTAACAATCATGAGAACTATGGTTTCTTCTATTTTTAACCCATTCGAAATCTAGCTAACTTTTGAAATGTGTATCTATGTACGGAACTTCAGACCTTGATGTATATCCATCTCTTGGTTGGACCTTCGCACACTCTGCTTAGACTTGTATTATTTCCTTTTTCTTGCAGGTACTCTCACACCTTCCTTACTAGCATCCCGATATGTATATAAGGTTCACACGTTCCCTTATGCGTGTGGTCTTCAACCTCTACGTGTGGCTTATAATTAGCCACTTTCTCATCCCAACATTACCCCACACTAGGAGTATTTTTCGTCCTCATCAATATGAAAAATACAATAATATTTTGAAAGAATATATGAAGAATGAAAGAATAAGGGAAATAACCACAATAAATCAAATAATAATGAATGGATTCCATGTGCACATACAAGGTTTTGGCTTACGGTGATGGCAAGAGCCCTTAGAACTCTAGGTTGACACTTATCCAAATGCTTCCACTATTATAACTCGTTGGACACTTTTTCTAGAGCTACCTCAACAATGTCTAGAATATTTTCTAAAGTTAACCCATCAAAATTCTCCTGTAGCTCCTTTAATATGAAATCCCACTCTATGGTGACGTCTTCTAGACCATACACCTTACACATTACCATAATTTGGATTTTTCCTAGCCTTTTCTCAATCCCATTGCGCTTAGTCTTTCTTGCATCCTTTTTCTCGCCAACTTCTTGTAAAATTCTCTCATGTTCAGCTCTATTAGTCAATAATGAAGCCTAAATTTTATTCACTTATGAATCATCCTCAACAGTGTGTACATCTAGGATTACTATTATTTCTTAGAATTTAGAAAAAATAGTCTCATCCTATGCGTGGCTTCCTTTAATCATGTGCCAATATTTTTATATTCTTTCAAATTTTTCTCTACCTTGGATTTATTCATATGAGCCATCTCTTATCTTTGTAGGCTTGACCCATTCTTTACTTTGACCACCACTAAGTGTACCAGTTCCTCCAAATAATCTATTTATATATTATGATAAGCTTTGGCATACATCACAAAATTTGGACATACTCGCAATGTTATTGATAATTTTAGCTTCCTTATTGTATGCATATGTTGTTGTCTTCTTCTCGTCAACTAACTCCTCAACAAGCCTACAATTTCTCTTATCTTTGTGCTCTATGTCCATCTAAATTATATTTACTATGGCCCCTGTATAAATAGTGTGTCTTCCTACCTCAACAACCATATTATTCAGAGCATTTATTACTTACTCATCTAAGAGTTGGGTAGAGTTAATTATCGAGAAATATCTTGGTTCTTTCTTTGATTTCAGATCCAAAATTGACTCTTTACTAACCTCAAACTTTGGCTCCTCCATATGAGTCTATAGACTCTAAGATATTATATTCCTTGTGCGTGATGAGATTCAACCTTATTAAGCATGTCCCAACCAAATATCTCTTCGGTGGCTACCATGCTCTAAAACCTTGCCCTTAATGTCTTTGAAGGATCATATATATATGAAATTTTATGTTCCTATAGAGGTTTCCTTGTCCTTCTTCCTCATGTGTCCCTCATAGTGTATCTTGCATAAATTTATACTGCAGATGGCCTATTTCTTTACCAATGCCTATCCCTTCTCCACTTTCTTGTTCATGGGATTCTTCCTCATCGTGCACTTTCTCTTGTTCCTATATGCGCTCTCCATGTGAATGCTATTTATCTTGGGACTTTTATTCTTGCACATGATATTCTTGATGCCTTTCTTCTTGTATGGGATGTTCCAATTCTTCATCATCAACATCATGAATGAAATTAGGATTCTCCTCTTTGGTTGGGGTTGGATTTTTTCCTTCCGGTGTTGGAGACTATTTAGGTGCACACGAGGTTATTTCTTCGGGAACCTTATCTACATTTTCTTCCTTTGTATTTGATCGAGTGCAGCCTCTACCTCTTCTTCTTCTTCTTCTTCTTCCTCTTCTAGAGGATTTTTCTCATGCCTACGCTTATAAATATTCACCATTTAATTCTTCTGGTTTGTCATGGAAGCTAGAGGTCGCACACATTAGTCTCTTTTCCACCTTTAAGATTTGGTCATCGGTAGATATAATATATGGAAGCCTATTTGACAAATAAACAAGTCATGATTGGGTTTAGGTCCATGTTGTTCGTCTCCATGGTCTCAACATATGTTTCTTTTGACACATACCCATATATTTTGCATAGCGTAAGGAAGTCAACATCTACCAATTCTGCAGGTGAAATTTAAGTGTTGTGAATCCTTTATCCCATTCACTATGCACTTACAATACTTAGTTGTGAATGAAAATGGAAGTTGTAGTCATTTTTATACCCTTAGAACAATAGTCTAATCCCATGCACATCGGCCTATCACCCAATGAGGCCTGGCTCTCACCTAAGGCATGCACGGGCACCAAACCTTGCCTTTATATGAGTCTTGTGAGAATACATCCTTAATTACAAATTTAGATGCAGGAAAGAAAAGAACCATGCGTTCATTCTAAGAGCCTAGGATGAGTTATCATATCAATGCATCCATAAAAGAGAAGTATCTAACATAATACAAAATTGATTCATAACACAAAGGAAATGCACTAGGATTTATGCTCATGAACACATATATTCTTTAGAACAAAACCTTATATTCATATTAATGAGTTCAATAACCACATTACATTCATTAAGGCCATAACAAACCAATATAACAATGCAAATATGCACCAGGACCCTTAGCCATGCTTTCCACATTAAAAAGCGCTCACAAATCCATCCCTCTAAATATGCCATCACTCCCGTAGTTATCATAATCCCAAACCAAATAATCCTTCATTATTCTGCAGAGCTTCACCTATCTAGTGTTATCTATGTCTCTCTCTCTCCTTGTGTCTCTTCTTCTTCTACCCAAGCATCTCCATATATAGCTTTAGTCTCCACCGCCATGCCTTCCTAAGATAACAGATCGGTTGCCAAGTGTCCATGTAGTCCTCCAATGCAAAGCATGCTTTCCTTGATCTAAGTTCTCCAATCTTTGTAATGTTGTATTTCTGGATCCTTCCATTGCATGCATGGAATATTCCATTCTTGATCCTACAGGATGTCCAGGTTGGCACCTTATCCACTCCGCATGCTAGACGAGTCATGCTTTCCTCATGTGTTGTCTGGATCTCCAAATATATCTAAGTCCCAAAACCCATCTTGTCTTATCAGCATGCACCGTGTGTTCTACTAAACACTACTAGAACCCTACCTTGCGTGCCTTCAACCCATGCGCTCTTCTTCAAATAGGTCCCACACGCCCACACACTTTCTTGTATTTAGCCAATATTCTGGGGCCCAACATCACCCCACATTACGCTTGTTCTCCATCCTTAGAAATACTTCTCTTTAATGAATAAAGAATGACAGGCTCGAATAGTGGGAGAAATAATGAAGGAATGAAGAATTGGGAGAAAGAATGGGGAAAATGAAAGAGAACAAAGATTATTTTTGAAGGAGGAGAGGGAAATCCTTCCCTATTTCTACCTCTAGCTTTTCCCAGGCATCAACCTTGCTCTGCACTTGCTAACAGAGGTCTTTGACTAAGGCACTCACCTCCCAAAAATTAATTCCTCCCCTTTGGTACTCATTGTCTCAACAATACCCTCCAATTTTTTCCCAAGTCATCAAGCACATCCATCCTATGGGTGATCTGGGGGTATAATTATTTTAGCTAGATTTTGATCGAGCCTCGCAAGGTCTCGATAGCTTCTGACTTCTTTTCTACCTTGGCTAGGATTTTATCTCTTTTTGCCCTATTCCCTTATTCTTTTCTTGAAAATCCTTGAGTTCCATTTCATGTGTGGTGACCAGGATGCTTGCCACTCTATCTCTATCAGCACAGTTTTCATATGCAACTTTAGAAACTTGCGCGGTGACCTTTACCTCTGTAAGGAGTTTGGTATATTGAGAAACAATCTCGACAACCTTCACTTCTCTTCTTTCTCTTGGCGTGCCAACACTTCTTCTGTAGTCTCTAAGGCAAGTTTTCACCTTTCCATCATGAGGATGCGGGTCAAATCCTCCAGACAATGCAAGGTTGATTCATATTTTTTTCTCGGGTGGCGCTAGGTCAGGATGCTTTAAAAAATAACACCCGTAATCATTTCAATTTTATTATGTAGCTTACACCCCTTTCTTTCTCCTCTTTAAGTTCATGCCTTAATGACATGTTGATAATCTTTTCTTGATTCAAGCCCTTTCTCCTCTCAACGAGATCCTTCTTTTCCTTCTTTAATTTCTCCTCCAGAATCTCATTTTATCATTCCTTATGAGCAGTCGACCTCAATCTCGACTGAAACTTTGTTGAGCCCATTGTAGACATGCTCATCTGAAAATTGTTGAGAATTCACCACAGGATTAACTCCTTTTGTCTCTAGCACCTTCATCAACACTCCCTGACTTATTTTGAACTCAGGTTTATCCACGTGGGACTTGAATGCCCAAGAGAAAATCTTTTTGGTATAGGGATATGTGCTTTCTTCATCAAACAAAGTCATAGCTAGGAGTTATTATGTTAGTAAGATGCTTTATAAGTGAGCACGTAGCACCTTGCTTGGATCATTGATGTATCCCATTCCTTTCCCTTGTGCTACCACTATGCCCTTCCCACATGTTTGCACAACCTTTGGGAAGCTTACCACCAAATTGGGATTCCCACCCATGTTGTCATATTCTTTCCCAATGCTTTCTTCTTCTATTTCCTTCAAAATTTCATCTACACTTCACTCCAACTCCTGCTCCACCAAATCCTTAATGATGCCCACCACTTCTCTCTCTATATATTTTTCCACTTGTTCCTTGGTGAGGCTTGGGGTTCCCTAATTTTTGTGCTTACCTCTTCACTCACCCCCTTTCCTTGATCCTCTGCTTCCTCCTCGTTATTCTCCTCTTCATCTTCCTCCTCCTCAGAGTCATGTACATCATATACCAGATGGTCTTGACCTCCCTCGGGCTCGTCATCATCCCTGTCACCAATGTAGGCCTCTAGGATCTTTGTTTCCTTTGAGTCTTCCTTTTTACCACCTTTTGCTTCTTCCTAACTGGTGATTCTAGTATAGGAGATTCTTCCTTCTCCTTCTCCTTAATAGGCGATGTATTCGTAGGTGATTCTTCATGTGTGAGAGGTCATTCATGATCTAGTGCCTCTTCCTCCAGGGTCTTCTCCTTGATCGGGGACTTCTTCCTATGCGCGTAAGTGCTAGGATTCATGACTGATTTTGGTGTGCCCACCGATTGTGTGGTTTACACACTTGGTGCCTTCTTCTCCTGCACCTCTTCTCTTTACCTTTTATTTGGTGTGGCCTTTTCCTAACCTACGGGGTCTTTTGGGATGGAGACCTAACTCTCTAGATAGGTGCCTTTCTCAAACTTAGGCCTTATGCGTAGATATACCCTTGCTGTAGCCCTTTTGATGATCGGAAATGTTATCAACTTCATCATTTTTACTTCATGGGAGACATACTTCTCCATGTATGCATGTTTCTTAGGGTATATGAGCTTTCAATGCAGCTTGTGGTGGTCTTGGTCTACCTCACTAAGGTTGAACCTTAGCCTTTTGGCCTCCTTGAACTAGTTGACCCCTACTTGGAAGTATTGTGTGGTGAAGGAGAAGGGTAGCTTGCACCATGGGATCTTAGTCCTATTTTTCAATGTAAACCTACCAATGTAGAAATGTTGATAAAATGAAAACTCTTCCTCTCCATCCATGAACGTGGGAAATTGATCGGGATCCTCCACTCCACTCAGCCTTGAATGCGTTGTGCATTCACTTATACCATTTTTCTAGGTGCGCCTTGTGAGCGACCATCATGGTTTCACAAGTATAATTCTCGAACCTTTTCCGATGAGGGATTTTGTCATGGATACTCCTGAACAATTTTTTTTGGCCCATCAGGCACTCGAATCTCTAAGAAGATGATGGTGAGGAGAATGTTTCTAAATAGTATATTTTCTCCTTCCTGTGCACTACTTATAATATCATCCACAATGAAGGTAGACAAGTTATAGATGGTCCCTTCTGAGATCTTCCAGCATACATTTAACCATGCCTTGTTTACTTGTGTCCATATTTCTTGGTCATTAAGATTGGTGACCAAGCACGCGGTCATCCTCATAATAGGGTCTGAAATTTTTGTGATGTTAAAGTAACGTGAAACCTTTTTGTAGTCATAAGCCTCCGAGTTTCTTAATGACCTCCTTATTACTCAGATTGTCATCTATGGATTCCCCTTCACAATTTGGGCAGTGAATTTGGATATCAAATGAAGTGTTATGTGCATCTTGTGGCCTAAAAATTATAAATAGTCTTCATGTATGCGAGACATCAACCTATGATATAGCCGCTCTCGGGCTTGCCAAAATAAGGAAACTCTTACATTTGCAATAGCCCTACCTTCTCCAACTTTACTTTTACCTCATCATTATATATTGGCATTCCATCTGGTGTCCTCTTATTAGTTGGATGAACCAAATCCAATGCCATTTCTTTCTCTGTAGTGATCATGTGATGGTTGTAATCACTCATGACCATTTGTCTCAAATGTGACACCCACTCGTTTCCCAGCAATGCTCTATTTGAGTACTGCATTTCTACATTCCATTCCTCATTGGAGCTAGTGATGTAGTGGTTTATTTTCATTTTCCCTTTCCCTTCTGTTTCTTTGGTGAAATGGTCACCTTCTTTAGTGCCATTCTTCTTGTCGAGTTAAAATTTAAAATCATTTCTCGACTCTACTACTTTGTTCAATTCTAAAGCTTAACTCGTGAAGAAATCCTTCTCTCCATGCCCTAGCTTCCAAACCCTAACTAGGAAAACCCTTCCATAAGACGACACACTTTAAATTTTTTTCTCATGCTCATGTATTCCTTCCTCTTGGTTTGCAGATCCACCCTAGTCACACACTTAGATTTATATGATTCTTCTTCCTTCACAAAAATATCTCTGGATTCCCTAGTTTGCAAGAGTGCTTCAACTTCGTAATAAGCAAGGTAAAATAATGACTTTCCTAACCTCATATTTATAGTTTTTTCTCCTCTCCAGCAATAAATGTTATACCACCTACCAACATACTTAACATTAAATGTGGATTTTTCACTAGGCCGACCTTAATTGCCCTTACCCATGCACCCAATCCTACATGAAAAACCTTCTACAACCTTTTGGCGCGCAAAAATATAATCTGACTGAAGACTCTTATGCATGCATCTATAGCGCCGAAGGCACTTCTTCTGTCCTTACTTGATTTTTACCATTTCCTACTTCATGTTGTTCCCGCACTCTTCATTTTTTGTGCGTGGTCTTTGTTATAGCCTCTTTGACACCATAATTCATTATCCACCATTTCCCCACGTGCTTTCTCAAACTTACGTGCTTACTTCTACTCAACCAGTCAACTTTTATTATTGTCTTATAATTTAATTTGCACTACTCCACCCCACACTAAAATAGATACGCAGTCCTCTACGCATACACAACTTTAGAAAATAATGTGGTTACTGGCGCACAAGGTGCAAAATGAAACAAAAAGAAAGGAACAACAATGAGAAAGGGAAACAAAAGAAAAGAAAAAGCATAAAGGGAAATCCTAAGCTAACTGGAAATACTGCCTTATTTACAAACACCAAGAAGACTTATTTATAGTAGGGCTTCAACCTACTCCCATTGAAATGACCTGGTAATCTCGTCCCATCTAGCACTTATAACTGGAAAGCACATGAATCAAGGATGTACGAGATGATGTAAGGTCCTAGCCAATGGAATTTCAAATTCCTGGATGGCACAGAAACTTAGAATCATATAACAAAACCATCTACCCAACCTCAAACTACTTGTTTTTATATGACTATCATGTCATTCCTTTTCTATCTTCTAACTCCATCTAGAAAGTGTTTACCTTTCGTATAACTGAATCAAATTATCAATCCTCTCTTCCAGTGCTTGTTCATCATCCAACCCTCCTATCACACTATACATAGTGATGGTAACATGAATTCAATTGGTAAAATAGCCTCCGCGCCAAACACCAATTGAAATGGTGTGGCCTTGTTCAACCTCTTGTAGGTTGTCATGTATGCCCATAGAATGGTGATACTTTGTCATCCCAATCTTGTCTTCGACGTTATAGATATTGGTCAACGTGTGACTTAGTATTTTTTAAATGCCTCAGCAATTCCATTTTCCTATGGATGATAGGGGGTAGTTTTGTGATGGGCCACCATAAATTATGCTAGCAGAATCCTGACCATTTCATTGAGAAAATGTGTACCCCTATCACTAGTCAAGCTCAAAGGACAACCGTACATGCTGATTATGTTCTCCCATTAAATATAGCAATTGTCACTGTAGTGCAATCCTTTGTAGGAACCGCCTCTACCATCACATCGTAATTAGTGCAAGTAATTATATATAGTGAACCGAGTCCTTTGCATGGTTGGTGAAATTGGCCCTACAAAGTTGATTGCCCATTTTTCAAATGGTTCAGTGCTAGCTATTGGTCACAAGGACATTTCATCCCTCTTCCTAGGTTTGCCAAGGTGTTGGAAATGGTCATAGGCCTTGCAAAACTCAATACAATCCTGGTAGATGGTTTCCCACCAAAGCCCTGCTAGTAGAATCTTCCATGCGGTAGCATTTCTTGCACAAAGTGTCCCCCTGCAATCCCAGCATGCGCTTCCTTCATAATTTTAATGCAATCATGCTCCAATACGTATCGGTGCAGAACCTCATCACATCCTAACTTATACATATCTCCACTAATCAACATGTAGGGTGCGGTGCGTATTGCTAATTGCTTCCTCTCCAGAGCCTTCATCCCGTCTCGATGCCACACCAATTTTCAAGAATCTTTTGCAATATATTCCAAGTTTGAGGGTGTGCGCCACAACCTAAATAGTTTTGCATTCGACATGGTATCCTCAATGATTTGCACATCCTCCCCTGAGTTAATCCTTGATAAGTGGTTAGGTCTTGAATTACTCTTTCCTAGTTTTACAACCACTGTGAACTCAAACTCTTGGAATAATAGGACCCAACGACATATGCACCCTTGCAAAATGGGTTTGTTCACTAAGTATTTTAATGCCATGTGGTCTGTATAGAATATAAAGGGTGTTTCAACAGGTACTATATGAACTTATGTAACTTACAGATCATTGATAATGGCTTGCACTCAGTAGTTGTGTAATTCAGTTATGATGGTGTCAACTTCCTACTTGCAAAACACAAGGGATGATCAACAATCCCCTCACTAGGCTATGCTAGTACTCCTCCCATGGTTTTTCATGAGGCATCAACATGCACATGGAAATTCTTATCCCAAGAAGTAAAGCATAGTATGGGTGCAAAGTGACAATCCTATCCTTCAAAGTGTCAAATGCCTTCTGTTGCGCCTCTCCCCAATGAAAGGTACTCTTGTGTTTTAGAAATTCCTCCAAGGGCACGGTGATCTTAGCATACCCCTTGATGAATTTCCTATAGTACCCCATATGTCCAAGGAATCCACGCACTATGCTTTGAATAGTCACAATAACTACAACTTTGGAAAGATCCACTAGTAAGCATTCTTTACATATAATATGTCCTAGCAAGGTTTCAAATGGGGTAGAAAAGAAACACTTGTTAATGTTGAGGGATATCCTCAACTAATGAAATATCTCAAACTTCAGCCTCAAATTGTCACAATGGTCTTTCACTAACCCATACACATTCCAGTCATCCAGGTAAACTTGAAGAAATTTATGGATGAAGTCTTGAAATGCTTGTACCATGATGCGCAAGAACACAACAAGCACATTCTTTAATCCAAAAGGCATAACCATGTAGGAAAAAATTCCCCATTCAAGTGGTAAAAGTTGTTTTCTCTAGTCTTCCTTTGTAATCCTATCTTTTTGATACCCTATGAACACATCTCGTGAAAGAGTAGACTTCGTGCCCAACCACTCCCTCCAGATTTCTTCAAGAAAGGGGGTTGGGAAAGGATCGATCAAACATATTGCATTTATGTCCCCGTAGTCCACACAAATCCTTATTCTTCCATCCTTCTTAATACTGATGACCATTGGGCTTATCCATTCTCGATTCCTTCTTTGCCTCAATGATACCAAATGCTATCATCTTGTCTATTTATTCCTTGACCCGTAAGCACCAATTTAGATTCATTTGATAAGTCCTCTTCCGGATCAAGCACACTCCTTCCTTCAACTTGATTCTCATCTCCCCCAAGGAATGGTGGATTCCTTTGAGTTTATACTACCCATGAGGGAAAAATCATGGAACTTGTGCAAAAATCAATGACCTTTGAAACTTCCTTTTCCGACCAATAGTCCCAAATGATAGCTTCCTTAGGTTCTTGCTCTGTCCCAATGTTAAACTTATTGGTTTTCAAGGGCTCATGGTAGGTGCATGCTCACTCATCAGCACTATCTATGACTTCGCACGTAACTTCAGAGTGGTTAACATCCAAAATTTCCATTTCTTCACCATCTATTACATATACCATGTTTCCTTTTTCTTTTTCCATGCGCGTGCACTCAAGCTATACTTTCTCTGATTCTTCTTCATCAAAACTTGTCTCTAAACTAGGTTCTCCTAGTAGATCTTGTATTCTATCTTCCGTTATAGTGCTATCTCCCATTGTAAGGAACTTGATTACTTGTAACACCTTATCCACCGATGGATTTGTACTCCTATAATCAAAATCTTGAATGAGATCACCATGACTCTTGCTAATTACTGTTTGACGACACATCTCGAATGAATATACCATGTACGTGCACAACCTTGTAAGGTGGAATACAAATTATGTACCCATAACGAAGGTGGTAACGCTTATTTCCTTCCCATAAAGGACTTTTCACATGCTTGGACATGAAATGAGGTGGTCTCTTTACCATGGTAGTCTTGGATCATAGTGGGCGTGTTTCTCTTGGAGAACCTTACATAGAATACGAATCTTACCTCGCACCTTTCTAGGATACTCTCCCAATGAGTAGCCCACCAACGCGATGCGATTCCGAGTAGGTTATAAGCGAGCATTCCCCTTATCTCGTCCTTATTATTCCATTGAGCCTCTATTTATCGTAAGAAAATTTGAGGTATTCTCCTCCGGAGTAACTCAACAAATTCTTCCTTCCTAGGGAACTTGATTGAGCATGCCTTCATTACCCTTGTTCTGAGATCCTCTCAACTATCACCAAATAAAATCATAAGTCCCATGTTCCCAATTATCACATGCCATACTAGTGGTATCACTCATAATATCTAATGGAGTGCACGTATATTCTATCAAGGAATTCCTCTCCTAAGGGCTCAAGTATAGGCACTTTGATTTCCCATCTGTTAAAGGGATAATCACCCTTTCTTCCTTATTCTCTAAGCTAATATATCCCTTGTTAAACCATAGGTTAGAATTGTTCTTATAACACGAAGGGTGCCCAAGTAATCTTGGGAAATTATCGCCTCGGTGAGTGCAAGACTTCAAAGTCCCAAGTGAACTTAGCCCCTTGAATATTGATAAATGTGTCCTTTAAGACTCTAATGGGCATTTCCTTTTTTATTTTCCATATATAACACATTTTAAGATGGTTGTAATGTGGGTCTTCCCATTTGATGCCATGCATCTAAGGTAAGAACATTGACCTCGATCCCATGTCAATGAGGATATTACTTAGAAGCCACCCATCAACAAATGCATTTAAAGTAATCTCCTTATCATAGTCAAGGCTATGAGGAGGAAGGTTTACATGTAAAACCTTCATTTTGTGCTTTGCTCCAAAGCACGTGGTACCTTCTCCTACAACCATTCTCCTAGCAAGGGAATAATATTCTCTTGCCTTAACATCCTACATACTTCCTTGAATTCATCCAGGTCCTCCTTTGGAGCCTCAACATTATTCCTTTGCTCCAAATACTTTTACTTCTCCTTTAGAAATTAGATCTCCCCTTACAAACTTTGAATCATGTCCATAGTCTCTTGATACACTTCCTTTTGATGAGTAGGATCTAGATACTTCCCATGTACTACTTCTTCCCTAATAACCAGTTTTTGTCTTAGCACCTCCCTTCCACATGCAACCTCTTCTCATGTTGTTACCAACATAGGTTCTAATCCTGAATCATACACCACTCTTGGCATCCATTGAGGGTTGGCCTTCTTTATGCTCACCATCCCAACGCCTTTTTCTTTCGGTGTTGTTGGATCATGTGTTCAAAAAAATTAGGGAACTCCTCGTACTTATGATTTCTTCCACACCATGAGCACTGCAATAGGCTAGGACACTCATGCTTATAATGCTCTGTGGATCCACATTTATACTAGGATCATTTTGGGAACTCACTTATTCCTTCACTATGGTTACTACAACCACAAAATCCTCCATGGAAGCCTCTTCTATGTGCTTCTCCATCTGTGTGCCTTTCATGAAATGGTCACCATCTTTAGAACTACTTGTAAGACTAGTCTGGCACACACCAAGATCAATAGCATCATGAATATGGTGAATCATCCTGCAATCCTTGGTATCATGGGTCGTAGAGGTACAAATCTTGTAATAGAAAGAAACATTCTTGTGGATTACGTGTTGTAGTAGAGGACACTTATTTTCATCATGATCCCCATGGAAAATCTCACAGTCTACCACCATGGCACGTACCGACTTCCGAGGGAAACTATCCTTTGCATGCCCTTCCACTTCACATTCTATACACCAAAGCCCACTACGAACCTCATGTGATGAGTTTTCAGATAACTTCTTAAAATTCTTGGCCATTGCAACAATTTGAGCCTCCAAAAACGGCTAACACCAATATCAATGCTCCCAACATCCTCAGTGTGTAGGGAAGATTCCAAGGCCTCACGTGGGTCTGTGAAAGTATTATGTGATAGTGCCCTTCTAAACGATGTTATTAATCCTCCAACAAACCATTGAGCATATTGAGAAGGGTGAATTTCATAGGATAGTTTTGACCAGAGAGTCTTGAACCACCTACCATACTCCCGCAAACTCGTGCCATTCCTTGTTGGATCTCCTTCATAGCACTGATGCTCTTTTATTCAAATTTAGGGATATGGAATTATATTAGGAAGGTGAACTTCAATGTAGTGTAGTCTACCACCATTTGATGGGGGTCATACTTCGATACCAACTATGCACATGCCCTTGCAATGTTGTTGTAAAATGACTTGCCTTCCACTCCAGGGTAGTGATCCCTTTTGCATGCCATAGTAATTCAAACTTGTGCACATGCTCTACAACATCCTCAATACCCCCATAGTTTTGTAATTGCAAGGAAATATCAAAAAATACTTGTGGAGGTGGCTGAGAGCCTTGTCTTTACCGATCCAGATCCTTTGTTCCCTTTTGTGTTTCCTCCTCCACCAAATCCACTAGATCCATTAGGTCCTATTCCTCCTAACCCACTAGATCCTCCAGATCCACTAGGTCCACCAGGTCCTCTAGCCCCTATACCACCAGATCCACCTCCTATAGTCAAAAATGGCTTGAAGTGGTCGCGCCTAATGTTACCAATGTCCCACTGAACTACACACCAATGGTTTGTGATATTGTCCCACTGCTAGTTGTATGTCTCGCACCACTCCCAGACGTAATACCCAAACCTTTCCTATTTACACCTTGTCAAAAAATTCCTCCAAATACCGAAAAGTTTACATAGCCATGGATGTCCCAAATAAGAAATTATATCTCCTAGGTGCAGATCGGTTACTCCCACCAATACTAATCAAGTTATGCAATACTTCTCCCTTGATCTCGGAAAAAAAAAGTGCCAGGGGTGGTCGCGAGGTGGGTTCAGTTGTGTGCACATAGATCTCCTTTCTCCATATGAAGAACTCTCATCAGAAGCTACAGGGGCTTCTCTCCCATGCTTGTCAAGATGGGGTAGCATAGAATGCTCAGGTTCCACATCCTTTGCGTGAACCTCAACTCCTTCCCACAACATATGCCTCCATAGATCCATCACACTTGTAACCTCACATTTTCTAGTCATCTCTCTTTCACGAGCTTCACTATAATTGATTCGTCTCTCCTCCCTTTATTTTTCAGCCATAGTTCCCACCATCTTTGTCCACCCTAGCTTCCTCACCCAACGCTCATAAAAGCTTAGCCATCCATAGGAAACATCTCTAAACTTAAGGTAATGATTAAGATCTTCATAGCTAGGGGATAACATGCAGAAATGTTCCTCTGGGCTCCCTCGAAACTCAAAATCAACAACTTATGGGAAAGAATACGTAGAAATGGCATATTCCAAGGTATAACTAGTAAGCACTCCTTTCCACCAGTGATCAAAAACACACATCTAAGTCGGATTTGCATCCTGCAGCCTCGGTCATCATATTGGGTCCATACTGCGATCTATACTACTCGCTTGATCTGGATGCATATGCTAAATCCATTCATATAGTTCTACCAGAAAACAACAGAAGAATGTCTCGTACAACTCATGGTACATGTTCTCTTCTACCCATCTATGTGCATCGAACTCAGGTCTAGTGTTGAATCTTTGAGAAAACTTGTCCTTTGTGCTCTTAAACCATGCTTTAACAATTTCCAAGGTTAGACGTTTGGTCATCATGCATCACAAGGACCAAGATGTATGCCATTTCTCACAACAACTTCAAAAAGAGGTCTCGACAATGGAACCAAGATGTAGTCATTTTTATACCCTTAGAACAATAGTCTAATCCTATGCACGCTGACCTATCACCCAACGGGCATTGGGCGCTCACCGAGGCATGCGAGGGCACCGAGGCCCTTCTTTATATGATTCTTGTAAGAATACATCCTTAATTACAAATTTTGATGCAGGAAAGAAAATAACCACTCATTCATTCTAAGAGCCTAGGATGAGTTATCATACCAATGCATCCATAAAAGAGAAATATCTAATAGAATAGAAAATTGATTCATAACATAAAGGAAATTCACTAGGATTTATGCTCATGAACACATATATTCTTTAGAACAGAACTTTATATTCATATTAATGAGTTCAATAACCACATTACATTCATTAAGGCCATAACAGACCAATATAAAAATGTAGATATGCACAAGGACCCTTAGCCATGCTTTCCACATTACAAAAATAGTTACAGACCCATTCCTCTAAATATGCCATCACTCCTACAGTTATCCTAATCCCAACCTAAAGGATCCTTCATTACTCCTGCAGAGCTTTGCCTATCCAGGGCTATCTCTTTCTCTCTCTCCTTGTGTCTCTTCTTCTTTTACTCAAGCATCTCCATATATATATTTAGTCTCCATCGCCATGGCTTCCGAGATAATAGATTGGTTTATAAGTTTCCATGTGGTTCTCCAATTGAGCATGTTTCCCTTGATCCGAGTTCTCCACTCTTTGTAATGATGTATTTCTTTATCCTTCCATCGCATGCATGGAATATTCCATTCTTGATCCTATAGCTATCAAGTTGGCACCTTATCCAATCCGCATGCTAGAAAGGTCACGCTTTCCTCATGTGCTATCTGGAAATCTGAATATGGCTAAGTCCCAAAACCTGTCTTGTCTTACATGTGCACGCCATGTGTTATGCTAAACCCTGCTAGAACCCCGCACCGCGTGCCTTCAACTCCGCACACCCTTCTTAAATTAGGTCTCATGCACCCACACACCTTCTTATACTTAGCCAATATTCTAGGGCCCAACAAAATTTTACACTATGGTCCCATCTCCCATTTATTAGAAAAATCTACCAAGGTTGAAGTGTTAAATTATTGCAAACTTCACTTGTCTAGTAAATAGTGTCGGAAAATCCCTAGGAACATGCCATTAATTTTCAAATGCATCACACATTCTCTTGTACTATTTCTCAAGGTGCACCTTATAATGGTTTAAAATTATGCCATCAAAAGTATACTTGGTGAACCTTAGCGCTAGTGACTTCTTCTCGATAGGGATTTCCCAAATGTTGTCCTCTCTCGGCTGTTTGACACTCCTATTTCCCAAAAACAATTAATAAAAGGATGGAACCCTAAGTGATCTTCTCCCCTTTCTCCTTCGGGTCCTTGATTCTTCTATGATTCCCTCATTTATATACATGGTAATTTTATACTTGGTCTTGTGTGCCATCTTATGCACAAGGTGTAGAAACTTCTTGTTTACCTCCATCCACCTATAAAAGGTGCCTAATTTACAACTAACCAAAAATGCAGCCACTTTGGTGCCTAGGTCAGAAATTTTCTTAGTTCTAAAGGCATGAATTCATCTTGGTAATGTAACTTTGTTTTCATTTCCTCTATTTTCACCTTATCACACAGGTAAAGTTCTATCTCCTCCTCAATATCATGCAACCTCATGAATCTACTGAATAACTTGGAAGTTAATCACATTCTCCTTCATATGAAGTAGAAGTAATCTTCATGGATGTGTGACATTAAAAATTGATATAGGTGCACAAGATTCACAAAGAAAAGGTAACTCATATAACTATAGAACTCGACTCCTTTTAAGGCCTTGCATAATCTTCCATCAAGGATTATTTTCCCTTTTGTGGTCCTTTGACTAATTTGCCACAAGACATCTATTTTGATGTCTGCTTCACATCCTTGTGCTCGGTGGTTGTATTCAATGATTTTACATTTCCATAGTTGTGATGACCATGGTGTCTCTACAAATACTTCTTGCACATACTAAATTTTGGAAAACCATTCATCAGGGGATTCCTCTATGGGTTTCTTAGTCTTTGGAACTTTCCTTGATGTCATATTTTACTTTATCGTTGTGAATTCTAACTCATGAAGTCATGAATTTTATGCCCTTGGTGGAAAAAAACCCTTGTTTTTCTTTTCTCAATTCGTGCTTCACCTTGAAATCCTCTACACATTAATTTAAAATAGATCATCAGCTCCTATGCACTAGCATGCTTATTAAAAAAAAGTAAAAGCAAAACAAAAGTTGTAAGGAAACCTATTCTAACTGAAAACACTCCCTTATTATAAACATAAAGAAATAATCTTATTTATAGCAAGGCTTTAGCTTACTCCCACTAAAGTAACTAGGAAACATCATGCCATCTAATGTTTGTAATCGACATGCAACTAATTCTTATATCTTGGTTACTTTAAATGATCCCAATCAATGAAATTTGAGATTCCTGTGGTGGCGCACAAAATTTTGATCATACAAGAGCACCATATTTCCCTCAATAAAATAATTATTCTTAATATTCCTATCATGCGAAGCCTTTTGTATCACCTTTTCTAACTTCCGACTCCATCAAGCAATTATGCTCTACTCATCTAATTGCATCAATTTATCAATGCGCTCATCTACTACTTTCTTATCAAGAAGTCCTCTTGTGCATGCAATGCATAGGAGGGTAACATGAATTCCAAAGGTAAAATTACCTCCATGCTAAACACCAATTGAAAGGGTGTGTCCTTATTCAATCTCTTGTATATAGTCCTACATGCCCATAAAATAGTTGATACTTTGTCATCCTAATCCTTTCTTCCTACTTCACATTTTTTTGTCAATGTTTATCCCAAGATCTTATTGAAGGCCTCTGTAGTACCATTAGCTTATGGGTGATAGAGTTAGTCTTATGATGAGCTACCATAATTTTTTCCAACAATATTCTAATTGTAACAATCATAAAATGAGTGCCCCTATCACTGGTAAAGATCAATGGACAACCATACTTGACTAATAATGTTTTCACATAAAATTTTTTTGTTATGTAGCTATAGTTTAATCCTCTCTGTGGGTATTTATTCCCGCCTTATAAATTAATCATGTGCATGTGATAATTTAGCATGCACTGTCCTCTCATGAGTGGTGAAACTAGGATGATAAAGTATATTTCCCATTTCTCAAAACGTTTTATGTTTACTAATGGTCACAACGTCATTTCATCATGGTTTCCTTGTTTCCCCATTCATTGAAAATGATCACAAGCTTTGAAAAAATCCTTAGTATCATTATAAAGTGTTTCCCACCACAATCCTACAAGTAATATCTTGCACATTGTAACTTCTCCTACATAATGACCTCCTATTATCCCACCATGAGCTTCCTCATTATTTCCTCCCCTCATGCTCCAAGACACATGTAAAAACTTCATATCTACCCATATTCTAGAGGTATTCTCTAACTTACTAGTAGGTTTTCACGCAAATGAAAATTTTCTTCTTATCCAATGTATTCATTCCCTTAGGCACAACTCTTGTGCATAATAATACTATAATGTCTTCCAAATCAGCTTGTGTGCACTCTAATTTTAATAGATGAGCATCCGGCATAATATCTCGCTATGCTTTTCATGTCCTCACTAGAGTTTATTTGTGACAAGTGTTCCAGTCCCAAGTTGTTTTTCCAAGCTTGGCTATGACCGAAAACTAAAATTCTGGAGCAAGAGTATCTAATGAAAAATGCACCCCTGTAAAACTAGCTTACTAACTAGATATTTAAGTGTCATGGGATCAATTTAAAAATTAAATTGTGTCACTAGTAAGTATCCGTATAAACTTGTGAAGCATGTACACCATTGATAATAATACCTCACATTATATGGTCGTATAATTTTTCTTGGTTAGTGTCAAGTTCCTACTTACAAAATAGATAGGATCGTGTACATTACCTTCCCCTAGCTGGGCCAATACGTACCAATCACGGTTCCTAAGGCATCCACATGAACATAAAATGGATTATTCCAAGAAGGGAAGTGTAGGATGCATGTGATTGTTAGTATATCCTTCGAGTCGCAAATACCATTTACTTGCGTATATCCTTCTAATGAAAATTTCCTTTTCTTTCAAGAAATCCTCTATTGGAACACCAATATTTTCATAACCCTTTATGAATTTCATCTAGTATCCAATAGGTCCAAGGAATATGCACACATGTATATGATTAATTGACTCTTATAACCCTAAGATAATTGTATTCTTGGTTGTATCTACCAAAAACTTATTTACAGATGACGTGTCCAAGTAAAGTACCAAATGGTGTTGTAAAGATACACTTCTTAATATTTAAGGATATGATAAACTGTCTACTCTCTCAAATATTAACCTCAAACAATCAAACTAGTCTTTAACTAAACCATACATGGTCCAATCATATAAATATACTTGAAGAAAATTATGAATGAAATATTGAAATTCTTGAACAATAATGTGGAAGAACATCGGTGACGCATTATTTAAGCCAAAGGGCATAAAAATGTAAGCAAAGCATCCCCATTCAGTTGCAAAAGTTTTTTTCTCTTGATCTTCGCACATGATCCTAACATGATGATAACCTAAAAATCCACCAATGAAAAATATATCTCATGCTCGCAACACCCTCTAGATCTCCTCATTAAATGGTGTAGGAAAAAGATCAATCATACATGAAGCAGCTTAGAAATATATAGTTAACACTAATCCTTATCTACCTATCCTTTTAGATGTTGATGACCATTGGGATTATCTATTCGAATATTCAATGCACTCAATAATACCTTCCTTCAACATTTTAACAATTTCATATTTTACCTTGAAGCAAAAATTAGGATTCATCCAACAAGCCCCTTGCAAACCGGTCATGTGTCATCCTTAAGATTTATCTTCATCTCACCCAAAGATGGATGAACACCCTTTAACTCATGATATCCCCTTAGGAACAGATCTTGAAAATCGGGAAAAAATTATTATTTTTACAACCTCTCCTTCAAACCAATAGTCACAAATTATGGCCTCCTTTGGTGCATCTTCAGTCCCAATGTTTACCTTATTGGTTTTCAGTGGTATATGGTATGTGCACGCATGTTAATTTGTAGTGTCTAACACGTCGTCCTTTCTAACTTTATGTTTTATATTTAGATCCTCAACCTCCTCATCATCAATGTGATATATGAGCTTGTCCTTCTCCTTTTCCTCCCATACACACCCCATGATTTGTTCATCTGAGGTCATCCAGTCACAAGAATTCATGTGCTCAACTAGAGGAGTCTCACATCAGAACCGAGTCACAAGATATTATGCCTTCACTCCATTACCTAGAGAGATGTGATTCATTATATGTAGAGATTTATTGATAGGGGGTTTAGTAGAAAAATAATCAAAAGTTTTCACATCACTAGAAGTTAAGTCACACCATTTTTTCAATCTCTTTCCTTAACTCCACATGTATATACCATGTACGCATGCATCCACACAATATATAATAGAACTTGGGAACCCATAGGGATGGAGGTAACATGTGTTGGACCTATATCCAATTCCTTTCAAAAATTTGAACATGTGCCATGGGAGAGGTCGTCCCATCATAATATGGTATATGTGAAGAAAGATTACTCCTGAAAAACCTTGTTAAGAAAGTAACTCTTATCATGTGTCATCTGATTAGGTTATCTCTATGTGCGGTCCACCAACATGATTCTATCCCCCTTAGTGAGTAAAAATCATATAAATTCTATCTCCTCATTTTGTATTTGTGCTTCCATCATGTGTAAAAACTATTCAAGCTTCTCTTCCCTGATATAATGCGATAAACTAGTCTTTTGGAACCGTTTGACGACAATGATCAATTCACTCTTATTACTCTTCCTCGGAACTCGCAACCAACCATCTCATATGTTCCATGAGCCCATTTTTCAAAAGTTACACTAGTATCGTCACTTATTTATAGTGTGTCTCCCCATTGAAGTACACCCTCCTTTCATGGATCAACATTCTCATGGTCGCACACCCTATGCACGTAGATCCGGTTAAGGTATTCTTCATTTATTGACTCGATGTAAGGTGCAATATTTACAACATTCATTAGGATCACAAAACACTCCCCACTATTCTCAAAAATCACATAGATCTTATTAAAGTGAAATCTACATTATTGGTTTAGCACCAAGGATGACCAAGTATTACTAGGAAGTTGTTTGCTTTTTAGCCAACTCCAAAACTTCAAAGTCACTTTTGAACTTTTCCCCCTGAATGGTGATAGTCGCATTCTTCAACATGAAAATGGGCATGGCCCTTTTTTTATTTTTTATATATAACACATTTGAATATTGTTGCAATGGTGGCCTCCCATCTAGCTCCAAGAATTAAGTGTGAGAACATTAAATTTTGTTCTGTATCAATTATAATAATGCTTACTATTCTTTGGCTAGAAAAATTATCGGTTAGAAAAATTTGTGGATTTCCGCAAACAACTGGGACTAGGCCCCTCTTCTTGAATGGAGAGGGTCCATTTATTATGTGTGAATGAAAATAAATAAAAATCCTTGGTTGTCCTAGAGGCCGGGGATCTAACAGGAACACTCCACTAAACTTGCGGAAAATGCTTGTAATTTCTTGCAAGGGAGGAATTTTATAGATAGGTGGGAAAAGGGAGTGGTAAATTAGGAAGGAGAGATTAATATCGTAGGTAGAAACTTAGATGCCCTGTAAATATTGATCATATTATTTCAACAAACATATTAAAAAATAAAACCAGATTTTTTACTAACACCAAGAAAAGATGGAATTATGAACACAAAGTCTCACTAATTCCCTCATCAAGAAAAATATGAAACTCCTTTCTTATTTATTGACATTCTCACAAAGTTGTACAAAGAGAGGAATGAAAGAACATATAGGAAGGATAATGGAAGAAATTATCTATCTCTTTTGCTTTTCACAAGTAGCTATATACTTATGAGAATAAAGATTTGACAACCCTTAAGAATGGGGAAGTCATTACAATTTATATCTTTCAAAACGGATCTTCACCTACCACGCACATGAAATTTTGATTTCCCTCAACAAAATTTGACTCTTCGATTGCCTATGGATGAAATTAAGTCCCATTTTTATTAATTGAGGGCGACTTATTACAATATTGATTATATTCACATTTAGTTGAATAAGAAGAAAGTCATGCTTGCTTAATAGAGAATTGGAAAGGAGTAGAGAATAAGAGAAAGAATAAATAGGGAGAGGAGGAGGAATGCTCTAGATCATGGATGGGGAAGCCTCTAAATTTGATGGAAATTTTCTCTAAGGAAGTTGAAGGTAACAATCTAAGCTATGATTACCTTCCACACTAGTACAAGCTGATGGAAAGATCCATCGAAGACCATTTGGAACACCTTTTCCACTTTTTAAATCTTTTAGAATGATGAACCTTTCCACACCACTCAGATACAATGAGAAGGAAAGTGATGATGACTGATGAGTATGCCATTGAAAACAATGAAGATTGATTTATTTTACTTGAAACGATCATTCTAAACCATGAAACACCACAATTCCTTCTTGACCAATTACACATATGAATGAGAACCTGAAATAATTTCTCATACAATGCAACAATGATGTTTCTACCACCTTGAGGACATTGATGGCCAAAATTATGGAACCAACCTGTATGAGTCACAATCCATCCTTCACTTCTTTGAAAGCATGAATTTTCCATCACCATTCCCATGAGGAAATATTCAGAGAGATGGTCACTAATTAGTGACATGGGGGAGAGTTGTAGGAACTCCCAATATTGGCATTTTCTGCATTTGTGATACCATATGTTCACCACACCTATAAAGGTCATAATTTTCTTGCAAGTTGAATATTTGACCTATGTGGAAGTTTGAAATAGAAAGGAATGGAGAGGAGAAGCATATGTGACCATCTTTAAATCATTTTTATCATTACTATTTTTAGCACGTTCCACATGGGTGCCAATTCTTACAAATTTTGCCAAATTTTGCCAAATTTTCCACTTTTGAATTTTTTGCACTTGAAGGAGTGTCTTGAGATACCCAAAACCAAGTTTTCATTAGAATCATTATTTTTAGTAAGATATTTGGTAGGGAATCCCTATTATAAATACAAAGTGGTCTTACCAATGTCGATTTGGAAGAAACCCCTCCTAGAGTATTATATAATTCTTTTTAAAGATCTGCTCCAATTTTTGTGAGACTTCACCAATCTGAAACCACGGGAAGTGAAAATGTACCTTGATATCCTTTTAATATTGTATTGTGGTAGACATTAATGGAGTACTTGAGATTGATATGAAATCAGCTTCACCGGAATAGGTTTTTCATTTAGACTTTGTGTTCAAGTTTTCAGCTCGATTCATCGCGAATGATGGGAAATTGAAGGAATGAAAAATATGGAAAAAATGAGGGTTTTTTCACCATTAAAAATTTAGGGAATAATTTAATATGCTGTCACTTTCTCCTTTAAGGTGTTTGGAAATGGAGAAGATAGCAAAAACCCCACCTTGATCCGTGCACCAATTTGTGAGATACAAAATTTCACTCTCTTAGGTACAAAATCATTATGGAAAGAATGTGAACCTAGAGTTTTGGAAAATTACACGTTTTATGAATATTTCCTCACTATAATAATGAAAACATGAATTTGGGAATGAAGGAAAAACAATGGAGGAGAAAATTTAATTTTTTTTTTTTACTAGAGTTTCGGGTGGATTTTGAGCATTCGGAGGAAAAACTTGAAAAACTAACTCCTAGTCTTTGAGATTTATGGTGGGGGATTTTTTTGTCCCCTTTTTCCCATTGGGAAAGGGATGAATTGGGACACAAAAATGTGTCCTATCCCTATGAGGATAAGTGACAAACATGTATTTCGCAAAGGGGGAGAGAAAATATCTTGTTTTTGGCACACAGGAGTTGAGTTTGAGTCGCGTGAAGAACCTTGTGGGAGAAAGGTGGGGGATAATTTGTTTTCCCCTTGTCCTCTTGGAAAGGGATGAAAGGGAAATAAAAATCTTTCCTAGCCTCATGGTGACAAGTGGCGGACATGCGGTGCACATGGTGCAGCTAGGAATCTTGCAAAAGGTGCTTACAGAGGCCTCCCATGGTCATGTGGTGGGTCTAAGATCTCAAAGGTGGGGGAATAAGTTTTTGTACCCTTAGGAAGGGAAAATAGGGAAAAAAAGTGTGCCTCAGCATCATAATGACATGTGGCACAGAAATTTTTTCTAACTACGAGAGCATACCTTGGGAAGGACCTTGAAAACGAAGTTGTTGGAGCTCCCGGAGGTATTTTTGGGAACTTATTTATATGAATTTGAATAGAAAAATAATTTTGAGAAGAATTATATGGGTATCAATGTATTATTATTCATGAAACACCTTAAAATTTTTAATTTTGTCTCAGGACTGTAAGGTGTGTCCATCAAGAATGAGTTGTGGAAGGAAATGTATGGGTATTGTGAAAAATATGAAAATTCCTTTATGTAAGGAATTGAATAAGATTTCTCATGGTATATTTTTTGAACTAAAAATAATTATGGAGATCCATAAATAATCTCCTGAATCTCAAGTGTGTTTTTGCAAAGTGCAAGCTCCTTCACCCTAAAAACCCGTTATTACCGAACTTGATCTTGGATCTCCAAATATTTCCTAAATATTCCTAAATCACTTGCATAATGATCTTGGATCATAAATACCATTCCATAATGAATTTAGGACTTGAAATATGCTCAAGAATGTTTAATTTCCTCAAAAAGGCTAAAAATAGCCATTCCTTAGCCTCTCGAAAGATCTCGCTTGAAAGACATTATCTCAGAAGAATCTTGTGATCTTATTTTCCTCTTTCTAACAATTGGGAGAGGTTAGAAAAAATCATATATAAATTGAAAGGATGGGAATAGGCCTTACACAGGGGATGGAATAATCGGGAGAGTATCGAAGAAGGTTTACAAGAAATTTTTTTGATACTTGGGTATAGTTGTCATGTTTTCAAGTGGAATTTTTCCTTGCAAAAACACATGACAACACTATCCATCAATTGATCACAACGTCCAAAGTAATTTCCTTGTTATACTCATGATCCTACAATGGTAAATTGACATGGATGATATAGGGATCTTTCTACATCTACGCATGGTACTTTATCACGTCACTATTCTTCCAACAAAGGTATGATATTCTCATGTCTCGCGCATCTTACATACTTCTCTGAGGTCATCAAAATACTTTTAAAGTATCTCAATATTCCTTGCATGTTCTCTCTCATGCACTTTTTTCTTAAGATGTTGTACCTTCCCATGAATCTCTTTAATGATGCTCATTGTATCTTGAAATACCTCCTTTTTCTGCTCATCATCTGCATATTTTGTTGATGGGGACACTTATTCTATTTTGATGAGGGTATTTATTCTTCATTTCTCACACACATGTGAAGCTTCAATGCGCATAGTGATGAATAATGGTTGCTCTATGTACATAAAATTATTAGGCTGTCATTTTCCCTACCAAGTGCACTCAAATTGAACCATTGTTAGACCCTTGTCCTTCTTGTTTTTGCACATATGCGCATATAAGTATAGGAAATCCTCAACCTTATGCCTCTTCCCATAGTATGCGTAGGACTAGTTCTTCAAACATTTGTACCGATAATGGTATGATGACCTACATATGTAACATGTTCCTCTATTGAATCCATCTCTATGACTACCATATCTTATGTTGCGGTATCCTCCTGCACCCCCATCACTATTATTTCCTCTGCCATTATTCGCGTTCGACTACAAGATTATCAGTTTTCATCCACGTCATTGGAAGATACTTTCTACACTAGTGTGTCATAAATTTCTTACAAGCCTCATGGATATGATCAATTAACATGTAGTCCGATTTTTCATGGGTGTGTGTGTCACAAATTTTTCAATACATCGAAACCTTATTTTGTGTGGCGCGTTGTGATAGAAGGAAGTCTCATACATCATGGTTCTTATGGCATATCTCACAAGTTGAGAGTAGTGTGCATACACTCATGCGTGGAAAAATACCCTTCATGTGCCCATCTATGTCACAATATATGCACCATAATCCACCTTTGTGAGTGTCATTTATTGAATTATTAGATAACTTCTCTAGTTGAGAGGCCATATATACATTTTGAGCTTTAAGGAATGGGATTACTCTAATTTCTATGCTCCCGAACACTTTTTCACATAGTGCCACTTCCAAAGCCTCGCATGGGGTCTATGAAATGTGAAAACACTCTTTGGAAAGGTGTCAAAAATCCTCCTACAAACCATTATGCATGCTAGATCTGATGGATGTCATATGAAATTTTAGATAACAAAGTCTTGAATTGTGCATTATACTCCCTGATGCTTTCATCCAAGCCCTATTTAATGTCCTTCAACATGCTAATACTCCATTTTTTAAATTTAGGTATGTGGAATTCAGCCAAGAAAGTGGCATGTAATGCATCATATTCCACTTCCATCCGGTGTGGATCATACTTCTTATACCAACTATGCGTGTGACCTTGAAGTGTGGTAGAAAAATCACTAGCCCTCTTGTCGGGGATCTTATTCCTTTGGCCCTCCACAAAAGTTCACACTTGTGCACATGCTTTATTGCATCTTCCACACATTGATACTTCAAGAAATTAAGGGACATCTAAAACTAGATCTAATGGGGTTGTTGTGGTGTTTGGTTAGTCCTTTGTCCTAGATTGCATTGTGGTGGACCAAATATTTACCCTGAACATCCACTAGGGTTACCTCCACTTGGAGAGGAATGGAGCCTCCTGAGCCTCATGTCGCTTGAACCAACGATGGTCCCGATGAAGAACTAGTCTGTGTGATCCTTTTAGAACTGTACTGTGCGCCAACCATTTGTCATGATATTCCCCAATAATATTACTTGACTAATTCTAGTGTTAACATTTTTCCTTGTCATTGTATCTATTGGATTATTCCCATATAATATTTTTTTGTTCGAATATGCAATATTGTTGTGCCACCATATGCGCTACTTTTATTTATTGTGCCTCCTATGTTGATACTAAAATATGCCTACATATATCTCTAACCTAACATGGTGATTCCCTATTACCTTGTTGCTCACCATCAATGTGATAATCCTCTATAACAACTTCCTAATTCCGAACACCAAACACAAGGGTTATGGGTCCAGGTGGGTTAGATGCATGCCAATGGTTTTTACTCTCTCATTAGACTCCCTATCATCATATGCTAAGGGGATCCTTCTTCGTACTTCCGCAATATTTTAAGGACATTGTCTGTGGTACCTCACCTTCTACAGGGTTATCATCAATTCCACCCATCCCCATTCATCTCATTCTTAGTGCCTCTTTAACTTCCCTCTCTTGTGCATCATTATATCTATGAAGTCTCTCTTATTTTTCTCTCTCTTTTGCTTGGATGGATTCCATCCTTCCCAAACCAATTCCCAACCCTATGCGCATTGGGGTTTTATCTTAGCATAGGTAGTTTTTCCATTCCTAACTAAATCATTAAGATATTCATCATTAATGGCACCGTGTGTAAGTACAATCCTCTTGGCTTGCATAGAAACTAGAACTTTTTTCTTCTTCTAGGCACGAGTATGTTGAGATTGTATAGTCCAAGGTATAATTCCATAGCAGAAAATTCCCACCAACTATCTACCGCATGCATCCATGGTTCATCCAAATCAGAGAGTTCCTAGTGCTTATCTTGGCTCCACACCTAGTTATTTTCTAGCCGATATTCCTATTCTGTGTGTAAGATGCTAACCACTCGTATAATCCTACCAGGAAGAAACTAAAAATGTCTCATATAATAAATCATATAAATTATCTTCCACCCATTTATGCATATTGAAATCTCATCTAGTGTTGTATCTTTGAGAAAATTCATCCTCGGATGTCATCCACCAAACACTCAATACTATCTAGTGATAATTGAAACATCATGTGCATGCCACATCTTGATGAAAAAAATGAAAAGAGGTCCCGACAATGGAACTAAAATGTATCCTTTTTATTTACCAACATATAGGAAAACATGCTAGTACTTCACTTAGATACATTTCTAAGCACTCACCCAAGCACTTGTAGCTTACCAAGTCCCTCTTTATTTGATCATGCAAGATGTGTTTTCATCATAAACCATTACAAAATATAAGTTATAAGATAAAGTAAATAATAACAACACACAAATGAGAATAATAATATCTTTGACCATTCATTCATAAATAAATAATATCATGATATGAATGTCAATTACATCGTGTTCATTGATCCTAACCATGAAACCCCATACAATGTTACCCATTATAAACACATGAACAATACATCAAGATAGTTTTAACTTACATATTAAAAAATAATGCATGAACCTCATACATATTGAATCACTCATACACATACTCTCCATCACACGTACCCATCACTATTAGATACATTCCCCTTACAATGGGTATGACACACATATTTATACACAAAGTGTGAACTTTTCCTTCACCGCTTCCATGCTTTAGTTCTAACAATATACTTCAAGTATAGGCTACACGACTCTTAACATATGATTCAATATCCAATCCATGCTATAAATAACTTGATGCCTACATCCTATAATTATATGTCTAATCTGCATGTGTTTTATCCTTATTATATCTATTTATGGATTTACCTTGATAATCATGATAACTCTAATTTATTCTATTTTTAGAATTCCAGTTCTCGATTTACCCTTGGGGGAGAGGGAGAGTGACCCACATGAAGTGTAATTTTGTATCCAGGATGGGGTCTTCCTCCACTTTCCCACCCACTCTTCCCAAGGGAGTGATGGGGAGGCACTTAGAAAAAGGGTGTGGCTGATGTCCCTACTTCTTTTGACTCTACCTTAGTCAGGGTGAGAGGACCCGAGGTGCGGTTAGGGGAAAAAATGGTAGGGCCAAGATTTAGGGTGATGTCGTGAAACCGTGAAATAAATCAATCGGAACTAGGTGCAACCACCGAATACAAAATTCACTCAAAAGAGTGGTCACTAAATGCTACGAGATACCCAAGAACTCGATATGGACGCTGAAGCGGTTCTAGTATGATTTACTCTTTAACCCCAAGGATTTACATAACTTGTTTCAGATTAATGATGTATATTTTTTTATTATGAGTGAAAACACTATAGGTACATGTGTTAATATGGTGCTTTCACATGCGGACTTAAATGAGATAAACAGGAGGATGAGATCCACACAAGAATTTAGAGTGCTTAGAAAAAGGGTTAATCAAATTTTTTGGGTTGAAGAGAAACTTGAAACAAAAAGGGAAATGGAACCAAAAATTCAAAAGTAACTGGGAAGATTCATGGACAAAATGCCAACCATTGTATGTTTATGATATTACATGAAGGTGAGGGGAATATCAAATAGGCCTTTCATAGGATACTAGATTTGCAGGGAAGGGTCCAGGAAAGAACAAGATCAAGATTCTTGATAACCTAGATCATTACACCTAAGGCTAGATCATCCCATGCAAATTATGTGTAACAATCTAGATCGAGGGACCCCTAAGATTTATAAGCATACCAATTGAACCTACTTAGTCTGCAGATATTTTTTTATAGGTTTTCAGAAATGACATCTCTAGGTACACCCACAAAGAATTGATATCTTACACCATTCCTAGATGAGATTCAAGTAGACACATGGAATTTCAAAATCAAATCACAACCATAATTAGCCAAAATCACAACAAAATACACATATCATTCCATCCTCAATGTCATTTCACAACAAGAACACAAAACACTACAAATCATGGTAAATTATCTAGGGAAAACCCATAAATCTTAAGAAAAAATAAGGAGACATATATTAATACTCTCAGATCCTGTTAATGATTGTACACATGAAATCATCTTAACATGAAATCTTGGTAAGTGGGTTACAAAAAAAAAACCTTCATCAAAACATTGTGTCTTCTCATAGTTGATGATGCATCCATAAATTTCCCCCAAAATTCCCTTGAATAACTTCCCACCCTTTTTTATGCCAAGACCTCATATTTTTCCTTTTCTAAACCTTCCTTTTTATATCCTTATCTATCAAGGGTTTTAGAGAATATTCATCTAGATTACAGACTTAATTCCATGTTATATCCTCGGAGATTCATAGTAATCTTGGAGATGATTCCTCACAGTATTAAATCCGACAAACTTTACCAACTCATCATTAACTATATGTCACTTTTATGAAAAGGTATTTTCCATATGTCACATTTAATATATATTCTTCACATGTGTAAAATAATGACTTGGCTAAGAACTAATTTGATAAGACATTTTCAATGTAAATCATGGGCCTTTAATAAATCTGGAGGCACACGTTTTTAAATAATCATCAATTATTTAAACTTCAGCTCAAGGGTATCGATCAATCGGAGGATATGAAATTGATGGAAAAGTGATTTTCCCATCACATCAAGTCATAAGACATGCCTATTTAAATGGTTCAGCTCACCATGTAGCCAATTTACCAATAATTTTATGAGCATAATTTTCCATTTGTTCTCAATCAATCATCTTGCCTCCATGTCTTCTTCATCTCTAGAATTACATCCTCTTGATGGAAAACTTACCCATTTGGGTGAGTGTTTCTAACTAATAATGCCAAATGAGGCTCTCATCCACCACATTCTCAACATACAAAACACTAGGGCCAGCCATCCCAAGGTTTCCTCTGGAGGACATGATTTTATCTTTTTTGCATCACCTGTTAGAGTTATTCCTTCATTTTCTATTTTTCAAGCTCTCCATTTCCACTTGATTCACCCATAGTATCACATGAACACCAAAAATTAAAGTACCACTAGATACATCACTTCCCTGTGTCTCTGATGATCAATGGTGTATGAACGAAGATTACTACCAACCTTCCTTATTCACCATAGAGCTCTCAATGCTAGGCCTACTACCTTCCCAACAGGGGAAAAAAACTCCAAATTTTACAGGAGATGAAACAGAGAAGTGGTTGAAAGTGTTAGAAAACAATATTTCCAAAATATGGTCCATGATAAGCACACACACCCTTCCTCTTAAGAAATGAAAATTCATGAGGAGATCTATTCTTGCAGAATTCCTCATTTCGTGTAACTCAAATTTCTTCATGTAAGAAGACCAAAGTGTATGTAAGAGGGGGACTCTCCCTTTATGAGTGGGTGAACTCACTTGAAAGGAAAAGGGAGTTCACCCAAATGTTGAATGGGCCATGGGTGGGAGTTCAAGAGCTACTAGATAAGGGTATGTCATGGGTTGGTGGGAGATATCTACTTTGTTTTCAACACAATGGCTCATGAGGAGTTTATCCAACACAAGGATAACCTATTAAAACATGCTCCAATACTCCCGGTGAAACTGTTTCTTCAGAAGATTGACTACTATATTTTACCTTTATAAATCAATCTGTATTTTGTAATATCGTGTATGTATGTATATATTATTTTAAGGGTAAGGGCCCCTAAAATAGAACCCCATTTTGTTCATAGTATTTTTGTTTTGAATTTCCTTTCTATTTTGTAAATGTATTATATGTGTAAATATTATTTCATTAAAATCATTCAAACATGTTATGTAATTATTTGTTTTCCTTATTAGCAATGAGAACAACCCAAAAAATAAACATTCCACCTTGTTGTTTTCAGTTTCATATATCATATGCACATCATCATGAGAGAGGAAAAATGGGAATTCATTACCTTTCTTACCATTAACCCCTTTAAATATTGAAAAGACTAAGCTCCTTTTTCCTCTTTTTTTAATTTGATGGTTGGGATATCAAAAAAACACATGAGTTGTGTCAAATTAAGGAAAATAAAATCAGACCTTGGGCCCCAAAGTATTGTTTACTTTATAAGCCGAATAAATACATTTCCTCAGGTGTTTGGGATAACCAAATTTTTGAAACATTTATCGGGCGTGAATGAAAATAAAATAATGCCCATCCCTTATTGATATGGAAGTGGAAACCATACCAAACTCCAAAGGAAACTAGAATATATTCTCAAATTAATCATGGCTTAGAGATACCAAGCCCTCGAGCCTCGGGAAAAATTCCTTATCCACACAATACTCACACTTAGCAAAAGATCCGAAGTCAAGACTTGACATCAAAACATACTGTCCCATTCATTAAATTATGTGAAAATTTAGAAACCCTTATAACAAAAATGGGACCATTTTCATACTTAACCATCCAAACCGTAGAAGACAAGATCAGATAGGAGAAATACTCCCCAAAATCACACCCTCATGAGTTTTCTCCAAAAAAGGATGCGGTGAAGACAACAGTGAAAAAAGATACAAACATATATGGGTACCAACATTGGCTCCATCTCGGGATGGACTACCCCATTGGGTGTATAAAGAACACCAAAAATACTACTCAAAAAAGAATACCATAAACCTATCCATTGGGAAACAGAGTCAAAAGATGATCAAAATTTCCAGTCATCACAATGAGAGCATACAACCAACAAACAAAGCCAACAAAAAATCAATGTAGAACCGAAAGGGAAAACACCAATAACTGTATATATACAAAAAAACGACTGGGGTTTAGAGGACCCAAAATCTTCCATCAGAATCCACCTAGATCCCACATAACATGTATGTGTCCAAATAGGATATATAAGTTGGCACTCCAAATCTCAAAGGTAATGATCCCAACCATTTCAAATGAAACATAGACTATCAACTAGCTACCATCACCTAGAACCCCTCATCTTGTAGAGAAAAAACACATCATCATTCATACTATAGATCCACTTTACTCATAAGGTACAATCCATTCATAAACAGTTCCCTTTTCACAACACACCATATGGTATAACAACCTTAGGATCTCGTATGTGTTTCTTAATATGTCTAAAAAATTTTTCCTTTCCATAGAAGATAAATCTCCATTCATCCAATCCCTTTTAAACTCAATGTAGGCATTAAGACAACAATCAACATACTCACCTCTACTTGCATTTTCCATACCATTTTTGAGAGGAGATTATCTTTTCTCATTGTATCCTTCTTAATAGGTGAGGAACCGATACCAAAATTCACACACACATTGGTCTCACTTTTTGAAGGAAAGGGACTAATATGCATTTAAAACTCACAATCCTTAGGTGAAGTAACTTTTTGCATCCCCAAAGGTTTGGGAAACAAGAGTACTCTACCACTTGATTAGAAAACAAGGGATTAAAAACATCTATGCACGGCTTCACAGAAATTCAACATTAAAACCTCCTGGAACCAAATCCAAATCACCATCCCCATATTTTTATTGACTAATACATAATTCTTAATATAATAAGACTAGAGTGAGATCCCTCATTATCTAGGTCTACATGATGTGCATGATCTATCCCAAATTTCCAAATTCTAAACTTATCTGGAATTTCATATCACACTCTAGAATTTTTCTTACTCCACTACTACATCAAGAAATATACATCTATCTTCTACTAAGGGGACACTCCCATTATACTTAATAATCATTTCATCCTTTAATCGAGAAAATTTATGGGTAGAAGAATAAAACAGACCTAACCTACTCCCACTATATCAACACTTCTTATGAGAAATGACATATTCTATAGTGAAGACATTCCAAAAATCATCTATTTTTTAGGAACACAAAAGATTAGTGGAAGAAACCAGGATAATGTGGTTTGTAGGGTCATGTGGCACATTTTTTCCTTCAGTTCCTAGTTTCGATATTTCAACATTAAACACACTATCCAAATCACAGGGGCATGGGGCATAAAACATTGATTGCACCACACACAAGCATAGCCATATGATCATTATGCTCAACACAATATTCAACCAATGTCTTAACAATTGATACATGCTCTATAGTGTTAATTTCTTCATTCTTAAAGAACATGAACCTTCTTCCTTCAATTGAACCCATGGCATATTCACTACACTCATGGAGAAGGGAAGTAGGGTCATCACTGAATTGATTTCCAAACATTATTACCATTTCCATCCATGAACAAAAAATCTCTAAGGTAAATAATTAAACCAATCCCTAACATCTTCTTGTAGTTTTGCACAAATAACCTCATAAAAATATCTTCATAACTTACCTAGTATTCATGCATCATTTCCTCAAACATGGAAAGATGTTGTTCCACAAAGTATTGCCATATCCATGAAACATAGGCAATCTGAGCCTAATTCCGGCAAGGATCTGATGGGGGTATCCACATATTTTTCCAAAATCAAGTGTTCTAAATGCATTTAGTTTAAAAGGGATTCGAGAAGGAAAACATACCTCACCACTATCCCAAGTACCCATAGATGACCTCACAGAGAACTGAATTTTACAAATAATTCCACATCTTATGAAGCTTTAAGGAACATAATGGTAAGCATTGAAACATAGAGTTAAACAAGACACATAAATTCAATTGTGATATGTCAAATGAAGAGAACTAGTTTACTACAACCAAAAGGACAAACGAGAGTTCGCCACTAGAAAGATAAATCAAATGAGGCCCAAAAGAAAGCCACAATAAAGATGTAAAGTTCCAATGTCAAATAAAATGAGATGAAAGGATAAAACCGAAGAAAACTCAGATGATCAACACATTAAGAATTCCCAAAACATCCAAAAACATGTTGGTTCCTGGATTTACCCCATGTGGGAGAGGGAGGATACATGACTATAAATGTGGATGGGGCGAGGGAGATTGACCCACATGAGGTGTTTTTTATAACTAGGGATGGGGTCTTCCTTTTCTCACCCACCCAATCTTCACAAGGAAGTGATGGGGAGGCACCTAGAAAAAGGGTGTGGCTTCAATGTCCCTGCTGCTTTTGACTTAGCCTTAGTCAGGGTGAGAGGACCCAGGATGTGGTCAAGGGAACAAATGGTAGGGCTAGGAGTTGGGGTGATGTCCCAAAACCATGAAAGAAATATATAGCAACTGGGTGTGGCCACTAGATATAACGTTCACTCGAAAGAGTGGTCACTAAGCGCTGCAGACACCCAGGAACTTGATATGGACCTCTATAAGAAGTTCTAGTATGATCTACACTTTAACTCCAAGTATTTGTATAACTTGTTTTAGGTTAATGATGTAGATTCTGGATTATGAGTGAAAGCACTCTAGGTACATGCGTTAATATGGTTCTCTCACCGTAGACACCAAATCGGGTCACACTCCCCCTTTACCCCACATGCATATAAATTTAATTACCTACAATTAAATTAATGCACATTCTCACAATATTCATTATTTAATTAATTTAATTGAACTAATTTCCAGCTCACCTAGACACCTCACCCCACCACATCACCTAAACACTTCATCATAGACCTATTCATAGCATGTTTCCTTTTAACTAAGACTTAGTCCTACCTATCTTAATTAACTAAGACTTAGTTCAACCCTAAAATCACATGCCTATTCTTCCTCTAACCGCATGCCCGTTTATCTAAGCACAACATTCCATTTTGATCCATGACAATGGACAGAATTAGCCAAAAATATTGCCAAGATTTGTCATTTTAGCAAACCTAGGATTCCCACCTTAATCGACACCGGTCAAACCTAAACTGATGTTGGTCACCCTAAACCATCATCGGTTACCATATATTTATTTAGATAACCTTGTGTCGAGGTTGGAATAATTATTTGAGTTTTGGAGAAGAGAGATTTGCATGTAAGCACGCATAAGAGTACTCTTGCACATCCATAAATCCTCAACCATCACCAAGCACCGATCAAGGGAAAGAATTCACGGTAACATTTCGGGAATCATGGTCACAACATCGAATACCATTTCTATGGATCAACCATCACCTCCATCCAACCACCAGGTTTGTAAGTACAAGTAAGTACATTTGGATTTGCATCTTTCCATACTTAATTAGATTATTTTCTTTCTCTGTTATGGAGTCCTAGTCTCCTTTTCATCTCATCACCTCTCACCTTCTTGCTAATCCCTCCACCTAACCACCTACAACCTCCCCATCCTCCATACCCGACTCCAAACATCTCTTGAGTATTCCCAACACTTGTCATCAACCTCACCATTCTCTCTGTCTACTCTCTGTGTAATCACATAGGATCATCAACACCAAACTTTATTGATTTCTATCAAGCATGACCCTACTGACACCGATTAACCTAAACCATTTTTGGTCTCCTCCTAAGCGGCATTAGTCATACCAAACTGACATTGGTCTTTATATCTAGTAAATCTACCTATAACAACAACCTCATAACATTCACTCAAATAACCCAAACCACCCAAAACTTGACCTTGACCTGTCCCAACCACCTTATTCACTTGTCTAACTTCCAGATCTAATCAAAACCTATCCTATTAGATTATATTTACTTATTGTCAATTACTTATTGTAATTGAATGAGACACCTAAATCATATCAATTACAGTAGGATATTATTGTTTTATGTTATTTATTTCATTAAGTTGTGTTAAATAAAGTGGATTGACAACCATCTAGGAAGTATCACACTTCGGATCTAGCATACACTAGGTAGTCCATTAACATATATTGTTTAATATTCTTCTTGTGGTCTTGTTTTGTATTCGCAGGTAGTTCCTCCTAGCAAAAAGGAAGTTTTCGTAATCAACACTGGATCAGGAAATCAGAACGCACACACTCTACCTTCCACCTTCATTCATAGGTATTCCTCCTCACCCTTACCCTATCTATTTTTCTCTTACGTATGCAACTTATCGAAAAACATTTTGGCATGCCCGGTGGGACCCTCTCTTGGGTTCATTGCATTTTATTCATATAGGGAAACTTTTTGTGTGTTTCTTTCCTTTTGAAAAATACACATTTAATCTTCTCCCTGGTAATATTCTTTTCTTCTAATTGTCTAAATGACATTTGTCATTTGGTGCTTAAAACGAACCAATTATTTCTTCTTGCATTTGCATAGTAGTGAAAGAGCACATTCTTGACCTATTCATCATTTTCTTCATTAAATATAATTATCAATTTGGGTTATAAAATTTGTTGCATTTCATCCTTGTATGTTACATTATTAGCTCACATTTAAAAATGAGGGCAACCTATATGCTAGAAGTCATGCCCAATTGATGGTTGACACAATTGAACCGTAGAAAGCACTTTATTCTCTCTCTCTTTTCCAAACTACACAAATTTGAATTTACACATCTTCTTAAACAACATCCCACTCGAAAGAAGCTGTCAATGATCACACAATTAGAGGATTGACAGTGGGCACCCAACTAGTTATCTTTGTCTAGTCATCACCTCAAAGAAAGGGCCCACCCCGCCATAATATAACCTGAAACCACCCTTTTAGAATTTCCTTCTTCATAGGACACCTTCCCAACCAAAAACTCTATTCTAAATTCACAATTCAGTCTTAAATAGCATAAGATAAAACAAACATAAAATTCACTTTTAGGATTGCGTGTTTCTCTTAGCTTTGTTCTTGACTTGCATTTTGAGGTGTGAGGTTACGATTCTTCATTTTTCTTCTTCCTTTCACACTCCACCATCATAGTTGGAGTATTATGACTATTTCTAAGTGTGTCAAGACCTCATCTTATCATTCTCATATTTTTGGGTTGATTCTTCATCTAGTTTAATTCACAAAAATCCATTTTTCTTCATTTCTTCTAATTACACATCACCGACGTCACCAAGTTGACTCTCATCAGCTTTACATCCGACCATTGTCATTTTATCTAACTGGTTTCAACTTCTAGCTCTTTTGGTTATTTTACCTGAAACAAACTTCATCATATATTCTTTTCTATTTTTGGTCCTCAAAGAAACGATCATATCTCCAACTATATGATATCTCTATCAGTACGCTTTACCCAAATTTTATATTCACCAATATTGTTTCATTTGTTGAAACTGGTATTTACCACAATGACTGGTATTAATTATCATAACCATCATCAGCCCCTTTAATCAAGTATCACATCATCTGATCATCATTGGTTGTTGTGTTTGATTTTTAATTAAAACACCGACCATATTTACCCCTATATCTCATCCTTCTATGCTTTTTCTATTTTCTGTGTCATTTATAGATTACGCTTTATCAGTCAAAACTAATTCACATGGTGTTGAATTGCAACCAAACCAACACCCTTATATTTCATGCTAGTCTTCAGCCACTCCCACCTAGCCCATCCCCACCTTCCATCCTATCACCTATGGATCTAACACATCCTGTTACCATTTTCTACCGGTGATGGGGAGTTTGCAAGACTCCTTGATCAACATCCCGTGACCTTACAATACTATCTTTCCCACTCATCTACCCGAGACTCCTAAGGACATCTAGTGTACAACATGCCTGTATCTATTCCTCCTACCCTCACCCCCACTTCCGCATCAGTTACCACTAACTCGGTATTTCCTCATCCACATTACCCCCTATGGTCTCATAGTTAGGTCCCACCTCTTCCATAACTCCTTCCCTAATGACATCTATTACACTCATGGTGTCAATTGTTCCTTCACCAACCACTTTTAACCTGGCCCCATTTGCCACCTTTTCATCGTATATATCAGTTGCATCACAACCACCTCTAGTGTCGGCAACCCACACCCCATTCATAAATCTAGTTTTTCCATCCCTCATTCTCTACCACACATTACCACGTGAGTCTTTGTGACCACCCCACCTATTTACACACATCACCAATAGCCCCCAATCTCATCTATCACTTACTCAGGGGTACATTCCATCTATATCTATTCCTCCTTCACAGTTTTCATATTTAGCACCCCTATGTACCGGGATGCCATCAACATTATATGCCCCTCATCAACCTCCTTTACTGCAGGAGGAACCCATTCCTCACAACCCACCAATGACCTCATTAGGATGATGATGGAAAAGATGCAGACATTAGAAGCATTAGTTTCTGGATCTCATAACTCCTTGACCTATGAAGAAATCTGTAATGAGCCTATTCATCCATCCATTCCTATTCACCCATACCTTGTGCATTTTGAAATTCCCAAGTTTAACCATTTCACCAATAAAGAGGACCCACAATAGCACTTGTAGTCATTCAAACATGGGTGCTACCTAATTACCCATGATGATGTGTTGCTCTTACAAATATTTCTCATGTCCCTAATAGGACCCACCTTAGATTGGTACATCAATTTACCTAGACATTCCATCTACTCCTTTAACCAAGTGGCTCAGACATTCCTAGACCACTTCTTGATCAATGTAGTCAAAAAGGTCACCATGACTAACCTATATTTGACACGATAGTTATCGCAGATTTCATTTCTCATTGGCAAAGTATTATCAACCAATTAATGTTCCGCTTACCTCAAGCTAAACTTATTGAGTTGTTCACTAGAGCTTATGCAAGACACATCTCACCAACTATGCAAGTACAAACCTTCGAACTTTAACGAAGCCTTCACCATGGAACAAAAGCTATAAATTTGCACCATTGAAGAAAATAAAATCTAATTACGAAATAAGAACACCCCGTTCAAATCAAACAATTCTTCTTCATCTTGAAAACCCCAAAACAATTATTCAAAATCTAAAGGATCTGCCAATGCGGTAGTTCTCAAATCCGGTCCATCTCATCCTCTAATCAAGCCCAAATTTATTCCAATCTTTCCCCTATCTAGAACTTTCATTTCTAGCAAGAGCAACGGAAGTACAATTCAATTCAAGAGCCTTATTCTTCAGTATTGGAAAAGATTCTTAAAATTGAAGCCATTACACTTCCTCCCATAAAACCTCATACTGGTTTTGATTGTTCTCTTCCTATGCCTGCATGGTATAAGGAACATGACTACTATAATTATCATCATGTTAAAGGCCATAGTGACGGTAATTACATAACTTTAAGAACATTGTTCAAGAGATGATAGATAATGGAGACTTGCGTTTTGGAAAACCCAAACGCGACTACAAATCAAAATTTGCACATCTTTAAGAAGTTGTTCCCTAACCATAAACCATCATCTAATAAAAATAGTGAACCTTCATCTAGCGAAAGAAATGTCCGTGAAGTCCACGTGGTTTTTGAGATCGTATCGGCCATTCCTCAAATTTCACCTATTTTTTCTAATGAGGAAATTCTAGCACGAGCTCCTCTACCCACAGAGGAGCATACCTCTTCTACTCCTTTAGCCATAGAGGAGTTCCCTTCATCTCCCCTACTCTCATGGAGAAACCCATGTTTTCTACCGATGCATTCCATCGTCTACCTCACAACTTACCAAATAGTCAACAATATTAACTCTCCCATCCATGGGAGAATCGTCGTTGCCTTCTCCTCCACCAAGGTAGAAGTCTACCTCATCCCACCTACTATCTCTCATAGCCATGGGATATTATTTAGACATGCCACTACCTGTTGAGGGAAATTCTCCTCAAGCATCCCAGATCCCGTTTTCCCGATCTCGGCTCTTTTACCCATAGATTCTGAGGCTAGCCAATTCCCTATCTCAAAGACATATTTTATAGGGATCATCACCAAACCAACTCGCACCTCCTCTTATAGAAGTCTAGTTTTCATGACTGGCCAATCACTTGGATTAAGTTGATAATTCCATGCTCGGGGATGTCTTTGATGGGTTTCATTATTCCTTCATTTAATCAACTTCCTGTTGATGTCATATTCAAACCAGGGGTGTGTCTAAAGCTATATGCAACAAGAATAGTCCTATCAATCTAGTAGTTGATTGTAGTTATTTTTGTATTTTCTAGGGGATATTTTCAATGTCTTAAGGACTTCTTGGTAAAAACCTTATTTAAATCATACTATGAAAACTTTGCTAAAAGGAAACACACTAAAAGCTTTGCTGAAAGGAAACACACTTTACAAAATGGAAATAAACACAATTTCTTTTGGAAATAAACACACTTGATTTTGGAAATACACACACTTGATTTTGGAAATAAACATGCTACTTAGAGTGTTTAAAAATGGTTGCAAGAAGAATAAGAATCGATCTAGAAACCTACAGGAATGAGTATACAACAAAGTTTAAATAGAAGAATTAATAGTGATACAAAATTAACAGATCTAAACTATTTGCTTAGGAAATATTAATATCAGAATTAAAAGTGATATTCGTCTATTTGCTTAGAAAATATGGACAATTACATCCTAAATCAAATCATATCAAATAAAAGTCACAAAATGCAATTAAACTTAATAAAAAAGAGAGTAAGATTTAACGGGCATATTCTGGCCTCATCATTTCCCCCGTACTTACTTGTTTGTAAGTCCCTTTACAAAATTTATTCTTCAAAATTGGGGTTATGTATTCTACATTCCATTTGATTGCTCAGATCAAATGGTTGAAACTGGATATCCCAATGCTTAAACTTAGAGGTACTATACCCTGCTCCTGCTTCTATTTTCCTCTTCCACTCTTCAAATTGAGTAGGATCTTGAGGTTCTCTATTTTGCCAAGGAGACATGGGGGTGAGAAGTAGAGGGGGCCTTGTTCGCATTCCCATCCATATGTGCCCGTAGGTCTCATTGATATGAGGAATTATTGTGCATAAATATTTTGCTCTTTCTAAACTCTAGATCATATTTGTAGGGGATATTACTTCCCTTCTTCTCAAGGAAACTATAAGAAGTTCCCACCTTTTCAAGAATCCCTCATAAATATATTCAAACTTCTCCTCCTCATAGGAGGTAAAGGTATCAATAATTTTTGTAAGCTGGAAAAATAATGTATCTTGAATCGTTCATCAAAGGCATGAGTTCTAAAATGTATGAAGAAGGTAGAAGGTTTACCATAGTGAGCCCTCATGCAAAGACCAGTTGAGCTAGATTTCAATAAAAACTCAAAATCTCTTTCCTTCCATGCAATCTGATTTTTAGAACAGAGACAAATGCATTGAACTAAATTTCCCCACATATAAATTGATCATAAATCATGTGTTTATTTCTAGCATCGATTACAAAGATAGAATTCACACAGAAGATTTTTTTGCTCAGGACTGGCTAAAGAATAAGCTGTCATGAATTCAGATTCATATTTTAGTTCATGTGGAAGTCCACATGCAATCCTTGACAGCTGCCAACAAATGAATTTTTCTTCTAAAAACACACTATATGCAGGAGAGGGCCTCCTGCAGGAAAGTAATTTTTCACTCATAATGCAGACCATCTATATTTTTGCAAGACATTTATATTTTCTCCTTCTTCCTTATAAATTTTTTTCTTCCCACTCTTTTTTTTTTCCTTCTTTTATTCTTCCATCTTAGTCTTCAAATCTTGATTGGATGTTTTAGCTTCTCCGAGTTCCCCTGCAAGTGTCATTCCATAGTTGTTTGAGTTACAATTAAGTTAACCTAGTCTCAGGCAAAGACTGTGGACACAACATTCTATTTTCTGGAAGTTTGACATTCTTCCTCTTTCTCTATCAGCTATTTTTTAATTACTGATAATTCCTCAGTCCTAACTGTAAGTTGAGTTGTTAGCTCTCCAATGAGAATTTCCCTCTGTTCTAATTTGAGTTTGAGGAAATCCAATTCCTCATCCTTTTCCCTGATAATGAGCTCTTCTCTAGAAAAGAACAAAGCCTATTTAACCTGATGTTTTTCTTCTTCCTCTAAAATTTCTTGGGGAGTTGAGCATTCTTCTTCTATCAAAGGAAATTTACCTTTTCATCTCCAGGATGCCAACTCTTCTTCTTCATGTGATAATGCTTGATGGTTTAGCCAATTCTTGAAAATCCTACTCCTCAAGTCTCTCATCTCCTTTGTCCATCTCAACTTGGCTTGGTTCAGGAGGAGTCATGGCCATGCTACCCAAAATATTAGTAGCTTCTTTTTCCATCTTTTCCTATTTACTCATTCCCTCTGGGATTTCCCTTGACCTCTTATGAATTTTCCTTCTTTGGGGAATTTCAACATGCCCAATGGTGGATTTCCTCCTAGAGATTCTTCTTACTTTTGTTTCTTTCTCTTGCACGAGTGAACTATCACCATCAGAGATAGATATTAGCTCCCCTGTAGCTAGCTGCAGAAGAAGGAATTTCCTTCAAAGGCATGAAGGTTCTGTTGTTTTGATCTTTCTCACAGATCTTCTTCTTTTTGGTATATTCTCTCTTCCCACTTCCTTTTGTTCTTCTACAGGGGCATCAATTTCCAAATTAGTTGAAGGAGAAAATGGAGTTGGTATTGTCCTCCTGATAATATCAGGGTTTTTCTTAAACTTTCCAAGAAACTTTTCCCAAATTTCTTCTCCATTTTTCTTTTGATGAAAATGGTGTTGGCATACCAAATGAACTAACCCATGATGCCTGATTGTCCCAACACCCTAGGAATACCTCTGGGCCATGGTCTAGATAGAATAAAAAAGAAACCCTGGAAGGTTTACTATGTATTCTGGTTTTGTGGCTCCATATCTTAGATATATGAGCATCTTCAGGACTTCTTTTCCTACGGACCCAAATTGACCATCACAGGTTAAATACTTCACTATCCAAAATGCTACCCTATCAAAGGGTTTGGGAAAACTAGCCCTTCTAACCCCTTTTATGATTTTATTTGTGTTGTAAATGTATTAGGGTTCAGTTTCCCCTTCTTGTAGCAGGGTTTCAACCAGTTCTTTCAAGGTCCCTTTGGCAGGATGTGGGACATGCACAATTGGCACCCTAGACACATTACTTATTGTATTCATAGAAAAAGGAATAAAAATATTTCTAACCTTTTTCCTAGATTGCTCTAGGTTTATGATGAATTCTCTTACTAATTCATCGTTATACTTTGAATTTCTTTTCAGGAACTCTAGCCATCTTACCTACTCAAAGATAGATGCCACTTCTTTGTCCACAAGCAATCTGGGAATCATCCTTTGGTTCTGATTTCTTTTTAATCCCCATATCGACTCAAATTTGATTTCCTTTGATTTTGTGTAAATTGGCTGCAAGGATTCTTGCTTAGCCGTGGAACCTCTGTTCTTAGCTACGGAACACAAGCCTAATTCATTGCTTCTCCCTCAAAATTTCTCTGCAACTATTTCATTTTGTTGATTTTACACTAATGATTACTCATGATAACTATGCCACCACTTATTCCATCCAAATCATCTTCATGATTACTCACTTTTAATCATAATGTACAAATAGATGACTCATCATACCAAATTTTAAATCAAGTCTAATCACACATGCAAAATTTTAATCTAAACTTAAATAAGTTAAAATGTAATCCTTTCATTATGATGACTCATCATTCCTACAACTGGAACAAAAAATGGTTAGAAAAGAAAGCTAGAATTCTAAAGAATTCCCTTTTATTTGAATTAGCCATTTGAGGAGATCAACCGCCATTGCTGGTTTTCAATTGACCTCTCGAGAAAAGTTTATTTTATTTTATTTGGAGAAGAGAACGCTATTTTGGTTTTCATTTTCTTCCTTTTTATTCTCGGATCTATCATCTGGTTATTTGATCATTTTGGAAGAACTGGGTTCTTCCATATGATCAAATTCTTTGTTTCCTTCAATCTTCCTCAAGAATTCATTCTTAGTAGGAGGGTTCCTATAGATTTTTAGTCTATGTCCATTGACCAAGAGTGTTCTTCTGCTGCCATCAATGAGAACTAACTGAATAGAACCATTTTCGAATATCTACTCAATCTGATAGGGTCCCAACCATCTAGTTCTCAATTTTCCCTTGAATTGTTGGTACTTAGAATCAAACAACAATGCCCAGTCTCCTACTTTGAATTTCCTTTTCTTGATATGTGTGTCATGCCATTGCTTCCTTTGATATTGGATTATATCTGTCTTCAAGTGCTTCCATTCTCAATTCATCCAATTCATTGAGTTAAGGGATTCTTTCCTTTTGAGCTGCATCCAACTCAATACCCACCTTAACTGATGTCCTCAATGTTTGTAGTTAAAACTCAATGGGAAATAAGGGATTTTTCCCATAGACTAACTCATATAGTGAAAATATTTTTGTAGTTTTCCAAGTTGTATTGTAAGCCAGCATACTTGTGTAGTCTCTTTACCCAATCTTTTCTCCCAACTTCAATTGTTTTGGTAAGGATGTTTTCCAATTCTCTGTTTGTTACTTCAGCTTGTCCATTTGATTGTGGGTGATAAGGAGATGAATTATTATGATTGATTTGGTAATACATTGTGAAATATTGGATCATATTAGACATAAATTGTGGTCCCTAATATGAAACTATGCTCCTTGGTGCTCCAAACTTTATCATAATTTGTTCCAAAGGAAATCAGCAATTGCTTCTTCAGTGGAATTTTTCAATGCCTGCACTTCTTCTTACTTTGTCACATAGTCAGTACACACAAGAATATATTCCTTTCCTTGTGAAGGAGGATTAAAGGGACCAACAAAATCCAATCCCCATCTCTCAAATGGTTCAATCACTACTTGAGGTTGAAGAGGCATTTCATTGGTGAAAGTTGGTTGTCCCATGCTTTGAAAAGGATCACACTGTTTGATATATCTCTTCACATCCTTATACAAAGATGACCAAGAATAACCAAAGTGCAAGTATCTTATGAGATGTTCTTTTCACTAAATAATTTCCTCCACTTGGTTCATCATGACATGCTCGGAGGATGTTAAATATTTCATCTTCTCTTACACACCTGCGTAAAACCAAATCAGGCCACATTTAAATAGAATTCCATTTAACCATTTGAATTGTGCACTGGTTTTGATTAACTTCTTTATTTGTTTCTTAGTGAAAGAAGGAGGAAACTTCCCTGTTGCAAGATAATTTTCCATATCAGCAAACCATGGTGTAACTGCTGAAATAGAAAACAGCTTGTTCATCTGGAAATTTATCCTTGACTAGATCTTTCTCCCATGTAGTGGTTAGTCTTGACAAAAAATCAGCTACCACGTTAGATTTACCTGGATTGTCCATAATGGTAATATCAAATTCTTGTAAAAGTAATAACCATCTAATTATTCTTCCTCCAACCACTGGTTTGTTCATTAAATATTTAATTGTTGAATGATCTATGTGTACAAATATTTTGTACCTGTAATGTAATGTCTAAATTTATTGATTGCATAAATCACAGCAAGAAATTCTTTTTCAGTGGTGGTGTAATTATTTTCAGTGGGAGTAAGATTTTTACTGAGATAATAAATAGCATACATTTTTCCTTCTTCATCTTTCTGTCCCAAAACTGCACCAATGGAATTATTTGAGGCATTTGTTTGGATATGAAATGGATTTTCCCAATTAGGTCCTCTCAATATTGGGGAAGTGATTAATTTTTCTTTAATTTCTTCAAAAGCATGCTGACACCTTTCATCCCAAAGAAATTCACAGTCCTTGGTTAGAAAATTAAACATGTGGGCAGCAATTTTACTAAAATATTTGATAAAGCGCATATAATACCCAACATGTCCTAAAAATGACTTGATATCTGTGGGGGTCTGAGGAATAGGTAGGTATGAAATTATCCTAATTTTGTTTTCATCAACCTGAATTCATCTTTTTGAAATATGGTGTCCTAATACAAACCCCTCATAAACCATAATTAAGAACTTTTCATGACTAAGAGACAAATTGTGTTGCTCACATCTTGTTAACACTCTATCCAGATTTCTCAAAGCATCATCAAATGTATCTCTTGTGTACAGTGAAGTCATCCATATATACCTCTACACAATCATTTGTTAGATCAACAAATATTGCAAGTACAACTCTCTTGAAAGTTGCAGGAGCATTGAATAAACCAAATGCTAACACACTATAGGCAAATGTACCCCATGGACATGTAAATGTAGTTTTGTCTTGATCTTCAGCAGCAACTCTGATTTGATTATATCCACTAAAGCCATCCAAGAAGGAAAAGTATTGTTTACCTGAAAGGTTATCTAGGACTTGATCTATGAATGGTAAGGGAAAATAATCTCTCATTGTGGCTTTGTTCAGTTCCCTATAGTCAACACATATTCTCCATTTTCCGTTCTTTTTAGGAACAATTACAAGAGGAGATACCCACTGACTATCTAAGATAGGGTAGATAAAACCTACTTGTAATAGTTTTTCAATTTCTTGTTTGACTATATCCCTTAAGGTTGGGTTAATCCTTCTTTGAGGTTACCTAACTGGTTTAATATTTTCAATATAGATGTGATGAGTGTAGATACTTGGGTGAATTCCCTTCATGTATTTATAATCCCAAGAAAAAGCTTTAGTATGATTTTTTAGAACATCAAACAATTTAGCTTCTTCATCATCCTTCAACCAACTGTTAATGTTCAAAATTTTACTCGGTTGAATCTCAACATGCTTGGTTCCAATGTGTAATGAACTCATTTATTAAAAGGTTTATGTTAAATTATTTAGTGGACATGCATGTGGTAACAACATATGATATGCAACAATATCTCCAAAAGTTCCTTGAGACAGAATATTGGAAAAAGGATAGTAAGGAGAGTTATAATACTTATCTCTTTGTAGGTCAAACTCTTCGTCACTGCAACTTTCTAGAAATTCTTCACCATTCCTTGATGTATTTGAAACTGAAGCTACTGATTCTTCCTCTCCCCATGAGAAATCTCGTTCCTCTGAGTGAAATTATTTTCAATCACAGAGAACCGTTGATTGCATAACATGATTCCATAACTAAACTTGTTGGTTCCGGAACAAAGTTTGCAGGTTTTGGAACTATAGTCATAGGTTCTGGAACTATTTATAATTACTTCAAGGACAATGGTGCTCATTCAATGGTGGATTAATCATATCTTCTACTTCTCTTACATGATCTTGCAATGTGATCATAGCCAAAGAAGACAAATTTTTCTTATTAGTATCAGGAGAATCAACCCACAATTGTTCTTGATTGTCAATAAAAGGTCGTGTAGAAGGATATAAGGAAATTTGCTTAGAGTTATTACCATTCGAGATAGTCATATCACCTGACCTACAATCAATTAAGGAAGCAACTGTAGCTAACCATGGTCTACCCAAAATAATGGGATAACCCAATGTTTTACCTTTTGGCTGCAATATAAGGAAGTCAACTAGATATTCCCATGACTCCACCATAACCGCCACGTCTTCAATAATTCCTTCTGGTTTTGCTACAGACTAGTCTACCATCTGTAATATGGTATTAGTAGGTTGTATACCCGTTAATGGTAATGTTTTCAAAGTGTCCACTATCATTACATTTATAGCCACTCCCAAATCTACCAAAACGTTATGTATATCCTTATTCCCTATAGAGACATAAATAACAGGACTTCCAGGATCTCCATATTTGGGAAGTAAAAGTTTTCCTACTAATAAATCAACAAGTTTCCCATCTACTTTGATAGTCTTGGGGTACTATTTCTTCCTTCCAGGATTTTTCAAACATAACATTTTGATTAATTTGTTCAATTCTGGAATGTCCTTAATTGCTTGTAATAGTGGTATTTCAATATTCAATTTCCTTATTTCTGTACCAATTCAGACTCCTTGGTTTCTATAGCTTCTTTAAATCTCTCTGGAAATGGAGTCTCAAGTAGTGTCGCTATCTGGATCCTTTTCTTTTCTTTTTATATCCTCTTTTGGAACAATAGTACTAGGGGTTTCATTTTCTTCTATCATTTCAGTGATTATAACAGGTGGACTGCTAATTATTTTTCTAGATCTAGTTTGAATATCCTTATAATCCATGGCATTTAGATCAACTGATTTTTCTAGTTCGTTCCATAAACAGGAGTTGTTTGTTTGTTTCTTGGGTTTTGCTACTGGTTGTGCTGGTATTTGCATTTGGACTATATTCTTAGTTTGTGAATTTTGTGTAGGGGATCCCATGATGGCATGTTGATTCTGATTTGGATATGTTTTTCCTTGAGCATAATTACTAGGGTTCCATCTAGGTTGTGACCAAGCATAAGGACTTCCTTGACCAGCCCATGGTTATTGATGTCCCTGAGCATACCAAGCTTGACTTGCCCAATCCTGAGGGTTCCATGTTGGTTGAGGTACCCAAGGTGGTTGTCCCCAATTTTTTGGTACTGTCTGAGCATCCCATGGCATCATCTAGGGATTAGGAACTGATCTTAGCATAAACTGCCCTTGGTGAGGTTGTCTCTGAACAAAATTCAATTCTTCTATTGTGGATGATGTAATGGTTTGTTTAAGTTGATTCTTTATGACTGGGAGTAGAGAACAAGCATTAGTATCATGGTCTTTAGATTCATAGATAAGACATACTTCCATTTTATCCAAAGGACATTCTCTTATTGCATGCTTCTTCCTGCATCTAGGACAATACATAGCCAATGGTTTAGTTTTGACATTTTCTTTAGCTTGTAATCCATCCATAGTAGAGGTTAATTGAACTAAAATGTTTGTTTTAAAGTTTGCTAACTCATCCATTAGTTTGTTCATATCTAGATTCAGAATTTTCACCGATTTTCCTTTTTTATGTCCACCCCTTGTTCTGGAATAGCTTCTACAAATGTTCTTAATTTCATTCATCCTTAATTGATCAATGTCTCCACCTCCTATCAAGTTAAGGGCTTCCCTAGATTTTTCATCCAAACCCTTAAGAAAAATTGTTTTACTTAACTCCTCTTGAAGTAAAAATCCACACCTTTTGCTTACAAAGAGGAATCTATCTAAATAGTCTTCTATATTTTCATCCTCCTCCTACTTGATTTTGAAGAATTCTTCCTTCCTATTTCTCCCTCTACAATAATCCTGGTATTTGTCTAGGAAGGTAGTTTTCATTTGTGCCCAAGTGGTAGTATATTTGGATGCTAATCCCATGAACTACCTCATTGTTGTATCCTTCACAAAGGTGGATGGAAACAACTTGAGTTTTTGATTATCCATTTTGTAGTCATAGGTCGACATAGTACCTTGAATCGAAACAAATTGGTCGGTTTCTTCGATGACATCCCTCTAAATGTGGGTAAATGTGTAGGTGAGATATTTTTCATTGGTGTATCATCATCATCCAATTGGATTGGATAAGTAAAGGTCCTATCAGGTTCTCTTTTAACTTCTCATGCCTTTTTTAAAAAATCTCAAATTTTCTCCCAATCAATGTGGTATGTGGTATGCCTCGGGGAAGGTGAAAAATCAAGAGTAGGATGTTGACTACTCAATTAAGAATCAAAAATCACCCTAAATGAATCTTGAGAAATAATCCTTCTCCTAAAATTTCTACTTCCTTCAGGTGACTGATCTAAGAATTCCAAAGGTGAAAATTATGTTTCTTGTATAACAAGGGATGATGGTGCCTCCAATTCTTGATCAACTTCCTTATTTGGACTAGAGGATGTTATGAATTCTTGTGAAGATGTTTTTGGGAGGAATCTACCCTTTGAGTCTCTTGGTCTACTCATAAATTTTATGATATAGTAGGGAAGATCCTTCAACTACTAGATGTATGATTGTTTCTCTTGTTAACACCTAATTAGAAAATTCCAACTAGTGTGTCCCTTAAAAACGGTGCCAAAAATGATGGGTGTCATTATTCCCTTCATTTAATCAAATTCCTGTTGATGTCATATTCAAACTAGGGGTGTGTCTAAAGCTATATGCAACAAGAATAATCCTATCAATCTAGTAGTTGATTGTAGTTATTTTTGTATTTTCTGGGGGATCTTTTCAATGTCTTAAGGACTTCTTGGTAAAAACCTTATTTAAATCATACTATGAAAACTTTGTTGAAAGGAAACACACTGAAATCTTTTTACTGAAAGGAAACACACTTTGTAGAATGGAAATAAACACACTTGCTTTTGGAAATAAACACACAACTTAGAGTGCTTAAAAATGGTTGCAAGAAGAATAAGAATCTATCTAGACACCTACAGGAATGAGTATACAACAAAGTTTAACTAGAAGAATTAAAAGTGATACAAAATTAACAGATCTAAACTATTTTCTTAGGAAATATAAATACCAAATAGATGAATATCTTGGTCCTTGGGGGAGTGGGCCCTTGCTCCTCCTTGAATCAGGATTTAACAACTTAGAATTCTCTCAAACAAGAATGGCTATTTATTGATAAAACATTTGGTATTACAAAACATATTGGATCTGTGTACTTTGATCTGTATTACTTATTCTATATGTATATCTATCTTCCTATATTTATCTACTGCAGGTCTGCTTATATATACATTTACAATCATAGTTGTCTCTATGATTCTGATGAAATCAAATCGTGCCCAGAATAGATGTTGACTTAGATTGTGGCTGATTAGACAACTGTAAGATAACTATCCCTAGATCTGTGATCAGAAATATTCTCATCCTTTCCTAATTGAAAGGTTCATTGATGCTAAATCACCGGATGTGGTTAGAATAGATAAACTTCCATTGGTTCCGGAACTTCAGAGAAGTTCCAAAACCATAGGAAATCGTTAAAGATCAAAACCGTGAGAGTTCCGGAGCTATACTCAGGAGTTCGGAACTAAGTCTGAAAATTTTGGAACTAAATACTGGAGTTTCAAACTAAGTCTGAAAGTTCCGGAACTAGGTGATGAAGCCTGTGAATGTGTAATGGAGTTCTATAACTAGCTTGGAAGTTAGAACTAATCCGTATTGGAACAAATGCTACCAAAAACATGTTGAATGCTACATACTTCATTTCTTTGACCGATTAGACTTGATTTATTACAAAATTGAATTTCCAAAACACTTTGTCAGGAATTTTAGAGCTTTTAAACGTTAGAATCACAATCAATCAAAATATGAACAATTACATCCTAACTCAAATAAGATCAAATAAAAGTCACAAAATGCAATCAAAATTAATAAAAAGGAGAGTAAGATGAGATCATTTATTATACATTTAATGGGAATATTCGGCCTCATCGGTCTTGACTTTTCTTTTCGACTCAAATGTAAGTGTTGTTTGAAGATACTTCCACCATCTACCCAAAGGTATTTCCAGCAACCAAATTGAATTCATACGACCATGCCTATCAAAATGGCTTCTTCCTCATCTCGTCTAGCTATATCCAAACCTTTACCCATGACTAAAACCATTCCAATACCTAATAACCTACCCACACTTATATCTTTGTCTATATCTAGACCCATCAATACCTTGGGTGTCATGTCAATGTCAAGTGTTACTCATCCACCACAAATTGAACTTAGCCTTGTCTTCCTAAACCCACACCAAATTTATTTCTCCACCTAAAAAGAAGACCAACCTTCTTGGTCACATACACCGATCTCGCCTACCACACCTTTGTCACCATCGCCCTTCCGTCCATCCTAGAGCCCCATCCATCAACCCCGACCAAATAGTCTCCTACCCAAGGCTAGTCAAAACATAAGCAACCTCTTGCTTCATCATGAGCCTTCATTACACCTCATTCACCCACACAAAAACACCCATACCCTCACCATAACATTTCTTACCACCTATACCTCCACTAGTTACTATAACCCCAAATTTTCCCATATGAATTCAACCCATACCGTCTACCTGGGTCTCTCGCCAACCACTTCCATCAGACTTCATTGTCTCCATGGGTGACCTATCCTCTTACACCATATTGTTTCCCTTCGCATCACGTACTCCCGTGTCACCTTTACCCAAGAAGGTGAAACCCAAAGATAAGAACCCACTACCTTCTAATAAAATAGTTAAACCAACAAAACCTTCCATTGCTAGCTCTTCTACCACACCTTTAACCAAGTAGACGCCATCAAAATGTAAGACAATACCACTTACCATACCGGTGGTCAAACCCATTCCTCCTCCTATAATGCCTCTTTCCTCACAATCATCCACACCTTTACCCAAATCTACACTCACTTCCCGTTGTGATCTATTGGTGTGGTCCTATACAACCATTCTAACCAACCTCTTAGAGACTTCTATCATCACATTACCACCGCTTCGACCTTACGACCCTCTCAAACCCAAACTAAAAGGGTTTAATGAAGCCAAGATTTATGCCTATCATCGTGTGCTAGGACATGATGTAGAAAATTGTAAGGCTCTAAACACCGTTCTTATCCAACTTGGTCCTCCTAAATATTTTTGACAATGATGACCTTCTTGATGAGGACCATGTTCCACCTTCACTTGTCGCCACACATCATTATCCCTTGCTTCTTCAATGACCTCCATCTCCAGCCTCCCCACAACCCTTTTTTTCACCTCCAAAATTCGAGAACAATATGGTCTATATCGAGAGAGTTAGCCAAACCACCACCTCAATGCCGGTGTTTCATGCTCACTTTGTAAGGATTTTTCCCCATTAGGTTTTTTCCCATCACGTCGTTACACTACTCATCGCACACCTTATCCATTTACCACCCCCCCTCATATTAACATGGTATAAGTTACCACCCTTGCCCAAAAGGAAAAAGGAAAAGAAAAATTAACTAGCCCATCAACCAACCCCATGCCCAATATACCATCTGCACCCACTCCCAAAATCACCATTCGCAGACCCACATACCCTATCTATGATGGGGTCACCCATCTTACAATGATAAAACAATTGCATCAATCCCCTATAAATATGTATTTGTATGATCTCGTCCAAACTTCGAATCTCATAGACAATACCTTATGGAGGTTTTACATTCCATCAAAGTTTTACAAAATGACCCCACATCAGTGGCCTCAATTCTCACCCCTCACCATGTGGCCTCTCTTACTAAATCATCTCCTTATTCTACCCCTGTGCCCGCTCATCAAGTCACCGCCCTTAGTTTCTCGATGGGGAGATTGTACCTCTCTAGTTAGATGACCATGATCCTACCATTTTCATTTCCGTTTATGTTGATAATATACGCGCACGATGCGTCATGATTGATGGTGGTGCTAGAAAATACATCATATCCTCCCACACATACAATCAAATGTGCATCCCTTCAAATTGTATGCATAATAACCCGCTTTATCTTGGGCTCCTTCAATGACACAATCACCTCCACCCTTGGTACCATTACTCTCAATGATCGTGTGGGCCCTAGTACTATCCCAAAATTATTCTACATCTTAGAGTGAGAGTTATAATATAACCTATTGCTCGGAAAACCTTGGATTCACATCATGGGTTGTGTCCCTTCAACTTTACATCATTGTGTAAAATTCGAACATGAGGGGCATAACTATACCATCCCCACTAACCCATCACCATTCAAAAACTTGTAACATGTTGTACCGACCTAATGATGTTCTTGTACCAATCAAGGCATCTACCACTACCCCCACTTCTCCTTCACCCACGACCCGTCCACCAATACCTGCCACCACCTATCCCATGCCTAACTATTCTATTCCTCTGCTACCGTAACCTCTCGTAGCTTCCCTATCTACTTCCTAACCAACCAATACCCCTCCTTCCCAATCGTCCAGTGATTCATCTATCTCTGCTACCCACATATCGACTATCGATCCCTTAGAAGGTGTTTTTCAATGCCTCACTCTGGGGGAATACCGCCGCTACAATATTAACACATTCCTAACTCCGTAAGAGTATGGAAACCTATACCAAAGCACCTTCATTATGACTATCACATAGGAGAGGTTTTCTCTTATGGTCCTCCCTGCCTTTGCACTAACTTAACGTATGGGGGAATTGATACTACCACTTATTCACCCCAACCTCAATCCCAAACACGATGGTTTTCATCTTACCTCAAATATCTCACAAACCACCCCTTTACCTAGAATTTCCTTCACCGTTGCATAGGGAAGGGATTTAGCTTCAGTTTTTATGAACAAGGACGTCATACCATCATTCCATGTACCACCCGTAAACATAAATATTCCAATGACATTGTCTTTTCCGCACCATCTTCCAAGAAGGCCCACATCGACCTCATTGAGAAAGACAAACCTTATCCAACCCATTCACCAACATCATCACCTTCACCCACAAAGTCCATAGATCTTGAATCTATTCCTCATAACTTTTTTTTTCCATCAACATGATTTCCCGGGACCTATGACTTATCAACGCGATGTAGAGGCTACCTATTCTATTCCCTTCATGTATCCCGACATGATCAATGATGATAAACCTTCTATTAACATCTTTCAATGTGAGGATGATGAGTCTATACTCACCTACCTTGGTATGGAAGACTCTTATATTCACCGCTCGTTACCTTCTGAGATGTAAACCATATTGAACGAATATACTATTGAAATCAATATTAACACTTAGGATGACCCACACATCTTAAAGATAGGATAATCTTTAGATCTTTGCTAAACATGAAGATTTTACTTCTTTCCTCTGGGACCATAGCAATGCTTTTTCTTGGTCCTATGCCGATATTCCCAGTATTGACCCAAATGTTGTGGTCCAAAATATCGTAACCATTCTTGATGCCAAACCCATAAAACTAAATCCACGGAAAATACATCCTCGCATTGCCCTTTTTTCAAATAATAACTTCACCACCTTCTCTCGATTTCCTTCATCATACCCATTGACTATCCCTAATGGATTTCTAACATCGTTCCTATCACAAAAAGCTACAGGGGGACTCTGCATTTGCAGAGATTTCCGTGACCTCAACTTAGCTTGCCCCAAAGATGAATTTCCTCTATCAAGTATTGACCAACTAGTTGATCTCACCGTCAGCCATGAGATGCTATCACTCATGGATTGTTTCTCGAGTTAAAATCAAATATTGCTCACTCTAAAAGATCAACAAAAAAATTCCTTCATGACTCCTGGGGACCTTCTACTATTGATTCATGACTTGTGGCCTTAAAAATCTGGTGTTACATATCGGTGAGCCATGACTTATATCTTCCATGACATCATGCATCACATATCGAGAAGATTACATGGATGACCTTCTTGCTAAATCTAAACATCAGTCCGAACACCGATATCCTTAAGGTCATCTTTGACCGCCTCATCAAGTATTTTTTCACCTTCAACTTAAGAAGTGTGTCTTCGTAGTGCTTTCAAGAAAACTCCTTGGTTTCATCGTTTCTTTGTGTGGCATAGAATTTGATCATGCTAAAGTGAAAGCTATTCTCAAAATTCCTTTGCCTAATAATCTCGGCGTCAAATTCAAAGTTTGCAAGGTAAGTTATAATCTATCTCTGTCGTTTATTTCACAAATTTTTGACCACTTTCATCAACCATTTCATCATCTCCTCAAAAAGGACCTCTCCTTCAAATGGGATGATGAATTCCAAAAAGCCTTTGGATCCTTAAAAAAATACCTTCTTCAACCACCAATGCTCATTCCCCTAAAGATGACCAACCCTTTTATCTATACATTTCTACCACCGATAATTCCTTAGGTGCCATGCTTATTCATTGTGAAAAGAAGCATAGAGAAAAATTGGTTTATTACATAAGCCATACCCTTTTGGACTACAAAGCTAGGTACACCCATGATAAAAAAACTATGCTTAGCCTTAGTGTTTGTCGCCACTAAAATTCATCATTACTTGCTCAACCACAAAACCTTTTTCGTTACTAAAATTGACCCCCTACATTACATGTATGCCAAACCCTACCAAAGCATCAACATGTTGCATGTTGGTTCATACTTATTATATACCTTGACCTCAAATTCATCCATAAATAGTCTATCAAAGGCCAAGCTATCACTGACCAAATAATGAGACACACCTATTTACGGAGATCAGCCCTCTAACTTTGATTTCCCAGAAAAATCCATTGTTACCCTCTCTCTGGATGATACCACTTACTAGATGACCTTATTATTTGATGGTTCCAAATGTCAAGCATGGAGGCGGTGTAAGTGTTATCCTCATTCCTCTTGATGTTGAACCTATTCCTTTATCTTTCAAATTGGATTTTGATTGCACTAACAACATCGCTGAATATGAAGCATTCAGTATTAGGCCTTCAAACCACCATCTCCTAGATGTTAAATCAATTAATATATTTAATGATTCCCAACAGTTATAAACCAATTCAATGGTATATACCAATTTCATAATGAAATAATCTAAAAGTAAAAACATCATGTCGACATACTTTTGACTACCTTTTGCTATTACGAACTTCAAGCCACTCCACATTCTACTAATAAATTTACGGATACCATGGCCTTCATGGCTTCTCAGATTCCTTCTTCGTCTTTCGAATCCAAAATATTTATCACAATACAAAGGTTTTAATCACCCTCTTATTTATTCATGAGATGTCAACAATGTTAGCACAATTGCACGATGCACGTGACCTTTGGTATAAGTAGTTTACAAACTACCTTTCCCTTTCCATTCTGCCTCCCAATCTCACTCATAATAAACAACACACCTTTCTTAAAGGTGTTTCTCTCTATGTCATCATGGGTGGTATTCTTTATAAATTTAGATTCGACAGTATTCTCTTATGATGCCTTACAAGTTCTGAAATTCCTTACACCATCAAGGAAGTTCACGATGGAATTTGTGGAGGTCACTTTAGTGGCTTAGCTATCACTAAATGCATTCTTTTCCTAGGCTATTATTGGCCAACCCTAAACCGTGACTATTGTGACTATGTCAAACGTTGTGTGAAATTTCAACAACATGCTAATCTTCATCACACACCTAGTCATGCCTTACAGGTTGCACGAGACCTTTGGAATTTCTCTCAATGGGGTTTGGATCTTGTTGGAGAGATCAATCCTCATTCTTCACAATGCCATCAATGGATTATAACCACTACTGAATACTACACTAAATGGGTAGAAGCCATTCCCCTAATTTCTACAAAAGACGAGAAAATTTGTGAATTCATCAACCATCACATCATTTTTTGCTTTGGTGTCCCTCACCACCTCATCACTGATAATGGAAAGTAATTTAAAAACAAAACCCTACGAAAAATTTACAATGATTTTTTGAATTTAACTCAATTTCTCATCACCCTATTACCCACAAACAAATGGCCAAGAAGAATCAACCAATAAAACCTTAAACAAAATTATTATAAAAGTAGTTGACGATACTAGGAAGGATTGACATACGCACATTCCTTTTTCCTTGTGGGCTTACCACACTAGTATTCACACTTTGACTGCAGCCACACCTTTCAATCTGGTTTCAGTACCGAGGTTGTCTTGCCTCTTGAAGTCTAGATTCCATCTCTCCACATCTCACTACAAGACATGCTCAATGACGATGACTTTCACTAGGACCATTTGACACAACTTGAGTTATTAGATGAATGTCATCTCAATTCTCTTGATCATCTCCAAATCTACCAAAAACATATCAAACATGCCTATGAAAAATGTGTCCACGAACAAACCTTCAGGTCGGTGACCTCATCTTGAAGGAAAATCAACATGTAACCAAAGAAGAAGTAAACGGGAACATTTTCTCCTAATTGGCTCGGACCCTATATCGTTACTCATACCTATGGATCGGGAGCTTATCGTTTGTCTTCACTCGAAGGTAAACTGAACATGAGCCCTCAATGACTTGTATCTTAGACCATTTTATTATTGAAATAAAGTCCTATATCACCTTCTCGTCTATTGACCGCTCATCCTTTGAGCACCATTCACCTTACATGTTACTTTTTTTGAGGATCAATGACTAAACAAGAATCATGTGATTACCTCGTCACCTTTCAACCTTATCTTCAATATGAGTACTATGGCTCTACTCATGGTATAATTCTCATGGATACTTTTCATATGTTTCAAAGATGGAATCCCATGGTCGTTTCATCACTTGAAACCATATCTTTCATAGTTAACCTCTATGTGATATGGTTTTATCTCGCTAAACAAGAACCTACTCTTCCTCTATAGCTTTGGTCCTTGACTTAAACATCCAAAAGCAAAATGGGATTCAAATACTTGAGTCAAACATCCAACAATGAGATGAATCCCTCAAAAGGAGCATCTCTTCTCTCTAGCTGCTATAAATAGAATATTACCTCGAATGACAATTGTATATAGTTGTTGTAACAACAAAATAAAATATTCAGAAGCTTCCTGCATTGATCAACTTCACGAAGACCTCAAGGAGATAATATACTCATCCCATATAGACTTCCCACATCGATCAGTCTATCACAAACAAAAACAAAAGAAGAAAATGATAAATTTTTCGTCATGGACTTGCCTATTTTTTATCATGGGTTTCTTGCCAAGATAAACATGTTGTCATACACTAAGTTATGCTAAACCACCCATTTTCACCTCATTTCATTTTCACCCTAATTTTCTATCCGCTTAAGCGACTTATTCAGTAATCGTAAAATTTCATGATCATGTGACTTTCTTCACCCTTAGAATAGTCCATTATGCAACACCTATATGATCTCACGTTCATAAGCCAATATTTGGTATGATAACCTCATTAGGGTTCTTATTAATTAGCTAGATATTTTACCACCTCTTACCATTCACCTTCTTCATTACTTATTTCTTACCCTATATAGGACGAGACCATCGAAACCTACATTTTAAAATATTTCCACTAATAACCAAGACTCAACCATGCCTAAAGTGACCTAACTCAACCATTCCTAAGTGAACTCATTCCGCCATGCCTATGACCTAGAACCAATCATGCCTAAAACCTACCAACCTGTTCCTTTGCCTCACAATATTCTTCCCTAGCTTATGGGAGAACTACATCAGCCCAAGACCCATTTTTGTTGGGGCTATTTAGGCAAAACTCTTAAGGCATGGGGCCCTTGGAGGTTATCTCGACCCCTCTTACCCTAAACCATTTTACCCACATATTTTCTATTAGCATTCTCTGTAATTAATTTCCATTTTTATATAACACTTGGAAACTTACCACACATGCATATCCACCATGTTATCACAACATAAAAACATCCAATCAATCATTCCACATTTCCATAATATCAAAGATTTTGGAAATCTATACCATAACATACATATAACTCATTATTTATTTCCCATGTTACCAATAACTGGAAATTAAATCAAAATTAAAAACAAGACTCCGTCATACTTGAACATGACCTAACTCAACCATGCCTAAATGACCTAACTCCACCATGCCTATACCTCCGATTCAACCATGCCTAAGCAACTTGACTCCACGATGCCTAAACCAACCTCGACTCCACCATGCCTATACACGACTCAACCATGCCTAATCAACATGACTCCACCATTCCTAATCCACCTAGTTTACATCCATATACAAATAACAATAGAATTTCAAAACACAAGTACATCATCTCTCTAATAAATATCATCATCTATATCACTATGAAATTTTGTATTCATCAACTGTACAATCGATACAAAATAATATAAGTCTCTCAAAACTCTCATACACTGCCTCACCATCTTCAACACGTAGGTGATATATGATCAAAACCAAATGCCAATCACCCGCCATGTAGCTCGCCACCTCAGCTCTACACCTCATCCTATTATTTTCCAACTTTCCTCTTCTCCTCTGTCATTTTCCACAAATAGCTACAAGACAAATGATTATGTAAAAGTAGAATTTTCCCTTTTTAGCCCCAAATCGACATGACCAACATCAGTCATATTCATGCCATAGCCAATTGACACCGGTCACCATATAACCAACATCATCAACCCTTATAGTTGTTTGCCCATGCTAGGCTTATTTTTCCTACAACCATTATTGCTCAAACACCTTTTATCATTACGAACACCCTTTGACCTCACCCACACTTATTGCACCCTACATATAAGCCCAAACTACCCCTACGGTTCCTTAGTTACACTTCGGGATATGTTATTTACCCGACGTGACCTATTTTCCTAAACCTGACCTACTTGGTGTGACCATTGACCTTATGTACTCGCTATACCTTGTGATTTTGTTACCTATGTTGTTTTAGCCTAACAACCATACCTTTCCTATTGCCATGCCGTTTGTCCTAACCAAACCTTTGGTGCACCAAAACATACCTAAACATTCGTGCACATTACCTACATTGTGTTTCAAGAACATATCCTATACCTTAGATATCGACACACTTCATCCTTGTTTGGATAAACCTATCGACCTTGGATGATGTATATTTTTCATGCTCTTCAACTGGTACCACATTGCAATCTATACGTGCGCGTACATTGATTTCTATTACCCATTACCTGATTTTTACCTTGGCCTATTACCTATTACCCAAGTTGACCATCACCCTTTCCCATAGTACTCATACCCTTCCCCACCTACCTTCATTTCCATCAAATAAAAATTTATAAACCCACTTTACCGATTCCGTATAACACCTCATTAGCTTTCGGTTTGAGGGGAATCACATTCACCCACACATGGGGCAATCACTTGATTTTTGTCAAGATCGCATCGCTTACCAAGACAAGCCACTCGACAAAAAGGTGCAAAATGTAGACACCAAATCGGGTCACGGTCCCCTTTACCCCATACATATATTAATTTAATTGCCTATAGTTAAATTAATGCCCATTCTCACAATATTCATTATTTAATTACTTTAATTGAACTAATTTCCACCTCACCTAGACACTTCATCATAGACCTATTCATAGCATGTTTCCTTTTAACTAAGACTTAGTCCTACCTACCTTAATTAACTAAGACTTAGTTCAACCCTAAAATCACATGCCTATTCTTCCTCTAACCACATGCCCACTTATCTAAGTGTAAAATTCTATTTTGATCCGTGAAAATGAATAGAACTAGCTAAAAGATTACTAAGATCTATCATTTTAGCAAACCTAGAATTTCCCACCTTAGCTGACACCGATCCAACCCTAAAATGATGCCGGTCACCCTAAACTATTTTCATTTACCATATATTCATTTTGATAACCTTGTGCCAAAGTTTGGAAGAATTATTCAAGTTTTGGAGAAGATAGATCTACTGATTAAGCACACTGAGTACTCTTACACATCCAAACATCTTGAACCAACACCAAACACTTATCGAAGGTAAAGCATTCTGATAACGTTCCAGGAAGCACGGTCGTAGAACTAACCACCAGTTCTATGGATCAACTATCACCTCCATCTAACCACTAGGTTTGCAAGTACAAGTAAGTATATTTGGATCTATATCTTTCCATACTTAGTTAGATCAGTTTCTTTATCTCTATTTGGGATTCCTAGTCTCCTTTGCATCTCATCACCTCTCACCTTCTTGTTAATCCCTTTACCTAACCACTTACAACATCCCCACCCTCCATACCGGACTCCAAACATCTCGATTATTCCCAACACTTTGTCATAAACATCACCATTCTCTGTTTACTTCTCTCTGTAATCACAAAGGATCATCACAACAAAAATTTATTGAGTTCTAATTAGCCCGACCCTACCGATGCCGAGTTAACCTAAACCATCATTGGTATCCTCCTAACCAAAGCATTGGTCATACTACACCGACATCGGTCTCTATATCTGGTAAATATTCCTATAGCAACAACCTCATAACATTCACCCAAATAACCCAAACCACCCAAAACTTGACCCGACTGTCCCAACCACCTTATTCACTGTCTAATTTCTAGATCTGATCATAACCTAGCCTCGTTAGATTATATTTGCTTATTGTACTTAAATGAGACACCTAAATCATATCAATTACTGAGTAGGATATTATTTTTTACGTCATTTCTTGCATTAAGTTGTGTTAAACAGTGGATTAACAACCATCTAGGAAGTATCACACTTCCTAGATCTAGCATGCACTAGGCAGTCCATTGACATATATTGTTTAATATTCTTCTTGTGGTCTTTTTTTGTATTCGCGCGAGTAGTTCCTCCTAGAAAAAAGGAAGTTATTGCAATCAACACTAGATTGGGAAATCAAAATATGCACACTCTACCTTCCACCTTCATTGATAGGTATTCCTCCTCACCCTTACCCTATCTATTTCGCTCTTACGTACATAGATTATAGGTGAAACACTCACAAGCAGACTTGAATGAGATAAATAGGGAGGATGAGATCCATACAAGAATTTAGAGTGCTTATAAAAAGGGTTAATCAAATTTTGTGGGTTGAAGAGAGACTTGAAATAAAAATGGAAATAGAACCAAAAATTCAAAAGTAACTGGGAAGATTCATGGAAAGAATTCCAACCATTGTATGTTTATGCTATTACATGAAGGTGAGGGGAACATCAAATGGGCCTTTCATAGGATATTGATTTGTAGGGAAGGTTATGAGAAAGCACAGGATCAGATTCTGATAACCTAGCTCAAGATACACTTAATTATAGATCATCCAATGCAAATTATTATGAACAATCTAGATCAAGGGACCCCAATCTTTATAAGCATACCACCTGATCCTACTTAGTCAGTAGGATATTTTTTTATAGGTTTTCAGAAATGACATCTCCGGTACACCCAGAAGGAATCAATATCTTACACCATTCCTAGACAAGATCCAAGTAGACACAGGGTGTTTTCAAATAAAATCACAACCATAATTTACACAAAATCACAACAAAAGACACATATCATTCCATCCTCAACTTCATTTCACAACAAGAACACAAAACACTACAAATCCTAGTAAATTATCTAGGGAAAACCCATAAAGCATAAGAAAAATGAGGGAGACATATATTAATGCTCTCAGAGCTTGTTAATGATTGTACACATGCAATCACCTTAACATGAAATCTTGATAAGTGGGTTACACGATGTTGGTGAGAAAATTTTTCTTGTGGAAAAATTGGTGGGTTTCAAGCCAATGCTATGGGAATCTAAGTCCCTCTACTTGAACAGTGCAACTTCCATAGGTGCATGCATAAAAGGTGGATTTCAATGGTGGCCTTTCGACCAAAGATCCAATAGGGGCACTCCACTGACCCTGTGGCAAAGCTAGCAATGTCTCACTAGAGAATAAAATTTGTCTTGGAAAGGGGAAGGGGAGTGGAAATGGAGGTAGGAGAAAACTAATGTTGTGAGTAGAATATCAGATGCCCACACACATTAATTATAAATTTCATTTACATGCATTTATAGTTAGAAGAAAAAAATCCGTAGGAGAAGCTACAAGACCGAATGAAATTCATTGGTCGTAAGGTACCAATCAATCCCTCAATCAAAAAGGTGAAAATTCCTTCTTTTATTATTAAAGCTAAAGCAAAATTTGTACAGAGCTTTGAGAATAGAGGAAAATCTAAGGAGAAGGGAAAATAGAAGAAGTATGGCATTTTCTATCTTTTCCAGGTACAAAGCACTCTGGTATTTTTGAAATCAATTGCCAGCCCCTAGAATGAATTTGAGGAGCCACTATATCTCATTGCAGAATGGTAAAACTTTACAATTCATTTATGCCTCTTAAAATTCCACCATTATGAAGAAAACGCTCATGGCGGGTTAAAAACTAGATCTTGCAATGTGAACATTACATTTGATTTTCCAATTTAAATATAGACTGTTTCATTTTCTCTTATAAATTTGAAATCAAGTCGTCCACATGGTAGAAAGAAATTGGAGTGGGTACGGGGGAAAGCCCTTTGCGTTTTGTGATTTTTTAGATATTTGGTAATTAAGAACAAATTGGCCCGCACCCCCGCTTCTACTTTTTAACTTAGGCACATGGCACATTTTCATTGGAAATGGGGTCGCGACCCTTTTCTCAACATTTTAACATTTTTGGAAAAAGGCTCAAAAACTCAAAGTTCTCTGTCATTCCACTCTCCCGCTTTGACTTTTCAACGGTGGGCCCAAGACCTTGGTGGAGCCGCAGAGCATTCTAGAACTTTTACTTCACTTTTGGGAATTTGGTTAAATTTCCAAAAGTGCCCTGATGGCCCACTCATCTGCTTTGAATTTTCAATGGCAGGCTTCACCTTTGACTTTTTCCCTATGGGCTTCAACTTTGACTTTTTCCTGCGGGCTCAAAATTTGACTTTTACCTTTATAGCCTAATCGGGCTACGGGTCACTTTTTAAATTTTCACCTTTTTTACAAAGAGGCTCAAAAACAAAAATTTCTCCACCGATCCGCTCTCCCACTTTGAATTTTCAATGGTGGGCTTCACCTTTGACTTTTCTCTGCGGGCTCAAAATTTGAGTTTTACCTTTATAGCCTGATTGGGGCTACGGGTCACTTTTTAACTTTTCACCTTTTTTACAAAGAGGCTCAAAAACAAAAATTTCTCCACCGACCCGCTTCCAATTAGGTATGTCCATGTACTGTGGATGATGGGGCCAAAATTTGATGGGGAAGAAAATGCCCATCGTTCCCGACTGTGGGAAAAATACACAGAGGAAGAGAACTTCATCATTTTGAGTCTAATTTTTGAATTTCCTTACGAGCTAGAGGCATGGAGGAAAAAAATGATTTGATGAACTAGGCCATAGATCAAGTGATCAATTTTGATAAAAAAGGAGATTATAAAGAGGATATTACATACACGAGAATGAGAGATGGAGAATTTCTCAAAATGATCAAAACAGAGATTTAAACAGCACTAGGGCACAAATTTTGCAAACTTCATCTAACTTTCAACTTGGCTTAAATACTTTAGGAGGCGAGAGCTTGAACTTTCAAATTTAACTTGGAAAACAAAAAGTGGTTTTCGGGAGACAACAACTAGCTCTAGCTTGGGGACATAACATCGACTGAGCATGACGAAGACATGGTATGAGGATCCGAATTTCTATTTTTAAAGCGTATAACGTTGACCATTACCTCATCCATTGGGCCTTGTAGAGTCATGTACAATTCTGAGAAAGAAAGATCAGAAGAAGGAAACACACGGCATGCAATAGAAGGGGAAACAAAACCACACAACGGAAAGGGAAACACACCAGGAAATCACCTATGGTACAAGGGGGGACAACCTGCTTTCACTGATGATACAGTTTCAAGTATTTCCCACTTTGAGGAAATTCCAATGGTGTTCCATCCAAGTATGAGAGGAGAAAAACATTCTCACCACAAGCTCCATGAATTTGGAATGGGCCAAGCCATAATGAATCAAACTTTCCATGGCTGCCCTTTGGTTCTCTTCTCTTGTCCCATAGCAGGACAAAGTCTCCAACCTTGAATTCTCTTTCCTTTTCCCTCTTGTCAAAGATCTTCTTCACTTTCAATTGGTGTTCTTTAATTCTATCCACCACTTGGCATCTACTTTCCTCCAGCTTCTCCAGGAAGAGGATCCTCTTGTCAATGGAATATTTGTATTGACCATCTTCTATTTCGTGTAGTAACTTGAGAGCTAGCATCTCGATTGGGAGGGGAATCTCGCCTCAACTCCATACAACATTTGGAAAGGTGACATACCTATTGCCTTCTTAGGAGTGATCCTATCAACCCACAATGCATCATATAACTTCTTGTGCCAGTTCCTTTGATTCTCATCTACCACCTTGCGAACAATGGTCACAATGTTCTTATTGATTGACTTAGCTTTCCTGTTTCCTTATGGGTAGTAGTCGGAGAAGAGTGAGATAGGGAGATTCCAAAGCCATAATAAAAATCTATGAGATCCTTGGAAGAGAAATAGGTGGCATTGTCTACAACAATTTTTTGTGGTATTCCAAAATGAACAATGATATTCTCCTTAATGAAGTTGTAGACTGTTTCAGAGCTGGCTTGCTTGGTTGGAATGGCTTCCACCCATTTAGTGAAGTAATCAGTTGTAGTGAGTACATAAGTATGTGCGGCACTAGAATGAGGATTCAGAACACCAATAAAATCTAGCCCCATTGCTGAAATGGTTCTTCAATCACCATAGGCCTAAGTTGCAAAGCAACTAGTTGTGGCTTTCCAACAAATTGTTGGCATGCTTTGCATTTGGAAACCCAATATTGAGTGTCTGCAAATATGTAGGGCCAATAATATCTCCCTCTAAGGATCTTATGTGTGGTGACCATTGTTGAGAAATGTCCACCACAAGCTTGATCATGATATTCCCGAGAAACTTTTCTTGCTGCTCCTTATCTACACACCTGAGGAAATAACCATCTAGGCCTCTCTTGTAAAGTGCATGATTCTAGATCACAAACTTGGCTGCATTTATCTTGAGTGTCCTTATTTGTTTGTAGTCAAGATGAGGAGGGAATTCTCCATAAGTGAGGTAGTAAGCAATGTCATTATATCACTCATTAGTAGTGGTGACAAAGAGGGCTGTGGACTGTCTCCTGAATAGGTTGAGAAAACACCATCCTTTTCTCCCTGATGAGCCTTGAGAGCTTCATCTTCAGCAATCAGCTTACACAAATCATTTCCTCTTACTAGATTAGAGGGTCTACTCTCTAAGTCATATTCTTAGGTGTTTGCAATCCAACTTCCTCTCTTAACCCCAGGATCTTGTTGAGTCAAAATGGATTTGATTGCACTTCCAAGGACCATCACCACTGTATGGGAATTGAGAATGTAAAATCTGAAACTTTTAACATCTTTGACCACTACGTAGGCATGTTTCTTCAATTTGATGTACTTTAGCTCATGATTTTTCAAAGGACATCTCATCAAAGCAATGGGTGCTTCCAAACCTTCACCATTTTTATGAACAAGGACAACAAAGAGTGTATGTTCTTATGCATATCAATACATGATGGACTCCTTGTTGAAATTTGGAGATACAAGAGTTGGAGCTTTGGCAATGGCTTTCTTGATCTCCTCAAATGTTGCTTTTCCTTCCTTATTCGACTTGAAACCTACTTGAGGATTCATCATGGAAGTTAAATGCTTAGTCGGTTGAAAACTCGGGAAAAAAATGACAAAGGAAGTTTACCCTTCCAAAGAATGAATGAACTACCTTCTTTCGATTGGTAAGGCTAGTGCTTGGATAGCTCGATTCTCTTAGGATCGAGTGTGTGCTCCATGTTTGTTCACAATGTATCCTAGCAACTTACCTTGCGTGACTCCAAAAATGCACTTCTTTGGGTTTAGAGAAATGCCATGCTTTCTACACCTTGCAAGGACTTGCTCCAAATGACATATATGATCTTGTCCCCTCTTTGAAAAAACCATGAGGTCATCAAGGTAAATGACGATGTAATATTTCAAATCTTTGAAGGCCAAGTCCACTTGCTCTCTAGAAAGTGGCTCCAACATTAATCAAGTGAAAGACATTTTCTGTAAGAAAAAGTGCCCCAATGTTTTGTGAAGGTTGTTTTGTTGTAATCCTCTTCTACCACCTTGATTTGGTTATACCACGAGAATCCATCAAGTAAAGAGAGCATTTCAGACCCGGTGGTTTGCTTGCAAAATATGATCCATGATTGGAAGAGGGTAGTTGTCCTTGAGAGATGCCTGATTTAGATTTTAGAAGTCTACACAAATCCTTATTTCCCCATTCTTCTTCCTTACTGGAACAATGTTAGCCACCCATGTTGAATGGTGGATGGGGAAGATGATTCTAGCATTAAGCATCTTTGTCACTGTTCTTTGATAACATCGGTAATCCTTGGATTGTAGGGCCTTTGTTTTTTCCTGAAGGGCTTAGCTCCTTGCTTCAAAGGAATAGAGTGATGCATTTCCTTTGGCTAAAAATATTTGAGTTTGTCATAGGAATAGGCCAGGACATCTGAGTACTTTTTTAGCAAAGCAACAAAATTTCTCTTCTCTTCGGTGAGTAACATTTACCAATGTTAACCATCCTTGGATTCTACGAAGTGCAAATTTTTTCTTTATTAGAATCAGATAGACACCAAGAAGAGTGTTTTTCTTTCTCTTGGATGAACTGTCATGCTTGTCAAAGATGTCTTCTAAAGAAACTAGACATTTGGGGATTTTGTTTCCTTTTCGGTTTGATTACTCCCTCTTCATCAATTCCCTCAATTCCTTCCTTCTCTTCTTTGGGGACTGATTCATGGTGTGGGTTTTCACTTCCTTCAAAGAAAATATTACTGAAGTTATCCCTTTGTTCTAAGAAGGATAGGATCTAATTTTCATCATTGAAGATTTTCCAAGTTGATTTGCATTATCAGTGTACGCTGGGTCTAAACACCATCTCAATGGTAACTTTATCCTTGCCAAAAGAAGGATGAGGTGTCACTAAGGAAGTGACACTGTTAGAGAAGAAAATTTTTCATTATGCTCCCTAGGGATAGATTTAATGGAGAATGCATCAAAGGATTCAATGTAACCCCACACTCTATTTCTATAGTGTCCGAGTATGGGGTTTTTCACTTGATATTCTTTGGTGGACTTGCTTTACCAAAACCTCTACATCACCTTTGCATCTCAAATTCTTGATTCCCATGTCCTCTACTGTATTCATGCCTAAGAGTAATGCTTCATAATCTACTATATTATTTGTAGTCAAATTGGAGCATTTAGGCAAAAGGATATACCTCATTAGAGGGAGAGTATAATACTACACCAGCTCCTGAACCTACTCTGGAATGACTTCCATCAAAATCCATTGTCTAGATTCGGTCTTCTTCTTCTTCCATGAGAAGTGGAAAGTCCTCTTCCTTCTATGATGTAAGGAGGTAATTTCCAAGCCCACAATCTTGAAAAAGGATATCAGCTCTTGGATCATCATACTTCCTTACTGTGAACTTCATTTTTATGATTGACAATAGCTTCTTCATTTCTCCTTTCATTGGGATAGTTGTAGATGACCAATCCATTTTTATTTCTCCACCTAGATCTCTACAAAAATTCTACTCAACAACATACTAAAAGATGTTGGGATGTCTACCACCAAAATGGTCAGGAGTATCTTCTTGTTAGGGTAATCAGCTAGTGTAACTTGAGCATCCTTAATCCTTCCTACCAATGGAAATTGTTTAGATTCCATTGATTATCATGTGCCATTTACCTAGGTCAAAGTGAGGCCAAGAGCATTTGCAACTTTTGTTGGCATCACATTATCTGAGGCTCTAGAATCTATAATGTAATTGTTCAACTGGAAACCTTTGATGAGAAGTGACAGGTAAAAAGGCTCAACTCTATTGGTGGTGGAGGCACTGAGGGCTAGCATGTTTTGAGAAGATGGTGTGGATGGTGTGGGAAGTAAGCCTTTAGAATTAGAGATTGGGGATGTAGAGTTACCACCCTAGACTGCCTTGATGAATCTGTCAAATTGGGTAGGATGTGTTTGTAGGTATTCAATTTTAGAGAGCTAGAATTTGGTTTTGCTAGCATGCTCTACAAAGTCAAATGAAGTTATGGTAGATGAGGACTTAAATGGAAGATGCATCATTACTTTTGGTGTTGGGTTATCCTTTTAAAATGTAGAAATTATCTTGGAAGGAGATGGGGGTGTAGCCTTTGATTGAAATTTAGATGTTCTTGTAGAACCAACATTTAGAAGAGAATTGCTCTTAACAACTTTTGAGTTGGGAGAAGAATCAGATAACTTACTTGGCACAATAGTGTGATCCTTGAAAACTGGTGAATCTGATTTCTCTCTAGCTGATTCCATGGAAGGTGGTAATGGTGATCCCCTACTAATGATATTGTTTAGTGGAGGCTTTGAAGAGCTATCTTCTTTGTTCTTCCTACTCTTAGTTGCAACTGTTGAGGCTAAAACACCATTCTTGGATTATGCACAAGTGAAAAAAACACATGAAAAACTTGGAGCTTCTTCATCACCTTCCTCCTCATCATCAACATATTTAATCAAGCCATTGTGCATGTCAATCTCTTCAATTTCAAGATAGTATTCATAGTCATCCATGCTTTCTTATTAATTTTCCTCAATGTCTCGCTTCTTCTTGATTCCTTAGTGTCATAGATGGAATTGGTGGTGGTGCTTCAAGAGAAAGCCTACGAGGAAGTGGATAAATTCTTGGTCTATCGGGAGGATTTGTTCTCCTTAGAGAATTCCTCATTGTGATTTGTGATAGCTCCCTCTTCAAAGCAACTAGGTCATTTGCCATTTTTTTGGAACATTGGATCAGTGGTGACTGAATTTGAACTCTGAATTTTTTGCTTCCCATTTGGTCCTTTCACTTTTACAGAAAGAATTAGATCATCATCAGTATCAATTGCAAAGTCTTGAACTTCCCTTAATGTTCTTAGTTGGGCTCTTTTGAGGAAGAAACCAACTTCTAATGGAAAAAGCAACGATGAAGAACCTTTTCAAGTTGTTTTCAGGGGGTACCACATCTTCTAGGATCCTTCTTGTCAACCTATCATACCTTGCTACAAAATCTCTCATTGATTTGGAGGTCTCCTTCTTCATCTGAACCAATTGGACCAGAAGATCCTGAAAATCTTTTGTACTCTTGAACCTATGTTCAAATGCACTTCTTGTATCTTCCCAACATGTGACAGATCTTGGGGGCAGCATGTAGAACCATTTGGTAATTTTTTCTTGGAGTGACTCCACAAAGATCCTAATTTAAACATCTTCATTTTCAACTCCCAACACTCCACAAGCAATGATGAATGCTGCTACATGTTCTTTGGGGAGCTGAGAACCATCCCCTCTGAATTTTGGGAAGTTTTTCTCGAGCCTCTCGGTAGCTCATGGAGTGGTTGAGCAAGAGCCAGTGGACCGGTGTTTCCTCCCCATGGTACATTAGGCCTATGGGCTTCACAATCTTGTTCATGATCATGATCCCAATCCCCCATTCTGTGTCTATTTCTATCTTCTAGCCTTGCTAAGGCTACGAATTCTATTGCTACTCTTTCATCCACCTCGACTTGAATTCTCTCGATTTATTTGAGTTAAGCTCTTATTTCTTCATTGGGTCTTGCTTCTCTTTCTCTAACTTCTTCTTTAGTCTTCATGTCAGTGAAGTCTACAAGGTTCTCGTTTATGTATGAAAATTTACCATCCAAAGGATTGACAACACTCAAGTTCCCAACATGACCGGTTGCTTGAAAAGGAAGCCTCTGGATTCCGAGTAGCTCTTGTCTCCTTTGAAGTTCCTCAAAAATGGGATCAATTTGTCCTCCTTGTCTCTATTTCCAAGAGAATCTTCTATATACCAACTTGAACATCTATGCTCTTCTTTGGGGTGCTAGAATTTGTCTCTGCCTTTCCAATTCGATAGCACGTTCCTCTTCCAGGTCTAGAATCCTTATGACAATGAAGTAATGATTGACACTTCATCTATTATGCCAAATAGCTTCTCTCAGATCAGAAGCAATGTCTTCTTGGATGTGAAAGAGTAAATCATGTCTCTCAACAAGAGGATTTCCCAGAATAACCATGATTTACATCCATGTAGTTTGTGTGATTATTTCAATCTCCAGAAATTTTCTTCTAGAATCTTTTTTTGTATTTTATGACCCTGAGGTCATTTTTAGGTGTAGATGCTACAAAATCTGCCCCACGGTGGGTGCCAAAAATTGTTGGCGAGAAAATTTGTCTTGTGGACAAATTGGTGGGTTTCAAGCCAACACTATGGGAATCTAAGTCCCTCTACTTGAACGGTGCAGCTTTCGTAGGTGCATGCATAAAAGGTGGATTTCAATGGTGGCCTTTCGACCAGAGATCCAACAGGGGCACTCCACTGACCTTGTGGCAAAGCTAGCAATGTCTCACTAGAGAAGAAACTTTGTCTTGGAAAGGGGAAGGGGAGTGGAAATGGAGGTAGGAGAAAACTAATGTTGTGAGTAGAATATTAGATGCCCACACACATTAATTATAAATTTTGTTTACATGCATTTATAGTTAGAAGAAAAAAATCGCAGGAGAAGCTACAAGACTGAATAAAATTCTTTGGTCACAAGGTACCAATCAATCCCTCAATCAAAAAGGTGAAAATTCCTTCTTTTATTATTGAAGCTAAAGAAAAATTTGTATAGAGCTTTGAGAATAGAGGAAAATCTAAGGAGAAGGGAAAATAGAAGAAGTATGGCATTTTCTATCTTTTCTAGGTACAAAGCACTCTGGTATTTTTGAAATCAATCACAGCCCCTGGAATGGCTTTGAGGAGCCATTATATCTCATGCCAGAATGGTTAAAATGTTACAAATCATTTACGCCTCTTCAAATTCCTCCATTGTGAAGAAAATGCTCATGGTGGGTTAAAAAATTGATCTTGCAACGTGAACGTTACATTTGATTTCCCAGTTTGAATACATACCATTTTATTTTCTCTTATAAATTTGAAATCAGGTCATCCACGTGGTAGGAAGAGATTGGAATGGGTACAGGGAAATCCCTTTGCTTTTTTTTTTTTATTTTTAGAGATTTGGCAATTTGGCCCACACACTGCTTCCACTTTTTAACTTAAGAATGTGGCTCATTATCATTGGAAATGGGGTCGCAACCCTTTTCTCAACATTTTAACCTTTTTGGAAAAAGGCTCAAAAACTCAAAGTTCTCTGTCATTCCACTCTCCTGCTTTGACTTTTCAACGGTGGGCCCGAGACCTTGGTAGAGCCGTGGAGCATTCTAGAACTTTTACTTCACTTTTGGGAATTTGGTTAAATTTCCAAAAGTACCCTGATGGCCCGCTCATCTACTTTGAATTTTCAATGGTGGGCTTCACCTTTGAATTTTTCCTTATGGGCTTCAACTTTGAATTTTTCCTCCATGCTCAAAATTTGAGTTTTACCTTTATAGTCCGATCGGGGCTGCGGGTCACTTTTTAATTTTCACATTTTTTACAAAAAGGCTCAAAAACAAATTTCTCCACCGATCGGCTCTCTCAATTTGAATTTTATATGGCGGGCTTCACCTTTGAATTTTCTCTGTGGGCTCAAAATTCGAGTTTTACCTTTATATCCTGATCGAGGTTGTGGGTCACTTTTTAATTTTTCACCTTTTTCACAAAGAGGCTCAAAAACACAAATTTCTCTACCAACCCACTTCTAATTAGGTATGTCCATGTACCTGTGGATGATGGGGCTAAAATTTGATGGGGAAGAAAACACCCATCGTTCCCGACTATGAGAAAATACACAGAGGAAGATAACTTCATCATTTTGAGTCCAATTTTTGAATTTCCTTCGCAAGCCGGAGGCATGGAGGAAAAAAATGATTTGACGACCTAGGCCATAGAACAAGCAAACAATTTCGATCAAAAAAGGAGATTGTAAAGAGGATATTATGTGCACAGACCAGGAGATGGAGAATTTCTCAAAATGAGAAAAACAGAGATTTAAACAACACTAGGGCACAAATTTTGCTAATTTCATCGAACTTTAAACTTGGCTTAAATACTTTAGGAGGGCGAGAGCTCGAAATTTCAAATTTGACTTAGAAAACAAAAAGAGGTTTTGGGAGACAACACACAACAAAAATATTCATCTAAACATTGTGTATTCTCCTAGTTGACGATGCATCCAAAAATCCCCCAATTTCCCCCGAATAACTTCCCACCCCATTATTGCTAAGACCTCCTCCTTTTCCTTTCCTAAGATCCTCTCTTTATAACCTTATCCATCAACAATTTTTGGGAACATACATCTAGATTATAGTCAAATAAATTCCAAGTTACATCCGGAGATTCACAAGAATCTTATGGAACAATTCCTCATTGTAGTATTAAATGCTACTACCATTTGTCGACTCATCATTATTGTGCCACTTTTATGAATAAGTTATTTTCCATATTTATTAAATATCTTGCTTATTTTATGCAAAAAAATATGATAGGCCAAGAATTAAATTTGATGATAAATTTCTTGGAGTGGGTGCTAATTAAATCTTCAACGATGCACTTTACATGAATAATCAATTCTAATTGAACTTGATTGAGGATATAGATTCGGGAGGATATGTCATTGATGATGAAATGATTTCTTCCATACATGTCATCTTAGAAGACATGCCTATTTAAAACATAGCTCACCATGTTACCAATTTACCACCTAATTTTCTCGAGCATCCTTTGCCATCTATTCTTAATCAATCTTCTTTCCTCCATGTCTTCTTCATCTCCAAAATTGTATCCTCTTGATGAAAATCTTACCCATTTTAGTGAGTGTTTCCAAATAATATGTCTGAATGAGGCTCTCATCTACCACATTCTCATCATACACAACACTAAGGCCAACCCTCCCACGGTTTCTCATTTTGAGGACAAGATTTTATATTTCTTGCATCTCTGTCGAATTGTGTCCTTCATTTCCTATTTTTCGGGCTCTTCATTTCAACTTCATTCACCCGAATATCACATGAACACGGACAATTAAAGTACCACCTTTGGATACACCTCTACCCCGATGTCTCGATGATCAATGTTGTATAAAAAATATTACTATAAAACTTCCTTATTGACTACAGAGCTCTCAATGTTAGGCCCACCGCCTACCCACGGGGAGAAATAACACCAAAGTTTTCCAAGAGATGAAACAAATAAGTAGTTAACAATGTTAGAAACCAATCTCATTGAAATACAGTCCATGATAAACACCCACACCCTTCCTCTTAAGAAAAGAAAATTCTTGATGGAGAGCTCTTTTGGAAGAATCCATTATTTCCATGCTACTCAAATTTCTTCAGATGATAAGACAAAAGCATACGTAATAGGGGGACTCTCCCTTTCTAAGTGGGTGAGCTCACTTGAAAGGAAAATGGAGTTTACCTAAATGTTGAATGGGCCATGGGTGGGAGTTCAGGAGATGTTAGATAAGGGTATGTCACGAGCACTGGTGGGAGATATCTAGTTTGTTTTCGGTGTAGTAGCTCATGATGAGTCTATCCGATGCGGGAAGTCCTATTAAAACATGATCCATTGCTCCCAGGGAAAATGCGACTTCAAAAGATTGAGTACTATATTTTACCTTTATAAATCAATTTGTATTTTGTAATATCATGTATGTATGCATATATGCTTTTAAGGGTAGGGCCCCCTAAAATAGAACCCCATTTTTTCATAGTATTTTCTGTTCTAAATTTCCTTTCTATTTTGTAAATGTATGATATGTGTAAATATTCTTTCGTTAAAATAATTCAAAAATGTCATGTAATTTCTTGTTTTCCTTTCTTGTAATGAGAACAACCCAAAAAAAAATATTCCACCTTTCCGCTACATTTTCCTATATCATATACAATTACACATCATCATGAGAGATAAAGAATGGGAATTCATTACCTTTCTTACCCTTATCTCCTTCAAATCTTGAAAATAATAGGTTTCTTATTTCTTATTTATTTTAATTTGATGGTCGGGCTCATGAAAAAATGCACAAACTATGTCAAAGTAAGGTAAAACAAAATCATACCCCAGTCCCCGAAGGATTGTTTACTTTATAAGCCAAGTAAGTACATTTCCTCATGTATGCAGGACAAACCACCTTTTAAAAATTTACTAGGTGCAAATCGAAAATCAATAGCACCCATCCTTTATTGATATGGAAGAGGAAAACCAGACTGAACTCCAAAGGAAACTAGAATATATTCTCAAGTTAAGCCCATAGCTTGAGAGATACCTAGCCCTTTCACCTCGGGAAAAACTACCTTATCCACACAATAATCACACTTAGCATAAAGACCTTGAAGTTCTAACCTGGAATCAAAACATACCCTATCCTGTTCATTAAATTATGTGAAAATTTAGAAACCCTTGTAATGAAATGGGACCATTTACATACTTAACCATCTAATTGTAGAAGACAAGATCAGATAGGATAAATACTCCCAAAAATATAACCCTCATCGAGTTTCCCTCCTGGAAAAGGATTTGGCGAGCGAACAACCTTTGAAAATAAGATTGACATATATAGTACGAACATAGCCCATTCGAAATTTTGCTAACTCTTGAAATGTGTCTCTATGTGTGGAACTTTGTGCCTTGATGTCTATCCATCTCTCGCATGCACCTTCCTACACTCTAATTATACTTGTACTATTTCATTTCCCTCACACATAATCCTGCGCTTTCCTTCATGTCCTCTTAATATTTTCTAAGGTTCATACATGCCCTTCTACGTGGGGTATTTATCCTCTACGTGTGGCTTATACTTAGCCACTTTCTCATCCCAAAAGCTGCGGTGATCCGTGGTTTTTAGATATTTTCACAACTTGATAAATTTTTTAACCAAAATAAGCGAGAGAGGACACAAAACACAAAATACAAGCCATGAAGAAAGAGGTAAAAGTTTTTTTTTCAAGTTTGGAATTTATAGAACAAAAGATTAGTGTTTTGTGCAATTTTAAGGTAAAATTTGTGAAACAAACAAGATTGCATAATAAAGGGTTCCAAACATAATGTTTTATGGAAATTTAAAGTGAACACCGCAAAATAAGGAAAATTGCACGTGAAACAAAGGAAAATTCTCTAAACCTAAGAATTCCATGAGAACAAAAGAACTCAAAAATCCATGAAATAAAGGAGTTATGCATAATAAGAAAAAATGTCATGGAATAAATAATAATTCCACATAGTGAAGATAAACACGTGTAACACAAAAAAATGTCACACAATAAGGAAAAATGTTGGAGATCAAAGAAAAGTCCATATAAGACAGGAAAAACACTAAGGTTGTAGATGACCAAAAACACAACACCAATCACTTGAAGGTTTTAGAAGATATGAAAAAAACACTATCTTTATATTGATTTTCCAAAATTATTTAAAACTTACAAAACTTTAGAATTTAGTTTATTTCACATGAGAGAATTGGAGTTTTACACCTATAGTCTTTGAAAAACTACTAATCAAAGAACTAGGGTTTTATGGATTTTGAAATCTTTTCAAGTAACCTTTTTCAAACTGATATTAAGATAAATTTCCCCTACAAAATAGATTTATCCTACAGAAACAAAAACATCTACCTCTGATACCATGTTAAGAAAGTGGGGATAAATAATAAACACAAATTATATATCCACCATAAATTTGCCAAGGATTATAGTTTATGATTGTACAACAAATTATAATGAATTAAACCATAGATTACATGAATAATAATGAAAGTAAATAGCCCATAACACATAATAATGAACACATAACACAAGATTTAAGTGGGAAAACATTTCAGTAAAAAACCCACTGAAAATATCACTTATCTTTATTGAGAATTGAATTTCACCCAACACTCCCACTATTTCCATATATCCCCAACAATTACACCTTATTAAAGGTATTAATAAATTTAAACAACATTCACTCAATGCGAGTAATATCTCACATGATTCACATTAATATTTGATGATTCTTCTCTCATATAGCTTGCATCATTCATCATGATGTGTGTGTGTGTGTGTGTGTGTGTGTGTGTGTGTGTGTGTGTGTGACACCAATCTCAAATGAGATCACCTTATTTTATACAAGGTGGGTGGCCCATTGTATGGGTCACTCTTATAATTTGAATTTAAACATCGTCGATGTGGTATGGGGATCCACCACCTTATGTTTTAAACATAAGTTATAAGCTAAATTTCTTAGTCTTTGGTGGGTTTTTAATTAAGTGGTTTCTCACTCAATATTAAAAACCCCAATAGTATGATCCACAACCTTGGGATAACCACTATAGATGTGAAGGGAATCCACATGATAGCTGAAGTATTGATATTCCTAAAATGGTATGGTTATAAGTTATTCAAGGGTGATAATTTTGAATGTCACATATTGTTGGAAGAGGTTAAAGTTCCAAGGATTAGTGTCACAATGTATTTTATAGATATCCCCTAGGTGTGTGAACCTAACACATTGTGGCAGATGACATGACCATATGTATGCAATGAGTCCAAGCTTGACATAAGAGGATATTATAAAACAAAGGGAAATTTAAGATCATAAATTTGATGTAGATAGTGTGAGGAGGCATAATGATAGGGATCCAAATGTAACCCATAGGGTACATTTGTCTATAATCTTAACCCGACATGTGTTCCTTGTGTATTTTAGGTTTTCAATAGAAGAACCAAGTGTATTATTGAAGTAAAGGAAAGTGACAAAAGTACCAAAAACTTTGTTATTGAGGAATTTATTGACCATAGTGTGGCCAATTTGAACTAAGATAAAAAAGGGATGGTTATTTACATGAAAGCGAAGCTCATCCGAGTCATGGAATCAAGAGAAAAACAAATGCATAAGTAACAATAGGAAAAAATAGACATCTCTTTGCATTTAGGCATGATTATTTTTTCTCAAATATTTAGGGTAGGTTATTTCCTTAAATTGGGTGTAAAATTAATTCTCATAATAAAGAGTGTTGGTATATGATTCTCATGATGGTGGGTGAAATAAAATTGAGCTCCAAGAATAGGATTTGACTTGGAAGGTGAGAGTGTTAAGAAAGTGTGTTCTAATATTTAGGTATGATCTATGAAGTAGTCTAAACATAAGGAGGGTCAATCTGAATAGGTTTTGAAGAAGGAGAATTGGAATAAAGCTCCAACTGGCATTTTTATGGGATCTTCAATTTTAGAGGTATCTTCATAGGGGATGATGTCGTAATAAGTGTTAGAGTTGGAATGAGATGAGATTGGCCATGTAGGTTGATATGGGTCAACAAAATTTGTGAAATGTGATGATACCATAAATAGGATTAACTTTATGGGAGTTTTTCACAATATCCAATGACAACTCTTATAAACTATGGGATTAGGAATGGAAGTTTGTTGATGAGAGTTTTTAGTGTGAAGAGTAAGGTAGATGAATTTGTAGTATGTATCTTAAATAGAGGAAGTATAAGAGGGTTCAATACATTTGATAATTTATTTAATACCATAGAGATGAACTAAACTCTCTCCGGATATAGTAGTAGATAAATATGAGGTGTAAAAAACGTTAATAGTTATATTTGTGGTCAAAATATAACTAGGATTAGGTTATTTATACTTAAAATGATTAAAAGGTGGATAATTTTTTATTTTAAGATATTCACTGGATTGATGGACCACTTCACACAACTCACACTCTTGATCTTTATCATATTCCTTGATGAATTTATCTAGCCTTATCTAGTGATGACCTCATGTTCAAAATTGTTATAAGCGATGAATGTATAGGAAAAACATTGCGGGGCATGCCAATTATCATAACAATGGCCCGAGTTAGCATGTCACTAATAAAATTTACTTTCATCATACCATTAAGGAATAACTTGAGAAGGGTCTATAACCATGGTGAATGGTCAAGGTAGACGTCATCTAAGGTTGGTGACACTCGAGAATGGGAGGAAGAAAGAGAACAAATTTGTGATTTATAGGTATATTGATGAATGTTATGGATAGTCATATTAGAATAATTCCTTAAGGAAGAGTGTCATGACTTTGTCATCAATTCCATTTTTGTTTCTAGGATGCATGAGGACTTGAATGTTTTGGATAAATTTTATTTAGAGAAGGTTTTTGAATTCCTTCATAAGGTAATTGTACTGAGATGAAAATTGACACACAACCTTCAACTACACTCCACTCCCGAGGTCATGTCAAGGTAGCCGATGTGAAAATGTGGATGGCTAAATGATAGTGAAATGTGGTATCGGTGAAAGTGGTCATAAATGGGATAATCAAGTTGTTAAGGAAAACAGGGTCCTCAATACGTAATCATGGGATATTCTCGTTAAGTGCAATGAAATAACTTCTAACTTGAATGGGTCTAATGGATGAATCTGAAAGAATGGCTACATAGAGACTATAATAAATATCAAGCTCTGTGGAGATCCTTTCAAGTAGTTGTGGGATTCATGGAAAACCAATGGGGTCCTCGTGAATATGTCCAGATAGGGTCATGGAACAAGTGAGAGAGGTGTGGTTCTAAGAAATCTAGATTCAGTTGGTGGGAGTGGTCCAAAATGTGAGGGGTTGGCGAGCTTCCTCATTCAAAACGTTTAATTTTTATATGATTTCAGGTGGTAATGGTGATGTATGGAAAACCAACGTGCACAAACTTGTGTCAATATCTGTGAGTATATTTGGCACATTTGGTTGAGGGACCCTAGGATTGCTACCATATGTTCTTAGCTGTTGAGTTCGTTGTATGGTCATGTATATATTTAAACCCTATTGCCAAGAGCAATCTAGAATTCGTAGAACTTATCAGCCACAATGTTTAAGATGTTTAATTATTGAATCTTCTTGGAATATCGAGCCATTGTATGAGGATAAGAAGAAAAAGTTCCATAGCTAGGTCCATAATTAACTCAAGACCATTTGGTTGTGGTACCCGTGGATCACTTCCGTATGTGCGTTATTTATTAGGGCAATTGATGGTCATGTATTGCAATGATCTATCTAATTTAAGTCAATAACAAATAGTTTAATTGAATTGAAACTATTATATGTTTTGTATTTTAAAGATATAAATTAAATGAAACAAAGTGCAAAGCTACTACTTTAATGAAATAGATTTTTTTGTTCTTTTCCAGAATTTAAAGAAAAAATGAGGAAATAAAATATTCCACTCTAATTAATAAATCCTAAAACAAATGAACAACCATATGTAGTTGTTTACTTGTGTAGAAGAAATCTATTCTATTTTAAATAATGAAAGCTTCACTAAAATATGGATGCAAATTTAACCCTCTAATTTTCCTTAGAAGCATGGGAAGAAATCAGAGCTTCTCAGAAGATTTTCTTCCCTGCAACTTCCCCAACAAGAGTAAAGAAGAATTATATTGAGGATTTCATACATGAATTGATTTACTGTAACTATTGAATGATTGTAAAAATGTAAATTCTTCTTTTCTACTCTGTTTGATATATTTGTATTCGTACGATTTAGAAATAACAATATGAAGAAAAAGAAGAAACTAACATCAAACCCAACCTGGAAATACAGAGCAGTGGAAAATCTAGTTGTGTTATGCTTTGTCCCCTCAACTTCTATTTTCAACCACCTATGTTCACGTGAGTCCAAGGGATTGGGAATGCAGTAAAAGCAACAATGAAGGGGAAGTTTAATTAATCAATCACGAATAATTACAAATTACAAGTGAAGAAGATAATTCCACAAGGCATTCAGGCTTGAAATCAGCTAAAACGGTTCACAAACGTGTGCTAAAAGTGAACTTGAGTGGGGAAACATGTGTCTTAATTGATGTTGAAAGATTTTGGAAAAAACACACAACACCGCAGCTCGAGTAGGGTGGTGGCGCTCGTAACTAAAAGCCAAAATAATGGATAAATGATGTAGGAAGCTAAGGAAAAGCATGTAAAGGTTAAGTAAGGAAAACTAGGATACAAATATAAGCTGCAAGGAGGTTTAGGAGCTTGAACACCTTTAGAAAAGACATGAATCATCATTGGGGACCTTTTGTAACCATTTTCCAACAATGTAGCATGTGCAAATTTGGGTGCATACATATTTCCCCCTTAAAGAAGTGTTTTAGCCATGAAGAGATGTAAAACATAGAGTCTGAGTATGGCGTTCCTAAAATGGGGAGTTAGAAGCTATACTTGACATGCATGTGTGCTGAAATGTCGCAATCTAAGCTCCCATTACCTGTAAGACAAAATCAAGAATCAAGTGTAGCTAGATACGATATCAAAGAATAAACACTAAAACAAAATGATAAGAGGGCTTACCATCTGCTCGGGGATAGAAGTATACATGTGCCAATGCTCCAGCCCTATGGACACATACACTTAAAATGAAGTTAAAACAAAGCATATATGTTTCATAAAACCCCATTTCCCAATTCATTTGCACATATCCTATTTGTGATATTTGATCTTTGGGCCCACGCTGACCATTTCGAACGAGAGTGTAGTCAAAAAAATTAGTGCGACGACATGATCATGGGCCCGAGACTGAGAAATCTAGCGGCATAGAAAAAGGTTAGTATTTTATAGTTGTTTGTTTGAAACCTAAATATGTAAAATATTGAAAATATTCACCTAGGGGGCGTTTTTGAAATTTATTGTCTTAAAATGATCCCTAGGGGTAACACAAGTGGGTTAGCCTTTTGTTTTGTTAAAAATGAGCTATTTTCATATATATTTTTAATTTTTAGTCTAAAAGGTATGACCCATCGATTTTGGAAAGGACCGTCGCCTTGTGCGAAGGTGGCTATTACTGAACCGACGCCTTCCCAAGGTGGCGTTACACACACCTACCACTGCAGGCAATGGTTTTGTAATTTTTAGGACATAAAGCTTATTTGACTAAGTTAGACTAATTTTTTTGGATTTTTTTATTGTTTTGTAATGTTTTGATGAGCTTGCCTATTGAAATATGTTACTAACTTCCTATTTTTCATGTTTTGTGAACACAAAAGGAGGAATATTTTTGTTAGAGCCAAGAGAGAAAGAGAGAGAGTGTGTGTTATTTTCTTCCGGCTATCCTTAATCAATTAGAAAAACTTGTTGCACCGTGTTAGGATATGAAGGATCACATGGATGCCACACATTTCATCTCGCTATCCATATACTATGTGACCTCTTTTCTTATTGGGATGTGGATCAGAACACTTTCCGGTTTCTAGGTGTTAGAGGAGAGTGGACCATCACTCTCGAGGACATGTACATGATACTTGGAGTTCCTATACTTGGGAGACATTTGACTCTTGAGACTGCAGGGTCTACAGCCAGAGCTAGGCATTGGGCCACTTATATGGGGATGATGGGGTTTCAAAGTGGGGACCAAATAGGGTATGAGGATCCATTCCATTAACTCAGCTCTTATCCCTACTCTGCACAAGGACATCATGGTTATTTTGGATTCATGGTTGATAGGAGATAAGGGTGGGGACAAGTTATTATATTGTTGGGCTCCAATTGTTATGCAGATTGAGTAGTATGGGTAGACTTACGCCTGGGGAGAAGATATTTTGGGGACTACATACCACAACTTGTACTGGTGGTGAGGTTATAGGGACAGTCATTGAGCCATCCCACATTAGTGATGAGTTGGGTGTATGAGAGGATCATCCCCTATCAAAGGGGAGTCGAGATATAGGACCTAGGGGCCATCAGGGCCGCGAGATGGACTGGCATGTCAGTCCTTAGAGGACCACATCAACTAGTGGCCACCTTGACTATAGTTGATTTCATTACTACACCCTACTAGAATATGGTTAGAGTATGAGGCTAGGATGGGACTCGTGCCCACTTTTTCTACTATTGGATAGTTAGTGGGTGATAAGCGAGGGTGGAGATTCACCCATTTCATAGAGTACCCCAGTATTTCTTGTTACCCTATATTGATATTCTTCCTCCCGTGGCAGTTGTATATAAGAGCATTAGGGAGTCTCGAGGAAGCCTTAAGGGTGACCATGGTTGGAATATTTTGACTCCAGGGGTCCCTATTGTAGTTAGATGGGTTGTTCATGCTTGAAGAGTACCCAAAAATGTGCCCCTCTTTCCGATTGAGGCCACACCCACTCATAACGGCAAGGAGGGGAAAGAGATACCCATTGATGTAGATATAGAGACTAAGGCGAGAGATGGGGGATGAGGTAGGTGAAGAGACCCACATAGAGGAGGAGGAGAGTGACCCAGAGTAGAGAGTTACTCGGGATATCTACATGGTCGAGAGAGAGAGGAGATAGAGGTGGAGAAGGTGACTCTAGTTTTGAGGACCCACTTTCTCCTAAGAGAGGCATGGATGAGGATTCCATCATGGGAAAACATGTTGATTTAGGAGTGGGGGAGACACAACAAGTGATCACAACAAAAACACCACCACTAGCTGCACTGATCGATCCTACATGGATGCCTAGAGATCTGAGTATGTGATAACTCTTTTCTCGACCTTATTATCTATAAATGTTAATCACTATACATTGTGTTTCTTTTTTGGTTTTATGGTTTTCTAACTCGTCGTTGTTTTCTTTGTCTTACACCCATTGCTGATGGTTGGAGAGATATTATTCTCTAGATTTGTGTTGATAATTTTCTCATCCATATGGGGAAGACTTGAGAGGAGCTCTTAGCAAACATGGGGAAGCCATTGCAGGATGGTCAACACACTAACATTTTTATGCCTCTTTGGAAGGCCAAAAAGATATTGATTGCGCGGTAGAAAAGAAGGTTGTCATATGTGAGATGGAAGAGAGGTTGGAAAGGTGGAGTAACTCATGTAGTGAGGCCATAGCTAGTAGTCATTCTCATGGTCACTCTCACCACTCGGTGTATTCACGACATTGGAACCGCAACAAGAGTCTTAGTCATAGCTATCCACCATCTCAGGGATCCCACAAAGATTGATAGGCCATTGAGACTTTATTACTTCATTTCCATTTTATGAGGCATATATGATGTTTTTGTATTTTTGTGCTAATTGCAAGAGTTTTAACCACACCTAGTGTGTGATGGCATTGTACAAAAACTATGATTCACAATGATATATACAGATGTCTCTTTTTGGCTTGGTTATCCTTTGCATAGAGTTGACTTCATTTATGGTTCTCTTCACATGTGTACTCTTAGATGTTTGGAATTTCCAATTTTATATGCTTTTAGAATACATGCAGTGGATAATGAATGTTGACAAAATGGTTTTTTTGTAATGTTGATATGTGATGATTATGCGAGTACAATGCAATGTTGAACTTATCTTTTCAAGTAATGTTTGGTACTTTTGTATTGGAAATGTGTGGTGAATAATTAAATGATATTAAAAATAAATCACTCCACTCCTAACCCCAAACAACCAAAGTAAGATGTAAGGGATCAACACCGAGAGCCGAAGGGAGGTGAATTGTATGGTTTTGATAGAGATGGAAATGGTGAGAGAAAGACAAGATTTTGACATAAACCCAATTAGGAACCTACAACCTAACTCTGCACACATCTTACTACATAGCCTAAAATGTGATTTTATTGCAATTTTATCTATAATTAGATCCGTAGATGGCCTCTTGATTGAAAAAATATAGTTTTAAGGTTTTAACTCTCTTGAAACATACACATCTAATTCACTTTTCTTGGGATTTTAAGATTTTCAAAGCACTTTTTATTGAATGAAACCACTTTTAACTTACTAATTTATTTTTAGAGACCCCTTGAACCTTTCCCCATGCTACCAGTAGGAAGCATAGGCTCATCACCAAGGACAAGGCATATGCGAGTAAGGGAAATTCCTTCCTTTCCCAACCTCATGCCACTAGTAAGAGGAAGGCTCAACACCGAAGGTTAGTAGGGAAAGGAAGTGTGTAAATGAAAATTTTGTATTGATTTTGACTTGAAATATATACTTTTTTATTTATTTTAAGTTTCTAAGTTGTGATTTTGGGAAGGAGAGCTTTCCCCTAGCCTCAACCCCATGCAACCAGAAAGATGTGAGGGCTCAACACGAAGGCTAAGATAGGTGAACAAGTGTCTTGAGTGAAAATGTTTAAAATATTTTTGCTACCAATGAGGTTTATCGGAAAACGATATGACATCATGAAGCTTCTAGAAAAGACTATAGGAAAATAAAACTATGTTATAAGGAAGCTATAGGTAGAACCAAGTGTGCAAGCCTTGGTAGGATTAGTGTCAAAACTTTGTCTTGTCTAGTTGAACTGATGAAGTGATAAGAAATGTTGATGAAAATATCATGGATACTTGAAGAGATGTGATTCTAATGATTTCCAATGTTTTCAGAATTTTTGAAAGTCAATTGAAAATAAGTTCCATGATTACAAATTTTATAGAATGAGCATATAGATGATAATGCAATGCAGATGCAATAGTATACATATGGAAATGTAAATGGATCATGCGTAGTATCTCTTTAGGTGAAGAGAGTTAATAGATTCATCAAATTCCTCACTTTCTAGTGTACACATGTGATATGCCCCATTATTATAGTACTCTATGAATCAAAATGGGCCCAAACACTTGGGTCTAAATTTCCTTCCTTCGCCAGTCTTTTTGTCTATATAAATTTCAAGTCTTAATACCAAATATACCTCACATATTTTACGTTTGTATACCTTCTTGTTATACTTCATGTTTTCATGTAAATGTGCAAAAGGAAATTGACAATTTCGAGCACACAAACTATACCCCGTGTAGAAATTTTCATGTTTTATCATTCCTAGGAACCCCAGGTCAAATATTCCAGTTTGTCCACTCCCTATTTTGATGTCAAATTGGTCCCCTAGGTGATTTAGAAAGGTTAATTTAACCTCCTAAGTGATTTTAGGAAGTTCTGAAAAGATGCTATCTTCTCGCAAAGATTGGGAAGGGCTATCATTGGCTTTCCTAGGTATGGATCAACCTCACCTGGAGCAGAGAGGAAGGGAAAAATTCAACATGGAGGTGAATTAAAGACCTTAGAACATCACGAAAAATTATTTTGGAAGGTTTGGGGAAGTTTTTAAAGACTTGGAACAGTCCAAGTAAAAAATAGGGTTCATAAGCCTAGGTAGTACACCAACCTAAAACAACGATCGGGATTTAGAAGAAGATTTTGGAAGCCCCAAATGGAGTTAGATTTAAAAAGGAATCTCTAAAATGAGGATTCCAAGACCTACACGATGGTGGAATCAACTTTTTCACAACACCTTGGTGCATAGGATTTTCAAGTAGTTTTTCTCAGGCACAAGTGGAGTTTCAAATAATAAATCTAATTGTTAGGGATTAGATGGTTGAATAAATACATAAGACCCCCACCATTGGATTTAAAATTCCATTTCAAGTCAGGATCATATAAAATTTCACCAATAAATTCCACTGGGAGCTTAATTTATCATCATTCCAAGTTGCCCTCTCAAAGGTAGTTCAAGAGTTAGTCAATTTTTGGGAGGACACATGTCAACACCAGGAGCCTGGTGGGATTTCATGTCCCCGAAGTCCCTAAGGTAAGGTACAAAAACCTTGGAAAAATGTGCCCAGCCCCATGTGACCTCTAGGACCCTCATGTGACCTCTAGACTTGACAGTAAAACCCTGAGGTGCATTTGCATCCATTCCCTATCGTCAAATCAAGTGCCACATGTCAGCTCTAGGAAAACTATGGAAATTGATGTCCCTTGTGTCCCTAAGGATAGGGACATAAAACATGAAAAAAATCACCCATCCCTTATGGGGATTCTTTTGGCCATCCATGTGACTGACTTTCAGCCCCCAGGTACATTTTTGGAGCATTCATTCCCTATCGTCAGATCAAGCACCACGTGTCAGCTCCAAGACCACCATGGAAATTGATTTCCCTCATGTCCCTAAGATCAGGGACATAAAACATGAAAAAATATGCCCACCCCTATGGGGAGTCTTTTGGTCATCCATGTGACCAACTTTCAGCCCCCTAGTGCTTTAAAGTAACTTTTCTCACCTTCATTCCCTGTAATCAGATTGCCACCACATGTCGTCCTATTGACCACCATGGAATTTGATGTCCCTCACATCCATGAGGTCAGGGAAATCAATTCATGAAAAATGTGCCCAAGCTTCTCCTTCCATGATTTCAAAAATTCAAAAAATCTAACTGCCGCTTTAGTGCTTTTAGCTGTTTCCACTCCCGTGCACTGATTTTCTCCATGCTTCCTCTACAAATTCTCACCACCATTCCTCCATTGCTGAACCTCAAACCATACCTGACATAAAGGTACTTCTCTTCACTCCATGAAATCACACAGGTCCTATAAGGAAAATTGGAGCAAACACAGAAGGAGAAAATAGAGAAAACTCCATGGCCATAAAATGAGAAGTTGAAGAAAATTCCCAAACAGATGCGTGAAATTTTTTTTTATATTTTTTATAGTCATTCCTCTACCCAAGTCTAGAAAGAAGACACCTTCAAACTCTCCTCTCATGCAACAGAGCATCCACAATGAAGAAATCCCACTTTTGGCTCAACGAAGAAAAAATCCAATTTCCGTCAAACTGTTGGGTGAAACAAAGTAGAATTTTGCATGAAGCACCAGAAGAAATAACCTATCAAAATGGTATTTATTTTTTTGTAAACAGAGGAAAAAATAAGACCTACAATTTTGAGGTCCATTAATGGCTTCCACGTCCAGAAGCACTGCTAGGTCCAAAATTTGAAAGTTTAAAATCTCCTGGACTATTAAGCGAGCAGGTCTGAAATTTTAGAGGGGTGATATTGGGAAAAAAACCATATCAAAAAACTTCATTCCACATCCATCGAGCTCAAAATACCCACTTTCTAAAAATAATAGGTCTTCTACACAGGACTCGCTATTTTAGGAAAGTCAGAATCAAAAGAACCTATGAAGAAGAAGGAGACATTGGAGGTACACGACAACTGATAATTCACCGAAAAGAATATTTTTGACACTTATTAAAAATAGTAAGTGGTCCCACGGACACTTGCTAAAAATATAAAGTCTCACTAAAAGAGCATTTTTGGCACAATGGGACATTAAGAACTTTGTGGTAATTTTGAGGCTTTGCAAATTTAGCAAGAATGAATTAGAGATAATTCATAATTCTTCTCTCAAACCTCCTCTCCATCCAACTCTTCAAACAATTCACTGGAAATCTTATCAAGACTCCTATTGATACCCCCCCTTCAAATTATCCCATTTTTCAACCACCATTGGTCATTGAGTTCCCAGAAGAAGAAGAATTTGTAGAAGCAAGAGAAGAAACAGAAATGACAATGGAAGATGAAGAAGAAAGACCTCAACCCATTATTCCATGGGGAAGGAATACATGCCCACTTGCTCTTGAACCCCCTCTTCATGATCTACCAGCGGGTTCTCGTAATAACTTTCCAAAGTTCAAAGGTGACAATGCACAACATCTTGAAGAACACATTACTTCTTTCACAACATCATGTGGAATTCTTGGTGTCCAACAGAATATATTCTTTGAGAGTGTTCGTGGAGTCCCTCTAAGAAAAAGCAGCAAAAAGGTTCTATCTCCTGCCTTCCTAATTCATCACTGGTTGGGATGACATCAAGACTACCATCGAGGAAATATTTAAATAAAATGAAGACTGCCAAGACCTCTTGGTGAAGTTGGCTCAAATGAGGAAAGGAGAAAGCAAAACCATGAGAGACTTTGTGGCTTGTTTCAAACAGTTTCTTCGTAGGATACTTGAAGAGGATTCACCATCTCAAAACAATGTCAAGAGATTCTTCATCAATGCTCAATCATCAGAAGTAGGATTTTTTCTCCGGGTTACCAACCAAGGAACATTGTAGAAGCAAAAAGGATGGCCATTGAACTTGATGATGATCTTATCCTCTCTGGAAATATCAAGAATCCATCAAAGGAAAAGGCCCAACATCCCGGAGATGAGATAGCCAATCCATCGCTGCAAAAGTTCACCAATGAGATGGCATATTTGAAGAGGAAATTATTTGAATGAGTTTATTCTCAAAGAATCAACACAAATCAAATTGTAGGATCACCCCGAAGGCTTGCCTTCGAGGCCCCACCCGTGAACGTAAATTATAGATTTAAAGAAAGTGAAGAAGAGCTTGAATAAGAAATTGAAGGCGCAAACTTCCTAGAGATCGATGAACTTGAGAATGACAGACAAATCAGATTTTGTGAGTATTCTAGAGGTGATGAAGAATAAAAAGAGGATGTACCATGTTTCTCATGTGCAATATTCACTCATTCTCAATCCAAGAAAAGAGCATCTCCCTCCACTACTATAAAGGAAAAAAAGGTTGATGATCCTCCTATGATGACTTCAAAAAACAAAATAATCGGCCGAGGATCCCCACTTCCACCTTCCATGAATTTTTCATTTTTGGAGCCTGATCTTGTAGCAAGTAAGAAGGCTCCCATGCAATCCCAAGTAAGTCTTCCGATGTCTCTTCTAAGTCTAAATCTAAATCTTCTCTGTAAAATCTAGTACTTTGAAAGCTCCTAGTGTACCTTTCAAAATACCCTCTATTCCCCAAAAATCTACTCTTGTTTCCAAACCTGTCCTAAATCCAAAGGAGTCCCTTCACCCCCCTTGTCCACATATACTCCCTTTGAATTTATAGAATATACAAACAAAGCTAAATTTCAGATTACTTAAATTGAATATTTACGGACTCATCCGAACAATTCGAGAGGTTAGTTCGATATATCAGCGGTGGTGGTCTAATACCCAATGCTATAACCTCTAGTTCTAAAGGAATGCTACCAAACTCACCTACACCTCCCTCACAAAACATTATTTCTCCGAGTGTATCAAAGACCGATAAATTTGAACCTTTCTACGTCTCCCTTCTTGTTAGGGAATATGTACTTGAACAATTACATAATAGATTCTGGGTGCCTCGGACAACGTGATGCCTTTGAAGGTACCCAAGGCTCTCAAACTCACCATGACTCCACCTAGTGGCTCTTGGTACTCTTTGGAATCAAAAGAAGTCTCACTTTTAGGAAAGGTCGAAGATGTAAAGGTGTCTCTCACCATATTTCCAGACAAGAAAGTTTTAGCAATGATTTTTGTAGTAGACATCCCAACCTCATTTGGAATGTTATTTGTTGAGTAGAAGTTTCTGCCAAGACTTGGGAGGGAAAATTCAGATGAATTGGTCATCCGCAACCATACCATTGAAGGGATAAATGGAGAAATTTCTTCCAGAGAAGAAGATGAGGTACATGGTATGAAATTTTGGAATCTTGGAAGCTAACATCTTGTATCAAGGTAGCAGGAAGATGAATCAATTTGTGGAAACCGAGGAGGAGGAGGATATCCCCATATTGATAGGTCCAGACATGCCTTCCTAGAGAGATTTGGATTTTGAAGAAGCATTGAGGAGATTCGAGTTATAAGAGGGCAGCCCTGAATTTTTGGATGATGCAAACCATGAAGAAGAGGAAATGGTGCTTGCGATTTTCAAACAGAAAAAAATATTATATGTTTATTCGTGATGAAGAAATTTTCTCTTTCCCATTCGAATATGAGGAATCCTTTGCTCATGTCACCTAGGAAGAGACCAAGCCATTCTATAATGAACCCTCGAATAGTGGGGAAGAACCATCTGTACAAGAACTACTAAGAGTCGTGGAAGAAACAAAAGACCCTGAGACTAGTCTTGAACTTTTAATGCAAGCCATGAATCTGGAAGAAAAGCGTAAAGCTGACTTGGAAACCTCAACCAATGTGAGGATGGGATATGTTGAAATAAATCTAGATGAGAAATATGATCTCCCTCTCGAGCTAATGGTTGGTGGATACAATGATGAAATTGAGGTATTTTATTTCCCATTTGAAGAGGAATAATATTTCCATGATGAACAAACTAAAGTAAGAAGTTTTGAGGCCTTTGAAGATGAAGCTCTTTTTGATGAAGGATCAATAGAGCACAGTGATTCCAAGATGATGAGGTAACCCCTCTAGATATTTTTGTCGAGTTGTTTTCTTCAAATGTGTATAAATATGAGTTGCAGGAAATGACGAAGCATAACTCTATACAAGAAATATTGGATGTAGTAGAAGTTGCGGAAGACCCCAAGATGATTCTTGATCTCTTCACTCGTGTCCTAGGTAGTACACTGGCCTAAAACAACTACCGGGCTTTAGAATAAGATTCTGGGAACTTCGGATGGAGTTAGAAGTAAAAAAACATATCCGAAAATAGGATTCCAAGACCTACATGATGGTGGAATCATATTTTTCACAACACCTTGGCGCATAGGATTGTAGGTAGTTTTTCTCTCGTGCACAAGTGGAGTCTCAAATAACAAATCTAAATTTTTAGAGAATATATGTTTGAATAAATACATGATACCCCAACCATTAGATTCAAAATTAAATTTCCAGTCAGGATCATATGTACTTTTACCAATAAATTCCACCGAGAGCTCAAGTTATCATCATCCCAAGTCGCCTCTCAAAAGTAGTTAGGAGTTAGTCAATTTTCGGGAGGAAACGGGTCGAACCAGGAGCCCGGCCAGATTTCATGTCCCCAACATCCCTGAATTAAGGTACACCAACCTTGGAAAAATTCACCCAGCCCGCATGTGACCTCTGGGACCCTCATGTGACCTCCATACTTTGAGTTCAGCCCCTGTGCATTTTTGGAGCATCTATTCTTTGTCGTCGAGATCAAGTGCCACGTGTCAGCTCCAAGACCTTTGTGGAAATTTATTCCCTCACATCCCTGAGGTTAGGGACATAAAACATGAAAAAATGCACCCAGCCCCTATGGGGAGTCTTTTGGTCATCCATGTGATTGACTTTCAGCCCCTAGGTGCATTTTTGGAGCATCCATTCCCTACCATCGGATCAAGCGCCACGTGTTAGCTCCAGGAACACTGTGGAAATTAATATCCCTATTTTCCCTAAGGTCAAGGACATAAAACATGAAAAAATGCACCCGAGAACCTATTGGTAGTATTTTGGTCATCCATGTGACTCGACTTTCAGCCCCGGTGCTTTAAAGTAGATTTTCTCACCTTCATTGCTTGCCGTCGGATCACCGCAACGTGTCATCCTCTTGACCACCATGTAATTTGATGTCCCTCATGTCCCTGTGGTTAAGGAGATCAATTCATGAATTTTTTTCCCAAGATTCTCCTTCCATGATTTCAAAAATTCAAAAAAATTAACTGCCGCTTCAGTGCTTCTAGCTGCTTCCACTCCCGTGCAGATTTTCTCCATTCTTCCTCTACAAATTCTCACCACCATTCCTCCATTGCTGAACCTCAAACCAGACCTAACAAAAAGGTACTTCCCTTCACTCCATGAAAGCATGTAGGTCCTAGAAGGAAAATTGGAGCAAACATAGAAGGAGAAGCACAAAAAGAAGAAGGAGAAAACAGAGAAAACTCCATGGCCATGAAACGAGAAGTTGAAGAAATATCCCAAACGGATGCATGAAACAACAAGTTATATTTTTATGTTCATTCCTCTACCCAATTCCATCAAGAAGAAACCTTCAAACTCTCCTCTCGTGTAATAGAGCATCCACAATGAAGAAATCCCACTTCTGGCTCAACGAAGAAAAAATCCAATTTCCCATCAAACCGTTAGGCGAAACAAAGTAGAATTTCGTATGAAGCACCAGAAGAAAAAACCTATTGCAATGAAATTTATTTTATCACAAATAGAGGAAAAAACAATACCTGCAATTTTGAGGTCCATTAATGGGCCTGTGGTGTCAGAAGCACCGCTAGGTTCAAAATTTGAAAGTTTAAAATCTCCTGGACTATTAAGCGAGCGGGTCTAAAATTTCTAAGTGCCGATATTGGGAAAAAACCCATATCAAAAACTTCATTCCATGTCAATCGTACCTCCGAAGCCCACTTTCTAAAAATAGCAGGTCTTCTACATAGGGACTGCTATTTCAGGAAAGTTAGCAACAAAAGAACCTGCAAAGAAGACAGAGACATTGGAGGTGCATGGAAACTAATAATTCACCTAAACGGACATTTTTACACTTACTAAAAATAGTAAGTAGTCCCACGAACACCTGATAAAAATAGAAAGTCACACTAAAAGAGCATTTTATGCCCAATGGGACATTCAGAACTTCATCGCATCAGAGATTTCCATGAATGAAGACCATCAAACTTCATCGCGGAAAACACATTCTCCTCCTCTCTTCCTTCCCTCTCCCCAAATTTATCTCTCTTCAAATGTTCTAATTCTTTGTTGAGGTTTGCACTTTTGACATGCCTTTAAGTCACTTAAAAGTGACTTTACAAATATAATGTAAATTAAGTCGCCTTGATTTTATAAAAGGGAATTAAATATTTTGTATGAATATGAATTGTCTAAAGTTAGAAATAAGGAATATGAAGGGTCATGAGGAAGACAATAATTCACCTCTCATTCTATAAATTGTAACACCATTCCCATTTCAAAGGGTTGGTCATTAATATTTTAAGCTCAAGAGTGCATTCTACCTTGAGAGAACAAAGGAGATAGCCAAATTCTCCCCCCCCCTTCTCAATTTCCTCCATTTCTCCACTATGTGCAACTTTTGTTTGAGAAATTAATACAATAACAAGGAGTTTCTAGCTTTATTTGACTAAGAGATTTCTTGATACTTTGTGTTCATCAAATTTCATTTAGTCTTAACGATACTAACAAAGTTGTTTCTTCTCATAAATGCATGTGATGGTACTTATAACTAGTGTGTGTAGGAATCTAATTTCCTACTTGCAGCATTAGTTCTCCTACCTTTTCTCTCACTCCCCTTTCCCATTATTTAGACAAATTCTTCCCTAAAAAGAGATGGCTAGCTTTTCCAGCAGGTTAATGGAGTGCCCATGTTGGATCCCCGGTTGAAAGGCCACCACAGAAATCCACATTTTTTTTCACATACATATACGACACGCTTATACCCATTAAGTAGAGGGACTTAGATTCCTAGAGCATTATCAAGGAATCCTCAAATTTTTCCACTAGAAACATTTTCTCGCCAACATTGACAGAACATATAGTCATCGTAAGATCTATGTATCTCCTCAACATTAAGCCTAGCTTCGTTGAGGATTCCCATCTCGAGATACATGCCTCATGATAACATTCTTCTCTTAGAATTCCTTATAGTGAAATCTAGAGAGTGGGTATTTCAACTTCAAGTGGTAAAACTACTTTTGAACCGATTACCAAAGAATATGGGGTTTACCCCATTGGCATTCTTACTAATGTCCTATAGGCCCACAAGGTGGAAATAATTTTAAGTACCGGGCTTGCGCTTGTTTTCCTTTACAATTTTCGGGAGGATGGATTTCAACATCTTGTTAGTTGCATCACTGTCCATTATGGCTTTGAGGGTAGTATAGAGAGATTGTGTGATGATTTATTTTGAATTCATCACATAATTATTGAACCTCTTCATTTTTAAATGGCATGCCATTATCAAAGATAGTGACTTGTGGGACCTCGTACTGGGCAGATGATCTGGTTCAAGCTGAATTTAGCAATCACAGATCCTAGAATGGTGGTAAGAGGTGGCTATCAATCCACTTTGTGAAATACTTTGTGGATGTAATTATAAAATTGTGGTCTTAAAGAGATGAGGGAGAGAATTTACCTATAAAATCTAAACCCCACATGCAAAAGGTTAAAGGTTTTATGATCGGTTGTAGAGCTTAGGCATGAATGTGAATCTTGTGAGAGAATTCTTGACACTTATGGAATTTAAACACATAATCTACCACGTCATGTCCTAATGTAGGTAAAAAATAGCCCATTCAATGTGTCTTTCGAGTAGTGATATGACCTCCAAAGTGACCTCCAAAGTGACCTCCACATACTCCGCTATGGGATTCATAGAGGATATTTTTGGATTCTTTCTTGTCGACACATCTCAACAACATTCCATCGAAGGCTCGTGATAGAGCACTTGTTAAATGATCACGTACTTGGTGGCTATGATGCGTAGCCATCTTCTTTGTTGTGAATTTTCCTCCCTGTGGGGTACACATGGTCCATAATGAAGTTAATAATATCAGTATACCATGGGCACACAAAAATGGGAGGCTTAGTTTCAACATATTAAATTCATTCATTGGGGAAATCCAAGTTAACTAGATCACCTCCATCTAATGAGTTGTTATCTAAGGTCTACAAAGTGATTTTTCCTTTGACAAATTTTGGTTAACAAATGTTAATTCGAACTCACCCATCAAAGTCATGAAACGTCCAACTTTCTTAGATAAAGAACCCTATGTTAGAAACATCCATAAGTGATCTATCTTGACAATGACCCTTGTTTCTTGGTTAAGTATGTAATGCCTTAACTCGCTTTATTGTGAAAACTATAGAAAAACATTATTTCTTTGCCCGTGTATAACACATCTCATTATCAAGCAAAGTACAACTAATGAAGTATTCAACCGCACGATCATGTTTTTCATCATCTTCTTGTGCTAGCATACAAGCTAATGAGATGTATGTAGCACGTGAATATAGAATGAGAGGGCAATATGATTTAGGAGGCATAAATGTGGGAGGAAAAATAAGGAATTGTTTGACTGATTCAAATGCCTCATGACACTCATCCATTCTGATGTTGTAGCAATATTTCTTTAATAAATTGTTTATGAATGAATGTCGAAGGTGAAATTAAGAATAAACCTTGATTCCACGAGATTTTGAGAAAGGATCTAATTTTGACTCATCTGATGGTGAATTCATTTCTAGAACTACTCATATTTTTGTTGGATCCACATAAATCCCTCATGAAGAGATGATGTATCCCAATAACTTCCCTCCCATCACACCAAACACGCATTTTTTCAGATTCTGTGTAACACCATATTCGATGAGGCAAGAGAGGATAATGTGAAGCACCTCGCGATGATTGGATCATTTTCTAGCCTTAGTGTAGAATGTCGTCAACATAGGATTCCACAATATTTTTAATGAGATCGTGGAATATGTGAGTCATTTCCGTTGGTAAGTGGCACCAACATTCTTGAGACTAAATGACATGACTGCATAGTAATAGATTCCTAAGGAGTGATAAAGGTCATTTTTGCTTGATCTTCCTCAGAGATCCTAATTTGATTGTACTTGGAAAACCCATCCATAAGGGACAACAACTCATAACCAATTTTTGCATCAACAATAACATCGATGGATGGTAATGGGGAATCATCCTTGGGACATGATTTGTTGATATCCCAAAATTCAATGCAGATTCATATTTTTCCCTTCTTTTTAGAACGGGATGATGTTGGATACCCACATTGAGTAATTGGAAGGTTTGATAAACCCCACTGTAAGAGTTTCATAAATTCCTCTCGACCATTAGTGCCACCTTGGGTTTCATAGGCCATATTTTTAATATTGACGGGCTTAGTGTTAGGCTTGGTAACTAGGTTGTGGACTGCATAAAAGAGGAGATATCCTGTAATATCTTTGTAATTAAATGTAGAGGCTTTTGAATGTTCCTTAATAATTTTCATGTGTATTTCCACTTCTTCAGAGAAGCGAAGAATATAACTTCAAAATTTCTAGGTCCTCCTCCGTCACGATATATATATCGATCATACCTTCGATCAAAGAGGAATTATCCTCTTATAAATATTGAGGGGTGAGGAGGTAGTTATAATTCACCTTACTCTTCTATCTCGCAAATCTCAAGGTCCTCCGAAGAAGAAGGATCCATCATGTGATCCCCAAAATAGGAGGAAGAGTGAGCAATGAGAGAAAAGCCTCTCTTATGATGTTGGGGATGTAAATGTATAAGCATTAAAGAACCCTAAGATAAATTCATCATTTTCTACATAGTCTAGGGTATCCGACTTGTTCTCACCTCAACGTATGCTAAGATTGGATTGGTTGGAATCTTGAAAATTAAGGGTTCAACATGAACTAAAGCTGTGAAGTTGGTATTTTCTAAATATTTACTTGGACGAAGCGGGAAGAATAAGTACCTATTGAATCAAGTAAGAAGGTTTTTCTCATGTGTAATGGATTCGATTGAAATGAAGTAAAAACCTTTTCTTAAATTGAGTACAACAACATTATAGAGTTGTAGGTGTTCCACCCTAGTCTTATATACCTCTAAAACTTGATTAGAAACTAGTTGTGAATCACCTAACACTCTAATATTACAAGCACCAATAATTTTGGATACTACGAGACCCAAAAGGAGAGCCTTATATTTTGCACCATTATTTGTACATTTGAAATTTATCTTGAAGGAAAAATGCTTGAACTTCCCCTTAGGAGAGGTGAGAATCACACCTTCCCTAGCACCAAAGAGAAATTTTACTCCATCGAAATTAAGAGTCCAACAGTTGCTTGGGAATATTGACGTTGAATGGTACTTTTTATCTTCTTCCCTTGTTTTTGAGACTTCAACCATACAAATCCCATCAGCATGAAGAGATCCAATTCCCATAGCATGTCCTATGGCCATGGAATCAAATGGAAGGAGAATGGGAAAATTATTCTCTTACAACTTGACAATATTCATCGTGGTGTCTGTGATACCATTTCTATGACAGGTTTTCATCCTTGACCACCGAAATTCCTTTGATCAAGCGGTAGTCTCTAACTTCGTGGTGGTAATTAATTTTGTCTCTAGTGTTGAACTCATTATCTTGTTCAATTGGTTTATGGGGAGCTCAAAATAAAAATACACTCTAGGTCTCTTCTTCAAGTTAGCTAGATGTATGCCAAATGCTTCGGGTCACCTTATGCAATGAAGAATTTCCCCAAATGTAGGAAAATTACTTCCTGAAATAAAGTGGAAGGGATCACCTTCATGTGATGTATCCATGGACGAATGAGAATCATATTATAGTTGGTTTCCCGATATATAATATAAAACTTTGTGAGAATCATCTTGGGCCCTAGGGTAACTGGTAGCACTATGGTTCCAATTGATGTTTCCTTGAGGCTATCATACCCTCTCAATGTGTTTTTTTTGAACAGCAATTGGTTTCTCCATAACCTAATTTCGGAGAAAATAAAAGGGCCAATGTTGACTATTTCCTGTTGATCAGAGAACACTTGAAAAAACTCACACAAGAAGTCCACGTGGGAAAACAGGCTAGGTTTAAGGGTGTAAATGGATAGGAAGAACACACGCATGGATGGAAAATTCAGCATTCGGGATTTATCCTATTTTGAGCATGAAGACCTATTTTGATAAGATGGTGTGCGAAACACACCAATGATGTAGGGACGTGCACGACACACATTATCTATCTTTAGAGGATAGGATCGAAGATTTTTTTTCATGGAGATGAGCTAAGAATAGGATTGTCACTTGACTAACTACAAGAGGTCTATAGATAACACACTGCATGCATGTGTGGTTATTCTTGTAAATGGTGTGTGGCTATTAATAGCATGTGGCCTTTTTTTGGAATAAAGAAGCAGTGAAGGGAAAGTCCCCACCCTATATATATTATATGAAGCGTATAGTAAAATAGACATACATACACACTTAGATAGAGATATGTATAGAGAGGTATACGATAGGATTACTGTATTAGATCCATATGCACATTTCTATATAATTCCATTATTGTAAGGAGCTTCTATGTTTATTAATATATGAAAGTTATTGGCTGAATCTAAGTGTTATTCCTGTGTGAAATCAAGTAGTGCATGTTCTTGATTCAATCATAATTATTGTTTAAACTTGTTCTTTCATAAATCTGAATATGGTATGCATTGTAGCATGATGGATTATTCATGGATCTATATGTTTATTCCTTCTTTATGCTAACATCCTACAACAACAACCGTAAGAGGTACCTGGTACCTTTGCATGCTTCAGGTGAGAACTCAGTCTAGGCTGAGTGATGTGTTAGCGCGACTAGGGTGTTATCTGGTAATTCTAGGCTGCATCATTGGTTCCATTGTTGGGACCTCTTTTCAAGTTGTTTTCATGATGGTTTGCGATAAAGACATACCGGTTAACCCTAGCAAGTATTGAGGAGTGGATACATGATTTGGAGGAAGAATATGCATGGTGGTTCAACAATGGATTTGAGTTTAATGCATGCACTTGGGTAGAATAGAATATGTATGACAACTTATATGAGATATTTTTGCCATATTTCCAGTAGAATTATATGAGTGGCTGATTGTGTATACATCGAAACAAAATTAGAGGTATCACACACTTGTCTAGACACAAGAAGAATTTCAGGCCCTTTATGATGTTGACCTGATCTGGACTCATCGTTGTGGATACGTGGTTTCGTGGTGTTCTAAACAATTATATTCTGGAATATTCAATTTCGATGTATTATTTCCTAGAGGTAGCTGAATTCTAGTTTTTACGGTATCCTAGAGGAACATATCTGTAAGGCATTCCAATAGTGATCAAAATCTTGATGGTAACTTTGAACCTAGAGAATAAATTGATGGCTAACTAAACCTCACCACATGCGAGGGAAGGAACAGGTTTAGTAAAATATTGCAGACCTAGCGGCGAGTAAAGGAAGAGAGAGGAAAGGCACGAGAGGGAGAGGGAGATAGAAACATATTGTTGTAAAAGTACAGTTTTGAGGAGAGAGATGGATTATGAAGGATTTAAAGCTCATGTAGAAGATGTGGAGCCAGAGCATCAGGAACTCCCCCATCTTGGAAAGCATGATAGAGATCCCCCTTGGCCTCATGCGGAAGTACACCAACAGAGACTACTTGGGCTGCGGGTGCACATCTTAATCCACCTAGTGACCTAGCCCTTGCACTTGGTTTTTCAGTATCTAGTACGACTAGTAATCAACAAGCAAGTTTGGGAAGTAAGAGAGCAAATACATCAATGGCAGGACAAATGACTTCAATGTTATTCAAAGGTGTGTTTTCAGGTGCATCATCCACACAGAACGTAAGCACACCAAATGTTGGGTTCACCTCTGGAAGTGGAACTACCTCACAGACTATAGGGGTTCAGTATAGTACTACTCTTGTCATAGAATAGGGGAGTACATCTATAGGTCCTATTCTAGCTACTGGTGGAGGGTCAGGAGGTATAGGTGGTTCTAGTTCCAGTGGATCTGGTGATTTTGGATTAGGTGGTCAAGGTCACAGCAACCACATAACATTTATATGGAGATGTATCTTCGTCTTCCGGAGTATAGAGGCATAGAGGATGTTGTTGAGCATGTGCACATGTGTGAAATCTTATGGCATGTGAAAGGGATCATGGATTGAGCGCAAGGCAAGTCAATTCGCTACTACCTTATAGGGACAAGCACATAGCTGGTATAGGAAGTTTGACCCTGATCAAACTTGTGTGGATTATGCAGCGTTGAAGGATGCTTTCTTAAAAGAGTTATATATCCCATAATTTGAGTAGAAAAGTATTAGTGTGCTCAAAGATATCAAGCAGGGAACCACTGAGAGTGTACGTGAGTATGATACCTACTTTAAGACACTTCTATCTAAGCTTTCTTATGATATTCATGCCAGCTAGCATGCACAATGGTTCATTGGAGGATTGATTACACCATTTAGAAGAGCACTATCACATAAGACATACATTGATCCATGTAAAGCACTAGAAGTTCCATTACGTGTTGAGGTAGTTGGAAGCATTGACACTAGTGTTAGTCCATTCTTAGAGGCATAGATTGCTATGGCTAAACAGTTAGAGAAGCTATCAACAAATTCAGCCCATGAAACGCACTCAAGAATTTGGTGTATAGATTGTGAAGTAGAAGGTCACACCAAGGATAGTTGTCCTCACAAAACAATACACTCATTACTATTGGACTATGAGATCTGTCATTTGAATCATGATGCTAGTCACTTTCCTTTGTTACTAGTGTGCGATAAGGAAGAATGTATCTAGATTTTGTAAAATTTATAAGTCCATGACCCATGATACTGAGGATTTTCGATTGATTGGTCAGATCCAGGATGCTATAGACATTGGGGTATGACAAACAAGTGTAATAGATAATTCTAAGGGTAAGAATGAGCACCAGGATCGGGATCATAATCAAACATGCTATGACAGGAATGAGGGCCATTTTGAAGGAGGTCATGGAAGAGGACGTGGATATTGAGGTGGATATGGAGGATGAGGCCATGGTGGAGGAAGAAGTGAGTTTCCTTGAGGAACATGCTATACATGTGGATCCCCTGATCATTATAGGTGTGAATGTCCCCAGAATGTTACATGTTCTTTTTGTGGAAAGAATCATAGCTATGAGGAGTGCCCAGACTTATATGAGCATCTCAGTAAACAACATAAGTAGGAGAACAAAGGCACATGGATGGTTAGGATCTAGCGCGTGGAGGAAAATTAGTGGATGCCCAAGATAGCACCAAAACTTGAGGCCTTAACTATCAAGATTACCACATGTGCTTTGAAGCGTCACGTGCAAGAGAGGCATCATACCACACTAAGAGGAGGTTTTGCATGCAAGGTACCCAGATCCGACTCATCAGAAGGAGGTTTATCAGGATACCATGGAAGTGCTAAGGAATCTTCAGGGTGAAATATAGTACTTAAAGGAGCAGAAGAAAGCATTAGAGACAGTCCAAACTGATATCGATGATCTGAGAGAAGTATGCAAAATGTTGCACCAAGAGAACATCATCCCACTATTAGGAAGTTGGTTAAAAGGGAACACTCCACATGTAAGTATTGAGACAAGATGATAGATCCTACATGTAAATCTTCCCCCTGATAGCATTGACTATGACAAGGAAATTACTCTAAATGTTGTGGATGGATGGTTTTGAGCAATATTCTGATAGATACAGGTGCGGAAGTAAATGTGCTTACGTTAGATGCATGGGTATAAATGGGGAGACCCCCATTGCAGCCATCATCTAATGTGTTGTTTATGGCGAACCGAACTAAGGCCACTCCCATAGGAGTTTTGAAGGATGCATCTATAACTATACAAGGGGCCAAGTTCACTAGGGATTTTGAGGTATTAGCACTTGTGGAAGAAGACAGTTTTCCAGCCTTACTTGGATGCCCTTGGTGTTATGCGAATAACACTGACTTGAGATTCAATAAGGGGTATATCAACTTTGAGAATAAGGAGGAAAGGGTTGTGATACCTTTGACAGATGGGAAGTCTACACCATATGTTGAGCCTCTAAGTGAGGAGGACTTAAACAGGATCTATGTCCACGCTTTTCAGGATCCAGAGGTCAATGAGCCATCAAAGGAAGGCATCCTATAGTGGGAGGATTCTCATTCTATCAGTGATACTATGAGTATTGCTTGTGACAATTGGGCTCATGGTACATATGAACTAGTAGGATGCAAGGTGAAAAACATGGTTACGCATGCAAGAAGGGAATTTGTTCTATTTGATGGATAGGATGTGTAGTAATATGGTATACATGAGAATAATATCTTCTCGTATTTTAGAATCCATGGAGGAACAATGCGTAGACCGGTCTAGGAGAAGAGACATGTTAGCATATGTCTTACGCGAGACAATAACATGCTGGTGGGTAGTTCATAGAGATAATCTTATGGAGTGGAAGGAGATCAAAATTTCCCTATCTACCAGGTTTGTAAGAAGCAATGCACCTATGCAGATCTACACTTATAATGGTGATCAACCTGCTCAAGCATCACATTCAACAGTGTGAGAGACTCTAGATAGTGGGACAAGAAGCATTACCACCTTCACTTTGGGTGCATAGACTGTATTCTACTCTACAAGGATGCGCACGCACCTGGTATGTATATGTAGAACTACATAGAGAGACTAGGAATTGGAAAAATTTGACTACAGGAATGATCCAGACCTTTGAAAATAGAGCGGTTAACCATGAGAGATAGTGCAAAGGTGGAGGAACTCATACATGAATTAATGGGTGAGATAGAATCAGGTGCACGTTTTGAAGAAGAAGGAGAAGACTCCATATTGCTTGATCATGTTTCTCTTAAGAAAGAAAAAGGTAAGATGGTGTACATCTGTGGATGATGAGGAAGTTGAAAATTTGGATATTGACCATTCACAGGGGGTGCACGAGGTCTTGGATAGTGCAGATAAGGATACATGCGCATACCATGAACCAATGAAGACCAAAAAGGTCAATATAGGATCGGAGGCTGAGCCTAAGGAGGTCATAATTGGAGACTACTGGTCAAACTCGGAGGTGGAAAAGATCATTGAGTTACTCAAGGATTATCAAGACTTATTCCCTCAAGGGTATCATGAACTTAAAGGCATGCATGAATCACTTGGGGAAATGAAGATAAAGCTTAAGGAAGGTGCACGCCCCATGAGAAAGAGACCTTACAAAATGAATCCTAATTTGCATGAAAAGGTAAAAGAAGAAATTGATAAAATGTTGAAATATGGAATTATCAAGCCCCTTGATGAGTCAAAATGGGTTAGTCTAATGGTGATCAAGTATCAAGAAGGATGGATGAATTAGAATATGTGTGGACTATAGGGAGCTAAATTCTTCCTATGTAACAGACCCATTCCCTACGCCATTGGAGGAAATACTAGAGGGAGTTGTAGGGCGTGAGATATATTCCTTCACAGATGGGTTTTCTAGGTATCATCAGGTTAGGATTTCTCGGGAGGATCGGGAAAAACTACATTTACTACTTGAATGGGGCAGCTTTGCCTATCTTTGTAATGCCTTTTGGATTGAAAAACATGCATGTTGTATTCTATTCACAACTTTTTGTAGTTTTATCTAGATGATTGGACAATATATGGGCTTGTGAAAGATCATTGTGACAATCTGCACTTAATGTTTGAATGATGCAGAAAATTGAGTATCTCTTTAAACATCAAGAAGTGCATATTTGCTACACCTTTTGGAATATTGTTAGGGCATATAATCTGCAAGGAAGGGTTGTTGGTTGATCCAGCTAAGGTTGCAGTCATTCTAGGCCTGGAAGCACCTACTAGTCAAAGTGAGGTGCATATATTTTTGGGTCATACAAGTTACTATTGAAAGTTCATTAAAGGGTATGCCAAAATTGCTGCACCCTTGGAAGAATTACTAAAAGGGAAAGGTACATTTTATTAGGGAGAACCACAACAACGTGTGTTTGAGATATTAAAAGAGAAACTTACTACCATGCCCATTCTGCGTGTTTTCCTCATGGGATAAACCATTTCATGTGCATGACCATTCGCACTATGTTAAATCAACCTAGAGAAGGTATTATAGATCATCCAATTTGTTTTGCTAGTAGGAAGTTGACTCCTGTTGAAAGGAATTATATAACTACAGAGCGCGAAGCTTTTTTGATGATCTATACATTGCACAAGTTTTGACAGTACTTGTTAGTAACACCATGTGTTTTATACAGATCACATGGCATTAAAGTATTTGGTAAACAAACCAGTCTTGCAAGGGCACATATGTAGATGGGTACTCCTATTTCAAGAGTTTGACTTCACAGTTGTGGTGAAGCCAGGGAAAAGTAATTCTAGACCAGACCACTTGTCTAGAATTCACTCAGGAGAAGAAGCATAGAAAATTGAAGAAACCATGCCAGATGCACAATTATATAGGTTACAACACACACCCATGGAATTAGAAGACATTGTTGTCTTTCTACGAACTGGTATGACACCAGAAGGAATGAAGGAATTAGAAAAGAAACAACTTGCTATACACGTAGCACCATTTATGTTAATCAGTGGTGACCTCTACAAGTTAGGTAGAGATGAAGTATTATGTCATTGTGTATTAGAGCATGAGTGAGAGTATATTATTGAATAATCCCTTGGTGGTATTGTAGGTGGCCACTATGTAGGTGATGCAACTACTCGGAAGATCCTACTTACAGGATTATGGTGGGAGACATTGTATAAATATTGTATGGCATATTGCAAGGCGTGTGACCATTGTCGGTGCCTAGGAAAACCCGGGGAAAAGAGATGAGATGCCTTTGAGAGTGATTACTAGTGCTAAACCATTTGAGAAATGGGCCAATGAATTTTAGGACCTATTTCACCATCCACGCGCAAGACCTGGATCACACTATATCATTACTTGCACATATTATCTCATACGGTGGGCGAAGCAACACCTACTAAGGAATGTATAATGGCTACAACAGCCAAGTTTCTATGGGAGAATGTTCTTAAAAGATATGGATGTCCTTTAATCTTGACAAGTGATAGGGGTACACACTTTTTAAATGAGACAATCAGGATCCTATTAGATGAGTTTATGGTTACACACCATAAAACTACACCCTATCATCCTCAGGAAAATGGAACTATTGAGGCCTTCAATAAGATTTTGAGCCAAACTTTGACAAAAATTTGTGATGTTGGGAGAAAGGATTGGGATGATAAAGTGTCATTTGTTCTTTGGGCATATAGAACAACTTATAAGAGATTGAACAAAGCCACACCATTTTAGTTGGTGTTTGGCGTAGAATTCGTTCTCCCTATAGAATTTATGCTACCTTCTTTGCACATTTTATGCATTGGAGGTCTAGTTGATGAGCAAGCTTTATAAGAGCGTATTGAGAAGATGATTCAACTGGATGAGTGACGAACCATAGCACAATGGAGTCGGAAGTAAGGGAAAAGGCAGTGTAGAAAGCATGGCATTATAGAAACATAAAGGATAAGAAGTTTGAGATTGGACAAATGGTACTTCTTTATGAATCTAAGTTCTTGCGCCATCTAGGAAAGCTCAAAGTACATTGTTTGGGGTCGTATGTCATCAATCACATACTTGAAACATGTGCTTTCCAGTTAAAAGCACTTGATGGAACACTGACTACCTGATTACTTCAATGGGAGTAGGTTGAAGCCCTACTATAAATAAGTCTTCTTGGTGTTTGTAATAAGGCAGTATTTCCATTTAGATTAGGTTTTCAATTATGTATTTCCTTCATTGTCATTATGCTTTGTCAATTTAGTTGTTGTTCTTGTGTAATAAGTGCACTTGCGCACATGAAGCTACTTACTATGTGAAGAATGTTTATGCGCAGAGGACTGCACATACTTTTAGTGTGGGGTGGTTGTTTATATCTAGGTACAAGATAGTGGGAATTGAAAGGATAAAGGAATAAGCTGCTATGGGTGTGATTTTAAGTCAAAGAAAGATTGCTTCTCACAAGTGACCAAGGATAGAGATGAAAGAAGGAACAATATAATGTGAGGTAAGTGGAGGCCATGATAACTACTAGGAGAAGGTACAGTGATGAGGTACTTAGGTGCAAGGGTGCACATTGAAGAGAATTTTGTGACTAGAGGGTAGGGAGGCGTGCTAGAAGGTTATAGCTGGGGCGCGAAGATATACCACACGGAATGAATGAATTTGGTCAATGAATGAGGGGATATTTGGTAGGTGAAGGAGCAATAAATGCATCAAAATTTGAAAAATATATATAAGGATGGGATACGAATTCATTTTTACCATTGCAAGTAAGATTATTTGAAATAAGCTAAGTGCAAAGAGACAAGTGATCATTTTAAGGTACGATAGGTGTGTAACGAGTCATGACGAAGATATATGTGCGTAGAAGAAGATTATGTCCCCGGTGGTGAAGGGTTTGAGTGAAGCAAGGTAATGGAGATGAGTTAGGGGCATGTAATTTCACCTAGGGCATGCTGAATCGAAATAGGGTTTTCTTCACACATTATAGAATTTGAACGACAAGGATCTACAAAGGATTGCAAGGTAAAAATGGCCTTTGAAGAAAATTTGCAGGCAGCAGGAGTAAAAGGAAAGAAGAAAATGGATCTTTTAGAAGGAATAATGACATCAATGTCCAACATTGTGTTGGTTCTATAGAATGAAAAAGGAGATATTGCAAGGGATGAGTTGGAATCCATTGTTGTGGACATTCCAGAGAAAGTAGAACAAGCACTCAGCTGAATGGCAGACCTTGGAGGCCAAAATAAAGGAGTATCCAGAGTTGATCCTTCAAGCTGATATAGAGGATGTTGCCTCTTGAAACATTATTTATTCATCTGCATTCTTTCTTATTCTTTCCACTTAATATTATTTACTTCAATTTTTTTGGAGATACCCATTGTCGGGAGACAATGCGATTAGTGTGGGGTAATGTTGATCATAGAACACTTGACAGAACTCACACAAGAAGTACTTGTGAGAAAACAAGCCAGGTTTAAGGGCATGAATGGACATGAAGAACACACACATGGAGGGAAAGTTCAACATTTGGGACTTAGCCTATTTTGAGCATGAAGACATATTTTTAGAAGATGGCATGCGGAACACACCAATGATGCAGGGACGTGCACGTCATGCATTTCCTATCTTTAGAGGATCAGATTGAAGCTTGTTTTGTATGAAGACGAGCTAAGAATAGGATTGTCACTTCAGTTAACTGCAAGAGGTCTATAGATATCATACTTGCATGTATGGCTATTCTTGTAAATGGCATGTGGTTATTAATAGCATGCGGCCTATTTTTGGATAGAGAAGTGGTGAAGGGAAATTCCCACCCTATATATATGATATGAAGCACATAGTAAAATATACATACACACTTAGAGAGAGATATGTATAGAGAGGTATACGATGGGATTATTGTATCAGATCCATATGCGCATTGGTATAGAATGCCATTATTGTAAGGAGCTTCTGTGTTTATTAATAGATGGAAGTTATTGGTTGAATCTAAGTGTTATTCCTGTGTGAAATCAAGTAGTGCATGTTCTTGATTCAATCATGATTATTGTTTAAACTTTTTCTTTCATAAATTTGAATATGGTATGCATTGTAGAATGATGGATTAGTTATGGATCTATATGTTTATTCCTTCTTCACGCTAACATCCTGCAACGAAACCCTAAGAGGGAGCTAGTACCTTTGCGCACTTTGGGTGAGTGCTCAGTCTAGGTGAGTGATGTGCCAACGTGACTAGGGTGTTATCTAATAATTGTAGGCTACATCATGCCCCAACATCAATCATTTCACACTTTACGTAGCTTTTGTAAATCCAAACCTGTAAATACAAATATGGATCACCTTTATGTGCTAATTTAGTGTTGGTTAGAATCTTACTGTCGAATACAAATCCAACATATCTTTCTAGCTGCCTAGGAGGGTAGACATCAATGTATATGTGATTTATTTGTGCTTCTAGAGGAGTAGTGACATTGATCAAATGTCTAAGACCCAATTATTCCAATAAAAAAGATCTATGATTAGGGGAGTTCTTCAAAAAATCTAAGGAGATGTGAGAAAAGGTCTTTGTCAAATCATTGATCAAGTCATAATCCCCCACCGGATTCGAAAGCGTTTGATGAATATCATCTGATATAGATGGGTAATTAGGAATGAGCTACGAAGCATAGTATTGAGTTCTAATAATGAGTGTTTATTTGGGGTTTAGTTTCTAATTATACTAGACCCATTATCTTAGTCTTTGGTGGCCATCCAACGAGAGGTGCTACCAATGGGTTTGAAAATTTTGAAGCTTCATGATCATTGTATCTCACCTGGGATACCCTTATTTAAGCCATTGGGGTCCAACTTACTATTGTTAGGACATTTTGGAAGGGGATTGTTAAAGATCCCTGAGCGGTTTGTTCAAAGGGGATACATGCCCCATGCAAAAATTCTCAATTGGCAAGTAGGATTTTCAAAAACATCTCGACATATAGCTTCCTTTGGTCTTGGCAAGCATTGTAAGAACTTGTTACAATCTCAGCATGTTCTAGCATCATGCCCTCGGACCCTATGGAAACTGTAATATAGGTCAAGATCATAATTTAGAGGTCTTTGGTTTGTGTTTTGTTACGGTCCATATTTTTTATTGTTATTATTCAACTATTGGTTATTGTAATTGAAGTTTGGAGGTCATTACCCTTGATTTGGATATTGGTTTTGGTACCCGTTTGGAGTCTTGGTTAAGGCCTTGGGCACGAACTTCTTGTTGTTGATATTAAGGAGGACAATTGAAGTCCATCATGTTGATCGTAGGAGTAAAGTTGTTACTCCTTTGATTCTTATTGTTGTTATGTTTGTGGAGCCTATTTTCATGTTAGAGTATGGTACACCTTCCATGTGTTACACTCGGGTATTTTTACGACGGTTCATTAACCCATGGGTAATGGGTAACCGTTATGGGCTGTTTTTGGGCCCATGGTTTTTTTCAGTCTTTTGCCCATCGTTTTGATACCCACGGTTTTTTTGCCCTTGGTTTTGATACCCACGGTTTTGTATCAAACTGCTTAAGCAGTTTTCTATTTATATGGTCTTATGCATATGATAGATGTACAAGCAAATGTATTACAGATGTGTTTTGAATTCGGGTTTGAATTCTGTAGAGTTTGTTGAGCATAGCTCCAAACAGATCTGGGTATTGTATTGAGAGAGTGAAGGCTTGTAATAAAATCTGAGCAAGTGATTCTTGGTGGACGTAGCCCAAATTGGGTGAACCACGTTAAATATTGTCTCTCTGTGTTGTGTTATTTATTCTGCACTTTTATTTGAGATCTATAATAATTTCTGCATATTAGTTTCTACTGTTGCGATTCTGTGAGGGATTATTCCGCATATTTTATCTCTTATTTCCTAACAATTGGTATCAGAGCCTGGTTTGGTTTGTTGAAGTGTTGAATCGCAGGAAATTTTTAGCTTGAGTCGGAGCTATGGCAGATGAAGGAAGATCTAGGGTTGATAAATTCAACGGGTAGAATTTCAGTCTTTGGAAGATGCAGATGGAAGATTACCTTTATCAAAAGGATCTTTATACTCCGTTGTCTGAGAAGGTGAACAAACCCTCGAGTATGACAGATGCGGAATGGGATTTGCTGGATAGGAAAGCACTTGGAATGATCTGGCTGAGTCTTGCATCTTCGGTATTATTTAATGTCTCAAAGGAAAAGACTACAAAAGATCTAATGGATGCATTAGGGAAGTTGTATGAAAAACCCTCTGCCTCTAATAAGATATTTTTAATGAAAAAGTTGTTTAATATGAAGATGTCTGAGAATAGTTCAGTAGCAGATCATTTAAATGATTTCAATACGGTTGTGAATATGCTAGCTTTGGTTACAATAGAATTTGATGAAGAAGTTAGGGCTTTATTAATTCTGTGCTCTTTACCTGAGAGTTGGAATAGCCTGGTAATGGCGGTAAGTAACTCGGTTCCAGCTAACTCGAAGTTGAAGTTTGAGGATGTTGTAGGGGTGATTCTAAGCGAGGAAATGCGAAGAAAAAGCTCTGGGGAATCTTCTACTTCAGGGAATGCTTTGATAGTGGAAACTAGAGGGAGACAGAAGAATAGAGGAAACCGTGGAAAATCAAAAGATCGGGCAAGGTCAAAATCCAAGAACAAGATTGTATGCTGGAATTGTGGAAAGCCTGGGCATGCAAAGGATTGTTGGGAGCTTCGGGATAAGAAGAAACAACATGAAGAAAACAAGGAGGCAAATGTGGCATCGGGTAATGTATGTCAGGATGCTTTGATTCTTTCTTTGCATAATATTACTGAATCTTGGGTTTTAGATTCAGGGGCTTCTTTTCATGCTACTCCACATAGGCATTATTTTGTTGATTATGTTCAAGGGGATTTTGGGCATGTTTTTCTTGGTGATGATGAGCCTTGCAGCATAGTTGGAAAAGGTTCTGTTCAGGTTAAGATGCAGAATGGGAATACATGGCTATTGAAGGATGTCAGACATGTGCCTACATTAAGGAGAAATTTGATATCGGCAGGGCAGTTGGGAAGTGATGGTTGTCTTGTGATATTTCTGCAGAGACTCTTGGAAGGTTACCAAGGGTGCTTTTGTGGTGGCAAGAGGTAAGAAGGTTGGAACCTTGTATTTAACCACCGATAATCCTAATGATTGTAATCTTGTGGCTTGAGATGCGATACAACATTATGGCACTATAGGGTGGGTCATATGAGCCATAAGGGCATGAACATCATAAAGAAGAATTTTCTGGATATACGAAACAAGTTTGGATTTACTGTGAAAACTGCATATATGGGAAAGCAGAAGCGAGTAAAGTTTCTCAAGGTTGGACCTACGAAGAAAGAGAGTAAGTTAGAGCTGGTACATTCGATGTGTGGGGCCGGCTCGGGTATCATCTCTGGGGGTTCAAGTTATTATGTTACTTTTATTGATGATGCAACAAGGAAAGTTTGGGTTTATTGTATTAGACACAAATCTGATGTATTTGACACTTTTGTTAAATGGAAAGCCTTGGTAGAGAATGAAACAGTCTTAAGCTAAAATGTCTCAGTCGAGATAATGGAGGGGAGTATTAAAGTAATGAATTTAATGAGTAATCTTGTTCTAAGAATGGAATCGCAGCAGCAAAATACGGTTCCGGGAACTCCCGCAGCAAAATGGGGTATCGTAGAAAGGATGAAAGAACTATAATGGAAAGTTCTAGGAGCATGAGATTACATGCGGGACTGCCCTCTTTCTTTTTGGGCAGAATCGGTGAGCACAGTTTGTGTACTTGTTAACAGAGGACCCTCAAGTGCCTTGGATGGAGGCATACCCGAGGAGGCATGGTATGGTAAGAAAGTTGATTATTCATTTCTTAGAGTCTTTGGATGTGAAGTGTTTGTTCATATAGACAAGGATGATAGGACCAAGCTAGAGGCTAAATCGAGAAAAATGTACTTTCATTGGTTATGGTGGTGATGACTTTGGGTTTAAATGTTGGAGTATTAAGGACAAGAAAATCATTTGGTCTAGGGATGTGGTCTTTAATGAGAAATTCATGTATAAGCAACGATTTGCGGGAAAACAAGGAAGAATCCAAGAAAGAATATGCGAGTGGTAGAGGATCTTCCGGATGGGAAAGTGACCCATGAATCGGTTCAGAACCTATTCAACAGAACCCCAAAATCCTACAGTGAGGAGGTCTTCTAGGGTAAGAAAAGAACCTGAACAATTTTCTCCTTCTCTTTATTATTTATTACTCACTAATAGTGGAGAGCCAGAGAGCTTTGATGAAGCAATGCAGGTAGATGCCAGTAAGAAGTGGGAGCAAGCCATGGATGAGGAGCATAAGTCTCTTATGGAGAACCAGACTTGGGATTTGGTGAAGCTACCGGAAGGCAAAAGAGCATTGCAGAACAAGTGGGTGTACAGAGTTAAAGATGAAGAAGGAGGAAAGAAAAGATATAAGGCCCGGTTGGTGGTCAAGGGGTTTGCACAGAAACAAGGTATAGATTTTGATGAGATTTTTTCTCCTGTAGTAAAAATGACTTCTATTAGAACTATTCTTGGAATAGTGGCAGCAGAAGACTTGCACTTAGAACAGTTAGATGTAAAGACTGCATTTCTCCATGGTGATTTGGAGGAGGAGCTATATATGCAGCAACCAGAGGGCTATGAGGTCAAAGGTAAAGAGGAGATGGTGTGTAAACTGAAGAAGAGCTTGTATGGATTGAAACAAGCTCCACGTCAATGGTATAAGAAGTTTGATAGCTTCATGATGGAGCAAGGTTATATTAGATGTCATTCTGACCATTGCGTGTATACAAAGAAATTTGAGGATGGAAGTTATATTATCCTGTGTTTGTATGTTGATGACATGTTGGTTGTAGGTAAAAACATGCAGGAAATAAAAGTACTCAAGAAACAGCTAAGTGAATCCTTTGATATGAAGGATTTGGGGGCAGCCAGAAAAATCCTTGGTATGAGGATAACTCGGGATAGGAAGGAACGAAAGTTGACTTTATCTCAGGAAGAGTACATTAAGAAGGTATTAGATAGGTTTAACATGCAGGATGCTAAACCGGTTGGGACTCCTTTGGCAGGCCATTTCAAGTTATCAAAGGAGCAGTGTCCCAAGACAGAGCAGGAAAGAAACCAGATGTCAAAGGTACCTTACTCATCAGCAGTTGGCAGTTTGATGTATGCTATGGTGTGCACTAGGCCTGATATTGCCCATGTAGTGGGAGCTGTGAGTAGATTTATGAGTGATCCAGGTAAAGAGCATTGGCAAGTAGTAAAGTGGATCCTTCGGTATTTGAGAGGAACCATGGGGATAGTTCTGTGCTACAGTGGATCAGACACCACTTTACGTGGTTATGTAGATTCAGACATGGCTGGAGATGTAGACAGTAGGAGGAGCACAACAAGTTATATTTATACTGTAGGTGGGACAAAGTAGTGAGTTGGATTTCACGACTACAGAAGTTGGTGGCTTTGTCAACCATGGAGGCTGAGTATGTTGCTGCCACAGAGGCAAGCAAAGAGATGATTTGGCTACAACAATTGCTTGAGGAGTTGGGGCATAAGCAGGAGGAATGTAAGCTATATAGTGATAGTTAGAGTGCTATACACCTAGCTAAGAACTCTGCTTTCCACTCCAGGACGAAGCATATACAATTGAGATATCACTTCATCAAGATGGCTTTGGAGGAAGATAAGTTGAAGTTGGAGAAGATTCATACCAGTCAGAATCCTGCAGACATGATGACCAAGGTGGTCACAAGGGATAAACTAAAGCTATGTTCAGCTTTGGTTGGCCTTCGCGGATGACAGTGAAGGGTTGAGAAGCTTGCTCAGTGGAAACTAGTCTCCAAGTGGGAGATTGTTATGTTTGTGGAGCCTATTTTCATGTTAGAGTATGGTACACCTTCCATGTGTTACACTCGGGTATTTTTACGGCGGTTCATTAACCCATGGGTAATGGGTAACCGTTATGGGCTGTTTTTGGGCCCATGGTTTTTTCGGTCTTTTGCCCATTGTTTTGATACCCACGGTTTTTTGCCCTTGGTTTTGATACCCACGGTTTTGTATCAAACCGCTTAATGATTTTCTATTTATATGGTCTTATGCATATGATAGATGTACAAGCAAATGTATTACTGAGATGTGTTTTGAATTCGGGTTTGAATTCTCAGAGAGTTTGTTGAGCATAGCTCCAAACAGATCTGGGTATTGTATTGAGAGAGTGAAGGCTTGTAATAAAATCGAGTAAGTGATTCTTGGTGGACGTAGCCCAAATTGGGTGAACCACGTTAAATATTGTCTCTCGTGTTGTGTTATTTATTCCGCACTTTTATTTGAGATCTGTAATAATTTTGCATATTAGTTTCTCTCATTGCGATTCTCGTGAGGGATTATTCCACATATTTTATCCCTTATTTCCTAACAATTGTTTGTGTTGTTGTTAATGTTATTTATACTTGAAGTGTTAACAACATTTGGTTTCTTTGCTTGGTTTGTAACACCATCGGTTGTAACACTACGGTTTTTGGTGAGGACCTTCGGTCCTTGGTTGTTGTTTGTGTTATTGGGGTAACTTGAATTACCTTGATTGAGAGTGATCAATATCTCATTTTAACCATAGGTCTTATGACCACTATCTATTGTTGTTTGATCTATACGAGAGAGCACCCTATAGCACCTCTTCATAGCTCCTAAGTGGGAACTTTTGGACTTCCTCCTTCGTTTCCTAGTTAAGAGAGTGAAGGAATAGATCATAGAGCTCTGTCTGATCCATGTTGGGAGTGCTTGTGAAAGAGTAGAGGACTCAATGTCATATCTGGATGAAATGTGCATGATACTCATTGCACTCTTATTTTATGTGTAGGAACTCCTTGATTCCTATCCTTAGCAACTTGTTCATGTCGAAAGCTTTGATGAATTCAGACATGAGTTGTTTAAAAGAATGTATCAAAGCCTCGGGTATCCTATAATACCAATTGATAACAATACCTTGTAAATTTGTAGGAAGATATTTTCTACAAATGCATCCCATGGGAGCATCTCTTGAATGGAAGTGGCATATGCCTTGATATGCACATTTGGATCTCCCTCCCCTTTGAATTTTGGAAGGTCTGGTAGAGGTCTTGGGAGCATAACACTCTGTATGGTGAAGTTGAGGGGCTCTTTAAGATATTCAGAGTAGGTCCCCACTACGTAAGACTCAACCATGGAAGGCCCCATGTTGGGGAGGTGGAGGTGGAATGGGTTGTTGATATGGTGCAACATAAATGTTTGTGGAGGCGTATGAAATCCCTATGGATGAACATATGGACTAGGGAAAGAGTACATGTCCCCTATGGTGATTTAGAATACATATGTACATAGGGTGGAACATTACTCTAGTACAAATTTGAAGGCATAAAGCCAGGGAATGTTGCATTTCCAGTTGGGATGGAGTTTGAGAATTCACTTGGCTAGTACTGTTGTGGGTATCCATACATAGCATGAGGGGGCATACCTAAGGTTCTTGACCCAATAAGGAGATCCCCAAGGCTAGGAATGCTCAAGTAAAATGGAGGATTTGAAGCATTTGTCACTTGACCAAAGTTTTGAGGTTGATGGAGAATCCTTCCTTGCCCAGCAGAATACAAAGCATGAGTAGCTTAGAAAAGTTCCAATTATCTAACCTTGTCCACCAATGTCGAGATGACCTTTCCTGGTGATGGCATGGAATTTTTTAGTGCACATTGTTAAATTTTGGTAGGTAGCAAAGGAGTGTGATATCCTAATACTAATTGTTTTTTGTTTTTCCACCCCTCATTAAGAATGTTTTATGTTGTGGGAGGGGTAGAAGTGTTATTCTAAAGTAAGACATCACTATGTCCTTGCATCCTATCAATGTTTTGGAAGTGTTTCTCCCTTTGGGCATAATGTGTTAAATACTCCTTGTTTAGTGGGATTTGATGGTCTGCATACTAATTTGTAGTCTGAACAAAACCCGAGGAGATGAGCCTAACTCTCGGTGAATGTCATATTATTAGAACTTGAAATTTTAGGCTATTGTGTTTGGGTAATCTAATCAATTTCCTCTATCCTAACCAGAGGAGCCATTTTTGGTCCCTTGAGGAGGAGGATTTTGAGACACAAGGAGATGAGTTGAGTAGTTGTTAGCCCATGTTGATAGTGAGGGTGACTGTTGTTGCCTACCCATTTGGTAGTAATATGCTTCGAGACCCAAAATGGGCCGACCGTATCCATCTTGTCCCAACATATTCGAGAGGTATATAAATACCCGAAAAATAATGGGAGAAGGAGAAGATGGATGAAATAAGTGGAAATGAAAAGAGACTAGCTCTTCATGTCGGGTTCACCAATTTGTACGGATGAAAATTGACATGTGACCTTCAACCGCACTTGAACCCATGATGTTGTAATGAGGCAACCGATGTAGACATGTGGATGGCTAAATTATACTTTGAAATGTGGTCGTAAATGGGGTAAAAAAATTTCAAGGAAAAATAATGTCCTCGATGCACAATAACGAGATCTTATTGTCAAGTGCAAGGAAATCCCTTCTAACTTGAATGGGTCTGATGGACGGATCTGAAAGAATGGCTACATGGATACTCCAGTCAATATCAAGATCCATGGAGATGCTTTCAAGTGGTTATGGGATTAATGGAAAACCAATGGGTGCCTCATGAATATGTCCAAACAGGGTCATGGATTAAGTGAGAGAGGCGTGGTTTCACAAAATCTAGATTCGGTTGGTAGGAGAAGTCAAAATGTGAGGGCTCGGTGAGATTCCTCGTTTAGAACATTTAATTGTGATATGATGTTAGGTGGTAATGGTGATGTGAGTAAAACCAACATGCACAGACTTGTGTCAATATATGTGAGAATATCATATGCATTAGGTTAAGGGACACTATGATTGCTCTTGTATGTTCTTGGTTGTTGAGGTCCTTGTATGGTCATGTATATATTTAAACCCTATTTCTAGGGGAAATCCAAAATTTGTAGGCCTTATCAACCACAATGTTTAAGACGTTTAATTATTTAATCTTCTCGAGTTGGCGTTCTAAGGAAAATAATATGGAGTCCCGTATCTATGTACGTATTTAACTGGGGACCGTTTGGCTGTTGTGTTCATGGATCACTTCCGTATGTGTGTTCTTGTTGAGGACCATTGATGGTCATGTATTGCAATGATGTATCTAATTTAAGTAAATAACAACTAATCTAATTGAATTGAAACTATTCTATGTTTTTGTATTTTCAAGATATAAATTAAATAAAACAATACAAAGCTACTACTCTAATGAAATAAATGTTTTTGCTCTTTTCTGGAATTTAAAAGGAAATGAGGAAATAAAATCTTCTACTCTAATTAATAAATCCTAAAACAAATGAACAACTAGATTGAGTTGTTCACCTGTGTAGAAGAAATATATTCTATTATAAATAATGAAAGCTTCAATTTAAAATATGGATGTAAATCGAACCCTCTAATTTACCTCGAAGCACAAAAAAGAAATTAGATCTTCGAGAAGCTTTTCTTCCCTGCAACTTCCCCGACAAGAGTAAAGAAGACTTCTATTGAGGATTTCCTACATGAGCTAATTTACTGTAACTATTGAATGATTGTAACAATGATTCATTTCTATTCTATTTGAATGTAAATACTGGAAATGATTCTTTTCTACTCTATTTGATATATATGTATGCCTACAATTTAAAAAAAATAATATGAAGAAAATGAAGAAACTAACATCAACCCCAACCTGGAAATATAGAGCAGTGGAAAATCCAGTTATGTTATGCTTTATCCCCTCATCTTGTATTTTGAACCTCCTATGTTCACATGAGTCCAAGGGATTGGGAATACAGTAGAAGCAACAATGAGAATGTGTTCGAGCAATAGAATCTTGAATGGAAGTCTAGAAACAATGTAGGTGGAATAGAGATAACATGAGTGAACAAAGCTTAGCTATGCAATTTATAGCAAGAATGAGGTAGTTCAACAATACAAGAATATATAAAATGATCTCTAACCCTTTACTTGAGAACAAAAGAGGAATTTATAGAAGGTTGGATGGGATGTGCACAATCACACTTGGCAGCCATAGGGAGCCACATCAACAATGAAGGGGAAATTACAAATTACAAGTGAATAAGATAATGCCACAAGGAAGTCGGAGCTTGAAATCAACTAAAAGCGGTTCACAAACGTGTGCAAAAGTGAAATTTAGTGAAACAACACACATCTTAATTGATGTTGGAAGATTCTAGAAAAAGTGCACATGCCCGCCGCCCTATGGAGGGTGGTGATTACGAACGCCGCCTAGGTAGGCGGTGGTTACGTAACTAAAAGCCAAAATAGTGGGGAAATTATGCGGGTAGATAAGGAAAAGCATGCAAAGGCTAAGTAAGGAAAACTAGGATACACATATAAGCTGCAAGGAGGTTTAGGAGCTCAAACACCTTTGGAAAAGACATGAATCATCATTATGGACCTTTTGTAACTATTTTTAAACAATGTATCACATTTAAATTTGGGTGCATACAGTAATCTTGGCATTTGGCTTTCTTAAATACTTATTCTAAAGGGGTAAGAGAGAAGGATATTAACTTGTGTTAAAGATGGTGTTTAAATGCCCTAAGGAATAACTAACATAAACTCCCATGAGACATATTTTGATTGGTCTTAGCGGATAAGGTCTTCTAATGTTTCATGAAAGTTTTGAATATTTTTCGTCTATGTTTTTGTAATTGATGAAAGCATTGATCTTATTTTTAGGAATATTATGACACTAAAGTATATTGATTAAGGTATTTAACAAGAATTTGAGCTCAATAATGGAGTTAGTATGAAGATTATAGTACCAATATAAGGCATATATTGCAAGTGTCTTAGCCAAGAATTTAATGGTAGCATAAGAATTGGTTTTAAACCAATCTTGATAGACATTTCCAAATAGCTTGATATAAAATGTAGGTTCTATAGAATCACCACAAGTGATGGAAGGATTGATTCCTCCAATTCCCATAGAAGTCATGTAGGGAATAATAATATCTCTTTGAATTCCTTCGAGGACCTTGTTATAGATGGGAGGCTAGGTAATGGGTGTTACACTAATTCCAATTAGAAGAAGAGAGGGATAAATTTAGTTTTCCAAGCCCAAAGAGGTTATAAGTGGTTGAATAACAAGGCGAGTTATATTGGTTTGAATTTGTGAAAGTTGATTTGTATTCATAGTCTACTATTGACTTATGTGATGAATGAGTTGTATGATGAGTTGATTAGGATCAATATTTGGATGAATGTTTGTGTTATTAATTAACCTTGATTCACTTCATGTGGAAGAGGCTCAAGTATGATTGATATATGAATCCAAATTCTTAAAAATATAGTAATCAATGTAATTATTTAGAATTTTTATGAATCCCTGCATATTCAAGAAATTTTAATTAAATTTCCTTATATTTTGACTATAATAAATATTAGGGACAAATTTAGGTTCCCCTTCTTCAATTTCAAAGATAGGGTTTTGAAAGTTATATTTGGTATGTACATTTTTGGGTGGAGGTTTTGATTCTTAACATTATCTCCTATGTAAAAACATCAGTGTAGTGAATAAATATCTTAGGAAAACCATCATCCTCAACATGATCGTGGTTGCAAAGAGATGTCTTAACATAGGATTTATTGGAATGGTTATTGCAAATACACTATTGGGAAGTAAGGATACTAAAAAAGGTTTATATATATTTTTAATGATAAAATCAACCATGTTGGAAGTTTGCATAGGGTTTGAGGGTGTTTGAGGGATTATATATGAAATCAAAGGAGTTTAAATAAGTATTATCCATGCAAGAATCTTACATAGGGGATGACCGCATATATAGAGAACGATCAAAGTATAGATAAGGTCACCCATACAGTAGAGTTATATATAAAGGCCAATTATTTCTAAATAGTAGGATCAAGGTAAAACCATAATCAAACATGAGTAGTGCTATGCATAAGAGATGGTTGCATAGGAAAATTAGGAAAAATTTAAATAAGAGTGAATCTAACATAATTTAGGGAAAATTAATATTCATCTTGGGTTCACCAAAGTTTATGATGGGAAAATATAGGTTCCCTCCTAGCTTATAAAATATAGGGACCAAATAATCTAGACACATGATGTAGATACAAAGGTGCTCAAGGAGTGCTAGTATCATAATTATAGAGGATATTGAACCTAACCCTATGATAGCTAAATTTTTCAAGGCCTATGCCTAAGATAAAGATAAGTGTCCTACTAGGATTCAAAATACGAACAATCAAAGGATGGATAAATCCAAGGGTTGTAATATAATAAGATAATGTAATAGAGAAAATATAACATACATTTACTCCAATATATAACAATTAATTACCAATGAACATCATATAGGTGTAATATAAAAGACTAAGAAAGGTTAGAACTACTTACATGTAGTGTGTATGTGATTGTTGATGCATAATACACTTTAGAGACAACAACACCAAGAGATATTTTCTATAGGTGGAGAAGGGGAAAGATAAGAATAATATATCCAATCCTAACTAACTATGGTGACCCAAATGCAAAGATGTAAGCTCCAAAATCAAATTCCAACGAGTAAGTGTGAAATAGTGTTAAAATATATGAGCTATATGTTCCTTCATGTATGATCGAATGGTTGTTTTGTGTTGGTCTGAAAATAAGGTGGTAGGGTATATATACCCAATGTGACCAAAATAAAACCAAACCTGATACCATAACCCATGGGAAATAGTATTGAACGTGGAGGAACCCTAAGGAAAATGGGTGGAAAAGCTGTGAGATCAAATCCAAAAGGAAAATAGAAATAAATGAAAAAGGTCTAGGGATATTGAAAGAACGGATAATAACATGCAATAAGCATAAACAAGTAGACATGATGTATGTAATGTGTTAAAAAAGGGAATGAATGAGAAAATAGTATGGTTACTATGGAATAATAATGACATCTCTCAATTTTTTTGGTTTAGTGCACATGACCAAGTTTGATATAACTCTAATCCCAAAAAAACCCTTTGAGGCACCCAATCGGGAGGAATATGTATCAACATACCTTACAAAAATAAATGGCTAGCAAACAAATAAAATGATGTGTATATACATGGCATGAATGAATATATAAGTAGAGCCAATTTCCTTAGGAAAGTAGTTCAATTTTAAGGGAGAACTTATAGTTATCGAGAGTGAAGTATGGATGCGAGATTACTGCTCACCAAAATATCAATAATGGTTGAAAAGACAAAGTAATGGTGTAAGAAGAACTGTTCTAAGAATTATTAAAGTATTAAATATTAATACATGGAGGATCTGACATGTCCATATGTTATGTAGAAGGTTAACTATGATTAATTTAAAGTTGTTGTTTCTTTAAATAAGGTATTCCTAATGATATGTTACTATTGTAAATATGTGTTCTTTTGATCTTTCTGTTAATGCATGTTTCTTTCTTTTGGATTTTTTCTTCCATGTGTATTATATACAAAGAAGGGTGTGAGTGCATATTTTTTGAACACCCTACCCATGTGTGTCATTTGGTATCAAATCGAGATTATTTTCCTTGAGAAGAGGCATGCAATATAGTTATGTTTTTTGACATTTGAAAATGAGGGTATAAGATCCTTGCAAACATACTCTAGTGGGTAATTGTTGGGTAGAATGTGTGAGAGGAAGTGACCTAGTATGCTCTTATATATTTCCATAGTACATATTATGGGTATAATTTCATTGCAATAAACTTCCGAAATGAGGATTGTTGGTAGAAAATCGGGAGATTGTGGGACCAAAAATTTTATAGAAAAATAAAAGGAAAAATATCATTAAAATGAAACACTGGAGGAATGTATGATATTGAAATTAGGGATCAATAGTTTAGGACTTGGATGAAATGATTCAAACTATGAAATCTCTCTTAGCGGACATGTAATCCACACAATTTTAAGGTGTTGATGTAGAATACCATAGTGATGATAAAGGTGGAACCACATAATATGGAACACACATTACTAATGAAAACATGGATGCAAATGAAAACATATAAGAAGAATAAGTGTAATATTCTCTAAAGGATAAAGGATAGAATAATTCATGTAGTTAGTAGGATGTGATTAATCCTATTTTGGATACCCCTTATAATTATAATATTTTGGAACCAATAGAGCTCATGAATTGGATAACAGAAAGATGAAAAATATTTTGAGTATGAAGACATGTAATATCATATAAATTTCAAGTTTATGTGAAAAATTTCAAGGGTCATACATCTATTTGGTGGGAGAATATATAGGCCAAATGGGTGTAGCGTGGAAATAAAAAAATCAAGATATGGGATAAGCTAGTGGAAAATATAAAAGTAAAGTTTTTCCAACTGATTTTCGGATCAAGTTTTTAAAAAAGGTTACAAGGTTTGTGATAGTTGGAACTTAGTGTGAAATATTACATTGAGGAATTTCTAGTAGGCCATGTGGAGATTGATGTGGAGATAATTTATAGGTATATAAATGGGTTGAGTATGAATATCTAGGTTATGGTACAAGCAAAGTTGATGTGTAAATAATAGAGTGATAACTAGAGAAAAGGAAAAACCCAAAAAAACAAAGGATAAAATACATATAAAGAAAATTCTATGCAAGGTTTAAGTGACTCATGTTTGACTCTATAAAAATACTCCACATCTTGAGGAAATGTAACTACATATCTAAGAGGTCATGGAAGAGGTTGTGAATTCATTGACACATGCTACATATGTGGAGAGAGGACATATAATGTATGAGTGTCTACATGACCAAGGTTAGGAGAGGTAGATAGATTTTAAATTTATGAAGAAGAAAAAAAGATAGGAGAAGTTCTAATGTTCAAGCACATATTATTAAAACTAGAGAATGTGGAAATTGTTCTTGAGAAGAGAATATTTTTGTTTAGAACAAGTAAGTTAGAGGAAAAAAATTGCAAATTAATTTTTGATAGTAGGAGAACTCATAATTTGTTGTGAGAGGAAATGGTGGATACATTTAAGTTATAAATAATTGAGAACCCTAATCCATACATGGTTTCATGATTTGAAAATAGACACTAGTTATTGGTGAAGGAATAATGTCTGGTTAAATTATAGATCATGAGAAATGAATATGGTGTAACGTGTTGCATCATGCCCATGGATTCATGTCATGTGTTTATTATAAGGACTTGAAAATTCTATTAGAAGGCACACCATGATGGTTATATAAACACATATAATGTAGAGAAGGATGGAGTGAAGTTTACTCTTAACCTAATGTAGGAGAAGGGTGACATAACACGAGAAAGTGTAAATACTCTCACATAAATAATTACTGAGTGAAGTGAAGAAGGATAATTTATGTTTTAAATTCATAGTAAAACCCACACAAGTGAAATTGTGGTGGAAGTGGTTGAATAATAAGGAAATATTCTACTAGAGGTGAACAAAATTTTAGTTGATTTTTTTGGAATTTATGTTTGGTGAGTTACTTGAAGGATTACCACATTTGAAAGATAATTTTCACTACATGTATCAATTCCAAGCTCAATATTTTAAAATAATACAACCTATAGAATGACATTGTGAGAGAATTCAAAGATGCATAGGAAAGTGTAATAATTGTTGGATAAAGGAATCATTAGAGAGATGTTGATCCTATGCGTAATAAAGGCGATATTAACACTAAAGCGGGGTGGTGATTGGTATTTGTATAATTATTTGATATCCATGAACAATATCACCATCAATTACAAGTTTATAATTTCATGCATGGATGTGATCATGGATTTCCTTAGTGGAGTAAATTATTTCAACAAGATTGATTTGAAGAGTGGATACTATATTATTCACAAACAAAGGGTATCAATGCAATATAATGTTTAATAATAAAAAATAGTTATATGAGTGTCTTTTGATGTCATTCAGACTAAGAAACACACTGATTAATTTTAGAAGGTTAATGAATCAAGTCTCGAAACTATTTTTAGGATTTTTTTATTGTGTACTTGGATGATATTCTATTTTTATCTATATGTTTAAAGATCATTTGTTGCATATCAAGTAAGTATTGTAGAGATATTAGGAATATAATTTGTTAATTAATCTAAATAAGATCAGTTTCATGCAGGAGGAATTGGTGTATCTAGGATTTATGATTTCTAGAGAAGGATTGATGATAGACTTTAAAAGGTTCCGACATTATGGATTTTCCATTTCAAGGAGTACTTATGAGGCATACAATTTTCATGGGTTAGCTAGATTGTATCATAGTACCATCAAGACCTTTAGTGTTGTATGTACATTGAATAAAAAGGCCATAAGAGGAGATTTAGAATTTTGAGACTTACCACGCAATGAATATTAGAGTTTCATAGTAGGATATTTTGAAGAACATATGAAATAAGTTCATCAATAAGTGCACATTCATTTGTAAAATATAAATGTGCAATACAAACAATGGGTACATGATAAATGAAGGGAATTTGAATATCAAAATGAAGAAATGGTATTTGTATATTTGTAGAAGGATTTTTTTAAAAGAACATATAAAAAAATAAGTGGAATAAGATAGGGTGATGCAGAATTATCATAAAGCTAGCACGTAATGCTTATGATATTTATTTTCTGTATGAATTGATAGCTCTACTATATTTAATGTGGAATATATGTATTTATACCATTTATTACAAGAATGTGAAGTTGAACTTGAATAGGTGGTGGAGTATATTGGAGAAAACAAATTCTCAATATGGAGTATGATGAAGTGGAAGGGATAATGTGCACCATGAGAAAGAAGACATGCAATACAGAGTATACTACAAAAATGTCAAGTAGAAAGGTAAGAAGATTGAAGAAGAGACATGGAAAAATACTAAAAATGCTATGTAATATGGCATAATAGTTCCTTTAGTAGGAGATCAAGCTACCAAAATTACCTATGGTGTATGATTGAGGAGCATTCAAGCTCACACATAATCCTTTATCAACCAAAATTAGTTGAAATTTTCAAGTTAGTCATGTCTACTTTTTAAATATTTTGTGGAGTATTCTCTAGACCACATATTGAGGAAGTGTGTTTCTACCAAGCCTTGGGGTAGAATGTTGCATTTTATGATTTCATAAATCCTTTCAAAAAAATTGTGGAGTATGCAATTTCTCTCCATAATTTCTCTGGTCTATTATGCAATTGTTCGGTTCATAATATTGTCCACACAATATTTCTCAATTTGCAAATTTATAATAATTGATTTTTTAAGGCACAAGATTTAGAGAAGGCCAACTTGTTATTTTTTTGTATATTAATGGGGAATTTGATCCTTTCATTTGAATTTTATAGAATTAACATCCTTACAAGGTGGTGTAAGAAACTATATAAGTAAATCAATTTACTTAGGGAAAGTAGTTCAAGTTTTAGGGAGAAATTCGAGTTCTTGAGAGAGAAGTATGGATGCAAGATTAATTCTCACCAAAATCACAATGATGGTTAAATAACCATAGAAATGATGTAAAAGGAAATCTTCCTAAGAATGATCCAATTATTGAATAGTAGTACATAGAGGATCACCCATATCTATATGTTGCGTAGAAGGATGAATAATTCACGATCAATATTACGTTTTCTTTATATGAATAAGATATCCCCAAAGTTATGTTACTGCTCCAAATATGTGTTAATTTTTAATTTCATGTAAATTCATGTTTCTTTCTTTTCAAGTTGTTATTTTGTGTGTATTTTGTTCCCAACAAGGTGTGAGGTGGCTCTTTGTTGACCACACTACTTATTTGTGTCACTTGTTTTCTACTAGATAATATTCATGGCATATATTTTTTTATTGGTAGAAAATATTTTGTGGGTCCCCCACACTTTTATTAATATCAAAAAGGATGTTGACATTTCCATTTGGTTACATACCATTAATCCTTAATTTCCTCATCTAGAGAAAAAACATTATATGAAAAACCATGCCAAGCCCTAGGTCATGTACACCATCTACCAAAATACTTATCATACACTTTCCTAAAACAAAATTGACCTCTTCATGGAACAAAAACTTTGATACATTCAACATCATAAGAATGCTATCAAAGGGAGAGGATGTCTTACTCCTGCTTGACCAACACATCCCATTTCTTGTATGAGATAACTACATAGTTTCTTATGTGCCATAGACTAATCATCCCGCCACCGGTCCTATTCTCTAGCTTTTTCTTGATTCTAAAAATTTCTTTGATTCCCCTCCAATTATATGGGTTAGAGATTATAAGAGAAGAGAGGGGATCCAAGATTGTTCTCTCTTGTACATTCAAATCTACTAACCCATTAACTTCATCGAAAACATGTTGGAAGGAGATGGATTGAAAAACTTCATATAACACAAGAGATCCATGTTATCATTGATTTGGTTTTAGTTAGGTATAGTCCTCTTATTTATAACATTGATTATATTCATTGAGTATCATTCTACCATAACCTCCTTGTATCTTTTTCCATAGCTAAACATAAAACCTATAGAAGACTTGTCACTTTTGCTTCATTTTTATAGCAAAAAGGATTAAAAATGATCCATCCCATAGCATGTGACCTTGATGATATCAAATAATGCACTATGTTACTTTGATTATAGGATTACCTTGAGATGCACCATTAAAATATAACTTGATTAACCCACTCTATGGTGGTTTTCAGCAGATCCTCAATCTCTGTGACTTTTGTAAGTTCGTTGCTTTGGTTAGAGGAAGTGAGCTATGTGGCCAATTCGATAGATCCGTAGCTCATTTCTTTGTAGCATATTCTTCTTGATTTTATAGCAAAGGGATATATTTTCAAAGATTTGTAAGTCCATTTTAGACAAAAATATTTCCCATAACAATTCCTTATCTTCAAATATCTTGTTTCTTCTTTGTTTCCAAACATTCCAAATTACATTTTTGGATAGGTCTGTCATATTCCCTCTAGATGTTTTAAGCCTTGAGTCCAAGCAAAAAAATTCCTTTATTATGCGAGGGTGAAACCATATTATATATTAACACTGGAATAGAGAAGACCACATATTCCTTGCATATGAACAATGTATAAGTAGATGCTCAAGAGATTCCCTTGATTATTTACACATTATGCATGTTGATGTCCCAATAAAAGTTATAATCTATGTTGGGTTAGAATATGTTCAAGACATACCAAATAAGAAAAATAAATTTCCCTTAGTGAACTAATATAATTCCATACAATTGAAAAAGGCCAATAGAGTCCCTCTTTCCCACCATGTGTAAAAATATTATAACTAACTTGCATTGTGTATTGTCATGAAGTATCCCCAGTCCAACATAAGGTATCCAGGAGAATTGATTATAGTATTTTACAATAGTTGACTATTATACAAAGAGGATCTCTTTGAAATTCTAATCTAGGATAACAATTTAGCATCTTCCATATTATAACACATCCCATCTCATCCCCCATATATTCTCAATAATTTTTCACCTTGTTTTCCCAATTTTGTAATAATAAAGCATAGATGTCATCCAGGTCTCTTTTCCAAGTCAAATCAATAAATCCTTGCCAAAATTCCTCTCAGAATCTTATGTTGTGTTCTTGCATAAAATATTAATATATTAAGTCAATATAGTCACTCGATTAAATCAATTCCTTAATGGATTTTGTCAAAATAATGATAAGTACAACCATAAAGTAGCACTAATTTGGGAAAAATTCTAAAATGCATAATATTTTTCATCCAAGTAGACGCGTAGCTGAAACAAAACAACTTAGAGTATATCCTCCTATTTCACTATTTTTTCTTCTCTCTACACTCGATGTAATTAGTATGGAGAAAGGAAAGTATCTATGTAGGAGATATATGCACTGTGTAAGACACCAAAAACAATAATGTAGGAATGTGACTAAATGATGCCTAGTATCTTAATTTTTATAACGAAATGTTCCATAAATCAAGTTCAACAAATTTCATGACTTCTCAACAGAATTTTATAATTTTTTAGTTGAATGGACTTATTTTTCCTTAAGATAATTACAAACTTATAACATGTCTAAATATGTTTCCAACGTAGTTTGTAAAGATACATAACTCTAAAGACCAAATAAATTTAGAAATTATGTGTGATTCATATAATATTTTTCAAAATAGGGGACTTGTGTAGGATAAAATAAGGGAATCAGGGTACTAAATATATGTTAAAGGTTTAAATATTTAAAACATTTATCATCGACTCTCTTGCCACCATTAATGATTGAAAATTACAACACATCATATCTTCATATTAATTTTGTTGATTTGTGTTATATGTTAACACTTCCAAATTTATCTCTTCCATTCCCCACATTTTCACATAGGTAAAAGTCAAGGGGATTCTAAAACTAAGTTGGAGATAAATGGAAGGATGTAGGATGTATGCCTTCATATGTATATGATATGTGTTTATATTTATCCGAAGGAATACAAGGGTACATCCAGTGTCATATTAGTTTCTTCCCTCTCCAGATAGGCCTAATTACCAAAGTATACATGACATGTCACTAGAAATCATTCCCGTCATGTTAGTGAGTATTTTTTTGGAATTAAATTTCATGACACTTTATTATCCCCAAATGCGAGCTATAATTATCTTACCATTTTCATTTATATTTGATACATTCCATTTCATTTTTCAAAATAAATATACTCATTTCTTAACTAAAATTACAACCAATCCTTGATTTAAGAAAATCCACAATTACACGTCTAATTACACATTTCTAATTGGATTCATCAAATGGGTATATTTCAATTTAATTCTTACAAGATTAAAATTTATTTTAAAATATATAATCTATAGGAAAAGTCAATCTTCGAATTTTGTAGGGAGTAAATGTAGGTCAACAAACTTGTTATTTACATAAAGTTAAATTAGTTAAACTTTGTTTTCCTATAGATGTGTCATTTAATTGTATAACCTTTTGATATTTAAATAGAAAACATTTAATCATAGATAAATATTTGTAGGATTTAAATTTATATCTAGTATATTTGAATATCAAGTTGATAATTTAAATTGTCACTGCATTACAATGTCTAAACATTTCCTATCACTTAAATAATACAATATCACATATGTAACTTTGATTTCCATATTGTATTTATGGAAATGGGTATACAACATATATTATTTATCAACCTCATGCCCAAAGTATGTGTAATCTATATAAACCCAAGTTAATATAATTTTTGTATGATGAGGTATGTGTAAGTAATCAACATGTTTCCCAATCATATGAGTCACTGTAGGAAGCCAATAACCATTTACTTAAAGTATAGAGTCTAATTTAAAAATAAATATCATAAAAAAAATATTAACCCCATCTCATAATTAGGCATTTGTTTAAGTTAAGATTAAACGTGGTGCAATGTGTGTACATGGTAAACACACAATATTTACCAATTACATGTAGTGTGTTTTATAAATACCAATACACAAATTCGTTTGAGGAGACATAAATAATTGATTGTATGGACCCTCATGAACACTAATATTCAAGTTCAAACATAATCCTTTATCAACAAAAATAGTTGAAAAGTTCAAGTTAGTTGAGTCTAAATTTGTTACATTTTATGGGGTATTCTATGGACCATATATTGAGGAAGTGTGTTGTTGTCAAGCCATGAAGTCGAAGGTTACATTTTTATGAGTTCAAAAGTCATTTCCAATTTTTCAGTGAAGTTTGCAGTTTCTCGCATAATGTCTTGTCTAATGTGTAATTATGCGATGCATAATATCACACAATATTTCTCAATCTGTAAACTTAGAATAATTGAATGTTTGAAGGAAAAAGTTTGTAGAGAAGGCCAACCTGGTTAATTTTTCGTCTATTTTTGGATCCTTTGATCCTTTAATTTGAATGTTATATAATTAGGAGTCTTAAGAGGTGGTGTGAAATAATATATAATAAGATCTATTTACTTAAGAAAAGTAGTTTAATTTTTAGGGATAACATTGAGTTCTTGAGAGAGAAGTATGGATGCGAGCATAATGATCACCAAAATCACAATGATGGTTAAATAACCATAGTAATGGTGTAAAATGAACTATTCCTAAGAATGATCCAAGTATTGAAACAGTAATACATGGAGGATCCACCATGTATAGAAGGATTAATCATTCATGATCATTATTATGTTGTTATTTATATGAATAAGATATCCCCAAAGCTATGTTCTTGTTCCAAATATGTGTTCATTTTTATTTTTATGTAAATTCATGTTTTTTTCTTTTAAATTTGTTCTTTTGTGTGTATTTTGTGCCCAACAAGGTGTGAGGTGGATCTTTGGTGAACACACGCCTATTTTATCACTTGTTTTATACTAGATAATATTCATGACATATCATTTTTATCAAGTAAAAGAGGGTTGGTGGGTCCCCATCTTTTTATTAATATTAAAAAATATGTTGATATTTCTATTTGGCTAGATACCATTAATCCTTAATTACCTCATCCAAATAAAAACACCATATGAAAATCCATGAAAATCCCAACTTCCTTTACACCGTCTCCAAAAATACTTATAAGAAAATTACCTAAAAAAACTAACCTCTTAATGGAACCAAAAATATCTCTTACTAGTTGAAGAAAAATTTCTACATTCAACATCATAAGAATGCTCTCGAAGGGGAGTATCTCCTACTCCCTAATTTATCAACACATCCCATCCTTCTAATTGACATAATATTCCTTGTATGAGATAACTCCCTGATTTCTTATGTACCATAGACTAATCATCTAACCACCAGTTCTATTCTCCAGTTAGTGCTTCATTCTACAAAAATTATTTGATTCCCCTCCAATCAATGGGTTAGAGATGATAAGAGAAGAGATGGGATCCAATCCTTTTCTAGCTTGTACAATAAAATCTAGTAACCCATTAACTTCATGGAAAACATGTTGGAAGGAGATGGATTGAAAACATCGAGCTAACACAAGAGATCCCCTGTAATCATTGATTTAGTTTTAGTTAGGTGTAGTCCCCTTACTTATAACATTGATTATAATAATCAAGTCTCCTTCTACCATAACCTATTTGTATCATTTTTCCATAGCTAAACATAAACCCTATAGAAGACTTGTCACTTTTTCTTCATTGTTTATAACACAAGGAATAAAAATGACCCACCCCATAGCATGTGATATTGATGATCTCAAAGAATGCACCATGTTCCTTCGATTCTAGGATTACCTTGAGATGCACCATCAAAATTCAATTTGATTAAACTATTTTGTGGTGGTTTCTAGATGATCCTTGATCTTTTTGACTTCTCTATGCTAGTTGCTTTGTTTATAGGAAGTGAGCTATGTGGCCAATTCCATAGGATCCATAGCTCATTTATTTGTGGAATATTCTTCTTGATTTTAGAGTAGAGGGATACACTTTCATAGATTTGTAACTCCATTTTAGACCAAAATATTTCCCATACCAATTATTTATCTTCAAATATATTGTTAATTATGTCTTTCCGGACATTCAAGATTACATTTTCGGATAGACCTATCATAGTCCCTACATATTTTTAAGCTTTGAGTCCAAGAACAAAGGTTACTTTATTATGTTGGGGTGAACCCATATTATATATAAACATTGGAATAGAGAACACCACATATTCCTTGCATATGAAAATGTAGAAATAGATTCTCAACTGATTCCCTTAATTTTTTACACAATATGCATACCAATGTCCCAATAAAAACTATAATTTATCTTAAATTAGAATACGTTCAACACATACCAACCAAGAAAAAGTACTTTCCCTTAGTAAACTAATAGAATTATGTATGAATGAAATAGGCCAATCAGGTCCCTCTTGCCCACAATGTGTAAGAACATTATAACCAAATTTCATAGTGTATTGTCCCAAGTATCCCAGTCCGGTGTAAGGTATCGGGAGAAGTGATACTAGGATTTTACAATCTTTCATTATTATACAAAGAGCCTCTCTTTGAACTTCCAAGATAGGATATTGATTTAGTATCTTCTATCTTCTAACATATCCCATCTCATCCCCATATATTCCCAATAAAATTTCACCTTGTTTTCCCAATCCGGTAGCAACAAAGCATAGATTTCATCTAGGTCTCTTTTTAAGTCAAATCTAGAAATCCTTCCAAGAGTCCTCCTATAACCTTATGTTGTGTTCATGCATAAAATCTTAAGATATTAAGTGCATATAGTCACACAATTAGTCACTTCCTTGATGAATGTTTGTCAAAATAATGATAAACACAACCTTAAAGTAGGGTTGATTTGGGAATAAATTATAAAATGCATAATATTTTTCATCCAAGTAGATGTGTAGCAAAAATGAAACATCCTAGAGTAGATCCTCCTCTTTCACTATGGTTTTCTTCTTTGTACACTTGATGCATTTTGTATGGAGAAATGGAAGTATTTATCTATGGATATATATATGCACTTATATAAAAAACCAAACACATTAATGTAGGAAGGTGATTTGAATGATGCATATTATCTTAATTTCTATTATGAAATGTTCCATAAATCAAGTTCAACAAATTCATGACTTCCCCAACAAGGATTTCCTAATTTTTCAATTGAATGAACCTATTTTCCCCTAAGATAATAATAAACATATAACATGTGTATTTGAATTTTCAACATAGTGTATAGAGATGAAGAATGTGAAGGACTAAACAAATTTAGAAATTATGTGTAATTCATATAATGTTTTTCATAATATGGGACTTGTGTAGGATAAAATAAGGGAATCATGACACTAAATTTATGTTAAAGGATTAAATAGTAAAAAAAAATCCAATCAACTATCATGACACCATTGAAGATTGAAACTTACAACACATCATATCTTCATATTAATTTTGTTGATTTGGGTTATATTTTAACACCTCAAAATTTATCTCTTCAATTCCCCACATTTTCACATAGGTTAAAGTCAAGGGGATTCTATTATTGATTTGGAGATAGATGAAAGGATGGATGTTTTATGCCTTCATATGTATGCTATGTGTTTATATTTATCTTAAGGAATAAAAGGGTACATCTAGTTGTTAGATTAGTTTTTTCCCTCTCCACATAGTCCTCATTGCTAAAGTATACATGACATGTCACCAAAAATCATTCCCATCATGTTAGTGATTTTTTCTTGGCATTAAATTTCATGCCACTTTATTATCCCTAAATATTAAATTTAATGCCACTTTCTTATCCCCAAATGTGAGCTATCAGTTTCTTACCATTTTTATTTATATTTGATACATTCCATTTCATTTTGCAAAATAAATATCAAAGTGACACAAATATTATGTATGCACACATACGTATATGTTATGTGTTTGTATGTATTATAAGGTGTTAAAAGATGCATCTATTCATATGATATAAAATATCACAAAAATATACAATTACCACCTTTCAATCTTACATTTCTTGAAGTATTGCATAAACATAGTGGTATTATAGGAGATAAATAGATATTCTTACAAGTTATGTGTGGCGTGTTTTAAAAATAAAATACTTTAAATTGTGTGGGGATCCTCATGAACACTAATTCATGGAAATCAATCAAATATACTCATTTCTTAACTAAAACAACAACCAATACTTGATTTAAGAAAATACACAATTACATGTTTAATTACACATTTTTAATTGGATTCATCAAATGGGTATATTTAAACTTAATTCTTACAAGATTTAAATTTATTTAAAAATATAAAATCTATAGGAAAAGTTAAATTTCAAATTTTCTAGGGAGTAAATTTAAGTCAACAAACTTGCTATTTACATAAAGTTAAATCAATTAATATTTATTTTCCTATAGATATGATATTTAAAAGTATAACCTTTTTCTATGTAAATAAAAATATTTAAACATAGATAAATATTTGTAGGATTTAATTTTATATCTAGTATAGTTAAATATTAAGTTGATAGTTTAAAATTTCACTATATTACAAAATCTAAACATTTCCTATCATTTAAATAATCCATTAACACATATGTAACTTTTATTTCCATATTATATATATAGAAACGGGTATACAACACCTACACTTTACAAACCTCATACCCGAGTATGTGTCATTTATCTAAACTTGAGTCAATATAAGTTTTTATGATGAGGTATGTGTAAGTACCCAATCATATGAGTCAATATAGGAAGCCAATAACAATTTCATTTAAATATAGAGTCTAATTTAAAAATAAATATCATACAAACCCATATGAACCCCATCTCATAATAAGGCATTTCTTGAATTTCATCTTAAATAGGGTGTAATGTGTAAAGCGGTAAACACACAATGTTTACCTATTATGTGTAGTGTGTTTTATAGATAATAATATAAAATTGGTTTGAGGAGACATAAATAATTTATTATTTGAACCCTCATGAACACTATCATTCAAGTTCACACATAATGCTTTATCAACCAATAATAGTTGAAAATTTCAATTTAGTTGTGTCTACATTTTTTTACATTTTGTGGAGTATTCAATGGACCACATATTGAGGAAGTGCATTCCTACCAAGCCATGGGGTAGCATGATGCATTTTTATGAGTTCATAAGTGCTTTCAAAAAAAATTATGGACTGTGTAGTCTCTCTCGCATAATGTCTAGTCTAGTGTGTAATTGTCTAGTGCATAATATTGTCCACACAATATTTCTCAATCTGTAAACTTATAATAGTTGAATGTTTTAAGGCACAAGTTTTAGAGAAGAAAACTGGTTATTTTTTGGTCTATTGTTGGGTCCTTTCATCCTTTCATTTGAATTCTATATAATTATGAGCCTTACAAGGCGGTGTGAACAACTATATAAGTAGATCCATTTACTTGATAAAATTAGATCAAGTTTTATGGAGAACTTCAAATTCTTGAGAGAGAAGTATGGATGCGAGCTTAATGATCACTAAAAATCATGATGATGGTTAAATAACCATAGTAACGGTGTAAAAGGATTTCTTCCTAAGAATGATCAAAGTATTGAATAGTATCACATAGAGGATATGTCATGTATATATGTTGTGTAGAAGGATGAATCATTCATGATCAATATTATGTTGTTATTTATATGAATAAGATATCCCCAAAGCTATGTTACTGTTCCAAATATGTGTTCATTTTTATTTTTATGTATATTCATGTTTCTTTCTTTTCGAGTTGTTCTTTTTTGTGTGTATTATGTGCCCAAAAAGGTGCGAGGTGGATCTTTTTGAACACACTACCTATTTATGTCAATTTTTTTCTAATAGATAATATTGATGACATATATTTTTATCGGCAAAGAGGGTTGGTCGGTCCCCCACCCTTTTATGAATATTAAAAACGATGTTGATATTTACATTTGGCTACATACCATTAATCCTTAATTCCCTCATCCATAGAAAAAACACCATATGAAAAACCATGACAAGCCTTACTTATTTTACACCATCTCCCAAAATACCTATTGGAAACTTGCCTAAAACAAACTGACCTCTTCATGGAACCAGAAAATACCTTTTACTAGTTGAAAAAACATTGATACAATCAACATCATAATAATGCTATTGAAGGGTAAGATCTCCTGCTCCATGTTGTATCAACACATCCCATCATTCTAATTCACATACCATTCCATGTATGAGACAACTCCTAACATTATTATGTGCCATAGACTAATCATCTCCCCATCGGTCTCGATTCTCTAGCTAGTGCTATTAGGAAATAAGGGATAAAATATCTTGAATAATCCCTCACAAAATCGTATGTGTAGAAACTAATATGCAAAAGATAATACATATCTCAAATAAAAGTGTAGAATAAAATAACACAACACAAAGAGACAATATTTAATGTGTTTCACCCAATTTGGGCTATGTTCACCAAGAATCACTTGCTTAGATTTTATTACAAGCCACCACTCTCTTAATACAATACCTAGATCCATTTGGAGCTATGCTCAACAAACTCTACAGAATTCACAGCCAAATTCAAAACACATATGCAATGTTTCATTATATTTCTATCATATGCATAAAACCATATAAATAGACAACTACTTAAGTAGTTTTACAAAATTGTGGGTATCAAAACCATGGGAAAAAACCGTCCCATAAACCTATGGGTCAAAATCCTGCCCATATGAGAAAAAACATGTTTCCCGATATATCGGGCACGTTTTAAGGCCCAAATTTTTTTTTAGGGGGTGCTTTGCACCCCGAACCCCTCGCTACGGGGTTGCGCCCTAGACCCCGCTTGGGGCCTAGCTCGGCCCCAAACCCCAACAAGGATACATGAAAAGTGTACAATACTCTTAGTGTACAGTCTTCAACACTTTCACACATGAAAACATGCTCCACAACCTAACAAGTGCTTCATTTAAAAAAATGATTCCCCTCCAATCGGTTGGGTTAGAGTTGATAAGAGAAGAGAGGGGATCCACCTCGTTTCTCGCTTGTACAATCAAATGTACTAACGCATTAACTTCATGGAAAACATGTTGGAAGGAGATGGTGTAGACACCAAATTTTGGTATCCCTTTTCCCTCACCCCACTTTCAATCCCCTTCACCATCTTGCACATGCATATCTCTCTTACCATTCAAAGACCCTTTTTCCCTCCTAAATCCCATTTATTTTAGTTACTTATTTTCTTTGATACCATTTCACTAATTTGAAAAGGAGAGAGAAAATATGATCAAAATTCTAGCATGCCCAGTGGGACCCAACCTTCTTTGGCGAGTTCTTTCATTGTTTTCATTTTCATTTCCATATTCAATTTCTCTCTTTCTAATAACCCGATAAGGGGAGATTCGCTTGCTTTCTTGTATTGTGGATTGTTTTCTTACATCAACAACACACTTGCTTAAAATTAATAAATGACAAATATCATTATTTAGGTATTCTTCATTTTTCCCTATTTGATTTTTTTGCATCTCTCTCCCCTCTTTTTCTCGCTTTTCATCAAATCTCACATTTTAGATTTTGACTTAAAAATAACCTCTTCATACTTTCTTGACAACATAGTCTAATTATGAGGTCAATTCTTTACATTCACTTCTTCCACACACACCAAAAACTTAGACATTAATTCACACATATTAAACATATCCTTCTAGGTGGAACTATTGGGATTTCATCACCCAATAGGAAAGTTGTCTCAGTGTTCTACCTGTGTTATAATGTTTTTGACTATTAGTATATTGGCTAAGTGTCTGACACCCTTATCGTTGTGGTGCGTGAGGTGTGGGGGTAGGCCCTAATATCAGGCCCTATACCAGTAGTTGTCAAATATTTTAGCCTCACGTACCTTTGGGTATGACGCAACATAGAATTTAGTAATACAAGCCCATTAAGACCCTACATTGGGTGCTCACCTAGAGCGCGCAAAGGTACCATGTCCCTCTTTAGGGTTGTTGTTGTAGGTTATTAACATGATGAAGACTCTAATCATTCAGATCTACAGATACTATATTCTTTAAGTAGTGCATAATTATATCTAGATCTATAAAATATCGACTTAACGGATAACCATAATGCAGTCAAGCATGCAATATTGTACTGTAACCATGATAACACCTTGATTCAGTCTATAATCACCATTATTTTAAATGCAATAAATACATAGACACTTCATTACAATAATAGTAGTATACACTCATGCGCGTAACAAATCTAGCATCATAATCTCACTATATATCCATGCATGCATATATATATATATATATATATATATATATATATATATATATATATATATCTACTACATAGTTTACTACATACTTATAACGGTGGGAATTTCCTTCACCACTTATCTAATCCCAAAATACGTCGCATGCTATTATTAGCCATGCGTTGTTACAAAAATAGCCACACATGCAAGTGTGCTAATAATAGACTATTGTTAGTTAACTGACAATAGTATATATATTTCTAGCCTATGTCTATGCAAAGTGCTTCGTAGCTGATCCTCTAAAAATAACCAATGTGTGACGCGCAAGTCTCCAATCGGTTTGAGTGCTCCGCACGCTATCTCTAAAAATAGATCCTTTTTGTGAAAATGGCTAAGTCCTGAACCTATTTCTATTCCTCACGTACGATCCTTTCCGATACTTCTATGCCTTTGAATGCACTCTACTCTCCCACGTGAACCTTCTATATTTTCTTTACTAAGTGTCAAGGTCTGACTGATCAACATTACCCCACACTAGTTGCATTGTCACCCCAACAATGGTTGTATCCAAAACAAATCAAATAATATGAATAGAAGAATATAAATAATTTGGATGAATGAAAGAATGTTTTTGACTGTATTTTCTTCTTCGCAGCTAGGATAATAAATTCTATATATTATTCTTTTATTTCTACCTCTAATGTCTGCCAATCACTGAGTGTGGCCTCTTCCTTCTCTGGAATATCCACTGCAATTGATTCTAACTCATCTCTTGTAATATCTCCTTTTTCATGTTGTAGGACCAACACAATGCTAGACATGTTAGTCATTTTCCCTTCCAACAAGTCCATATTCTAAGTGATGAGTTTTTCAAGCTCATCCAGCCTTTCCTTGTGTGGTTCCTGAGTAGATGTAAGGGCCTCATGCTTCTGTTTAACTAGTGCTAATATTTATGCGCAACCCAATGTGTTGTCCTTCATCACTTTCTAGACCTCATTGTTCTCCTCCAAAGTTTTTATTTTGATGAGCACCTCTGGAGCTGTACAAATGTTCAAGGCTTGGTCTACCTTCTTTAGTTCTTCCCATAGCACTTGCAGTAGTCCTTCATATGATGTAATATTCCACATCACTAAATCCTTTTCTCGCTCTACATCTTGTGTTGGATCCATTGGCACTGACATGCACATAGGTTTATCTTCAAGAACTAAGTCCACCAATGTACTTACATAATGTATTGCTAAAGGAAACGTCTTTGGTACCTTTAGATCTAAGTGTGGCCTAGCCTTCATGACATTATCACAAATCTCCTTTGTGATGCTGATAAACACAATGTTATTCTTTGCACGAAGTCTCTTTTCTTCTTTAGGCACGGTATCTCCTCATCCTTATTCTTGATCTCTTCCCTTATCACCCTAATCATGATAGCTTTATCCATATTTTGAAGTGCGATCTCTATCGATACTTTTACCAATGCATTGCTCACATGTTCATCTAACATAACAATAGGCTTTATTGTTATGTGTCTAGCCTAAGGTGTCTTTTTCAACCTCCTCGACACACATGACTCCTCACACATATCAAAATATGGTTCATCCATGTGTGTGTGCATCGACCATGATAATTTCTTTCTTGTGCACATTGTTGCCATATAACTCCTTTTAAGTCGGTGTGCTCTGGAAATGGGCAAAATTTTTACCCTGTGTCCTCAACGTAACCCATGGCTAGTGGAATGTGCTCCCCACTTGTTCTTCTTGACCTAGGCTACTCAGGAACTTGAGCTTTCAAGTTTAGGACTTGTGTTTATATGTCCTGAGTAGTCTTGATTGTCATCTCATATTTTCCTTTTTCTTCCTCTTCTCCATCCTTCATTTCTTCATCTTTTTGTTCTTCTACGTTCCTCTGGAGGTGTAGGAGAATTGGGTGTGCTTTCCTATGACTCTTCCACTTCCTCATTCAATTTTAATTTCCTTCTCCTTTTCTCGGTTGTTTCCTTCTATGGAGAGAGTCGGGGTGATCTGTGTACTATTTGCAGAGTAGCACCTTGGGTCCTTGTTCTCCTAAACACCCTCTTGAATCGATGCTCTCCTTGGTCCACACCTAAGCCCTCTTCATCCTCCTCTTGTGGCTGTGGTGGTGTAGTTTCATGCTTAGCTTCATCCTTATTTATAGGATGTCTTCTACCTCTATGTTCCAAACCACCATTATTCCCATGCTCTTCCTCTTCATCATCAATTTGAACTGCCATTTCGTGGGCTTGGGTCTTTGGAACATTTTCCATTGTATGCTTACCCTTTAGCGTCCCTAGGAGTGTGAACTCATCTTCCACATACTTTTTGTTTTCTAGCTTTGGATTCAGTTGAAGGTACACAAGTGTTACTCCAATGTCGCTAACAACCAAACTTCTTGTATTTATGCTCAACACATCCGAGATGATCCTTTCAATTTTTGCATTAAGTCCTAGATATACATGCTTCTTCCTTAGTGTGTGGTAGTTGCAGTCTACCTTGTCCGCATTGAATGTTAGGAAACAAAAATATGAGAACCTATGAAATGATGCCTAAAAATACCTCATTGTGAAGGCATATGACAATTTGCACCATGGGCTCCAAGCCCCATCCTTCATCACAAATTGCACAATGCAAAAATGTTGGTATACGGCAAACTGAACTACCTTACCCACCATCGATGGTAAATCCTTTGGTATGTGCCACTCTTCTTCAAACATCATGTAGAGCCTATCATACCACTTCTCAGCCCTCTTCTTGACTTGTTCGGTCATCGATCCTTCACACAAGTACTTGTTGAATCATTCTATAGGTGACTTTTTCTCCATAGGATACTCCCAGACCTTCTCCTTTGGTCCATTTGGCACCCGATCTCTAGGAATACCAGAGACAATGAACAGCCCCAAAACTAATATTTTGTCCTAAACTTGCTTCTTCGATGATAGTTTCGTAGTATAACCTGAAATTTTGTAGACCAATCCTTCTGACATCCTTCTAGCAACATGCATCCACATGGTATTCACTTGTGACCACCTCTCTTGGTCATTTAATTTTGTCACAAGGTGCATGGCTACTGCACAACTGGGTACTTTTTCATCTTGTCTATGTCCATACCGCATGGACCCTTGGTGTACCCCATCTCCCTCCTAGTCTCTATAATTGTGGCCTTGTCTGTTAAGTCCTCCTTGAGGTCTTCACCTGTAGCCTTCAACCTTATTCATTGTGGAGATCAACGTGGCTGAAATTATTACTCGTGTCCTACAAAGTAGAAGAAGTCTTCATGTACTCTTCTCATGAGCCATTTGTATAATGGATCATATTTTACAAAGTAGGTGATATCATATAATTCATATACTCCAATCTTCTTCAATAACTTCTCCCTAGTGTCGTCATAGACGGGAATGTCCTCTCTAGTGCACTTTTTTTGTTTTCATGTTCAACAAAGTATCTAGATCCTTTTTTTTCTCTATAGTATGATGATTTTACTCACTTATCTTGCTTCTCCGAATGTGGGAATCCCATTCTGGCCTACTATAACCCCCTCTGGATATTATATCTCTGAAAAAATTCTCTCAAGGGTCATTTATTCTTCCTCTATGACCACCTTCTTCTTTCCCTTAACTCCCACTGTAGCTGCCTTCTTTGGTGCCATTTCTACCCTATAATCCTCTAAAAATACTCATCTTTTGAATTATGCAACTTGCAAATATCCTAGCTCAAATATCCATGCCCTAGTGGAAATCACGTGCCCTAGCTTGGTTGTAACACATCTGCTTCGCTCAAACCCTCCTCTTATGGGAACACAAGCTTCTCCTTCACACAAACCTCCTTTCCACATCTGGTTTCACACTCTTCACACCTCAACATGATTTCTTGGCTCTTCGCACTTAGCTCTTGTCAAATTCTTTTAATTGGAACGGTAATAATGAACTCGTATCCCATCCTTTTATAGATTTTCAAATTTAGGATGCATTTATTTGTCCTTCACCTACCCAATTTCCTCTCATTTATTGACCAATTTAATTTGTTCCATGTAGTATATCTTCATGCCCTAGTTATAACCTTCTAGTGTGCCTTCCTACCATCTGGTAACATACTTCTCTTTAGCACACTTCCTTAAGCTCGAGAGCCTTATCACCGCACCTTCCACGGGTAGTTGTTTTGGCATCTACTTACCTCATGTTATCTTGTTCCTTCATCCATCTCCATCTTTGGTCACTTTTTAAAAGCAATCCTTTGAGTTGAATAGTATCGATAGCAAACTTATTCCTTTCATCATTTAATTTCAATGAGTCTTGTACTGGATACCAACAATCCACCCCACACTAAAATTATGTGTAGTCCTCTACGCATAAAAATTATTCAAATAGTAATTATCTTCGACGCGTAAACACGCTTATTCCAAAAAAACACCAACTAAATTGACAAAGCATAACAACAAAGAAGGAACTCATTAAAGGGATGCGAATTGAAAACCTAATCTAAATGGAAATACTACCTTATTACAAACACCAAGAATACTTATTTATAGTAGGGCTTCAGCCTACTCCCGTTGAAATGCTTAGGGTAGTCATGTTCCATCAAGTACTTCTTATTGGAAAGCGCATGTTTCAAGGATGTAAGTGATAACACACAACCTCAACCAATGTACCTTAAGTTTTCCTAGATGGCACAAGAACTTAAAGTCATAGAGAAGCACCATTTGTCTAATCTCAAACTTCTTATCCCTTATGTTTCTGTCATACCATGATTTTTTCTTGGCCTTTTCTTTCTTCTGACTCCAACATGCTATGGCTCGTTTCTCATCCAACTTAATTATCTTTTCAATCCATTCTTCTAAAGCTTGTTCATTAGCTAGACCTCCAATGCACACAATACACAAAGAAGGTAACATAAATTCCATAGGAAGAACAGCTTCTATGCCAAACACTAACTAAAATGGTTTGGCTTTCTTCAACCTTTTATATGTTGTCGATATGCCCAAAGTCTGCATGAGATACTTTATCATCCCAATCCTTCCTTCCAACATCACATATTTTTGTCTATGTCTGGATCATAATTTTGTTGAAAGCCTCAAAGCAATTCCATTTTCCCGAAAATGATAGGGTGTAGTCTTATGGTGTACAATCATGAAATCATCCAATAAAATTCTGATTGTCTCATTAAGAAAATGTGTGCCCCTATCTTTGGTCAAACTTAAAGGACATCCATACCTTGTAATAATATTTTTGCATAGAAATCTGGTTGTTATAGCTATGTTATGGTATTTTATAGGTTCGATTTCTACTGCCTTATCGGATAGTCTATGCAAGTTATGATGTAGCGTGATCTAGTTTTGTGCACAGCTGGTGAAATAGGACCCACAAAATCTATAGCCCATTTATCAAATGGCTCTACACTAGTAATAGGTATCAGAGGCATTTCATCTCGTTGACTGGGTTTTCCAAGATGTTGAAAATGATCACATGCCTTAAAAAATTCCTTACAATCTTTATATAGCATCTCCCACCATAATCCAATGAGTAGAATCTTGTGCATAGTGGTATCATCGGCATAGTGGCCACTGTAATACCACCATGAGACTCTTCCATAATATCCATGCGCTCAAGTTCAATACACAATGATGTAATACCTCATCCCGGCCTAATTTTTACAAGTCACCACTGATTAACATATAAGGTGCGACATGTATAGCAAGTTATTTCTTCTCTAAGGATTTCATTTCTTCTAGTGTCATCTCTATTTGTAGAAATACAACAATGTCCTCTAGTTATGATGGCAATCATTATAACTGTATAGCTATGCATCGACATGGTATCCTTAATTACTGTTCTTCTTCTCCGATTGTATTCTTGATAGATGGTCTAGTCAGAATTACTTTTTCTGGTTTTACCACAACTGTGAAAGAATTTTTTTGAAATAAGAGCACCCATCGACATATGTGCCCTTGTAAAAACAGGTTTATTTACCAAATACTTTAATGTCATATGATCTATATAAGACACAAATGGTGTAGTTAGTAGGTATTGGTAGAATTTATGTATCACATATATAATTGAAAAATCTTCGTGCTCTGTAGTTGTGTAATTCTATTATGCAGGAGTCTGCTTTCTACTAGCAAAATAGATAGGATGATCTATAATACTTTCTCCAAGTTAAGCCAACGTTGTGCTAATGGCCATGCTAGAGGCATCAACATGTACATGAAATTGTTGGTCCCATGAAGGAAAACGAAGAATAGGCGCGGTAGTAAGTTTCTCCTTCAACGTCTCGAATGCACATTGCTCCTTGTTCTCCCTAGTAGAATGTACCTTTCCCTTTCAGTAACTCTTCCAATGGTGTGGCAACTTTGGCATATCCTTTGATAATTTTTTTGTAATATCTGTATGACCCAAAATCCACGCACCTCACTCTAACTAGTAGGCTCCCTTAGGCTTATAATGACTACAACCTTTTCTTTGGATCAACCAAAAACCTTCTTTGTAGATTATGTGTCCTAAAAGTATCCCCAAATGGTGTAACAAATATGCACTTCTTGATGTTCAAAGAGATACTCAACTGTCTATACCATTCAAACATTAAGTGCAGATTATCACAGTGATCCTTAACTAATCCATACACCATCTAATAATCTAAATAGACCTATAAGAAGTTGTGAATAAATTCCTTGAATGCTTGAACAACTATGCACAAAAATACAACAGGCACATTTTTAGGCCAAAAGGCATTACAATATAGGTGAAGCTACCCCATTCAGTAGTAAACGTAGTCTTTTATTGATCCTCCTGGGAAATCCTAACCTGATGATACCCAGAAAACCCATCTGTAAATGAATATATTTCACGCTCTGTAACACCTTCTAGTATTTCCTTAGTGAATGGCATAGGAAATGGATCAGTTACACATGCAACATTCAGCTCCCTGTAGTCCATGCATATCCTAATCCATCCATCCTTCTTGATACTAATCACCATTGGACTAACCCATTCTGACTCATCAAGGGCTTGATAATCCCATACTTCAACATTTTATCAATCTCTTCTTTGACCTTTTCGCATAAGTTGGGGTTCATTCTATAAGGTCTCTTTCTAACTAGTTACACACCTCTTTAAGATTTATCTTCATCTCCCCTAATGATTCATGCACACCTTTAAGTTCATGGTACCCCCTAGGAAATAAGTTCGGTAATCCCTTAGTAACTCTATAATTTTTGCCACTTCAGAGTTTGACCAATAGTCTCCAATTATGGCTTCCTTAGGCTCAATATCTATTCCAATATTCACCCACTTTGTCTTCATAGGTTCATGATAGGCACATGTGGTCTTATCCACACTGTCTAATACCTCACACCTCCCTATTGAATGGTTTACATCTAGATTATCTACTTCTTCATCATCCACTAAGTAGACCATTTTTCCTTTCTCTTTCTCAAGGCAAATACATTGAAGTAATGTTGCATCAGCCTTTGGTTCTTCATCAAGATGTGCTCCTAAGTCTTCTTTATCTAATAACTCCTGAAGGAGTTCTTTAGCCTTGGCACTATCCCCCATAGTTAAGCGCTTGATAACTTTCAATGATTCTTCCACTCGGAGGCTTTGTAGAGAAGAATTCAAATGTATGGGCCATTCTTGCAATTAAATTCTGCCAATTTCTAGTTTCTCTATGGAGTTCTGCATATACATACCAAGCATGCATGCAACCTTGTAAAGTGGAATAAAACCTGTGCACCCATAGCGAAGGTGGTAAAGCTTCCTACCCTTCTATCTAGATTATCTCACACTTTTGAATGTGGTTCTGAACAGGTTGATTACCATGATAAGTACTTATTTGAGTATGTGCATTGCTCCTGAACAACCTAGTAGTAAGAGCAATCTTAATTTCATTCCATCCTATAATATTATCCTTGTGGGCCACCCACCAACATGTTGATGTCCCATGTAATGTATATGCTAGCATATTTATTCTTTCCAAAGTGGGTCTATCCACTATTCTTCCACGGTGCTTAGGAATACCATAGGATCTCCTTCTCCTATGTAACAAGGTACTGAGTTATTACCTATCCTCCTGACATAACATAGTTTTGTACCTCAAGGAAATATGTTCTCTACTTCGCGCCCTACCAACTCATAAGTGTTGTGAGCCCAATTATCACAAGAAACAATTGTAGTATCGCTAATAGAATGTACATCCTCCCACCTGAATTATTCCTTCTTTGGTCAACTCAATTATCTTTGGATCTTGGATGACACGTACATAAATCCTATTCAAATATTCTTCACTTAAGGGCTCAACATAGGGCAAATATTTTCCATTTGTTAAAGGGATAATAAATCTTTCCTCTTTGTTTTCAAAACTGATATAGCCCTTGTTGAACCAAAGATCAGAATTATTTGCATAGCACTAAGGACACCCCAATAGAGTTGGGAAGCTACCGACTACCCAATGCTAAAACTTCAAAGTCTCCAGTGAACTTGGCTCCTTGTATGGTAATGGATGCATCTTTCAAAACTTTGATGGGAGTGGCCTTAGTCTGATTAGCCATGAATAATACATTAGAGGATGGCTGCAATGGGGTCTTCCCATTTATACCCATGCATCCAAGGTAAGAACATTGACTTTTGTGCCTGTATCAATCAGTATATTACTCAATAGCCACCCATCCACAACAACATTCAGAGTGATTTCCTTTTCATAATCTAGGCTATGAGGGGAAGATTCACATGTAGGATCTGTCATTCAGTCTCAGTACTTACGTGCGGAGTGTTTCCTTTTAACCAACTCCCTAACAATGGAATGATATTTTCCTGGTGCAACATTTTACACACTTCCCTCAAGTCATCTATATCAATTTGGACCGTTTCTGATGCTTTACTTTTTCTCCATCTTCCATGGTTTCTCTTCTAATTATTGTATCTCACCCTGAATATTACTTATAACTTCCATGGTTTCTCGATAAACCTCTTTCTAATAGGTAGGATCTAGGTACTGTGCATGAAGAACTTCCTCTTTAGTGATGGTAGGTTTTTGCTACAATGCTTCCCTAGCACGTGTCGCCTCAGGGTGGGTCATGATCTTCACTTGTAGTACCTTGGATTCTACCTCCACCTTAGGCATCCATTGATTTTTAGTAGTGTGTTGTATCCTAACCATCCTTGCGCATTTATTTTTTTGTTTATGTTGCTTGCTCGATGCTCATACAAGTCCAGAACTCCTCATAGCTATGATTCTTTCCACAAAAAGAAAATTTAATATTCGAGGACATTGAAACCTGTAGTGGTTAGGATATCTACATGTATAACATGTTCCACGAGGGAACTCACTTCTTCCAACACCACGGCCTCATCCTTTGTATCCACCATGGTATCCTCGACCTATGTCACGACCACCTTTAAAATGTCCTTCATTCCGATCATAGCGTGCCTAATTGTGATCCGGTCTTGATGCTTGTTCTTTCCCTTAGAGTTATCGAAACTCCTTTCTATCATATCTATAGCATCATCGATCTGTCCAATCAGCTGGCAGTCTTTTGTGTCATGATTCATGGACCTATAGATTTTACAGTAGCTTGAAAAGTTCTTCCTTATCACGTGTTGTAATAACGGGAAATGGCTAGCATCATGGTTCAAATGGCATATTTCACAATCCATTAGCAACGAGTGTACTGTTTTACAAGGATAACTATCCTTTGTGTGACCTTCTACTTCACAATTTGTGCACCAAATCCTTGTGCGCGTCTCATGTGCTAAATTTTCTAATAGTTTATCCAACTATTTTTCCATAGCTGTTATTTGTGCTTCTAAAAATGAGCTCACCCCAGTATCTATGCTTCCAACTACCTAAGTGTGCAAGGCTTATTCAAGTGCTTTCCATAGATCAGTGTATGTCTTATGTGATAATGCCCTCCTGAAAGGGGTAATCAAGCTCCCAACAAACCATTGTGCATGTTGGCTTGCATGTATGTCATAAGAAATCTTTGATAACAACATTTTAAACTATGTATCATACTCTCTAACACTTTCAGTAGTGACTTAATTAATATCCCTAAGTGCACTTATACTCTTCTGCTCAAACTCAGGGATATGAAACTCTTTAAGCAATACATCCTTTAAAGCTGTATAATCTATGCAAGTCGATCAAGGTCAAACTTTCGTACTGGATGTGTGCACGCCCTTGTAATGTAGTAACAACTTGGCTTTCCCTACGATCGAATCCATGATTCCTTTTGCACGCCAAAATATTTTACACATATGCACTTATTCGAGTAGCATCTTTTATGTCCTTATACTCTAGAAGATGAAGAGATATTTCCATGTAAATATTTTGGGGTTGGTGTGGACCTTGCCCACCTGATCTATAACCTCCTGATCCACCTGAACCAGAGCTACCTATGCTTCTTGTTCTTGAAAATATAGCTAGGGTTGGACCAGAAGATGTACTTCCCTATGTCCCAATAGTAGAATTGAACTGTACCCGATAGTATGCGAAGCGTTACTACTCCTAGAAGTTAATCCAAAAATCGGCATGCTTGTATTTTGTGCTGATGATACACCTGAAAAGGTACTCCCATATAACAACAAAGCCATTTGTGCTGCCATCGCATGCCTCTTATAAGACTCACTCCTACTCTCCCACTACTTGAACTAGCTTGTTGACTGCTTGTTGTACTAGATGCTAGAAAACCAAACGTAAGGGCAAGGTTGCAGGTGGATTCAGATGCGTGCCCACGACCCAGGTAGTCTCTACTGGCATGCTTCTACGTGAGGTTGAGGAAGGATCCCTATCATGATTTCCAAGATGGGGATTTTCTGATGCTCTAGCTCCACATCTTCTACGTGGGCTTCAAATACTACACAAGCCATCTCTCTCCTCAAAGCCATACTTTCTACAATCTTTACGTTGCTTCTTTATCTCCCTCTCATGCACCTCATTATACTTCAGCTTCCTTTCCTCTCTCTTCCTTTCTATTGCTAGGTATGCCATCCTTCACCAAACCTTCTCTTGCTCCCGCCCCGCATGTGGTGGGGTTTAGTTAGCCATCGGTTTACTCTCCAAATTCAAATTTACCATCAAGATCTTGATCGCTAGTGGAATGCCTTGCAGGTAAGATCCCCTTGGATATCATAAAATTGGAATTCAACTACTTCTAGACATGAATAAGTGGAAATTGAGTACTCCAAGATATAACTATTCAAAACGCTATGGAACCACGTATCCATAGCTCAAGTCCAAATCAGATCAGCATCATAAATATCCGTAATTCTTCCTACATCCAAATAAGTGCACGATACCTCCAATTCCATGTAGATTCATAAGAAATCAGCCCCTCATACAATTCTATTGGAAAGATAGCAAAAATATCTCATGTAAATTGTCATACATATTATGTTCCACTCACACACGTGCATTAAACTCAAATCTAGTGTTGAACCATTGTGTGTATTCTTCTTCCATATTGTGTATCCACTCTTCAACACTTGCTAAGGTTAAATGGTATGTCTTCATTGCAAACTATCCTAAAAACAACTGAAAAAGAGGTCCCGGAAATGGAACCAATGATGAAACCTAGAATTTAGTAATACAAGCCCATTAAGACCCTATAAGCACTTTGAAACATCACTCAGCTTAGACCGATAACTCGCCCTAAGTGCACAAAGGTACCAGGTCCTCTTTAGGGTTGCTTTATTGTAGGTTGTTAGCGTGATGAATAATTTAACCATTCATATCTATAGCTACTATATTATTTAAGTAGTGCATAATTAGATATAGATCTAGAAAATATCGAGACTTAAGAGATAACCATAATGCGATCAAGCATACAATAATGTATTGTAACCATGATAACACCTTGATTCAGTATATAATCCCCATTATATTAAATGTAGTAAGTACATAGATGCTTCATTACATTAATAGTAATATACGCTCATGCGCGTAACAGATATAGCAACATAATATCACTATATCTTCATGCATGCATATATATATCTACTACACAATTTACTACATACTTATAAGGGTGGGGACTTTCCCTTCACCTCTTACTAATCCAAAAATAGGTCACATGTTATTATTAGCCACACGCCATTACAAAACTAGACACACATACAAGTGTGCTAACAATATTCACTGCGAAGTGATTTTCACCATATACTCCATAATCAATCTATTCAAACATCTCAACCACCCCATACTTACATCCCCACTCATCCCATGAAAAATAAATCTAACATCCCCATCTCTCAACAACAACATATGCAATCTTATCCATTTAATTACATCCCTATCTCCCAACAACATCCTATTTCCCAACCAACTCAATCACAACCCTTCAACAATCTTCCCCCTTATCAACCACCTCAACAAACACCCACTCATCCCCAATAAAATCAATCCCATATGTAACCTAACCCATCCACTTCTTATATCCCATAACCTCATCCATCAATATCTCATCCCCATACATCCAATGACCCTATTCATGCTTTACTAAGTAGAATGTCCAATCTCAAAGCCACTACTTTGGGGTCTAAAACCACCTTATCTTATGAACAAATTTGCAATGAGCCCATAAATCCATCAGTTCTCATGAAACCTTATCCTCAACACTAGAACTCCCTATAATTTCCAATTTTAACCGTAAGGAGGACCCACAACAACACCTTTGTTCCTTTAGCCATGAATGTTACCTTATTTCTCATGACCAAGATCTTATGCTCCGTACTTTCCCTATGTCATTGGCCAAGTTGACTTTATATTGGTATAGAAAAATCCCCAAAATGATCTATCTCCTTCACCCAATTAACACAACTCTTCCAAGAGCACTTTTATATCAACATTTCACGTAAAATTACCGTTACGGAGCTCTCTACGAGACAATTTGATGACGAATCCATCATAGACTTCATCACTAGATGGCATGACATAATTAATCAAATATATTTCTCCCTTCTACGGATCGAGCTAATAAAAATATTTCTCACGTTCTTGTGTGAAGCATATTTCCTCCACTCTTCAAATAAAATCATTCCAAACCTTTGAATATGCATTCACCATGGCTCGTAAACTTAAACTTTGCACCCTTCAGAAAGGCCATGTTAAAATTTTATCCAATAAGCCAAAACCTAAGGTCACCAAGCCATCTAATCATGGTTAAAATCCTAAAAATTCAGCCAATTCCATTTTATTCAAATCTTATTCCACACCTATGTCCCATATAGAGCCTCCAAAAAGGGATCCTAGATCAACTCCCAACTATACCCCTCTTGGGGAATCCTATAGTTATTATTTCGACTAGTTAATGGTTATGCATCTCATCCAACTTCCCCTATCTGACCCATTGATGACTCACAACCCAAGCCTGCATGGTATTCTGAGGAGCATTATTGTAAGTATCACCAAGTCCATGGTCATGACATTGAAAAGTGCCGCACCTTTAGATATCTTATACAATGGCTCATACACCGTGGTGACCTTCAATTGGATAACCCCAACACATATCCTAATCAACCCCTAGATTTTTTAAAACAACCCTTCCCCAACCATCCACCAAACAATCAAACTAATCTTCCTAAATCTCAGGCATTCAATCCCCACACGATCAATACCTTAAGCCAAATATTGATGTCATCACCTCCACCCACAATTATTTCATCAACTAAACCCATATCTATTACTATCTCTCCTCCCCCATCTATGGTCTTGCCTACATCCACACCAACCTCAACATTCATCATAGATACACCTATCATATCCATCACTATTCCAACCAATTTTAATCCAATCATGTCTACTTCCTTATCCATATCTACACCTACTACACCAACACCCTTTATCTCTAGCTCTTTATCCATGTCTATCCCAAAATATATCACAACATCCTCCTCACATAACCCTCCATCTATATCCACTTCCATACCCTTAACCACCACCATATCAACATCCAAACTCACTACGCAGACATCTCCCTCTAATATAATAAAAAAATCTCCCCATCTCATTCATACCTTCAACAACTACCACATCAAAACCTATAAAACCTATACAATATGCAGCTTCTTCCAATCCCATAAATTCTCTTATCTAAACATCACCTTCATCTTCAACCCCCATATCTAAAAAATCTACATCCAAATCATCCAATCCTAGTTCTAAGGACCATCCCCCTGTAGAGATCATCTTCATTCCTACCAAAAGTAAACCTTCACAACAAAAATAAAAATCCTTGGCGTTCTTCATAAATCTCTTACCCACCCACATAAAAATTTATAGCTACCTCCTTTTAAGACCCGTTATTCTAAGTAATTTTATGTATCATCATCAATCCTAGGATTTACTCTATCTATTTTAGGTCTAGGGCCTTTATCCAAATCCCATATCATCAATAAATTAGACTCAAATCCACCTATTCGTCATCCTAAATATAAATTAGATTCAAAACTATCCATATCCTCTTCTCCCAAGACAAAATTAGAATCAAAGATGCCCGTAAAGCCTCATAAAAGCAAAACACCTCTCTTACCTTCATCTACCACTCCCAAATCCAATCCATCTACAACCCACACAACCCATCATTGAAAAACTCCCATCGGTTCTTATTTAGAAAAATTTCAACATCGTATTCAAGCATCTCGCCATCACTTTTCCTCCCATAAAATATTTTGATTCACGTGGGTAGAAATACATGTGGTTTGATTCCAATGTCATTTGTGCTTATCATTACACCCATAGATATGATACTTAAAATTTTAGGGCTATTCAAACCCTCATCCACAATCTTATAGAAGAGGACGATATCCTCATCGAAGAGGATCACCCTCTCCCATCCACTAGCTCACCCACATCTAATTGCAATCCTTCAATTACATCTTCACCACTCAAGAATTATAAATCTTATTCTTCATCTAATAAATTTGACACAATCCCCTCTCGGTGTTACTTCTCCCAAAGAATATACCTCTCTATTTATCGAGTCCATTCGTATCTCCAAACACTCTCACCCTCATGATTTTCAAGCATTTTTTCAACCTAAGCCTAAAGTAATCATCACTAATAAGGCCAAAATATGTCGAAACCATTTTTGGATCCACTATCGAGGACCCACTAGTTAGAATTGTCTAATTAGGTGTCAACAAGAGCAACAATCATACATATAGTAATTGAAGAATCTTCCCTATGTCATCATAAAATTTATGAGTAGACCAAGAGACTCAAAGGGTAGATTTCTCCCAAAAACATCTCAACAAGAATTATCATCATCCTCTAGTTCAAATAAGGAAGTTGACTAAGAATTGGAAGCACCATTGTCTCTGTTAGACAAGAAGCGAAGAACTATCACCTTTGGAATTCTTGGATCAGTCACCAGAAGGAAGTGGAAATTTTAGAAAAAGGATTATCTCCCAGGACCTATTTAGGAAATTTTTATTCTCAGTTGATTAGTCAACCTCCTACTCCCGACTTCTCACCTTCCCAATGCAGATCACATACCACATTGATTGGGAGAAAAGTCTAGAAAGTACTGCAGAAATGGCATGAGAAGCTGAAAGAGAACCTAATAGGACCTTTACTTATCCAATTCAGTTGGATGATGATGATACACCTATGAATAATATTTCACCTGCACATTTACCCACATTTAGAGGAATGTCATCTAAAGATCCTGACCAATTTCTATTTGAATTTAAAGTATTGATTCAGACCTATGATTACAAAATAAATAACCGGAAGCTTAAGATATTTCCATCTACCCTGAAGGATGTAATAATGAGGTGGTTTATGGGATTAACATCTAATTCTATTACCACTTGGGCAAAAATGGAAACTACCTTCCTAGACAAGTATCAAGACTATTGTAGAGGGAGGAACAAGAAGGAAGAATTTTTCAAAATCAAGGAGGAGGATGAGAATATGGAAGATTATTTAGATAGATTCCTCTTTATAAGTAAAAGATGTGGATTTGTACTACAAGAAGAGTTAAGCAAAACCATTTTTCTTAAAGGTTTGGATGATGAATCTAGGGAAGCCCTTAATTTAATGGGAGGTGGAAACATTGATCAATTAAGAATGAATGATATTAAAGACATTTGTAGAAGTTATTCAAGAACAAGGGGTGGACCTAGGAAAGGAAAAATAGTGAAAATTTTGAATCCAGATATGAACAAACTGATGGATGAACTAGAAAACTTTAAAACAGACATTCTAGTTCAATTAACCTCCACCATGGATGGATTTCAAGATAAAGAAAATGCTAAAACTGAACCATTAGCTATGTATTATCCTAGATGATGGAAGAAGCATGTAATAAGATATGTTCCTCTGGATAAAATAGAAATGTGTCTTATCTGTGAATCTAGGGACCATGAGAGTAATGATTGTTCTCTTCTTCCATTTATTAAAAATCAGCTTAAACAAACCAACACTCCATCCACATGAGAAGAAGTAAACTTTGTCTAGAGACAACCTAGCTAGGGGCAGTTCATGCCCAGGTTAGTTCCTAACCCTTGGATGATGCCATGGATAGCTCGAGAGTAGTATCAAAAGTTGGGGACAACCACCTTGGGTCCCTTAACCAAAATGGAATCCTCGGGATTAGTCGGGACAATCTTGGTATGCCCAAGGACACCATCAACTATGGTATTTTCAAGGTAACTTTGAATACTTGGTCAAAACCTAGGTGGAGACCTAATAATTACACTCAAGGAAGGAATATCTCAATCAGAATCAAAAAGCCATAATGGGTTCCCCAACACAAAATTCAAACTGAAAATGTGGTTCAAACAAAAATACCACCACAACTAGTTGATAATCCCATAAACAAACAAATAAATCCTGTCTATGGGGTAGAACAAGAAAAACCAGTTGATCTAAATGCCATGGATTGTAAGGATATTCAAACTAGATCTGGAAAAATAATTAGCAATCCACCTATTATAATTACTGAAATGATAGAAGAAACTAAAACCCCTAGTGCAGTTGTTCCCAAGAAAGATGAAAAATAAAAAGATAAGGAGATGTTTCGTACAGAATGTTTCCATTCTTAGAATAGAGTTTCTTCTATCCTTTCATTCTCTTGAGAAACAGATAAAGGTTAGGGCTAGGAGGAATACTGTTGAGTTTTGGGAGGGGTATGCATACCGTAGAGAGAGATCGGGACAGATTGCGAAGAACTCCTTTTTTCTGGGAAGGACTACCTGCAAGTAAGAATACAAGACCACAAGATTTTAGTTAGATAATAAATGAGGGAACTACCTTGGGCCCAAGAAATATTAGAATTCCTTTCGAAGGTGGTCAGTTCCCTTTTTAATACGAATTAACACAAATGATAACAAAGAAGTTATTGCAAAATTAAACTTTAGTTACCTTGTTAAAAAGCAATAGAGGAAAGGCTGGTTTTGGTTGGAGTCACAGTGACCGATGCCGTCATCAGTATATCAGCTGCGGTTATAACACTGAAATCTTGGTTGTTGATAACCGATATTGGTAGGGGCAGCAATTTAGGGGCTTTCAATGAAGGTTGTTTGTAAGGTGGTTACAGTGTTTATAAGGTTGGTAAATGATTAGGGGTAGGCAATAGGGTGATGAAGAAGACTCGAGACTGGTGTGGGAGTTTTTCTTGGGAAATGTAAGGGTAGAGGAATGAAATTTAGATGTAGGGTGCTATCGGGTAGTAGATCTAGGAGTGAGCTTATAATTACTATGAATCGAAGTTCAAGAAATGGTATTTAAAAACGTGCAAGACACTACTTACTAGTTCTGATGAAGATACAGTCCAAGGATTGTAATGACAAAGGTAAGGCTCAGTGGGATGATCGATAATCAAAAGTGAGCTATCTTCTCTCCCAATGCTTGGATGAGTGTCGGCGTGTGTTTCGCTACTTAGTTGCAAAGTCTTGGGCTCAATTTCCTTCTCTGCAAACTATTCTCTTTTCTTCACTTGTCTCTGTCTTGCCAACTAAATTTCGGATCTTTCCAATGAATTCCCCTCTCTTGTTTTTGGTTGGGGAAGGTCATTTACAAGGAACCGATGGCAGTTACGTAACCGACGGTGGTCGAGTAGGAACCGATGTCGGTTAAGTCAAAGTGGGCTATTTTTAGTAAAATAGCCAAATTTCCCTCCTTTTCTCTCGAGGGATTAGTTGTGGGCTTGGTCAAGTCATTATTAGGTTGGTTTTGGTGCGGGTGAGGAGTAATTAGTCATGGGTGTGGATGTAGACCAAGTTATAGGTCTTAATTAGGTTAGTTTAGGGTTAGGGCTAGGTCATGATGAGGTGGCGAAATGAGGTGGTAGGTTTGGAGATGTGGATTTATTAATTATAAGGTAATTAATAAATAATTGTGTAAGGTTTAGGTGGTGAGGTTAGGTTGCGAAATGAGATGTGGGGCACAGGGTGTCGTAAGACATAAATTTGGTGTCTACAGGAGACAAATAGAAAATCTATTGAAATTCCATTTGTAGAGATATTTAAAGAAGTTATAGGGCCCAAGGAATCTGATTTGGTGCAGGAGTTGAGAAAATTAAATATTGAAATACCATTGTTACAAGCAATTAAGGAAATTATGGAGTTGAACAAGTTAATCAAAATGCTATGTTTAAAAGACCTGGAAGGAAGAAGCAATACCCAGGACTATTAAGGTAGATGGGAAACTTGTTGATTTATTAGTAGGAAAAATCTTACTTCCCAAATATGGAGATCCTGGTAGCCCTGTTATTTCTATCTCTATAGGGAATAAAGATATACATAATGTTTTGGTTGATTTGGGAGCAGCTATAAATGTGATGACAATGGACACTTTGAAAACATTACCATTAACAGGTATCCAACCTACTAACACCATATTGCAAATGGATAGGACCAGACTAGTTGAAAAAATAGAAGGAGTTATTGAAGATGTGGCAGTTATGGTGGAGTCATGGGAATATCCAGTGGACTTCCTTATATTGCACCAAAAGGTAAAACACTTGGTTATCCCATTATTTTGGGCAGACCATGGTTAGCTACAGTTGTTTCCTTAATTGATTGCAAATTAGGTGATATGACTATCTCAAATGGTAAGAATTCTAAGAAAATTTCCTTATATCCCTTTACATGACCTTTTATTGATAATCAAGAACAATTATGGGTTGATGATCCTGACACTAATAAACAAAAATTTGTCTTCTTTGGCTATGATAACATTACAAGATCATGTATGGGAGATGGAAGATATGATTAATCAACCATTGAATGAACACCAACTATCCTTAGAACAATCTAGGATAGTTCTGGAACCTACGGACTTAGTTCTAGAACCTATGGACTTAGTTTTGGAACCATCAGATTTAGTTTAGAACATTCACACTTATCTCTTTGGAACCATGCAAATAGTAATTCCTTGTGCAAATAAAAATAATTTCACTCTGGAGGAACAATATTTCTCTTGGGGAGGAGCAGAAATAGCTATGGAATTAGTAGCTTCAGTTTCAAATATATCAGGAAATGGTGGGGAATTTTTGGAAAATAGCAATGATGAGGAGTTTGACCAATGACAACAAGATAAGTATCATAACTCTTCCTACTATCCTTTTTCCAAGTATTATTTCTCAAGGGAATTTTGGAGATATTGTTGCATATCATATGTTATTACCACATCCATGTCCACTAAACACCTTAATGGAACCCTTTCAACAAATTAGTTCATCACACATTGGAACCAAACATGTTGAGATTCAACCGGGTAAAATTTTGAACATTAATAGTTGGTTGAAGAATGATGAAGAAGCTAAATTGTTTGATGTTCTGAAAGATCATACTAGAGATTTTTCTTGGGACTATAAAGACATGAAAGGAATCCATCCAAGTATTTTCACCCATCACATCTATACTGAAAACATTAAACTAGTTAGGAAACCTCAGAGAAGGATTAATCCAGCCTTAAGGGACATAGTCAAGCAAGAAATTGAAAAACTATTACAAGTAGGTTTTATCTACCCTATCTCAGATAGTCAGTGGGTGTCTCCTCTTGTAATTATGCCTAAAAAGAATGGAAAATGGAGAATTTTTGTTGATTATAGGGAATTGAACAAATCCACAATGAGAGATTATTTTCCCTTACCATTCATAGATCAAGTTTTGGACAACCTTGCAAGTAAACAATACTTTTCCTTCCTAGATGGATTTAGTGGATATAATCAAATTAGATTTGTTGTTGAGGATCAAGATAAAACTACATTTACTTGTCCATGGGGTACCTTTTCCTATAGGGTATTTCCATTTGGACTATGTAATGCTCAGTAACCTTCAAAGAGTTGTATTAGCAATTTTTGTAGACCTAATGAATGATTGTGTAGAGGTATACATGGATGACTTTATTGTGCATGGAGACACATTTGATGATGCTTTGAAGAATTTGGATAGAGTATTAACAAGATGTGAGCAACACCATTTGTCTCTTAGTCATGAGAAATGTTTGATGATGGTTGATGAGGGGATTGTATTAGGACACCACATTTCAAAAAGAGGAATTCAAGTTGACCAAAACAAAATTAGGATTATTTCAGACTTACCTGTTCCTCAAACCCCCACAGATATCAAGTCATTTTTAGGGCATGTTAGATACTATAGGTGTTTTATTAAGGATTTTAGTAAAATTACTGCCCCATGTTTAGTTTACTTACCAAGGATTGTGAATTTTGTTGGGATGAAAAGTGTCAACATGCTTTTGAAGAAATTAAAGAAAAATTAATCACTACCCCAATATTAAGAGGACCTAATTGGGAGAAACTTTTCACATCCAAACAGATGCCTCAAATAACTCAATTGGTGTAGTTTTGGGATAGAAAGATGAAGAAGGGAAAATGTATGCTATTTACTACCTTAGTAAAAATATTACTCCCACTGAAAGAAATTACACTACCATTGAAAAATAATTTCTTGTTGTGATCTATGCAATTAATAAGTTCAGACATTATATTATAGGGTACAAAATATTTGTACATATAGATCACTCGAAATTAGATACTTAATGAACAAACCAAGTGGTTGGAGGTAGGATAATTAGATGGTTATTACTTTTACAAGAATTTGATATTACCATTGTGGATAATCCAGGAAAATCTAATGTGGTAGCTGATTTCTTGTCAAGATTAACCACTATAGGGAGCAAGATCCAGTTAAGGAAAACTTTCCAGATGAACAATTGTTTGCTATTTCAGATGATACACCATGGTTTTCTGATATGGAAAATTATCTTGCAACAGGGAATTTTCCTCCTTCTTTCACTAAGAAACAAATGAAGAAGTTAATCAAAACCAGTGCACAATTTAAATGGTTAAATGGAATGTTATTTAAATGTGGTCTGATTTGGTTTTACGCAAGTGTGTGAGAGAAGATGAAATATTTGACATACTCAAGCATGTCATGATGAACCAAGTGGAGGAAACTTTTTAGTAAAAATAACATCTCACAAGATACTTGGCATTGGCTATTATTGGCCATCTCTGTATAAATATGTGAAGAGATATATCAAGCGGTGTGATCCTGTCAAAGGATGGGACAACCAACTTTACCAATGAAATGCCTCTGCAACCTCAAGTAGTGATTGAACCATTTGAAAGGTGGGGGATGGATTTTTGGTCCCTTTAGTCCTCCTTCACAAGGAAAGGAGCACATTCTTGTGTGTATTGATTATGTGACAAAGTGGGTAGAGGTGCAAGCTTTAACAAATGCCACTGAAGAAGTAGTTGTTGATTTCCTTTGGCACAAAATTATGATGAAGTTTGGTGCACCAAGGAGTATAGTTTTAGATCAAGGGCCACATTTCATGTCTAATATGATCTAGAGCCTTCACAATGTACTATCAAATCAATCATAGGAAGTCATCTCCCTATCACCCACAATCAAATGGAAAAGTAGAAGTAACAAACAGAGAATTGGAAAACATCCTTACCAAAATAGTTGAAGCAAGTAGAAGAGATTGGGTAAAGAGACTACCTGAGGCTATTTGGGCTTATAATACAACTTGGAAGACTACAATAGGGTTTTCACCATATGAGTTAGTCTATGGGAAAAATACCTTGTTACCTATTGAATTTGAACTACAAACATTGAGGACAACAACTAAAGTGGGTATTGAGTTGGATGTAGCACAAAAGGAAAGAATTCTTCAACTCAATGAATTGGATGAGTTGAGAATGGAAGCACTTCAATAGAAAGAGATAATCTAAGATCAAAGGAAGTAGTGGCATGACACACATATCAAGAAAAGGCAATTCAAGGTAGGAGATTGGGCATTATTATTTGATTCCAAGTACTAACAATTCAAAGGAAAGTTGAGAACCAGATGGTTAGGACCCTATCAGATTGAGAAGATATTTGACAATGGCTCTATTCAGCTACTTCCCATTGATGGCAAGTAGAAGGACACTTTTGGTCAATGGACATAGGCTAAAACTTTATAGGAAGCCTCCTACTAGGGATGAATTCTTGAAGCAGATTGAAGTAGAAAAAGAATTTGATCATATGGAAGAACCCAATTCTTCCAAAATGATCAAATAATCAGATGCATGGATCCAAAATAAAGGGAAGAGAATGAAAACTAGAAAATGGCATTCTCTTCCCCAAAAAAAAAAAAAAAAAAAATATAAAAGGGAAGGAATGAAAACTAGTAAATGGCATTCTCTTCCCCAAAAAAAAATCTCTCAAAGATCAATTGAAAACCTAACAATGGTGGTTGGTCTCTCAATAAATGGCTAATGTAAAATAAAAAGAATTTGTTTGAATTCCATTTGTCTTTTCTAACCATTTTCCTTTTTCACTTTTAGGAATGATGAGTCATCAAGGTGGAGGGATTACATCAGCAAAGGATGGTAATTATGTCTTGAACTTATTAAAGGTTAAATTAAAAGTTTGCATGTGTGATTAGACTTGATTTAAAAGGTTAGTATGATGAGTCATTTATTGTGCATTATGATTAAAAGTAAGTAATCATGAGGGTGATGTTGATAGAATAAGAAAGTGGTAGCACATTTATAATTACCTATCATTTGGGTGGAATAAATGAAGTTGAGAAGTAGTAGTTTTCAAATTTAAGAATGAGAAGAATTGTATTTGAATTCCATAGCTAAACCCATCAATTACATAGATAAACACAACCATTCCACATAGCTAAACAAAATGGTTTCCAGCTAAATCTAGTAGTTTGCAGCCTATTTCTAAATTTGACTAAAGAATAATTTGAATCATCCTCTTTGCCATGGGGATTAAAAAGAATTCAGAGCCAGAGGATGATACCCAACTTCTTAGATATGAAGAAGTGACAACCATTTTTGGACAAGCAGGGTGGCTAGAGTTCCTAAAAAATTTCTCGAGTTATAATGACAAATTGGTAAGGAAATTCGTTGTAAATTTAGAAGAATCTAGAACTAAAGTTAAAATTATTGTAATTCCTTTTACTATCAATACAATGAGTAATGGGTTTGTAATACCAATTTTCCATGTCCCAAATCATGTCAAGGGAACCCTTAAAGATATGGTGGAAACCTTGATACATGAGGGGGAATATGAGCCCAATATATCTATAACACCAAGAAAATCATCAAGGTGTTTGAAGAGTTAGCTTGCTCAAACCCTTTGATTAAGGTAGCATTTTGGGTAGTTAAGTATTTGACTTGTGATGGTCAATTTGGGATTCTGGGAAGAGAAGTCCTTAAGATGTTAATATATCTTAGGTATGGGATTCAAAACCATAATATATAGTAAATATTCCAGGATTCCTTTTGACTCCATCCAAATAATTTCCGAGAGGTATTCTAGGGAGTTGGAACATTCAAACATCATGGGTTAATCCATTTGGTATGACAACACCATTTTATTTCAAGGAAAAATGGATAAGAAATATGGGAAAAGTTTCTTAAAATTTTTAAGAAAAACCTTAATATTATCGGAGGGGGAATACCAACCCCTTTTTCTCTTACAAGTAATTTAGAGATTGATTCCCCTGTAAAGGAAAAGAAGGAAATAGGTGGGGTAATGTCCAAAAAGAAGGAGATCCGAAGAAGGATTAAAGATAGTAGAACCTATTGTGCTTTCTATCAAAGAAACTTCTTCCTTCTTCTTTGCAAGATACTTAGGAGAACTAATACATTTCTCTAATGTAGTGATAGTTCACCTAACCTAGAGCATGATAGTGAAAGTCGGAAGAAAGGAGGAAACCCATTTCCATGCATTTTGAAGTTCCTCAAAGAATAATATTTCATAAGAGGTTTAGATAAATTTTAGAGGAGATGAAAGAATATGATGGGTTGGAAAGAAGCTTCGATATTTTGGGTAGCATGGCCATGACTTTAATGACCAAGCCAAACCGAGGTGAAGAAGGAAGATGAAAAATTTAAAGAACAAGATTTAAAGAGTTGGGTGAATCAATCATTATCGTATGAACATGAAGAAGAGGAATTGGCATCTTAGAATTGGAAAGGAAATTCCCTTTAGTAGAAGAGGAATGCTCATTTCCCAATGAAATTTTAGAAAAGGAGGAAAAACAACACTTAAAATAGACTCTATTTTTATCTAGAGAAGAACTCATCATCAGAGAGAAGGATGAGGAATTAAACTTCCTCAAACTCAAATTAGAACAGAGGAAATGCTCATTGAGAAACTAACAAATCAGCTCACAAATAGGACTGAAGAATTTACAATGGTCAAACAATAGATGATGGAAAAAGAAGAAGAATGTCAATTTTCTAGAAGACCAAGTGCCATGTCAACAGTATCTTCATAGAATAAACTAACTTATTGGCCACTCAAGAAGTTATGAGATTATACCTACAAGTAGAACTTAATGAATTTAAAACATCAAATGAGGACATGTAGAGAAAAGAGATGGAAGAAGAGAAGAAAGCAAGGAAGAAATGGGAAGAAAAATTCTACAAAGAGGAAGAAGAAAAATTTAAATGTCTTATCAAAATAAAAATGGTTTGCATAATGAGTGAAAAGTTACTCACATGTATTTTGGGTAGTTAAGTATTTGACTTGCGATGGTCAATTTGGGACTCTAGGAAGAGAAGTCCTTAAGATGTTAATATATCTTAGTCTTAGGTATAATAAATTCAAAACCATAATATATAGTAAATCTTCCAGGATTCCTTTTGACTCCATCTAAACAATTGGTAGAGGTATTCCTAGGGACTTGGAACATTCATACATCATGGGTTAATCCATTTGGTATGCCAACACCATTTTCTTTCAAAGAAAAATGGATAAGAAATAAGGAAAAGTTTCTTAACAAGTTTAAGAAAAACATCAATATTATTAGGAGGGGAATACCAACCCCTTTTTCTCTTACAAGTAATTTAGAGATTGATTATTTTGTAGAGGAAAAAGAAGGAAATAGGTGGGGGTAATGTACCAAAAATAAGGAGATCCAAAAGAAGGATTAAAGCTATCAAAATACCATGTGCCTGTCAAAGAAACTTCTTCCTCTGTAATAGTGTTAGGAGAACTAATACATGTCTCTAATAATGATAGTTCACCTAAGCTAGAGCATGAAGTGAAAGTCGAGAATAAGCTCAGGAGGAAACCCATTTCACGCATTTTGATGTTCCTCAAAGAAGAATATTTCATAAGAGGTTTAGGGAAATTTTAGAGGAGATGAAAGAATATGATGGGTTAGAAAAAGAAGCTTTTCGATATTTTAGGCAAAAGCATGGCCATGAATCTTTCTGGACCAAGCCAAAAGGAGGTGAAGAAGGAAGATGAAATATTTAAGAACAAGCTTTTCAAGAGTTGGGTGAATTTAGAATAATTCGGGTAACATGAAGAAGAGGAATTAGCATCTCAGAAATGGAAAGGGAAATTCCCTTTAGTAGAAGAGGAATGCTCATTTCCCAATGAACTTTAAAAGGAGGAAAAACAACACTTAAAATAGACTCTATTTTCATGGGGAGAGAACTCAATATCATCGAGAGAAGGATGAGGAATTAAAATTTCTCAAACTCAAATTAGAACAGAGAGGAAATTCTCATTAAGGGGGAGAAACTAACAAATCAGCTCACAAATAGGATTGAAGAATTTTAATGGTCAAACATTATTAACATGATGATGGAAAAAGAAGAAGAATGTCAAATTTTCTAGAAGACCAAGTGCCATGTTATAACAATTATCTTCATAGAATAAACTAACTTATTGGCCACTCAGAAGTTATGAGATTATACATGCAAGGAACTTAATGAATTTAAAACATCAAATGAGGACCTGAGAAAAGAGATGGAAGAAGAGAAGAAAGCAAGGAAGAAATGGGAAGAAAAATTCTACAAAGAGGAAGAAGAAAAATTTAAATGTCTTGTCAAAATAAAAATGGTTTGCATAATGAGTGAAAAGTTACTCACATACATTTTGGGTAGTTAAGTATTTAACTTGCGATGGTCAATTTGGGACTCTAGGAAGATAAGTCCTTAAGATGTTAATATATCTTAGGTATGGGAATTCAAAACCATAATATATAGTAAATATTCAGATTCCTTTTTGACTCCATCCAAACAATGGGTCGGAGGTATTCTAGGGAGTTGGAACATTCATACATCATGGGTTAATCCATTTGGTATGCCAACACATTTTCTTTCAAAGAAAAATGGATAAGAAATATGGGAAAAGTTTCTTAAATTTTTAAGAAAAACATCAATATTATCGAGAGGGGAATACAACCCCTTTTTCTCTCTACAAGTAATTTAGAGATTGATTCCTGTAAAGGAAAAGAAGGAAATAGGTGGGGGTAATGTACCAAAAGAAGGAGATCCGAGAAGAAGGATTAAAGTGTAGAACCTATTGTGCCTATCAAAGAAACTTCTTCCTCTGCAGTGAGTGCTAGGAGAACTAATACATTCTCTAACGGTGATAGTTCACCTAAGCTAGAGCATGAAGTAAAAGTAGAAGAAGCTCTAGGAGGAAACCCATTTCCATGACATTTTGAAGCTCCTCAAAGAATAAGAATTCATAAGAGGTTTAGGAAATTCTAGAGGAGATGGAAGAATAGGATGGGTTGGAAAAAGAAGCTGTTGATATTTTGGGCAGCATGGCCATGACTCCTCCTGGACCAAGCCAAACTGAGATGGAGAAGGAAGATGAAATATTTGAAGAACATGATTTTCAAGAGTTGGGTGAATTAGTAGCACTATCACATGAAGAAGAGGAATTGGCATCTTGGAAATGGAAAGGGAAATTCCCTTTGGTAGAAGAGGAATGCTCATTTCCCAATGAATTTTAGAAAAGGAGGAAAAACAACATTTAAAACAGACTCTATTTTTTTCTAGAGCAGAACTCATCATCAGAGAGAAGGATGAGGAATTAAACTTCCTCAAACTCAAATTAGAACAAGAGGGAAATGCTCATTGAGAAACTAACAAATCAGCTCACAAATAGGACTGAAGAATTGACAATGGTCAAACAACAGATGATGGAAAAAGAAGAAGAATGTCAATTTTCTAGAAGACCAAGTGTTATGTCAACAAGATATCTGCATAGACTAAACTAACTTACTGGCCACTCAAGTAGTTGTGGGATGATACCTGCAAGGAACTTAATGAATTTAAAACATCAAATGAGGACGAGAAAAGAGATGGAAGAAGAGAAGAAAGCAAGGAAGAAATGGGAAGAAAAATTCTACAAAGAGGAAGAAGAAAATTTAAATGTCTTGTCAAAATAAAAATGGTTTGCATAATGAGTGAAAAGTTACTCACATGCATTTTGGGTAGTTAAGTATTTGACTTGCGATGGTCAATTTGGGACTCTAGGAAGAGAAGTCCTTAAGATGTTAATATATCTTAGGTATGGGAATTCAAAACCATAATATATAGTAAATCTTCTAGGATTCCTTTTGACTCCATCTAAACAATGGGTAGGAGAGGTATTCCTAGGGACTTGGAACATTCATACATCATGGGTTAATCCATTTGGTATGCCAATACCATTTTCTTTCAAAGAAAAATGGATAAGAAATAAGGAAAAGTTTCTTAACAAGTTTAAGAAAAACATCAATAGTATTAGGAGGGGAATACCAACCCCTTTTTCTCTTACAAGTAATTTAGAGATTGATTCCCTGTAGAGGAAAAGAAGGAAATAGGTGGGGGTAATGTACCAAAAATAAGGAGATCCAAAAGAAGGATTAAAGCTACTGGAACCTCAATGTGCTGTCACAAAGAAACTTCTTCCTCTGTAATAGTACTAGGAGAACTAATACATGTCTCTAATAATGATAGTTCACCTAAGCTAGAGCATGAAGTGAAAGTCAGAATAAGCTCTAGGAGGAAACCCATTTCCACGCATTTTGATGTTCCTCAAAGAAGAATATTTCATAAGAGGTTTAGGAAATTTTAGAGGAGATGAAAGAATATGATGGGTTAGAAAAAGAAGCTTCTGATATTTTAGGCAAAGACGGCCATGAATCTTCTGGACCAAGCCAACCGAGGTGAAGAAGGAAGATGAAATATTTGAAGAACAAGCTTTTCAAGAGTTGGGTGAATCAGTAACACCGTAACATGAAGAAGAGGAATTAGCATCTTAGAAATGGAAAGGGAAATTCCCTTTAGTAGAAGAGGAATGCTCATTTCCCAATGAACTTTCAGAAAAGGAGGAAAAACAACACTTAAAATAGACTCTATTTTTGTCCAGAGAAGAACTCATTATAGAGATAAGGATGAGGAATTAAAATTCCTCAAACTCAAGTTAGAACAGAGGTAAATTCTCATTGAGAAACTAACAAATCAGCTCACAAATAGGACTAAATAATTGACAATGGTCAAACAACAGATGATCGAAAAAGAAGAAGAATGTCAATTTTATAGAAGACCAAGTGCCATGTCAACAGTATCTACATAGACTAAACTAACTTATTGGCCACTCAAGAAGTTATGAGATTATACCTGCAAGGAACTTAATGAATTTAAAACATCAAATGAGGACCTGAGAAAAAATATGGAAGAAGAGAAGAAAGCAAGGAAGAAATGGGAAGAAAAATTCTACAAAGAGGAAGAAGACAAATTTAAATGTCTTGTCAAAATACAAATGGTTTGCATAATGAGTGAAAAGTTAATCACATGCATTTTGGGTAGTTAAGTATTTGACTTGCGATGGTCAATTTGGGACTCTAGGAAGAGAAGTCCTTAAGATGTTAATATATCTTAGGTATGGGAATTCAAAACCATAATATATAGTAAATCTTCCAGATTCCTTTTGACTCCATCCAAACAATGGGTCGAGGTATTCCTAGGGACTTGGAACATTCATACATCATGGGTTAATCCATTTGGTATGCCAACACAATTTTCTTTCAAAGAAAATGGATAAGAAATATGGGAAAAGTTTCTTAACATGTTTAAGAAAAACCTCGATATTATCAGGAGGGGAATACCAACCCCTTTTTCTCTTACAAGTAATTTAGAGATTGATTCCCCTGTAGAGGAAAAGAAGGAAATAGGTGGGGGTAATGTACCAAAAAGAAGGAAATCCAAAAGAAGGATTAAAGCTACAGAACCTACTGTGCCTTTCAAAGAAACTTCTTCCTTTGCAACAGTACTAGGAGAACTAATACATTTCTCTAACAGTGATAGTTCACCTAACCTAGAGCATGAAGTGAAAGTCAGAAGAAGCTCTAGGAGGAAACCCATTTCCATGCATTTTGAAGTTCCTCAAAGAATAATATTTCATAAGAGGTTTAGATAAATTTTAGAGGAGATGAAAGAATATGATGGGTTGGAAAAAGAAGCTTCGATATTTTGGGTAGCACGGCCATGACTCTTCTGGACCAAGCCAAACCGAGGTGAAGAAGGAAGATGAAATATTTAAAGAACAAGATTTTAAAGAGTTGGGTGAATCAGTAACACTTTTGTAACATGAAGAAGAGGAATTGGCATCTTAGAATTGGAAAGGAAATTCCTTTAGTAGAAGAGGAATGCTCATTTCCCAATGAAATTTTAGAAAAGGAGGAAAAACAACACTTAAAATAGACTCTATTTTCATCTAGAGCTGAACTCATCATCGAGAGAGAAGGATGAGGAATTAAACTTCCTCAAACTCAAATTAGAACAGAGGAAATGCTCATTGAGAAACTAACAAATCAGTTCACAAATAGGATTGAAGAATTTTCAATGGTCAAAAACAACGAGATGATGGAAAAAGAAGAAGAATGTCAATTTTCTAGAAGACCAAGTGCCATGTCAACAAGTATCTTCATAGAATAAACTAACTTATTGTCCACTCAAGAAGTTATGAGATGATACCTGCAAGGAACTTAATGAATTTAAAACATCAAATGAGGACACGAGAAAAGAGATGGAAGAAGAGAAGAAAGCAAGGAAGAAATGGGAAGAAAAATTCTACAAAGAGGAAGAAGAAAAATTTAAATGTCTTGTCAAAATAAAAATGGTTTGCATAATGAGTGAAAAGTTACTCACATGCATTTTGGGTAGTTAAGTATTTGACTTGCGATGGTCAATTTGGGACTCTAGGAAGAGAAGTCCTTAAGATGTTAATATATCTTAGGTATGGGAATTCAAAACCATAATATATAGTAAATCTTCTAGGATTCCTTTTGACTCCATCTAAACAATGGGTCGAGGTATTCCTAGGGACTTGGAACATTCATACATCATGGGTTGATCCATTTGGTATGCAACACCATTTTCTTTCAAAGAAAAATGGATAAGAAATAAGGGAAAAGTTTCTTAACAAGTTTAAGAAAAACATCAATAGTATTAGGAGGGGAATACCAACCCCTTTTTCTCTTACAAGTAATTTAGAGATTGATTCCCTGTAGAGGAAAAGAAGGAAATAGGTGGGGGTAATGTACCAAAAATAAGGAGATCCAAAAGAAGGATTAAAGCTACTGAGAACCTATTGTGCTGTCAAAGAAACTTCTTCCTCTCAGTAATAGTACTAGGAGAACTAATACATGTCTCTAATAATGATAGTTCACCTAAGCTAGAGCATGAAGTGAAAGTCGAGAATAAGCTCTAGGAGGAAACCCATTTCCACGCATTTTGATGTTCCTCAAAGAAGAATATTTCATAAGAGGTTTAGGGAAATTTTAGAGGAGATGAAAGAATATGATGGGTTAGAAAAAGAAGCTTCGATATTTTAGGCAAGACGGCCATGAATCTTCTGGACCAAGCCAAAGCGAGGTGAAGAAGGAAGATGAAATATTTGAAGAACAAGCTTTTCAAGAGTTGGGTGAATCAAGTAACACCGTAACATGAAGAAGAGGAATTAGCATCTTAGAAATGGAAGGGAAATTCCTTTAGTAGAAGAGGAATGCTCATTTCCCAATGAACTTTCAGAAAAGGAGGAAAAACAACACTTAAAAAGACTCTATTTTCATCCAGAGGAGAACTCATTATCAGAGAGAAGGATGAGGAATTAAAATTTCTCAAACTCAAATTAGAACAGAGGGAAATTCTCATTGAGAAACTAACAAATCAGCTCACAAATAGGACTAAATAATTGACAATGGTCAAACAACAGATGATCGAAAAAGAAGAAGAATGTCAATTTTATAGAAGACCAAGTGCCATGTCACAAAAGTATCTACATAGACTAAACTAACTTATTGGCCACTCAAGAAGTTATGAGATTATACCTGCAAGGAACTTAATGAATTTAAAACATCAAATGAGGACCTGAGAAAAAATATGGAAGAAGAGAAGAAAGCAAGGAAGAAATGGGAAGAAAAATTCTACAAAGAGGAAGAAGACAAATTTAAATGTCTTGTCAAAATACAAATGGTTTGCATAATGAGTGAAAAGTTAATCACATGCATTTTGGGTAGTTAAGTATTTGACTTGCGATGGTCAATTTGGGACTCTAGGAAGAGAAGTCCTTAAGATGTTAATATATCTTAGGTATGGGAATTCAAAACCATAATATATAGTAAATCTTCCAGGATTCCTTTTTGACTCCATCCAAACAATGGGTCAGAGGTATTCCTAGGGACTTGGAACATTCATACATCATGGGTTAATCCATTTGGTATGCCAACACCATTTTCTTTCAAAGAAAAATGGATAAGAAATATGGGAAAAGTTTCTTAACATGTTTAAGAAAAACCTCGATATTATCGGAGGGAATACCAACCCCTTTTTCTCTTACAAGTAATTTAGAGATTGATTCCTGTAGAGGAAAAGAAGGAAATAGGTGGGGGTAATGTACCAAAAAGAAGGAAATCCAAAAGAAGGATTAAAGCTAGAACCTCATTGTGCCTTTCAAAGAAACTTCTTCCTTTGCAATAAGTACTAGGAGAACTAATACATTTCTCTAATGGTGATAGTTCACCTAACCTAGAGCATGAAGTGAAAGTCGGGAAGAAGCTCTAGGAGGAAACCCATTTCCATGCATTTTGAAGTTCCTCAAAGAATAATATTTCATAAGAGGTTTAGATAAATTTTAGAGGAGATGAAAGAATATGATGGGTTGGAAAAAGAAGCTTCGATATTTTGGGTAGCACGGCCATGACTCTTCCTGGACCAAGCCAAACCGAGGTGAAGAAGGAAGATGAAATATTTAAAGAACAAGATTTTAAAGAGTTGGGTGAATAGTAAGAACACTTTGTAACATGAAGAAGAGGAATTGGCATCTTAGAATTGGAAAGGGAAATTCCCTTTAGTAGAAGAGGAATGCTCATTTCCCAATGAAATTTTAGAAAAGGAGGAAAAACAACACTTAAAATAGACTCTATTTTCATCTAGAGCTGAACTCATCATCGAGAGAGAAGGATGAGGAATTAAACTTCCTCAAACTCAAATTAGAACAGAGGAAATGCTCATTGAGAAACTAACAAATCAGTTCACAAATAGGATTGAAGAATTTTCAATGGTCAAACAACAGATGATGGAAAAAGAAGAAGAATGTCAATTTTCTAGAAGACCAAGTGCCATGTCAATAGTATCTGCATAGACTAAACTAACTTATTGTCCACTCAAGAAGTTATGAGATGATACCTGCAAGGAACTTAATGAATTTAAAACATCAAATGAGGACACGAGAAAAGAGATGGAAGAAGAGAGAAGAAAGCAAGGAAGAAATGGGAAGAAAAATTCTACAAAGAGGAAGAAGAAAAATTTAAATGTCTTGTCAAAATAAAAATGGTTTGCATAATGAGTGAAAAGTTACTCACATGCATTTTGGGTAGTTAAGTATTTAACTTGCGATGGTCAATTTGGGACTCTGGGAAGAGAAGTCCTTAAGATGTTAATATATCTTAGGTATGGGAATTCAAAACCTTAATATATAGTAAATCTTCTAGGATTCCTTTTTGACTCCATCTAAACAATGGGTCGAGGTATTCTAGGGACTTGGAACATTCATACATCATGGGTTGATCCATTTGGTATGCCAACACCATTTTCTTTCAAAGAAAAATGGATAAGAAATAAGGGAAAAGTTTCTTAACAAGTTTAAGAAAAACATCAATAGTATTAGGAGGGGAATACAACCCCTTTTTTCTCTTACAAGTAATTTAGAGATTGATTCCCGTAGAGGAAAAGAAGGAAATAGGTGGGGGTAATGTACCAAAAATAAGGAGATCAAAAGAAGGATTAAAGCTACGAACCTATTGTGCTGTCAAAGAAACTTCTTCCTCTGTAATAGTACTAGGAGAACTAATACATGTCTCTAATAATGATAGTTCACCTAAGCTAGAGCATGAAGTGAAAGTCGAATAAGCTCTAGGAGGAAACCCATTTCCACGCATTTTGATGTTCCTCAAAGAAGAATATTTCATAAGAGGTTTAGGGAAATTTTAGAGGAGATGAAAGAATATGATGGGTTAGAAAAAAAGCTTCGATATTTTAGGCGGACACCGCCATGAATCTTCTGGACCAAGCCAAACCGAGGTGAAGAAGGAAGATGAAATATTTGAAGAACAGGCTTTTCAAGAGTTGGGTGAATCAAGTAACACCGTAACATGAAGAAGAGGAATTTGCATCTTAGAAATGGAAAGGGAAATCCCCTTTGGTAGAAGAGGAATGCTCATTTCCCAATGAACTTTCGAAAAGGAGGAAAACAACACTTAAAAAGACTCTATTTTCATCCAGAGGAGAACTCATTATCGAGAGAGAAGGATGAGGAATTAAAATTTCTCAAACTCAAATTAGAACAGAGGGAAATTCTCATTGAGAAACTAACAAATCAGCTCACAAATAGGACTGAAGAATTGACAATGGTCAAACAACGAGATGATCGAAAAGAAGAAGAATGTCAATTTTATAGAAGACCAAGTGCCATGTCAACAAAGTATCTACATAGACTAAACTAACTTATTGGCCACTCAAGAAGTTATGGGATGATACCTGCAGGGAACTTAATGAATTTAAAGAATCCAATAAGGACCTAAGAAGCAATATGGAAGAAGAGAAGGAAGGAAGGAAGGAATTGGAAGAAAAATTATACAAAGTGGAAGAAGGCAAATTTAAATGTCTTGTCAAAATACAAATGGTTTGCATAATGAGTGAAAAGTTAATCACATGCATTTTGGGTAGTTAAGTATTTGACTTGCGATGGTCAATTTGGGACTCTAGGAAGAGAAGTCCTTAAGATGTTAATATATCTTAGGTATGGGAATTCAAAACCATAATATATAGTAAATCTTCCAGATTCCTTTTGACTCCATCCAAACAATGGGTCGAGGTATTCCTAGGGACTTGGAACATTCATACATCATGGGTTAATCCATTTGGTATGCCAACACCATTTTCTTTCAAAGAAAAATGGATAAGAAATATGGGAAAAGTTTCTTAACATGTTTAAGAAAAACCTCGATATTATCGGGAGGGGGAATACCAACCCCTTTTTCTCTTACAAGTAATTTAGAGATTGATTCCCTGTAAGAGGAAAAGAAGGAAATAGGTGGGGGTAATGTACCAAAAAGAAGGAGATCCAAAAGAAGGATTAAAGCTGTAGAACCTATTGTGCCTATCAAAGAAACTTCTTCCTTTGCAACAGTACTAGGAGAACTAATACATTTCTCTAACAGTGATAGTTCACCTAACCTAGAGCATGAAGTGAAAGTCAGAAGAAGCTCTAGGAGGAAACCCATTTCCATGCATTTTGAAGTTCCTCAAAGAATAATATTTCATAAGAGGTTTAGATAAATTTTAGAGGAGATGAAAGAATATGATGGGTTGGAAAAAGAAGCTTCGATATTTTGGGTAGCACGGCCATGACTCTTCCTGGACCAAGCCAAAGGCGAGGTGAAGAAGGAAGATGAAATATTTAAAGAACAAGATTTTAAAGAGTTGGGTGAATCAAGTAACACTTTGTAACATGAAGAAGAGGAATTGGCATCTTAGAATTGGAAAGGAAATTCCTTTAGTAGAAGAGGAATGCTCATTTCCCAATGAAATTTTAGAAAAGGAGGAAAAACAACACTTAAAACAGACTCTATTTTCGTCTAGAGCAGAACTCATCATCAGAGAGAAGGATGAGGAATTAAACTTCCTCAAACTCAAATTAGAACAGAGGGAAATGCTCATTGAGAAACTAACAAATCAGTTCACAAATAGGATTGAAGAATTTTCAATGGTCAAACAACAGATGATGGAAAAAGAAGAAGAATGTCAATTTTCTAGAAGACCAAGTGCCATGTCAACAGTATCTTCATAGAATAAACTAACTTATTGTCCACTCAAGAAGTTATGAGATGATACCTGCAAGGAACTTAATGAATTTAAAACATCAAATGAGGACCTGAGAAAAGAGATGGAAGAAGAGAAGAAAGCAAGGAAGAAATGGGAAGAAAAATTCTACAAAGAGGAAGAAGAAAAATTTAAATGTCTTGTCAAAATAAAAATGGTTTGCATAATGAGTGAAAAGTTACTCACATGCATTTTGGGTAGTTAAGTATTTGACGTGCGATGGTCAATTTGGGACTCTAGGAAGAGAAGTCCTTAAGATGTTAATATATCTTAGGTATGGGAATTCAAAACCATAATATATAGTAAATCTTCTAGGATTCCTTTTTGACTCCATCTAAACAATGGGTCAGAGGTATTCCTAGGGACTTGGAACATTCATACATCATGGGTTGATCCATTTGGTATGCCAACACCATTTTCTTTCAAAGAAAAATGGATAAGAAATAAGGGAAAAGTTTCTTAACAAGTTTAAGAAAAACATCAATAGTATTAGGAGGGGAATACCAACCCCTTTTTCTCTTACAAGTAATTTAGAGATTGATTCCCCTGTAGAGGAAAAGAAGGAAATAGGTGGGGGTAATGTACCAAAAATAAGGAGATCCAAAAGAAGGATTAAAGCTACAGAACCTATTGTGCCTGTCAAAGAAACTTCTTCCTCTGTAATAGTACTAGGAGAACTAATACATGTCTCTAATAATGATAGTTCACCTAAGCTAGAGCATGAAGTGAAAGTCGAATAAGCTCAGGAGGAAACCCATTTCCACGCATTTGATGTTCCTCAAAGAAGAATATTTCATAAGAGGTTTAGGGAAATTTTAGAGGAGATGAAAGAATATGATGGGTTAGAAAAAGAAGCTTCGATATTTTAGCAAAGCATGACCATGAATCTTCTGGACCAAGCCAAACCGAGGTGAAGAAGGAAGATGAAATATTTGAAGAACAAGCTTTTCAAGAGTTGGGTGAATCAAGAATAACCGTAACATGAAGAAGAGGAATTAGCATCTTAGAAATGGAAAGGGAAATCCCCTTTGGTAGAAGAGGAATGCTCATTTCCCAATGAACTTTCAGAAAAGGAGGAAAAACAACACTTAAAAAGACTCTATTTTCATCCAGAGGAGAACTCATTATCGAGAGAAGGATGAGGAATTAAAATTTCTCAAACTCAAATTAGAACAGAGGAAATTCTCATTGAGAAACTAACAAATCAGCTCACAAATAGGACTAAATAATTGACAATGGTCAAACAACGGATGATCGAAAAAAGAAGAAGAATGTCGATTTTATAGAAGACCAAGTGCCATGTCAACAAAGTATCTACATAGACTAAACTAACTTATTGGCCACTCAAGAAGTTATGAGATTATACACTGCAAGGAACTTAATGAATTTAAAACATCAAATGAGGACTGAGAAAAAATATGGAAGAAGAGAAGAAAGCAAGGAAGAAATGGGAAGAAAAATTCTACAAAGAGGAAGAAGACAAATTTAAATGTCTTGTCAAAATACAAATGGTTTGCATAATGAGTGAAAATTTAATCACATGCATTTTGGGTAGTTAAGTATTTGACTTGCGATGGTCAATTTGGGACTCTAGGAAGAGAAGTCCTTAAGATGTTAATATATCTTAGGTATGGGAATTCAAAACCATAATATATAGTAAATCTTCCAGATTCCTTTTTGACTCCATCAAACAATGGGTCGAGGTATTCCTAGGGACTTGGAACATTCATACATCATGGGTTAATCCATTTGGTATGCCAACACCATTTTCTTTCAAAGAAAAATGGATAAGAAATATGGGAAAAGTTTCTTAACATGTTTAAGAAAAACCTCGATATTATCGGGAGGGAATACCAACCCCTTTTTCTCTTACAAGTAATTTAGAGATTGATTCCCTGTAGAGGAAAAGAAGGAAATAGGTGGGGGTAATGTACCAAAAAGAAGGAAATCCAAAAGAAGGATTAAAGCTAAGAACCCTCATGCCTTTCAAAGAAACTTCTTCCTTTGGAACAAGATTTAGGAGAACTAATACATGTCTCTAATAATGATAGTTCACCTAACCTAGAGCATGAAGTGAAAGTCGGAAGAAGCTCTAGGAGGAAACCCATGTCCATGCATTTTGAATTTCCTCAAAGAATAATATTTCATACGAGGTTTAGATAAATTTTAGAGGAGATGAAAGAATATGATGGGTTGGAAAAAGAAGCTTCTAATATTTTGGGTTGCTGACGGCCATGACTCTTCCTAGACCAAGCCAAACTGAGGTGAAGAAGGAAGATGAAATATTTAAAGAACAAGCTTTTAAAGAGTTGGGTGAATCAGTAACACTGTAACATGAAGAAGAGGAATTGGCATCTTAGAATTGGAAAGGGAAATTCCCTTTAGTAGAAGAGGAATGCTCATTTCCCAATGAAATTTTAGAAAAGGAGGAAAAACAACACTTAAAATAGACTCTATTTTTATCTAGAGCAGAACTCATCATCAGAGAGAAGGATGAGGAATTAAACTTCCTCAAACTCAAATTAGAACAGAGGAAATGCTCATTGAGAAACTAACAAATCAGTTCACAAATAGGATTGAAGAATTTTCAATGGTCAAACAGAGATGATGGAAAAAGAAGAAGAATGCCAATTTTATAGAAGACCAAGTGCCATGTCAATGATATCTCTGATAGATCTGAACTGACTTATTGGCCACTCAAGAAGTTATGAGATTATACTGCAAGGAACTTAATGAATTTAAAACATCAAATGAGGACATGAGAAACAAGATGGAAGAAGAGAAGAAAGAAAGGAAGAAATGGGAAGAAAATTTCTACAAAGAGGAAGAAGACAAATTTAAATGTCTTGTAAAAATACAAATGGTTTGCATAATGAGTAAAAATTTACTCACATGCAGGAGACCTTCTCCTGCATACAAGGTATATTTTGGAAGAAAAATTTATTCGCTTAGTAGTCAGTCAAGAATTGCATGTGGCCTTCCACATGAAATAAAAGATGAATCTGATTTCATGACAACCTATTCCTTAGCTAGTGCAAAGTAGAAAAGTATTCTCTGTGAATTCTATCTCTGTAATCTTATGCTGGAAAAAAACACAGGCTTTATGATCAATTTGTATGTAGGGGAAATTCAACTGAATGAATTTGTTTCTATTATTCAAAATTAGATTACATGGAAAGAGAGGGATTCTGAGTATCTATTAACATCTATTTCATTTGGTCTCTGCATGAGGGCTCACTATGGTAAACCATCTTCCTTTTCTATACATTTTAGATCCCATGCCTTTGATAGTCGATTCAAGGCACATTATCTAGCTAGTTTACAGAAAATTATTGATGCCTTCACCTCTTATTAGGAGGAAAAATTTAAAGATATTTATGATGGATGTTTGAAAAGATGGGAGTTTATCACAGTTGCATTGAGAATAAGAGAAGTGATAGCTCCCACAAACTTAATATGGATCCTAGAAAGAGCTAAAGCCTTGTGTACACTAATCCCTCGAGTCGATGAACAATGTAGGGGCATATGGATGGGAATGAGAAAAATGCCTCCTCTCCTCCTCACTCCCATGTCTCCATGAAAAAATAGAGATCCTCAAGATCCCACTCAATTTTAGGAATGGTAGAGGAAAGTAGAAGCAGGATCAGGGTATAGTACTTATGAACTAAAACACTGGGATATTCAGTTTCACCCATTTGACCTGAGCAATCAATTGGAATGCATAATCCACAACCCAATATTTGAAGAGTAAATTTTATAAGGGGACTTACAAACAAGTAAGTACGGGGGAGATGATAAGGCCAAAATATGTCTTGTTAATGTACAATAAATGATCTTATTTTACTCTCCTTTTTATCAAGTTTGATTGCATTTTGTGGCTTTTGTTTGATCTAATATAAGTTAGGATGTAATTTTCCATCTTTTGTTGAATTTATTTCTAACATTTAAAAAATATATAATTCCTAACAAAGTGTGTGGAAATTCATTTTTTGTAATAAAAAAAGTCACAATCAGTCAGAAGAACGAAGTATGAAGCGATCGACATGTCTTTGGGAGCATTGGATTCAATACTGCTTAATTTCGAAACTCAATCATGCATTTTATGATCTCTATCACTTAGTTCCAGAACTTTCAGACTTAGTTCCAGGACTCTTGTGTTTAGCTCCAAAATTTCATGGATAGATCTAGAATAGCTCCCTTTAGTTCCGGAACTTCTTCAAAGTTCTAGAACCAATGGGAATCTATTTATTTTGATGACATATAATGATAAAGAAATTAATGAGCCTTTCAATCAGGATCAGATCAGGAGATTTCTGATTCTTCATACTCAAAGATCTAGGGATAACTTATCAGATAGTTGTACGTCCAGCAAGGTTCCAAATTCAACATCTATTTTGGGCACTATTTAGTTCCATCTGAATTGGTAGAATAACTATGGCCTTAAATGCATCTTTGAATGAAATATATATATATAAAGACTTGTAGATAGATTTAGGATATAAGATATACAGAGATACATAGAGATAGAAATATAGAAAGATACAATACATTTTTGTAAGATAGAACATTTATGCAATAAAATAGCCACTTCATTTTGAGAGAATATTACTTTGTCAAATCTGGATTCAAGGTGGAGCAAGGGACCACTCCTCCAAGAACTAGGATCCTCATTTTATTGGTATTTATATTTCTAAAGAAAATAATTTAGATATGTTAATTCATCAAATGATTTTGATTCTTTAATTTGAAATTTGTTGTATACTTGTCCCTCCGGGCGTTATAGACTAGATTTTTATTTTCTTGCAATATTTTCACAGCATTTTCAACCGTGTGTTTATTTCAAGCAACATTTTTTTACTACGCATTGTGTGTTTATTTCCAGGAATCTATTTACTTCTATATGTGTGTTTATGTAGTGCCCACACTTTACACACACAAATACAATAGTAAAATACCAGGATAATTTTTATTTTTTTGACTTACATTGCTCACTACACACAACACAACATGGGCTTCAAGTACAAAACTCGACTCGCATACGACAATCACAAAAATCATCGACTCACATAGACACATGAAAACGACATAGGCATGCTGACGCTACACTTTTCCCAATGGAAGGTTACTAGTAAAGACACAACCACAAGAACATGGCTTCAGGAACGATGAACCCACAACACCTCATTTCTTAAAATGTATTTTTGGTTAAAGCTAACATTCCAAGGACATTACGAGCAAGGATAAATTTTCTTGTTTGTCCACCTACGTTTTCTTAAGCTTATTCTGCGGTTGAAAATACAATTCGACCTTCTCAAGTTGGCTTCTTATACTTTATATAAATTTCCATAACTGACATACATATTTGGCATAAATCAAATTGCATACAAAATACTTAATCATCTTCTATTATGTAAAAATATTCTTCTCCAACATTTATTTGATGTCTACAGTTTTACCCTTACAACTCAAGTGAAAGTGACTTGATGTCCAAAATGCAATAAAAGGATTTGACGGAGATTTAGATACAGGGCAGCTTTTTACCAAAAATATTTCTCGATTCACACTATATTTATTTCCCTACCATTGTTATTATAATTTGAAAACTTATTGAATTCCTATAAGATTTATATATATATATATATACATCCTTTGTTTTCTCAAAGTTTGGTCGCACCAAGGTAACTTATATTCTTTGCAATGCATGATAAAGTTTAATTAAGTTATAAGGACTCCAAGATTGACCATAAACCTAATCTCCAATCTCATGTGCAACATTATATGATATGCTCTTATATCGCACTAAGGTCTCATTCTTAGCATCGTCTCGAAACAAAAGAGATACGAAAGCACTTGTCTGACATCTTAAAGAAGTACAAGGCTAGGAGCATAATAAACTACACATGAACACAAGTGATCTATGTACACGAAGATCCCATGTCACTACACTTCACGATTCCGCATAAGGAATATTCTTTATTCCTTAATGCCATAAATGACATAACAAGGGATTAAGGGACAAGATTACAATTTCTAAGGTTCTCTAGAATCAACATCTTTCAACTCAATTTCGCATACAAGGAGTTAAAATACAGTTTCTACCCACAAGTTAACAGACAAAAACCACTAGGGTTTAGTTTAATTCCAATATGCACCTAACGATCTATGCCTCTACTACATGTGATTTTAAGGCAAGCGGACATAATTATACTAAACCACATTCAAGAGAATGCCAAGATGTTATTTTGATAGAAACCAAGGTAGCACCGCTTAGTCGATCCTTCGAACAAGGACTCATAAGGTGACTCCTAAGGTGGTCTTCAACACTCAGCCTGGTATCGGACCTGAAGAGAGTACATTCTTCTCGTGATTACCAAAACTAGAAGGAAACCACATATTCTGGATAAAGTTGGACCATGTCATTCCTAAATATGGGTTTACGACAGTGTCGCTAGACAAAAAGACTATGACGATAAACTCCAACTAGGGTTTTATTTACCTAACCTAGAGTGTTCCATCGAGCGCAAAGCTTAAGTTCGTTCTACGGTCTTAAATTTCTTATATGGTACAAAGGGTCACACATGCAGGCAAGTATGCACGAATATTTTATTAAGGGTTGAGTGTTCCCATTAAAACTCTTTATTGTGTTTGCAATGTAAGAAGGTAACCCAATAATTAATTTAATCATTTATTAAATACTGAGAAGGTACTACAATGTATTAACTTTGATTTTCAATTTACTAAGTATAAATCAACCCCCCCTTTTTTTTTTTTTTTTTTTTATACACAACTAAGAAACATAATGAACCGGTGATTAGATGCACATTTCCTAAGTATCCCTAAAACTAGCATATCATGCATATTAACAAATTTCATTTATAAATTTTCGGTAACAAGAGACTGCATTAGACAGTTATTCATTTTACAATGACCTATAAAAATTACAATAATAATAATTAAATCACACATCGCCCTTTTTCGTCGTCATTCTTCCATCCTGCAAAACCCACGTGAGCATGATATCAGTGATAAATCGCTGGCATGGCATCCACCCTAAGCAATCATAAGTATCATATTTCAGATTCCCATTTACATCTAACAATAATTACAATTTGCAATCGAAATAAAAAGGTCTAGGAACATGTATCCATTGCATTTCATTTTTCTTCATTTTGTAACCTAGAGAGAGAAAGAGAAGGGAAGAGAGAGAAAACATCGTTTTGCCAAAAGTTCTAATACACACAAGTTTCATTATAGTGTTTTAAACAGTTATTTAAGTGTGTTTAAATGTTTTCAGGGTGATTTGGCAACCTTACGAGGTCCCGCAACTTTCTATTCTTACATTTTCTCACTAGCTACAAAACGTTCAAAAAGGGCTCGGAGGCTAAGAAACTACTTCCAAAGGTTATCTTCTAATGAGCACGCACTCCACAATTAACTTTCTATGTGTCCCTAGATATACCAAGAATTCATAGCAACTGACGGAATTGAAAAAGAGTGAACGGTTTGCGTTTGGCGGTTAGTTCTCTAGGGGCTGGTCGTAGTTCACCCAGTTGTAAAATGCCAAAAGTTAACTCGAGGGCCCAGAAAACCGCATCCATAACTGATGTTCGATGGAGAAGCACGCAATGAGACATCTCCTACTAGTTCCCCTATATAAGGAGAGTTCATCAGAGTCGACGGGACGGAGAACTAGTAAACTATTTTCAAATGGCGACAAGTTTTCTGGAGCGACAAGGAGAAATTGGTCTAGTTTGACCTCATCAAACTGCGATCGGAGGCTTACAAAATGGCTTCACCAAACTATCCCGAAAAGTGCTCTTTCCTATGTTGAATGTTCCATGCATTTGTCTAGTATAAATGCTAGAGGTTTGCGAAGACGGAATGTGATTTCTCTTTCCGGGTTTCAAATGGTGGTCCCAAATGAAAGCCAACTTTCTAGTTTTAACAACTCTACTGTTGTAAACCAATGTAATAAGGCTCCTATAAGAGCATCAAAAGGATGTCATGTGATCCTTTTGGGTCAAACCAAAAATCAAGGTGACTCCTCGTATACCAAGCAAGTACATGAATGAAACTTCACATCTCGTTTCAGAGTTGCGAAGGGTACTTGATGAGTCTTCGAAAATTGCAAAATTTAACTATTTTAAGTAGGAAGAAGGTCAACTTAATCAATGGAGAGTCAAATTTGTCTAGTTGATAAAACGATATTGAAGTGATCAAAAGGTTAAGAGTTTTCTAGATCATCTTGAAGCGAGGGTGATAGTTCATAGTTTAAAGTAGGTGAGTTATAATGACGTCGTGAGTTACGACATGACAATTTATTGTTTTGCAACGAGTTGAAGGGACAATTAACTGTATTAAAATTTCTAATACTTTAAAATTCTATTTAGTTGCAAAAGAGAACTAAAACACGAGAATTATGAGAGGTAAGGGAAGAAGGACCATGCCTGGAGAACGAAGTCGGTCGAAGCCACAGGCTTGGGTTCAGTCTCTTGCTTGGGCACTTCGTCAACCAGTCCACGAGCATCCTCAGCTCCACCATTTTGCATACACATCTACCAGGGAAGTTGCATTGCAAACAAAAACATCTTGTTTTCTATGCCTTGATGGTTTTCCATGCTCAATTCTAAAGCTCTTATTTTTGCACATGCGGGGAGGATGCTGACAGAGGTTGTGGAACCTGGCTTTACACGTACCCATTGCATTTTCTTGAAGGTTTCCAAGGCCTTTTTAACCAACTCATTTTTATTTTTATTTTTACACCTCCTGCAATCATTGCTGCCCATAAACCACATTCCTTTCAGGCATTGCCAAACCGTTTGCATGCTTCCACATTTTTGCACATTCTCATGTGCTCATCAGACACCAAGCAAACATAATGATTAATTCTAGGCATGATTCTACAAGAGGCACTCATGCCATCGAATTATTTACAACCCTCATGCACTGAACATGCATGGCTGAAAGCCAATTAAACAAAAATGAAGCTTACATGGTCAGGGTATGTTCCATAAGACCACATCTCTTTGAGGCATTCTGCCAAACAAATCACATGGTCCCTTTCTACACCTCCATTTTGTGCATATGCTGCCATCATGGCATTCCATGAGACAACATTTCTTTGAGGCATTCTATCAAACAGTTCAATTTCTTCTTAATAGACCCATTTTTTTTTAACATACCATGTTATCACTGCATAGATCTAGGAGACCACACATCTTTCAGGTATTTTGTCAAACAGTTCACATGCATTGTGTATGCCTTCACATTTTGCATACTTTTTGATCTGGGTACCTGACAAGACATTTAGAGATAATATCTTCCCATGATGCTTTGATGGATGTCCATACGCTGTCCTAAAGCTTCCATTTTAACATGTTCTTTGGGAGGTTATCAAGCAAAAGGTTGTGGGGTGTGGCTTTCAACTCCACAACCGTATTTTGCTTGGAGAAGTTCCCATGCGTTTCAACAAAACCATTTTATGCATAACCCGAAATCATTGTAGTCCATGGAACCGCATTTCTTCCACGCATTTAGTCGAATAAAATGCATGCTTCCACATTTTTACATACGCATCTACTAGGCATGCGCAATCGCAACATCAGTAAAGTTCTTTGTTATTTTTTTTTTTCGGGAGCCCACGTAGGTTTGGGCGCGCGCTGGGAGGACACAGACAAAGTTACAAATCAAACAAACACAAACTCCCTCCATTTTTCTTTATTCTCCCACGCAGGTATGTGGCGCGGCTTGGGAGGAAGCTGGAAATGGCTGTGGAGTCTGGATTTGTACAAAAATCACGGCATTTGCATGAAGTTTCCAAGGCTGTTTCAACAAACTCATTTTTTGTGTGCAAGTCCTGCGCCCCCAAACCATCCGCCCTTTCCATCAGCAAAAACAAACCCTAACTCACCCAAAAAAAAAAAATATCACGGGCCTTTAATTTTAATTCTTTTATTTCATTTTTTTACATTTATTTTATTATTATTATTATTTATATCTAAAGGAGGCATTACATTCTCCTCCCCTTAAGAAAGCATCGTCCTCGATGCGACATACAATGAAGAAAGAGAAAAAGGTACGCAACAAGGGACGAATGTGGCGAAGGTACGCTCTAAGGTTAAGATTTCAAATCCAAAATCACGGTTACGGGGTGGCCCTAGGAACATTTGGTAGAAATTTTAACTTTCAAGGTTCTGTGAAGATTGGCAGTTCTCTCTTATTCGTTATTTCATTAATCTCTTTCCATTAACATTATTCTTAATTCAAGTCCTTTAAAATTTCATTTTTATCGAATTTTAGTTTATTCATTCCTGTGGATTCCCATCATGAACTACAGTCACAACACCCTACCAGGGTCATACGCAACACTAAAATTTCACAAGCATACTTTTACATACTTTCTCGACCGTACCACATCACAAGGGTTTCACCAAACCATGGAATGACAACAAGTAGAACACATAACCATTAGTTTCCAACAATTATGCCCTAGACATAGATCTAGTACCCACATATGACTAAAAACAGAAATCAACACATTGATACATATACAATGGGTATCACAAGCCCCAAAAATCCATGACTATAACAACATAGTTCCAATCCAATATCCAATAGTCCATACCGACCAAGGGAAGAGTCACGCCACCAATCATAACAAGTCTAACCAGAACTCACAAGAGGACACATACTCACTATACCAACTCCACACATAATAAGACATCACGAAACAAACCCCAGATATCTCCAAAAGTACCAGGTAAAACTCCATATATCTCCTGAAGTATCATAAAGAAACTCCATATACTCCCCGAAGCCTCACCAAATAGTCTCCATATACCTCCCAAGAGGAAGAAACATAGTGCCAAAACCAAGTCGGGTCACTCAACCATAGAGCCCCATCAAGAATATCGGGTCACTCAACCATAGAGCCCCGTCTCCTTTCTCCTTTTAATGAGGCCGGGTCACCCTATTTCCCTAGGCACATAGAGCCCCGTTACCCCCAACCCAAGTGACATAATAACTCGTGGTTCAACAACCCACTAGTTATCTGTAACTCCTTGGGGTGTACCCGCATACAATGAAGTGGGTCCATAGGTCCAACCAATCCATGGTTAATCCCATGACCCTAATCCAACACATTACGACATTAGAACCAACATAACAATCCATTCAAATGCCAAGTGGCAAAATCAAAAGCCTTGGGCTAGGCTAAAAATATTTCAAATAGGAAAAGAAAGTTTTAAAACCAAGAAAAGAAAAGAAAAAGTCTAATTAGCCTTGGTTAGTGCAAGATCCAAATGTTAATGAAACAATCAAATAAATGCCCAAAATATAAGAACATGTCAATCAAGAAAACGGCTAGTTCTAGCGAAAAGAGAAAGATTAATTTACGAATAAAATACGTAATGAGAAAATAGCACATCACAATCACTATATGGCCTCATACCACCACCAAAGGGGCACTCATCGAGTTGTTAGCACTTGGACATCAAGCCTCAGCTCGTGAAAATATACATGTAACTAGAAATGAGTATGTCAAATAATGTAACTATCATCATCTCTGCCTGAATCATCCCTCCATACTCCCACAAGGATCAACATAGTCAAAATCACATAGGATTATTCAATGAACAATCTAATAGGAAAGAGTAGGGGACACAAGGTTGCATAAGTTGAGCCTAAGGTGGTGCGCACCCAAAAATACTGAGAAATCTCAAAGTATACTAAATAGATAGAAGTGGATTTTTAGTCTATATAAGACTCCACTTCCTCACTCATACTCGGCTCAAGATTATGAAAACCTGGTCCACGCCTCCTCTCTCCACACATACACTCTTGACAGTTTATCCCCTTAGGGTTGTCTAGTGTAGGGTCCACGACGATACACATAACTACATTACCAACACAATGGTGGTACACACACAACTACCATAACATCTTACATATGGTATGTATACAGGGTAGATCACAATCATACATTCACCGGGTGTAATACATCACTTTACCACATTATGCACTCAAGGTGCAATCACTACACAATAGGGTTCATAGGCTCACTGTATGCCCCTATATCACAACATGAATCATTACATATTACATAAATCATACATACGATGGACATAGTAACATCACAACATAACATTCATTTACTACATACAAAGTGATACACACATTTCTTCAAAACATGGTAAAACATCATGATACCATTCAATTCACTTTACATCAATCCAATCATACAACATATCGACACACCCACATATCACAATATGCCACAATGCTCCAACACCCCGTCATCCACATTAGAATTCTTTTCACACATTCCAAGTAGTAATTCACACGTGGACTCTTCATAGAATCCACACGAAGGAGAGAGAATACTCCCATCCCCAACACATCAACATGATAACAAAAGTGCACTAAGTGACATACACCTCATGTGCGTTCACACTATCACAATTACGACATAGATCACATCACTCTTAAAACACATTACTCTTCCAATTTTTATCACCATCATGAAACACCATCACCATCATGCAACCCGTCATGAAACACCATCACTATCATGCAAAATCATCACAACTCCAATCCATCCCAGAGGTTCGAGAGCATGAACCTCACTCTGATACCATATGTAGTGCCCACACTTTACACACACAAATACAACAGTAAAATACCAGGATAATTTATTTTTTTATTTTTTGACTTACATTGCTCACTACACACAACACAACATGGGCTTCAAGTACAGAACTCGACTCGCATATGACTATCACAAAATCATCGACTCACATAGACGCACGAAAATGACGTAGGCATGCTGACGCTACACTTTTCCCAATGGAAGGTTACTAGTAAAGACACAACCACAAGAACATGGCTTCAGGAATGGCGAACCCACAACACATCATTTCTTTAAATGTATTTTTGGTTAAAGTTAACATTCCAAGGACATTACGAGCAAGGATAAATTTTCTCGTTTGTCCACCTATGTTTTCTTAAGCTTATTCTGCGGTTGAAAATACAATTTGACCTTCTCAAGTTGGCTTCTTATACTTTATATAAATTTCCATAACTGACATACATATTTGGCATAAATCAAATTGTATACAAAATACTTAATCATCTTCTATTATGTAAAAATATTATTCTCCAACATTTATTTGATGTCTACAGTTTTACCCTTACAACTCAAGTGAAAGTGACTTGATGTCCAAAATGCAATAAAAGGATTTGACGGAGATTTAGATACAGGGGCATATTTTTACCAAAAATATTTCTCGATTCACACTATATTTATTTCCCTACCATTGTTATTATAATTTGAAAACTTATTGAATTCCTATAAGATTTTATATATATATATATATATATATACATCCTTTGTTTTCTCAAAGTTTGGTCGCACCAAGGTAACTTATATTCTTTGCAATGCATGATAAAGTTTAATTAAGTTATAAGGACTCCAAGATTGACCTTAAACCTAATCTCCAATCTCATGTGCAACATTATATGATATGCTCTTATATCGCACTAAGGTCTCATTCTTAGCATCGTCTCGAAACAAAAGAGATATGAAAGAACTTTTCTGACATCTTAAAGAAGTACAAGGCTAGGAGGATAACAAACTACACATGAACACAAGTGATCTATGAACACGAAGATCCCATGTCACTACACTTCACGATTCCGCATAAGGAATATTCTTTATTCCTTAATGCCATAAATGACATAACAAGGGATTAAGGAACAGGATTACAATTTATAAGGTTCTCTAGAATCAACATCTTTCAACTCAATTTCGCATACAAGGAGTTAAAATATAGTTTTCTACCCACAAGTTAATGAGACAAAAACCACTATGGTTTAGTTTAATTCCAATATGCACTAACGATCTATGCCTCTACTACAAGTGATTTTAAGGCAAGCGAGACATAATTATATTAAACCACATTCAAGAGAATTCCAAGATGTAGATAGGGGGCCCTCCCCCTCCCCATATATAGATAGAGCCCGAGGGGGCCTATGCCTATTAATATAGGGGGGTAGGGGGGCCGATGCCCTCGACTAGTATAGATAGATGGGCCCATCTATCTGCCCATCTATATCTATCTGCGCGGGCGGGCGGCCTATCTGAACTCTGAACTATGAATGAAACTCTCTCTATCTGTATCTCTCTCAGATATATATCTCTCTCTCTATCTCTATCTCTATCTGTATCTCTCTCTATATCTCGACGAGACTCTATCTTCAGTCTCTCTCTCTATCTCTATATAGATCTCTCTCTCTATCTGTATCTCTCTCAGATATATATCTCTCGATCTATCTATATCTCTATATATCTGAACTCTATATCTATATCTATGGGCGACCCCTAGAGTTCTCTATGATATGGCAACGGCCCTATCTAACTATGGGGACCCTCTAGATCCCTATCTAAACAGAGGGGGGCAACGGCCCTATCTATAGAACTTAACTAACTCGTCGGGGGAGTGCCTATCCAAAGTAGCCCCCCAGCTATGTATAGATCCTCCCGAGCAGAACTGGAACTGGTTAGTCGAGTTGAATCCACACCGGAGTATCTCCCCAGAGTTCAGATAGGGGGAGCCGCTTTGGGTCAAGGCGCTACGAGTGAAGGAGCCAGAGCGCCTTCACTCAGCGGCAGCGGACCTTCGGAACTCTATCTGTATAGTAGAACTCATCCCGGTCGAAGACATCTGCACTATATGGCTCCCGGTATCCTGGCTGTCCTAAGGCGGTCTTCAACACTCAACCTAGTATCGGACCTGAAGAGAGTACATTCTTCTTACGATTACAAAACTAGAAGGAAACCACATATTCGGATAAATTTCGACCATGTCATTCCTAAATATGGGTTTACTTGACAAATGTCGCTAGACAAAAATACTATGATGATAAACTCCAACTAGGGGCTTTATTTACCTAACCTAGAGTGTTCCATCGAGCGCAAAGCTTAAGTTCGTTCTACAGTCTTAAATTTCTTATATGATACAAAGGGTCACACATGCAGGCAAGTATGCATGAATATTTTATTAAGGGTTGAGTGTTCCCATTAAAACTCTTTATTGTGTTTGCAATGTAAGAAGGTAACCCAATAATTAATTTAATCATTTATTAAATACTAAGAAGGTACTACAATGTATTAAATTTGATTTTCAATTTACTAAGTATAAATCAAACCCCCCCTTTTTTTTATACATAACTAAGAAACATAATGAACCTGTAATTAGATGCACATTTCCTAAGTATCCCTAAAACTAGCATATCATGCATATTAACAAATTTCATTTATAACTTTTCGGTAACAAGAGACTGCATTAGACAGTTATTCATTTTATAATGACCTATAAAAATTACAATAATAATAATTAAATCACACATCGCCCTTTTTCATCATCGTTCTTCCATCCTGCAAAACCCACGTGAGCATGATATCAGCGATAAATCGCTGGCATGGCATCCACCCTAAGCAATCATAAGTATCATATTTCATATTCCCATTTACATCTAACAATAATTACAATTTGCAATCAAAATAAAAAGGTCTAGGAACATGTATCCATTGCATTTCATTTTTCTTCATTTTGTAACCCAGGAGAGAGAAAGAGAAGGGAAGAGAGGGAAAACATCATTTTTCCAAAAGTTCTAATACACACAACAAGTTTCATTATAGTGTTTTAAACAGTTATTTAAGTTTGTTTAAATGTTTTCAGGGTAATTTGGCAACCTTACGAGGTCTCGCAGCTTTCTATTCTTACATTTTCTCACTAGCTACAAAACATTCAAAAAGGGCTCAGAGGCTAAGAAACTTCTTCCAAAGTTTATCTTCTTATGAGCACACACTCCATGATTAAATTTCTATGTGTCCCCAGATATACCAAGAATTCATAGCAACTGACGGAATTGAAAAAGAGTGAACGGTTTGCATTTGGCGGTTAGTTCTCGGGGCCACTGGTCGTAGTTCACCCAGTTGTAAAATGCCAAAAGTTAACTTGAGGGCCAGAAAACCGCGTCCATAACTGATGTTCGATGGAGAAGCACGCAATGAGACATCTCCTACTAGTTCCCCTATATAAGGAGAGTTCATTAGAGTCAACGGGACGGAGAACTAGTAAACTATTTTCAAATGGTGACAAGTTTTCTGGAGCGACAAGGAGAAATTGGTCCAGTTTGACCTCGTCAAACTGCAATCAGAGGCTTACAAAATGGCTTCACCAAACTATCTCGAAAATTTATCTTTCCTATGTTGAATGTTCCATGCATTTGTCTAATATAAACGTTAGAGGTTTGCAAGACAGAATGTGATTTCTCTTTCCGGGTTTCAAATGGTGGTCCAAAACGAAAGTCAACTTTCTAGTTTTAACAACTCTCTACTATTGTAAACCGATGTAACAGGGCTCCTATAAGAGCATCAAAAGGATGTCATGTGATCATTTCAGGTCAAACCAAAAATCAAGGCGACTCCTCATATACCAAGGTACATGAATGAAACTTCACATCTCGTTTCCAGAGTTGTGAAGGGTACTTGGTGAGTCTCTGAAAATTGCAAAATTTAACTATTTTAAGCAGGAAGAAGGTCAACTTAATCAATGGAGAGTCAAATTGGTGCAGTCGATAAAACGACTGCAGAGCGATCAAAAGGGTAAGAGTTTTCTAGATCATCTCGAAGCGAGGGTGATAGTTCATGGTTTAAAGTAGGCGAGTTATAATGATGTCGTGAGTTACGACACGACAATTTATTGTTTTGCAACGAGTTGAAGGGACAATTAACTGTATTAAAATTTCTAATACTTTAAAATTCTATTTAGTTGTAAAAGAGAACTAATGCACGAGAATTAAGAGAGGTAAGGGAAGAAGGACCATTCCTGGAGAATGAAGTCGGTCGAAGCCGCAGGCTTGGGTTCAGTCTCTTACTTGGGCACTTCATCAACCAGTCCACGAGCATCCTCAGCTCCACCATTTTGCATACACGTCTACCAGGGAAGTTGCATTGCAAACAAAAACATCTTGTTTTCTATGCCTTGATGGTTTTCCATGCTCAATTCTAAAGCTCTTATTTTTGCACATGCGGGAGGATGCTGACAGAGGTTGTGGAACCTGGCTTTACACGTACCCATTGTATTTGCTTGAAGGTTTCCAAGGCCTTTTTAACCAAATCATTTTTATTTTTATTTTTACACCTCCTGCAATCATTTCTGCCCATAAACCACATTCCTTTCAGGCATTGTCGAACCGTTTGCATGCTTCCACATTTTTGCACATTCTCATGTGCTCATCAGACACCAAGCAAACATAATGATTAATTCTAGGCATGATTCTACAAGAGGCACTCATGCCATCGAAGTATTTACAACCCTCATGCACTGAACATGCATGGCTGAAAGCCAATTAAACAAAAATGAAGCTTACATGGTCAGGGTATGTTCCATAAGACCACATCTCTTTGAGGCATTCTGCCAAACAAATCATAGTCCCTTTGCTACACCTCCATTTTTGCATATGCTGCCATCATGGCATTCCATGAGACAACATTTCTTTAAGGCATTCTATCAAATGGTTCAATGCCTTCTTAACAGACCCATTTTTTTTTGCATACCATGTTATCACTGCAGTCTAGGAGACCGCACATCTTTCAGGTATTTTGTTAAACAGTTCACATGCGTTGTGTATGCCTTCACATTTTGCATACTTGTTGATTTGGGTACCTGACAAGGAATTTAGAGATAATATTTTCCCATGATGCTTTGATGGATGTCCATGTGTTGTCCTAAAGATCCCATTTTGACAGCAGCTGGGAGGTTATCAGCAAAGGTTATGGGGTGTGGCTTCCAACCTGCCAACCGTATTTTTCTTGGAGAAGTTCCCATGCAGTTTCAACAAAACCATTTTGTGCATAACCTGAAATCATTGCAGTCCATGGAACCACATTTCTTCCACACATTTAGTCAAATAAAATGCATGCTTCCATGTTTTTACATACTTATCTACTAGGGCACGTGCGACTGCAACATCTGGAAAAGTTCTTATGTTATTTTTTTGTTTACTGGGATCCCACGTAGGTCTAGGTGCAGCTGGGAGGACGCAGGAAAAGTTACAAATCAAACAAACACAAACTCCCTCCATTTTGCTTTATTCTCCCACGCAGGTATGTGGCGCGGCCTGGGAGGAAGCTGAAATCATTTGTGGAGTCTGGCTTTGCACAAAAATCACTGCATTTGCATGAAGTTTCCAAGGCCATTTCAACAAACTCATTTTTTGTGTGCAGGTCCTACGCCCCCAAACCAGCCGCCCTTTCCATCAGCAAAAACAAACCCTAACTCGCCCAAAAGAAAAAAATATCACGGGCCTTTAATTTTAATTCTTTTATTTCATTTTTTTACATTTATTTTATTATTATTATTATTTTATATTTAAAGGAGGCATTACAGTTTATTTCGAGAAATGAGTGTTTATTTTAGTAATTCTTGTAGCATAAATATAATAAGGCTTTGGCCATGGAATCCTAAGGAAACTGCAAAAAAACAAATAAAATAAAATAACAAATACCTACTGACAATTACTATATCACTAGTATTTTCTTGTTGCATATAGCTTTAGACATACCCTTGGTTTGAATATGACATCAAGCAAAGAGTTGATTAAATGAAGGGAATAATGAAACCCATCAATCACCACTCCTCATAGCGATCACACTCCTTAATCCTCTTCATCAAAATCCAAGGTATCCATCTTAGTTTCCCACAGTACCCAACAACCTGTTTTCATCGAACAAATTATTGCGAAGTAGATCCATTAGGCCCATATTAAGATTTTCTCTATGAGATCATCTAAAGATCCCCAATCATAGACAAGGTCTCATTAAATCTCTACAATGTATCCCTATCACTAGCAATGAGACTTAACCTTTTACGCAACCCTTGTTGGAGCACTCACAACGTTTTCCACTATATATTTTAATGACTCCAAAAATTTTGATATCTCACCGAGGACCACGACCTCCCTCTTTTCATCATTTTCTCATCAACAATACATTCATCGACATTCAAAGTGATAGATAATGGATCTAAAATCAAAATCATATCATCCTATACCTTTGATCAACTCAAGCTTCCCAACTCCATTGTCACTCAATCACCCGCAATACTTTGGTCCTTTAATGATGTTATTTCCCCCACTTTGTGCACAAGTTATCCTTCTTATCCATGTCGATGAAATAATCCTCCATGAGATATTTTACATCGTAGAGAGAGAGTTTCAATATTATATCTTACTTGGTAAACCATGGATTTGTGATATACATTATGTCCCTTCTACTCTCCATCATTACATCAACTACAAGTATGAGGGGAATATCCTAACACTCCCCACTAATATTCCCCCATTTAAATTATGGCACATGACGTATCGACCAAATTACATGTTTATCCCTACAAAATATTCATCCGGAACATCCACTAGCTCAGAAATCCTTTCATGTAAGCTGCCTAATGACTATTCCCTTGATATTGTGATGAAACACCTTTCATTGGGGGAGTATTGAATTCTCACCCTTAATTATCTTCCCACACCTATTCAACTTGGTAGGTTGGAAAAATCCCCTATGTACCAAAAAAATGTTGGGGATATCATTTCTTTTGGTCTACCTCATCTTTGACCCAATCTCATCTATGGCGGCATTAATCTCCCTTCCTCTCACATCGATGCTTAGCCTCACACCAAGCTATACACTAATGGCTTTTATTTCCTCTATAAAAAATCCTTTTCCTACACACACCTCCATTGTTATGCATGGAAAGGATTTGGTATGGGGTATTATGAACAAGGCATGTAAAATATTAGCATTGACCAATCTCGCAAGCCCCATGAAAATTTTGGATTGGGTTTCAAAGAAAACCCACCGAATCTCTCACATGTCCTATGAAAATTGACTCCTCACCCACTTCTTCTCCATCCAAAAATACTATGGATGTGGATGAAACCATATTTATCTCTTCTATATATTTTTTAAATCTCCATGATCACTCTGGTACCAATCACTTATCAATTTGAAGGTGAAACTAGGTCCCTTCCTTTTCAATTTCCTGGCATGGTAGAGGAAGATTACCCTACCATTGACATTATTCAACACACTGATGATGTTTCTATTATTTCTTATATGAGGGTAGAGGATTCCTATATTTATAAGTCCTTACCTAGGGACAGATCCACCCTTCTCAATGAATCCATCATCAACATCAACATTGGGACTTTACAAGAGCCCCACATCCTCAAATTCAGTCAATCCCTTGATTCTCAAGAAATTGAGTCTTTCACCACCTTCCTTTCTAAATATAACCAAGCATTTTCATAGTCCTATGCCAACATGTCGGGAAGAGATCTTGTTGTCACCAAATCACAACACCCTCTCGAATGGACGGGAATGTTAAAAAGTTGTTCGGTGTGATTGGGACACATGGGATCACCTCTCAAGTTGTGGGACTTGGGCTTGAGGTGAACCTTCGGATAAGGCCATCTTCCTCTTCCTAAACTAAGTGTTGTACTACTCCTAGTGTAATAAAATGGCTATCTAGTCCTATGCTAACATTTTCATGGGTTTTAGGGAAAGAGATTTGCAGAAATGAAACTATACTAGGGATGGTGATGCACCAAATAAAGGGTGTTGCTAGGCTCAGGAAGGATTAATTTGAAGAGGGTGTTGTACACAACAAGACAACTTCACCTACTGCAACTTAGAGATGGTACAGAATACCATAGACTAGGAAGCACACATTCCCTTTGTTAAACTTGATCAGACAAACAAGTTATCAGTCTTCCAGTGAAAAAGGATGAACTTGAGAAGGGTGAAAAAGCACCACAACTCAACTACATGCAATAATTTACCACTTGATAAGCATAGAGCTCCAAGAACCTGCAATAGAAACTTGAACTTGCACAGTGTATTTTCAAGCATGAGAAAGGTATAAAGAAGTATAAAAGGATGAAAGGACCAAGATTATTCACAAAACACACACTTTTATTACTTAAATAACATGCACAATGCATCATACATTTAGAAGAGGCTTGAAAGTTCCCTCAACATACAAGGACAACTTGCAGAAGAAGGAGGTTTCTTGAAAACTATACACTTGTCTTAGAAGTCTAACTTGTCCAACCTGTCTGACATGTTGGAACCACTTGGAATGAGCTTCCAACTTACATTTATAGAATAAGTTGTGAGAGAGGAGAGAAGAAGTCATAAATTCCCTTCCTAAATTGAAGGTACATGATGGTTCATTTATTATAGTTGGTTGAACCACTTGAGAAGGTTCCATCATGTGTCATTAATGCCCAGTTTGACTTATTCTTCACAATTAATTAAAAGAATATTTAAATAATAATAATAAATATTATTATTAAAATATTTAAATAAAAATATTAATTTAATTAAATTATAGTGGGCCCCACTAAAAATTGGTTTGCATTGAAGGGGAAATTATGAGGAAAAGGCCAAAATACAACCTAACTCGGTGGTTGGCTTGCCGAGAAAACTCACCAAATTTGGCAATGAGCTCCTCCATTCAGCTTACTCTCCACCACCACGACCGAGCTCTAAACTGATTTCCATACACCAAGATCCTCATTCAATTAAGCTATCAAACCATTCTTCCATTGACACATCCCATGGTCGTAGTGATACCACCCTCACGAGCCTCAACATGGCACCTTAGGACTCATTCAAGCTCACCATGTATGTTGTCTCATGTTGGCTTCACCATGGCTCTGTATCAGGAGTACACACCTCACTCAATAATTTTGTTCACTTTCTCTACTAGAACTCACTACAAATTCCTTAAATTCCATGGGAACTTGGATGAGCTTGTATTAAGCCTGAAACCCCTTGGCTTCCAATTGGACCGACACCTGTTCAAATATCTTGTTGGCCTTCCTACTACCTAAGTCTCACCTTCATGATCGAGTTACTTATGACCAAGTTGATTTCTGATTTTTTTGAGCTTCAATTTCAAACTCTAGTGTCTTTATTCTACGTACATACCCCCCTACAAGTCACATAACCCAACCGAGCCAATCTACCGAGATCACTTACTATTTTTTGAATCATTATTCGATTAGCTCTAGAAATCATTTTACTAACCAAATTCAGCTTAGCATCCTTACCCTACTAGTTTGATTTCCAACCCGAGCCATATCCTTCGCTCCACGTTGATGTTCATCATCACTAGCAACATTTACTCACCAATCCTTCTTACCCACGAGGCATCCCAAGCTCACTTGTCATCATACCATCTAGCTCGGTCGATTGAGCTATCTCTCTTGAGTTACAATCAATGTTTACATGCACTTTGAGACAACATGTTGGGTCTCTGAATTAGTTGAAACCAAGACTTTAACCATTTAAGACATTAACTCAACTTGATTTAAGCTCGCCATGCCTAGGCCTATTCATTCAATGCCAAGCTTCCAATGCATCGAGCTTGCCACATTACATGTTTCCATGATTCCATGAGCTCTATTCCATCTGTTTGGATTGGGCACTCTTCTTCAGTGAGATTTTACCAACCTGAGCTCCTTTAGCTTCCACCATAACCAAGCTCCCCATGTCGATCTCACAAAATGAGCTCTCCACCGAGCTCTAAATCGAGTTCCATTCTATCTGACTTGGAGAGCTTGCACGTTATTCCCATGGTGAGTCATCTCCTTTCCACTCAACTCAGAACTCCATGCCAAGTTAATTTGAATCTCCTTCACACCCAAACTAAACAATCGAGCTGCTTGATCCACTTGCTCATTATGACCATGCATCACTTGAACTATGTACCAAGCTATTATCCTCATGAGCTACTACCAAATTGTGTTGATGTATCTAAGCTCCTACACTCCCTTTGCATCGAGCTTTTTGCATCTTGAGTGATCTACGAGCTCTTTATCATTTACCACAACCAAGACTCCATCAACGAGCTAATTGGGCTTTACACCGAGCTCTAAACCAAGATCCCAACCCATTTGAACTCGCCAATTCCATTTTTCTTAGTTCATTCATAAAAAATTATGACAAGCTTGAGTTGAGCTTCCCATCTCATGGTTTGACTTATAAGCTTTGACCTTCAAAGTCTTCTTTCTTCTTGAAAAATTCACTAACCCATTATGTGAACTCGTCACACTCCTCTTCTATGTCATGCATGCATTTACAAATCCAGGTCAGATCAATCTATCCTTCATATCAACTAATCTTATTTCGATCTCATTACAATCACCCACCATGCTCCTCACATTCTATGGCTTGACTCAACCGCATGAGATTTAAATGGTCCCATAGCCAATCTTAGTGAGTTCTTATTCTTTTATCAACATGCTCTCTTAGTAGCTCGACGAATGAATCCCTTAATGACTTCAATGAAATTTGGTTCACTCTTCTTGGGTTATTTTATATGCATGATGTGAGACAACATGGATCCTAGCTTGAGCTATCTCCATTAACCCATACAGGACGTGAATATTCTTCCAATGCTAAACTAGATCATAAGTCAAGCTACTTCCATTAGCTTAACACAATCACGAGACTTGGCTTTGCAAGCCCGAGCACATATTTTTAATTTGACAATGCATTGACTTGTTGGGACATGACAATCATCCTAAGATAGCTCCTCTTCATTACCTTTTGTGAAACCTTTGACAAAAATTGAGCCGTTGAAAGACTTACATGTAACTCGGCAACAAACTCAAAATCCCCACAACTCACTAAGCTCTTTAAACATTAATCACCTTAAAGCACTAACCAAATGCTTGGCATCGACTCAGTTTATTGATGACATGTTTCTTCGCAGGATTTATCTCTTGGATCACCATCTTGTGATTCCCACTTGGCCATGCTCTTGTGAATTTCCCACAGTAATAGCCAAAGTGTGGAATCTCAACACCATTTTTCCAACTCATCCAAAGTCTTGCTAGATAAAAAAATTTCTGACTCGATCTTTGTTTAGCTCATCCTCCATGACACGTCTCATCATCCACATGATCCCCATGTAACGACTTGACTTGTTTTCCCATGGGTTCCAGCATCAAATATACCATTGATTTCTTTGGAAATTGGCCTCTTAAAGTCGAAGCCCCTTTGAAATTCCCCAACTTGGCTTCCCTTGAACCTCTTCTCTTGAGTTGACTCATGAGTCACAAATGAGCTCATATAAGCTAAGTCACTTCGAGATCTAAGTCAAATCCCATCAAAACCCAAGCTATGAGTTCAAGCTATTCTATCTCCATGAGCCAAGTAATTTTTTCATATACAACTCCTACTTGATCTTCCAAATCCATGTCGAGATCGATGTTGTCAACCATGAATTGGTTTTATAACTGATCTCTATGCATGGACTAAGCCCCACCATGAATCACCGAGTCACTCGCACCATGATTTTGAAAGAATATCTCCATCTGAGTGGATGGTTTTGATCATCTGCATTGGTCCCTTCACCAAACAAGATCCACATAGAGCTCGACCACATAGACCAAACTCTAAACTGAGATGAGACCTCAACTCTCCTAAGCTATGTTATGAGCTTTCCATAGACCGAGCTCCCCATAGAGCTCTGCACCAAGTTGGCACTGAGCTACATATCAAGCTAATTTCTAATCCCGACTACCAATTTGACGACCGAGCTCTCATTGAGCTATCAACCGAGAAACTCCCTTCGAGCTTTCCTATATTCCATTGATACTTTAATTATTATGGGTCGATATTAAACTCGACTCCTTGAACCGAGTTCCATTTTGACTTAATGCCTTCCCGACCTAGCTAACTCACCGAGCTACTCGGTGAGATAAATTTTTTCTTGAAGTAAACCTTAAATTCTCAGGCCCCATGAATATTCCTTAAACACAAAATTATCCCAAAACATCTCATGAATGCCTCTCCTATTTTATGGGTCCAATTTACTCATGTTGTTTGTTTTTTCCCAAGGAACAAAAATAGATAACATTTTTGGCGACCTCTTGGGGATGATTTCTGCTAAACATGATTCCAATAGCCTTAAGTCATCCATTGGGCATGGAGTCAATGTTGAAACCTTGAAAGTAATTTTATCTTCTTTGATACATCCTGGAATCCCCTTGAGAAAATCCGATCGTGGACCTCCCTGAAATGCTAGGCATGAGGTATATTGAATATGTTGAATGCTTGACATCATGAACACTATAGAATTTTGAATGAAGCAGATGTATGAAATTCTTATGGAAACTTTGAACCTTCCTTCCCTTGAGAAACTTCTGAGGATGATACAATGTGCAAGAACAACACAAAAGAAAAACAAAAAAGGAAAGCAAAAGAACAACAACACACAATAATGTGCATAAGCACTTGGAGGAAAACACCTAACTAAACTGTACATGGGGTGGAACACTTCTCAAAAACAAGATTTGAGATGTATCCCATTCACATGAATGGGTAGTTTTTCTCCATTGAGCCTGGATAGATGAAATGAATTCTCCTCTTTGCAACTCGTGATGATGTATGGCCCACTCCAGAGAGCATAAAACTTGGCATGCTTTCTTGGTTTGGCCCTATCTTCATCCCATTTGAGAACTAAGTCTCCCTCTTGAAAATGCATGTTAGATGCCTTCTTGTCAAAATATTTCTTAACTTGATCCTGATGTTGCTCCAAATTCTTCATAGCCTTGTTTCACAATTCCTCTAACTCCATGAGTTTAGTAAACCTTATTGATAAGGAATCATTCTCCATGGCTTCAATTTGATGAGCTAACTCCAAAGAAGGTAACTCCTAGGAGAGTGGAATTTTTACTTCTCTTCCATATATAAGAATGAAAGGAGAATTTCCAATGGCCCTTTTAGGTGTGATCCGATCTACCCATAAGGTAGTCTTAAGCTGTGTATGCTAAGTCCTCTTGTTAGTTTCCATCGTACGCTTAATAATCCTTATGAGGTTTTTGTTACTAGACTTATCCAATTTGTTTCCTTGTGGATAGTAATTGGATGAATTCTTGAGGTAGACCCAATTTTTAACAAACTTATTCACTCACCTTCATACCAAGAAAATCCATCACGTTGTATGAAATGACCTGTAAACGGAACACCAAACCTTTTCAATATACCTTCCAAGAAATCTAGAACCGCCTTCTCATTTCTCTCTTTTGATGCTACCACCTTTTTCCATCGAGTAAAATAGTCCATCATAAAGTAAGGACCCATTTATGTCTATCCTTTGGATGGAGGATTAATCATTCCGATGAATTCTAACCCCCATTGAACAAAGGTTTGATCCACTTGAGTTGGATGCAGCGGAAGAGCTTCCAAATTTTTCTTGCCCGTGAAAAAGGCACATTCCTTACATTTCCTTACCTAGAGATGGGAATATTTGAACAAATCCAGCCAATAGTAGCTCGACTCACATGATCTTGGTAGTAGTTGTTCATGTAGAATAATGTCCTCCAGATAGGCCATTATGAAACTCTTCTAGTATCTTACTTACCTATTCTAGTCCTATGCACTGAAGGAGAACACCATTCAAATCCTTTTGAAAGAGAACATTATCTACTAGAACATATGGAATAGACTGAAGATAGAAATTCTATCTTTGATTTTTATCCATGTTCACAGGATATACTCCTAAGAAGAGGAAATTCTTCATTTTGGATAACCATTCAACTTGATCATCACTCTCATCAGTTTTTAGGAGCGTCGCATCCTCATCACCTTTTGATTCTATGTCTACAGCAAGTTATTGACACAAACCTTTACCTCTGATAATTTTGGTAACCTTGATATATACGTCATATTCCATCACCTTCAGGATCCATCTAGCATGCTTTTCATTCATCTCTTTATTCAACAAAAATTCCTTGACACCTGGATGAGAAACCATCAGATGAATTTTGTCGTTGGAAAACATATGCTTGAATTTCTTCAAATCTCAAATAATAGGAAATACTTTTTTTAAACGAATGAATATTTGAGCTCATAGTATTTGAGGGATTGACTGAATAAATAAATTGGTTGCTCCATCAGGTTTCCATTTTGTTGGGTGAGGATCCTGAAATGCTCTCTTGACCTACAAAAGCATAAAGGATAAATTCTTTATCAAACCTAGGTTTTACCAACGTAAGAGCTTTAGAAATGGCCATTTTGATGGCTTCAAAGCTCTCTCCTCCTTCCTATTTCCATGAGAATGGAATTTTTTTCTTCAACATGGTTTTCAGTGGTCTATCCAATGTTACGAATTGAGGGATGAATCTCCACACGAAATTTATGGTTACTAGAAAACTATGGAGACCTTTCTTGTGACTTGGGAGAGATAAGGAAATAATTGAACAAATCCTAGCTAGATTGATTGAAATTCCTTACGCTGAAAAAACATGCACCAAAAACTTTCCCTCATGCACCTTTGCACAAATAAATTTCTTGGGATTAAGTGAAACCCCAAATTACCTACACATTTGGAGAACCTTCCTTAGATGCGTGATGCAATCATCTACATGCTTAGAATATATAATTATGTCATCTAGGTAAACCAAGATGATATCATTGATTAGTCCTTTAAACGCCATGTCCATGGCTCTTTGGAAAGTAGCCCCGACATTGGACAATCCGAATGGCATTTTGTTGTAGGCATACATGCCCCACTTGGTAGTGAAATCCATTTTGAATTGGTCGATTCTTGGACTAGAATTTGATTGTAACCCAAATATCCATCGAGAAAATAAAATATTTGGGCTCCTACCACCATTTAAAGAATCTACTCCATTGATGGAAGAGGATAATGGTCTTTTAACGAGGCACGATTCAAATCCCTAAAATCTACGCACAACCGAATTTCTCCATTATTCTTCCTTACGGGCACCAGATTGGCTACCCAAGAGGATTGCTTGATGGGAAAAATAATACAAGCCTTAATGAGTTTGGTTAGCTCCTTTCTCATTAGTGGATCAATTTTGGGATTAATTGGCCTGTGTTTCTGATGAACTAGCTTGGAATTAGGATCTAGTTCGATGGTATGTTGTGCCAAACTTGGATCAAAACCACACAGGTATTTATAAATCCACGCAAAAATTTTGTGATACTCTTGAATTTTTTTATGAAAGCTTCTTTCTCTTCAAAAGTACACACTTTTCCAATCTTCAAAACTACACATGTGCTACCTCGACTTCCTCAAAATATTCTTCTTTGACCACCATGTTAGAGTTTTATCTTTTTCTTGATAATCTAAATTGAAAATAGATTCTAGAGTGACTAAGCCTTTTGGTAGTTATTTGCTTTTCAATTATATAATTTGATCACCATATGAATCTTGTAACTTATCTTGATTTCTTGCAGCAAACTTTGCCTCTTCTTATAGGAAAAGGATAAAAAAAATTTCACTATCGAACACTTTCCAGGATACTCAAAGTTCTACCCTTCCTTCATGGTATCAATAGGTATGTCGTATTATGAGCCAATTGTAGAAATCCTATCAGCATCTTGATTTTTATTTCTAGGAACCGCATGGATCCCAAAATCTTAGAAATATTCAATCAAGTCCCAGACTCGGTTCTTGTATGATCTTAAAAGATCATTCTTGGATGCACTGCATGCCATAACTTGATGAACAACTAACTCACTATCTCCAAAATCAGTCAAATCCTTAATTCCCTTCTTTTGGGCTAGCTGAATTCGTTGTACAAGAGCCTCGTATTTAGAAACATTTTTAGTGTAACTAAATTACATCCGGAAAGATGAGAAGTACTTATCTCCCTCTGGATAAATTAACATAACACCAACACTGGATCCATTCTTACTTCTTGAGCCATCAAAGAATAATTTCCACATTCCTTCCAATCGCTTGGTGTTTTGACAAGTTACGGTATGATTGTATCTTCTTCATGAATACAATAGGTACCTAATCTTGTTTCTTCCAAAAGTAGCAAATCAGCTTCTTCAATCAATGTAGGGATCATATTGATGATCTCCACTTACTTCATCTAGCACAATATCGGGGACTTCTTTAACAAGAGTGGTTGGTTCATGATCAACATCTTCTTCTTCCAGATCTCGATGGTGTAATTCCCATTTATAAGACTAGTAGTGTAGGGTTCTACATGATTATGACAGATTGGTTCTACCCTTATAGTAACTTTGGTTCTGTATCAAGTCCTCAAAATCATATGTGACCAACCAGATGATAGATAACCACCCATCTTGCCAATGAAATCTCGTGATAGGAAGATGGTGAATATAGGAGGGAGATCAATGATGGATATGTCTTGTGTGAATGAAAAACTCAGGCATGCATGGATGGTAATTTTAAGTCCCTTGATAACTCCAACTGTTTTAACGATTGTGCCATCCAAGCTGAATAACTCCTCTTGCAACCAACACATATTGTATGCCTAGTACATCTGCAATTTGTTTGGGCATGACTTAAGCTACTAGCACCAGAATTGATCATGTAATTATGCACCAGATGGTCGCCAATGATCAGGGAAATATAGAATAGTGGTGGTTTTTTGGCTTCAGGAATACTTTTTGCTTCTAGTTAACACAAAATCATAGTAGTTTCTACTCCATGACCTGATGATCCGTCAGTTGTACCAAAAATATTGAGTGCCTCTCACAACTAATTTCTTTGAGAAGGAATTGAGAGTGCATCCCATATAATAACACTCGGAGTTTGTCTTCTTCATCTATTCTACTATGCTAAAAGGAATTGCTTCAACTTTGCTTTGACACTTCTTTGGGCATCATGATCATCTTTTAGAAAGTTCTTGTTGGGTATTATGATGCTCGAAGAACCTTCTTTCCTCGCAGCTTGGCTAGCATGTGTATTTTTGGTGATTTCTCTCCCGTGTCTTTATCAACCGCTACTTGTGTCCGAGGTTGTGAAGTGGATGCTTGATCAGATTTGGAAGGTTGAGGTTCCATTTTTATCTTCTTGGAACACATGTTTGCTTCAAGTGATGAGTAATTAGTATTCAACCTACAAAAACATTCTACTTTCTACTTTAACAAAGTGGTTTCTTCAGGTGCCTACTGTTGATCTGTTGTTTCTTGTGTAGATGAATTTTATATTATCTATGAAGGGGTATATACACTTTGAACCATAAGGGCCTAGCCAATAACCCCACTGAGGAAAATATTTTGATTGTGTGGTTGAGAAAAAAGGTAGCAACATTTGTAGTCATGAACTAGATTATTCTGAACAAGTACTATGGCTCTAGATGAGGCCTGACATTTGTAGCTTGACCTATAGTTTGATTTTGAGGCTGATTGTTCCCTTAAAAAGGAGGACAGTTATCCTGATACTACTGGTTTTGTGGCTGGTATGGATGATTATATTGAAACTATTACCTCTTGAGTGCAATGAGCTCGTTTCCAAAAGTTTGCAGTAGTGACTTGAATTCAAATAGATCATTTGAAGAGGTAAGGGCGAATGAGCTGGTTGATTAGAGGCTACTAGAATATGAGCAATGATATTCTAATTATTCGTAAGATCTGGAGACAACAACATTGGCAGTCGCTGATCTCTCTTTCCATCCTGAATCAAGGAATTTTCCACTCTTATGGAAACTTCGTAGGCATCAGGTAATGTAGTCCCTCCCATGGACTGGATCATAATCTGTTACATCGCTACTCAAGGCTCATAAATAGTAAAAGAATGCATTATTTGGAGAAGGCTTTATGAGTGTAGGAATCCTATTCCAGGTCCTATGGAATCGAAAGTTGAAATCACTCATGTATTCTTGGGGATCTCTCTTCATGGTAGTGAGTTGTTGTAAAAGTGATAGGTGATCACTCTTGTCTTCAAACTATTTACAGATCTATTCTCCTAACTTGTCCCAAGTGGTTATAGTGCCAAAACTTAACCCTCAAAACCATTGAAGTGTTTTTCCCTTGAAAGAGGTAGCAATAAGTCTAATTGCAACGTTGTCCTCCGTGATATTATGTACTGTACAAATGTTGGCTACATCAAGAATATGTTCCATTGGAGTAATGTGAGTTTTCCCTATGTAAAAGGGTAAACTTTTGAGTGCCACAATAGGTATAAGGTCACATTGAGCCAACAGAATAGAAGAGGACTACTTGCATTGAAAGGGGGAAAACTTGGTTTCGTGCCATAGCAGCAAGAGGTCGATTGTTCCTTGGTGGAGGAAACCTTCTGTACAAAGGAGTTAAATGACCCCTATGAGGTAAATCTGTAACTAGTTATGTTGAAACACCTCTTCTTCTTCTCTTTGGAGGAGAAAAGGAAAGTTTGATATGCTAATAATTTCCTTGCTTTGAAGAAGCTCTTACCTGAATTCTTCACATAATTTAATGCACTGAGATTTGGAATCCATAGATATAGAGTTGCTAGGTAATTTGATTTTGTGCAAGTGAGAAGATAAGTACCAACTCTTCATCCCACTAGGCATGCCAAAACCATTATCGCCAAATCATTCGCACCCTTCGAATGGCCAAAATGTGAACAGGACATTCGGTGTGATTGAGACACATGGGATCACCTCTCAAGATATGAGACTTGGGCTCGAGGTGAACCTCACGGAGAAGGTGGATTCCTCTTCCTAAACTAAGTGTTTTACTAATCCTAGAGTAATAAAATGGATATCTAGCCCTATGCTAACATTTTCATGGGTTTTAGGAAATAGATTTATATAAATGAAACTATCCTAGGGATGGTGATGCACTAAATAAAGGGTTAATTTGAAGAGGTTGTTGTGCATGATAAGAAAATTTCACCTACTACAACTTGGAGAGGGTACAAAATACCATAGACTAGGAAGCACACGTTCCCTTTGTTAAAATTTATCAGATAAACAAGCTATGGATCTTCCAGTCCACAAGGATGAACTTGAGAAGGGTGAACAAACACCACAAATCAGTTTCATGCAATACTTTACCACTTGATAAGCATAGATTTCAAATAACTCTGCAATAGAAACTTGAACTTGCACATGTGTATTTGCGCAAGCATGAGAAAGGAACAAATAAGTATAGAAGGATGAAAGGACCAAGATTAGTCACAAAACACACTTTTATTACTTCAATAACATGCATAATGCATCATACATTCAGAGGAGGTAATGATTTCTATTACAATCTTGGAAAAGAGGCTCCCTCAACATACAAGGACAACTTTGAGAAGAAGGAGGTTTCTTGAAAAAAATATAAACTTGTCTTTGAAGTCTAACTTGTCCAACCCGTCGACATGTTGAACTGCTTGGAATGATCTTCCAAATGACATTTATAGAAGACTTTTTGAGAGAGTGGAGAAGAAGTCATAAATTCCCTTCCTAAATTGAAGGTACATGATGGTTCATTTATTACAGTTGGTTGAACCACTTGAGAAGGTTCCATCATATGTCATTAATGCCCGTTTGACTTATTCTTTGTAATTAGTTAAAAGAATATTTAAATAATAATAATAATAATTAAAATATTTAAATAAAAATATTAATTTAATTAAATTATAGTGGACCCCACTAAAAATTTGTTTGCACCGAAGGGGAAATTATGAGGAAAAGGCAAAAATACAACCCAACTCGGTGGTTGGCTCACCGAGCCACCACCGAGTTGGGTGATGAGGTCCTCCATCGAGCTTACTCTCAACTGTCATGACCAAACTCCAAACCGAGATCCTCATTCAACTGAGTTATCGAACCATTCTTCCATTGACTCGTCCCATGGCCATAGCAATTCCAGCTCACAACTCAACCCAAGCACCGTACTCATTTAGGCCCACCATGTATGTGAACAACTCTGTCATCTCGTGTTGGATTCACCATAGCTTGATATCATGAATACACACCTCACTCACCTTTGATGTTGTTCACTTGATCCACTTGAAACATCTACACATTCCTTGAATTCCATGGGAACTCAGCCGAGCTTGTATTAACTGAAACCCCTTGGCTTCTAGTTGGACCGACACCCTATTTGAATATCTTATTTGCATTTCTACTTCCCGAGCCTCACCTTCACAAATCGATATGCTTATGACTCGAGTTGATTTCTGATATATTGAGCTTCAATGTCAAACTCCAATGTATTCATTCTACCTACATAATGCAACTGAGCCGATGAGGAGCTCACTTGCTATTTTTCTAAATCATTCTTCACTCAGCTGTAGACACCATTTTTCTAACCAAAGATAGTTTGGCATCCTTACCCTATGAGTTTGATTTCCAACCCGAGCCATATCCTTAGCTCCATGTTGACATTCATCATCACTAGCAACCTCCACTCACCAAGCCTTCTTACCACATGCACCCCAAGCTCACTTTTCATCGTACCATCTAGCTCGGCCAATCGAGCTCTCTCTCCTGAGTTGTAATCTGTGTTTACATCCATTGAGATGACATGCTAGGTCTCTGAATTGGATGAAACTAAGAATGCAACCATTTAAGACATTAAATTGTCTTGATTCGAGCTCTCCATGCCCAAGCCTATTTATTCAATGCCAATATTCCAACGCATCGTGCTCACCATGTTACATGTTTCCATAATTCCACGAGATTTGTTCCATCTCGTATTGCTCAGAACTCTTCTTCCGCAAGATTTTACGAACTCGATATCCTTTAGTTTCCATCGTAAATGAGCTCCCCATGTTGAGATCACAAAATGATCTCTCCATCAAGCTCTAAACTAAGCTCCATTCTCGTCCGACTTGGCAAGCTTGCATGTTATTGCCATGGTGAGTCAACTCCTTTCCACTCAACTCGAACTCCATGCTAAGATAATTTGAATCTCCTTCACACCCAAACCAGAATAATCAATCTCCTTGATCCACTCACTCATTATGACCATGCATCACTTGAATTTTGTACCGAGCTATTATCCTAACGAGCTCGCAACTCATGTTGACATATCTAAGCTCCCTATGCTCCACCACGTCAAGCTTGTTTTCATATTTACTAATTTATGAGATCCTTATTGTTTACTGCAACCAAGCCACCATTAACAAGCTACTTTGTCTTTGTACCAAGTTCCAAACCAAGCTCCCAACCCGTTTGAACTCGCCAATTCAATTTTTCTTAGTTTGTTCTTAAACATTTATGCTGAGCTCGAGTTGAGCTGCCCATCTCATGGCTTGAGTTACGAGCTTTGGCCTTCAAAGTATTCCTTCTTCTTGAATAAATTCACTTACCTCTTTTGTGAACTCGTTGAACTCCTCTTTCGACGCCATGCATTCATTTACAAAGTCAGTCACAGATCAAGCTCTCCTTTATATCAACCGATATTATTTCAAGCTTGTTACAACCACCCACCATGCTCCTCACATTCGTCTTGACTCAACTACACGAGCTTGAAATGACATGGCTCCTAGCTTGAGCTATCTCCTTTAACCCATATGGGATGTGAATACCCTTCCAACGCTAAACCAGATCATGAGTTGAGCTACCTCCATTAGCTTAACACAATAACGAGACTCAGCTCTACAAGCCTCGAGCCCATCTTTCGAACTTGACCATGCATCGACCTGTTGGGACATGAAAATCATCCCAAGCTAGCTCCTCTTCATTACCTTTCATGAAACCTTCCACACAAATAGATCTTGAAATACTTTCATGTAACTCAAAGAATGGACTCGGATTCCCCATGACTCACCAAGCTCATTAAACATTACTCACCTTCATGCACTAACCGAATGCTTTGACATCTGAATCGGTTTATTGATGACATGTTTATTTGGCGGGATTTCTCTCTTGGCTCGCCATCTCATGATTCCCACTTGGCCATGCTCTTGTGAATTTCCCATGGTGATAACCAAAGTGTGGAATATCGACGCTTTATTTTCCCAAATCATCTCGGCGCTAGATCAATTTTTTTTTTTACTCGATCTTTCTTTAGCTCATCCTCCATGACATGGATCATCATCCACATGATCCCCGTGTAACAGCTTGGCTTATTTTCCCATGGGTTTCGGCATCGACTCTACCACCGTGTTCTTTACCAATTGGCATCTTAAAGTCTAAGGCCCCGAAATTCCCTCACTTGGATTCACTTCAACCTCTTCTGCTGAGATGACTTGTGAGTCGCAACTAAGCTCATACATGTTGAGTCACTTATGAGATCTAAGTCAAATCATTGTCAAATCTGAGCTATGAGTTCAAGCACCTCTATTATCTCCATGAGCCAATTTCATCGTATACAACTCCTACCTAATCCTCAAAATCCATGTCGAGATCGATGTTGTCAACCATGACTTTGTTTTGTAACCGATCTATCTATGCATGGGTGAGCCCCACCATGAATTGTCGAGTCCTTGGACCCCAAGTCACTTGCACCAAGTTTTTGAAATAATCTCTCCATCTAAGTAGATGGTTGCGACCATCTACATTGGCTCTTTTACCGAGTGAGATACACATAGAGCTTCACCACATAGAATGAACTCTAAACCAAGATGAGACCTCAACTCTCCCAAGCTATGTTCGATATTTCTATAGACTCGATCTCCCCATTGAGCTCTCGTGACCGATTTTTCACTAAGCTACGCGTCGAGATGATTTTTGAGCTAGCTACCAAGTTGAAAACCGAGCTCTCACCAAACTATCAACTGAAAAACTCCCTTTGAGCTTGCCTTAATGTCCCCGATACATTAATTGTTATGGGTTGATATTAAACTTGAATCCTTGAACCGAGTTCCATTTTTACTTAATGCCTTCTCGACACGGACATTTCATTGAGTAGCTCACCACGTTACTCGGTGAGCTAATTTTTTTCTTGAAGTAAACCTTAAATTATCAAGCCCCGTGAATATTCCTTAAACAAAAATTATCCTGAAATGTATCATGAATGCCTCTGTTGTTTTATGGGTCCAATTTACTCATGTTGTCCATTTTTTCCCAAGGGGAAAAAATGGAGAACATATCTTTCTATCTTTGTCCACAACATCATTACCATTTCTAATGCTAATCTAATTAAAAAAACTTCACCGCATACATCCTCACAATTCCCTCCTTTTCAAAGAGGAATTTTAAATCCTCCTTTCCACCATCTTCATCATACCAATTGACTATCTGTAGTGGGTTTCAAATATTTTACCTATTTCCAAATCCTCTATAAATCTTTGCATCTCTGTACTCAACTTTTGATATTTAAACCTCTCTTTCCCTAAAGATGACTTTCCCCTTCCTAACATCGATAAACTTGTCAACCTCATGGTCAACCATGAGATGTTTTCTCTCATGGATGGTTTTTATGGCTATAATTAGATCCCCATCACACTAAAATACCAACATAAGACTTCTTTCATCACTCCTTGGGGACCTTCTATTATTACGTCATGCCCTTCAATTTGAAAAATGTGGGGGCCACCTATCAACACACCATGACCTATATCTTCCATGACCTTATCCATAAAACTATAGAGGACTATGTCAATGACCTTTTGGGTAAATCCAAGCATCAACAGGATCATCTTTTTGTCCTTGAAATCCTATTCACACGTCTTATTCAATTCTTCCTTCGTCTTAATATTAACCCCACCAAGTGTGTGTTTAGATTTTTAAGCGGCAAGCTTCTTGGATTCATCATATATATTAGGGGTATTGAGGTTGACCCCACCAAAATCAAGGCCATCATTGAGATTCCTCCTCCTCCTAATCTAAAGAATCTTCATAGTCGTCAAGGACAACTCCAATCAGGATACCTTTCGCTTTATCTCACAAATATCTTATCATTTTCAACCTTTTAACCACGTTCTCTACAAACACATCAAATTAAATTAGTATGATGAATACCAAAAGGCCTTTGATTATCTCAAATATTATCTTCTATCCCTGCATGTGATCACACATCCACGCGAGGGGGAGCCTTTTTATCTTTACATCTCTACCATCGATCATGCTTTAGGTGTCATGTTGGCACACCACAATGAGCAAGGTAAGGAACATGACGTCTATTATATCAGTTGTACCCTTCATAGTTATGCGACTTGATATAATGAAGCTGAAAATATATGTTGTTCTCTCTTTTTCACCACCTCCAAACTTCACCACTATCTTCTCAATAAAAAAACCTATGTCATCACTAGTTTCCATCCCCTCAAAACCATGTATTCTAAACCTTATCATAATGACCACATCACTCAATGGCTCATGCTCATGACCGAGTTCGACCTATATTTCATCTCTCATAAATCAATCAAATATCAGGCTATCATTGATCAACTAGTGAATCCCCTTCCTAATAATCATCTTCCTCATGAGCTTTTTCTAGATGAGTTTATCCAAAACATCGATCATTAATTTTTCCCCACCTAATGACACTTTTATTTGATGGATGTAAGTTTCAAAGCAAGGAGGAGGAGGTGGTTTTATTATCATTCCTCCTTGAGAATATCCTATCCTCGTCACTTATAAGCTTAACTTTGAATGCACTAATAACATGGTTGAGTATGAAGCCCTCATATTGGGTCTTGAAACCACTGTCATGCTTGGTGTCTAAATTCTTGATATCTATGGTGACTCTCACTCATAATTAATCAAGTCAAGAGAACCTATTTATTTAAAAGTGAATTCTTTAAAAATATAAGGACATTGTCAAATTTCTCATTGAGGCTTTCAATTTTTACACCATCAAAACCGTCCCTCGCTCATCTAATCATTTTGCTAAAACTATGGCATCCCTCGCATCTCTTGTCCATGGGTAACTGAAAAATCTAAACTCTCCATCATTTTTCATCACCTTGATGAACCATCTCATGTCCATGAGCTTCCTCATGTCAATCATGTTGATGATAATCAATCGAATGTATGGTACTTTCAAATATATGCCTATATTTCTCACCCAACATTCCCTCTAATCTATATAAAATGGTGGGAAGTCATTCCTCCAATGTGCTAACTATTATGTTATTCTTGGTTGTATCCTCTAAAAACGTGGGTTTTATAGCATTCACTTACGATTCCTAAAATCTCATGGATCTACCCACTCCATCGAAGAAGTCCACGATGGTATATGTGGTTGACACTTTAGCGGTTTGTTTCTCACCAAGTGCATTCTTCGCATGGGTTATTATTGTCCCACCCTCAATCAAGACTATTGTGAATACGTTAAAAAGTAGGTCAAATTCTAGTAACACTCCAATCTCATATGTATTCTAAGCTAGGCCTTACATCCGGATCAATAGATTTAGTTGTTCTCATAGTGGGGCCTCAACCTTATTGGCCTCATCAATCCACATTCTTCTCAACACCATCATTCGATCATCACCGTAACCAAATACTTCACCAAGTGTGTGGAAGAAATTCAACTTTCATCCACCAAAGTTAACAAAATCATTGATTTCATCTATCAATATATTATCTACCACTTTGGTGTTCCACATAAAATCATCACAGACAACAGAAATTCCTTTAATAAAAAAGACCACAAGAAGCTTGGTGAATCTTTCAACATCGAGCTTATCTTCTCATCTCCTTATTATCCTTAAGATAATGGCCAAGCCGAAGCCACTAAAAAGACCCTTCAAAATATCCTTTCCAAAAATATTGATAAGGCACGTCGGAATTGGCACCTTCACATCCAATTTTCTCTTTAGGCTAATGGGACTAGCATTTGTGCCTCTATGCGCACTACTAATTTGTCTCTTATCTATGATCCACAAACATGGGTAAATTTTTCTAACTTTCCATGGACCCCTATATAAATTTGAATAAAACTCCACAAATATTATCAACTTAAATGAAAATGCAATGTAAAAAAGTGAACACCCACACACTGTAAACAAGTTGATAATGGAGTTCGGAAAATTCCTACGTCTTTGGGTTCAAATATTGAATTGATTCATTAAACTTATGATTGCAAATAGACACAATTTACAATGAAGCTATGAATGTGTAATAATGAATCATATGTTACCAGTTGATTCCATAAGGAATCTGAACTAGCCTCCAAAAGAACATATAACAGATTGATTCCAATGGACTCTAAACGGATCCCTCAAGTACTAAGTAATCTTAATGAATAGATACCCCTTTATTGCATGACCACAAACAAACTCTACACAGAGTGAAGAACCGAGATGAACAAATAAAGAAGAACAATGTCTCGATGATCCGTAATGGCTCGAGACATAACATAAAGGTGATCATATATCCAGTTGACTCACAAGGACTCCGAACTAGATAATAAAATTATCACATAACCAATCGATTCACATGGAATCGAACCGGTAAATAAAGAATAATAATCTCCTATACTAGTAACTATCACTCTATTGCACGTTTGTAAATATCCTCTACACAAGAGTGAAGAAATGAGTGGATAATGTGTAGAAGATCAAATCTCAAAAATGTATTCCTTCGATGAGATGTACACTAGATGCACGGGATCCATCCGAATGCCAAGCATTTGAATGACTTATGTAGGGTAAAATGGAATCACAAAACCTCTAAATCTAGAAAACAAGTACACCATCATGAGTTTATCGAATTATGAGGATATCATGTTTACACCGAAGGCTGATTCCTCCTCTAAGTGCTCCTAAAATGATGATTTCCACAAAGCTACCTATTAAGCATGTGGCTTATACATAGATAGTAATCAAACCTCCCTCCATAACTCCCATATGGAAATATAAAAAAAAAAAAAAGGTCTACTAGGGGCATCTTGGGATGCTAGAAATTTTTCTAGTTAACATTGAGTTATAGTAAAATTCCCTAAGTGCCCCCAAAAATGGGCATTTACAATAAATCCTATAAAAGGCTTAGATCACTATGCAGGCTTGTATATAATCTGTGCATGTACAAAATAAATTTCACCCTATTTATACACATCAGCCACTATGATGTGGTGGTGAGGGATATTTTTAGCTATGGGTGATTGGGGATTCGATTCTACCCAACCAACCCACATTCATTTTACATGGCGGTGGGAATAATATCCCACATACACCGCATAAAAAAGTGATGGGGTTTAAATTTGTTAAACCACCCATAGTAATTTATGGCATAGCCTTACAACAAACCTTTCACCATGTAGTTGTGTGGTCGGTGACTTTATAATGCCACGTATGTGGGTGCTCCATAATAGCCCGCCGGTTATAATGTGTATATTCCATGTTGTGGCACTAGAGACTATAGCCCAAGCAAAAAAATGAATGGTGGGTGATGGTATTTTGAGGGTTCCATGTGGATTTTGAGGGAATATATCCCAAACCATGGGGAGAATGGATAGCTCACTTTGAGTAATGTCGATATATTTCCATGCCAAGTTAACCCACGAGCTCACCAAACCACAATGCAAACTCATTGAGATATGTTAGCTCACCTTGTAAGATAAGTAATGAGCTCACCGAATTTCTCATATCCATCCAATTTGGATTGGTCTACTACACTCTCATCATAGTGGAAGGCCACAGAGTGACCTTAGGACCCACCATGTGACGTGATAATGATGTGGCGTAAAAGGTACCCCTCTATGAAAAGAGTGTGTCGAACCTAGTCGAGGCCCCCGACCATCAAAAAATAGGGTCTACCTATCTCGAATATGAGTTTCAAATCCTGGTGTCACAAAACCACATTTTTTTCTCCTCCACTTACACTCGATTCCGCCACGTGTCGCTTCCACATGGCGATTGACTCTTTCGAGTCTAAACTACGACCAAACTTTGACCAACTATATCTTGAGTATATGAGCTCCATTTCCACCATTCTAGGTACCATTGGAAAGATCTTAAAATTCTCTACAACAATGACATGGTTTAGGGAGATTTAGGGAGCTACAAAATGTCCCAAAATTTCCTCCACATCACAAATCCCTAGTGAGAAGGATTTTTGTTCACAACAAGCTATGTGAACCCCAAACCTGATGTTGTTGAGAAGAGATCTACGCAGTACATTAATACTCCATAATTAGACAATTTATGGCTCAATCCCAAGATATGCGGCATCTACGTCATATTGATGACACCTCCGAGTAACTTCCATCCTATTGTAAGGAATATGCCTCTACATAGACTAAATTTTTGCCAAGACACTTTTATCCACCCAATTGTATGGCCTCCGCCTCTACACGGTACTAAGAAGTGTCTATGATGGTGAATTTATCCCACTACATAGCCTTGTCCTATACATAGTTCCAAGTCTCCAAATGACGAGCAAGTACCAATCTACCGCATGACCAAAAATATCTTCTACATGAATGTCATTCGACCTAATGTCAAGTCCATGATGATCAACTACGATTCTACCGCATGACCCCAAGAATCATCTACACATAGTGATTATTTGAGCTGATTTCCATGAGATCAATAATGACTTCCACCTTGATACACAACCACTTCCTCTACATGGTATGGAGTATCCTATTGACAAAGACTATCAGTGCACGACTCTGTTACATGGATATAAGCCTCTACACAGAGTGATTATCCGACTCGATGTCGATGCCAATGGTGATCGAGATACCATTTTGTTGTATGGTCATAAGAATCTACATATAATGATGATATGATCCGACACTAATTATCTTAATCGGCTGATAAATATCCAAGATTATAGATATGAGTATCCAAACTGTAACAACAACTCAAAAGCTGACTAGGAAATACAAATGGAGTAATCTAAATATAAATGTGAGAATAATACTGAGTATGATAAAAATTTCCCTCATCCCATCTCACAAATTTGGACTCCAAAATCACAAGCTGATGTCAACACACTATCAAATTATCCTAATGAGAAACCAACATGCTCAGAGATTAGTAGGTTTGACGATAAGATAAACCAACTCGATACCAACTTGATCCGTAAACAAGGGTAAATTTTTCTTACTATCCATGGAACCCTATGGAAATTCGTATAAAAATCCATAGATATTATCAACTTAAATGAAAATGTAATGTAAAAATTGAAAACCCACACACTGCAAACAAGTTGATAACGAAGTTCATAAAATGCCTACATCTCCGGGTTCAAATTTTGAACCAATTCATTACACTTTTGATTGCAAACATATGTAATTTACAATGAATCTATAAATGCCACAACAATAAACCATATGGTACCATTTGATTCTATAAGGACTCCAAACTAGCCTCCAAAAGAACATATAATAGCTGATTCTAATGGACTTTAAATTGATCCTTTTGTACTACTAAGTATTCTCCATGAACAAATACCACTCTATTGCATGGCCATGAATAACCTCTACACAGAGTGAAGAACCAAGTTGAAAAAATATAGAAGAAAATGTCTTGGTTGATCCACAATGGATCCAAACTATAACATAATGGTTATCATATATCCAATTGACTCACAAGGACTCTGAACTAGATAATAAAATGATCACGGAACTAGTTGATTCAAACTAAATACAAAATAGTAAATAAAGCACAATAATCTCCTCTACGAGAAATTATCACTCTGTTTCATGATCGTAAAAAAACCTCTTATGCAGAGCGAAGAACTATGCTAGATAATGTGTAGAAGATTAGATCTCCAAAATTTCTTCCTTTAAGTAGATGTACGCTAGATACGGTGCTCCATCTCGAAGATAAAACATTTAAATTACTTACATAGGGTAAAACTACATAAAAAAATCCTCCAAATATGGAAAAAAGTATTCCATTATGAGTGTATCAGAATTTTAAGTATATCTCCAATTTAGACCAAAGGTTGATTCCTCCTCTAAGTGCTCCTAAAATGATTATTTCCATAGGTTGCCTCTTAAGCACATGGCTTATACACTAGATAGTGATCAAACCTCCCTCCATAACTCCTAGATGGAAATCTAGAATGGAAAAATAAGAGTTCTAATAAGAGTGTCTCGGGGTGTTGGAAATTTTTCTAGTTGACGTCGAGTTACAGAAAAGCTCCTATGTGCCCTAAAAATGGGCATTTACAATAAATCCTATAAAAGACTTACATCACTATGCAAGCCTACATATAAGCGTATGTGTACAAAAAAAGTTCACCCCTATATATACATGTTAATCCACTATGGTATGGTAGTGAGGGGGTATTTTTAGCTATGGGTGGTTGGGGGTTTGATTCTCCCCACTCGACCCACATTCATTTTACATGGCACCGGGAATAATATCCCACATACACAACATAAAGAAAAGAAATGGTGTTTAAATGCATTCAGCCACCCATAGTAATTCATGGAATGGCCATGTAACAAAAATTTTATCGTGCGTTTTGTTTTTGGTGACTTTGTAAAGCCATGTATGCGACTTCTCCATAATAGCCAACCAATTACAATGTGTATATGCCACGTTATGGCGGTGGATACTATAGCCCAATTGAAACAATGAATGGTAGGAAGTGGCATTTATAGGGTGCCATGTGGATGTTGAGGGAATATAGCTCGAACCATGAGGAGAATGGATAGCCCACCGAGTAATGTCGAGAGCTTTTCATGTCGAGTCAACACAGAGCTCACCGAACCACAATGCAAACTCACCAAACTAGGTGAGCTCCCCTGCAAGATAATTAATGAGCTCACTCATCTTATCATATCCAACTCGAGTTGGTTCATTCTATGCACTCTCATCGTGGTGGTAGGACACATGGTGGCTTGAGAACCCACCATGTGATTAACTAAAATATGAATTTTATAAATTAATATAAGGAGTACAACAATGCAATAACTGAATTATCTTGACATGCTAAGTAATTTATTTATATTTTAAATAAAATGAAACAGATGGAAAAGGTGTTGGGGTTAGCACACCGCTTTATAGATAATATATCATATCTAAGCATACATGCAAATAAAATAAGATATTCTACCGTAAGAAATATAAAAACAAGATACATAAATCAACACTAGATTTAACATAGTTCACCGAGTGTGCACTACGTCCACCAAGAAACAAGCCAATCTATTATCCAAAGCTTTGACAAGATATACAATGAAGATTTACAATCTTCCACACCTCTCAGATGTACAGTACTTTATTTCTCTCAAGCTTTTCCTTTATCACCAAGAATTCTCTCTCTCACCAACCTTTTTCAAGTTCTTAATTCTTATTAATACTTACTTATAAACACTAGATTTTATGCTTAAATAGTCATTGATAGACTTAGGGCACTTAGCAATGCAATTACAATCAATAGATATACTTTAATGCTAAAAATAGATCTTATACTCGAGAGTTAATAAAAACATCCTTGCACAAGTAATTGACATCGGTTAGCCCTATCCGATGTCGGTTTCTCCTTTCCTGACCAATGCCGGTCCTGGGTGACCGATACGGTTCCCCCCTACCGATGACGGTTACTGTATTTTCCAGCAAGTTTCACATTGCATGCTAAACTGAAGTAATTGAGCTCCACAACTCAACAATCTTCCACTTGGAGATTAATTACTACACCATACCTATACATAATTAGTCTTGGATCCTTCCTTAGCTCTATTTCTACCTCTTCAAGTCTCGGACTTGAAGAACAATAGAAGTGGAGTGTAGCTCAACTTCTCCTTTGCTTTAATGGATTCATTAGCATATCTACAAGGTTCTTGCTCGTATAAATATTTTCTAGATTCAATTTTTCATCCTCTAATACTTGTTGTATGAAGTGATACCTCAACTGAATGTGTTTCATTCTTAAATGAAACACCGAGTTATTTGTCAAATGAATTTAACTCGATTGTCCATCGAACAATTTACAATCACCTTGCTTCTTTCCCAACTCTTCCATAAACCTACTCATCCATATCATTTCCTTTCTATCCTTTGTAGCTACAAGATACTCTACCTATGTAGTAGACAAAGCCATAACCTTCTACAATCTTGAAATCTAGCTAATTGTTGTCCCACCTCGCAAAAATAAATCCAAAGTAGTGCTTCTCCTACCATCCAGATCTCTAGCCATATCCGAATCAACATATCCACATAATGAAATATCTAAAACTCTATAGCATAACCGCATGCTAGATGTCCCTTTCAAATACCCGAGTATTCATTGGACTACTTTCTAGTGCTCTTTACCCGGATAGGCCATATATCTACTCACAACTCCCACTTCCTATGCAATGTATGGTCTAGTACTGTTATCCTACAAAATTGACAAGGGAAATTTGCAGGTAACCATACCAAAATTCTGTTTTGGCCCCCGAAAGAAGTCTAATAATGTTTAAAATGGCCTAAAACTCCCTTTCAAAAATCAAGTTATTTCTAAACTTAGCCATTTTTTGGCTTCTTCCCTCGGTGTAGTTTTTCATGTGTCAACAATTCCAAAAATGTGCCTTTTGACCTAGGCGCAAGAAAATTGTGTGTTGACATTTCCAAAGTTGTGCCCCTTTTATCTTTAGCACTGAAATTATCATGTCAACATCATAAAATGTGCACTAAGGCGCTAGAAATGTTGTTTCGACATCCATAAAATTGTGTTAAGGTGCACTTTTCGTTGTGTCGACACTCTAAAAGTCGCGCCAAAAGAAGTTGGTGAAGTAATAAATGTCAGTTTTTCTATAAATATGCACCCGACACCTGTCATTTTCATGAATTAAAAATTGTAAAAAGTATTTTCTCTACGCTTTGTCGGCCCGTCCTTGTCACCCCCGCATGCCATTTTTGATCTTATGGTCCCCAACATCGTTCTTCATCTTTTATAAATCTGGGTAAGTGGCTCCTCTCCTGGTTGTTGTTTTTGTCTTGTTTGTATTAGGTATTAGGGTTGGTGTAAAAGATAAAATCTAAAGAAACACACCTAACAAAATTATCAAACCAATTGAAGCCCTTTTACCTCTCCTTCTAGATCTGCAAATCTGGAAGACCCCTGCCTCTGAAGAAACCAAAACCCATCTTTCCCTGCTTGTTGCCTTGCCAAAAAAACCCTCTCTTTGCCATCTGACAAATCCAAAAGAGAGAGGAAAAGAAATCAAGAAAATAAGCCAAACTGTTAAAATGATTAAAATCATGGCGCATTGTCCTTCCTTACAAAATCTCCCAAAATTGCGCCTTGGTGCACTTTACCCTCTTGCAACATGTTACAAACCCGATTGAAATAATACTTAGCAGACTTTTTGTGGGCGTAGGTGCCACTTGCACAACATCAACATAACATGTTATGTGCTTCAAATCCACACCATGTTCTTTCTCCCTTGGCACACCTTGGCACAAATTTTCTCATGTCAACACTAGCGCAACTTTTTCATGTCAACATCTTCAAAAGTGTGCCCAAAATTTTTAAGTCCCCTGCAAAGATGCTTTGAACTGCGCTTGCGCCCCTAACCCTTATAATTTCTCATTCTTCATTCTGCAAGATTTCATTATGAATAACATGACGGTTGACATGGATCTTCTATGTTGGACCTCCTTGATTCTTCTTACAGAACAACAACATCCATCCTTGAGCTCACACATGTCTTCATCAAGCAAGAAACCAACTAAAGCTAAAGCTAAAGCTAAATAGTCAAAACAAGAGATGAAGTATAAATATCAGAAAGTCAGAATGTCTGACTCATATGCAGAGTGCAGCCTTGACATCAGAGACTCTGAGTTGGGCCATATTGATATGGATGACTTCTAGGTGAGGACCAACCAGGTAAGTAGTGGCCTATGGATGAACAAGTTGGTGGGTAGTGGATTGCACTTTGAAGTTGGGCTACCTGTAAGTGCCGTAAATAATGAGTTTAACATGTTAGTTTCCCATTGCTACAACAAAGACACTAGATGTGTCAAAAATAAAGAACATCAGCCCATCATAGACCTCACAGCTTGTCACTTTGAAATGATCCTGGGAATTCCTCATCATAGGCAATATGTAGAGAAAAGTCTCAAAGATTGCAAGAAGGCTCCGAGACGATAATGAGGATAAATGCATGCAGATAATGAATGAGCTTTATCTAAAGAACAAGAATCCGGTGAGCAGATGGCCACAAACCATCCACCATAGTGACTTCAATGAGGAGTTGAGTGATATAATCACCTTATTAAACAAAGTATTTGGGCTCCTTGATGCCCATTATTTCCACAAGTGGATGCTGAGGTACCTAGAGACCATGAACAAGAATGTTCCTGATCAATGTTTTGGCTAGGGTGAAATCATCAATGACACCATCTCCCAGTAGCTCCAACAAGTTCTAACAACTGGGAAGTTCTACATGAATTCCTACATTGTATACATTGCTGCGGGCAAAGCAAGGGATTATCATCACCAATCCGGCACTATGATAATTCTCCATTGGGAACTCCTCGTGCTATGATTATCTACTAATGCACATCCTTTGGTTTGGTGGATGTAATAATTTGGAAACACAACAACAAACATAAAAAAAGAATACCATAGACTATGATATGAAGGAATGAGGATAAATCTGAAATATAAGTGTAAATTATAATATCAACATGAAATGTTTACAATCTCACCCATGAGGTACTTCAAGTGTTACTGACTTCACTTTCCTTCCAACAATAACTATGGGAGAAACTTCACAATGGATTCTTTAACACACCTTATAAATGATGGCTTCCTTTACACACTTACTCATACAATATTTCTCACTACTTCTCTTTATGCTAAATGAGGGGGGTGGCCTCTTTATTTATAGGAATTCAGGCTTATCCACCCTATCTCTAAGATAGGATAGGAAATCTCTTCCGGCCAATCATATTCCATGCCTAAACTCTTGCCTTTACATGTAGGCTTATCTTCTAAGATAAGATAAACCTTATCATCTCACATGGGTTCCACCTTTTTAGACTTTTCCACAAATAAAATACACAAAATATTTATGACATCACTCTTTGTCTTTATTACAAATATAATATTTCTAATTCCTAATCATGTAGACCCTACTTCTCTACTTATCCCAACTTTGACATTTTAACATTCTTTGGACCACTTCCGAAAATATTTACTTTTTACAACATTCTTATTGTACTTTGACTGTTACCATACTCTACATTATTGGTGGCACCGTACTGACACCGTTATCTTCTATTGGACGCCACTACTAATTATACTTAACAACATCCTATTCCTAATACATACATTAATAAAATAGAAATTACGGAGGAAAATTTTAATGTCGACATTTTCCCCCTTCCTAGCTTCTACTCTGTCCTCGGAGTAGACTCTTATGGACATTCTAAAGTTGGTGCCTGGAAAATATTTAACTTGTCATGGTTGACCCATTTCGTAATGGGAGTACCATCCAATTCCTCCAGTTGATATATACCATTTTCATGCATAGCTGCTATTTTGTAGGGCCCCATCCATTTGGGAAGAAATTTTCTCCTTCTTTTTTTGTATCTGGAATCATATACTAGAACCAAGTCATTCACATGAAATGGAGACCAACGGATCTTTTGATCAAAGTATTCCTTCTGCTTCATTTTCTTCTTATAGCTTGTATCCTTCGCTATTTACCTCATTTCCTCTAGCAAATGAATATGCACCAACCTTTCTTTTTTTGAATCATTTTCATCCATCCTTTCATTTTTCATAACTTTCACAATGGGAATACCAAACTCAATAGAAAGAACTGGATCAATGCCATAAGCCAACTAAAATGGGGAGTATCATGTTGCTGACTTTGATGTTACCCTATATGCCCACAACAATACCGCATGAATCCTTTTATCCCACTTATGTACTGCAAGGTGTATCTTTTGCTAGAATTTGACATAACTCAAAATTTGTTCATTCCACTGTCCATTTGTGTTTGGCTTGTATGTTTTTGCCTTCCCATGCTTAATATAAAACTTATTGACTAAGGCTTCTACCACCTCATTAATGAAGTGGCTTCCTTGATCTGTTACAATTTATAATGGGCAACCAAATCTAGTGACAATGCGTTCATATATGAACCTTGCCACTTCATCCATAGAAGTTGTTTTCAATGGCCTAGCTTCAACCCACTTGGTTAAATAATCTGTGGCAACTACAATATACTTATTTTGGCATGGGGTAGTTGGAAGTGGACCTATAATATATATTCCCCACTTTTCAAAGGGACCAAGTGGAAGAATAGGGCATAATGGAGTTGATGAAGTATTACAGTTACCATGTGTTTGACAAATTTCACATGTCTTACAATAATTATAACAATCTTGAAAAGAGTGGCCCGGTGATAACTTGCATCCAAGATCCTTCTTGCTGTAAGTTGTCCAGAGAAGTGTCCTCCACATGTACCATTGTGGAATTCTTCTATCAACTCCTTCCCTTGATCACGTCCAACTACTCTCTTATACTATCCATCAGGTCCTATTCGAAATAATACTCCATGCTGAGAATAGAATATGGACAACTGGCTTGAGTAATATTCCTCTTAGTCTTTACATTGGCACCATCAGGAAACTTGAATTCATTTAGATAATTCTAAATATCTATGTATTCACTAGGGATTGTGTCAAGGGATAACAATGTTGCATTTAGGAAATCATCATCATCACAAGATGAACCTAAACCATCATAGGCTCGAGAGAGTGCATCTGCATTGACATGCTTCTTTCCTGGCCTATCTATAATATCAAATTCAAATTCTTGTAGCAAAATTATCCATCTTGCTATCCTACCTGATGGGTTAGTCTTATTTACAATATATTTTAGAGCCTGATGATCTGTTATAACTATAAATTTCTGCCCTAGCAAGTAATTTCTAAACTTTTTTACAACAAAAATGATAGCTAGAGCCTCTTTTTCAGTTATAGTATAATTTACCTCAACACTGCTCATTTGTCTGCTCCCAAAGTAAACTAGATGATCATTCCCATTTTCATCCTTTTGGCTCAGAGTACTTCTTAGTGCTGCATCTGAGGCATCAGTATACACAATGAATGGCTTGCTCTAATTTGGATTCTTTAAAATAGGTGAAGACACCAGGGCTTCCTTCAGTTGTTCAAAAGCTTCATGCGCCTTATTTCCTGGTTCATAAGTAACATCCTTCTTCAAGAACTAGGTTAGTGGCTGTACAATCTTTGAGAAATTCTTGATGAAACTTCTATAGTAACCCACATGGCCTAAAAATGATCTCAACTTACTTCTATTCATAGGAAATGGTAACTCTTTGATTTTTGAAACTTTATCAGGATCAGTACCAATACCATCTCTGGATACAACATGCCCTAATAAAACACCTTTAGAACATCCAAAGACACACTTTGTAAGGTTTAGTGAGGCTTGTGCTTCATCTAACCTTTGAAATGCTATCTCCATCTAGTGCAGGTGGTCCATCTTGCTCCCATAGATGCAAAAATCATCCAAAAATACTCTGATGAAGTTTCCAATGTAGGGTTCAAACACCCTATTCATCAAGTGTTGGAACATTGCCGGAGCATTACACAACCCAAAAGACATAACTCTATAAGAAAACATTCCCAAAGGAGTGGTGAATGTGGTCTTCAGCTGATCTTTCTTTGCTATACAAACTTGGTTGTATCCGTTATATCCATCAGAGAAACTATAACACTCTGGCCGCCTACTTCATCCAAGATCTTATCTCGAGAATGGAAGAGGGTAATGATCCTTGTTTCCTTGTTGAGCTTCCTATAATCAACAAAAATGCGTAGTTTCCCATTCTTTTTTATTGAGATCACAATGGGAGAAACCCATTCTGAATTCTCCACAGCAAATATGAATCTTGCATTAAGAAACTTTTCTATTTCTTCTTTTAAAGTCTTGGAAAAATTAGGATTCATTCTATATGGCATTTTCTTTATGGGCTTAGCACCATCTACCAGCTCAATAGAATGTTCTACCCAAATTACTTGACGGAGTTCCTTGTAATCAAAAGTGAATGGTGTATGTAACTTCAAAAGAGTGAAGGTAGGATTCCTTCTCATTCTCCATCATAGCATCACCAATCTTTATTTGTTGGAGATGATCAATAATTTATTCTTCAGATAATCTTATGGGTTCATGAGTCGGTGTGACTGGAAGGATATCCATGACCGAAACATCAACCTCACTTTCTTCATCTTCTGTGTCCACTTCATTGGTACTAGAGTAATCAGAGGATGTCCAATCATTAGTTTCATCACTTAAATCCACATGTTCTACCTTATGATGCCAAGGGATCACATTTATCTTCACCCTCTCTCTACCACGTCCAAGTGTCATGAAGCCTTCATTCCATTAGTTTCTTGCATGAACTCTCCTTAGCCATGGTCTTCCCAACAACATTGGGTACGCAACAGTACCATTTTTCATCACCTAAAATTCTACCACACATACAACACCCATAACAGATATTACCACATTTGAAACTACACCTTATGGTTTAGTTTTTCCCTTATTTAATGACCTTAACATAAGTGTTGAGGGGTGATCAATTTTTAAACCCAACATATTCATTATAGACTCGGTCATTACATTAATTGCAACACCTCCATCAACTAAGAAATCATGAATTGAAATACCATTACATAATACCTCAGCTTGTGGAGCGTAGGGATCCACCTCTGCCTCCAAAACAGGGACCTCAACCTCATTCCTTTGTCAAGCATTGAGTCCACTTTGCAGCTCCCGCCTCTTCTCAAAAGACATAGCCAAGAGTTGACCATATGTAATATTTATAGGTCTTTTGGACAGATCTTCTAAGATGGAGTATGGTCCTTGTCCCTATGAAATCAAAAAATCCTGCACACCCAAATTTCTTCTCCTATGTTTCTTACTAGTTTTTCCTTTCATCTTCTTAGGATCATTTCCATCTTGGTTATCTTTTTCTTTCTTTCTTTTTGTTACAAACACATCTACTTCATTATTTATGCTCTTATCTACTACATCAAAAGAATTCACAGGTGCTTTTCCTTTATCATTATCTCTTGTACTAGATGTAGAATCTCTATCTGGACAATTATACTTATAATGACCCTTTTATAATAACCATAACATATGACTTCAGAAATATTTATTTTTAGACCTCTATCTCCTCCCTGAGAACTAAATTATTTTCCTTGAAGAAGATTAATAGTTAATTGGCCCATCTTCTTGAGTAGATCTTCATACTTAGTAGATGTACTAGGAGAAATATTTGTGCTCACCGAGAGTGGTTGTGGATTCTAGACCAAAGGTGTTGGTGTAGGCTCTACCTTAGTAGTAATTTCTTTGGGCTTCTCTTCCATGCTTTCTTCTTGCCTTCTTGCAATCTCATTTGCTTGTTTAATAGTAGTGGGCGGTCATACTTCACTCGTTGTCTCGATCTCTGGCTTCATCCCAAGAATGAAGTGCTTACAAAGGAGATTATCCATGCCATTCATTAACCCATCCGCTAATCCTTCCTTCCGGATCACGGGCATCAAGCTTCCTCCTTAGATCTAGAACACGAGCATGATAATCTCTTATCTTCTCCTTCTCTCCTTGAGCTAGCTTTGTGATCTTGATCATGAGATCTCGCATATTTCGTTGTTCACCAAATTCTTCAAGAAAATTTTCACTTAACAAATCCCATGAGTTTTTCACATTATCACCTAGTGTTTCAAACCACCTAAGTGTTGAACCATCCAAAAAGGTAGGAAAAATTTAGTCCATTATTCCCTTCTTATGAGGCCATTTACAAATGCAAGATCGTTTAAACTCTTGAATGAAAGAGGAATCATCTTCATTAGATTGGGCTGAAAAAATAGGAATCTTCCCAATTTTCAGAAGTAACCACAGTGAAATACCAACCCACAAGTACAATCAATAAGACTTATGTGCACAAATAATTAGAATCACTATAATAGAAAATAGAAATGACCACGGTAAGAACTATGGTAAAACTTGACTTACTACGATAAAAACTAACTTTACTGTGGTAAACACTATTCATAGTAAAAAGTGAAGTTACTGTGGTAAATACTATTCATGGTAAAAAGTGACTTTACTACGGTAAATACTATTCATGGCAAAAAGTGACTTTACCATGGTAACTACTATGCACAATAAAAACAAGGTTACCCTCCAAATATTTTTCGACTAAGGGGAATATTTCTCCGTAAAATCCACCAAGGAATGGTCCCGAAATGGAACCAAAATGTCATCACCAATCTAAGCACTATGATAATTCTCCACCTGGGAACTCCTCATACTATGATTATTTACTAATGCACAACCTTTGAGTCCGGTGGATGTAACTGGAAACACAACAACAAACATAACAAAATAATACCATAGATTATGATACGAAGGAATGAGGATAAATCTGAAATATAAGTGTAAATTATAATATCAACATGAAATTGTTACAATCTCACCCATGAGGTACTTCAAGTGTTACTGAATTCACTTGCCTTCCAACAATAACTATGGGAGAAACTTCACAATGGATTCTTTAACACACCTTCTAAATGATGGCTTCCTTTACACACTTACTCATACAATATTTCTCACTACTTCTCTCTATCTTTTTGAATAAGGGGGTGGCCTCTTTATTTATAGGAGTTCATGCTTATCCACCCTATCTCTAAGATAGGATAAGAAATATATTCCACCAATCATATTCCATGCCTAAACTCTTGCCTTTACATGTAGGCTTATCTTCTAAGATAAGATAAACCTTATCATCTCACATGGGTTCCATCTTTTTAGACTTTTCCACAACTAAAATACACAAAATATTTATAATATCACTCTTTGTCTTTATTACAAATATAATATTTCTAATTACTAATCATGTAGACCATACTTCTCTACTTATCCCAACTTTGACATTTTAACATTACCGGACCACTTACGACAAATATTTACTTGTTACAACATTCTTATTGTACTTTGATGCTACCGTACTCTATATTATTGGCACTGCATCGACGGCATCATTATCTTCTATTGGATGCCACTACTAATTATACTTAACAACATTCTATTCCTAATACATACATTAATAAAATAGAAATTACGGAGGAAAATTTTAATTTCGACAGGATTTCACGAGGTTAGCTCGAAATGAGGTATGGCCCCTGTGTCAATATATATGAGTTCTACCCGCACCAAGCTCAAGGGTAGCATCTCCCAATTTTCTAAACTTAATGATGCCTTCTTTTATGAGGTAATCTACTTGCCTGAGGCCAAACATGAAATACGGCCGACCCGGCCTAAGTGTGATTATGCTACAAAGAAATGGGGAGCCTTGTTCACACATTTCCTCACATTCACATACATCGAGATGTGAATTTTGAGGGAGAACGATGAAGATGCCAAGGTTTACAGGGGCCAAAGCTGATCCTCTTGGAGTTGTCAAGGCAACTAATCACGTATAATGAGAAGTGCATGAAAAGAAAGAAAGGAGGAACTCCATTCCCCCTACAATTGGCTGATACACCTACCCCACACTAGCCAAAGCACGTGAGATGTATCTATGAGCTAGAGTTGCTAAATCTAAAGCACAACTTCCCCACAAGACCAATCTTTGACTGCTAGAGTTGCCTCCCAAAGGAAAAAATTGATCCCATCCATGTTCCCAAGATCGAGGACATTTGGATCGACCTAACACATGAGATAGACATCAGGTGAAAGGATCACTCCCGACTGGCTCTGGAGGAGATCATCCACTATGGCGTAGCCATCATCCCAAAGGAATTCCAAGAGACTGATCAAGAAATTGATCAGGTTTACCTTGACATAGATGGGGATGATTGGCCATTCACGAGAGATCGACAGAGCCAAAGTGTTGAAAACCATTTAGGAAATGGTTAATCCCACGTTGTAGCGCACCGAACATTGGTGTAAATAGAATGGTCTCACCTACCTTGGAGTTGATTTCACTACTTCTCCTTCAGGTAGAGCACCTCCAAGACCAGCCCAAGTGTCGAAAGGAAAAGGGAAGGACAAGGAGGGTGAATCAAGTAGACAAGAAGAAACTCCTGAAGGCCTTCCTTCTACTTCTGAGAAGCAAGTGGTCGACCATGTGTCTCTAGGTAAAGAAGAAACAATGGAGGTTCCAACGGATACATCCACCCAGGATGTTATCACAACTACAACTACAGAGGTACCCAGTGTTCCTTCTTCCATTTCTTCTCCTCCTCCTGTCATTGAAGCATCTATTCCTATGGATGTATCTTCTCCTCTCCATTCCTCCCTTCCATCTCCCATCTCTTCCATGTTCTCCTCTCTCGCAAATATGTCACCTAGTATTCCTTCCATCCAATTGCAGATCCCTTATGTTTCTACTTCCTTCTCTTCTCTTGTAGTAACTCCAGTCCCAAAAGCATTAGTGCATTGGATTCCCTATCAATGCCACCACCAAGTGTTTCGACATACTTCCCTGAGGCCTCTACAGTTTCTCCCCCTCTCACTCCCTGTTTCTTCTTCTATTTCCTCTACTCCCACTCCCATAAGTCCTGGTTGGATTTCTGACCACTTGAGTCAACATAAGAGAAAGGTTCCCATCACACCCATGGACTTCTCCATCATTCCGAAGAAGGGACCCAAGAAGTAGAAAGCAATAACTCACTTTTCAAAAATCACTTCGGGGAGAGAGTCATGGAGATTTCTTACCCAGACCCCACCAAGGAAAAGAAGGATCTGTCTCCCATAGACTTCACAGTGACTCAAGTCACAATGGGGACCTCATCTAAAATCCTACAAGGAGAAGCCTTGTCTATAGTAGATGCTCTCTGTAAAAAGCTCCAAGAAGCAAAAGAGGAGAAGAGAATACTCAAGGAATAGAACAAACATCTCCTCCAAGCATTGCAGAAAATGGGCAATGCTCCTCCTATGACTACCACCAAACCCATTGAAGTTCTCAGTCAGGATAAAATAAATGAATATGTTAAGATTGGTGAACAAGGTGCAGCAAGTATCATCCTGGATCGAGCAGATCCTCAGAGATGGTCATGAAATGATTGGGAAATTCATAGTGCTCTATCAGGATATAACCCAAGCAAATAAAGAGCTACAAGTAGTAGCAAGTTCCCTCTCTGAAGAATTGGATAATGCCAGATTGTAGCATGAAACATTTCAAGCCATGGTTGACTGCTTAGTTGACGACCTATTAAAGGTTGGCGTTATCGATCACCCATGTGCACATAACAAATATCTCATCACTTTAGATTCTTGGGTTGATCAAATCAAGTATGAATCTCTAGACGCACGATACAATATGGAGCAAATAGTTACAAAAAGGGCTCCAAAATGCTCAATGAATCATACAACTTGAGAGAAGAAGATGATACATTCCAGCACTTCAAGGCAATAGTCACTCAAGGTTTGGCACCAGAGGTTACTTTCGACTGAGAGTCAATCAATAACCTCTTAGCATGCCGTGACTTCATTGGATTTTTTATCGATGCATGTGAAACTTTCACCGAGTTACTTGAAAAGATCAAGAACGAGAAAGAAACTTGCGAAGTCATTGTTGACCATTTTAAAGGTCTAAATCATGATCAAATTCAAGTGACGATTAGCAAGTTTATAGAATATCAAGCGTAGTGTCACATCGACTCTCCTAATCAAAAGAAAGACACCAAGTTTGAGAAAAGGGATGATGAGGAGTAATTTCTCCTCTTGTGTATGCTTTGATCATTTTTGTAAAATATTTAAAAAGCTTGTTGGCATTTATGATGACATCATCCATGTTGCACCATGGGATGTTGCCATCCAAAAACTTGCCCAAAGTCAACTTTTGACTTTTTAGATATTTTGTAAATATCTTGTAAGATATTTTGTAAGTAGTGGTTGGTTTGCTTTTGTCTTCTTTCTTCTTCTTCTTCTATAAATACTAGAATACTTGTTGTATTCTAGGTGGAAAATTTTTAGTAAAAGAGAAGTGAAGAGAGAAAGACTGTGTATTTTCTTGTAATAGAACAAATATTAATATACATATTCAGACTTTGTGCTTAATGTGTGTGTTATTTGCATAAGGTCTTTCTTAAGTTAGATCTATGTTTTTATTCTGTTGGATTCATTCCTACTATTGTCATATGTTCATCAGTATTGCTTTAATTGTTTATGCAAATAAGTTTGGCTCTGTTTACTACCGGCTCAAAGCATAAACCTTTCAACCTTTCTGTCTTGGAATTTATTTCTTTTCTTCCTTCAGATCTATCCTCCTCTGTTCCTTACGTCCTACCTTTTTGTTCGTAGTTAGAACTACCTCTACTGGGATGAGATCCCAAACCCCCATGAAGTTAGAATAGTGTAGATTTGCATAGATTCCTACTTGATATATTAGCAATAAAATAGTTTCGCTTTGTTGTCTCAAAGAGGGGCTATGCCCTGCACACTGTTGACCTATTTCCCCACGACACCTGCCTAAAGACGCTTTTTTCGGATCAACAGTTTTGGCGACTCCACTTTGGGATCAAACTAAGGAAATAAATTAAAAACTACAAAAATCACTCCCAGATTGCAAATTTTAACTCTTTGTTAAAAATTAAATTTTTGCATAAGTGATCAAAACTAAAAATTTCCTTATACAAATCCATAGATCTGGACCAGATAGGAGCTTTTAGTTCACTGAGTTTTTACAAAATCCTATATATTTTAGTAGATCTGAGATTCTGACATTTTATGTTATTTTCAAAACCTTGGAAAATTTAGGTCGAAGATCCGAAAATAAACTTTCTAAATTGACCCACTTTTTATCCTTATTAATCTTTGTTAGAAAACCGCAATCGATTGTTATTAAAAAAGGGTAAAAATTAAATATTAAAAAAGTAAATTCTACTAATTTTTCCAGAAAAATTAGAAAATTAGCAAGTATAAACAAAAGATTGTTGTAAATCTGCTCTTAATTGTTGCAAATCGAACAGTACGCTGTTTGGCGAGTGAACAATTTACTCGTGGTAGAAGAGCTCGTGGAGAAGTTGATTCAATTTTTTTATCTACTTTGAAGGCACAATTTCAGTATCACTCTGACATGATTTGCATCACTAAGGTCAGTGGATCGATCAGCAAGAATTTTCTCGCCTCCACGAAAGAGTCAGATTTCACAGGGTGCCTCAACATCAACTTGCAGTGCTCTTTTGCTAAGTGGAACCACACTCTCTACTGATGTTCTTGTTCCTATTTTTCAAATGGCAATAAATCTTCCTATACCATGGGGAAATGCCATGGGTCCTCTAGCACTGCCACATCTAGTCAACCCCCTCCCTCACAGAAATCACAAAAAAATTCTAAAATTTTATGGGAGAAGAAATCAAAATATGACGCGCATATAGCTACATTTATTATGTCATGCATCATTCGGGACATGACTCATGAGGATGTATCAAGTGCATCTCTTTCTGTAGACTTTACAAGGGCTGTAAACAGTGTTTCCAACATCTACTAGCTAGATCCATCACCTGTTGGGCCACATTACAGACTGTATTTGAGGACAGATACAAACCTTCAGAAGATGCATTTGCATTATTATCAAAAATCACTCACATGAAGAAGGAGACCAATGAAACCATGCACAATTTTATCACCCGTTTCAATTCACTGATCAACCATGTACCGCTTGCCATGATGCCAACATTAGAGAATCAAAAGTGTTTCTTCTTGAATGTCATGAGTTCAAAAGTAAGTTTCTTACTTTTACAGGAATAGATACCCACCTTGGCCCTTGCTCAAGCTATGGCCATTCGGATAGAGGACAACCTTCTTATATCCGGTGAGTTAAGATGAGAGCCATCAAAATCAAAGGCTTCAACTTCTTCTTAGGCTACCTCATTAGATCTAGCATTCCAGAAGATGGTGAATGACTTTCTCTCATTAAAGAAGTAATTGGCTCAAACATCGTCTACTACTCCGTACCGGGATATCCCACGGAGGAACTTCACTCCCAACAACACCCCCAAAGGCCATGTTTTCCTACTGCTTCTCCAAGGTTAGCAATTGAAGCCCCTCTAGTTAATGCTTTGGTTGAAATCGAAGAAGATGATCCAAATTATGAAGAACCTTTGTTGCAAGGTAAAGATGATCAAGATGTCGGTGAACTGATTGGTGACTCTACTATCGGGTATATGGAATTTGAAGATGAGGAATTTGATGAAGAAGAAGGTACCCAAGGGTATGCGAGTGGACAATCATATGTAGTTTTCACTCACTCACAAGGAAAAGAAGAAAAAGTTACTGCTGAAAAACAAAAGGAAAAGGTTGTGGTAACTCCTCCTCCAATGATCGCTAAAAGAGGTAATCCCCTTCCTACTCAACCTCTTGTTAAACATTTTGTAAAGAAATATTTTCCTCATGTTTCTCCTCCAATTCAGCCTTCCTCTAGTCCCATAAAGACCAAGTAATCCTCCTCCACAAATGTGAAACGAAGGAATCATTCCTTCATTAGCACAACCCTTGGTCGCATTTGATATAATTGATCATGCCAAAAAGACCAAGATCCAGATGTCTAAAGTTGAGTACCTTCAACCCAATCGAGAGTAGCTTATAAGATTTAATAAGTATATCCAAAACTAGGCTGCCATCCCTCCTCCCATTTCCCCAAAAGGAATTCTTCCCATTCCTCCTACGTCTCACATAAACGTTTCCTCGACTTCCGCATTAGGGAAAATTGAAACTTTTTACCTATCTCTCTTGATCAATGGTCATAAATTGAGTAATTATATAATTGATTCTGGAGCTTCTGCTAATGTCATACCAGTAAAGGTCGCCCATGCTTTGGGCCTCACACTTACCAAACCTTTTGGAAGATGCTACTCCATGGAAACCAAACAGGTACCATTGATTGGTCAGATTAAGGATGCACAGTTCACATTTGTGGCATTTCCTGAGAAAAGGGTAAAAATTACTATTCTCGTAGCTGATATTCCAGTAGCATACGAGATATTTCTAAGGAGGATATTTTTAAAGAAGTTGGTGGGGAAATTCACATGGACTGGTCCAAAGCCAAGATTCCTGTCAAAGGAGTGATGCAGATGTTGGAACCAGAATCACAAAAGAAATATCTAGTCACCAACTTTGATGACCCTAAAGCTCAGATTATTTTTGAATCATCAGGGATGGGGAACTACTTCCTATCCACCGACTTAGATAGAATAGATGTTCTCGTCCAAAAGATGATCTCAACAAAGTGTGGACATTGCAGTTTGATGGCATTTATGCAACAGGTGGATGTGGTGTTGGGGCTGTTCTAATATGTCTGAAGAGGAGATTTTCCCTTTTCCTTTCAAGTTACAGTTCTTCAATACAAATAATATTGTCGAATATGAATCCTTTTTACTTGGCATGCAAGCTGCAAAAGAGAAAGGAATCAAGAATCTAAAAGTACAAGGTGATGCTGAGTTGATTGTCAATCAGGTAAAAGGGATATATCAAGTAAAGAATGACCGACTCAAACACTACCATAATGCAGTATGGGATAGCATCGAAGAGTTTGACGCTTTCTCAATCAAATCAGTTCCGTGAGCCCAAAATGACATGGTTGATTCATTGGCCATCTCATCCTCTCTCATGCTCCCTCACCCAAGATTAAAAATAGATACATATACCATTGAAGTGGTTTTTCACCCAAGTGTACCAGATAATTCACAACACTGGCAAGTGTTCAATGATGACAACCAACTTATCACCTTTTTAGAGAAATCTAACAATTTCAAAGAGCTTCATTTCGATAGATCAACTTCTATGTGTCATGAGTCTCTTTGGTCAAGCACATGAATCGAAAAGAAACAATGATACAGCTCAAAGGAAATAAGATCCCTAAAGGCTTGTTTTTCTTAGAATGATTATTTGATAATCATGACCATTTTTCTAAGAAAAAGTGACATGATGATCCTTCCTCTTCTCCTGAAATTGAATCCGTCAACTGGGAAATATGGAACATCCTCTTCCGTGAATATTAGGAAGTGTCAGACGCCCAAGGAAAAGTGAAAATTCGTTAAGTTGCTGAAAAAGTACATGGATGTATTAGCATGGTCTTATGCTGATCTAAAGTCTTTCAAGCCAAAGGAAATTCGGCACAAAATTCCGCTCAAGGATGAAGTCAAGCCTTTCCATCAAAAGAAAATACATTACAACCCCAAAATCTTAGGTACCATCCAAGCTGAAATTCAGAAAATTCTGGATGCAAGAATTATTTTTCCCATTCATCACAATACCTAGGTTGTAAATATTTTTCCTATAAAAATAAGAATGGCGAGATATGCATATGTGTGGACTTTGGAAACTTGAACCCGTCATCCTTAAAAGATAACTATCCACTTCTAATAATGGATCAAGTTCTATAGGTGGTAACTGGTTCAGAAATGTTGTCTATGCTTGATGGTTTTTCAAGTTACAATCAAATTCAAGTCACGCCTGAAGATCATTTCAAAACAACATTCACCACTCCTTGGGGTACCTTCGCATACAACATAATGCCATTCGATTTGATCAACGTTAGTGCTACCTTCCAACGAGTAATGGATTTTGCATTCAAAGGTATGATGGGAAAAGTCATCATAGTTTACCTAGATGACCTGAATGTGTTCTCCAAAAGATGAAGTGATCACTGTGATCATTTAGAACAAGTCTTAATCAGATGCCAAGAGTACAGAATTTCACTAAATCCCAAGAAGTCAGTTTTTGGGGTCACCGAAGGAAAGCTGTTAGGACATGTTGTTAGTAAAGAAGGAACTAAGATAGATGTCAAAAGGGTCAAGGCTATTCATATCCTTACTTTTCGTACAAGAAAGACTGGTGTTCACTCTTTCTTTGGAAAGGTAAATTTTGTTAGATGATTTGTTCCTGATTTTGTTGAGAAGACTCATCATATATCTAATATGATGAAAGGATCCCAAACATTCCAATGGAGTGACGAAGGCAGGACATCATTCGAAGACATAAAAACCTCTATCGCTCATGCTCCTGTTTTGGTGTGTCCTGACTTCAGCAAAGACTTCATCATGTATAGTTATGCATCTGCACATACTGTATTAGCTATCTTGATGTAAAATAACTCCAAAAATATTGAATCCCCGATTGCTTTCATGAACTCTCCTCTTAATCCCCATGAGCTAAAAATGTCACAATTGGAAAAACATGCCTTTCTTTGTGGTAAAAGAAATCAAAAATTTCTACTACTACATCCCGAAATCTCATATGAAGTGTTGGTTCTGACATGGTTGTTAAGTCTATCCTGACTCAACAGAAGTTAGGAGCTTACGAGGGAATTGGATCGTGAAGTTTGAAGAATATGACCTAGACATTAGACCAACCAAGTTGGTAAGAGGTAAGGGCCTGTGTCAGCTAATGGCTGAAAATAAAGACTTAGAGGTACCTGAAGAGAAAGTTGATCACATTGATGGAGAACAAAATGAACTGGAGAAAGTGGATTCTTTGCCCATGGTTACACGTTTGTCACAACCAATGATGAATGGTATTCGACATCGCGTTCTCCCTCACCTATGGTGAGTGCCCAACTCACCTATGGTGAGTTCCCAACTCACCTAACCACTAAGGAAAAGTGAACGGTGAAGCTCAGAGCCGCAAGATATGTCATATGGGATGATGGATTGTACAAGCACAAAATTGACGGTGTTTTTCTACGATGTGTTGACAAGCCGCAGAGGTAAAATTGTTGGAAATTTTTCATGACTCAGCCTACGGTGGTCACTTCTCCTCATCCATGATAGCACATAAAATCATTCGGGCCAGGTACTACTGGCCGACGCTATTTCAAGATATAGCCACCTGGGTAGCGAAGTGTGAACTTTGCCAACAATTCATTGGCAAACCAAAGCTAGTTGTGTTTCCCCTCAAGCCCGTCATCATTAACGAACCATTCAGACAATGGGGAATTGATTTTATTGGAGTACTCAATCCTTAATCAAGTGTTAGGCATAGTTACATCCTAACAGTAATGGATTACTTCACAAAATGGGTAGAGGCCATACCTATCAAGAGTGCCACTTTTGAAGTTGTTTGCAAATTCATCAAGGAAAATATTATTGTGAGATTTGGCATTCCACACAAAATCGTTGTTGACAATGCTTCCAAATTATCTTCATGGGAAGTTATTGGTTTTTTCTATGGATACGGAATAACCTTGGCTCATGCCTTTGATTATTACCCTCAAGGAAATGGTCGTGCAGAATACAACAAGAACCTAGTAACTATCACGGGAAGCTATTTGATAAAACCAACGGTCCTGGCACAAGTCATTTTACAATGCTTTATGGGCAGATCGTATCACTCCAAAGAGGTCTCTTGACATGTCACCTTTCTAGGTGTTATATGGGATCGATGTTGAAATCCCTATCTTCGCAGAACTTCTTGCTCTGCTCTTGGCTCAAGCAATTGAAGATGAAACTTTTCAGAATTCTCTTGAAAAGAGGATTATATACCTGATAGAACTTAAAGAAAAGTGAGTGAAATTGGTCGACAAGATCACTGAACATCAGAATCAAGTGAAGAGACTATTTGACAAGAAAGCTAAGCAGAGATATTTCCAAGTGGGAGATCTTGTTCTTCTATGGGACAAATGAAGAGAACCAAAAGGTATGCATAGGAAGTTTGACTCTCTTTGGAGAGGGCCATACAAGATCAAGTAGCTCAATGGAGAGAATAGTTTCTATCTCTCATATATGGATGGAACTAAGCTACACTTCCCTATATCAGGCAGCACCTGAACATCTTTAGGAAGTAGAGCTTGCTCTCTTCTTTGTACAATTTGCTCTTTTCGTTGTGGGTTTGATTTCGTTGTGTGTTTTTTTCCTTGTTGTGTGTTCCTTTCATTCATCCTCTGGTTGCCCTTGTTTTTGACTCTCTGTAACCCAATGGATAGGCACGTGAAGATCGAGATTCTCTACCCTTAAGTTTCACTTAAGGATAGTCCCCAGAAAGAGCTAGTTGTTATCCTGCAAAATTGACAAGGGAAATTTACAGGTAACCATACCAAAATTCCATTTTGGCCCCCTGAAGAAGTCTGATAACGTTCAAAATGGCCTAAAACTCCCTTTCAAAAATCAAGTTATTTATGAACTTAGCCATTTTTCAACTTCTTCCCTCGGTGCAGTTTTTCATGTGTCAACAATCCCAAAAATGTGCCTTTTGACCTAGGCGCAAGAAAATTGTGTGTTGACATTTCCAAAGTTGTGCCCCTTTTATCTTTGGTGCTGAAATTATCATGTCAACATCATAAAATGTGCACTAAGGCACTATAAATTTTGTGTCAACATCCATAAAATTGTGATAACGTGTGCTTTTCCTCATGTCGACGCTCTAAAAGTCACGCCAAAAGAAGTTGGTGAAGTAATAAATGCCAGTTTTTCTATAAATATGCGCCCAACACCTATCATTTTCACGAATTAAAAATTGAAAAAATTGTTTTTCTCGTGCACTCACAACCATCCTTGTCACCCCCATGTGTCATTTTTCAAGCTTGTGGTCCCCACTATCATTCTTCGTCTTTTATAAATCCGGGTAAGTGGCTCCTCTCCTGGTTGTTGTTTTTGTCTTATTTGTATTAGGTATTAGGGTTAAGTGTAAAAATAAAATATAAAGAAACACACCTAACAAATTATCAAACTAGCTAAAGCCCTTTTACCTCTCCTTCCAGATCTGCAAATCTGGAAGATCCCTACCTCTGAAGAATTCAAAACCCGTCTTTTCCTACTTGTTGCCTTGCCAAAATAAACCCTCTCTTTACCATCTGAGAAATCCAAAAGAGAGAGGAAAAGAAATCAAGAATATAATCCGAGCTCTTAAACTAATTAAAATCATGGTGCACTGTCCTTCCTTGCAACATCTCCCAAAATTGTTCCTTGGCACACTTTACCCTCTTGCAACATGTTACAAATCCACGCCTAGTTGAAATAATAGTTAGCAGCTTTTGTGGGGTGCAAGCGCCACTTGCAAAATATCAACATAACATGTTGTGTGCTTCAAATTTGTGTTGGACCTCCTTGATTCTTCTTTCGAACAACAACATCCATCCTTGAGCTCACACATGTCTTCATCAAGCAAGAAACCAACTAAAGCTAAAGCTAAACTAAATAAAGTCGAACAAGAGATGAAATATAAATATCAAAAAGTCAGAATGCCTGACTCATATGTAGAGTGTAGCCTCGAGATCAGAGACTCTGAGTTGGGTCACATTGATATGGATGACTTCTGGGTGAGGACCAACTAGGCAAGCAGTGGCCTGTGGATGAACAAGTTGGTGGGCAGTGGATTGCACTTTACAGCTGGGCTGCCCGTAAGTGCCGTAAATAATGAGTTTATCATGTTAGTTTCCTGATGCTATAACAAATACACTAGATGTGTCAAAAATAAAGAACAACAACCCATCATAGACCTCACAACTCGTCACTTTGAAATGATCCTGGGCATTCCTCATCATAGGCAATATGTAGAGATAAGTCTTGAAGACTGCAAGAAGGCTGGGATGATAATGAGGATAAATGCATGCAGATGATGAATGAGCTTTATCTAAAGAACAAGAATCCGATGAGCAGATGGCCACAAACCATCCACCATAGTGACTTCAATGAGGAGTTGAGTGATATAATCACCTTCTTAAATAGAGTATTTGGGCTCCCTGATGCCCATTATTTCCACAAGTGGATGCTAAGGTACCGGAGACCATGAGCAAGAATGCACCTGATCAGCGTTTTGGCTGGGGTGAAATCATCAGTGACACCATCTCCTAGTAGCTCCAACAAGTTCTAACAACTGGGAAGTTCTACATGAATTCCTATGTTATATACGTTGCTGCGGAAGTAAGGGATTTCGTAGGGTTAGCTCGAAATGGGGTATGGCCCCAGAGTCAAGATATATGAGTTCTACCCAGAGCTGAAGCTCAAGGCCAACATCTCCCAGTTCTCTAAAATTAATGATGCCTTCTTCTATGAGGTAATCTACTTGTTGAGGCCAAACATGAGACACGGTCGGACCAGCCCGAGTGTGATTATCTGCTACAAAGAAATGGGGAGCGTTGTTCACACAATTCCCCACATTCACATACCTTAGAGCTGTGAATTTCAAGGGAGAACCAACGAAGCTACCAAGGTTGTAGGGCCAAATCTGATCCTCTTGGAGTTGTCAAGGCAACTAATCACTTATCATGAGAAGTGCATGAAAAGAAAGAAAGGAGGAACTCCATTCCCCCTTACAGTTGGCCGATACACCTGCCCCACACTTGCCAAAGCATGAGAGATGTATGCTGAGCTAGAGTTGTTGAATCTAAAGCACAACTTCCCCATGCAAGACCAACCTTCGACTGCCGAAGTTACCTCCCAAAGGAAAAAATTGATCCCATCCATGTTCCCGAGATCAAGGACATTTGGATCGACCTGACACATGAGATAGACATCAGGTGAAAGGATCACTCCCGGTTGGCTCTGGAGGAGATCATCCACTATGGCGTAGCCATCGTCCCAAAGGAATTCCAAGAGACTAATCAAGAAATTGATCAGGTTTACCTTGAAACATATGGGGATGATTGGCCATTCATGGAGATCAACAAAGCCAAAGTGTCAAAAACCATTAAGGAAAGGGTTAATCCCATGTTGCAGTGCATCGAACATTGGTGCAAATAGAATGGTCTCACCTACCTCAGAGTTTATTTCACTAATTCTCCTTCAGGTAGAGCACCTCCAAGACAGGCCTAAGTGCCGAAAGGAAAAGGGAAGGACAAGGAGGGCGAGTCAAGCAGACAATAAGAAGCTCCTGAAGGCCTTCCTTCTACTTCTGAGAAGCAATTGGTTAACATGGTGTCTCTAGGTAAAGAAGAAACAATGAAGGTTTCAATGGATACATCCACCCAGGATGTTATCACAACTACAATTGTAGAGGTACCTAGTGTTCCTTCTTCCATTTCTTCTCCTCCTCCTGTCATTGAAGCATCTATTCCTATGGATGTATCTTCTCCTCTCCCTTCCTCCCTTCCATCTCCCACCTCTTCCATCTTCTCCTCTCTCATAGATCTATCACCCAGTATTCCTTCCATCCAATTCTAGATCCCTTCTATTTCTACTTCTTTCTCTTCTGTTGTAGTAACTCCATTCCCCACAAGAAGTGGTGCGTTGGATTCCTGTCAATGCCACCACAAAGTGTATCGACATACTTCCCGAGGCCTCTGCAGATTACTCCCCTCTCACTCTCATTTCTTCTTCTATTTCCTCTACTCCCACTCCCATAAGTCCTGGTTGGATTTTTGACCACCTGAGTCAGCATAAGAGAAAGGTTCCCATCGCACCCATGGACTTCTCCATCATTTCAAAGAAGGGATCCAAGAAGCAAAAAGTAATAACTCACTTTTCAAAAAGAACTTCGGGGGAGAGAGTCATGGAGATTGCTTACCTGATCCCACCAAGGAAAAGAAGGATTTGTCTCCCACAGACTTCACAAAGTGACTCAAGTCACAATGGGGACCTCATCTGAAAGCCTTCAAGGAGAATCCTTGTCTATAGTAGATGCTCTCTACAAAAATCTGCAAGAAGCAAAAGAGGAGAAGAGAATACTCAAGGAACATAAAAAACATATCCTCCAAGAATTACAGAAAATGGGAAACGCTCATCCTATGATCGCTGCCAAGCCCATTGAATTTCACAATCAGGATAAAATAAATGAATATGTTAAGATTGGTGAACAAGGTGCAGCAGTATCATCCTAGATCGAGCGGATCCTCAGAGATGGTCATGAAATGATTGGGAAATTCATAGTGCTCTACTAGGATATAACCCAAGCAAATAAGGAGCTACAAGCAGAACAAGTTCCTCTCTCAGAAGAATTGAATAAGGCTAGATTACAACATGAAACATTTCAAGCCATGGTTGATCGCTCGATGATGACCTATTAAAGGTCGGTGTTATCGTTCACCTGTGTGCACATAATAAATATCTCATCACTTTAGATTACCGGGTTGATCAAATGGAATATATTCTAGAGAGAATAGATAAAATCAAGGATGAAGCTTTGGATGCACGATACAACATGGAGAAAATAGTTACAAAAATGGCTCCAAAAATGCACAGTGAATCATATAACTTGAAAGAACCAGATGAAACATTCTAGTGCTTTAAGGCTATAGTCACTCCAAGTTTGGCACCAGAGGTCACTTTTGACCAAGATTCAATCAATAACCTCTTGGTATGCTGTGAATTCATTGGATTTTTGATTGATGCATGCAAAACTTTCTCCGAGTTACCTGAAAAGCTCAAGAATGAGAAAGAAACTTGCAAAGTGATTGTCAACCATTTTAAAGGTCTAGATCATGATCAACTTCAAGAAATGATTAGCAAGTTTATGGAATATCGAGCCTTGAGTGTCATATCGACTCTCCTGATCAAAAGCAAGACACCAAGTTTGAGCAAAGGGATGATGAGGAGTATTTTCTCCTCTTGTGTATGCTTTGATCATTTTTGTAAAATATTTAAAAATCTTGTTGGCATTTATGATGACATCATCCATGTTGCACCATGGGATGTTGCCATCCAAAAACTTGCCCAAAGTCAACTTTTGACTTTTTAGATATTTTGTAAATATCTTGTAGTGGTTAGTTTTGGTTTTGTCTTCTTTCTTCTTCTTCTTCTATAAATACTAGAATGCTTGTTGTATTATAGGTGGAAAATTTTTATGAAAAGAGAAGTGAAGAGAGTGAGACTTTGTATTTTCTTATAACAGAAAAAATATTAATATACATATTCAAACTTTGTGCTTAATGTGTGTGTTATTTGTGATCGGTATTTCTTAAGTTAGATCTATGTTTTTAATCTATTGGATTCATTCCTACTATTGACATATGTTCATAAGTATTACTTTAATTGTTTATGCAAGTAGGTTTGGCTCTATTTACTACCGGCTCAAAGTATAAACCTTCCGACCTTTCTATCTTGGAATTCGGTTCTTTTCTTCCTTGAGATCTATCCTCCTCAGCTCCTTCCTTCCTACCTTCTCATTCGTAGTTGGAAATACCTCTACTGGGATGAGGTCTGAAACCCCCGAAGTTAGAATAGTGTAGATTTGCATAGATTTTTGCTTGATAGATTAGCAATAAACTAGTTTCGCTTTTCTTTGTCTCAAAGAGGGGCTATGCCCCGCACACTATTGGCCTATTTCCCCACACCTGCCTAAGCGATAGTTTTCGGACCAACAGTACAAACCATAGATTACATGAGACTCCCTATTGTTGAAACATATGGCATTCATGTCATGTATTTGACCTCCTCTTGTGATGAAGGAAACGATATTTTCTCAATTTGAAGTTTGACCATAGGTGTACTAACAAGTTTTCATTACGCATCTTGAACCTTTGTAACACCTTGTAGATATAATCCTCCTAAGACAAATACAATTTCTTATTTTTCTTGTTTATGTGTATTTTCATGCCAAGGATTCTTTTTCCAGCTCCTAAATCCTTCATAGAAAATTTATGAGCTAGCTTTCCCTTAAGCTCACCAATGTCCTGCATACTAGATCCTATAATAAGCATATCATCCACATATAGTAACAAAATAATATAGCTCTCATTTTCAAGCTTCTTGAAATAAACACAATGGTCAGATTCACATCTCAAGTAACCATGCTCATGCATAAAACTATCAAACCTCATGTACCATTTCCTTAGAGCTTTCTTGAGCCCATACAAACTCTTTTTCAACCTACACACTAATTTCTCCTTACCCTTGACTTCATACCCAAGTGGATGTTGCATATAAATCTCTTCATCCAAATCACCATGAAGGAAAGTCATCTTCACATCTAGTTTCTCTAAATGCAAATCCTCTACTGCAACTAAGATCAATACAAGATACGAATAGAAATCATCTTAATTATAGGAGAAAATAGTTCACTAAAGTCAATACCTTCTTTATGTGTAAATCCCTTTACTACAAGCCTTGCCTTGTACCTTTCTCGTCCACCCTCTTCTTCATTGATCCCGTAAACCCGCTTATTCTACAATGTTCTCTTACTTAATGACAACTTAACCAAATCCCAAGTCTGGTTCTATTCCAAGGAGTCCATCTCCTCATCCATGTCATGCTCCCACTAGACGTGGGTATTATCCTACATTGATTCTTCAAAGCTCTCTGGTTCACCATTATCAGTCAATAATAAATAAAATAGAGAAGGGTTAAATCTTTCTTGAGGTTTACTTACCCTTTTTGACCTTCTCACAAGAGTTTGGAAGTCTGGAGGCTTAATCTGGACCTCCTGGACATTTGTATCCAAATATGATAGTGATCAATGCCGGTCACCTGTAACCGATGTCAGATCTTCTAACCGATTTCGGTTTGGCTCTTCGTAATTGATACAGTTCTACTAAATGATTCCGGTAAGAAGGGGTAAACCGACACTGTTAGTTACTGTGTAACCCTGTAGGTAATACTTTTAAATCGAGAGTTCATTTTCATTCACAAACTTCTCAACCAATTCATCCTTGGTTACCAAAATTTAATCCCAGTACATTCTCTTTTCATTCCATTCAACATCACGACTCCTAATAATTTTATAATTCTCTAAATCCCAAAAATGGAAACCGAAATCACCAAATCCATAACCAATGAAAGTGCATCTCTTGGATTTTACATCCAACTTTTTCCTATTTTCCTTATCAACATGCACAAAAGATTCGAACCAAAAATTTAAGAAAAGAAAAATCTACCTCTTTTCTGGTCCAAGATTCCTCTGGTATTCCTTCATCTAGTGAACTTGAAGGCCCATAGTTAATAAAATAAACCGTTGTACTAATTGCTTCCACCCAAAATTGTAAAGGCAGTCTAGAATGTATTCTCATACTTCTAGCATGTTCCATGATTGTCCGTTAATAATTTTTGTAACAACATTCTCAAGAGGTGTTCTTGGAACCATTCTTTCTCTACATATCTCATTCACTAAACAATAATCATTGAAATCCTTGCTACAATATTCACCACCATTTTCAAATCTAAGACACTTTAACTTAGAATTTGATTCATTCTCAACAAGGGATTTCCATCTTTTAAAAGTCTCAAAAACATTAGATTTACGTTTAATACAATAAACCCATACCTTTCTTGTAGCATCATCAATGAAAGTAACATAATACTAGGATACTCAATGAGAAGCTACCTGAGCTAGTCCCCACACATCTAAGTGTACAAGCTCCAATTTTGCTCCTGCTTAGTTGCCCCAACTTTGAGAAATATCACTCTCTTTTACTTTCCAAAGATACAACGCTCATAGAAATCAAGATCTAAATATTTCAAATCTGATAACTTACCCTTAGTCTTTAAGATCTGCATTCCTTTTTGACTCATATGGCCCAACCAGTTATGCCACGTGCATACATATGAATATGAAGTAAATAATGCAAAAAAGAATCGCGATAATACATGTAAACAAATATAACATTCCTACCTTCTTACCTCTTGCCACAACAAAAGCACCCTTAGTGACTTTCTAAGAGTCTCCCGTAAAAGTAACCATGCAACCAGATTCACCTAGTTGTCCTGATGAAATAAGATTCCTCCCGAGGCTTGAGACATGCCTCACATCTTTCAATACCCATGTATTTCCATTACGTAATTTTAGATGAACTTCCCTTTACCAGCAATCTGAAAGGTTCATCATCACCCAAATAAACATTCCCAAAACTTCCTAGACATAATTTCTGAAATAAACCTTATTAGGGGTTAGATGGAAATAAGCTCCGAATCTAAAACCCATGATTCAGTTCTATTATCTAAAGAAAGAATAAGAGCATATTACATTACCTATGATGCAACAATATTTTATTCTTTACCTTTGTATGGTTGTTGGTTCTCTTTATCCTTTGACCAATAATCTTTATTTGAATATCCTTTCTTTCCACATTTCCAATAAGTAATTCCCTTATACGGATTTAGATATGTTATCCCTTGACTTTGATTTCCCATTACTCTTATTCTTGGATCTCTCCTTCTACCTACCCCTACTTTCTACATTCAAAGCATTCCTAGATGATGATTCCTTTGTACTCTTCCTACAAATTTCTTCATTTAATATCATATTAACCAAGTCATCAAACTTTAAAATATTATTTAGATGATGTATTAATAACAACCATTACCAAGTTATCACAACTATTAGGAAAAGAACATAAGAATAAGAGTTCTTTTACTTCATCATCAAATGGTATTTCAACCGATTTTAAATAATTTAAAATAGATTAGAAATCATTCAAATGACTAGATGCAGATCCGACTTCATGCATCTTAAAACTAAATATTTTCTTCATCAAATAAACTTTATTTGAAGCACGAGGTTTTTCATATAAATTAGTAAGAGATTTCATTAACTCTACCGTAGAATTCACTTCTGTAATATTGGAAGCCACGAGATGTTGCCAAGCTCAATCTTATAGATCCCAAAGTATTTCTGTCAATAATCTTCCATTCTTCATCAGTCATCTTCATAGGTTTATAATTCTCATCCAACGGTAAATACAAATCTCTTTGATACAAATAATCCTCAATCTGCATCTTCCATAATTGATAATTTTGGTCGTCAAATTTCTCTACCTTGTATTTTTTTCTTCTGCCATTGTTGTAGCTCCCACTCAATTAGAAAATCCTTTGTGAGTAAATATGTCAACACACAAAACCCTCAAACAAATCTATGATACTAGTTGTTGGGGTTAGCACATTGGTTGTATAGATAATATATCAGATCTAAGCATACATGCAAATAAAAGTGGATATTCTACCAGAAGAAATATACAAAACAAGAGACATAAATCAACACCAGATTTAACATGGTTCACCCAGTGTGGGCTACATCCACCAAGAAACAAGACAATCTATTATCCAAAGCTTTGACAAGATATACAATGAAGATTTACAATCTTTCACACCTCTCAGATGTATAGTACTTTCTTTCTCTCAAGCTTTTGCTTTATCACCAAGAATTCTCTCTCTCACCAAAAATTTTCAAGTTCTTCTTAATTATTGTTAATACTTACTTCTAAACCCTATATTTTATGCTTATATAGTTGTTTATAGACTTAGGGCACTTAGCCATGCAATTACAATCAATAGATATACTTTAATACTAAAAATAAATCTAATTCCGAGAGTTAATTAAAACATCCTCGCATAGGTAACCGACATCGGTTAGCCCTAACCGATGTTGGTTCCTCCTTACCTGACCGATGCCATTCTTGGGTGACCAATGCCGTTCTTGGGTGACCGATGTTGGATCCCCTTAATCGATGATGGTTCTGTATTTTCCAGCAAGTTTCACATTTCATACTAAACCAAAGTAATTGAGCTCCACAACTCAACAAAAGGTACTAACCTAAGAAAAATTCTTCACAATAATTTGGGACTAGAAAGAGTGATGTTTAAGCGAAGGTGGATGTGTTGAAAAACCTCCAAAAATTCCGAAGTGGAAGATTTGGCAGATTGGGATGCCTTGAGAAGGACATGGATGCATGTGGGTTCCTTGGTCTGAAGTATGGGCTCCTTAGTTTTCAGATTAACTAGAAAATTGAATCGATAATTTCACTAAACCTTCACAATATTTCACCTTTGATTTGGTTGGTATCGTACTTGTTTAGATGGTGTCATTTTAAATCACCAATGAATAACCTCCTACAAAACCCACACAAAAGCATCAAAACCCTAAAAATAAAGATGCAAATGAATGGGTCATACTATCCTCAGCTACCAAATGGATGGAATTATGATTGATCATTATAATAAATCTCAGATCCAATGTATTTCAATGTGTATGTCTATGCAATCATGTGCCTAGGGTACCCTAACGCCAATGACACCAAAAGTAGTGGCCAATAGCTCGATAAAAATGTAAAATTATGGATGGAATAAAATAAAATCTGATTCCTCTTGTAGTGTGTGATGCAAAATAGTTCCCAAATACACCCCTTGCCTTATGTAGATAGTTATCCCTTAGTATAAACAGTCCACCTTTAAGATAGTGTGTATGTTGTGTTTATATAAGGATCTCTTACTCAAATTTCGACACTAATCACCCGACATGCCAACTAGTACCTAGGGGAATGGGAGGAAAAATTACAAAGACTGACCTCGAATATATAAATGATAACCAAATGTGACGAGGAATAGGGTGCCTAGAAATGAGGATTGAGGTGCCCATGGGTGCCCTAATCCCTCCTAGGCACCCTAGTCAAAGACTAGAGATGACAACTGAGAACGATAAATAAGACTCCCTGAGAGATGACCAGAATTGTGTAAATAATTATCAACTGTGTAAAATAGTCGATGATAATTACTTACTAAAATGACGATAGGAATAGGGGGTGGGTCATTAGTGAATACTTTTCTTATGCAAGATCCATATATAAAACAACATACTTGGTAGTATAATTATAGTAGTAAGTGCATTATTTTGTGACTACATTCTCCCCACTTTATGTTGGTGAGTGGAAATCTTGGTAACATAAAGTAGATAGAGATGCGTATTTGAGAGAAATATGGAGAATACCATTCCTTAGTAGAATACATAGATGTGGTAGAAGATCATGCCAAATTAACCATATAGCATGCCAAACCATGGATCAACATTTTGATCTATGCAACATAGCAAGAAAAGTAATGTTGTGATGAAGTGTACTAAGTGAGAGATATGACTATGATATTGACTATCCTTTGGTGATGTATGATGACAATACGATGGGGTAGGGAGTGATCAGTTCCCAACTCGATTGTGTATTTATGAAAAATTGACTAGAGGATTTAGGCTTCCCGCCACCGTGAGGAAGAGTGTAGGGAGAAAGGTGTGTTATTCTCTAACCTATAACTACATCCACAGATGTCATCTGCTTTGTAAACAAACTCGATAAAAAATTTTGTGGTTTTTTGATCTAAATAATTTCAAGCAAACATTTGACCCATAAAGGAATGGTATAGGAAAGGTACTATTTCCCCCACTCAACAAGTGTCACCACAATCTGATGGCTTCTAAGTTAGGTCATCTAGAAGTGAATGCAAAATGTATGTTGGCTTCCAAGTTAGGTTTTCGGAATCAAACATCAAATATAAAATAACTTCCTAAGTTAGGTCATCTGGGAAAATAATGAATGTAACTCCCAAGTTAGGTCATCTAGGAGGCCGCATGTGTTGCATCGTATTGATTAAATAACGTGATTTTGATTGTTATAGATTTGAATGCATTGGTCAATTAGTCGATTTATGGTTTTTAATTGGTTACTCATAGAGAGATTTTACACTAGTTTCCCCCATGTTAGGTCATTAGGGGGAATCGATAGAGATTGATGAAATATTGCATGAAGAGAATTTGTGCTTGTTTCCCCTAGGTTAGGTCATTAGGGGAATTGATAGAAATTTATGAAGTATCACATGTGTACGATGTATGCTTGTTTCCCCTAAGTTAGGTCATTAGGGGGAATCAATGGTGAAATATCACATAATGCATTAGTAAGTGTTTAGAATTGTCAAATTGGTAGTGTTGGTTGAATGCATGATGTCGTAAGGGGAATTATAGGATGACCCTAATTGTATGCCCCCTTTCAGCAAAATGGGAAGTGATGATAAGAATGAATGTTAAGTTGAAAGTAAGAATGAGATAGATAAAGTGTAATAAATATGGTCAACATTTGTATATATTGAGTGAAGGATAATGCGGAGGAGAGATAACACATGAGTAATGTGTATAGTATGATTTTAGGTGGAATTCTAAAAATAACACCACAAATAGGGCATAAATTGGAGTAAAAATGCTCAAGATATGACGAAAATTGTGTGGTGTGTATTAGTAAGACATGATCACTAAATAATAACCATAGTAAAGTAGGCCATGGAAAGTAACTATAAATAGTAAGGTGAAAAAGTGATTATTCACTTCATTTATCTTTTATGTGAGGGTGAGAGTGAGTTGTGAGTGTGTAAGGATACCGCAAGTGAGAGCAGCATGACCTAGCCGATTTGAGATGGTGGTGAATTCCATAGCATCATGTATGATGGCGGAGTTGGTAAGTTCAATGTTTGTTCAAAAATTGGGTGTGTAGTAGTCATTTGTAGTGAAATTTTGTAAAATTGTGATTATGATTTTTCTCAATGTTTTAGACTGGACAAGAGCAGTGAAGGCGTTAGTGACCTTCAGAAAGAGCACCTAGATCTAGGCTTTGGTGTCCTACTCCCGAGCACCCCAATCCTAGTTTTGGGCACCCTAGTCCAGAGAGTGTGTATTCAGTCCTAAGTGGTGTAAATGTGATTTTTATTGTATAGAAATGTAATCAACGAGTGTGTATGGGTTTTTATAGTGTTCTAATGTTGTGTCTATTATAATTTTATATTTTTAGAGGGATATCCACTCGAGGGAGTTCGTGAGGGTCGTCATTTGAGTAATTTTCTTAGATTGGGGTTGTTTGATGATGATTGAGAGGTTATGGACCGTGCCAATCTTCGTAACATAGTGTGGATGGGGATGTGCCCCATAATATGCCTATGTTGAAAACCATATGTGAGAGGTGGTGTCCGGATACTTCTACATTATAGTTACCTACAAGTGAGGTGAAAGTTACCTTGGAGAATGTGTATCACATACTTGTGGTTGCTAATTATTGGGGAGAGAGAACATGTCATGCCTTTAGAGGATATGAAGATACATATGCGAGCTGCTTGCTAGACGATATTTTGTGAAGACTTGAGTACTTGCACGAGGTCCATATTATTTTGCATGCTATTTTTAGGTCAGGGGTTCCATGCTTGTGGAATTTCATAGTTCTGGTTATTGCTTCATCTATCGTAGTAGAGGGAGAAGGTGTGGGGATCTTGTATAAGATGTACGAGCTATGTTTCCGGATAGAGGAGGAGAGCACCAAATATGCATGGGCAAAATGTATGTTGGACTACTTATATAGGGATTTATACAAATTTACACATGAGGAGCATGGAGATGGGATAGGAGCTATTACACTATTGCATGTATGGATGTATGAGCATATAACAGTTTTGAGGCTAGTTGTTGGTCCACGAAGCTTAGAGTGGGCTAGTATAGATATATTTAGGAGAAGGTGGATTAATGTGCATGAGAATAAGATGGACACGATACTTACAAGGCATTAATAGATAGAATGGGCCCCAAGGAAGTTGTATGGAGGTTGTACCACAAGTATAGTGGATGGTTAGAGGATGTTTTAGAGTTATGATGTATAGGTAGGACCATGTGTTTGGAGGATTTTTTTCCCGGGGTTGGTTGAGTTATTCCAGGTGGAGAGAGTATCATGAAAGTTTTTGATGGCTCGGGACGTGCCCCTGAGAGCAACATATATGGTTGAGAACCATTAGAGCACCGAGGATGGCCAGGGCTAGACTAGGGCCCACATGAGAGCAACTAGTACCTCCTGGGCCATATGAGGTAGATGTGGCGATAGATCCGATAGACTCAGATGATGCGGGGTGTACGAAGGCCTACCATACATGGTAGGAAACACATCAATGGGTATTCTTGTTTCCATTGTTTATAGAAGTAGTGGGATTACCACATGGAGGAGTGGGAGAGGGGGAATCACATGCCCCTTACAATGTAGTGACATCTATAGTGGGGTATGAGTATTCTTATAATTATGTTTTGATGTGTTATGTTTCTATGTGATAGTGTTGGTTATCTAATGCATTATTCAATGTGTTGTAGGTAACGTGTATTGGTCATTGATAGTGGAAACATCCTTCCACACCTGGACGTGGAATGTAACACCTTGGACAAACTGTTATATTTCTCTTTGCATTACAAGCGTTGGCATGTGATTTTATGGAATGAGGTGTGTTTCCTTGATTGTTGAAAATCATGCTTCTTATGGATAAATTATTTATGCTCTTAGATTCTTTAGAACGGAATGATATGGCTTGCAAGAATCCATTTTCATTTCTTATTGATAAGATGATATCTGATTTTGAGAGTGGAAAACTTATCTCTTTTACTAACTCATCCTTGGATCAATTTCAGTGATCCAAGGAATGTTTAAAATCTTCTTAACAGACTGGATGGTAAATTGACATTCATTATTTTGAGAGACATAGCGGACTGAACTTCGTATGTTACAAACTCTTTGGTCTTGAGTGAACGTACCTTCATTCGGTTGTATGTTGTGCTTGGGTCTTAGGGATTGATCTCTGCGGAAATTATTGGCATAAACAAAAATAGTCTACTTCATGACTATGAAGGGGATCAAAATCCTAAAACTAAAGGACTATCCTAACAATGATATCCTAAACTAGGTAAGAGCACCTACTTCCTAGCTACGTCTATTTAATTGGGTTATAATCTAACCTAAGCTTCTTATTCTATTATGTTGGGGTGACCTAACCTAAGCTCTTGTGCTAAAAGAATAAGGGACAAATTACTATAGTAATGCTAGACTATAATAACCTAATGCCTAATACTAATGGTTGTGAATTTAATCTAACCTAAGGTGGAAACTACCTATGGCAATGTTTTAAGACCTAAGGTGATTTATTGTTAGACTAACCTAAGTCTTGGGAAATCTAGCCTAAACTATTTAAAAGGAACCTAAGGGTTGCATGGCACTAAGGTGACGGTTCCAATGGCATTTAAGTGATTTGATTGGGTTTAATGCATGAGGTACTGCTAGTTTTGGAAAGGCTAGTTAACTCTGGTGGAGGCTTACGTGGAGGCTTCACTAAATATGGAATTGCATGTGAAATTAAAAATGGCATTCACCAGTTTTGGGAGGTGGTGGCAAGGAGAGATAAGTGGGAGAATTGGGAGTTATGGAATTAATGGATCTCGGTTTTTGTGTGCAAACCATCTTGGAAACAAGGGAGGTGGATTTGTGGGAGGTTGTTTAGTTTTACATGCCTCACGAATTTTTCTCTGCATGGAGCTATCTGGTTCTTTGAACCAGTAGTTCGACTTCTTCTTCTTCTTGGCTATTTTTGGTTTCTCTGGTCTATTTTTTATCAAGGGAATGTATATGAAGCATTAGAAGAAAATTTGTTTGGTTGTTGATCTTTCATGGAGAATAAAAAGAGTGGGAAGCTCGGATGGAAGTCTCCTTTGAATTTTTAGAAGCACTATCAGGCATGATAGGCCCTACCCATTAAGATTTCTTGCTTTCTTCTAAGTGATTCATTAGAACAACTCTGATCTCATGAGATAATTGTTGTTTGTGTGTGTATGTGTACTTTATTTAATGCTAAATCAAATGGAGCAAGAACTACCACCTAAAAATAGTTCTACAATCTAGCTAAAACAAAGCATAAACACCATCAAGATAGAGAACTAAGCAAGATCTAAACTAACATTATAACTTTGAAAACATGAGATCAAAAATATGCATGCTATTTTAACATATCTACTCTCTAGATTACCAACAAAATGCATGGACTGTTTAGCTCAATGGGAATCAAAAATTGCTTGTTTGATCTTTAAAGAATGCAATAATAATAGTAAGCTTAGCTCTTAACAATGGTGACCTCTCAAGAAGATAAAATGCAATCTCTTAGTCTCTTTGCTATATGCTTTGCATTTGCTCTCTTAAGAAGTTTAGGTGTAGGTATAAAGGTAGAAGGAGGGCTCCTTATATAGCCCAAAGGATAAAGGAAACACTTCATCCCTTTGCATGTGGGATAAAGGTAAAACATGATTAGGAATGATAAGGTTGCTTTATAAAAGGTAACCTTACTTTAGAAGGGTTTAATTTATGCTTAGCAAGTCATGGGAGTTGGGGGTGTTTTAATTAATCAAAGGTGATTAACTAATAGGTAGATGTAAGCTTATAGAAGCTAATTATACGAATATTAGTACGATTTAGGATATTAGGAGGATTAAATCAATTAAATATTGATTTACTAGTTAAGTGAAGTGAAAGGCTAATTAATTAATAATAATTAATTAGTGTAGATATAAGGGTAAATAATTAATGGAAGGTCATTAATTAGGTTGTTAGTTGGATAGGTGACTTAATTAATTAGCATATTGTAATTAATTAACGACAATAAGAGGGAATATGAGCGCTTTTGACGATATGTCATCAATTTGTAAGAAAGGAGATAATTAGCGCAATTTAAGTATTTAAATTTCTCAGGAGTAATTATGGGTGTCTCTGATTTGATTTTTACGGTTATTTACTTTCATGTTTTTATAAATCTCTGTGGTTTTGGAATGCAAATCCATTGCTAGTAATGTGATTTTGGAAAAATTTATCTGTGCTAGTTTAATGGTGACATGTATGCGAAACTTGTATCGAGAGCTCTGTATTTCATTATGAAACTTGTTTACAAGGATGGTGTTGTTCGAACTAGAATTAGTTACTTTGTGTGGTCCACGACCCTTTTGCGAGTCTTAGGTTTTGTTCTGAACTATTATTTAGAGCTTGTGTTTCATGAACTTGTTGGGAGCTTCGTGTTATGTTATGAGCTTGTATTTGAGCTTCATGTTTGATCTGAGCCTATATTAGAGCCTTATGAAGTTCTAAACTTTTTTTGAAGCTCATGTTCGACACTGTACTAGTATTCCATTCTTGCATGTTTTGAACTTGTGTTGGAATCGACATGTTTGATTCTATGCTTGTATTCTGAGCTGGAGTTTTGTTGGTATTAAGGATTTGAAAAGCTTTAAACTCATTTATGGACTGTCTACTCGAAAGGGTCTTGAGAGATTTGTTTTGTTTTAAAGTAGACCTAGTAATCTCTTTTGAGATCTTCTTCTTGTAGCTTCTTGTTGGAATGATTGTGGTACTTCTATTTTTGGAAACTATACTGCCTTCTTTGAACTTGATAGGAGTGTGAATACAAAGTATATCCTTTCCTTCTCTGCCCTAAGTGAACCCATGTCTTGTTGAAGGCTTGACCATTTTGGTTGAGGGATTATTAGACTATAATTGTACCTTGTTGTGGGTTTGGTTTGATTTAGAGTTCTTTGGAATGGTCGTTAATAGTTTAAGAGGTTTATGGAAATATATTATGCATTTTCCTTCTTGTGAACAATGTTGAAATGAATACCTTCCTATCACAAGATTTTTAGATGGAACTCGAGAGTCTTGTGGTGATTTTGTTTCAGTCGAGTTTGAAGTAAGATTGGAACATCTCTTGACTTAAACGTTGTTGGGTTTTCTTACTCTCTTCTGATCTTCTTAATTGATTTCTTGGGTTTTATTAGAAAGTTGAATTTAAAACCTAGTATACTGAATTTTGTATGGAAGGATACATTATCTCTATTCAGAATGCTTTGTATTATTGTTCTTATTTGGGATTGCGAACTATTTACTCTATTGCATTAAGTTGTTGAAGCCTTGTAATGGGATTTCAGTCTTTTGAGTTTGTGAGTTGTATTGAACCTTGTATATCTTTCATTGTTTGTGGATTTCTATTCCTTGTTGGATTCATTGAACAAATCTCCGGATTTAAAAAGAGAAATGAATATGTTCTCTTGGGGACAATATACTGTTTTAGGAACTATACTATGTACTTCATTCTAAGAATTGAATTTGAACTTGTGCTTGATGAATGAAAATAGGTAAACTAGTTTGTTAGATTTGTAATGGAAAATTAGAAGTGTGCTTTCTTTAACTGTGCATTTGGTTTTGTGTTCTCTTTTGGGAACTAGTTAAAGAATTTCTAAGTTGAAATAGAAATGGGAATTCATTTCATAGTATAAATGAAATGAATTATGGATTGGACCTTTTCCAATGGAGATCCCTTCTTACTGTAATTTAGATGAGTTCATTTGATTGAACTTCTCTATTTGATTCTCCTCTGAGATGAAAATTTCTTGAGGAATGTTTAGTCTACTTTGCTTAAGTCATTTTTGTAATGTTTTGTAAAGAGATTAGTTGACTTGGTATGTTGGAAAGAAAATAATATCATACTTAAACCGACTGTTTTTCTTGATTGAGTCATACTCCGTTTGGATTGATATTGGAAGGTTGTCACTTTTTGCACTCTATTTTATTATGAACCCTTCTTAGATGGATTGGATAAGAGATTAACTTTGTGTGATTCTAGATTGGGTTGTGGAACATTTGGTTTCAGATCTTTGAATTATATCTTCTAAAATGTGAAGGTTAGTTTAAACTTATAGGAGGATTTGTTTGACTCTTTACCCCTACTTGGATTGATTTGTGATTCTTGTTAGATGTTTTTCCTTTAATGTTGAATCCTTATATTGTTATCTTTGGACTGAGGCAGATTCATGTGTTCTAAACATGTATTTGTCTTTCAAATGATTAGAGTATGGGGAATAAGTATGTATTGATTCTTCTTCTTTTCGTTATATGGAAAGATGAAGCATCCTAATATGAGTTATGTCATAATTAACTTCTTTTGATACTTAGTAAAGATAAATGTGTATTTATATTCTTATAGAACTATGAAACAATTGGAGGACAAGACCTATTTATTGTTTTAAATTAATTGATAATATCTATTAAACCTTATGATATAATGTAGGTGTTACGGATTATGTTATGCTCCTTTCTTAAAAGTGATTTCGAGACTCTTTAATTGTACTTATTTTCTAGAATGTTATTACTTATGATTATTTGTATGATATATTAATTGTTTCATTAAAGAAGAGTTGTTTTAATGGAACAATTAGTGGATTGCACTTCACTTTATTGCTTAGTGCTTATCATGCTCGATTCATTGAACCGACCCTCATGCTAACAATTTTTGCGAGATGGACATCGTAAGTGATAAAAAGAAGGCAAGAACTTTTATGATGCATTGGCTTATTTAATTATGGATCTTATGTAAAGAGTTTCGAATCATTCTTGAGTTGTATTGGAAAATAAAAGTGACGTTATTTTACTATCTTAATTCATATTGACATGCGAGAATGTCACGAATTACTGATCTTGTAAATTTATATTTAACATCATGAATTAAAAGGTTTTGTGTTGGACTCTAATTTGCGATGTGAATTCTTTTGTACTTATATGATGGTAATAATAGTGATATCTTTGTGGTATTCTCTATATCTATTGTATACTATTGTTATCAAATAATGAGTTAGATTAAGGAGATAGTATACTCTCCCTTCTATTAATGAACTTGATAAATTGCAAAAGATGTCGTTCTCTAACTACACAACTATAGTTTAATAATGAAATATGTTTTGGACATACAATTAAACTATATAAGTAACGAATGATAAAAAGTTATTGTAAACCTAAGATCTAACCATATAGAGGAAGAATATTTCTCTCTCATGGAATGAAAGATAAAATGAATAGTGGTATGATCTTTAATCGTTATACCAAGTTTATAAAGTAAACACTAGCTAAATCTAGGTGGATAACACACTTGATTTAGATAGCTAGGTTTCATTAAGAATTAAACGTTTGATGTTTGTTGTCTTATTTTTTTATAACTACTTGTTATGTCATGTTAACGAATAACAATGCAAACATGAATTAATGAATTTCTCCATATCTAATCAGGCTAGTGTTGGATAAAGAACTTAAGGAATGTTGGAATTAGGGTTAGGCATGGTTGTTGTAATCTAAATCTTAATCCAATTTAATTATGATTAATGACCACTAAGGGGGTATGTACATCTTGATGAATCAGTTCTAACGGATGTTGGAACATGCCAACTATATGAATGTACCCTCGAGAAGTCCTAGAATTCTCAAGGATATAGTGTTGTAGTTGACATGTGGCAACACCCTTCCGTATTTGTTTATCTAGATTTACGCACATCTGGACTTGAGAGTTGTTTCTCTCTAGGTCAAGTTAGTAACATGTTTAGGATAAGTAGTAGCTTTCAATGACTCAGGGTACCTTGGCACATCCGGTTGACTTAGGTCAACCGAGTATGCCCATATACCCTAAGTCATCATGAGCATCTTCCTATAATAAATTATGTTGCTAACCTAGGCTAGGGTCAAACCTTGGGCAAGTGGATTGACGGTAGTCAGTAAAGACCATTCTAGATAACAGAAGAGTGAGGTGAAGGACGTATTCTGAAATGACGAGTATGTCATCTAGGAATAGTAACATGAACAATATGTTGAAAATATTTGGCCAAAGTATCACAAGATGTTGGTTGTGTTGTCCTATGTCACCTAGTTTAAAGCAACATGATGTTAGATGAATATTGGTAACAAATATTCAAATAGGTTCTTTAAACAGATCACTTAGTACCCAAAATAGGGTAGGAGAACCAAGTATATGTAGTATACATAAAGTATTCTATACTTTAAGCTTACATGAGAGATCGGTAGTATACTGAGTCATTACAGTTGTATATGGTTATCTGTTATGAGATTGATTGGCATAGAATGTGTGTTCTAAATGATGTTTTATTTAGAAAAGAGAACATTATGTTAAAAAAAATTTCCTTTGTTTCTAAAGTCTTAAAAATGGGAATGTTACATCTTGGTATCAGAGTGAAGGTTGCAGCTCTTGGACCTATTGTGTCCATAATTTGATGAAACTTAAATTTTCTTGTTAATAGAAAATGGTTAGAACAAGAGGAAATGTTGCAAATAATCCTCCACCTAAGGAAGGAGCAACAACTGCCCAAAAACTTGATGAGATCCTTGCTGCCCTGTTGGACACAAGAGATCATTTGGCTATACTTGAACAAAAAGTAATGGGAAATGAGGAGGAAGAAGATGCTGGTAACAATAATTAGCCACCTCCTGAGGACAACGCCAATTTAGGTGTTGATAATAACAATGTGAACATACCTGATCAGCCTAAGAATAAAAAGGCTAGGCTAGCAGCTAAACTCACTAATGATATAAAAAGGATAAGTCCACCCAAGTTTGATGGCACCACATTAGGAGATGGAGCTGAGAATTGGCTCAGTGAAATGGAGAAATTATTTACAATATGGAATTTCTCAGAAGAAACAAAGGTGATATGGGGAGCATATCAACTTTCCCGTGAGGCATCTTCATTATGGGATAGTCGTAAAGGTGAGTTAAACATTGATGAAACTAATATCACATAGGATCAATTTAAAGGTTACTTTAGGAAACGTTGGTTACCGCAACTTTACTATGATCAAGAAAATGACTAAATTCCAGAACTTAGCTCAAGGAAAGCTAACTGTAACTGAGTATTGGGAGCGGTTTACTAAAATCCTTAAGTATGTACCTCAATACCAAACTAACGAGAAGTTTAGGATATGGAAATTCATCATGGGATTGAATCCCATTATAGGAGGAGAGGTGGATGTTCATATCCCAACCATGATGGAAGGGGTTATTGAAAAGGCCATAAGGTAGGAACAGAAATTGAAGGTAATTTCTTCTCATAAGGAGGAAGTAAGGAAGAAAATCCCCAACTCCTCTTCATCATCTCTTACACCTAAGAAGGGACCATGGAATAAATTCAGAATGAAAAGTAAGTTTTCATCTGATATTAATAAGAAAACAACAACAAACAAGTATCTTTTGGAAATGTAGGGAACAACTTTTTCAAGAACAATAATAACGAGAAAGAAGTCCTATGGAGGTCGGAATGATAATTCTAAGGCTGAAATAAATCCAAGCCTAGAAAGGGACTGTAGGAGGTTTTCTAATTGTGGAAAAGATCATTATGCAAATCAATTCCCTTTTAAAAGGATGATATTAATCAACAGCACAAGATACATGCTACTGATGGTGACAAGTAGGGTGAGAAACATGTCACGCCCATAAAGATTCCAGTAAGTTATTTGGTTTACCTATAACTATTATTTTTGAAGCAGAAGCTACTTTGAATGTTTTATTTCTAGTAAATTAACATCAAAACGAAAATGAAAAGCTAGAAACATGGATAAAACATGGGTGTACATTATGGAAATAATGTTGTTCATACTGATTAGTATGTGTCTTTTTGGAGCGATCCTTGACTTACCTAGCTTTTTCACCTTGAAGTTGATATTTATGTTGCACCTTTGGGGTTTTATGATGTAATCATAGGTGTTAATTGGTTATCAGAACATAAGGCTAAAGTGGACTATTTTGAAAAACACATTAGTTGTTTAGATGACTTGCAGAAAACAACAGAGATTCAGGGTGTGAAACGTGAGATTTTTGTCAGAAAACTATCAACTATGCAACTTAAAAAGGCCAAAAATAAAAGTTGTACCTTGTATGCAGTAAAATTTATAGAAACAACTGAAGAGAACAATGATGTCTTGGAAAGATATCCGCTGTTACAAAACTTCAATGACATGTTTCTAGAAAAGTTACTAGGTCTTCCACCCATAAGGGAGTTTGAATTCACAATAGAGATCAAGCCTGAAACTGAGCCTATTTCTAAGGAACCTTAGAGAATGACTACTGTAAAATTAGTAGAGCTTAAGACCTAGTTGCAATAAATTTTGTCTAAAGGTTTGATTAGACCAAGTGTTTCACCTTGGGGGCACCTATATTTTTTGTGAAAAAGAAAGATGGAACACTTAGATTGTGTTTTGATTACTGAGAATGTTAAATAAAGAAACAATCAAGAATAGATACCCACTCGCTAGGATTGATGATCTATTTGATCAGATGCATGGAGCATCGGTATATTCTAAGGTATATTTTTGATCTGGATATCATCAATTACAGGTTAAGGATGAGGACATTCATAAAACAACTTTCAGAACAAGGTATGGACATTATGAGTTCACGGTTTTACCTTTTGGATTAACAAATACACCTGTAACATTTATGAATTTAATGAATAATATATTTCAAGAATACTTGGACAAATTTGTGCTCGTATTCTTGGACGACATTCTCATATATTCCAAAAGCATAGAGGAACACCATGAGCATTTGAAGATAGTTTTGGAAATCTTGAGAAAGAGATGGTTATATGGTAAGCTATCTAAATGTTCTTTCTATGACATAGAAGTGCACTATTTGGGACATGTAATAAGTAAGAATGGAATTTCTATAGATCCTTCTAAAATTGTAGCTATAACTGAGTGGCCTACACCAAAGAATGTACATGAAGTTAGAAGCTTCATGGGGCTTGCTGGTTACTATAGAAAATTTGTTAAATATTTTTCTAAAGTGGTTGCACTAATAACTTCTTTACAGAAAAAGGATAAGAAGTTTGTTTGGAGTGAGAAATGTGAATCTGCATTCAGAATTTTGAAAGAACAGTTAACTTCAACAACTATTCTAGTATTACCAGATCCTAATGCAGACTTTATGGTAGTAACTGATGCATCTAATAAAGGTCTAGGAGGTATTTTGTTACAAAATAATCATGTCATAGCTTACTAAAGTAGAAAAATAAAGTTACATGAGTTGAATTATGCTCCACATGATTTAGATTTTGCTGCCATTATTCATGCACTACAAGTTTGGAGGCATTACTTGCTTGGTAAACCTTTTGAATTGAAAATTGATCATCTTGGGCTGAAGTATATTTTCACTCAGCCAAATCTTAATGCAAGACAACGAAGATGGTTAGAGTTTTTGTCTCAATATGATTTTGACATCAATTATATCAAGGGTAAGGAAAATAGAGTGGCTGATGCTCTAATTTGTAGGAAACACATTTATGCTCTTATAACATTGAGAACTCAGTTTAAGGATGAAGTAAAAAGTGTTATGGAATTTGATTCTTACTTTCAGCAAGTAAAGACAACGTTTGCTGCAGATCCAAATGATGTAAGGTATAAAGGTTTTCACTTTGATAATGAAGGGATCTTAAGATTTAAAATAGAGTATACATAACTTTGCTAAATGATTTAATAAAGAAATTGTTAATAGAATTTCACAATTCACCTTTCTCTGGACACCTTGGTATTACAAAGATGTTTGCTGATGTAAAACAACAATATTTCTATAAAGGAATGAAAAAGGATGTTATTGATTTTGTGACACATTACCTTGAATGTCAACATGTTAAAGTGGAACATATGCACCCAAATGGTTTATTGTATCCTCATAAAGCATACCGCATGGTACAAGTGGAAAGTGATAAGCATGGACTTTGTACAAGGGTTGGCTATGTCAAGAAATATACATGATGTTATTTTAGTAGTTGTTGATAAACTAATGAAGGTAGCACATTTTGTAGCTATAAATCGAAGGATGATTCTTCTATATTGGCTAAAATATTTTTGCACAAAATTTTCAGATTACATGGATTACCCGAATTAATCATATCGAGATAGAGATCCTAAAATGACATCAAGGTTTTGGAAAACGCTTAATGAAACTCTAGGAACTAAGCTAAATTTCAGTTCGCATATCATCCGGAAATGGATGGATAGACTAAAAGAGTTAAAAAAGTTTTAGAGGATATGTTACCAATGTAATGTATGGACAGCAGAGGTATAAGTGGGAAGAGTACCTTCCACTAGTTGAGTTTCCATATAATAACACATACCATGCCTCTCTTAAGATGACACCTTTCGAAGCTCACTTTCCACATTTGTTTCACCGGGGTTGGGGCTAGGCCAAGCCCCGAGTGGGTCCGTGGACTGGCAGTCCTTGGTAGTAGGGGTTCGGGGCACAACCCCGATTTTTTTCGGGCCTTCAAATGTGCCCGATATATCCACGAAACATGATTTTCTCATATGGGTGGGTTTTTTTGACCCGTAGGTTTATGGGATGGTTTTTTCCCATGATTTTGATACCCATGGTTTTGTAAAAGTGCTTAATTAGTTTTCTATTCATATAGTTTTGTGCATATGGTAGATATAACGTAACATTGCAGATGTGTTTTGAATTTGGGTGTGAATTCTATAGATTTTGTTGAGCATAGCTCTAAACAGATTTGGATATTGTATTTAGAGAGCGGTGGCTTGTAATAAAATTTGATTAAGTGATTATTGGTGGATGTATCCCAAATTGGGTGAACCACATTAAATATTGTCTCTTTGTGTTGTGTTATTTGATTCTACACTTTCATTTGAGATTTGTAATAATATCTACATATTAGTTTCTCTTCATTGCGATTCTCGTGAGGGATTATTCCACATATTTTATCCCTTATTTCCTAACATTAATTATTTCGAGATAGAGATCCTAGAATGACGTCAAGGTTTTGGAAAATGCTTAATGCAGCTCTAGGAAATAAGCTGAATTTCAGTTCTACGTATCATCCGAAAATGGATGGAAAGACTGAAAGAGTTAATCAAGTTTTAGAGGATATGTTACGAATGTATTATATAAACCAACAGTATAAGTGGGAAGAGTACCTTCCACTAGTTGAGTTTGTATATAATAACACATATCATACCTCTCTTAAGATGGCACCTTTTGAAGCATTATACAGAAGAAAATGCAAAACCCCTGTTAGTTGTGACAACATTGAGGATAGAGAGGTAATTGGACCTGAAATCCTTATGGAAATGGAACAACAAGTTAAAATGATTCATGAGCACTTGAAAGAAGCAGAAAATAGGTAAAAGAGTTATGCTGATTTAAAGTGGGTTGATAGGAAATTTGAACTTAGTGAGAAAGTATTTCTTCGAGTTAAACCGAAAAAGAGCTCTATAACTTTTGGCAAGGCTGCCAAGTTATCACCTCGTTATGTGGGACCCTTTGAGATAGTCAAAGTAATCAACCATGTAGCTTATTTTTAGCATTACCTCCTGCTTTGTCACGAATGCATGATGTTTTCCATATTTCTTTGCTTAAGAAATACATTTCAGATTTATCACATGTGTTAAATTAGAATTCCTTGCAGGTCCAAGACCCAGGAATAATCATGGTTAAACCCATACGAGTGTTGGAAACTCACCAATTACATTTAAGAAATCGTGAAATAATTCAATGTAAGGTCTAGTAGGACCAGTTTAATGAGGAAAGTGCAACACAGGAAAACCTGGAAGATATGAAAACTACTTTTCCATATTTATTTGATCAGAATTGACTATGATGACTGATAAAAATTTGTGATTTTATCTTTATATGTCAATAAGTCTGCTAGTTTTGGGCAGATGGCTATTTATTTTTGAATAAACAACGATGTGAATGCTAATTTCTGGAACTTTAAATTCTGATATTGTTGCAAACATATGTTAAGAAAGTGAATAAATTGATTATCCTTAATGCAATGATCAAAATGAGATAATCATTGGGACGATGATTCTTTTTAGGAGGGAAGTATGTAACACCTTGGACAAACTGTTATATTTCTCTTTGCATTACAAGTGTTGGCATGTGATTTTCTTGAATGAGGTGTGTTTCCTTGATTGTTGAAAATCATGCTTGTTATGGATAAATTATTTCTGCTCTTGGATTATTTAGAATGGAATGATATGGCTTGTAAGAATCCATTTTCACTTCTTATTGATAAGTTGCAATCTAATTTTGAGAGTGGAAAAATTATCTCTTTTACTAACTCATCCTTGGATCAATTTTAGTGATCCAAGGAATGTTTTAAATCTTCTTAACAAACTGGATGTTAAATTGACATTCATTAGTTTGAGAGACATAGTAGAATGAACTTCGTATGTTACAAACTCTTTGGTATAGAGTAAATGTACCTTCATTCGATTGTATGTTGTGCTTGGGTCTTAGTGATTGATCTCTGCAGGACATTATTGGCATAAAAAAAAATAGTCTACTTCATGACTATGAAGGGGATCAGAATCCTAAAACTAAAGGACTATCCTAATAGTATCCTAAATGAGGTAAGAGTACCTACTTCTTAGCTACTCTATTTAATTGGGTTATAATCTAATCTAAGCTTCTTATTCTATTGTGTTGGGGGGTGACCTAACCTAAGCTCTTCTGCTAAAAGAATAAGGGACAACTTACTATAGTAATGCTAGACTATATTAACCTAATGCCTAATACTAATGGTTGTGAATTTAATCTAACCTAAGGTGGAAACTACCTATGGAAATGTTTTAAGACCTAAGGTGATTTATTGTTAGACTAACCTAAGTCTTGGGAAATCTAGCCTAAACTATTTAAAAGGAACCTAAGGGTCGCATGGCACTAAGGCGACGGTTCCAATGGCATTTAAGTGATTTGATTGGGTTTAATGCATGAGGTACTGTCGTTTTGGCAAAGGATAGTTAACTCTGGTGGAGGCTTATGTGGAGGCTTCACTAAATATGGAATTGCATGTGAAATTAAAAATGGCATTCACCAGTTTTGGGAGGTGGTGGCAAGGAGAGATAAGCGGGAGAATTGGGAGTTATGGCATTAATGGATCTTGATTTTTGTGTGAAAACTATCTTGGAAACAAGGGAGGTGGATTTGTGGGAGGTTGTTTGGTTTTGCATGCCTCGCAAATTTTACTTTGCATGGAGCTATCTAGTTCTTTGAACCAGCAGTTTGACTTCTTCTTCTTCTTGATTATTTTTGGTTTCTCTGGTCTATTTTTTATTAAGGGAATGTATATGAAGCAATGGAAGAAACATTTTTAGTTGTTGATATTTCATGGAGAATAAAAAGAGTGGGAAGCTCATTTGGAAGTCTCCTTGAAATTCTGAAGCACTATTAGGCATGATAGGCCCTACCCATTAAGATATCTTGCTTTCTTCTAAGTTATTCATTAGAACAAATCTTCTCTCATGAGATAATTGTTGTTTGATTTGTCTGGTTAATTACTTCCATGTTTTTATGAATCTCTGTGGTTTTTGGAATGCAAATCCATTGTTGGTAATGATAGTTTTTGGGAAACTTTCTCTGTGCTAGTTTAATGGTGACATGCATGCGAAACTTGTATTGGGAGCTCTGTATTTCATTCTGAAACTTGTTTGCAAGGCTGGTGTTGTTCTGAACTGGCATTAGTTGCTTTGTGTGGTCCTGAACCTTTATGGGAGTCTTAGGTTTCGTTCTGAACTATTATTTGGAGCTTGTGTTTGTCAAAACTTGTATGGGAGCTTCGTGTTATGTTATGAGCTTGTATTTGAGCTTCATGTTTGATCTGAGCTTGTATTAGAGCCTTATGAAGTTCTGAACTTTTGTTCAAAGCTCGTGTTCGACACTGTACTAGTATTCCATTCTTGTGTGTTTTGAAATATTTTGGAATCGATGTGTTTGATTCTATTCTTGTATTCGAGATGGAGTTTTGTTGGCATTAAGGATTTGAAAAGATTTAAACTCATTTATGGACTATGTACTCGAAAGGGTCTTGAGACATTTGTTTTGTTTTAAAGTAGGTCTGGTAATCTCTTTTGAGATATTCCTCTTATAACTTCTTATTGGACTGAATTTGGTACTTATATTTTGGAAAATGTACCACCTTCTTTGAACTTGATAGGGCATGTGAATACGAAGTGTATTCTTTCCTTCTCTGCCCTGAGCAAACCCGCGTGTTGTTGAAGGCTTGAACTGTTTTGGTTGAGGGATTATTTGAATGTAACTATACCTTGTTGTGGGTTTGGTTTGATTGAGAGTTCCTTGGAATGGTCGTTAACAGTTTAAGAGGTTTATGGAAATATATTATGCATTTTCCTTCTTGTGAAAAATGTTAAAATGAATACCTTCCTGTCACAAGCTTTTTAGATGGAACTGGATAGTCTTGTGGTGATTCTGTTTCAGTCAAGTTTGAAGTAATATTGGAACATCTCTTGACTTAAACGTTATTGGGGTTTCTTACTCTCTTCAGATCTTCTTAATTGATTTCTTGGGTTTTATTAGAAAGTTGAATTTTAAACCTAGTGTACTAAATTTTGTATGGAAGGATACATTATCTCTGTTCAGAATGCTTTGTATTATTATTCTTATTTGGGATCGCAAACTATTTACTTTGTTGCATTAAGCTATTGAATCCTTGTAATGGGATTTCAGTCTTTTGAGTTCATGAGTTGTATTGAACCTTGTATATCTTTCACTATTTGTGGATTTCTATTCCTTGTTGGATTCATTGAATGAATCTCTGGGATTTAAAAAGAGAAATGAATATGTTCTCTTGGGGACAATATATTGTTTTAGGAATGGTACTGTGTAATTTGTTCTGAGGATTGAATTCAAACTTGTGCTTGATGAATGAAAATAGGTAAACTAGTTTGTTAGATTTGTAATGGAAAATTAGAAGTGTGCTTTCTTTAACTGTGTGTTCGGTTTTGTGTTCTCTTATGGGAAGTAGTTAAAGAATTTCTAAGTTGAAATAGAAATGGGAATTCATTTCATTATATAAATGAAAGGAATTATGGATTGGACCTTTTCCAATGGAGATCCCTTCTTACTATCATTTGGATGAGTTCATTTGATTGAACTTCTCTATTCGATTCTCCTCTGAGATGGAAATTTCTTGTGGAATGTTTAGTCTACTTTGCTTAAGTCATTTGTTGTAATGTTTTGTAAAGAGATTAGCTGAGTTAGTATGTTGGAAAGAAAATAATATCATGCTTAGACTAACTATTTTTCTTGATTGAGTCATACTCCATTTGGATTGATATTGGAAGGTTGTCTCTTTTTGCACTCTGTTTTATTATGAACCCTTCTTGGATGGATTGGATAAGAGATTAACTCTGTGTGAGTCTAGCTTGGGTTGTGGAACATTTGGTTTCAGATCTTTGAATTATATCTTCTAACATGTGGAGGTTAGTTTAGACTTGTAGGAGGACTATTTGACTCTCTACCCCTACTTGGATTGATTGGGATTCTTGTTAGATGTTTTTCCTTTAATGTTGAATCCTTATATTGTTATCTTTGGACTGAGGCATATTCGTGTGTTCTAAACATGTATTTGTCTTTCAGATGATTAGTGTATGGGGAATAAGTATGTATTGATTCTTCTTCTTTTGCTATATGGAAAGATGAAGCATCCTAATATGAGCTATGTTGTAATTAACTTCTTTTGTTGCTTAGTAAAGATAAATGTGTATTTCTATTCTTATAGAACTATGAAACAATTGGATGACAAGACCTATTGATTGTTTTAAAGTAATTGATAGGATCAATTAAACCTTATGATATAATGCGGGTGTTGCGGATTATGTTATGCTTCTTTCTTAAAAGTGATTTCAGACTCTTTAATGGTACTTCTTTTAGAATGTAATTACTTATGATTATTTGTATGATATATTAATTATTTCATTAAAGCATAGCTGTTTTAATGGAATAATTAGTGGATTCCACTTCAATTTAATGGCTAGTGCTTATCATGCTCGGTTCATTCAAGCCGACCCGTGACCCGTGCTTAGCAATTTTTTTAGATGGACATCGTAAGTGATAAAAGAAGGAAAGAAATTTTATGATGCATTGCCTTATTTAATTATGGATCTTATGTAAAGAGTTTGAATCATTCTTGAGTTTTATTGGAAAAAAAAATTGATGTTATTTTAAGATCTTAATTCTGATTGACATGCAGAATGTCTGAATTGCATAGTCTTGTAAATGTATATTTAACATCATGAATTAAAAGGTTTTGTGTTGGACTCCAATTTGTGATGTGAATTCTTTTGTACTTATACAATGGAAATCTTGGTGATATTCTCTATATCTATTGTAAACTATTCTTGCTATTATCGAGATAATGAGTTGGATTAAGGAGATAGTATAATCTCCCTTATATTAATGAACTTGTTAAATTGTAAAATATGTCGTTCTCTAACTACACAACTATAGTTTAATAATGAAATATGCTTTGGACATACAATTAAACTATATAAGTAACGAATGATAAAAATGTTATGTTAAACCTAACATCTAACCATGTAGAGGAAGAATCTTCCTCTCTCATGGAATGAAAGATAAAAGGAATAGTGGTATGATCTTTAATCGTTATACTAAGTTTATAAAGTAAACACTAGCTGAATCTAGGTGGATGACACACTTGATTTGGACAGCTAGGTTTCATTAAGAATTAAACGTTTGATGTTTGTTGTCCTATTTTTTTGGGATAACTGCTTGTTATGCCACGTTAACGAATAACAATGCAAACATGAATTAATGAAGTTATCCATATCTAATCAGGCTAGTGTTGGATAAAGAACTTAAGGAATGTTGGAATTAGGGTTAGGCATGGTTTCTATAATATGAATCTTAATCCAATTTAATTATGATTAATGACCACTAAGGGGGTATGTACATCTTGATGAATCAATTATAATGGATGTTGGCACATGCCAACTGCAGGACTATACCCTCAAGAAGTCCCTGGACTTCTCAAGGATATAGTGTTGTAGTTGACATGTGGCAACACCCTTCCATATTTGTTCATCTAGATCCACGCACATCTGGACTTGAGCTTAGTTTCTCTCTCGGTCAAGTTATTAGCATGTTGAGGATAAGTAGTAGCTTTCAATGACTCGGGGTACCTTCACACATCCGGTTAACTTAGGTCAACCGAGTATGCCCATATACCCTAAGACATCATGAGCATTTTCTATAATAAATTATGTTGCTAACTTAGGCTAGGGTCAAACCTTGGGAAAGTGGAATGATGGTAGTCAATAAGACAATTCTAGATAATAGAAGTCTGAGGTGAAGGACGTATTCTGAAATGACAAGTATGCCATCTAGGAATAGTAACATGAACAATATGTTGAAAATATTTGGCCAAAGTATTGTAAGCTGCTGGTTGCATTGTCCTATGTCACCTAGTTTAAAGCAACGTGATGTCAGATGAATATTGGTAACAAATATTCAGATAGGTTATTTAAACAGATCACTTAGTACCAGAATAGGGTAGGAGAACCAAGTATACATAGTATACATAAAGTATTCTATACTTTAAGTTAACATGAGAGATCGGTTGGTAACCGAGTCATGGAATGAGAGATCGGTAGTATACCGAGTCATTATAGCTGCATATGGTTATCTGTTATGAGATTGATTAGCATGGAATGTGTGTTCTAAATGGTGTTTTATTTAGAATAGAGAACATTATGTTTCAAAAAAATTCCCTTGTTTCTAAATTCTCAAAATGGGATGTTACATGGAATGTTCCGACCGACGTACTTTTGGGTGGAGGGACACTAGAGTGTGTGGATGACATTATGGGTGAGCATACCTATTATTACGAAATCACTACACCCCTTGAATGGAAAGAATGTGAATAGGACCCACAAATGTAGACGCAACATCATGGCCACCAGTAGAAGAGGGCTAGACAGACTCAGAGCTTTTAGAGAGGTGGCACTAGAGGAGGTTTTGGTGGAGCCAGGGATTGGAGACAGTGTACTAAAGCAGTACAACTAGCTTGCACACAACAGTCCACTAGGGTTGCCTTTGGAAGGATCGGTGCACTAGAGTACGGGGAGGGACCCCATCTTAGAGGGGTACAGGAGGATGTTTTATTATTGGGTCTCCTGATCACCATGTGCATATGTGTCCGCACAAACCCAATACCATGGATACACAAAGAGCCTATAGATTAGAGCGAGACGGTGGGTGACATGGGACGCACCCATCGTGTATATGCAATGGTTGACAACTTCGTGGGCCGAGTATCGGGCCATAGTCATTGAGACGATAGGTACTATCGGGGCATTTGTGTCTCAAAGTACTTTTTGATTCAGGTATTTTAGATTCTTTTGTTTCTCCTTCTATAGTGGACCAGTGTGGGCTAGTGGTGGCTAGGAAAGCCGATAGTTGGCGAGTTGAGTTGGCCTCTGGGGCCAAACTCACCATTTACTCATATGTGGAGAGTTACGTACTTGATTTAGGAGTCTTCTCCACTACACTTGACCTCCGAGTTATTCCTCTATGATCCTATTAGGTAGTATGGATTGGCTTGAGGCTCATCGGGCTAGGGTAGATTGTAGAAATAAGGTCATTGAGTGTCAAGATGATCTTGGGAGTGCAGTTGTGATTTTAGGGATGCAGAGGCCTATCTCTTTGCGTATGATCTCGACTAAGCAACTCAAGTAGAGCATGTGTAAGGGATGTCAATTGTTTGCTATCACCATCAGTGATCGATCAGAGAGCACTCAGAGCATTCACCCTTAGATGATCATGCAGTTTTGAGGGAGTATGCCAATGTGTTTCCAAGTGAGCTTCTAGGGTTACCACCCCGCAAAGAGGTGGATTTCACCATTGATTTAGTACACTGGATCTGCACCAGTTTCTAGGGCACCCTATCGGATGATGACTCCGAGCTTCATGAGCTCAAGATTTAGTTAGAGGATTTGTTGGAGAAGGGTCTCATTCACCCTAGTGTATCTCCTTGGGGAGCGCCAGTCATATTTGTAAAGAAGAAGGATGGTTCTCTCAGACTTTGTGTTGACTTCAGGTAGCTCAACAAAGTCACAATAAAGAACCATTATCCACTCCCCATGATTGATGACTTGTTTGATCAGATGTGGGGAGCTAGAGTGTTCTCTAAAATCAATCTCAAGTCAGGTACCATCGAGCACGCATATCGATGCAGACATTCATAAGACAACATTTCACACACGTTATGGGCATTATGAGTTCACAGTTGTTCCATTTGGTTTGACTAATGCCCCAGACTATCTTCATGAGCCTCATGAATGGAGTATTCAGGACCTTTTTGGATCACTTTGTCTTAGTGTTCCTAGATGATATATTGATATATTCTCATTCTAAGGAGGAACATGAGGAGCATTTGAGATAGGTACTACAAGTTTTGAGAGAGAAGTTGTATGGGAACTTGGAAAAATGTAGCTTCTTTTAGACAGAGATTTAGTACTTGGGTCATATCATATTAGGAGAGGGTATCTCTATAGATCCCTCTAAGATACAAGCTATCATGGATTGGCCAGTACCCACATCAGTTATTGAGGTGAGGATTTTTATGGGCTTAGCAGGTTACTACCGCAGGTTTGTACAAGAATTTTCTAGGATTTCTCACCCTATTACTTCTCTTTAGAGAAAAGGGAAGAAGTTTGATTGGTTAGAAAAGTGTGAGCAAGCCTTTTAGTTGCTTAAGGAAAGGTTAACCACGGCACCCATCTTAGCAGTTCCAAACCCAACAGAGGATTTTTTTGGTTGCAGACCGATGCATCGCATTAGAGGGTTTGGGAGTCATTCTTATGTAGGAGAATTGAGTGATTTCCTTTGAGTCATGTAAGCTCAAATATTATGAGCTTAATTACCCTACTCATGAATTGGATCTGCAGTGGTTGTTTATGCACTTGTGCGTTGGTGACATTTCCTTTTGCGTAGAACTTTCATTTTGAGGACAGATCATTGTAGCTTGCAGCATATCTTCTCACAGCCAAACCTCAATGCTCATCAACGGTGTTCGATGGAGTTCCAATGTGAGTATGACATGGTGGTATAGTATATCAAAGGTGCAAGAATTTCGTGTAAACATCAAGAAAGTTACACCCCCTTAAAACATCTTTTGGCACGGAAAATTGTGTGTTGACATTTCCAAAGTTGCATCCCTTTTATCTTTGGCGCTGAAATTATCATGTCAACATCATAAAATGTGCACTAACTGGAAATATTGTGTCGACATCCATAAGGTTGCACTAAGGCGCACTTTTTGTCGTGTCGACGCTCTAAAAATCGCGCCAAAATAAGTTGGTGAAGTAATAAATGCCATTTTTTCTATAAATATGCACCCGACACCTGTCATTTTCATGAATTGAAAATCATGAAAAGTGTTTTATCTACGCCTATCAGCCATCCTTATCACCCCCGCGTGTCATTTTTCAAGCTTGTGGTCCCCAACGTTGTTCTTCATCATTTATAAATCTGGGTAAGCGGATCCTCTCCTCATTGTTATTTTTGTCTTGTTTGTATTAAGTATTAGGGTTAAGTGTAAAAATTAAAATCTGGAAGAAACACACCTAACAAACTATCAAACAAGTTGAAGCCCTTTTGCCTCTCCTTCTAGATCTGCCAATCTAGAAGACCCCTACCTCTGAAGAAATCAAAACCCATCATTTCCTACTTGTTGCCTTTCCAAAACAAACCCTCTCTTTTCCATCTGAGAAATCCAAAAGAGAGAGGAAAAGAAACCAAGAATATAAGCCAAGCTGTTAACCCTGATTAAAATTATGGCGCACCTTGTCCTTCGTTGCAACATCTACCAAAATTGTGCTTTGGCGCACTTTACCTTCTTACAACATAACCTTAACCCGTGCCCAGTTGAAATAATACTTAGCAGTTTTTGTGGGGCGTAGGTGCCACTTACACAACATCAACATAAGATGTTGTGTGTTTCAAATCCGTGGCACGCTCTTTCTCCCTTGGCGTAATGATTTTCCCTGCAACATGTTCCTAAGTTGCGCTTTGGCACACTTTAAACACATGTAACACAAAATTTTCAGCACCCAGCCAAAGCATATTTTTCCTAAGGTGTAGGCGTAACTTCCTTAACATCAACATAACATGTTGCATGTCTTTGTAAATCTGCGCCCGCGCTTTACCCTTTGGCACTGCATTTTGTCATGCAACACCTCTCAAAATTGCACCCTTTCTAACCTTGGTGCAACTTTTCTCATGTAAACACCGGCACAAATTTTTGTGTCGACATATTCAAAAGTGCGCCCAATATTTTTAAGTCCACGTAGCATCTTTTGTGAACTGCGCCTTGCGCCCTAAGCCTTATAATTGCTCATTCTTCATTCTGCAAGCTTTCATTATGAATAACATGATGGTTGACATGGCTCTTCTATGTTGGACCTCCTTGATTCTTCTTATAGAACAAAAACATCTATCCTTGATCTCACACATGTCTTCATCAAGAAAGAAACCAACTAAAGCTAAAGCTAAAGCTAAGCAGTCAGAACAAGAGATGAAGTATAAATATCATAAAGTTAGAATGCCGATTCATATGCGAGTGCAAACTCGACATCAAATACTCTGAGCTGGGTCATATTGATATGGATGAATTCTAGGAAGGACCAACCAGGAAAGAAATGGCCCGTGGATGAACAAGTTGGTGGGCAGTGGATTGCACTTTGCAGCAGGGTTGCTAGTAAGTGTCGTAAATAATGAGTTTATTATGTTGGTTGCCCGATGCTATAATAAAGACACTAGATGTGTTGAAAATAAAGAACAATATCCCATCATAGACCTCACATCTCGTCACTTTGAAATGATCCACGGGCATTCCTCATCACAGCAATATGTAGAGATAAGTTTCAAGACTGCAAGAAGGCCTAGGACGATAATGAGGATAAATGCATGCAGATGATGAATGAGATTTATCTAAAGAACAAGAAGTTGGTGAGTAGATGGCCACAAACCATCCACCGTAGTGACTTTAATGAGGAGTTGAGTGATACAATCACCTTCTTAAATAGAGTATTTGGGCTCCTTGATGCCCATTATTTCCACAAATGGATGCTAAGGTACCTAGAGACCATGAGCAAGAATGCACCTAATCAGTTTTTAGCTGGGGTGAAATCATCAGTGACACCATCTCCTAGCAGCTCCAACAAGTTCTAACAACTAGGAAGTTCTACATGAATTCCTACGTTGTATATGCTGCTATGGCAGCAAGGGATTTTGTAGGGTTAGCTTGAAATGGGGTATGGCCCCAGGTCAAGATATATGAGTTCTACCCAGAGTTGAAGCTCGAGGCCAAAGCATCTCCCAGTTCTCTAAAATTAATGGTTCCTTATTTTATGAGGTAAAATTCTTGTTGAGGCCAAACATGATACAGGGTTGGACCAACCCGAGTGTGATTGCTGCTACAAAGAAATGGGGAGAATTGTTCACACAATTCCCCACATTCACATACCTCAGAGCTATGAATTTCGAGGGAGAATTGACGAAGCTGCCAAGGTTTGCAAGGCCAAAGATGATCCTCTTGGAGTTGTCAAGGCAACTAATCACGTATTATGAGAAGTGCATGAATCAAAGAAACGAGGAACCATGTTCCTCCTTACAATTGGTCGATACACCTGCCCCACACTAGCCAAAGCATGGGAGATGTATGCTGAGCTAGAATTACTGAATTTGAAGCACAAATTCCCAGTAAGGCCAACCTTCGACTATGAGTTACCTCCCAAAGGAAAAAATTGATCCCATCCATGTTCCCGAGATCGAGGACATTTGGATCAACCTAACACATGAGATAGACATCATGTGAAAGGATCACTCCCACTAGCTCTAGAGGAGATCATCCACTATGGCGTAGCCATCATCCCAAAGGAATTCCAAGAGACTGATCAAGAAGTTGATCAGGTTTACCTTGACACATATGGGGATGATTGACAATTTGTGAAGATAGACAGAGCCAAAGATCTTAACACTATTCAGGAAAGGGTTAAGCCCACGTTGTAGCGCACCGATAATTGGTGCAAACAGAATGGTCTCACCTACCTCGGAGTTGATTTCACTACTTCTCCTTCAAGTAGAGAACCTCCAAGACCGGCCCATTGAAAGGAAAAGGAAAAGACAAGGAGGGTGAATCAAGCAGAAAAGAAGAAGCTCTTGAAGGCCTTCCTTCTACTTCTAAGAAGTAAGTAGTTGACCTAGTGTCTCTAGGTAAAGAAGAAACAATAGAGGTTTCAACGGATACATCCACCCAGGATGTTATCACAACTACAACTGCAGAGGTACCCAGTGTTCCTTCTTCCATTTCTTCTCCTCCTCCTATCATTGAAGCATCTATTCCTATGGATGTGTCTTCTCCTCTCCCTTCCTCCCTTCCATCTCCCACCTCTTCCATCTTCTCCTCTCTCATGATTTGTCTCCCAGTATTCCTTCCATCCAAGTGCAAATACCTTTTGTTTCCACTTCCTTCTCTTCTCCCGTAGTAACTCCAATTCCCACAAGTAGCGGTGTGTCGATTCCCTATCAATGCCACCACCAAGTGTTTCGACATACTTCCCTAAGGCCTATGCAGTTACTCCCCCTCTCACTCCCGTTTCTTCTTCTATTTCCACTACTCCCACTCCCATAAGTCCTGGTTGGATTTCTGACCACCTGAGTCAGTATAAGAGAAAGGTTCCCATCGCACCCATGGACTTCTCCATCATTCTAAAGAAGGGACCCAAAAATCATAAAGCAATAACTCGCTTTTCAAAAAGCACTTCGGGGGAGAGAGTCATGGATATTTCTTACCCGGACCCCACCAAGGAAAAGAAGGATCTTTCTCCCACATAATTCACAGTGACTCAAGTCACAATGGGGACCTCATCTGAAATCCTACAAGGGGAAGCCTTTTTTGTAGTAGATGATCTCTACAAGAAGCTCCAAGAAGAAAAAAAAGAGAAGAGAATACTTAAGGAATAGAACAAACATCTCCTCCAAGTATTTTAGAAAATGGGAAACACTCCTCCTATGATTGCCACCGAGCCCATTGAAGTTCTCAGTTAGGATAAAATAAATGAATATGTTAATATTGGTGAACAAGGCACAGTAGTATCATCCTGGATCACACGGATCCTCATAGATGGTCATGAAATGATTGAGAAATTCACAGTGCTCTACCAGGATATAACCCAAGCAAATAAGGAGCTACAAGCAGTAGCAAGGTTCCCTCTCGAAGAATTGGATAACGCTAGGTTGCAGCATGAAACATTTCAAGCCATGGTTGACTGCTTAGCTGACGACCTATTGAAGGTCAGCATTATCAATCACCCACGTGCACATAACAAATCTCTCATCGCTTTAGATTACCGGGTTGATCAAATGGAATATATTCTAGGAGAGAATAGATAAAATCAAGGATGAAGCTCTGGACACACGATACAACATGGAGAAAACAATTACAAAAATGTCTCCAGAAATTCTCATTGAATCATACAACTTGAGAGAAGTAGATGATACATTCCAACGCTTCAAGGCTATAGTCACTCAAGGTTTGGCACCAGAGGTCACTTTCAACCGAGATTCAATCAATAACCTCTTGGCCTACCGTGACTTCATTGGATTTTTGATCGATGCATGTGAAACTTTCACCGAGTTACCTGACAAGCTCAAGAACGAGAAAGAAACTTGTGAAGTCATTGGCAACCATTTTAAAGGTCCAGATCATGATCAACTTCAAGCGATGATCAACAAGTTTATGGAATATCGAGCGCAGTGTCACATCGACTCTCTTGATCAAAAGCAAGACACCAAGTTTGAACAAAGGGATGATGAGGAGTAGTTTCTCCTCTTGTGTATGCTTTGATCATTTTTGTAAAATATTTAAAAATCTTGTTGGCATTTACGATGACATCATCCATGTTGCACCATGGGATGTTGCCATCCAAAAACTTTCCCAAAGTCAACTTTTGACTTTTTAGATATTTTGTAAATATCTTGTAAGATATTTTGTAATTAGTGGTTGGTTTGTTTTTTTCTTCCTTCTTCTTCTTCTTCCATAAATACTAGAATACTTGTATTCTAGGTGGACATTTTTTGTATGAAAAGAGAAGTGAAGAGAGAAAGACTTTGTGTTTTCTTGTAATAGAAGAAATATTAATACATATGTTTAGACTTTGTGCTTAATATGTGTGTTATTTGCATCAGATCTTTCTTAAGTTAGATCTATTTTTTTATTCTATTGGATTCATTCCTACTATTATCATATGTTCATCAGTATTTCTTTAATGTTTATGCAAGTAAACTTGGCTCTATTTACTACCAGCTCAAAACATAAACCTTCTGACCTTTCCGTCTTGGAATTCATTTCTTTTATCTCTTTAGATCTACCCTCCTCCATTCCTTCCTTCCTAATTCTCTATTCATTGTTGGAACTACCTCTACTAGGATGAGATCCCAAACCCCCCTGAAGTTAGAATAGTGTAGATTTGCACAGATTCCTACTTGAGAGATTAGCAATAAACCAATTTCACTTTCTTTGTCTCAAAGAAGGGTTATGCCTCGCACACTTTGCCTAATTGTTTTCCCATAACCCCGCCTAACCGAGCAGTTTTGGAACCAAAAATTTTTGACGACTCCGTTGGGGATCAAACTAAGGATATAACTAAAAAACTATAAAAATCACTACTAGATTGCAAATTTTAACTCTTTTTTAAAAAATTAAAATTTTTGTAGAAGTGATCAAAACTGAAATTTCCTTATACAAATCCATAGATCTTGACCAGATAGAGCTTTTAGTTCGTTGAGTTTTTACAAAAACCTGTATATTTCAGTAGATCTGAGATTCTGACATATTATGTTATTTTCAAAACCTTGCAAAATCCAGGTCGAAGATCCGAAAATCAGCTTTCTAAATTGACCCACTTTTATCCTTATTAATCTTTGTCAGAAAACCGCAATTGGTTGTTATTAAAAAAGGGAAAAATTAAATATTGAAAAAGTACATGCTACTAATTTTTGCCAGAAAATCAGCAAGTACAAACAAAAGATTGTTGTAAATTTGCTCTTAATTGTTGTAGATCTGAATAGGTATGCTAGTGGGTGAACAATTTACTCATGGCAGAAGAGCTCGTGGAGAAGTTGATCCAATTTTTGATCTACTTTGAAGGCAAAATTTTAGTATCACTCCAACACGATTCGCATCACTAAGTTCATCGGATCGATCAGCAAGAAGTGCCTCGCCTCCACAAAAGAGTCAGATTTCACAGGGTGCTTTGACGTCAACTTGTAGTTTTCTTTTACTAAGTTGAACCACACTCCCGCTTGTGTTCTTTTTCTGCTTTTCAAATGGTAGTAAATTTTCTGTACCATGGGGAAATGCCATGGGTCCTCTAGCACTTTGTTGCATCTGGTCAACCCCTCCCTCACAAAAATTGAAAAAATATCCCAAAATTTGATGGGAACGGAAATCAAAGCATGGAATTGCATATAGCTACGTTTATTATGTCATGCAACATTCTGGATGTGACTCATGAGGACGTATCAATACGTCTCTTCTCGGAGACCTTGCAAGGGCATACAAATGAGTGGTTCCAAAGCATTTACCAGCTGGATCCATCACCAGTTGGGCCACATTGCAAACTACATTTGAAGACAAATACAAACCTTTAGAAGACGCATTTGCGTTATTATCACAAATCACTCACATGAAGAAGGAGACCAATGAAACCATGTGTGATTTTATCACCCGATTCAATTCACTAATCAACTGTGTGTCACCTACCATGATGTCAACATTAGAGAATCAAAAGTGTTTTTCTTGAGCAACGCCATGAGTTCAAAAGTAAGTTTCTTACTTTTACAGGAACAGATACCCACCTTAGCCCTTGCTCAAGCTATGGCCATTCAGATAGAGGACGACCTCCTTATATCCAGTGAGTTAAGACGAGAGCCGTCAAAATCAAAGGCTTCAACTTCTTCTTAAGCTACCTCATCAGATCCAACATTCCAAAAGATGGAAAATGACTTTCTCTCATTAAAGAATCAATTGGCTCAAACATCATCTACTACTCCATACCGGGATATCCCACGGAGGAACTTCACTCCCAACAATGCCCCTCAAAGGCCGCGTTTGCTTGTTACTTCTCCAAGGTTAGCAATTGAAGCCCCTTTGGTTAGTTCTTTGGTTGAAATCAAAGAAGATGATCTAAATTATGAAGAACCTTCGTCGCAAGGTGAATATGATCATGATGTCGGTAAAACGACTGGCAACTCTACTATTGGGTACATGTAATTTGAAAATGAGGAATCTGATGAAGAATAGGGTACCCAAGGGTATGCAAGCAGATAATCATACGTAGTTTTCACTCACTTGCAAGGAAAAGAAGTAAATTTTGCTACTGAAAAACAAAAGGAAAAGGCTATGGTAACTCCTCTAACAATCGCTAAAAGAGGTAATCCCCTTCCTACTCAACCTCCTGTTAAACCTTTTGTAAAGAAATATTTTCCTCCTATTTCTCCTCCAATCTAGCCTTCCTCTAATCCCATAAAGACCAGTAATCCTCCTCCACAAACATGAAATGAAAGACTCATTCCTTTGTTAGCTCAACCCTTGGTCGCATTTGATATAATTGATCATGCCAAAAAGACCAAGATCCAAATGTCTGAAGTTGAGTACCTTCAGTCCAACCCAGAGTAGTTTGTAAGATTAACTAAGTATATCCAAATCCAGGCTGTTGTCCCTCCTCTTATTTCCTCAAAAGGAATTCTTCCAATTACTCCTACATCTCACGTAAATATTTCCTCGAATTCCATGTCAGAGAAAATTGAACCTTTTTACCTATCTCTCCTGATCAATGGTCACAAACTAAGTAATTGTATAATTGATTCTGGAGCTTCTGATAATGTTATGTCAGCAAAGGTTTCCCATGCTTTGGGCCTCACACTTACCAAACCTTTTGGCAGATGCTACTCCATGGAAACCAAATAGGTACCATTGATTGGTCAAATCAAGGATGTGCAGTTTGCATTTGTAGCATTTCCTGAGAAAAGGGTAAAAATGACTATTCTCATAGCTAATATTCCAGCAGCATAAGGGATATTGCTAGGGAGGAGCTTTTGTAAAGAATTTGGTGGGAAAATTCACATGGACTGGTCCAAAGCCAAGATTCTTGTCAAAGGAGTGATGCAGACGTTGGAACCAGAATCACAAAAGAAATATCTAGTCACCAACTCCAATGACCCTAAGGCTCAGATTCTTTTTGAATCGTCAGGGATGGGGAACTACTTCCTATCCACCGACTTAGATAGAATGGACATTCTCATCCAAAAAGAGGATCTCAACAAAGTATGGACATTACAGTTTGATGGCAGTTGTGCGACAAGTGGATGCGGTGTTGGGGTTGTTCTAATATCTCCTAAAGAGGAGATTTTCCCTTTTTCTTTCAAGTTGCAGTTCTTTAATACAAATAATACTACCGAGTATGAATCCTTGTTGCTTGGCATGCAAGCTGCAAAAGAGAAAGGAATCAAGAATCTAAAAGTACAAGGTGATGTTGAGCTGATTGTCAATCAGGTAAAAGGGATATACCAAGTAAAGAATGACCGGCTCAGACACTACCGCAATGCAGTATGGGATAGCATCGAAGAGTTTGACACTTTCTCAATCAAAGTAGTTCCATGAGCCCAAAATGACATGGCTAATTCATTGGTCATCTCAGCCTCTCTCATGCTCCCTCACCCAGGGTTAAAAATAGATACATATACCATTGAAGTGGTTTTTCACCCAAGTGTGCTAGATAATTCATAGCACTGGCAAGTGTTCAATGATGACAACCAACTTATTGCCTTTTTGGAGAAAGCTGAAAATTTCAAATAACTTCATTTCGATGGATCAACTTCTACATGTCGTGAGTCTCTCACTGGTCAAGCACATGAATCTGAAAAATAAACAGTGATACGGCTCGATGGAAATAAGATCAGTAGAGGCTTGGTTTTCTTAGAATGATTATTTGATAATCATGACCGTTTTGTAAAGAAAAAGTGACAGGATGATCCTTCCTCTTCTTTGGAAAATGAATCATCAACTGGCATCTGCGGAACATCCTCGTTCCGTGAATATCAGGAAGTGTTGTATGCCCGAGGAAGAGTGAAAATTCGTTAAGTTGCTAAAAAATTACATGGATATATTAGCATGGTCTTATGCTGATCTGATTTCTTTCAAGCCAAAGGACATTCGGCACGACATCCCGCTCAAGGACGACATCAAGCCTTTCCGTCAAAAGCAAAGGCACTACAACCCCAAAATCTCAGGTACCATCTAGGCTGAAATTCAGAAGATGCTTGGATGTAAGAATTATTTTTCCAATTCATCACAGTACCTGGGTTGCAAATATTGTGCTGTGCGGAAGAAAAATGGCGAGATACGCATATGTGTGGACTTTCGCAACTTGAACTAGTCATCCTTAAAAGATAACTATCCACTGTCGATAATGGATCAAGTGCTACAAGTAGTAACCGGTTCAGAAATGTTGTCTATGCTTGATAGTTTTTTAGGTTACAATCAAATTCAAGTCATGCCTAAAGATCAGTTCAAGACAACATTCACCACCCCTTGGGGTACCTTCACCTACAAAGAGAATGCCATTCGGTTTGATCAATTCTGGTGCCACCTTCTAATGGGAAATGTACTTTGCATTCAAAGGTATGATGGAAAAAGTCATCGTAGTTTACCTAGATGACCTAATCATGTTCTCCAAGAGATGAAGTGATCACTGTGATCATTTGGAACAAGTCTTGATCAGATGCCGAGAGCATGGAATTTCACTAAATCCCAAAAATTCAGTTTGTGGGTTCATCGAAGGAAAGCTGCTAGGACATGTCATTAATAAAGAAGGAACTAAGATAGATGTTGAAAAGATCAAGGCTATTCAGAGCCTTAATTTTCCTATAAGCAAGACTGGTGTTCACTCTTTCCTTGGAAAGGTAAATTTTCTTAGACGCTTTGTTCTTGATTTTTCTGAGAAGACTCATCATATATCTAATATGATGAAAGGGTCCCAAATATTTTGATGGAGTGACGAAGGTAGGACATCATTTGAAGACATAAAAACCTCCATCACTCACGCTCCTGTTTTGGTGTGTCCTGACTTCAACAAAGACTTCATCATGTACAGTTATGTCTCTGCACATACTATATCAGCTATCTTGATGCAAAATAACTCCAAGGATATTGAATCCCTGATTGCTTTCATGAGCTCTCCTCTTAAGCCTCATGAACTAAAGATGTCGAATTGGAAAAGCATGCCTTTGTCATGGTAAAAGTAGTCAAAAATTTCTGCTACTACATTCTGAATTCTCATACAAGTAGTGCTAGTTCCAGACACGGCTATTAAGTCTATCCTGACTCAACAGGAGTTAGGGAGCTTACGAGGGGTGGATCACAAAGGTCTAAGAATACGATCTATACATTATAGCAACCAAGTTGGTAAGAGGTTGTTATCCCGTAAAATTGACAAGGAAATTTCACGGGTAACCCAATGGAAATTTTGTTCGGTCCTCGTCGGGGACCCCTTGCGTTGGGCGTTGCGAAATCCCTTCGGAAAATCTAGTTTTCCAAACTTAGCCATTTTTGGTTGGGCACACCTTTTGTCTGTGCAACATAGAGTAAGTATGTGCCCCCTTCATTTCCTTTGGCACGCCATTTGAAGTGTCAACACATGTTTTGGTGCACCTCCCTATGATGTGCCTTTCTTGCATGCGCCAAGGCACATGCGCCTTCGTGTCAACAACATGATTGTTGCGCCACGTTTTGGTGTGCCAAAGGCGCACGTATTTCAGTGTTGACAGTATTTTTGTTGTGCCAAAGGTGCACATAATCACGTGTTAACACGCGTTTTGGTGCGCCAAAGGGCACAAAGTTTGAAGTGTCGACAGGTGTTTTGATGCGCCTTAAAAAGTGGTTGGTGCATTTATTGCACCTTTGCCTATATATAGGCGCATCCACCCTGTCACTTTCACAATTAAAAAACACGTGATAGATTTTATTCCTCTGCACCTGTCAGCATGCCTGTCATCCTCGTATCACGTTCATGGACCCCGCTTCGTCTCTCATGTTATATATATTCCGGGTAGGTGGTCCTTATTCCTCTTGTGTTTTTTTGTTGGTTGTTTGTTTGTGTAGTAGGAGGCATGGATTTATAAACCCCTCTTTTGTTGTTCTTGTTGTCCTTATCCCATGCTCTTCTTCCTCTTTCTAGACATGCTGGTAAAGTGGACTCGCCTCAGAAAAAATCACTTGGACCTCCTTAGTATTCCCTCTTCACCATCCAAAAAACCCTGCAGAAGAGGCTTAAAACACATGCAAACCCTCCAGAGAAAGAAAGAAGACTTAAAAGTTTGTGTTAGACTGCATTTTCCTCTTGGCGCATTCACCATGCTTGCTGCATAAAATACAGTTGTGCCTAGAAGGCACACTTTCCTTGCTTGCAACACCCAATAACCCTGCACCCTCTTGGCGCACCGAGCTCCTATGTTACATTGCAAAAACTGCGCCATTGGCGCACCCTGCACCCATGCAACACCCGACCTTACTTGCGCCAAGTATAAAACTACGTTAAACGGTGCAGGCGCATCCCCTATTATAGCAACACAATGTCATGCAAATCTTCCCTGTGCCGCACCAAGTTCCCTTTTGCACACATAAAGATGATGTTACACACACTAAACCTGCGCCCTTTGGCGCATCTTGTCCCCGTGCAACATGAAAATTATCTGTGCCAGTATAAAACACATATAAATGGTGCAGGCACACACTACGCTTACAAAAACAAAAATGTCATGTGTATTATCCATGCACCTTGTGCCCTTTGGTGCTGATTTGTCCCTTGTAACACCCTTCTTCTATGCACCATACTATTTAACCCTGCATCTGCAGTGTTCATGCGCCCTGTGCCCTGAGGCCTTAAAATTGCTAACTCTTCCTTCTGTCAGTGCTTTAATGGGAGATCTAATAGCTAACATGGCTCTTCTACGTTGGGTTTCACTTCTTCTTCTTACAGATCAGCAACTAAATTCAGAACTACATATGTCTACATCAAGCAAGAGGCCAACCAAGTCTAAGGGTAAAGCCAAGCTTACAAAGGAAGAGATGAAGTACAAATATCAGAGGGTCAGGATGCCCGAATCCCAGGCAGAATGTAACCTAGATATAAGAGACCCTGAGCTCGGTCACATCGATATGGAATATTTCTGGGCCAAAACTAGGAGGGTCATAGGAACACCATGGATGGACAAAGCTGGTAGGCAATGGCTCGCATTTTTTGGGGATCCCGGTCAAGTCAGATAAACAATGAATTCATGATGGTAGTGGCCCGCTGTTACAACAAAGACACGAGGTGTGTCCAAAATGAGAAGGGTGAGGTCATGATAATCCTCACTACCCAACACTTCGAAATTATGCTTGGAATTCCTCACCACCGACACTTTGTGGCCGTAAGCCAAGAAGAATGCACCAAGGCTTGGGAGGACAATGAAGACCAGTGCATGCAATTGATGAATGAGGTGTACCGAAGAATAAGAAGGTGGTAACCGGATGGCCACTGAGTCATTCACCGTATAGATTTCTCCGAGGAACTAAGGGATACCATCATGTTCCTAAGCGAGTATTTGGGCTTTCTAACACCCACTACTTTCATAAATGGATGCTCAGGTACACGGAGACAATGAACAAGAACGTGCCAGACCAACGCTTTGAGTGGGCGGAGATCATAAGTATCACTATATCCGAGTAGCTCCAACAACTCACCACAACGGGGAGGTTCTACATGAACTCCTATGTAGTTTATCTGCAGCCTTGGAGAGGGATTATCCAGCATTGAGCCGATGCGGGGTTTGGCCCCAAGTAAAAATATATGAATACTACCCAGAGCTGAAGCTGGAAAATAGTAATTCATAGTTTACAAAGATTAACGATGCTTTCTTCTATGACATCGTCTGCCTTTTGAGGCCAAACATGACTCACGATCGAACAACCAAGAGCATTATACTGCGCGACGGAGAAGTGGGGGCCTTATTCATACAATTTCCCACCTTCACCTATCTCAATGCAAAGCAAACTTCTTGGGGAACCCACCAAATTGCCAAGATATGCCGGCCCCAAAGCTGATCCTATTAGAGCTATCCAGACAGCTCATAACCTACCATGAAAAGTGTTTGAAGAGAAAGAAGGGTGGAACTCCTTTCCCCCTCACAGTGGGCAGGTACGCTTGTCTTTCCCACCACAAAGCCGGGATATGTTTGAGCTAAAACTACTCAATCAAGCACACCTTCCCTGGCGTGGCCCACTTTCGATCCAAGAAATTTCCTTCCCAGGGCCAAACTTGATCCAATCCACATTCCGTAGATCGAGGACATTTATATCGACCTATATCACGAGGTCGAGCTCAGAAGAAAGGATCACTCCCGCTTGGCTTTGGCTGAAATCATTCAGTATGGCATAGCCATTGTCCCAAAAGGTTATCAAACTACTGATCAAGAAGTTGATCAGGTATATCTTGACACGGATGGGGACAACTGGCCGTTTGCTGTAATCGACAGAACTAAAGCACCCCAGACCATTGAAGAAAGGGTCAAAGAAACTCTGCGGAGAACAGAGCACTGGTGCAGGATGAATGGCCTCATCTACCTCGGGGTAGATTTCACCACATCTCCATTGGGAAATGCACCTTCCAGGCCAAAACATCTGCCAAAGGGTAGGGGCAAAGACAAAGAGGGTGAGTCAAGCTCTGCCCAAGAAGAGGCTCCTGAGAGTCCCCCTTCCGCCGTATGAGAACAAGTTGTAACTCTAGCTTCCCCAGAGAAAGAAGTGGCCGAAGATGTTCGATGGGCACATCCACTCAGGATGTTGCCGCTACTACAACTATTGAGGTACCTTCTATCCCTTCTACCACTCCTCCTTCCCCTCCTCGCGTGACCCAAGCGACCATTCCTTTGGTCGTATCCTCTCCCCATCTTCTATTGTTCCCCCTTCCTCGTCATCCATCTTCTCTTCTCTCATGGAGCTATCCCCCACCATTTCTTCCCTCATCTCTTAGCTCCCTTCCATTCCCATGTCTACCTCCCCTGCAGTATCTCTTCCTCCCATGAGCACTTTCTCGGCCTCCCTCTCAATGCCGCCTCCAAGTGTCTCAACGCACTTTCCCTCTACTACTGCAGCTGCTCCCTTTTCTACTTCTGGTCCCTCTCCCATAAGTCCAGCATGGATCTCTCAGCACCTGAGCCAACAAAAGAGGAAAGTTCCCATCGCACCGATGGAATTCTCTGTCATCCCATCAAAGGGGCCAAGAAGAAAAAACCTATAACCCGCTTCTCTCAGAGTGCGTCAGGAGAGAGAGTAATGGAGATAGTGTATCCCAATCCTTTAAAGGATAAAAAGGATCTGTCTTCGATAGATTATATAGTGACCCAAGTCACAATGGGGACGTCTTCAGAAATCCTTCAGGGAGAGGCCCTATCTACAGTTGACGCCCTTTGCAAGAAGCTCCAGGAAGTAAAGGAAGAAAAGAGGCTATTAAAGGAGCAAAATAAACATCTTCTTCATGCCTTGCAGAAAATGGGCAGTGCACCTCCTACAATTGCCGCCGAAACTCCTGAGCCTCTGAGCCAAGATAAGATAAATGAATACGCCAAAATCAGCAAGCAGGGTATGGCAGTTTCGTCCTGAGAAGCCAAATCCTCAAAGAAAGTGAGGGAGTAATCGTCAAGTTCACTGAATTGTATCAGAATATCATTCGGGTGAACAAAGAGCTCCACGTGATTGCAGGACCTATCTCCGAAGAGCTGGACCATGCCAGGATGTAGCATGAGACCTTCCAGAAAATGCTCGACTATTTAGTCAAAGATCTGGTCAAGTTCGGCGTCTTTGGTCACCCCAGAGCCCTCAACAAAATCCTTTCTACTCTGGACTACTGGGTCGATCAGTTGGAGTTTGTCCTAGAAAATATTGATAAAGTCAAGGAGGAAGCCTGGATGTAATGCATCAAATATAGAAAATTATCCCGAGAATGTCTTCAAAGCTTGCTCACTCCTTTCGCCTTGAGAAAGGCAGATGAAACTATTCGGATCTTCAAGGAGATCGTTTCGCAAGGGTTGGGCCAGAAGTCACTTTCGACACCGAATCCATCAACAACCTGTTGGCCTGTTGTGACTTCATAGGGTACCTGATAGAGGTAGAAAATGAATATTCCAAGCTCCCAGAAAATATCACAAATGAGCAGGAAACTTGTGAGGCTATCAGTGATCGTCACAAGGATCCTTCCCAAGATCAACTTCATCCCATGATCAACAAGTTCATGGAATATCATGCCAGTTCCACATCATGTCTCTGAGCGAGCAACGAGAGCAGGCGAGGATACCCCCTTTCAGCCATGGGACGATGATGAATAGTCTCATTCCTCTCAGTATCTTCTTTTTGTAAATATCTAAAAGTATGTTGACACAAATGATGACATCATCCATGTTGCACCATGGGATGATGTCATCCACCAAGTTGCCAAAAGTCAACAAGTGACTTTAAGATATTTTGTAAGATATTTTGTAATTAAGTGGTTGGTTTGTTTTTGCCTTCTTTTTCTCTCTTCTTCTAAAAATACTTGAATACTTGTTGTATTCAAGTGTGGATACTTTTCACATGAAAAATAGAAGTAAGAAGAAAAGACTTTGAACTTTTTGTAACAGAAACAAATATTAATACAATATTTAGACTTTGTGTTGAATACCTGTGTTTTACATTAGACCTTTCTTATGTTAGATTTGTATGTTTGTTTTGTTGAATCTACTTCTACTTTATTGTCATTTATTCATCAGTATTGCTTTATTCGTCTATGCAAGTAGGTTCGGCTCTGTTTACTACCAACCCAAATCATAGACCTTCTGACCTTTCTGCTTTGGAATTCATTTCTTTTCTCCCTTCAGATCTTTCCCATCTCCCCACCTCATTCCTTTCCCTTCTTTTACAGTTGGAAATACCTCTATTGGGATGAGATCCCAACCCCTGAAGGCAAAATATTGTGATACTTGCATGATTCCTATTGGTAGAATAGCAATAAACTAGTTTCGCTTTGTTGACTCAAAGAGGGGCTATGCCCTGCACACTGTTGGCTCGTCTGTCCATAGATATGCCCACACTACTGATTTTCGGACCAACAGTTTTGGAAACTCTCTGGGATAAAGCAGATGATCTAACAGATCTATGGTAGTGGTATGTTTGAAAATCAAGAAAAAGTCAAAAATCACTACGTGTTTGCAAAATTTAACTTCCATCTGAAATCCAATTTTTTTTGCAAAAATGCTCTAAACTGAAAATTTTCTTTGAGGTCCATAGATCTAGGCTAGTTAGAGATCTTTAGTTCGTTGAGTTTTTACAAAGATTTGTATTTTTGACATTTACCAAAAATTTTAAACTCTTTAAAAAGTCAACTCTAGATCTGAAAATCATCTTACTAAGCTTTACCACCATTTTATCTTTGTTAAATTTTCATTAAAACTGCAATCGGTTTTCAAAAGAAGGATAAAATTTAAATATTTAGAAAAGTACATGCTGCTGGTTTTTGTCAGAAAAATCAGAAAATCAGCAAGTACAATAAAAAAGCTTTCTTAAATCTGCTCCAAAAATTGCAGACCTGGAAGGTACACTGGCGGGTGAACCATTTACTCGTAGCAGGAGAGCTCATGGATAAGTTGATCTTACTTTCGATCTACTTCAAAGGAACAACTTCAGTATTACACTAGCACGCTTGTCGTCACTGAGCTCGGTGACCGGTTGTCAGAGTGTTTCACCTCCACGAAGGAAGCATCTCTCACCAGGAACATCCACATCACTTTGCAGTGCCTTGTTGCTCAGTGGAACTGTGCTTTCAGCTCGTGTTCTTTTTCTAGCCGTCCAAATGGTAGTACCATGGGGAAATGCTATGGGCCCTCTAGCTTTGCCACATCCTGTTCACGCGCTCCCACATGGAAACCGAAATAATTTTCCCAAATTTGATGGGAGCGGAAACCAAAGCACCGATTCACATATATCTGCATTCATCATGTCATGCAGTATCCTTGATGTGACCCATGAAGATGTGTCGGTTCGCCTTTTTCTAGAAACTTTGCAAGGACCCGCTGCAGAATGGTTTCAACATTTTCCGGCTGGATCTATTACTAGTTGGGCCACCTTACGGGCTGCATTTGAAGACAGGTATAAGCCTTCCGAAGATGCGTTCGCGTTGCTGTCAAAGATCACTCACCTAAAGAAGGAGGTCAATGAAACTATGTGTGACTTCATCGCCCATTTCAATTCACTGATCAACCGTGTTCCGCCTACCATGCTTCCAACACCGGAAAATCAAAAGTGTTTCTTCGTAAATGCCATGAGCTCAAAAGTAAGTTTCTTACTCCTGCAAGAACAAGTAGCTACTTTGATTCTCACCCAGGCTGCTGCCATCCGGATCGAAGATAACTTGCTAATATCTAGCGAATTAAAAAGAGAATCATCCAAGCTTAAAGCTTCGATCCCTTCTCCCACCACTTCATTTGATCCGGCATTTCAAAATATGGTGAATGACTTGCTCGCATTAAAGAAGTAGTTAGCCCAAGCTTCCCCCAGTTCCTCGAACTGGGATATTCCATGAAGAACTTTCACTTCCAACAGCATCCCGCATAGGCCACGTTTGCCTGCAACTACTCCGTGGTTGGCGCTTGAGGCTCCTCCGGTCAACGCTTTAGCTGAAATCGAAGAAGAGGAGAAAAATTATGAAGAACCTTCATCTCAAGGTGAAGATGATCAAGATGTCGGTGAACCGACTGGTGACTCTACTATCGGGTATATGGAATTTGACGAGGGGGAATCTGATGAAGAGGAGGGTACCCAAGGATATGCAAGTGGACAGTCATATGTTGTTTTCACCCGCTCACAAGGAAAGGAAGCAGAGGTTGCTACCAAGATACAGAAAGAAAAGGCTGTGTCAAACACGCCTCCAACCATCGCTAAACGAGGTAGTCCCCTTCCGGCTCAACCTGTTATTAGATCTTTTTCAAAAAAATCTTTTTCCCTGTCTCCCCTCTAAATCAGTCCTCTCATGTTCCTATCAAGGCCAGTAATCCTACCCTACCGTCACGAAATGAGGGACTCATTCCTCCATCAACGCAACCCTTGGCCGCATTTGACATAATTGACCACGCTAAAAAGACCAAGATCCAAATGTCTGAAGCCGAGTATCTTCAGTCAAACTCTCAACAGCTTGTAAGGTTGACTGAATACATCCAAAGTCAGGCTGTCGTAACTACTCAGGTTTCCCCAAAAGGAATCCTCTCCACCCCTCCTTCGTCCCGCATAAACGTTGCCTCGACTTCCGCATCAAGAAAGATAGAACCTTTCTACCTCTCCCTCCTAATCAATGGCCACAAACTAAGCAACTGCATAATTGATTATGGAGCTTCTGATAATGTCATGCCGGAAAAAGTTGCCCATGCTCTAGGCCTCACCCTTACCAAGCCTTTTGGCAGATGTTATTCCTTGGAAACCAAGCAAGTTCCACTAATCAGTCAAATCAAAGATGCGCAATTTGCGTTTGCAGCGTCCCGAGAAAAAGGGTAAAAATGACCGTCCTTGTTGCCGATATTCTAGCAACCTATGGAATTCTGCTAGGAAGGAGTTTTTGCAGTGAAGTTGGTGGGGAGATTCATATGGACTGGTATAAGGCTAGAATCCCCGTCAAAGGTGTAATGCAAACATTGGATCCTGAATCGCAAAAGAAGTACCTGGTTACTAACTCCGATGACCCCAAAGCCCAAATTCTCTTTGAATCATCAGGGATGGGAAACTATTTCTTGTCTACCAAGTCTGACAAAATGGATGTCCTCATCTAAGTAGAAGATCTTAAAAGATCTAGACTTTGCAGATTTGATGGCATTGCGTGACTAGTGGGTGCGGCGGCCGCGCCGTGCTAATATCCCAAGAAGAGGAGATTGTTCCTCTCTCTTTCAAATTGCAGTTTTTAACACAAATAATACTATTGAGTATGAATCTTTACTACTTGGCATGTAAGCCGCAAAGGAAGAGGAATCAAGAATCGAAAGTACAAGGTGATGTAGAGCTGGTCGTAAATCAAGTTAAAAGGATATACCAAGTGAAGAATGAAAGGCTCAGACATTACCGCAACACGATATGGGACAACATCGAGGAGTTTGACACTTTTTCAATAAAATCCATTCCGAGAGCTCAGAATGACATGGCCAATTCATTAGCCATTTCAGCGTCCCTCATGCTCCTCACCCATGTTTGAAAACAAAAATAATACCATTGAGGTGGTTTTTCTCCCAAGCGTGCCAGAAAATTCTCAGCACTGGCAAGTATTCAACGATGACAATCAACTCATTGCCTTTCTTGAAAAAGTGGAAAATTTTAATGAGCTTCATTTTGAAGGATCTACTTCCATGTGTCGTGAGTCTGTTACTGATCAGAACGGGGAATCCGAAGGAAACGACGGCATATGTCAGCTCAAAGGAAATAAAATCCCGAAAGGACTGGTTTCCCTAGAACGGTTGTTCGATAGGCATGATCATTTTGTCAAGAATAAAAGATGAGATGATCCTAACTCCTCCCCAAAAACTGAACCAGTCAATTTAGGTATTATGGAACATCCGCAGTTTGTAAACATTGGAAAGTGTTGCACACCCGAGGAAAAGCGGAAGTTTGTCAAATTGTTGAAGAAATACATGGATGTATTAGCATGGTCCTACGTCGATCTAAAGTCTTTCAAGCCAAAGGAAGTTGAGCATGACATCCCGTTGAAAGAGGATGTCAAACCCTTTCGCCAGAAATAGAGACACTATAATCCTAAGATCTTAGGTACTATCCAGGCTGAAATTCAGAAAATGTTGGGACGCACGGATCATTTTCCTATCCATCATGATGCACAGGTCGCAAAAATTGTGCCAGTGCGTAAGAAGAATGGCTAGATACGCATATACATGGATTTCTGTAACTTGAATCAAGCATCCTTGAAGGACAACTACCCGCTTCTCATAATGGATCAGGTTCTGCAAGCGAACTGGATCAGAAATGTTGTCCATGCTTGATGGTTTTTCAAGCTACAATCAGATTGAAGTCTCACTCGAAGACCAATTCAAAATAGCTTTCACTACCCCTTGGGGTACGTTTGCTTATAGCAGGATGCCTTTTGGTCTGACCAATGCTAGTGCCACTTTTCAGCGGGCCATGGACTTTGTGTTCAAAGGTATGATGGGGAAGGTCATCGTAGTTTACTTGGATGACTTAACTATGTTCTCTAAGCAGTGAAATGATCATTGTGATCATTTGGAACAAGTATTGATTAGATGTCAAGAGCACGGGATCTCCCTGAATCCGAAAAATTTTGTTTTTGGAGTCACAGAGGGAAAGTTACTGGGACACATTGTAAGCAAGGAAGGAATGAAGATAGATGCCAAAAAGGTTATGGCTATTCAGAGCCTCACTTTACCTAAAAGCAAGACCGGCGTTCACTCTTTCTTCGGAAAGGTGAACTTTCTCAGGCACTTTGTTCCCAACTTTGCTGAAAAGACTCACCACATATCAAACATGATGAAAGGGTCACCAACTTTCTAGTGGAGTGAAGAAGGAAAGAAGTCATTCGAGCAGATAAAAGCCTCCGTCGCTCATGTGCCAATCCTGGTATGTCCCGATTTCTCCAAGGATTTTATTATGTTTAGCTATGCATCCGAGAACAACTTGTGTCGACCATCTTAATGTAAGAGAATTCGAGGATGTTGAATCCCCGATTGCGTTTATGAGTTCTCCTCTCAAGCCTCATGAATTAAAAATGACTCAATTGGAAAAACATGCCTTCACCATTGTGTCAAAGCAGTTAAGAACTTCAAGTACTACATTCTAAACTCTCATACGGTAGTTCTAGTTCTTGACATGGCAGTAAAGTCCATCTTAACTCAATAAGAGTTAGGGAGTTTGTGAGGAAATTGGATTGCAAAAGTCCAAGAGTATGATCTGGATATAAAACCAACCAAGTTGGTAAGAGGCAAGGGCCTATGTCAACTTATGGCTGAAAACCAAGATTAAGAAGATTCTAGGGAAAGGATGATTGCATTGATGGAACACAAGGCCAGCTGGAGAAAGTTGATTCTCTACCCATGGTTCTATTTGTCGCCACCAGTGACGAATGGTATTCTGATATCGCTTTCTTTCTCACTTATGGTGAGTGTTCAGCTCATCTGACTTCAAAGGAGAAGCATGCTATAAAGCTCAGAGCAGCCAGATATGTCATCTGGGATGATGCTTTATACAAACGTGGAATAGATGGCATCTTCTTGCGATGTGTTGACAAACCACAACAGATAAAGTTACTTGAGAGTTTTCATGACTCGGCTTATGGTGGTCACTTCTCCTCTTTTGTGACGGCACACAAGATCATCCGAGCCATGTACTATTAGCTGACGTTGTATCAGGATACAGCCACTTGGGTAGCAAAATGTGATCTCTGCCAACAATTTGTTGGCAAACCAAAATTGGCTGCTTTTCCCCTCAGGCCGGTCGTTATCGACGAACCATTCAAGCAGTGGGGAATTGATTTTATCAGGGCACTCAATCCCCAATCAAGTGCCGGACATAGTTACGTCCTAACAGAAACAGATTACTTCACCAAGTGGGTGGAGGCCATACCTGTCAAACATGCCACTTCCGAAGTTGTTTGCAGTTTCATCAAAGAGAATATCATTATAAGGTTTGGTGTTCCAAGTAGGGTTGTGGCTGATAATGCTTCCAACTTCTCTTCGCGAGAAGTTATTGGTGTTTGTTATGAATACGGAATAACTTTGGCTCACGCCTCAGATTATTACCCTCAGGGAAATGGTCAGGCGGAATCCAGTAACAAAAACTTAGTGACCATCATACGGAAGCTAGTTGATGAGAATCAGTGAATGTGGCACAAATCATTGTACGCCACTTTATGGGTGGACCGCATTACTCCCAAGAGATCTCTCGGTATGTCTCCTTTTCAAGTGTTATATGAGATCGACGCCGAGCTTCCCATTTCTGTGGAACTCCCTGCCTTGTGCTTGGCATGAGCAATTGAAGATGAGACTTTCCAAAATTCTCTTGAAAAGAGGATCATGTATCTAGCAGAGCTCAAAGAAAAGAGAGTAAGAGTGGTCGACAGGATCACCGAACATCAGAATCAGGTCAAGAGATTGTTTGATAAAAAAGCTAAGAAAAGAGAGTACCAGGTGGGAGACCTCATCCTTTTGTGGGACAAACGAAGAGAGCCGAAGGGCATGCACGGAAAATTTGATTCCCTATGGAGAGGACCTTTCAAGATCAAGCAGGTCAACGGAGAGAATAGCTTCTATCTCTCGTATCTAGATGAACTGAGCTCCTGCTTCCCTATAGCGGACAACATTTGAAGATCTTTAGGAAGTAGAGCTTGCTCTATTCTTTGTACAGTTTGCTTCAGTTGTGTGTTTGTTTTTTTCATGTGTTTTCTTTTGTTGGTTGTGTGTTTCCCCTTTTCGATCACCCTTGTTTTTGACTCAGAGCCCAATGGATAGGAACATGTAGATCTGGGATTCTCTACCCCGAGTTGAGAGATAGTCCCAGAGATAGTCCCCGAGAAAAGAGCCGGTTGTTATCCTATAAAAAATTGACAAGGACAATTTCACGGGTAACCCAATGGAAATTTTGTTCGGTCCCTTGTCGGGGACCCTTGCATTCGGGCGTTGCAAAATCCCTTTCCGGGAAATCTAGTTTTTTGAACTTAGCCATTTTTGGTCTTTTTGGTTGGGTGCACCTTTTGTCATTACAACACAGAGTAAGTATGTGCCCCCTTCATTTCCTTTAGTGCGCCCTTTGAAGTGTCAACACATGTTTTGTGCGCCTCCCCGTGATGCACCTTTCTTTTGCATGCGCCAAGGCACATGCGCCTTCGTGTCAACAACATGATTGTTGCTTGTTTGCATTTTGGTGCGCCAAAGGCGCATGTATTTCAAAGTGTTGATGTATTTTTGTTGCACAAGGGCACACATAATCACATGTTAACACATGTTTTGGTGCACCAAAGGGTGCAAAGTTTGAAGTGTCGACATGTGTTTTGATGTGCCCCTTAAAAGCTGGTTGGCACATTTATTGCATATTTGCCTATATATAGGCGCATCCGCCTGTCACTTTTACAATTAAAAAACACATGATAGATTTTATTCCTCTACACTGTCAAGCATGCTCGTTGTCCTCGTATCACGTTTGTGTACCCGCCTTGTCTCTCATGTTATATATATTCGGGTAGGTGGTCCTTATTCCTCTTGTGTTTTTTTTTTTTTGTTGGTTGTTTGTATATGTAGTAGGAGGCATGGATTTGTAACCCCTCTTTTGTTGTTCTTGTTGTCCTTCTCCCCCATGTTCTTCCTCCTCTTTCCGGATCTACCTGGTAAGGTGGACTCGCCTCGAAAAAAATCATTTGGACCTCCTTAGTATGCCTCTTCACCATCCAAAAAACCCTGCAGAAGAGGCTTAAAATACATGCAAACCCCTCCAGAGAAAGAAACAAGACTTAAAAATTCGTGTTAGACTGCATTTTCCTCTTAGCGCATTCGCCATGCTTGCTGCATAAAATATAGTTGTGCCCAGAAGGTGCACTTTCCTTGCTTGCAACACCCAATAACCCTGTGCCCTCTTGGCACACCGAGCTCCTATGTTACATTGCAAAAACTCTGTGCCATTGGCGCACCCTGCACCCATGCAACACCAGCCTTACTTGCGCCAAGTATAAAACTGCGTTAAACGGCGCAGGCGCATCCCCTATTACAGCAACACAATGTCATGCAAACCTTCCCTGCACCGCGCCAAGTTCCCCTTTTGCGCACGTAAAGATGATGTTACACACACTAAACCTACGCCCTTTGGTGCATCCTGTCCCCATGCAACATGAAAATTATCTGCGCCCGGTATAAAACGCATATAAATGGCACAGGAGCGCTTCTACTTACAATAACAAAAATGTCATGTGCAGTATCCATGTGCCTTACACCCTTTAGCGCTAATTTGTTCCTTATAACACCCTTCTTCTGTGCGCCATACTATTTAACCCTGCAGCCTGCAGTGTTCATGTGCCCTGTGCCCTGAGGCCTTAAAATTGCTAACTCTTCCTTTTGTTAGTGCTTTAATGGGAGATCTAACAGCTAACATGGCTCTTCTGCGTTGGGTTTCACTTCTTCTTCTTATAGATCAGCAACTGAATTCAGAACTACATATGTCTACATCAAGCAAGAGGCCAACCAAGTCTAAAGGCAAAGCTAAGCTTACAGAGGAAGAGATGAAGTATAAATATCAGAGGTTAGGATGCCCGAATCCCAGGAAGAATGTGACCTGGATATAAGAGACCCTGAGCTCGGTCACATCGATATGGAAGATTTCTGGGCCAAAACCAGGAGGGTCAAAAAAGTCCTTGGATGGACAAACCGGTAGGCGAGTGGCCTACATTTTCTTTGGGGATCCCGATCGGTGCGAAACAATGAATTCATGATGGTAGTGTTCGGTTGCTATAAAAAGGCACGAGGTGTGTCAAAATGAGAAGGGTGAGGTCGTGATCAACCTCACTACCCGATACATCGAAATTATGCTTGGCATTCCTCACCACCAAAGCACTTTTTGGCCGTAAGCCAAGAAGACCGCATCAAGGCTTGGGAGGACAATGAAGACCGGTGCATGCAATTGATGAATGAGGTGTATCGAAGAACAAGAAGGTGGTAACTAGATGGCCATAGGTCATTCACCGTAGTGATTTCTCCGAGGAACTAAGTGATACCATCACATTCCTAAGCAAAGTATTTGGGCTTTCGAGCGCCCACTACTTTCGTAAATGGATGCTTAGGTACTGGAGACAATGAACAAGAACATGCGATCAATGCTTCGAGTGGGTTGAGATCATAAGTAGCACTATATCCGAGCAGCTCCAATAACTCACCACAACGGAGAGGTTCTACATGAACTCCTACGTAGTTTATGATGTATCCTCGGAGAGGGATTATCCAGCATCGAGCCGATGCGGGGTTTGGCCCCAAGTAAAAATATATGAATACTACGTAGAGCTGAAGCTGGAAAATAGTATTTCACAGTTTACAAAGATTAATGACACTTTCTTTCTACGGTATCGTCACGCCTTTTGAGGCCAAACATGATTCACGGTCGAATGACCAAGAGCATTGTTGCAGCAACGGAGAAGTGGGGGGCCTTATTCATACAATTTCCCACCTTCACCTATCTCAACGCAGCCAACTTCTCGGGGGAACCCACCAAATTTCCAAGATATGTCGGCCCCAAGCTAATCCTGTTGGAGCTATCCAGACAGCTCATAACCTACCACAAAAAGTGTTTGAAGAGAAAGAAGGGTGGAACTCCTTTCCCCCTCACAGTGGGCAGGTACACTTGTCTTTCCCACCACATAGCACGGGATATGTTTACTGAGCTAAAAGCTGCTCAATCTGAAGCACACCTTCCCAGCGTGGCCCACTTTCGATCCAAGAAATTTCCTTCCGGGGCCAAACTCGATCCAATCCACATTCCGTAGATTGAGGACATTTATATCGACCTATATCACGAGGTCGAGCTCAGAAGAAAGGATCACTCCCGCTTGGCTTTGGCTGAAATCATTTAGTATGGCATAGCCATTTTCCCAAAAGGTTATCAAACTACTGATCAAGAAGTTGATCAGGTATATCTTGACACGGATGGGGACAACTGGCCATTTGCTGTAATCGACAGAACTAAAGCACCCCAGACCATTGAAGAAAGGGTCAAAGAAACTCTGCGGAGAACAGAGCACTAGTGCAGGATGAATGGCCTCATCTACCTTGGGGTAGATTTCACCACATCTCCATTGGGAAATGCACCTTCCAGGCCAAAACATCTGCCAAAGGGTAGGGGAAAAGACAAAGAGGGTGAGTCAAGCTCTGCCCAAGAAGAGGCTCCTGAGAGTCCCCCTTCCGCCGCACGAGAACAAGTTGTAACTCTAGCTTCCCCAGAGAAAGAAGTGGCCGAAGATGTTCTAATGGGAACATCCACTCAGGATGTTGCCACTACTACAACTGTTGAGGTCCCTTCTATCCCTTCTCCCTCTCCTCCTTCCCCTCCTCACGTGACCCAAGTGACCATTCCTTTGGTTGTATCCTCTCCCCCATCTTCTACTGTTCCCCCTTCCTCGTCATCCATCTTCTCTTCTCTCATGGAGTTGTCCCCCACCATTTCTTCCCTCATCTCTCAGCTCCCTTCCATTCCCATGTCTACCTCCCCTACAGTATCTCTTCCTCCCATGAGCACTTTCTCGGCCTCCCTCTCAATGCCGCCTCCAAGTGTCTCAACGCACTTTCCCTCTACTACCTGCTACCAGTAGCTGCTCCCTTTTCTACTTACTGGTCCCTCTCCCATAAGTCGGCATGGATCTCTCAGCACCTAAGCCAACAAAAGAGGAAATTTCCCATCGCACCGATGGAATTCTCTATCATCCCATCAAAGGGGGCCAAGAAGCAAAAACCTATAACCCGCTTCTCTCAGAGTGCGTCAGAGAGAGAGAGTAATGGAGATAGCGTATCCCAATCCTTTAAAGGATAAAAAGGATTTGTCTTTGACAGATTATACAGTGACCCAAGTCACAATGGGGAAATCTTCAGAAAGCCTTCAAGGAGAGGCCCTATCTGCAGTTGACTCCCTTTGCAAGAAGCTCCAGGAAGCAAAGGAAGAAAAGAGGATATTAAAGGAGCAAAATAAACATCTTCTCCACACCTTGCAGAAAATGGGCAGTGCACCTCCTACTTGCCGCGCCGAAACTTTTGAGCCCTCGAGCCAAGATAAGATAAATGAATACGCCAAAATCAGTGAGTAGGGTATGGCAGTTTCCACCTGGAGAAGCCAAATCCTCAAAGAAAGTGAGGGAGTAATCGTCAAGTTCACCAAATTGTATCAGAATATTAGTTGGGCGAACAAAGAGCTCCAGGTGATTGCAAGACCTATCTCCGAAGAGCTGGACCATGCCAGGATGCAACATGAGACCTTCCAGAAAATGCTCAACTGTTCAGTTGAAAATATGGTCAAGTTCAGCGTCTTCGGTCACCCCATAGCCCTCAACAAAATCCTTTCTACTCTGGACTACCGGGTTGACCAGTCGGAGTTTGTCCTGAAAAATATTTACAAAGTCAAGGAGGAAGCCCTGGATGCAATGCATCAAATGGATCAAATTGTCTTGAGAATGTCTCTGGGATTTCTCACTCCTTCTTTTTCCTTGAGAAAGGTAGATGAAACTATTTGGATCTTCAAGGAGATCGTTTCGCAAGGGTGGGGCCAAAAGTCACTTTCGACGCCGATACCGTCAATAACCGCTTGGCTGTCATGACTTCATAGGGTACCTGATAGAGGCAGAAAATGAATATTCCAAGCTCCCAGAAAAGCTCACAGATGAGCGGGAAACTTGCGAGGCTATCAGTGATAGTCACAAGGATCCTTCCCAGGATCAACTTTAGCCCATGATTAGAAAGTTCATGGAATATTGTGCCCAATTCCACATCACGTCTCCTGAGTAGCAGCAGAAGCAGGATACCCCCTTTCAGCCGTGGGATGATGATGAATAGTCTCATTCCTCTCGATCTTCTTTTTGTAAATATCTAAAATTATGTTGACACAAATGATGACATCATCCATGTTGCACCATGGGATGATGTCATCCACTAAGTTGCCAAAAGTCAACAAGTGACTTTAAGATATTTTGTAAGATATTTTTAATTAAGTGGTTGGTTTGTTTTTGCCTTCTTTTCCTCTCTTCTTCTAAAAATACTTGAATACTTGTTGTATTCAAGTGTGGATACTTTTCACATGAAAAATAGAAGTAAGGAGAAAAGACTTTGAACTTTTGTAGAAAAAACAAATATTAATACAATATTTAGACTTTGTCTTTGAATACCCGTGTTCTACATCGAGACCTTTCTTATGTTAGATCTCGTATGTTTGTTCTGTTGAATCTACTACTTTATTATCATTTATTCATCAAGTATTTCTTTATTCGTCTATGCAAGTAGGTTTGGCTCTGTTTACTACCAACCCAAATCATAGACCTTCTAACCTTTCTGCTTTGGAATTCATTTCTTTTCTCCCTTTAGATCTTTCCCATCTCCCCACCTCGTTCCTTTCCCTTCTTTTACAGTTGGAAATACCTCTTGGGATGAGATCCCAACCCCGAAGGTAGAATATTGTGAGACTTGCATGATTCCTACTGGTAGAATAACAATAAACCAGTTTCACTTTGCTGACTCAAAGAGGGGCTATGCCCTACACACTGTTGGCTCGTCTGTCCATAGATCTCGTCCACATGAAATATTTTCAGACCAACAGAGGTAAAGGCCACGTGTCGCCTAATGGCTGAAAACAAAGACTCAAAGGTACACTGAAGAGAAAGCTGATCACATTGACGGAGAACAAAATGAACTAGAGAAAGCAGATTCTTTGCCCATGGTTCTGTTTGTCGTAACCAACGATGAATGGTATTCTGACATCACATTATTTCTCACCTATGGTGAGTTCCCAACTCACCTAACCACTAAGGAAAAGTGAACGGTGAAGCTCAAAGCTGCGAGATATGTCATATGGAATGATGGATTATACAAACGTGGAATTGATGACATTTTTCTACAATGTGTTTGATAAGCTACAGCAGGTAAAATTATTGGAATTTTTTCACGACTCATCCTACGGTGGTCACTTCTCCTCATCAGTGACAACACACAAAATCATCTGAGCCAGGTATTACTGGCTGATGCTATTTCAAGATACAGCCACCTAGGTAGTGAAATGTGAACTTTTCCAATAGTTCATTGGCAAACCAAAGCTGGCTGTTTTTCCCCGTGCCCGTCATCATCGACGAACCATTGATACAATGGAGAATTGATTTCATTGGAGCACTCAATCCTCAATCAAGTGCTAGGCATATTTATGTCCTAACAAAGAATGGATTACTTCACGAAATGGGTGGAGGCCATACACATGCCAAGCATGCCACTTCAAGTGTTTTGAACTTCATCAAGGAAAATATTATTGTGAGATTTGGCATTCCCCACAAAATCATTCTGACAATGCTTCCAAATTCTCTTCATGGGAAGTTATTGGTTTTGTTATGGATGTGGAATAACCTTGGCTCATGCTTCTGATTATTATCCTCAAGGAAATGGTCAGCAGAGAATCTAGCAACAAGAACCTGGTGACTATCATATGGAAGCTAGTTGATGAAAACCAGCAATCCTGGCACAAATCATTGTATGATGTGTTGTGGGCAGATTGTATCACTCCAAAGATGTCTCTCGGCATGTCACCTTTCCAGTCTTGTATGATATCGATGTTGAAATCCCTATCTCCGCAGAACTTCCTTCTCTGTGCTTGGCTCGAGCAATTAAAGATGAAACTTTTCAAAATTCTCTTGAAAAGAGGATTATGTACCTGACGGAACTTGAAGAACAATGAGTGAAAGTGGTCGACAAGATCATTGAACATCAGAATAAAGTGAAGAGACTTTTCGACAAGAAAACTAAGTAGAGAGATTTCCAAGTGGGAGATCTTGTTCTCCTGTGGGACAAATGAAGAGAACCGAAAGGTATGCATGGGAAGTTTGACTCTCTTTAGAGAGGGCCATACAAAATCAAGCTGGCTCAATAGAGAGAATAGTTTCTATCTCTCATATCTGGATGGAACCGAGCTCCCGCTTCCCTATAGCAGGCAGCACCTTAAGATCTTCAGGAAGTAGAGATTTATATCTTCTTTATACAGTTTACTTTCATTGTGTGTTTTCTTTCCATTGTTGTGTGTTCCCTTTTGTTCACCCTCTAGTTGCCCTTTTTTTTACTCTCTATAACCCAATTGATAGGCACATTAAAATATGGGATTCTCTACCCTTAAGTTTCACTTAAGATAGTCCCCAGAAAGAGCCAGCTATTATCTTGCAAAATTGACAAGGGCAATTTGTAGGTAACCATACCAAAAATTCTGTTTTGGCCCCTAAAGAAGTTTGATAACATTCAAAATGGCCTAAAACTCCCTTTCAAAAATCAAGTTATTTCTTAACTTAGCCATTTTTAGCTTCTTCCCTTGGCGTCAGTTTTTCATGTGTCAACAATCCCAAAAATGTGCCTTTTTGAACTAGGCGCAAGAATTCATGTGTCGACATCAAGAAAGTTATGCCCCCTTAAAACATCTTTTGGCGTGAAAAATTGTGTGTTAATATTTCCAAAGTTTCGCCCCTTTTATCTTTGGCATTGAAATTATCATGTCAACATCATAAAATGTGCACTTAAGGCGCTGGAAATATTGTGTCGATGTCAATAAGGGTATGCTAAGGCACACTTTTTCGTGTGTCGATGCTCTAAAAGTCATGCCAAAATAAGTTGGTGAAGTAATAAATGCCAATTTTTCTATAAATATGCACCGACACCTGTCATTTTCATGAATTGAAAATTGTGAAAAGTGTTTTCTCGCGCTGTTAGCCGTCCTTATCACCCCGTGTGTCATTTTTCAAGCTTGTGTTCTCAACATCATTCTTCATCGTTTATAAATCCGGTAAGTGGCTCCTCTCCGGGTGTTGTTTTTGTCTTGTTTGTATTAGGTATTATAGTTAAGTGTAAAAATAAAATCTGGAAGAAACACACCTAACAAACTATCAAACCAGCTAAAGCCCTTTTATCTCTCCTTCTAGATCTACAAATATGGAAGACCCCTGCCTCTGAAGAAATCAAAACCTGTCTTTTCCCGCTTGTTTCCTTCCAAAACAAACCCTCTCTTTACGATATGAGAAATCCAAAAGAGAGAGGAAAAGAAACCAAGAATATAAGCCAAGCTATTAAACTGATTAAAATCATGGCGCACTGTCCTTCCTTGCAACATCTACCAAAATTGTGCTTTGGTGCACTTTACCTTCTTGCAACATAACCTTAACCCATGCCCAGTTGAAATAATACTTAGCAACTTTTATGGTGCATACGCCACTTACACAACATCAACATAAAATATTGTGTGTTTAAAATATGTGCCATGCGCTTTCTCCTTCGCGCAATGATTTTCCCTGCAACATGTTCCTAAGTTGCGCTTTGGCACACTTTAAACCCATGTAACACAAAATTTTCAGCACCCAACCAAAGCATATTTTTCCCAAGGAGGCATAAATTCCTTAACATCAACATAAGATGTTTCATGTTGCAAATCTACACCCCGTGCTTTACCCTTTGGTGCTGCATTTTGTTATGTAACACCTCTCAAAAGTGTGCCTTTTCTAACCTTGGTGCAACTTTTCTCATGTAAACACTGGCACAACTTTTTTCATGTCAACATCTTCAAAATTGCGCCAACATTTTTAAGTCCCTACAAAGCATGTTGTGAACTTGTGCCTTGTGCCCTAAGCCTTATAATTGCTCATTCTTCATTCTACAAGCTTTCATTATGAATAACATGATGGTTGACATGGATCTTCTATGTTGGACCTCCTTGATTCTTCTTGCAGAACAAAAACATCCATCCTTGAGCTCACACATGTCTTCATCAAGCAAGAAACCAACTAAAGCTAAAGCTAAAGCTAAGCAGTCGGAACAAGAGATGAAGTATAAATATCAGAAAGTCAGAATGCCTGACTCATATGCAGAGTGCAGCCTCGACATCAAAGACTCTGAGCTGGGTCATATTGATATGGATGACTTCGGGCAAGGACCAACTAGGAAAGCAGTGGCCCATGGATGAACAAGTTGGTGGGCAATGGATTGCACTTTGTAGCAAAAGCTGCAGGTCACAAGAAGTGCCATAAATAATAAGTTTATTATGTTGGTTGCTTGATAATATAAAAAAGACACTAGATGAGTCAAAAATAAAGAACAAGCAGCCCATTATAGACCTCACATCTCATCACTTTAAAATGATCGGGAATTCCTCATCACAGGAAATATGTAGAGATAAGTCTCGAAGACTGCAAGAAGGCTTGATATGATAATGAGGATAAATGCATGCAGATGATGAACAAGCTTTCTCTAAAGAACAAGAAGCCGGTGAGCAGATGGCCATAAACCATCCACCGTAGTGACTTCAATGAGGAGTTGAGTGATACAATCACCTTCTTAAATAGATTATTTGGGCTCCCTGATGCCCATTATTTCCACAAATGGATGCTAAGGTACCTAGAGACCATGAACAAGAATGCGCCTTATCAAAGCATTTTGGCTGGGGTGAAATCATCAGTGACACCATCTCCCAGCAACTCCAAAAAGTTCTAACAACTGGGAAGTTCTACATGAATTCCTATGTTTTATACGTTGCTGGGACAACAAGGGATTTTGCAAGGTTAGCTCAAAATGGGGTATGGCCCTAGGTCAAGATATATGAGTTCTACTTAGAGCTGAAGCTCGAGGCCAAGCATCTCCCAGTTCTCTAAAATTAATGATGCCTTCTTTTATGAGGTAATCTTCTTACTAAGGCCAAACATGAAACACGGTCAGACCAGCCTAAGTGTGATTGCTACTACAAAGAAGTGGGGAGTGTTGTTAACACAATTCCCCACATTCACATACCTCAGAGCTGTGAATTTGAAGGAAGAACCAACAAATCTACCAAGGTTTGTAGGGTCAAATCTGATCTTCTTGGAGTTATCAAGGTATCTAATCACGTATCATGAGAAGTGCATGAAAAGAAAGAAAGGAGGAACCTCGTTCCCCCTTATAGTTGGTTGATACACCTACCCCACACTAACCAAAGCACAAGAGATGTATGCTGAGCTAGAATTGCTGAATTTGAAGCAAAACTTCCCAGCAAGGCCAACCTTCGACTATCGGAGTTACCTCCCAAAGGAAAAACTTGATCTCATCCATGTTCCGAGATTGAGGACTTTTGGATTGACTTGACACATGAGATAGACATCAGGCCAAAGGATCACTCCCTACTGGCTCTAGAGGAGATCGTCCACTATGGCATAGCCATCGTCCCAAAGGAATTCGAAGAGACTGATCAAGAAGTTGATCAAGTTTACCTTGACATAGATGGGGATGATTGGCCATTCGTAGAGATCGAAAAAGCCAAAGCGCTAAAAACCATTCAGGAAAGGGTTGATCCCATGTTGCAGCACACCGATCATTGGTGCAAATAGAATGGTCTCACCTACCTCGGAGTTGATTTCACTACTTCTCCTTCAGGTAGAGCACCTCCAAGACCGGCCCATGTTCCAAAAGGAAAAGGGAAGGATAAGGAGGGTGAATCAAGCAGACAAGAAGAAGCTCCTAAAGGCCTTCCTTCTACTTCTAAGAAGCAAGTGGTTGACTGGTGTCTCTAGGTAAAGAAGAAACAATAAAGGTTTCAACGGATACATCCACCCAGGATGTTATCACAACTACAACTACAGAGGTACCCAGTTTTCCTTCTTTCATTTCTTATCCTCCTCCTGTCATTGAAGCATCTATTCCTATGGATGTATCTTCTCCTCTCCCTTCCTCCCTTCCATCTCCCACCTCTTCCGTCTTCTCCTCTCTCATGGATTTTTCACCCAGTATTCCTTCCATTTAATTGTAAATCCCTTCTGTTTCCACTTCGTTCTCTTCTTCTATAGTAACTCTAGTTCCCAAAAGTAGTGGTGCATCAGATTCCCTATCAATGCCACCACTAAATGTTTCGACATACTTCCCTGAGGCCTCTGCAGTTGCTCCCCCTCTCACTCCCGTTTCTTCTTTTATTTCCTCTACTCCCACTCCCATAAGTCCTGGTTGGATTTCCGACCACCTGAGTCAGCATAAGAGAAAGGTTCCCATCACACCCATGGACTTCTCCATCATTCCAAAGAAGGGACCCAAAAATCAGAAAGCAATAACTCACTTTTCAAAAATCATTTCTGGGGAGAGAGTCATGGAGATTGCTTACACTGACCCCACCAAGGAAAAGAAGGATCTGTCTCCCACTGAATGGGAATGACTCAAGTCACAATGGGGACCTCATCTGAAAGCCTGTAAGGGGAAGCCTTGTCTGCAGTAGATGCTCTCTGTAAGAAGCTCCAAGAAGCAAAAGAGGAGAAGAGAATACTCAAGGAACAGAAACAAACATCTCCTCCTATGACTGCGCATGAGCCCATTGAATTTCTACCAAAATAAAATAAATGAATATGTTAAGATTGGTGAACAAGGCACAACAGTATCATCCTAGATCGAGTGGATCCTCAGAGATGGTCATGAAATGATTGGGAAATTCACAGTGCTCTACCAGGATATAACCCAAGCAAATAAGGAGCTACAAGCAGTAGCAGGTTCCCTCTCCGAAGAATTAGATAATGTCAGGTTGCAGCATGAAACATTTCAAGCCATGGTTGACTGCTCAGCTAACGACCTATTGAAGGTCGGTGTTATCGATCACCTGCGTGCACATAACAAAGCTCTCATCACTTTAGATTACTGGGTTGATCAAATGGAATATATCCTGGAGAGAATAGATAAAATCAAAGATGAAGCCCTGGATGCACGATACAACATGGAGCAAACATATAAAAAATGGGTCCAAATGCTTAGTGAATCATACAACTTGAGAGAAAGCAGATGATACATTCCAGCACTTCAAGGCTATAGTCACTTAAGGTTTGGCACCCGAGGTCACTTTCGATCGAGAGTCAATCAATAACCTCTTGGCCTACCACAATTTAATTGGATTTTTATTGATGCGTGTGTACCTTTCACCGAGTTACCTAGAAATCTCAAGAATGAGAAAGAAACTTTCGAAGTCATTGGCGACCATTTTAAAGGTCCAAATCATGATCAACTTCAAGTGATGATCAACAAGTTTATGGAATATCGAGCGCAGTGTCACATTGACTCTCCTAATCAAAAGCAAGACACCAAGTTTGAACAAAGGGATGATGAGGAGTAGTTTCTCCTCTTGTGTATGCTTTGATCATTTTTGTAAAATATTTTAAAAGCTTGTTGGCATTTTACGATGACATCATCCATGTTGCACCATGGGATGTTGCCATCCAATTTTTTTCCCAAAGTCAACTTTTGACTTTTGGATATTTTGTAAGATATTTTGTAATTAATCTTGGTTGGTTTGCTTTTGTCTTCCTTCTTCTTCTTCTATAAATACTAGAATACTTGTATTCTAGGTGGACATTTTTGTATGAAAAAAAGAAGTGAAGAGAGAAAGACTTTGTGTTTTCTTGTAATGTAAGAAATATTAATACATATGTTTAGAATTTTTGATTAATATGTGTGTTATTTACATCAGATCTTTCTTAAGTTAGATCTATGTTTTTATTCTATTGGATTCATTCCTACTATTATCATATGTTCATCAATATTGCTTTAATTGTTTATGCAAGTAAACTTGGCTCTATTTACTACCAACTCAAAACATAAACCTTCTGACCTTTCCGTCTTGGAATTCATTTCTTTTCTCCTTTCAGATCTACCCTCCTCAGTTCCTTCCTTCCTAATTTTCTATTCATTGTTGGAACTACCTCTACTGGGATGAGATCCCAAACCCCCTGAAGTTAGAATAGTGTAGATTTGCATAGATTCCTACTTGAGAGATTAGCAATAAACTAGTTTCACTTTATTGTCTCAAAGAGGGGCTATGCCCTGTACACTATTGGGCTGTTTCCCACGACACTCCGCCTAACCGATAGTTTTTCGACCAACATAGATGCACTTATTAGAAGATGACATGTGCTTGCTTCATTGACACTACAGTCATATTTGAGAGGCAAGATTCTTGAGCATCTTCCAGAGGATAGGTTTTATGAGGGTGCTAGACAGATGTTGGAGTCACAGGGTTCATTAGAGGGAAAATATTCAGGGTGTATTTTAGAGACAAATGGTTTACTTCGGTTCCATAGGCACATCTACATGCCTAAGTCAAGTGATCTTCGTAGCTTCATCCTCACAGAGGCTCATCGAGCCCCATATGTGGCACATCCAGGAGTGAAGAAAATGCATACCGATCTGAGGGAGTTATATTATTGGGCCTGGTCTTTGACAGGACATAGAAGATTTTGTTACACATTTCCTTGAGTGTCGAGGGTCAAGGCAGAGAATTCTCACCCCGTAGGACTCTTACATCCTCATGATATTCCCGAGTGGAAATGGGATGTGATTTCCATGGATTTCATAGTCGGACTCCCTATGTCTTCTTATCATCATGATGCCATTATGGTCACCATGGATAAGTTGACCAAGGTTGCGCATTTCTCACCAACCAAGGTCACCTATAATGCACAAGCCATCGCCAAAGTATTTATGGAGGACATTGTTAGGTTGCATGGGATTCTGAAGACCATCATAAATGACAGGATACCATCTACACTTCAGTTTTCTAGACTTCCTTTCAAGCTGCTCTTGGTACTCAGATTAATTTCAGCTCAACTTATCATCCAGAGACAAATGGACAGACAAGAGGGTTAATCAGGTACTGGAGGACATGTTGAGGATGTATGTGATGGACCAGCAGAAGAAGTGGGAGGATTACCTTCATTTAGTTGAGTTTGCATACAACAACAGCTATCATAGTTCCATTGGTATGGCTCCTTACTAGGCTTTATATGGTCGACCTTGCAAGACACCTTTGAGTTGGGATAGACTAGATGACAGGATTATTCTGGGACCAACTTATCTTTAGGATTTAGAGTAGTAGGTTGCTCTAATTAGACAACATCTTGAGAAGGATAGAGCATACCATAAGGCCTATGCAGACACCAAAAGGATTGATCGTTAATTCTTAGTGGGTGACAAAGTCTTCTTGAGAGTTCATCCTCATAAGAGCCCAATCCACTATAGAAAGGATTCTAAGCTATTGCCTCATTTTGTGGGGCATTTTTATATTTTAGAGGTCATCGGTCTAGTTCCCTATCACCTAGATTTACCACCATGCCTTGCACGGTCCCATGATGTATTTCATGTTTCTATACTACGTAGATATGTACTAGATGTTTCTCATGTTTTGGATTGGTCGGCATTACAGGTAGAGGATGGAGGACAATGGAGACTGGAGCCCGTACACATACTGGAGCACCGGAGGTTGGCCCTTTAGGGTTGAGACTTGGACTAGGTTAAGGTGCAGTGGGATAGATATGATGAGATAGCAGATACCTAGGAGGATGCTACACCATTGAGGGCCAAATATCCCTATCTCTTCTAGTGACTTCCAGGAGGAAGTCTAATTTTAGTAGAGGGGATGTAGTGCCCACATTTTTATAGCCTCATTTATTTGTTGTTCCTTTTTCTCATAGACATGTCCGGGACAGGATTTGATATATGTTGGATAGTATGTTATGATTTTTTTACCTTCTTGGACATGGATGTATATTTGGCGCGCAGCACCAATTTGACTCTAGTAGCATGTTGTTAGTTTTCATTCGATGTTGTGGACATTAGCTTACAATGATGTTGTTTATACCTAATTGAGATATGTTAAATGTTTAGTGTAGTTGCATGTTTGATTCTATGGAATATATGTCACTTTATCATTATGTCTAACTTATGGAGAATTGTGTATAATTGTGCATGTTGTTGCATTTTTGATTCAGAAAGATGATATGCTAGTTTAGAATTCATTGAGTTCTTATTGAGTAGTTGATTCACCTTTTATCAAACAAGTGTATTTAATGTGTGCAATGAGTGTGCAGTGACAAGTCACGGGAGAACGTGGGATTGGACCAACCGCACAATTTTGCACAAGCAGACCCACGGGGCTAAGTCCTAGCCGTGTGTATTGTATGAGGCCTTAGTATTAGAGTTTTCTTGTTTTGGGCACCATGAGTGACCCTCATTTGTAATGTAATATGTCTTGTAATATTAATCTTGCTTAGGGTGTTTAGTTGTGTTGTAAACTTGTTTTGGGGAATTAATGGCCCCACTTACATGAAGTTTTGAGTTTGTTTAATGATGTAAATAATCAAAAGGGATTAGGGTCACATGTGAACCCTTGGGTGGGACCCACACCCTCTACCCTTGTGCCCAAATATACCAAACCCGAAATTGGGCTATTTTAGGCATTTTAAGTGACCCCTTTTTAGTTTGGGAGTTCAATTAGCATGAAAATGGGCACTTGGACCCTACCTAATAGGTAGGGGGCTTATTTCCAAGGCTTAAAGGGATTTTCCTCCCATTTTACCTTCCTTTGGTCACATCCATGTAAGGTGGATGGGTAAGTGTGCTTTGTTAAAATTTGTACAAGTTTTTTTGTTGCTCATTTTGAGTAATTTGGGAGAAGAGAGTTAAAGGCTATTTTATCCTTTCTCCCTGTTTATCTTGGGAATCTTTGACCTTAAGGAAGAGAGGGTGACACATGTCACCCCCTCATTTTTGATGATTTTTGCGTGCTCCTCTTCAAATTATCCCTCATGGGGAAAGAAGAGATAATTTTTTTGGGAGCTTTTGCTTGGAGGCTTGTGGATTTTGGAGCTAGAGCTTACTTGGACAAAGAAAGGGAAAAGTTAGAAGTTGGAGAGATTTTGGAGGTAGGATCCTTGAGCTTATTTGTGTGTTTTATATCATGCTAGATATTAGTTTTGTTTACTTAAAATGTTTGTTGTTGCATGTGGATTTTTATTTGTTGTTTACTTTATTTTGCTCCATCCATCATATGGCATGATGGAGTTTTGGAGTTTGTGGGGGAAGAGAGAGGGATTTTTCCCTCTCAATCCTCATGGCTTGATGGGAAAGCCTTGTAGGATTTATGTTACTCCCCTAAAATGGTTTGAGGTGGGGAAGGTGGTCCATATGGCTTGAACCTCCTTCCCCATTCTTGGTGAGGAAACCCCTTTACGGTTTGAAAATCCTTCCAAAAAGGATTTGGTGAAAGGGGGGAGAAATAAGGAGGGCTTGAATGAATTAGGAGAAATAAGGAGGGTATGAAGATCTTGCTTATATACAACTATTGTTGGTTACAACTTTTGGAAAACTCCTTTCCTCTCTTCCTCATTTTTTTGTAGAGGTAGAACTTGGGTTCTTCTCCTCTTCACCTTTGTAAAATTTGGAGTCTTGTTTTTATAATTGTCTTATCTCATGTGGATGTATTATTGCTTGTTCACCCTCACTCTTGTGCAAGTTGTGGATGGTAGTCCTCTTTCCCATGGGCTTGGGGGAGGCCAGCATGCATCCCAACCTTGGGAAAGGCATGTAATGATGCCTATGGTTGGGTGGTAAAACAAACTCTTTCTCCTTATATGGATTCTTGAAGGCATGGAAGTTGGATGTTGGTTTGGAGTTGGTGGCACCATGGTCTATCATCATTGAAACATTACCTCATTGTATTTTGAAAAGTATGGCTTGTGGAAACTTCCTCTTTATTGTAATTCATCTTCCGTTTTGTATTTGAACATCATTTGCAAGATTGGTTTTTCCATTGGTATTTGAAAACTTTCTTTCAACCTTGGAAAGGAGTTTATTGGATTTTCATCTTGTGTATTGTTGCATGTTTGCATTATGAGGCGGTGGGAAAATTGTGCAAGAGAAGACTTGTAAAATATTCATATCCCTTTAAAATGCATTTAATAGAACATGATTATACTCCTTTAACATGCATTTTCTTGAATGTTATTTTGATTAAGAAAGATTTTTTTTTTTTTTTGAAAGGTGTTATTACAAAAGAAATCATCTTACTTTGTTGAGAGTCTCATTTGTTTAAAAATCTGAAATAATCTTTTAGCATTGCATTTGAAAAGAAAGTATCCCCTCTTGTATTGTTTTGTTTGTAATATCAATGATTGAAATAAGACTAGTCTTGTTTTCTTTTCATGTGAAGTTTTAATGATTTGTTCTTATTAAGCAATCATATTTGAATAAGTAACCTTCTTTGAAAATTTTCTTTTAGAAATAAGTCTCTTATCTTATTTGAAAATACTTGGTTACATTCCTTTTAACACAAAATAGGTAAAATATTTAACCTAAATAGTTATTGAAAGCCTTTAAAAATCCTTACTTCACTAAGTTAAAAAATCTAGATCTATCATTTTAATGGCTGAAATAATCATTCCTCATCATCGTGTATAAAATAATTATATTTAGAATTTATTTAATGTAGTTTTATTTCTTTCAATGTATCTACACTATATTTAAGGGTAGTCATAGTGGTGATTGTTATATTAATATAGTTTGTTTTATTTTATAGAATTATATATATATAACTTTTTTTTCCATGTTTTAGATAATAAACAAATAAAATAAAATAAAATAAACCTATATATATATATATATATATATATATATATATATATAAGAGAAAACAATGTTGGAGATTATTATTCTTGTTGTTGATATAAGGATTGTATGTTAAATAAAGTATCCTTTTCTTGAAGTGCATCTCTTTTTACAAATTTTGATAATGTAGTAAATGGAATACAACTAGTTTTCTCTCTTTCCTTATTACCAATATGAAATGGATAAATTAGTTAAAGCAAATATGAGCATACCCTCTCCTTCACTAAGTTGTAAACTTAGTTCCAAGTCTCTTTTATCATTTGAAATAGCTTGCTACAATATTCTTATCACATTAAATAATAAATCATCTTAATATAGGCATATTGAAAAAGAATTTTGAAATTTATATTTTCACAACAATGCTTAAACATAATCTATTGATTCTACAACTTGAAATAGTTTTAAGATTGTTTGTATTATATATATATATATATATATATATATATATATATATATATATATAATTAGTTTATTTTCTACAAAATTTCACATTAGGTTATATAGTTAATATGGTTATAATTTATAATATAACTGTATTAATTTTGTAAACATCCATTTTATATATTATTTTTATGTCATCAATATCGATTATATTACAAATAATATAATGAAAATATAATATAAATTCATATTATATATAGACAAAATATTATATATAAATAAAACAAAAAACGTATTAAATTTTAATCAAAAACAATAAACAAAAAAAATATAGAGAGAAGTTGGGGAGGCCAAGCCCTCCCACACCCACGCAACCCCCCCATGGGCTTCCTCTCCCCACACCGCTACCCCACCACTCCACGCGGCCGACGCTGCTCCCCCTTTCCTTCATTGTCCCTCTCCCCACCTCCACGCAGCCTCACCCCCCTTCCACGTCACCCACTCTTCCTCCACACAACCACTACCACTACCCTTTTTCCCCTCCCCCTGCCGCCTCTCTCAAAAAAAAACAAAAAAGCGGTCAACAAATACACCCACCGCCCGCTTCTGCTGTACACAAACTCGCATTTTTTTATATCTTCTCCCATTCGGGATATATAAAAGGAATTGCAAAATGATAAATATAAATATGTGTGTGTGTGTAAACAAACTCTCAGGTAGTTTTGTCTTCTTAAAACAAAAAAAAATAGAAAAGGGCAAATACACACTCAACCAGAGAAGATCCCAGTTAAAGAAATTTTACAAAAAAATATATATAACATAAAATGGAGACTCTTCATCAAAAACTCCATGAAACCAAGCTTCCATAGCTCCTCCACCTGCACAAGATGAAACAAAGAAAACAAAATAAGAGAAATAGAAAGGAAGAAGAAACATAGAGAAATTTAGGGCCACTTTAGGGTAATTTCGAAATCAAGGGTCAAGATCAGATTTGATCCAAGGGCCTAAAGTCAATCCTACATTTCTTTAAAGTTATGATCATTTCATGGGAATGAGAAAATAACCTATGTGGTGTGTGTGGGTAAATAAATAAACATAAGGGAAAATTAATAAAACTCAAATGGGGGTGTGGAAAATTTGAGATGACCTTAGTAAACTCAACACAAATAATAATAATAATTAGATAACTAGGGGCAAATGAGTTATTTAATGTTTGAGAAATTTAATTTAGTTAAAATAAATAATAATGGAGATCGGTTTAGGGTTCGTATTAATTAATTTCAAAAAAAAATTACCCAAAATTTTAGTTGTATTTCAGTGTGTTTTCCGGTGTCCTAAGGCGGGGCACTACACTCTTGACTCGGCCACTATGTTAGAAATGACTCGGCCAATTCATATTTTATCTCCCCTTTGTGGACACATCCCGCTTTAGACATTGGATAACCTATTTAAAACTCGGTGGGCTCCTTATGTTCTGTTCCACATTGTTTTGAACCACATTCCCAACCACTTCAATGGCCTCAACCACTTTACATTAGGCACCCTATTATTCCGCCAACCACCTCATGATCCTTATGGTGAGTTCTGTGATTCATTGTTCACCACTTTACATGCATTGGTGAGTTATTCCACATTCACATGAGAACTTTGTTTATTGCCACCGAGACCTCAGTCCACCTTTCAATGTCATATTAATTATCTCCCAACAGTTCCTTTAAAGATATCCCACTTTGCATAGAGCTTTACACTATGTGCCATGTGACTTCATTGGCTCCAATGAGTTCTTTATTGGATTTTGAATGATAACTCGGCCAACTTGATATATTCCCTCTTTAGATGGTGATTTATTTGTCATAACATGGCCATCAACCACTCTAACATTTCCCGACTCAAGCGGTGGCTTGCCCACATTTTGGTGAAGAAATTGGCTCATCAAACTTTTGGTGCATGCCTTTTGACCGGGATGACGAATAGGTGGATTCCAAGCTAGCATTATCCACTCATTATTACATCTCATTAGAGGGCTTGACATGCAATGGAACTCAAATTTGCTTTTTCCAAACATCAAGTTGGTTTTTAGTTCTTAATCTCTATGATTCCACGAGTGTGTAACTTTCATCTTGGCTCACCATCACTAAACCTATAAACTTGGATCCAAACCGAACTTCTCCTACCCGATTTGATTTTGTATGCCCCCTTCCAACAATCTACTTGATTCTAACTCGGCCTTATGAGCTTTCTTCATTTTGTATTGGCTCATCACTAAGCAACTCACAATATTTGTAGAGCTATTGCAAAAATTTGGCCTCCATTTGCACGACAAGTTCAAATATCTCTTGTTGGCTTTCCTTCTTCCTAAGTCTTACCTTCACGATCGAGCCACTTATGACCAATTTGATTTCTGATCTGTTGAACTTCAATGTCAAACTATAATGTCTTCTCTCTGCCTACATACCCCATGAGTCACATAACCCAATTGAACTTGTGAGGAGCTCGCTCACCATTTTGTTGAATTACTTGTGTCAAGCTTGAGACATAATTTTTCCAACCGAAGTCAGCTTGGCATCCTTACCCTACGAGTTTGATTTCCAACCCAAGCCATATCCTTAGCTCCATGTTGATGTTCATCATCACTAGTAACCTTCGCTTGCCAAGCCTCCTTACCATAGGTGCCCCAAGCTCGTTTGTCATCATACCATCTAGCTCGGTCGATTAAGCTATCTCTCCTAAGTCATGAAAGTATGTTTGCATCCACTAAGATGACATGTTGGGTATCCTAATTGGCCGACACCAAGAATTCAACCCATTTAATACATAACTCGGGATTGATCCAATATATCCATGCTTAGGCCGATTTGTTCAACGTCGAGCTTGCATAATATTAATGCGTTCTTCCCATCAAGTGGCTTTCCGATCCTTCACATGCTACATTTCGCATTGTTGAGCTTCAAAAAACCCAACTTACTTCTTGAGCTGTTAGCCAAAGTGCGTTCACATCCACCTAGTTTACGCATGCCAACCAAGCTCCAAGCTCAAGCTTCTCGTTCGATGCTTTGCATTTGCTTTCATCACCAAAATACCTTAATGGTGACCTCCATTTGTAATGCCAAGGTAAATATATTCTTCCTTGGGATCCTTGCAGATTTCCATTGTGATATCAACCTAAACATTCCATTCATTCCTCCATGAGCTCATTTCCTAATGGCTCGACATCATACATATCCTTCAGTCGATCCCTTGAAGTGCTCCTTTGTTGATTCTCTCCTCATGCATGTTGAATCTACAGAGCTCATCTCCAAAAGAGGTCAAGGCCAAACACTTTATGATTAAGTTAGGTATAATCGAACTCATCTCTAAACACTTGTGATGAATCTAATTGATCCCCATTTGTAACTCCCAAGCTCCTTCGAAGCTTTAGTGAGCCCATACCATCTAATTGAACCCGAAATCCTTTGTTTTAATGAGTCGATTTGAGTTAAATCACCTTTCATATCGACCGAGCTCATATTTGTAAATCCTCGAATCACTCAACCACCCCATGACCACCAACCAAGTTGAGTTATAACTCCTCCAACGACTCACCCGAGACACTTTTACATAACTAGGTCTATCTTTCTAAACTCCCATACGGTGAGCCCATCTTCATGAACATTTGCACATTTCATTGTTTTATATCCTTAACTCCTTAAGTATCCATTTTAATGCTTAGTATGGTAAGCATGTATAAGAAATGAGCTCAAACTGAGATACCAATGTTGTTGGAACACCTAAAAATTGTATCTTAGCTTGTCGAGCATCTCGGCGAGCTATTTTTTTCTCAAAGCCAATTGCCCTAATTTAACTGATTTTTACTCCAATTTAATTGTCTTGGGATTTATATTGAAACCGAGAGATTCAAAGGAACCTGGTAAGATCTCGAAAAGGTAAATTATTGATTTGATCATTTTATCCGCATTGAGTTGAAGTGGGTCCCTTGAGGATGATTTAATTACTCCAAAGCAAAAAGCTAAGTCCCAAAGACCGAAAAAGGGGAATAATAGTACAAGACAACCTTGAACCTTCAAGTGACACCGTAAATACTCTTTAAACACAAAATTAACTTAAAATGTCCCAAAATGTCTCATGAAGGTCTTTTCCAGTATTGGTGTACAATCGAATCTCGTTGTCCAAATTTTCCCCAAGGTGCAAAGTTGGATACCATTTTTGCCAACCTCTCGGGGATGATTTCCTACTAAGCATGGTTCTAGTAGCCTTCACAATTCCATTGGGCATAGAGTTAATGTTAGCATCCCAAAACTGATATGATCTTTTGGAATGAATCCCAAAGTCTCCTTAAGCATTGGTGATTATATAATTTTGAAAATGATAATTAGGAATTAAACTAAATATAATGAATGTTTGACATTTAAGGCATATTGTGGAGCTTTGAATGAAATATCTAAGTAATTGGGATCTCATGAAACTCTTATGAAAAATTGAACCTTTTCTTATCTTGAAAAACTTCTACCTTCGATACATTGTGCAACAAAACACAACACACATAACAATGAGGAAAGTAAAACAACAACAATGAAACACACAACAAACAATGTGCAAAGCACTTGGAGGAAAACACCTAACTAAACTATACATGGGGTAGAATGCTCTCAAAAGAAATATTTGAGATGTATCCCATTCACATGAATGGGAAGTTCTTCTCCATTGAGCCTAGATAGATGAAATGAATTTTCCTCCTTGCAACTTGTGATAATGTATGGCCCACTCTAGAGAGCATCAAACTTGGCGTGCATTCCTAGTTTGGCTCTATCTTCATCCCATTTGAGAACTAAATCTCCCTCTTGAAAATGCCTATCGAAAACCTTCTTGTCAAAATATTTCTTAACCTAATCGATGTTACCAATGTATTCATATCCTTTTTCATACTTTTAATTCCATGAGCTCAACAAACATGATTGTCATAGGATCACTCTCCATAACCTCAAGTTGATGAGATAACTCCAAAGAAGGTAATTCCAAGGATAGCGGAAGTTTTTCTTCTCTTCCATATACCAAAGCATGAAAGGAGAATTACTGATGGCTATTTTAGGAATGATTTGATCTACCCATACTTTAGTATTAAGTTGTGTGTGCCAAGTCCTCATATTGGTTTCCATTGTGTGTTTGATAATTTTATGACTTTCTTGTTGTTAGAATCAGTTAACCCATTTCCTTGCGGATAGTAATTAGATGAAATATTGAGGTAAAATTTATTCGTAATAGTCCATGCACTCATCTTCAGACTAATAAAATCCATTGCGTTGTTTGAAATGATTGTAGATGATACATTGAACCTTGTCATTATGCCTTCAAGGAAATCAAAAAAACTTTTTTGTTTCCCTCCTTCAATGCTACTACCTCTATCCATCGAATGAAATAATCCATTGTAGTAAGGACCCATTTATGTCCATCATTGGATGGAGGATTGATCATTCGATGAAATCCAACCCCCATTGAACAAAGGGCTGATCCACTTAAATTGGATGGAGTGGAAGGGTTGCCAACTTCTACTTTCTAGTGAAAAAGGCACATTCCTTGCACTTCTTTACCCAAATATGGGTGTCCTTGAACAAATCCGGCCAATAGTAACCGGCCCTCATTATTTTTGTAGTAGTTGTTCATGTAGAGTAATGCCCTCCTGACAAGCCATTGTGAAACTCTTCCAATATCTTACTTACTTGTTCTATCCCTATGCATCGAAGAATAACAACATTCAAATCCCTACGAATGAAGAAATTATCCACGTAACATAAGGAATAGACTGAAGATGAAAGGTCCATCTTTGAGTCGTATCCATGTCAAATGGGTATGCTCTTGATTTAAGGAAAACCTCCATCTTTGATAACCAGTCAACTTGATCATCTCTTTCATCACTATTCAAGAAGCGTCACATCCTCATCATTTTTCGATTCCAAATCTACGGAAAGTTATTGACACAAACCTTTACCTTTGACTAACTTAGTAACTTTTATGTGTACATCATACTCCATCACTTTTGTAATCCATCTAACACGTTTCTCATTCATGTCTTTGTTCAGCAAAAATTCTTTAACGCCTGGATGAGACACCATCAAGTGAATTTTGTTGTTGGACAACATGTGCCTGAATTTTTTCAAAGCTCAAATGGTAGAAAAAACTTGCTTTTCAACAAATGAATATTTGAGCTCATAGTCTTTTAGGGATTGGCTGAAGAAAGAAATTGGTTGTTCCATCATATCATCATTGTTGAGTGAGGATCCCTGAAATGCTCTCTTGACTGCAAAAACATAAAGAATAAAATCCTTATCAAACCTTGGATTCACTAGTGTAGGTGCTTGAGAAATGGCCATTTTGATCACCTCAAATCTCTCCTTTCCTTCCTTCATCCATGAGAATGGAATATTTTTCCTCAACATGGCCATTAATGGTTTGGCCAAGGCCATGAACTAGGGATGAATCTTTGCACGAAATTTATAGTTCCCATAAAACTCAAAAGACCCTTATTATGAATTGGGAGAGATAATGAAATAATCGAATGAATCCTAGCAGGATCAATTGAGAGTCCTTCCACTCAAACAATATGCCCTATCAACTTCCCCTCGTGCACTAGAAAAATACATTTCTTAGGATTGATTGAAACCCCAAATTCCCTACACCTCTTGAAAACCTTCCTCAGATGCATAATGTGATCTTCTGCATGTTTGGAGTACACGGTTATATCATCAAGATACACCAAAATGATTTCATTGATCAATCCCTTAAATGCCATGTCCATAGCTCATTGAAAAGTAGCTCCAACATTAGATAATCCGAATGACATTTTGTTGTAGGTGTATGTGCCCCACTTGGTAGTGAAATCCATTTTGAATTGATCATATTCTTTGACCAAGAATTTTATTATAACCCAAATATCCATCGAGCAAAGAGAACCTTTGAGCTCCTGCCACCGTTTGAAGGATTTTCTCCATAGATGGAAGAGGATAATGGTCCTTTAATGAAGCATGGTTCAAATCCATGAAGTCCACACATAACTGAATCTCTTCATTCTTCTTTCTCATAGGAACTAGGTTTGCTACCCAAGAGGAATGCTTGATTGGAAAAATGATGCAAGCCTCAATGAGTTTGGTTAGCTCCTTTCTCATAAGTGGCTCAATCTTGGGATTAATTGGCCTCTTCTTTTGATGGAATAGCTTGGTATTGGGATCCAGCTCGATGGTATGTTGTGCTAGACTGGATCAAAGCCATGTAGATATTTATAAATCCACGTAAAAACATCATTATATTCTTGACAAAGTTTGATGAAATCCTATTTTCTTCTAACACTTTTCCAATATTAAGAAAATTTTCATTTACTACATTAATTTCTTCAAAATCATCCTCTTTGATCACCATATTAGAACAACTCTATCTTCCGGCCCGATCGCTTGAATTTAAAATGGACTTGAGAGTAACCAAGAATTTTGATAACTTTATGATTTTCAATTGTATGATTTGGTCACCATATGATTCTTGCAACTTATCTTGATTTTTCATAGCAAGTTCCACCTCTTCTTGTAGAAAAGAGAGTAATTTTTTTTATTATATCAAAAACTTGTCAACTACCTACATTATCAGGAACTATAGGTCAAACGACTATTTTAACAAAGTTACCACTCTTCTTTCATGATATCAACAGTACATCATATTACGAGACAACCATATCAAGCATATAAAGCATCTTGATTTTTATTTCTAGGAACCGTGTGGATCCCAAAAGCTTCAAAATATTCAATCAAATACTAGCCTCAGTTTTGGTAAGATCTTAAAAAATCATTTTTTGATGCACTACGTGATCTTACTTGATGTAAAACCAATTAATTGTCACCAAAAATAGCCAAAGCTTTGATTCCCTTATTTTGAGCCATTTTAATTGCTTGCATAAGAGATTCATATTCAGCGATGTTATTGGTGCACCTAAATTATAGTTGAAAAGATGAGAAATATTTATCTCCTTCGGAGAAATTAACATGACACCAACACCTGCTCCATTCTTACTTCTTGAACCATCAAAAAAACAATTTGCCAAAGTCCTTTGGAGCTGTTTTTGGTTTTAACAAGTTGTGGTATGATTGTACCTTCTTCGTGGAAACAATATGTACCCAACCCCATCTCTTCTAAAAATAATAAACCAAATTCTTCTTCTGCTAATGCCTCAAAGCATAGGGATCATATTGATGATCTATACTTACCTCATCCAACACAGTATCAAGGACTTCTTCCACAAGAGTGGTTGGTTTGTGATCAACAACTTCCTCCTCTCAATCATGAATGGTATAATTCCCATTTATAGGACTAGTGGTATAAGGCTCCACATGATTATGAAAATTGGTTTCACCCTTATAGTCACTTTAGTTCTGTATATCGAGTCCTAAGGATCATATGCAACCAATCAACTAATAGGTAACCACCCATCTTGGTAGTGAAATCTTGTGATAGGAAAATGGCAAAGAGAGGAGGGAGATCAATGACCGATATGTCTTGTGTGAATGACAAGCTAGGGAATGCATGGATAGTAAGTTGAATTCCTTTGATAAATCCAGTAGTTTGAATATTGTGCCATCCAACTAAACAAATCCTATGGATAGTGTGTATATTGGACTCCTAGCACGCATATAATTTGCTTGGGAATGACCGAGTTGTCGACACTAGAATCAATCATGCAATTATGTACCAAATGATCACCAATGATCAGGGAAATATATAATGGTGGTGGTTTTTTCACCTTAGGAATAATTTTCCATTTTGGTTGACATAAACTTGAGAAGTTTTTTCCTCATGACCCAATGATTCATCGGTTGTACCAAAAAATTTTAGAGCCTCTTGCAATAGGTTTCTTTGAGAAGGAATTGAGAGTGCATCCCACATAGTAACATTTAGGTTGGTCTTCTTCATCTATTCTACAATAATGAAAGGGATTTCTCCTACTTTTCTGACATTTATTTGGGCATTAGAATCCTCTTTTGGAAAGTTCTTGTTGGGTATTGTGATGCCTGAAGAAACTTCTTTTCTTGCATCCTTACTAGTTAGCATCTTTGGCGGTTTCATTCCCACATATTTATCAACCACAACTTGTAGCCAAGGTTGTGATGTGGATGCTTGATCAAATTTGGAAGGTTGAGATTCCATTGCTCTCTTTTTAGAACGAGTGTTTTAAGAAATCGATGAAGAATCTATATTCAACCTGAAAAAATATTTTTCTTGCCAATTTTGCAAAGTGGTTTCTTCAAGGGCTTGTAGTGGATCTCGTTGTTCCCTGCATAGATGAAATTTTCGTTAAATCTCGTGAAGCATATAAAATTTAAAGCATATACAATTTGAACCATAAGGGTCTGGCTAAGAATTCCATTGGGGAAAAGATTTTGATTTTGGGGTTGAGAACAAGGATAACACCATTCGTAGTATTGAACTAGATTATTTTGGATAGGTACAATGGCTCTAGAAGAGCTAGCAGCAAGAGGATTCCTAAATTTTAGAGGCTTGATGTTCGTAACTTGATTTACAGCTTGATTTTGTGATTGATTATTTCCTTGAAAGGGTGGGCAATTAGCCTAGTACTATTGATTCTGGGATTGGTAAGGATGAGCATATTGATATTGTTGCCTCTTGAGTGCTACAAGTTCATTCCTAAATGTTTACAACAATGCCTTAAACTCAAATAGATCATTTGAAGATGAGGGTTAAGACATAGCTGGTGTAGCTACAACTGGTTGGCTAGAATTTGATGGAACATGGGCAATGGTTGGTTGATTACTTGAAAGTTTAGCAAACAAAGGCATGGGAGGTCTAGGTGTAATCTTCCCTACTTGGATCAAATAATTCTCAACTCTTATTGCAACTTCGTAGGCATCAGGAAGTGTAGTCCCTCCCATGGACTAAATCATAACTATTACATCGTTATTCAAGGCTCGTAAATAATACAAGAATTCATTATTAGGAGAAGGTTTTATGAGTGTTGGAATTCTATTCCAAGTCTTGTGGAATCGGAAGTTGAAATCACTCATGTATTCTTGAGGAGCTCTCTTTATGGTAGTGAGTTGTTCCATGAGTGATAGGTGGTCACTCTTGTCTTCGAACTATTTGTAGAGCTTCTCTCCCAACACATCCCAAGTGGTTATAATACCAACTTCTAACCCACAAACCACATGAAGTGTTTCTCCTTGAAGGAAGTGGCAAGGAGTCTGACCACAACATTGTCTTCTATAATATTATGTACTGCAAAAATGCTAGCTACATCAAGAATATGTTCCACCGAAGTAATATGAGTTTCCCCTATGTAAAAGGGAAAATTTTTGAGTGTTGCACTAGGTATAGGATCACATTGAGCCAACTGAAGAGGATTTTTGCATTGAAAGGAGGAAAAACTTGGTTCCTTGCAGGGGCTACCATACCAACAAGAGGTTGATTGTTCCTGGGTTGAGGAAACCTTCCGTAAGGAGGAGTTAAATGACCCCTATGAGGTGATGCTACAACTGGTGATGTTGAAATTCCTCTTCTCCTTCTCCTTGGAGGAGATAAGGATAACTCGATATGTTGATAATTTCCTTCTTGTCTCGTAGAATATCTTGTTTGAATTATTCGCATATGTTAACACACTGAGATATGAAATTCATATATATATGGATTCATAAGGTACTTTGATTCATGTAAGTACAAAGATAAGTACCAAGTCTATTCCCACTAGGTGTGCCATAAAATTCTATCACAAAATCACTGCACCCCCAAATGGATAGAATGTGAACAGGACATTCAATGTGATTGGGTAACATGAGATCACCTCTCAAGTTGTGGGACTTGGGATCAAGGTGAACCTCCGGATAATGCTAACTTCCTCTTCCTAAACTAAATATAACACTACTTCTAATGCAATAAAATAGCTAACTAGACCTATGCTAACATTTTCATGGGGGTAAGGGGGAGAGATTTGTAAGAAATAAAACCTATACTAGAAGTGGTGATGCACCAAGAAAGGGTGTTGCTAGACAAGTTTATGATCTTCAAAATTGAGAAGGGTTGATTTGAAAAGGGTGAACAGATACACCACAGGCCAACTTCACCTACTGCAACATAGAGAGGGTAAACAAAATACCATAGACTATGAAACACGCATTCCCTTGTTGAACCTAATTAGACAAGCAAGTTTTCTTTATTCCAATGAAAAAGGATGAAACTGAGAAGGATGAATGAACACCACAACCCAACCACATACAATAATTCACTACCAGATAAGCACAGAACTCCCAGAATCTACAATGGAAACTTGAATTTTGCACATAGTGTACCTACAAGCATGAGAAAGGCACAATGAAGTAGATAGAATGATGAAAGGACCAATAATAGTCACAAAACACACACTTTTATTACTTCAATCATGTGCACAATGCATCATTACATTCATAAGAGGAAATGGTTGCCATTACAATCTTGGAAGGAGGCTTGAAAGTTCCCCAATCCACAAAACTTGTAGAAAGAGAGAGGAATCTAGAAAAGATGTCTAATTATTCCACCGTCTAACCCCTTGAAATGGGTTTCTCATTTACATTTATAGAAAATCCCCTATGAGAGAAGAGAGTAGAAGTTCCTAAATTCTAGGCACCTGGTCTCCATGATTGATTACACCATTAATTGTACCTACCCATTATGCTCAATCAATTCAAAAGATGAACTTATCCTCTATTAATTAAAATAATATTTTTAATAAAATATTTTAATAAAAATAATATTCTTAATAAAATATTTTAATAAAAATAATATATGCCTTTTGATAGGACCTCTCAAGTAGAATTTACTTTACATGGGTTTAAATGTTGATTGACCACTCACGACTCAACCACTATGTTAGAAATGACTTGGGAAAGTCATATTTTATCTCCCCCTTGTAGACACGTCTCGCTTTAGACACTCGCTGACCTATTTGAAACTCGGTAGGCTCCTTATGTTCCATTCCACATTGTTTTGAACCACATTCCTAACTACTTCAATGACCTCAACCACTCCACATTAGGCTCCCTATTATTCCGCCAACCACCTCATGATCCTTGTGGTGAGTTATATGATTCATTCTTCACCACTTCACATGCATTGGTGAGTGTTTTGTTTATTTCCACCAAGACCCCGGTCCACCTTTCAATGTCATGTCATCTTAATTATCTCCCAAATTTTCATGGATCTTTACATTACGTGCCACGTGAGTGCATTGGCTCCAACGAGTTCTTTATTAGATTTTACCTATGAATTGGCCATCTTGAGAGATTCCTCTTTAGAAGGCAACTTATTTGTCATAACTTAGCCATCAACCACTCCAAGATTTCCCGAATCAATGCGGTGACTTGCCCATGTTTTGGTGAAGAACTTGACTCATCAAAATTTTGGCACGTGCCTTTTGAATGGGGTGACAAATAAGTGGACGTCGAGCTAGCATTATCCACTCATGCCACATCTCTTTATAGGGCCCAACATGCCATGGAACCCGACTTCACTTTTTCCAAACATCAACTTGGTTGTTTGGTTCTTAATCTCCATGATACCATGAGTTAAGAACTTTCATCTTGGCTCGCCATCACTAAACCTCCGAACTTGGCTCCAAACTAAACTTCTCCCACTCGATTTGAATTCATATGCCCCCTTACAACAATAGACTTGATTCTAAATCACCTTACAAGATTTATCAATTCTTTATTGGATTGTCATTAAGCAACTCACAAGCTTTCTTGAGCTATTGCAATAATTTGTCCTCCATTTACATGACAAGTTCAAATATCTTGTTGGCCTTCCTACTTCTGAATCACACCTTCACGATTGAGTCACTTATGATTGAGTTTATTTGATCCTTTTTGCTTCAATGTCTAAGTACAATCTCTTCACTCTTCATACATACCCCATGAGTCACAAACCCAACCGAGCCAATGAGGAGCTCACTCACCATTTTTTGAATCACTCTTGCCGAGCTTGAGACACTGTTTTTCCAACCTGAATTTTGCTTGACATCCTTACCTTACAAGTTTGATCTCCAACCTGAGCTATATCCTTAGCTCATGTTGAATTTCATCATAACTAACAACTTCTTCTCACCAAACCTCCTTACCACAAGCACCACAAGCTCGCTTGTCATCATACCATATAACTCTGCGTTCGATTGAGCTATCTCTCCTAAGTGAAAAATGTTTTTGCATCCACCGAGACAAAATTTTAGGTCTTTGAATTGGTGACACCAAGAATTCAACCCATTTAATACATTAACTCGGCTTAATCTGAGCTCTCCATTCCTAGGCTAATTCATTCAATGTTGAGCTTTTATAATATTAACACATTATTCCCATCAAGTGGCTTGCCCGATCCTTTGCATGTTGCATTCTTGCACTATTGAACTTCAACAAACCCAACTTTCTTCCCGAGTTGTTAGTCAAATTACATTCACATCCACTTGTTTTTCTCATGCCAATCGAGCTCCAAGCTTGAGCTTCTCATTCGATGCTCTACATTTTCTTTCGTCACCACAATGTCTTAATGGTGAGCTCCATTTGTAATGTCAACATCGATATATCCTTCCTCCGGCTCCTTTCATCTTTCCATCATGATCTTAACCTAAAAATTTCATTCATTACTCCACGAGCTCATTTCCTCATGGCTCGACATCATACGTATCCTTGATCGATCCCTCGAAGAACTCCTTTGTTTATTCTTATCCTCATGCATGTCTAATCTACGTGAGCTCATCTCCAAAAAAGGTCAAGGCTGAGCACTTGAGGATTAAGTTAGGGATAATCGAACTCATCTATAATGCTTGTGATGAATCCAATTGATCCCCATTTTCAACTCCCAATCTCCTTTGAAGCTTCAAATGAACCCCTACTATCTAATTGAACCCTGATATCCTTTGTTTTAATGAGTTGAGTTGAGTTAACTCACCTTCCATATCAACCAAGATAATCTTTGTAACTCTTGAATGACTTAGCCACCCCATGAACACTAACCAAGATGAGCTATAACTCCTCCAATGACTCACTCGAGAAACTCTTTCATAACTAGGTCTATCTTTCTAAACTCCCATACGATGAGCCCGTCTTCATGAACATTTGCACATTTCATAGGTTTATATCATGAACTCCTTAAGTATCCATTTCAATTCTTAGCACGGTAATCATGTATAAGAAATGAGATAAAACCGAGCTGCTAATGTAGCTCAATCACCTACAACTTGTATCTTAGCTCACCGAGCTATTTTTTGCTTAGAGCTAATTGCCCTAATTTAACTGATTTTTACCCCGATTTAATTTTCTTGGGATTTCTCTTTAAACTGGGAGAGTCAAAGGAACTTGGTATTATCTCCAAAAGTTAAATTATTGATTTGATCATTTTATGTGCTCTGACTAGAAGTGGGTCCCTTGAGGATGATTTAGATACTCGAGAAAAAAACTAAGTCCCAAAGACCCGAAAAGGGAAATAATAGTATCGAGATAACCTTGAATCTTCACGTGACACCATAAATACTCTTTAAATGAAAAATTAACTCGAAATGTCCCAAAATGTATCATGAAGGCCTTTTCTAATATTGGCATATAATTAGCTCTCGTTGTCCAATTTTTCCTCAAGGGGAAAAATTGGATAACAATACTCATTTGTTTGAGCTAGTGGCCATAGCAGCAACGACTTGTACTATGCCTTGATAGGTGAGAGAGACAAGGCCCACGAGGAGACATGACAGGTGAGAGAGGTGGTAGGTGGTGGTCCATTAGTGCAGGATGTGTTCGCATAATTTATGGCACTACAAATTCATTTTGTTGAGCATTCTATGGAGAATACCTTATTACGTAGGAAAGTGGAGAGGTATAGGATTTGTGATCAGTGACATCGAGTGAGTGGTGAGGCTTCTAGTTTGAGAGCTCTCACAAGTACTAGAGAGCGATAACGATGATGAGATTTGAGTTGCATTATTGTGTATTATGTAGGGGCATTTCCCTAGTGATGAGATGTTTTTATAACTATGATTGCACTCGATATATATATATATATATATATATATATATATATATATATATATATATATATATATGATGTTAGTGGAATTTGATGTTTATATTCATTGTGTATTGATGTTATAATGTGACTAATGAGATATGATTTGTGAATGATTATACTTGAATGTCGCTCATGATGTGTAGTTGTTAGTATAATGTGATTGATGATGTATTTTTGACAATGATGGACGATGTATGTAGTGTGATTGTGCAACTAAAATTGTGATAAATGATTGATTAATATGTATAAAAACAAATGACCCACATGTTAGGATGATGAAGATAGGGGATTAACGATGCCCCCTAGCGTATAGATGATGAGGTTCATTTAGTTAAGACCCCTCAACAGTCAAGAATGAACCATGTAAAGCAAGAGTGCATCATTAGGAAATGATTGAGTGCACTAGATGAATCGACAAAGTGCGTGATGAGAGGTTCTTATAGAAAATCCCTCAATATTCCTGTAAGAACACAAGTACATCATTGGGGGTAAGGTGATAGTAATCACCTACCAAAGACCAAGGTGACACAAAGTGGTGGAAGCATGTGATATGAGAGTAGCACAAACATATGAAACAAAATGAATATCGGGTGGATCTACAATGGGATGGATGAATGCAGAGGGTTGTGGTAGTCGATGTGAAGAAATATCATGATGTGGTGGATGAGATGGATGAAGTGGATGTGATAGATGTGGTGGATAGCACACAAGCATGAAAAATAATGGCGATGGACACATAATAACCTTAGTAGTAGATGGAGGAGACAACTCAAGCCAAGTAGAAATGTGCTGACGAGGAAGAGGAGAGATGAACCACTCACATGAGTGAGATCCAAAGGAAATGATGCCCTTATCCTCTAATTTTTGTAATATATCATGAAGGGAAAAGAAATCATTGTCCCTATGGCCATTGATACGATGATAATTACAATAGGGTTGATCACACTGACGTTGTAAACAATGTTGTGGATGATGTTGATTAGAGGGAAAGTGAATTAGATGCTCATTAAGTAAAACATGTAGCACATCATGTGGTCAAGCGTGATGAGAGAAGTGTAATGGCTCACATGAAATAAATGGAGTAGATAATAAGTATTCTGTTGTGAAGGAGGAGGATAAGGATGTTTTTGTGATGTAGTAGGTTGAGTTTACTTGTTAGGCAGAAATGGAGATTGTGTGGGTTTCTCAACTAGTGGAAATGGAGAAGAACTAGATGATATCACAAAGAGTAGTAGAAGGAAGTAAATGATCAATAATATGTGCTTTGAGAGAAGTTATTACTATACATAAATGAATTTATAGCATAATATTACGAATGAATCACATGTATCATATTGCAATCGTTTCTTAAGAGCGGGAATCAAACCATGACAGAAAATTAATTGTTTCTCTAGATCGATAGGTTGGAATACTAGTTGATGCATACAGACATTAAATCGTAAAATTTAATCCTTGATAGGTTCATGTGTGCCCTGATGTAATGTAGGTATATGATCATAAGTAACTCTAGGGCCATTGTTGATGATAAAAGATGAAGGAAGACGTCCTCCATATCATAATAAGTACTAATAGACCCAAATGGAAGATGAGTGTACCATTGTAATTGTAGAAACTTATAATTTAGCTCGAGCAATTTAAATACTTAAATTGTGCTAATTATACCCTTTTCCGAAAATTGATGGCATACCATTAATATCACACATTTTCTCTACTATCGTCATTAATTAATTACATTACATTAGTTAATTAACTCTTCTATCCAAAAATGACACCAATTAACGACCTTCCGTTAATCAGCTCCCCTTTCTATCTCGATTAATTAATTATTTATAATTAATTAAGCTCCCATTTCTATCTAGATTAATTAATTATTTCTAATTAATTAAGCTCCCATTTCTATCTACATTAATTAATTATTTCTAATTAATTAATATCCCTTTCTATCTAGATTAATTAATTCTCTCTTCTATTTAATCAATAAATCATCATTTATTTGATTAAAATCCTCTTATAACATAAATCATACTAACTATTCCTCTAAAAAGATTCTATAAGCTTGCACACTATTAATTAATCACTTTGGTTAATTAATAAACCCCCTCAATCCCCATGAGTCACTAGAGGACAAACTAAATTCTCCTAAAGTAAACTCAACCCTCCCTAAACATTCCTTATTCACAACTAACCTAACCTCTCTATTATCCTACATATAAAGGGATGTAGAGATTCTTGTATACATTGGGCTATATAAGGAGACTTCCTCCTACCTTTCTACTTACACCTAAATGAGCATAGAGCCTAAGCTATAGCCATTTTATCATCTTAGATAATTCTCCATTAGAGTGGAGCTAAGCATCATCCCTTTGCATTCAATCATCCAAGCTATTTTGTGAATATAAATGGAGTTAATCAAGAAAGGCCTTATTGCCGTGACTTGATGAACCTCCATCCTCAATCCTCTTACATCAAGCAAAACTATCAACCCTTTGATAGCTAAAGGATCTACCTAGGTCTATTTCATTTATTTAGCTTTATAAATAGTAGAGTAATAAGTATTAGCATGTTAGCTTGAGGTTTATTTTCAAGGTTATAATGCATAGTGTTGATATTTATTACTCATTTAGATCTTAGCATGATGGTGCATAGATGTTAGTTTAGCATTGTTTTGAAGCTACTAGGTGTTAGTTTCAATTTCACTAACATGGCTAACTAATTCTTGCACACATTTGGCCCAGTGGGACGGATCCTTAGTCCCTTAGCATTGTAGTTCAAATTTTGTTGTTATTTCAATATTTGGCTAACCCTTAATATGCACATGTGTGAAATAATGTTCAAATTCTTATGATTTTGCTAACCTTGCATGTGTTGAGTCTTATTTAGAGGTTTAATTTTGATGGGTTATTATCAATTTTGAGCTAACATGTTAAAATTTGGAGCTTTTTGAACTTGTTTACATCATTGGGCCATATTTTGACATCATCACTAGGTACAATTTTTACAGGGGGTACATAGGTACACAAAACCATGCGTAGACACACAAAACCATGTGAAAGCACTAATCTCAAAATGCACACACACTGTTGTAGTACTACACCTTGTGTCTATAAGAAACCCGGCAGGATAACACAAACACCCTAAAGGTAGTGCATACACCATTCTACTAGTGCACATGCTCTATGTCTGGATTAGTGGCGCATGCACCCATTTGCTAGTGCAAACATCTCTCTTCCAGCAAACATGCACTATCATAACTTATTTTACCTTCTTTTTGCTTCCCATGTGTAGGTATCTATCTACTAGTATAGGTGTACTAACGTAGGCATAGGCATCTCACAGGTAGTGAAGACACTCTGTAGACCCGCTAAATTTACATAGAGGCACGCATGCACCATAAACCACACATACACACCATAAATTCTGCATAGGCACCTCAGCCTAGACTTGCATATCAATTTCATGTTTACAAAGGCTTGTGTCATTAAATACTAACATCATTGTAGGTTTAATTTGATTAATTTTTATTTTACAGGGTATGTTTACATGCTTTTGTTAAATTGTATTAAACTTGGATAAACCTTGCATGCTTAATCATAAGAGTAAGGTTATGTATGCTCTTCCCTCGTGTCTTTTGGGGTGATCTTGGGAATCAGAAACAATTTTTCTCTTTCATTGCTTTAAAAACGTTTAGAATGTCCAAATTGGGTCAAGATGTATGTATTTTGCGTTTGAATTAAGTATTTTCCATTTGTTGGTTTCTTAATTAGATTTTGTGTCACATATGCTCTTCTCTTGCATCCTAGGATGATCTTGAGAATCAAAAAAGGAATTTTTCCTCTTTATGCGTATGGAAAATTACTAATCCATTGTGTAGAACCAAAAATGCTTGTCAAAGAAAGGAGGAGTCAAGACAAAACAAAACTACTAATACAGTTTTCATGCAGGTTGCCAAAAGGTGTTCAAGCAAACCACATTAAATTAAACAAGATAAAAAAACACACCACAAACATCACATTGTATTTGTAGGTTTCAGAAAAGGGTACATCCCTATCCGCTCAACTAGAACATAACCCCTTTGGCATAATGCCTTAAGCTACAACAATGGGGGTGGTTTTAGGAACCCTAAAGTATTCCACGCAAGAGGAAACCTTGTGGACAAAACGGGAAGTGCTCCGCACAACCTACTCGACTAGCTTTACCATTTGTAATATTTAGCATCAAATTTATCCATATCATGACCTTAGTGAGCGTACATGATGGATGCATTTATTACCCACTATACTTGAAGGGGGTAAACTAAAGCTGAGATACTCTAAGAACTAGTTAGTGCGACTTTTCTTGGAAAATCGAGCTCATGTCTAGATAACTTGTGACACCTAGTTAAGTGTGCCACCTAGGAAGCTATCTTTGACCAGGAGAAAACATTGACCATATTAAAACTAGTTTGAGTTGAGATCCATTGTTCATCACAAAACGTGTGAAGCGTTACTTTTTCTTAGTTTTTCACTTGCCCTAAGGCGAGGTGAAACTCTACCGAAGTAAGGCCAACATTTTTCACCCCCAACTGATCTACTTCCTTCACTTTCTTTTGACACTTTTTTTATTAGAAGAAGAGTGGCCACCCTTGTGTTTCGATTGATTGTATTAACCACTATTGTGTCCATTTATGCTCATCCATGTTTGTGGCTAAGTTTTTAAATGTCTAAAGTGTGTGGAGACATTTCCATATCATTAGTAGCCTTTTTTTATCTTGATACCCAAGTCAAGATCATCATCGTAGTTAAACTAGATTCATCACCTTGAATCTCCTTTGAATGGTTATCTTGTTTATATCGTGTCACTAAAATTTTGGTATTTACGTCTTGTTTCTTATAAACTTGACCTAAATATCTATATTGTGATGTTACGTTATATACACTTTAACAATTCCTAGGTATACTCTAGCTTTAGTTTGATTTCAATTACTACCTTGATTTTTGAAAAGTGTTGAATCTTACCACTTGTGTGTGTTATATCAATATCATCTTGATACTAATACCTTACTTTCATGCAAAGTTTTGTTAACATATCTTGGTGGAATTGTTGTGTCACTCACAATCGTAACTTCCACTTTTGGAATATAGGTCTTAATTGGATTCAGCTTGCTTTTAGTATACTTTTTATGGAGATCGTGTTAACTCGTTATTACTCACGCCTTGTTCATTTATTTTAACTCGACATAAGTAGTGACATTTTTTTAATCATCTTAAAATACCAAATACCTTTTGGAAAAATACTTAGGAAGTACATCATTTGATTGATTGGTCTAGAACTAAACATTGTGTGATTGTATCTTGTTTTTCACTATTGACTTATTCATTTAGAACAATCAATTTGTCACATTGATCCTTTGACATTCATTATAACTCTTTAACTATTGACATTATTTTTTCATTTCACTTAGAATTAATCAATACCTTTTGAACACATTCAAAACACCTTAGTGAAAATCTCATACATCATGGCCCCTAAAACAAGATTAGGAGCCAAAAAGTAGGCATTTGAAACAAGACAAACACAAACTTGGGAAACTTCAAACAAATAAGGGTTGAATCCCTTTATTGTCCATGATCTTGGGACTTTATTTTCCATAGAGAAAGAAGTGGAGGAAATGGTAGATCATAGTGGTGATGAGTTAGGGTCACCACACGTAGAATTTGACTTGACCCCTCCTTATTAGATGAATTCATTTATAGAAACAAATATCAGGTGCTAACACGAGTGGTGGAATTAGGATCTATAATGCCTATAGAACATGAGACAATCCCACAAACGAATGAAGCTAATGGAGAGGAACAACCTCTCATTAACATGGAAGATATCCTAATACATGGGCACACTTCCACGTCCAACGTTAGAAATGATAATATGGTGGGTTATAAAATGCCCTTCATCAAGAAGCTACGTAGAGTTAGATTAGAACATGAAAATGTATAACAACCTCCACACCATGAAGAAGAAGAAGAACCTCTTGAGGGAGAAGTCACTATTCAACAAAAATCCAAAACCTTAGTCGACAATTAGCTTTACTAACATCTCATATACAGAAGGAAACAAACAAAAATGTGCATAAGACGAAGCCAAATGTTAAAGCTAGTGAACTTCACATGGAAAAGTAAGAAGGAGAAAATACATAATACATTCGCATATATATCCCTGATTATCCTACTAAAGAGAAATTAATTACACAAGAAATGCAATCCATGAAAGCAACACTTACAAGCCTTAAAGAAAGTAATGTTGGGAATACCAAAAAGTACCAATACAAAGAGTTGTGCCCCCATCCATTTGATAAATATATGATGCTTCAATCATTTCCTAATAAGTTTGACATGTCAAAATTTGACAAATACAGAGGGAAAGGAAACCTAAGAGATCATGTGAAATATTTTTACATGACATGCCAAGAAGTGGCATATAGTGATTATTACCTCATATGACTCTTTCCGAAGAGTCTAGGGGGACAAGCCTTGAAATGGTTCACTCACTTACCTCGTGGGTATATCTTCACATGGCCTCAACTAGTGGAAAGTTTTGTTTGAAATTTCTCATACAACATAGAAAGTGACATAACTATGGCAGAATTGTGTAGTACTAAATAATGCCCTAATGAAACATTCTCTAGCTTCTTACAAAGATGGCGAGGGATAGCCAACCACTTCCCTTGCACATTTCCTAAAAAACAACTTGTGAGCATCTTTATGCCTAATCTAAACCCATACATTGCTTTTCATTTACAAATGAATAGTGTTCATACCTTTGAAGAAGTCATTGAAAAGGACATACAAATAATGTTGATCGAGAGAACACTTGACAAAAATCACACAAGAAGTCCACGCAGGAAAATAGGCAGGTTTAAGGGCCCAAAGGGACATGAAGAATGCGTGCGTGCAAGACAAGTTTGCATATAGGACTTATCTATTTTTGGGCATGAAGATCTATTTTTAGAAGATAGCGTGTAGAACACACCAACGATGTAGAGATGTGCACGCCACACATTGTCTATTTCTGGAGGATCGGATTCAGAGCACTTTTGCATGGAGACAGTATAAGAATAAGATTGTCACCTCAGTTAACTATCAGTAGTCTATAGATAACACACTTGCATGTGTGGCTATGCATGAAAATGACGCGTGGCTATTAATAACATGTGGCCTATTTTTGGGATAGATAAGTGGTGAAGGGAAATTCCCACCCTATATATATGTAGTGAATTACCTGGTAGGGAGACGATGGATATAGAGAGATAGATAACATAGTGTGTGTGTGAGAGGGATAAGTATACAAAGACATGTGCATGTTTCTAGATTACCGTATCAGATCCATGCGTGCATCGACATAGATTTCCTAGTATTGTAAGAAGCTTTTGTGTTATTGTGATAATTAAGAGATGGAAGATATTGACTGAACCTAAGTGTCATTCCTGTGTGTAATTGGGTAGTGCATGTTCTTATTTCTATCATGATTATTGTTTAAACCTATTCTTTCCTAGATCTAGATCTGTCATGCACTGTATAATGATGTATTAGTTATGGATCTATATGCTTTAAGTCTTCATCATGTTAACATTCTGCTACAACAACCCTAAAGAGGGACCTGGTACCTTTGTGCACTTGAGTGAGCACTCGGCCTAATTTGAGTGATGTGTCAAAGACATCTAGGGTGTTATTTGGTGAATTCTAGGGTGCATCATTGGTTCCATTTCTGGGACCTCTTTTTGATTGTTTTCGTGGATGGTTTCATGCGATGAAAACGCATCTGTTAACTCTAAAGCAAGTATTGAAGAATAGATACGTGATTTGAAGGAAGAATATGCACAATGGTTCAACACCGGATCTGAGTTTAATGCACACGTATGGGTGGAACAAAACCTGTATGATAGTTTATATGAGAGATTTTTACCATCTTTCCAAAGTAGAAATATATGAGTGGTGCATTTCTTATGCATCTAAGTGGAATTGGAGGTATCACACACTTGTCTGGACACAGAAATAATTTCAGGCCCTTTATGATGCTAATCTGATCTGGAATCACATTGTGGATATCTGGTTTCATGGTGTTCTAAACATTTATATTCTGGAATATTCAATTTCAACATATTCTTTCCCAGAGGTAGCTAAATTCCAATTTTTACGGTATCCTAAAGGAACATATCTACAAAGTATTCCACTAGCGATCAAGATCTTGATGGTAACTTTAAACCTGGAGAGTAAACTAATGGCTAACTAAACCTCACCATGCGCAAGGGTAGGAATAGGTTTGGTGAAAGATGGTAGACCTAGTGGTATAAAAGTAGAGAGAGGAGAGGCAACTTAAGTATAATGATGCATGCGAGAGGGAGATAGAGAAATAACGTACCATTACAGAAAGTATGTTTTGAGGAGAGAGATGGATCTAGAAGGATTTGAAGTTCACGTAGAAGACGTGGAGCTAGAGCATCAGGAACTCCCCCATATTAGAAAGCATGATAGGGATCCCCCCTTGGCCTCACACAGAATTGTGCCAGCAGAGACTACTTGGGCCGTGGGCACGCATCTTAATCCACCTGGTGACCTAGCCCTTGCACTTGGTTTTCTAGTATCTAGTATGACAAGTAATCAACAAGTGAATTTGGGAAATAGGAGAACCAGAGTAAGTCAGAGAGCAAGTACATCAATGGCAGGATAGACAAATTCAATGTTATTTGGAGGAACATTTTTAGGTGCATCATTTACATAGAATGTAAGCGCATCGAATGTTGGATTCACCTCTGGAAGTGGAACTACCACACAGACTATAGGGGTTCAGTATAGTACTACTATCAGAGCATAGGGGAGTACATCTATAGGTCCTATTCTAGATACAAGCGGTGGATCGAAGGTATAGGTGGTTCTATTTCTGGTGGATCTGGTGGTTCTGGAGGCAGGGGAAACACATGAGGTTTTGGATTAGGTGGTCAAGGTACGCACCAACCCCAAAATGTTTATATAGAGATGTCTCTTCACCTTCCAAAGTATAGAGGCATAGAGGATGTTGTTGAGCATGTGCACATGTGTGAAATATTATGGCGCACAAAAGGGATCACAACTTCTGAGTGTAAGGAAAGTCAATTTTCAACTACATTACAGTGGACATGCACACAACTGGTATAGAAATTTTGACTGATCAAACTTGCATGGATTATGCAGCGTTGAAGGATGATTTCTTGAAAGATTTCTATATCCTGAATTTAAGCGAGAAGATTATAAGTGCGCTCAAGGATATCAAGCAAGGAACTACTGAGAGTGTACGTGAGTATGATTCCCATTTTAAAACACTCCTATCTAAGATTTCTTATGATATTCATGCAAGCCAACATGCACAATGGTTCGTTGGTGGATTGATTACACCATTCAGAAGAGCACTATCACATAAGACATACACTGATCCACGTGAAGCATTGGAAGCAACTTTACGTGTTGAGGAAGTTGGGAGCATTGACACTGGTGTTAGTCCATTCTTAGAGGCACAAATTGCAGCTATGGAAAAATATTTAGAGAAGCTATCAACAAATTCAGCCCATGAAACGCGCTCAGGGATTTGGTGTACAGATTGTGAAGTGGAAGGTCACACCAAGGATAGTTTCCCTTGTAGATCTATATGCTCATTACTATTGGACTGTGAGATCTATCATTTGAATCATGATGCTAGTCACTGTCCTTTGTTACAACGCATGATAAGGAAGAATGTATCTTGTTACTGTAAAATTTTCCAGTCCACAACCCATGATACTAAATATTTTCGGTTGATTGGTTAGATCTAGGATGCTATAGACATTGGGGTACGACAGACAAGTGTAACGGATAATTCTAAGGGTAAGAATGAGCACCAGGATTAGGATCATAATCAAACATGCTATGACATGAATGAGGGGCATTTTGAAGGAGTTCATGGAAGAGGACATGGATATCGCGGTGGATATGGAGGACGAGGCCGTGGTGGAGGAAGAGGTTAGTTCACTCATGGAACATGTTATATGTGTGGGTCTCCTGCCACTATAGGTGTGAATATCCCTAGAATATTTCATGTTATTTTTGTGGAAAGAACCATAGCTATGAAGAGTTCCCAGACTTACATGAGCATTTTAGTAAGAAATATAAGTAAGAAAAAAAAAAGGTGTCGGGATGGTTAGAATCTAGTGTGTGGTAGAAGATTAGTGGATGCCCTAGATAACACCAAGACCTGAGGCATTAATAGTGAAGATTACTACACGAGATGAAGCGTTGCGCACAAGAGTGGCATTGCACGAAGCCTACAATACCAAGGAGGAGGTTTTACATGCAAGGTACCTAGATTCTCGCTCATCGAAGGAATTCTATCAATATACCATGGAGGTCATCAAGAATCTTTAAGGTGAGATACAGTGTTTAAAGGAGTATTCAAGGAAGATGGAGCAGAAGAAAGAAGCAAAAAAATTACCCTATGATATTGATGACATCATAGAGGTTTGTAAAATACTTCTCCAGGAGAATATTAGTCTCATTCTTAGGAAATTGGTTGAAGGGGAATACCCCACGCACAAGCACTGAGAATGAACAGAAAATCCTACATGCAAATCTTCCCCCTGATAGAATTGACTATGACAAGGAAATTAATCTGAATGTTGTTGTGGATGGATGGATGTTGAGAAACATATTGATTGATATAGGTGCAAAAGTGAATGTGCTTACATTAGATGCATGGGTACAAATGGGGAGGCCTCCATTGCATCCATCATCTAATGTGTTGTTTATGGCAAACTGGACTAAGGCCACCCCCATAGGAGTTTTGAAGGATGCATCTATAACCATACAAGGGGCCAAGTTCACTGGGTATTTTGAGGTATTAGCACTTGTGAAAGTAGACTGTCTTCCAACCTTTCTTGGACATCCTTTGTGTTATGCGAATAATGTTGGCTTGATATTCAATAAGGGGTATATCGGCTTTGAGAACAATGAGGAAAGAGTTGTAATACCTTTGACAGATGGGAAGTTTACACCATATGTTGAGCCTCTAAGTGAGGAGGACTTAAATAGAATCTATGTACGTGTTATTTAGGACCCAGAGGTCAATGAGCCATCAAAGGAAGGCATCCTATAGTGGGAATATTCTCATTCTATTAGTGATACTACGAGTATTGCTTATGAAAATTGGGCTCATGGTACATATGAACTAGTAGGGCACAAGGTAAAAAGTGTGGTTACGCATAAGAATGGACTTCATTTTGTTTGATGGATAGGTAGCACAATACCTTGGTATACTTGAGGCAGAATATCTTCCTATATTTTTGAAAGCCATGGAAGCACAAAGTGAACAGATCAAATTAAGAGAAGAGATATGTTAGTGTATACCTTACGTGAGACAACAACACGTTGGTGGGTAGTCCACAAAGATAATCTTATAGAATGGGAGGAGATTGGAATCACCCTATCTACTAGGTTTTTAAGGAGCAATGCACCTACATAGATCTGCACTTATAATGGTGATCAACTTGTTCAACATCACATTCAACAATGTGAGAGACTCTGGATAACAGGACATGAAGCATTACCACCTTCACTCTAGGTGCATAGATTGTATTCTACTCTACAAGGATGCACATGCACCTGGTATGTATATGTAGAAATACATCGAGAGACTGGGAATTGGCATAATTTGACTACATGAATGATCCAGACCTTTGACTACTTCTCGACTAAACCTCCAATAGAAGAAGCATTAAAATTTGTTAAGCGCTTAACTATGGGAGATAGTGCAAAGGAAGAAGAGCTTATTCAGAAATATTTGGTGAGACAGAGTCCGGAGCGCATTTTGAAAAGGAAGAAGAAATGGAATCCATACTACTTGAACACGCTTTCCTTGAGAAAGAGAAAGGAAAGATGGTTTACATAGTGGATGATGAGGAAGTTGAGAACCTAGATATTGAACATTCACAAGGGGTGCATGAGGTCCTAGACAATTCAGATAAGGATATGCATGCCTATCACAAACCCATGAAGACAAAGAAGGTGAATATAGGTTCGGAGGCTGAGCTAAACGAGGTCATAATTGGAGACTATTGGTCAAAATCGGAAGTGGCAAAGATCATTGAGTTACTCAGGGATTATCATGATTTATTCCCTCAAGGGTATCATGAACTTACATGAATGCATGAATCTATTGGGGAAATGAAGATAAATCTTAAGGATGGTGCATGCCTAGTTAGAAAGTGGCCTTATAGAATGAATCCCAATTTACGTGAAAAGGTGAAGGAAGAGATTGATAAGATGCTGAAATCTGGGATTATTCGACCCTTGGATGAGTCAGAATGGGTTAGTCCTAGGGTGTTAAGTATCAAGAAGGATGGTAGGATTCAAATCTGTGTAGATTACAAAGAGTTGAATGTTGCATGTGTCAAAGACCCTTTTCCTACACCATTCACTGAGGAAATGCTAGAAGGAGTGGCTGGGTGCAAAATATATTCATTCACAGATGGGTTTTTCAGGTATCATCAGGTTAGGATTTCTCAGGAGGATCAAGAAAAGACAAATTTTACTATTGAATGGGGTAGTGTTTCCTATATTGTGATGCCTTTTGGATTGAAAAACATGCATGTTACATTCTCACGGATAGTTTTTCATGCATTCAAATATTTTATTCACAACTTCTTACAGGTTTATCTAGATGATTGGACAATATATGGGCTTATGAAAGATCATTGTGTCAATCTATGCTTAATGTTTGAACAATGCAGAAAATTAAGTATCTCTTTGAAAATCAAGAAGTGCATATTTTCTACACCTTTTGGAATACTTTTGTTAGGAAATATAATTTGCAAGGAAGGTTTATGGTTGATCCAACTAAGGTTGCAGTCATTCTAGGCCTAGGAGTGCCTACTACCAAAGTGAGGTGCGTGGATTTTTTGGTCACACAAGATATTATTGGAAGTTCATCAAAGGGTATGCCAAAGTTTTTGCACCCTTAGAAGAGTTACTAAAAGGAAAATGTACATTTTATTGGGGAGAACTACAACAACACGTGTTTGAGATATTAAAGGTGAAACTTACTACCGCACCCATTCTTAACTTTCCCTCATGGAATAAACCATTTCATGTGCACATGGATGCCTCTGGCATCGCCATTGGTGTGGTGTTAGCTCAACCTGGTGAAGGTATTGTAGATCATCCAATTTGATTTACTAGTAGGAAGATGACTCCTATTGAATAGAATTATACAACTACAAAGTGCGAAGCTTTGTTAATGATCTTTTCATTGCAAAAGTTTCAACAGTACTTGTTAGCAACACCATTTGTGTTTTATACAGATCACATGACATTGAAGTATTTGGTGAAAAACCCATCTTACAAGGGTGCATATGCAGATGGGTACTCCTATTTCAAGAGTTTGACTTCACAATTATGGTGAAGCTAGGGAAAAGTAACTCTAGACCAAACCACTTGTCTAGAATTAAATCAGAGAAGAAGCATCAGACAATTAAAGAAACCATGCCTAATTTGCTTATATAGGTTACAACACACACCATTAGAATTAGAAGACATTGTTGTCTTTCTACAAACTGGTGTGGCACCATAAGGAATGAAGGCATTAGAAAAGAAACAACTTGCTATACGTGCAACATCGTTTATGTTAATTAGTGGTGACCTCTAAAATTAGGAAGAGATGAAGTATTACACTATTGTGCATTAGAGCATTAGTGCAAGGATATAATGGAGGAGGCACATGGTGGTATTGCAAGAGGCCACTATGCAGGTGATGTAACTGCCCGAAAAATCCTACTTGTTGGATTATGGTGGGAGACACTGTATAAAGATTGTAAAGCATATTGCAAAGCGTGTGACCATTTTCAGTGTCTAGGTAAACTAGGGAAAAGGGATGAGATGCCTTTGAGACCTATTAATAGTGTCGAACCATTTGAGAAATGGGCCATTGATTTTGTAGGACCTATTTTTCCAGCCGCGTGTAGGACTGGGTTATGCTATATCATTACTTGTACAAATTATCTCACAAGGTGGGCAGAAGCAAAACCTACGAGGGACTCAGACAATGGCTACATCAGCTAGGTTTCTATGGGAGAATGTTCTTACAAGATATGGATGTCCTTTAGACTTAACAAGTAATAGGGGTACACACTTTTTGAATGAGATAATTAGGATCCTATTAGATGAATTTATGGTTCTACACCATAAGACTACACCCTATCATCCTCGGAAAATGGAACTGATGAAGCTTTCAATAATATTTTGACCTTAAATTGACAAAAAATTGTGATGTTGGAAGAAAGGATTGGAATGATAAAGTGTCAGCTGTTCTTTGGGCATATAGAACAACTTATAAGAGATTAAACAAAGCCACACCATTTCAGTTGGTGTTTGGCACAGAAGCCATTCTCCCTATAGAATTTATGTTACCTTATTTACACATTACGCATGCTGGAGGTCTAGCTGATGAGCAGGATTTAGAAGAGTGTATTGAGAATATGATTTAATTGGATGAGCGACAAGCCATAACACGATGGAGTCAGAAGTAGGAAAAGGCCAAGCAGAAAGCATGGCATGACAGAAACATAAGGGATAAGAAGTTTGAGATTGGACAAATGGTACTTCTCTATGACTCTAAGTTCTTGCACCATCTAGGAAAACTTAAGGTACATTGGTTAGGGCCGTATGTTATTACTTACATCCTTAAAATAGGTGCTTTCTAATTAGAAGCAATAGATGGAACACTACTACCTAGTTACTTTAATGGGAGCAGAGGTTGAAGCCCTACTATAAATATTGTAATAAGGTAGTATTGCCAATTAGATTAGGTTTTCATTATGTATTTCCTTCATTATCACTATGCTTTATCACTTTAGTTTTTGTTCTTGTGTAATAAGCACACTTGCACGCATGAAGCAAACTACAATATGGAGCATGTTGATGCACATCAGACTGCACATACTTTTAGTGTGGGTGTGGCTATTGATATCAAGGTATATGACTATTGGAACTAAAAGGTGGAAAGGAATAAGCTACTATGAGTGTTTTTCAAAGTAAAAATATTGCTTCTCAAAAGTGACCAAGGATGGAGATGAATGAAGGAATAATATAACACGAGGTAAGTAGAGGCCATGATAACTACCAGGATAAGGTACAGTGACAAGGTACTCATGAACATGGGCACGTGTCAAGATAGGTCTCGTGACCAAAGGATAGGAAGATGTGCTAAGTAGGTTATACTGGGCGCTAATATGTATCGTATGGAAAGAAAAAAAATTTGGACAATAAATGAGAGGATATTTGGTAGGTGGAGAAGCAATAAATGCATCAAAATTTGAAAATCTATATAAGGACGGGATGCGGGTTCATTTTTACCGTTGTGATTAAGATTATTTTAGAAATATCTAAGTGCAAAAAGTTGAGTAATTGATTTGAGGTGTGAAGGGTGTGAAACCATAAGTGACAAGCAGATCCGTGAGTAGAAGAAGCTTCTGGCCCCTAGTGGTTTAGGGTTTGAGAAAATCGGGATGATAGAGAGGAGCTAGGGAACACGGTTTCACCTAGGGTATGCTAAATTGAGCTACGGTTTGAGTCGGGCATTACAAATTTGAAGAGTCAAGTGTATACGTATGATTGCAAGGTAAAAATGGTACCCAAGAAAGCAACTGCAACAGGAACAAAGGAAAAGAAGAAGGCAAAGTTGTAGAGGAGGAAGAGATGGCACTGAAAGTAATTTTTTAGAAACGTAATATCCAGAGGGCGTCATAGTTGGCTAGGAGTGGGATTCGCATATAATAAAAATCAAAGTGAGTGAGTATAACCATAGGACCGCATAGAATAAAAAGGAACTTGATGCCCTGCTCAACACAAAGAAAAACAAATGCATGGAATATGACATGCCGGTTTATGATGATGTAGGCGAGAAACTTCTCAAAATAATTGGAGTCTGCTAATTATATGAGCTTTCATATTTCGTGAAGTATGAGCCTTTATACCAATGGCTAATGAGCAGAGTACATGAGGACCTTTTCTACTTTGCATGACGTAGATTCAGAATATCATCTACGTTGATCTCCACAATGACAGTTTGAAGGCCATAGGAGAGGATATAAAGAATGACCTAATAGATAAGGCCACGATTCTAGAAACCAAGAAGGAGTTGGGATACTTGAAGGGTCTACGCGGTATGGACATTGATAAACTAAATAATTGTTCGGTTGTACAAGTAGCAACACATCTTGTTACAAAGTTGAATGACTAGGAGAGGTGGTCACAGGTGAACACCATGTGGCTGCATGTTGCGAAGTAGATGTCAGAAGGATTAGTCTACAATATTGTAGGCTACATTGTAGAACAAATAGTCAAGGAAGCGTGCACGGGAGGAAAAATCAGCTTTGGAGCTGTTCTATTGTCACTGGTATTCATGGAGATTGGAGTACCAGATGGATCGAAGGAGAAGATATGGGAATACCCCATGGAGAATAAGTCACTAGCTAAAAGGTTCAGCAAGTACCTATGTAAAGGGTCCATGATAGACGATGTCAAGAAAAGAGCGAAGAAATGGTACGATAGGCTCTGCACAACCTTTGAAGAAGAGTGGCACATCCCGAAGGACCTACCTTTGGTAATAGGGAAACAAGTCCAGTTTGTTGTATATCAAAATTTCTGCATCGTGTGCTTCCCAATGAAAGATGGATCCTGGAGCCCTTGGTGCAAATTTCCTTACACCTTCACAATGAGGTACTTTCAAACATCAGTCCACATATTCACAGACACATGCTGCCTAGCCTTCAATGCAGAGAAGGTATATTGTGACTACCGACCGGAGAAAGAAATATGTGTATCCATGGTGAAGCACGTATATTGAGAGGCTCATTTCAGAAGTATTGAGCATAAATCCCATGAGTCTAGCTGTCGGAGATATTGGGGCAGCACTAGTATACCTTCAACTGAAGCCCAAGATGGAAAACAATAAGTATGTGGAGAATGATTTCACGCTCCTAGGGCCACCAAAGGGTCAACATAAAATGGAGAACATCCCATCACCTAATCCCACATAGCCAATAGAAGTGGAGGATGAGCATGAAGATAGTGGTGGATTGGAGAATAGAGGTAGAAGACATCCTATGAATATGGATGAATTTGAGCGTGCTACTACACCACCTCGGCCACAAGAGGGGGTGATGAGGAATTAAATGCATTCCAAGGAGAGCACATATTTAAGAGGGTGTTTAGGAGAACAAGGACCCAAGGTGCTACTCCACAAACAGTGTGTAGATCACCCAGACTCTCTCCAAAGAAGGAGGCAATCATGCAAAGGAGGAAATTGAAGTTGAATGAGGAGGCGGAAGAGTCAGAGGAAAGCACATCTAATTCTCCTACAATTCTAGAGAACATAGAAGAACAAAAGGATGAGGAATCAAAGGTACGAGGAGAAGACAAAAAAGGAAAAGAGGAGACAACTGCAAAGACTACTAAGGACATGGAGACACAAGTCCCAAATTTGGAAGCTAAAGTTCCTAAGAAGAATGGTCTAGAAGAACAAGTGGTGTTAGGTTATGGAGCCCATTTTCATGTGAAAAAGATTTGAAGATTATACACTAAGAGTACTATACACTTTCCATAGTTGTCTCGCTAGGGTTCGGGGTCGGTCGGGTGTCGAGTGGGGGTTAAGGGGCGCAACCCTCGAGAAATTTTTTTGGCCTTAAAACGTGCTCAATATATCGAGGAAAACATTTTTCTCGATATGGGAAGGATTTTGACCCATAGGTTTATGGGACAGCTTTTGGCCCATGGTTTTGATACCCAAGGTTTTGTAAAATCTGTTTTAGCAGCTTGTCTACTTATATGGCTTTATGCATATGGTAGGTATCATGTAACATTACATCTGTTTTGAATTTGGTGTGAATTTATAGATTTTGTTGAGCATAGCTCCAAACAGATCTGGGTATTGTATTGAGAGAGTGGTGGCTTGTAATAAATATGAGCAAGTGATTCTTGGTGGACGTATCCCAAATTGGGTGAACCATGTTAAATATTGTCTCTTTATGTTGTGTTATTTTATTCTGCACTTTTATTTAAGATATGCAATATTTTCTACATATTATTTTTTATTATTGCGATTCTATGAGGGATTATCCCACATATTTTATCCCTTATTTCCTAACAAGTGGAGAACACATTCCACCACCATGGGTTATGTAGAGGACGCAGTAAAATTTTATGTGCCCATTTCAGAGCACGCTAACACGAAGGACTTATATGGTTGGGAGCTCATGGATGAAGATATGGCCACAATGTGCACAAGGAAGCAACTATCATGGTCAATGCACACCCACATGGATGAGCCTAACTTTGATGTATGCAAGGAGTCATGTGTGTCGAGACGGCTGAAGAAGGCACCCCAAGCTAGACATATGACGGTAAAGCCTACTGTCATGTCAGATGAACAGGTGAGTAACACATTGGTCAAAGTATCAATGAAGTGGTGAGGCGCAATATGGACAAGGCCACCACAATTAGGGTGCTGTGCAAGAGATTAAAACTAAGGATGGGGAAATAGCACACCTAACATAGGAAAGAGACTTGGTGCAGAAGAAAAATGTTGTATTTATTAGCCTCGCAGAGGAAATTGGTGATATTGTTATGAAGGCTAGGCCATACCTAGAACCAAAGGTACCAAAGATGTTTCCTTTGGTGATACACTATGTAAGTACCTTAGTAGACCTAGTGCTTGAAGATGAACCTCTACATATGCCAACACCAAAGGATCCAACACAAGAGGTAGAATGAGAAAAGGCTTCTAGTGATGTGGAAGATTGCATCCTATGAGGGACTACTGCAAGTGTTTCAAGAAGAATTAAAGAAAGCATACCAAGCTTTGAACATCTACACATCTCCAGAGGCGCTTATCAACGTAAAGACCTTGGAAGAGAACAATGAGGTCTAGAGAGTAATGAAGGATGAAACATTGGGCCTCACAGTAAAGATTGTCAATGGTTAAGCAAAAGCGCGAGGCCCTCACAACAACATAAGAACCGCACAAGACTCGATTGGAAGATCTTGGGAAGCTCATATCATGCAGAAGATGGATTTACTAGAGGGATGAATGACCTCAATGTCCAACATTCTCGTTAGTTTTGCAAAAATAAAAATGGGAGATTGCGAGGATGAATTGGAGTCCATTGCTATGGACATTCCAGAAAAAGTAGAGGAAGCACTTTTTGAATGACAGGCCTTGGAGGTTGAAATAAAACAGAATATCCCGAATTAGTTATTCGAGTAGAAGAAGATATTGCAGAGTAAATATATTCTTTCATATATTCTTTCCATTCTTTCCATTATTCTATTCTTTACCTCAATTCTAGAGATAACCATTATCAGGGTGACAATGAAATTAGTGTGGGGTAATGTTAATCAAATAACACTTGACAGAACTCACACAAGAAGTCTACGTAGGAAAATAAGCCAGGTTCAAGGGCGCGAAGGGATAGGAAGAACACGCACATGCAACAAGTCACCATTTAGGAATTAGCTATTTTCGGGCATGAAGACCTATTTTTAGAAGATAACATGTAGAACACTCCAATGATGCAGAGACGTGTGTACCACGCATTGTCTATTTCTAGAGGATCAGATTCATAGATGTCCGCATGGAGACAATCTAAGAATGGGATTGTGATCTCAGTTAACTATCAGTAGTCTATAGATAACACACTTACATGTGTGGCTATGCATGAAAATGATGCGTGGCTATTAATAGCATGTGGCCTATTTTTTGGATAGATAAGTGGTGAAGGGAAAGTCCCCACCCTATATATGTAGTGAATTACCTAGTAGGGAGACGATGGATATAGAGAGATAGATAACATAGTGTGTGTGTGTGTGAGAGAGAGAGAGAGAGAGAGAGAGAGAGAGGGATAAGTATACAAAGACATGTGCATGTTTTTGGATTACCGTATCAGATCCATGCGTGCATCGGCATAGATTGCCAGTATTGTAAGAAGCTTATGTGTTATTGTGATAATTAAGAGATGGAAGATATTGACTAAACCTAAGTGTCATTCTTGTGTGTAATTGGGTAGTGCATGTTCTTATTTCTATCATGATTATTGTTTAAACCTATTATTTCCTAGATCTAGATCTGTCATGCACTATATAATGATGTATTAGTTATGGATCTATATGCTTTAAGTCTTCATCATGTTAACATTCTACTACAACAACCCTAAAGAGGGACCTAGTACCTTTGCGCGCTTCGGGTGAGCACTCAGTCTAGGCTGAGTGATGTGCCAAAGTGTGTCTAGGTGTTATCTAACAAATTCTAGGCTGCATAAAATAGAAAATCCCTCATTACAAAAGGAATAATCAAATCACCTTCTAAAGATAATCAAAATGTCAAACCAATGGAAAAGCCAAAGATATTTAACAAAAACAAAAATGTGGTGGAGACAGAATCATAGATTCTAAATGAGTGCAAACAGTTTAAGTTGGTCAAACTTTTAAACTGACCAAAGGACCTATTCAACCACCACCTAAGCGTAAAACGTTCACTCCTCTTAATGATTCTTTTTCTACAATATTGAAGTAATTAGATGTATTCCACATGGTGACTTATCTGCAACCCAACCTTTTGATGACAATGCTCCTAAACCATCATGGTATAAAGAGCATGAATATTGTGATTTTCATCATGTAAAGGGACACAAGACAGATAAGTTCCTACGACTTCGCCACTACATCCAAGATCTCATTGAAAATGGAGAGATAAAATTTGAAACCCCAGAGAGAAATCAAACGCCGAAAAAAAAATGGGGATATTCAAATAACCATTCCCTAAACATGGAAAATCAGATGAGAAAAGGCTAGATCAAGGAGAGTCATCCCAAAGTTACAAAGCTGCAAACTATCTATACACCAAAAGTGAAAATAATCATGACTCATGCATTGATGTGTCCACTCTTCTAATGAATATATGAATACCATTAGGATCAAGGGAAAGGATTGCGTTGTGCTAATAAGGTGCGCCCATCTCATGATCCCAAAACCCTCTCCATCAACCCGCAGGATGGTCGATATAACCTCTTAGAACAACTTGAGAAGACATCTACCAAGATTTCAATCTTAGATATTCTTAAGATATCAAATGTACACAAGAACATCCTATACAAAAATCTTTAGGGGTCAGAAGTACCAATAGAAATAGACCCTTCACATTTACAAGATGTGGTGGCAAACATTACACCGACTGAACACATCTCATTTAACCACAAAGAAATTCCTAATGAAGATCACACACATAATCTTCCCTGTATATAGAGGTATTTTTACCCGTAAGAAGATAAAATAGGTGCTTGTAGACAACGGATCAAGATTGAATATATACACTTTTAAACTAACTAAACAATTTGGGCACATATGACGAAGATCTAGAGTCTCATATTATTACCATAACTACTTATGACAACGTAGAGCAAGAGTCGATGGAACAATCACACTGCCAATGAAATTAGGACCAACCAAGTCACAATACAAAGTTCCACATCTTAGACTTTGAACTTTGGTATAAATTCTTCTTGTCGCCCATGGATCCATGCCATGCAGCCATACCATCAACATTCCATCAATGCATCAAGTTAAAACATGAGGGACACATTGTTACAATACAAGGATATCTAGAACCTTTTTCCCACTACGTAACTCTCAATATCTTTTCTCGTAAGAGTACATATGCATGTCTTTCTACCGATATAGTTGTTCCCCTTTAATCGGGAGCTATGGAATAATGGGTGGCTAAGTGCAAAGCAAGTTGGTGGACAATTAAGTGGACATAAAACCCTAAACATGATAGTTTCAACCATGCCGCTAAGACAAAGAGGTACGCCCTCGATTTTGATCATTTTTTTGCATTTTAGGTTATTTTTTTGTGATTTTCATGGGTTTTTCAATTTTTTGTTTATGTATACAATTTTTTTGTTTTGTTAGTTGCTCGGAAAGCTCGTAATCCTACAAAAATTGAAATATTCCTCAAAACCCCTCAAACATTCCTCAAAACCCTCAAACATTCCTCAAAACCCTCCTCCAAACATAGATCCACCTCCTGTGGCTCCTTCTATCCCCACGAAACCAACAGAACACAAGCTGATATCGTTGGAAGAATCCGACAAAATAAAATTGTCATTGAGAACCTTATTCAGACTATAAGACAAAATCATGCCACAAATCCATGTCCCGCATGACTTTAGCCAACACATTGCAAACATTGATTAGCGAAGTCGACTCTCCGCAACCAACCAAATAGATAGATGGAATACCTTTAGAGGTGATTATAGGTGGTGGTATGTAGATAAATTATCCCATGCGGCCGTAAAAAAGACAAAAAAATGGAAAAGACCGCATTTGTGCATTATTTATCTAACCAAGAACCAATGCCCCCCGCAACTACTTGCAAATGGTTCCCAATCCATTGGTGCCACGATGACCAAATCAAGAAATTTTTTTGGGACAAATGGTGGATGGTTTTTATTATCCACCATGCAACAACAATGAGGTTCCTCTCTATTTTTTGAAGAAATTATATTGTGAGTTTGTGCTTAATGAGGTCCCAAATTATTTTGACTTTTTATGAGTTTTATGGGCGAGGAGGTGGCTCTGCACAGAGTAGACCTGGTGCACACATAGGTCAACCAAGGATCCCCATGCCCCAAAACCCCCACTACCTTCAGTTATCCCTCCTACAGTGAAGGAGGTTGTGGAGATTGACACACTACATGCATTAAGGAGCTCACTGACACTCTGACCCAACATAGTGACCAGATTGCATCTGGTGATGTTGGTGGAGGCATCAGTTCTAGCGCACCACACCACTGTGGATCATGTGGTGTCGTATATGCACTACGGGTGAGACATCATTTGTTGGATCACATGATTTATTTTCTCTAGATGAGATGATGGCGGATGTTTTTGGAACTGGTGCAAAGGATCTTGGTCTTTCACAAGTAAATGTCAAATAAATATTAATATATATATATATATATATAATAGTTTAATTCATGTTTGAGATTTTAATATATATGTATTTGATTGTACGTCATGTACATACATGTAAAAACTAATTTTTTATTTTATTTTAAATAGCAAGAGCGGTGAAGGAAACATCCTAGTGTCGACATGCTAGCTACTACAGTTGGGGTATGTTACAAACGTAAGTTTCAAGTTGTACTTAAATTTCAAATTTCATTTGATTGTGCACTTTTATTATTATAATGTTTCACTGTACATGTACATATTATATATATGTGTTTGTCTTTTATATGCATATGTAGGAGCTCGAGCTGGGTCATCATCTTCTCTGGGAACTGAGGCTACTGCACACCTCACGTGACTTTTACGCAAGTTAGTTTCTCTTTACACTTTGTTTCTAATTGTGGAAGTTCATGTGGATTATGCTTTGGGTCTGTTATGTGGCAGTCATGTAGATTAATATTGATTTGTACATGTTTTTTGTATAGCTTATGACTGCCAGAGAGACTCCTCCATATATGCAGACTATGGAGGCTGCTGTAGATACTGCCATAACATCTATAGATCCACTAACTGAGGTACAATTTTTCAAATTTGTTAAATTTTGGAGGAATTATTTCTTATTACTTAAATCTACAATATCAAATTTTGTACATGAAATATTTAATTTGAAATTTAATTATTTGTATGTAGCTTACCCCTCGTGAGTCTATTGTTGTCCCTACGATGTGTCAATGACAAATTGATAGGGATCATGACATTGCATGGTAAGATTTCACATGCATTTTAACTAAATTCTAAGTTTCTAAATTTTGAATGTATTTTAAAAATTGGGTGTTAAAAACTTGTTGTTTATGAATGTGCAGGTTAGGTTGCAAGCCTACTTAGAGACGCCTAGGACCACATGGATGAAATCCATAGTGGCATCTCCCTCCACTACATCCCCAGGTCATGGACATGCTACTTCTAGCAAGGCGAAGAGAGGGAAGATGTTTCATGATTAGATTCATAGGACCTATGATATATATATATATATATATGGGCCATCTGGTCCTAGTTCATGATTCTTCATATAGTCCATTGTATATATAGCCTTATGTGACCACCGCATGTGGTCCTATATGTATGACACACTTAGTTTGAGATGTACACATGTTATGAACTTATATTTTTAGAGTGTGTCCAACACATAGATTTCGAGATGTACACATGTTATGAACTTATATTTTCAGAGACGTGTGTCCAACACACTTAGTTTGATACATTATATATCCATGTGTTGGTTTTCATAACGATATTACTTCTATGTTTGATTCGATTTCATTGCACATGATATCCTTCTATGTATGTATGTTCTATGTATATTAGTTCTATATGTATGTTTGATTTAAAATTAAAAACCACGTCCCAGAGCACTACATGGTACAATTGTTAAGCAAACCTATTCCATTAAGCAAAACCTATGATAACCATGCTAGGTGAACTACAAAAGGGCAATACGTAATTACTTTTTTCATAGTAATTACGTAGGGTGTATGTGCAACTCTAATTATTTTCCCACCTCCTAACAATGTGCACATCTTTGAAAGAATGGTTGTGAGGGAATTTCTATAACTAACATTTTTTCTTTTAAAGCTAACACTCATCTGTTGCATATCAACTAATGCGAACATTGTTAGAAATAAGGAGGTAGAGTTCATCTTGAACTATATGAATATAACGTTACTATGGTGCAACATTGCATGGTACAATTGTTAAGAAATTAAGGGAAGCATTTATGTATTGTTTTAGAGATTATCCCATTAATAGGGCTTATCCCATTGATCAATAGATACACCTTAATATCTCTTTATAATTTGGTGTTATGCCAATCAACTAAGAAGTTACACATGATTTGATTATCGTAAGTAGATTCACTTCCCTATTAAGTCCTATATGTTTTTGTATTTAAGCACACACTTTAAAAACCCCATTTTTTGTATACCCTACAATCCTTCTAGTCCAAAATACACATTTTTGTGAGGGGGTTTGTCAAATAATTCACATCCTTACCATTCCAAGGTATTTGAAAAAAATTTCAAGGTTCTTCAATGAATTTTAAAATGATATATCAAGGAATTTGTGAACATTCTTTACATATTTATTTAGGATGTTTGTACATATGTTATGACATATCAATCTAGATAAGAACACATAAATATGTATGTAATGTATATTGTCAAATAATTCACATCCTTGCATTTTAAAGATGATACACTGACAATTTTTTAGGCATTTCAAATGCTAGCAGGTATCCTTGTCATATTTATTTGAAACCCTAACATCTAATAAAAATCTATTTGTTTAACATTTAATTTTGAAACTAAGATATAACAATCGACACATATCATATATGATGTTATATGTTATATAATGGTAAATTGAAGGTTCTTAACTTAGTTGGAAAAAGATATGCAAACAATATTCTTAACAAGTTCTATTGTGTATTAACATGCTTAAAAAGAGATCATTTAACAATCATTAGAGTATTTACATGGTAATGTGTTAACCTTGTTGCAATCTCATTGATGCTAGCCGAGTAGCACGAGAAGTCATGCCCCGGGACGTCGTGGTCCAACAAACTATCACCACCAACGTGTTCGATTGGGGGTATATGCCTTTAGGTGCTATGGTGGGCTCTAGGGAGGCCCAGATTTGGAGTCATACCACCCGATCCGGAGCCTTCCTGGCATTCCTTGAGCCTTCGTGGCATAAATGTTTACAAACTACCTTTTCTAGGCAGTCCTAGGAAATGAACGGAGGTGAGTAGTGAGAAGTCATGCCTCAAGACATCGTGGCACCAAACCGACTATGAAGACACGTATGGGTGGCTAGGTGAATGATAGAGGAGTCTTTTTTTGGTGCGTGACAATGTCGTTGCTTCCGGGCTACTTCGTTCGAGCGTAGTCCCTTAAGAGCCCTGAGACCAAAAATTGTTCAAATTTGACGGGTGACTACGTGCACTCTGTGGCACATAGAGACGTATCATCTGATCCTACACCTCAGTGTAGGGACCCTCTAAAATATCCTATCTTTGTTTTTTTCCTTTCTAATCGGTGCTCTCGCTGCCCTATTGTTTGAAAATGTGTGAAATAGTGCAGTTTGAGACAACGTAAGGTTGTCAAATGCTATATTTTGCAAATGGTGGGTCATGGCACCAAACCAACTATTTTGACACATCTAGGTGGCTAGGTGAATGCTAGAGGAGGGTCATTTTTGGTGCACGACAACGTCGTTTCTTCCGGGCTACTTCATTCGGGCATAGTCCCTTAAGAGCCCTGAGACAAAAAAATCATTCAACTTTGATGGGTGACTACGCGACTCCGTGGCACCTAGAGATGTCTCATCTAATCCTACACCTTGCATGTAGGGACCCTCTACAATATCTATCTTAGTTTTTTCCTTCTCCAATCGGTGCTCTCGCTGCCCTATTGTTTGCAAACACGTGAAATAGTGCAGTTTGAGAGCAGTGTGTAAGGTCACAAATGCTATATTTTACAAACGGTGGGTCGTGGCACCAAAACCAATATGCCAACACATCTCAGGGTGGCTAGGTGAATGCTATAGAGGAGGCATTTTTTGTGTGAACGACAACGTCGTTGCTTCCGGGCTACTTCGTTCGGGTGTAGTCCCTTAAGAGCCCTGAGACCAAAAAAATCGTTCAACTTCGATGGGTGACTACTGAGACTCCGTGGCACCTAGAGATGTCTCATCTGATCCTACACCCTCGTAGTAGGGACCCTCTACAATAGCCTATCTTAGTTTTTTTCCTTCTCCAATCGGTGCTCTCGCTGCCCTATTGTTTGCAAACGTGAAATAGTGCAGTTTGAGCCAATGTAAGGCTATCAAATGCTATATTTTGCAAACGGTGGGTCGTGGCACCAAACCGAATATGCCAACACACTGGGTGGCTAGGTGAACACTAGAGGAGGCATCATTTTGGTGTGTGAAAAATGTCATTGCTTTCGGCTACTTCTCGGGCGTAGTCCCTTAAGAGCCCTGAGACCAAAAAATTGTTCAACTTCGACGGGTGACTACGTGACTCGTGGCACCTAGAGATGTCTCTTATCTGATCCTACACCTCAGTGTAGGGACCCTCTACAATATAACATCTGGTTTTTTTTCCTTCTCCAATTGGTGCTCTCACTGCCCTATTGTTTGCAAACACGTGAAATAGTGCAGTTTGAGCTAGTGTAAGGTCACAAAACTATATTTTGCAAATGGTGGGTATGGCACCAAAAAACTACACATACACATGTCTAGTGGATGGTCTTGTAAACACTAGAGGAGGAGGCATCATTTTTGTGTGTGACAAAATGTCGTTTTGCTTTCCGGGCTACTTCATTCGGGCGTAGTCCCTTAAGAGCCCTGAGACCAAAAAAATCGTTCAACTTTGACGGGTGACTACGCGACTCCATGGCACCTAGAGATGTCTCGTCTGATCCTACACCTGTGTAGGGACCCTCTATAATAGCTTGTCTCAATTTTTTTCCTTCTCCAATCGGTGCTCTCGCTGCCCTATTGTTTGCAAATGCATGAAATAGTGCAGTTTGAGCCAGTGTAAGGCTGTCAAATGCTATATTTTGCAAATGATGGGTCGTGGCACCAAACCGACTATGCACACGCATAGGGATGGTCTTGTAAACACTTGGGGAGGCATCATTTTGGTTCTCTAAGCTCCAGTGCTTCTAGGCTACCTCCTCCGGAGCCAAGAACCCCTCCATAGGTACATAAATCATTGTTAATTGCTTCTCTTTTCTTGTAAAACAATGAAAGCTTCTCTTAGCTTCGAGAATTTACAATTCTCTACTAATGCTAACCACGTGAAGGTGGAAGCTTTTTTAGCACCACTAACCTGCACATAAAAGTGTTAGTCAAAGAAATTTAAGTTTCAAATCAAAACCATACTAGATATATACAAAATACACAAATTTAATAAAATATATGAACTTAAATTTATCTAACTAACAAATTTATATATACCAAAGAAATTATATATACTAGACATGAGCATTGTAAATTCATTCCAATGAACCATCATCAGATAAGATCTACTCTTGAATATGGACAAGGATTGCTTCATGATCTGACTCTCAAACCTTCCAAAGAATCTTGTTATTAGGCCTTCCTCGATATCTATACAGCTGAATATTTGTTACTAGAACTAGATGTGAATATAAGAGTATTTTCTTGTGTGTCTCAAAGTCTTCAAACACCCAAACAAGAGGAGTTTTTTAATGGATACCATTGAAGCCAAGTTCCAGTAACTACCACTGACCTTGTAGGGTACTCAATATCTTCACCATCTATAACAGAGAAGTCAACTTCTTTCTTTCCTCGATGCAATGACATAAGAAATAGTTTGTTCCTTCTTCATTGTCTTCTGTCGCAATAACTGCAAACACATGTCCTACAAAAAAAAAAGGTTTCAACTCAAATTTAAATTGTACATATTAAAATTTCAATGGACATAACTCAATACAAAAATTGTAAATAACCATAAATACCTTGTCGCACCAAAATCAAAATTTTTCAAAGTCCTTGGATGTTGCAACTTCATATGTAGAAACAAGTCGTAATGCTTGTGGAGGTTGATAACTAGGAAGCAGAGTTAGAGGCCTACAAATCCATCCATCCACCCATTCTTGTGAATCACACTCAACAAAGTGACAAATTCGATACAAGATGCACAAAAACATGTCAAATTTCTTGTCCATGTGGCCCACGAAGTAGTGTCTGAGCTACAAAATGAGTGCATATCACTGGACCCAGTGAGTGTCATATAATCCTCGTAGTTAGCAATTTTTGTTCCTCTATCAACCAAAAATATCTGTGAACTATGGAATTTTCTTGAGAACCTCGGGCCATGTTGTCAATACACCATTCCACTATGCTCTTTGCATCTTTCAATTTAGCACCATCTTTTTGTACTTCAACTCTTCTCTTGCAAGAGCTCTTTTCACACATGCCCCTGCACCATCATGCTCTCCTTTTCCATGTCCATCCTCAGTGAAACTCCAAATATGTTGCACACCCATCTTGACATGCATCCTACTCATCCAATAAAACATTCATGCATTCTTAAACTGAGACGTGTAATTATCTAACCATATATAATGTTGTTTGAAGTGGATGTCCTATTAGACAAGTTTCCATAAAATAACTGGAAACACCCTTGCACAAATTTAGTAGAATGAGTATGATCATCACTGATATAAAAGTGGTACTCTCTTAAAAATTTTTTGATCATTCTTTGTACTATCAGAGAATGTATAAATGTTATATGCACAAAAATGACAACTTGTAGATTTGAGTTGTAATATTGTGATTGAACCTCCATTTGTGGTTGTAATGTGTAATTCTCTACAAAATCGACCACTAAAACAATAGTACCAATAGGAAATGTGTCCTTTCATATCTTGAACTATTCATCCAACCATCAAGCTCTGTGTGTATGCCTAGCATACTCATAAACAATTTCATCCTTAAATTTTCTCATAAATTGAAAAACATGCATATGTTTCTGTAACTAGCTCACACCGTTTAGACTCTTTTCCATCTTTCAACTGGTATGCAACTGATTTATATTTATCAAACTCAACTAAATTATGTCCTATTGCATTTTCAATTTTCTCATGGACAACTTTTCATCAATTTAGGTAATCCGCACGCATGTACCACAACTTTCCATCTAAACAATCCTGACTATAAAAAAATTGTCCAACTTCTTTTTCACAAAATATCGTAGGAATGAAATCCCTGGAAGATATTGGTGGAACTTGAACACCACATTTCGATAACATAGTTTTAATGAAAATTAGAATGAATACGTAAAAATTTAGCATAATGCATCACAAATTCAACATGTTGCCTACAACAACAAGTGGTGCGAGCGTGGTTGATTTTCACATAGAATGGTTTCAACATTTCAAAAAAATGTTGACTAATTTTAATTTCAGATGATGCTCTTGTTCAAACTTACAAAAAAATTGAGTTTGAGTCATATCTAAGAAATGCTTTGGATGTGGTTCGTGATTAGTAGAACCAACTCTCCATGTTTTACAACATCTCTTGTATTAGGTGAAACTCTAGTGTTATCATGCCAAAATTGAATAACAACTTCTCTTATAGCATCAAAATTATCTTTGTCCTTACGTGGTGCTCTAGTAGAAAATGCCCAAAAATCGGTGTTATTGAGTGATTGAAGGATATTACGTCTTTCAATTGCTTTCATTAGAGTTTTTTTGATTAACTTGCAACATTTGACTTGTTTGCGTAATCAAACGTTGTTTTTTTATTGATTCACTTACAACACTAGTAGCAAGTACACGATGCACAATATTACTATCCCTAGTGTGTCTCTTGACACCAATAGTGTGATATGCATCATGAAGGTTTTCAACAATTGTAGAGGTTTGACCACATATATTAGATGTTGTCAATCCTAAGGTGTTTAATGTAGGTCTCATTTTAATCAATTTCATCAAACTAACCAACAATTGACATCTTTGGGAATCATTTAAAATTTCAAAATGATTATCCCAAATTTCAGTGGCTTTTCTTCTGATTTTCCATTTCAGAAAGTTTGTCAGACATTGGTTTCAAAATTTTTTCATCAATTTCAATAAAATAATTAGGTTTCTTACGGAAAATCCTAGGAGGTGTTTTTGTCAAATTTTTCTTGTCTACAATTTCAACCTGAATTTCCTTATTCACATTTTCATTGTCTCCTTCAATTTCAACATTTTCTACATCACGAGTATTTAATTCTTCTTCAACATTGATAGTAAAAACATCTTCATCATGAGTATTTAATTCAACTTCAACATTGACAATAGAAACATTACCGGTTCCTCATTGCTTACAATAGTAGGGGTTGAAGATGAACCTCTTCTTGATTCACGAAGATTCCGCATTGCTCAACATTTTGAAATATGTTTTCCTCTAATTCATTTTGGTTTTTTACTTAATGACTTCCTTTTTTGACTTTTTTTTTGTCTCCCATGATGTTTTACTTCCGGTGATAAGAAAAATGTGTAGAAAATGATAGAATTTTACAGTAATTCATATGGTAAAGTCAAACAATAAAAATCACATGGTAATTAGAACATTGGGATGTGTGTAAATATGATTTAAGAACCATGATCATGCTTTACAAACCACACTCATGGTTTATAAAGCGTGATCGCGGTTCTTGTTATAAAACCCACGATCGCGGTTTATAAACTATGATCACGGTTCTATCTATATCATCAAATCCAACCCTAAGGCTGGGAAATTTTGTTTTTCCCAACCAAAGCTATGGAAGGTCATTATGAAGTGTAAAAGGTCAAAAACTTCAAATTTTCTCTTCCACAGACTTGAACCATGCTAAAAAACTGAAAACATTTCACAAAAATGGTGCCATCGCGTAGGGGAGACTGTTAGCTTCGTAGAAATATTGATTTTAAAGTGAATAGAATAAGATAAATATCATTTTATAATTTTTTACTAACAATAGGTCTTTAAGACATTTTTTCCCGTGAATGTTCATGTCTATGTTTAAGACTGCAACTTTTGTTTCGCTTATCAAAATGTGATAAAACTTATACCATCCCAAGCGTGGAGAAATTCTATACACGTTATATAATATATATATATATTTGATTTGATATTTTTGATATAGTTATGGAGAAAATGAAAAAGTGCTCCATTTTCTAAATCTTTTCAGACCACTTTCATGGAAAAAATCATAAAAAAATATTGCTCAAAAAATACAAAATAAAATCCATCCCAAGATAGACAACTACATCTAACTTTTCACCAAATGAAAAAAAAATAACAAGATTTGGTCATCCAAATCACGGGCAAATGGACTACAATCTTATAGGTTTTTTAAAAAAAAAAAAACCAAGTCATATAATTTTAAGTGTTTAATATAGCTAAACTTGTCCTTTTTTTTAAAAAAATAGTAGTTTAGAAACTAGATTCGGATGCTACGATTCATATTTATATAATTTTTCTAATTTTGAGTGTGCGTATTGCTAATAATCCCTACAAGTTGAGAAACTTCTTTCGCACTTACCCGGGTAGATTTAGAATCCCTAAGTTTTTGTGTTCGTGAAGATTCTACATCTACTTCTCCTTTTGATTCATGGGAGATGAAATTTCTTGAGTATGGTTGTGGAGAATACAATGTGCAACAAGCTCTCATAGTCTTAGCTATATTTGTTGCCTAAAACAAGAGGTCGACAAAACCTGTCATTTCAAAACAAACCTAAAGATGAACAAACTATTGGGACATTCTTACCTTGGGGATTACTTGTAGAAGATAAATTGTTGGAACCACCTACAACTTAGGTCCCGAAGAACACTTAGCCAACCTGCTACCAAATCCTTGAGTGAAAATTTGGTCGAATGATGTTATATGGGCTACAAGGGCCTAGGAAGTGGAAAGAATGAACAAAGAACAAGATAACTAGTTCCACTTCCACATTTAAAATAGAAAGATATGGTATCGGCATTTGACCCTATGTATCACACCCCAATGATAAATACACTACCTATTCTGAGTGTGAGGATAGATCTGATTATTTAGACGACACAGATTCCCACTGTAGCCAATATGAGGATATTGCCTCCACGAACCTATTCATGGATATTGTTGTCCTTACCTTAACCCCCACTAAACCTAAAATTGACCTTGTCTATCCTTCCCTTGTCAATTGGGACTAACAACATCATGTGCCATTAGATCTCTTTGAGAATGATGAGGCCATTACAGTAATTCATGGGCATACGAGATACAAATCCAATTAGAGACCATAAGAAATGTTTCTACATTGACTTAGATACTGCACTTTTTAGGAGAGGAAGCCGAGCTTCGTGGTCAAGAAAGCGAAGAAAAAGTTCCAACCAAAATCATCGGAAAAAGAAAAGTGCAAGTCACGTAGTGAAAACCTCTTTGAGGTGTTGAATAACAAATAAGTAAAAAATCAATGGACAAGAAAAGTGACCACGCCAAGGGTGAAAATATCGTAGAGACACCCTTAGAAGAAGATCTCAACCTTCCTCCCGATCCTACACGTATGGAGGATATGCCAAAAATGCTTGGTAGAAGAAACCATATATGTAAATATTGGAACAAAAGAAGACTGAAGATAGTCAAGATGGAATCTTCACTCTCAAAGACAAGAGCAAGAGACATTCACCATGCTTCTGAGAAATTTTTTGGATATATTCACATGGTCTTCTACAGATATGTCGAGATTGGATCCATATTTGGTAGTGCATAACCTAGTTGTGCATGCAGAAACAAAGCCCATCAAACAGAAACTAAGAAAAATGCATCCACACGTGGCTCTTTTAGTTAAAGAAGAGTTAGAAATATTTCTAGCAACAGGGTTCATTAGACCTATTGACTACTCAAAATTGATATCAAATGTAGTTTCGGTACAAAAGAAACCTGTAGGAATTAGAATTTGCACAGATTTTAGAGACATCAACAAGGCATGTCCGAAAGATGACTTCCCTTTTCCCAACATTGACATGATTGTCGATTCAACTGTGGGTTATGAAATGCTATCTCTTATGGATGGATTTTCAGGCTACAATCAAATCAAGATAACAGAGGAAGATCAACACAAGATAACCTTTACAACCCCTTGGGGAAATTCTATTATCAAATAATTCCCTTTGGCCTCAAAAAATGCCGGTGTAACCTATCAATGGGAAATGACAGTAATATTCCATGATATGTTGCATGACATCATGGAGGACTATGTAGTTGATATCCTAGGTAATTCTAAGACAAGAGGAGACCACCCTGAAGTTTTACGGCGTATCTTCAAACACCTGCAGGAATATAAGGTCAGATTGAATCCAAAGAAAATGTGTGTTTGGAGTATTATCAGGGAATCTACTAAGATTCATTATATCAAGGAGAGGGATTGAGGTAGACCCAACAAAATTCACTGTCATTACTGAAATGCCTCCTCCCAAGAATATCAAACAACTGCGTAGCTTGTAAGGAAAGATACAATCCATATACCACTTCATTTCACAATATTTGCCGACAAAAGTCATTCATTCAATCATTTTCTTAAAAAGGATGTTGACTTTATTTGGGGATCGAGAAAGAATAGGCCTTCACCTTGCTTAATTTTTTTGGCCAATCCACCTATCCTCATGCCTCCAACCCCTGGTAATCCAATTTTGTTATACATATCCGCTACCCAATTTTCTATTGGTGCTTTGCTTGTATAATATGACTGACGAGCCACAAAGAGAAATCCATGTAATATCTCATTCGTACCTAATTTCCTATGAGCTCAACTATCCTCAAATTGAAAAATCCTATTTGGTTGTCATTTTTACCTTTCAAAATCTTTGTCATTACCTATTGAATAATAAAACCAAGCTTATATCCAAGGTTTACCCACTCATGTACTTGTTTTGAAACCCTCCCTTATCAAGGAAGTACATGAAGGGGTGTGTGGTGCCCATACAAATGGAATGGTCCTAGTGAATAAATTGTTAAGGGTAGGATACTATTGTCCTAATATGGAGATAGATTAATGTAACCATGTAAGGAAATGTGTTCTATGCCAAAATTATGGAAATTTCATCCATGCGCCATCGCAACCATTGTAGCCAATTACAACACCGTGGCCAATTTCCAAATGGGGACTAGATTTAATAGGGAAACTCACTCCTACCTCATCTGATGGTCATACCCACATCATCACAACCACAAAATATTTCACTAAGTGGGTGGAATTTGTTCTATTGACCTATGTTACAGGTTCTCAGATATCAAATTTTATCATGAATCACCTCATTTTCCGGTATGGAACTCTCACGCTATCAGAATCGATAAAAGTAAATCATTCAAGAAAAAGAGAGTGAAAGATATTTATCATCGATTTCAAATAAAATTAAAGTGGTCTACACCATATTACCCTCAAGGTAATGGGAAAGTTGAAGCCACTAACAAAACATTGGTTCAAATCATGGAAAAGATGGTGAGTAAGATAGGTTGTAACTAACATTTACAAATTCACCCAAGCCCTCTAGGCTTATAGGACCTCCATTCACACTCCTACTGGTGTGAAACCCTACTCTCTAGTGTTTGGAACAAAATCTATCATCCCATTGGAAATAGAGCTTCCTTACATGAGAATATCTCTTAGGGATTATCTGGACAAAGATGAGGATTAAAAAGTTTCCAGGATGGTAGAATTAGAACTCCTAGATGAAAAGTGCATCCATGCCCTTAACCATATCAAGGTATATTAAAACAAAGTCTCCCGAAATAAAATAAAAGGATCATACCTCCTCAATTTGAGATTGGAGATTTGGTCATGAAAGATAATTAGTTCAACACAAGGGCATAAAGAGAGAAGAAAGACAAGTTTGAACCACACTGGCTAGGACCTTACGTCATTGTGGAAAAATATGGAACAAGAGCATACAAACTTGCTCATCTCAATGAGGATGAGCTCTGCCGAGCCTATGAATGCCATGCACCTTAAGAATTTCTATGCTTAAACATGGCGCAAAATAAAAAAACAAAAAAATGTAAAAAGGATCAAAATACAAAAAAAAGTCAAAAATAGAAAAAGAAAAAGAGAAAACATGTCATCCATATGTGAAAACCATGTAATTGTGGCACTTTGGATAGATCCCTTAGTGGCGGATTCGGCACCTTGGGAGGATTTTTTGTTCACAAGCATCTTGTTTCTAGGGGGTACTTTAACTTATCTCTTGGGCTAGTTCCACACCTATGTCCGTGATTCCTTGTGATCCTGTCTTATCAAGCCTCGATCCGTCTATTTCTCCTTTTGTAAATCGATGAAGGGATTGCCTTTTTATATCCCCCATCTAACACTTGGGGCACCTTCACGGGTTTCAACTTCCTTTTTACAACACGTGGCACCTATCCTTGTATATTCCCATCTAACATTGGGGTCATCCACATTTCTCGGTTTCATGTACATAGCTTTGGAAAACCTTAGAAAATCCATAAACATTCAAATATGTTCAAAATCTAAAAAAATATTCACATAACACTTGAAAAACCCCAAAACATTAGAAAAATAGGGAATACAAAAACAATAGATTTTTTTCACAAAACTCCCAAAACCAACGCAAAATGCACTAAAAACAATCTTACAAAAAAATAGCTTTAGTTTACTTGTTTTATCTTGTTTCTTGCTTTGTTTGTTAATTTGTGTACATTGATTGTTTGTATAGTTTTTGATTTCTTGTACATTTGTATAGTTTTTCACTTAAACATACTTTGTTAGATTCATTTTCTTGCTTATATTAGATTCATTCTTACTTGTACATATGAAGTGTGTTTTTGCATTCTTGTAAATAATTATACATAGTTGTGTTAATTCATGTTGTTTAGCAATGTATATTTGATAGGTTTGTTAACATTTGATTGTGTTTGCTTGTCGCATGTACATAGTTTTGTTATCACATCATCATATCTCCATCTATATCATCACATCTAACATCATCTATACATCATATATACATAAACAATAAGTATACATCATACATGCATGCTAAGATAATCATCACATACCGTATCATCAAATGGGGGAAAGAGGGATCCCAAATATAAAAATCTATCCCCCCCGAATCAATATCATCATATCATCCCATCCACTAATCTAGAACATCAAATATGCAATAACAAATCGTATCATCTACATATATATCATAAAATCTAATACATGTGATACATCATCTTAACTATCATCATGATACATACAAAGTGTAGAAAAAAACCATATAACATCATGATATGATCAACATCCATAATAAATCATCATCATAAGATACATCTTAACATAAAACTATACAACATCCAGTGTCCATATGTGTGTGTGTGTGTGTGTGTATAAAATGTCTATCTCAACAAGATATAAATCATTGGTACAAAATGGGCCATAAAGTGCATAGGTCATAATAAATCCTTCATCATAGGCGTACATCAAAATGCTACATCATATACATCGATAAAAAATAATGAAGCTATCATGTCTGAATCAAACCCTCATCAAAACTCGCGTGTCCTATGAGATGGGGGAAGACCCATAACTTGTGCACCCCACTACCCTGTCGACTACCCATGTGGCTACTGAGATAATTTTCTAGATGTTAGGGGCATATTTGACCTCATTTATCCACTCGACTACTGGCTATAGGTAGGTGGCTACTGACCCTTTGGAACAAACTCATAATATAAAGAGTGATAGTAAGAGGCTCTACCCTTGGCTATCACTAAATCTCTATGTGTGTGTGGTGTCGGCAGAAACCCCATCTATGTATCGAAAAGATGATACCTCCACAGATAATCTCGCCGATCATCCTAACCCAATACTTGCTTGGATCGAGCTGATCCCTCTCTATTGTTACATGCTACACCCTGGGCCTAGGACTATTATAGTAGGTTCATAACCCGTGCCATCTACGTGGTCATCTATTGTATCTATTGAAAATGAGAAGAACCATCTCCTCCACGACCTACATGTGCTCTAGTTCGGTCATGCTCTCATGTCAAAACCTATATCTAAGCTCGGGCCTGGTCCCTCTCTATCTACCGCAACTAGACTACTATGACCTAATGAAGCTATTGCTGCAAGGAAGCTAGCTATCCCCTGTCATATCCTCCTCTAGGTAGATTCTAAGGAGGGATGTGTCTCGGACCACGTGCTCTAGGCAATATCTATTGTACTACAGAACTTGTCCTTTCCCATGTAGTCTCTCGTCTAAGATCATGTCCCTGCTCCTATGGTCTCGAGTCCAGGACCCTTTCCTTTCCCATATAGTCTCGTTCTAGGATCTTATCCCGCTCCCGTGGTCTCGGTCTAGGACCCCGTCCTCGCTCTTGTAGCCTTGGTCTAGGACCCTTTCTGGACCCTACCGCTCATCTCCACCATCATGTCTCTGCCCATTAAATGGGTCATCAACATCACCACTTCCCCTATCACCTCCCTCTACACCATCACCCTCATCACTGCTTTAAGGTATCTCTAGTGGCGGCCTCAAACCTACAACCCATGCCCCATTTGGTATGGTTAATCATCAAGAAAAAACAGTGGCATACTAAGCCAAGTAATATGGTGTGGTACCAAGATCCCTAATCTATCGAGCAAGAGCCCAAATCTGTGGTACCATCTATGAAATTTTTTCCTTAACTATGGCTACCTGAATATGGTGCCCCATGGTCTACCTCTTCGTATCATGGCGAGCGTACCACATATCTAGATGAGGAGCGCCCGAATAATACCCAACCGCTGCGACATCGATCCACTATACAAATATCTCGTAATATAACTACGGCTGCCCAAGAGAAAGTGCTCTACCATATAGACACCAAGCTCTACCCCATCCTCTAGCCATTGTATATGCCTATAGGGCCTCCAGATAATGTCTCTCTGTTGTAAATCATCAAACTCTCAACGATAATAGTATGTACTACCCAAGTGTCCTCGAGATATCATCCCCAACAGGAACCCATCTCATGATTGTCTACTCCTCATGAGCTCACACGCATAATGTGCTAACATGGTGACCAATAGCTATGTGATCCCATGACCAAATATGTATTAATGAGGCAGGACCTACGGTCTTTTGATGTTGGTAGGTGATTAGATGCAAGTCCCAGTATAGATGTGCTAGTATGCACTAGCCCCAACAATATCTCTCTCCAAAGCATTAACCATGGGTAATAGTAATTAGAACCAATGGAAATGAATTCAATGTCTTATCAGTGAGTAAGAACCCACTGATAAGAGCCATCGATACCCGGTGAATGGTATGATCTGATATGTAATGATGTAAATATATTATCATACCCTCATTGGGTATGTCATCTTGGTAGAATACATCACTAATCACTCTCGTGATCCATCCAAATTTTCTAGTGTACTCAATCAGGGAACCAATAATAGGGACACACAAAATCCACCAAACATCCTCCAAAGTAATGGTCATCTCTCCTATAGGGAGTTGGAAGCACTGACTCTCATTGTGCTATCGCTCTATCAATGATGTCAACAAGCCATGGTCCAAAGTGATGGATGGCATCCATGTGACATGTCCTAAGCCAACCACCTCCAACAACACCTCCATGTCATGATAGTCCCACCGAGATAGGATCACATCTTTCTCAAAGAATGCAACTATGTCGCTCTCTAGTCTACAAAGATTGAAAATTGTCTCTACAAACACAACATGTGTTAGGCACTAAAATTTCTTCTATGTTCTTCTATTTTCTTCTATGAGTCACTTTTCTGCACTTTCCTACTTCTTCCTATTTGTTCTTCATTTTTCAGAATTTCTTCCATTTTTGGTGCCTATGTGCCCATTTGGGCATGTGCGGGTAGGGTGTATGTGTGCATGCATTAGGGTGTCAGTGTAGTGTTTTTGGAACGCATGTGTGGGCGCATGAACATCTGTCTTTGTTAGGGCACTTGCACTTAAGTTTTGCTGCCCATGTATACGCGTAAATACATTTTGGCATGTGCATGTGCATGCACACACTTTTGTGGTAAGTACACATACGTGCACACACTTTCATGGTGCCAAAGCTCCCTTAAGGATTCATGTGCCCCCGAGGGTGCGCACATGCACCTTCTCCTAGATCTAAAACATTTAATAGATCATAAAATGCATGAAAATACAAGGGAAAAGTTAAACTACTCATGAAAGGGCCATCATCATCGCATGCGAGTGGTGCTCCCGAACTCGGTCGGCATGTCTCCTATGGAATCATGCTCTCACCATCATATTCTTCATTCTCAGGGGTCTCACGGTAATTTTTGGCATCGGTTCGTAACAAACGAATTGATTATAATGGTTTACCCCCTCATGCTGGGTATATTTATCTATTCTCGTTATTTGTGATGCCCAAAGGACTTTTTTCCCACCGTTATCATTCGAATATTCTTCTACTTGCCATAAATAATTATTTTTCTTAAATAATTATTTTATTTAATTTTTCACCATGTTGGGGCATTATTTTCCACCTAGTACTCAATTCTTCTCACTAGGACAATTTTATTGCTCCTAGGTGATATCACTCCTTCCGTACACTCTACCAAATAATTATTTTTATTAAATAATTATTTTATTAATTTTCTGTTATATTTGGGCATTATTTGTCATTTGGTGCTTCTTTCTTCTCCCTAGGGCATTTATTTTCTCCTAGGAGACTCTTTCTGATTCTTCTAACTTCTTCTATATCCAAATGTGTCAAAAATCTAAAAAAATAAAAAAATCCGTCCAAAATCTAAAAAATGCAAAAAAATAGTTAAAAAATCCTAAAAATTGTAAAAAAATTCATTTTTTGTAAAAATAGGTAAACAACTCATAGCGGTTGAAACTCATGTCTTGCACATGGTATTCATTCCATATCTTGCTGGAATTTTCACGTGTTCATAAATCAAATGACTCACGGATCATCATATTTACAACCATTTACAAAGCTAGCATGTTTGCTTTGTCAGTACTCTAGGGCACATCCAGTTGCTTGATGTTGTTTTGTTACGCATAAAAATTTATCATTGGACCCAAAGTGTCCTTCATCATTTTACCTTGCATGTATCCTTGTTAGGGGCATCATTTTTCACCCTTTTCATCAATCACAAACATTTGGGGATCTTCAGCTTGATAAAAAAACATTTGTACAACCTGTCTTGACCATTGTTGGTTTGAGTATGTGTGTTTGTACTTGTTTCCATGTTAAATGAGCTTGTTTCCTTCTCATATTGCATTGCTTTTTTTTATGTTGCATTGAGTTGGTGTTTTTAGTAATGGAAAATTGTTCGTAGTATGGCTTTTCATGTCATTCTACTTTTTCGTATACTTATATTTTTAATAAGGACCAATGATGTAGATCTTTGGCAATATGATGACACTAAAGTTATTTCAATACACTGGATGAAAGCTTGCTCTTTTCTTTCCATCTTCATTCCTCTTCTACATCATTCTCCTATCAACACTATTCTTCTTATTCACCTAGGGCATCCTGCCCCTACCCATTCTTCTATCCATTTCTCTCACCTTTTCGATCGTTATTTTCCTTCTTTCATCACCCCATTGACACTCAAGGGGCATCTATCACTTCTACTAATTTTTTTCTTCCCTTCAAAATATTATCTACCTACTATATTTGAAGTGGCGTCACTTACGCCACCCCAAAGAGGGGGAAATGTAGACACCTATAATTTAGCTCAAGCAATTTAAATACTTAAATTGCGCTAATTATACCCTTTTCCAAAAATTGATGACATACCATCAATATCGCACATTTTCTGTTACCATCCTTAATTAATTACATTACGTTATTTAATTAAATGTTCTATCCAAAAATGATGCCAATTAATGACCTTTCGTTAATCAACTCCCCTTTCTATCTCGATTAATTAATTATTTATAATTAATTAAGCTCCCCTTTCTATCTAGATTAATTAATTATTTCTAATTAATTAATCTCCCTTTCTATCTAGATTAATTAATTAATACCCCTTTCTATATAGATTAATTAATTAATTCTCTCTTATATTTAATCAATAAATCGTCATTTATTTGATTAAAATCCTCTCATAACATAAATCATACTAACTATTCCTCTAAAAAGCTTCTATAAGCTTGCACACCTATTAATTAATCACTTTGGTTAATTAATAAACCCTCTAAATCCCCATGAGTCACTGGAGGACAAAATAAACTCTCCTAAAGTTAACTCAACCCTCCCTAAACCTTCCTTATCCACAACTAACCAAACCTCTCTATTATCCCACATGTAAAGGGATGTAGAGATTCTTTATACATTGGGCTTTATAAGGAGCCCTCCTCCTACCTCTATACTTACACCTAAATGAGCATAGAGCCTAAGCTATAGCCATTTTATCATCTTAGAGAATTCTCCATTAGAGTGGAGCTAAGCATCATCCCTTTGCATTCAATCATCCAAGCTATTTTGTGAAGATCAATGGAGTTAATCAAGAAAGGCCTTGTTTCCATGACTTGATGAACCTCCATCCTCAAGCCTCTTGGATCAAGCAACAACTATCAACCCTTTGATAGCTAAAGGATCTACCTAGGTCCATTTCATTGATTTAGCTTTCTAAAGAGTAGAGTAATAAGTATTAGCATGTTAGCTTGAGGTTTATTTTCAAGGTTCTAATGCATAGTGTTGATGTTTATTACTTGTTTAGCTCTTAGCATGATGGTGCATAGATGTTAGTTTAGCATTGTTTTGAAGCTACTAGGTGTTAGTTTCAATTTCACTAACATGGCTAACTAATTCTTGTACACAAGTAATGCATCCTCGGTGAGACTATATCGAAAGGCCTTAAGAAATAATCTATCATTAGAATAGGAAGCCATAGCCATGCAGTAATGTTGAAGATGTAAGTGAGGGTCACCAGTACCATCAAAGCATGTGAATGTAGGCATGATAAATTTCTTAGGAAATGTGGAGTTATGAATCTTCTTAGGAATAGGGTTTCCTATAATGAATTATTATCAATTTAAGCATAATAGGCCCTACTTTCTAAAGTGAGTGACTGAACCTGAGATTGTAATTGACTAATGGCATGCATGATAGATAAAATATCTTGTGGAGGAATAGTATGAGATGAAAATAATGTATTAAGAAGTTATAACTTGCCATTGTGAGTAATCATAGGTACCTCAAGAGAAGATAAAGGAGATCTCGATGCTAAAGGCACACTAGGTGGTGGTGCCAAAGAAGCTATAGGGGATGAAGGAGATAGAACATCCATAGCAATAGTAGGAATAGCATCAGAAATATCCCTAGGAGGTGAAGCAACCAATGGAGATACCTCAATCGGAAAAGATGAACTGATAGATGTAGGTGAGTGTTAGGAGGAGATGAGATGGTAGGAGTAGAAGAACTAATAGATGGAGGTTCCTCATGCATTATGCTAGATATAACCTTAGGAGAAATTGGAGTAGGAGATTCAGACTTAGTAGTATGAAAAGTAGTAGAATCATGACTATCAATTGTATCATCGACATCAGATATAAAAATTTCGTTAAGTGTACTATCGATAGGATCATCAACATAATATGAAACAGTATGTGAACTAGTATGTGATGGATTAGGAGAATGAATATAAGAAGTATTAGAGTCTAAGATGTATCCCTAGTAGTGGTCTAATGAGGAGGAGATTAAGTATGAGAGATATTTTCAAGACCTAACATGTAATCAATAAGAGAATAATCTAGAATTTTCGTCGATTGGTCAGCAGGAGGATCACTATTAGCCGTATAGCATGGTGTACAATGAGTGAAGGCTATCAGATCTGAAATAATACTGATTCTAATGGGAGAATTTTGAAACTAGCAGGTACATATTGTTTACCATCTAAGAGTTGTTTCTATATATGATTGAGCATAGTAACATTATTATAGAGAGTTGTGAGATCAACGATAACAATCTCATCATAAATTAGATTGATGCTAACATGAGACATGATGGGTTGAGAAGGCCAAGAGCTATACTGAGCTATCAGGGATTGAAGTGGATCCTAGGAAAAATGTTCTAAGGTACAGTTCACCAAAATGATTAACTAAAATATGAATTTTTATAAATTAATCTAAGAAGTACAACAATGCAATAACTGAAATATATTAAAATATAAATGCTAAGTAATTTATTTGATATTTTAAATAAAATGAAATAAATGAAATAGGAGGGAAAATGTACTAACTTGAAAATAACTTACCTCGCAATAATTTGGGACTGGAAAGAGTGATGTTTTAGAGGAATTGGATGCCATGAAGAACATCAAAAATTGCAGAAGTGGCAGATTTGGCCAGACTGGGACACTTGGAGAAGGGCAGGGCACTGTGGGTGCCCTAGTTCAAGTATGGGCACCCCGGTATGCGGATTGACTCAAAAATTGATCTCATAAGATCACTAAACCTTTGAAATATTTCTCCTATGATTTGGTTGGTGTCACGCTTTCTTTGTTGGTGTCACTATAAATCACCAATGAATAACCTCCTATGAAACCCCACAAAAAAGCATCAAAACCCTAAAAATGAAAGATGTAAATGAATGGGTCGATCGTCATCAGCCTACCAAATGGATGGACTTATGATCGAGCACCGCACTACATATCAGACCTGATGTAGTTTTATGTTCTTGTGTGTGCAATCATGTATGTAAGGTTCCCTAATGCCAATGACACCAAAAGTAGAGGGAAATAGCTAGATAAAAATGTAGAATGGTGGATGGAATAAAATAAAATCCCCTTCCTATGTAGTGTGTGATGCATAATAGTGCCCAAATGCAGTCCCTTTCCTTATGTAGATAGCTATCCCTTAGTATAAATAGTCCTCCTTAAGATAATGTGTATGTTGTGTTTATATAGGGATATCTTTCTCAAATTTCAACACTAATGACCCGACATGTTGACTAGTACCTAGGGAATGGGAGGGAAAATTACAAAGACCGACCTTGAATATCTAAATGAGAACCAAATGTGATGGGGACTAGGGTGCCTAGAAATGAGGATAAGGGTACCCATGAGCACCCTAATCCCTCCCTAGGTGCCCTATTCAAAGACCAAAGATGATAATTGAGTGAATAATGACAGCTAAGATTCCTTGAGAGATGACAAGAACTATGTGAGTAACTGATGACTATGTAAAACACTCAATGATAATGAATGGCTAAACTAATGACAGAACTATGGGATGGGTCATTAGTGAATACTTTTCCTAAAAAAATTATCCATATATAAAACAACATAATTAGTGGTATAATTATAGTAGTAAGTGAGTGATATTATGACTACACCATGTAGCGTGATAACTATGCAGTGAAAAACACACCCCTTTGTGAAAAGAGTGTGTTGAACCTAGTTGAGGGCCCCCAACTAGCAAAAAGGTAGGTCCACCCATTTGAATGAGTTTCAAATACTAACATCGTAAAACCACATTTTTTTCTCGTCTGCTTAAACTCCGCTTCCACTAGGTGTCACTGCCACATTGGCCAATTGGCTCTATCGAGTCCGAACTGGGACCAAACTTTGACTAGCCATTTCTTGAGCCTAAGGGCTCCATTTCCAACATTCTAGGTATTTTGGAAAGATCTCAAAATTATCTACCAAAGTGGCATGGTTTAGGGATATTTATGGAATTCTAGATTGTCTAAAAACTTCCTCCATATCAGTCTATGGATCGAAGCCATTCTTCCTCTTGATGTCCAAATCCCATCTTTGCACATTTATCTTCATGACTTCATCTTTGATGAGGACTATCATCATGAGATTATAGCACAACTTGAATGGTTATATGACTGTCTCTTAATTTATATTTAACACCATCATGTTTATCAAGATCATATCAAACGTGCTTACAACAAACATATAAAATAACATGACTTTAATATTGGTGACCTAGTTTTGAAAGAAAATCAACACGCCACTACTCTAGAAATGAGTCAAGGCTAAATTTTTTATCCCAACTATATTGGACCATATGTTATCATGCATAAGTATGGGTATTTTCTTATCATATAGCTTCCCTCAATGATAAAATAGAAAAACAAATTATCAATGCCTTGCACTTGTGGCCTTTCTACTGTTAACATACTTACTAATGTGCTCTTATTCATATCAACAATCTTATCCCCACCATCAATCTTATCACCTCTCTTTGTAATGATTTGGAGCTATGTGGTTTACCGTAAATTTTCTATATGTGACCTTTAACATGGGCACCATGGATCTTCCCATAACATATACCTCATGGAAAGTTTCCTCCTTTTAGGTGGGAAACCTGCAATCATTATCTCAATATCCTTCTTATCTACTTACTAAAACCATGCTAAGGGTCCGCATTTGTCACTTGTACATCTTATCTTCCCCGCCCAAGTGGTCTACTTGGCTATCCCCAACTCTATCTTGAAAATTCAAAAAATCTCGGATGGTCATATCAAAGCTATTATATCGGAAAATAGATTACTCCCTCGAAGGATAACTATTCATACAAAGAAATTTTTCAAAAAGTATAGAATTCTCCCTCGAAGGAAAACTATCATATATCATACCATATACAAAAAGAAAATATCCTAAATATCCTAAAGAAAAAGTCTAAAATTCAACCAATCCCTCAAAGGATGACTAATTTCTTATATCATGGTAGTAAACGGCTTCTGCATTTGATCAACCTACAAAATATAAAAACATCAAAAGCAAGCATCCCCAAAAAGCTTCCTGCATTGATAAACTTTCCCATTCTTCACAAAATTCTTGCATGGATCATTTTGTGTTATATTTATCAAGGCTGGGGCATAAACCTAGGGCTACCACCTAAGGATAATTTGTTTCCTCCATGCAAGTTACATCTAAAAACCATTTTTGTCGTGTCGACAATAGGTTTATAAGAAACTTCACATCTTTTCCCTTATGATCTTAAGTATGACTAAATATCATTAGTTATGTGTTAACACATGTTATTGGATGCAAGTGCATTGCTTTGTCTCATTCCTTTTTCATGTTTACCTCCAATCCGACCTCAAATTATTTTTTCCTTGTGCACTCCTTACCGTGACTAAGTGTACTTCAAACCTTTTGGTCACTTTTCATCAGGTTGCATCCCATTTTTATCTAATCTAATCTCATTCCATCATTTTATCTTGTGTCTAGTTTTAAAATATCATATCATTTATATCCATCAATCTAATCACTCTCTTAATTCATCACTATCACGAATACATCTATGTCTCATCCATCATATCCATCATATCTAATCTACATCAAATCAATATATCATATCAACATCACCTATTAATCAATATCCACAATCATAATTAATATCATTGAGTATCTACACCTAAATCATATCTAATCCATCACACCTAATCTACATACAATTAATACATCACGTCACATCACATATAAATATCCATATTCTAAATAACTATCAACATATATCTAAGTATCTAAATCATCACAATGTAATACCATATATGTACACCATAAAAAAATCACCATATTCATGATAAGCCTCTACCTTGAGCTCTATCTCTAATCTATACATCAATATCAAAATATTTACAATGGTCACTCACTAAGTGGTGAACTAAAGATCACACAACTTAAGTGTCAACCTCTTTCCTCCCGGCATGGGATCATGTCCTCCATATGGTACCTCATCTAGCCCCCGATCTCATCTCAACCGCATCACCCCTGGTTGTGCTCCCCAAATCTGCATATAACATTTATCTCCCATACCTCCTCTCTCTAGTTAGATATGCTATATATCGTAGCACCTCATGAATTATAGCTCTCACTATGTGCTAATAATATTGTACCTCCTCACCCAATGCCTAGTACTTCTCTAGTGACATAGTCCTAGGCGCCGCCATATGACCCGCTCCCGTGTGGCTCCCCGAGCATCACTCCTTGTCACCTCATACATGGTACCAAAATCTCCATACTTGGCATGATAGGCCTCTCGCATTATTCAATACCGGTCTCGCTATAATATGGAAAGATCCCTCTCCATCGACCTATCCAGATTATCGGTGACCCAAATTTTGTTTTTCCCATCTCTCTAAAATGCTCAATCAAATTATCTTTTCTTCCACTTTTTTTTCCCATGTGTTCTTCATAACACATTTTATTTGTCCCATTGGCCTCAATTCACTATCTTTTGTCTCATCTATTTCATCATGTATCTTCATCACGTCTGCTTGATTAGTTATGCGGCTATCCTTTTATTCCCATCCTAATCCCACCATTGTGGCCATTATCTCCATATTTTATCTTCATCCCGCCTGGATGCATATTTCGATTCCTCGTATATGAAGGATATTGGCCTCGAAAAATGCACCCGACAAATCGAGAAACATGCTCTTGTCATATGGGAGAGTTTTTGACCCATAGGTTTATGGGACGAGTTTTGCCCATGGTTTTGATACCCACGGTTTTGTAAAACTACTTAAGCAAAGCTTTGTCTATTTATATGGTCTTATGCATATGATAGATGTACAAGAAAATATATATTGCAGATGTATTTTGAATTCGGATGTGAATTCTGTAGAGTTTGTTGAGCATAGCTCCAAATGGATCTAGGTATTGTATTGAGAGAGCGGTGGCTTGTAATAAAATCTGAGCAAGTGATTCTTAGTGGACGTAGCCCAAATTGGGTGAACCATGTTAAATATTGTCTCTTTGTGTTGTGTTATTTTATTCTGCAATTTTATTTGAGATCTGTAATAATTTCTGCATATTAGTTTTCTACTGTTGTGATTCTGTGAGGGATTATTCCACATATTTTATCTCTTATTTCCTAACAATTGGTATCAGAGCCTGGTTTGGTTTGCTGAAGTGTTGAATCACAGGGAAAGTTTTTTAGCTTGAGTGGGAGCTATGGCAGATGATGGAAGATCTAGGGTTGATAAATTCAACGGGTAGAATTTCATTATTTGGAAGATGCAGATGGAATATTACCTTTATCAGAAGGATCTTTATACTCCACTGTTTGAGAAGGTGAACAAACCCTCGAGTATGATAGATGTGGAATGGGATTTGTTAGATCGGAAGGCACATGGAACGATCCAGTTGTATCTTGCATCTTTGGTATTATTTAATGTTTCAAAGGAAAATACTACAAAATATCTAATGGATGCATTAGGAAGTTGTATGAAAACCTTCGCCTCTAATAAGATATTTTTAATGAAAAAGTTGTTTAATATGAAGATGTCCGAGAATAGTTCAAGAAGATATCATTTAAATGATTTCAATATGGTTGTGAATATGCTAGCTTGTTAGTTATAATAGAATTTGATGAAGAAGTTAGGGCTTTATTAATTTTGTGCTCTTTACCCGAGAGTTGGAATAACTTGGTAATGGCGGTAAGTAACTCGGTTCCAGCTAACTCAAAGTTGAAGTTTGAGGATGTTGTAGGGGTGATTCTAAGTGAGGAAATGTGAAGAAAAATCTCTGGGGAATCTTCTACTTCAGGGAATGCTTTGACAGTGGAAAATAGAGGGAGACAAAAGAATAGAGGAAACCGTGGAAAATCAAAAGATCGGGCAAGGTCAAAATCCAAGAACAAGATTGTATGCTGGAATTGTGGAAAGCATGGGCATGCAAAGAAGGACTGTTGGGAGCTTCGGGATAAGAAGAAACAATAGGAAGAAAACAAGGAGGCAAATGTGGCAATGAGTAATGTATGTCAGGATGCTTTGATTCTTTCTTTGCACAATATTATTGAATCTTGGGTTTTAGATTCAGGGGCTTCTTTCCATGCTTCTCCACATAGGCATTATTTTGTTGATTATGTTCAAGGAGATTTTGGGCATGTTTTTCTTGGTGATGATGAGCCTTGCAACATAGTTAGAAAAGGTTATGTTTAGGTTAAGATGCAGAATGGGAATACATGGCTATTGAAGGATGTCAGACATGTGCCTACATTAAGATGAAATTTGATATCGACAGGGCAGTTGGGAAGTGATGGTTATATTGTGATATTTACAGTGGACTCTTGGAAGGTTACCAAGGGTGCTCTTGTGGTGGCAAGAGGTAAGAAGGTTGGAACCTTGTATTTAACCACTGATAGTACTAATGATTGTAATCTTGTGGCTTCATATGCAGATACAACATTATGGCACTATAGGCTCGGTCATATGAGCCATAAGGGCATGAACATCATAAAGAATAATTTTCCTGGATATAAAGGAATAGGTTTGGATTTTCGTGAGAACCGCATATATGGGAAACAAGCGAGTAAGGTTTCTCAAGGTTGGACCTACAAAGAAAGAGAGTAAGTTAGAGATGGTGCATTCTGATGTGTGGGGGCTAGCTGTATCATATCTTGGGGGTTCAAGTTATTATGTTACTTTTATTGATGATGCAACAAGGAAAGTTTGGGTTTATTGTATTAGAAACAAATCTGATGTATTTGACACTTTTGTTAAATGGAAAGCCTTGGTAGAGAATGAAACAGGTCTTAAGCTAAAATGTCTCAGTCGATAATGGAGGGGAGTATTGCAGCAATGAATTTGATGATTACTATTCTAAGAATGGAATCTGCAGAAAAAGACGGTTCCGTAAACTCCCAGCAGAATGGGGTATCGTAAAGGATGAACAAAATAATAATGGAACGTGCTAGAGCATGAGGTTACATACTGCAGACTTCCTCTTATTTTTGGGCAAAAGCGGTGAGCACAAATTGTACTTGATAAACAGAGGACCCTCAAGTGCCTTAGATGGAGGCATACCTGAGGAGGCTTGGTATGGTAAGAAAGTTGATTATTCATTTCTTAGAGTCTTTGGATGTGAGGTGTTTGTTCACATAGACAAGGATGATAGGACTAAGCTAGAGGCTAAATCAGAAAAATGTACTTTCATTAGTTATGGTGGTGATGACTTTGGATATAAATGTTGGAGTATTAAGGACAATAAAATCATTCGATCTAGGGATGTGGTCTTTAATGAGAAAGTCATGTATAAGTAGCAGTTGCAGGAAAATAGGGAAGAATCCAAGAAAGAATATGCAGCAGTAGAGGATATTCCGGATGGGAAAGTGACACATGAATCAATTCAGGAACCCCCTCAACAGGAACCCCAAACTCCTATATTGAGGAGGTCTTCTAGGGTAAGAAGAGAACCTGAACGTTTTTCTCCTTCTCTTTATTATTTATTACTCACTGATAGTGGAGAACCAGAGAGCTTTGATGAAGCAATACAGGTAGATGCCAGAAGAAGTGGGAGCAAGCCATGGATGAGGAGCATCAGGCTCTCATGGAGAACCAGACATGGGATTTGGTAAAGCTACTCGAAGGAAAAAGAGCATTGCAGAATAAGTGGGTATACAGAGTTAAAGATGAAGGAGGAAAGAAAATATATAAGGCCCGGTTGGTGGTCAAGGGGTTTGCACAGAAACAAGGTATAGATTTTGATGAGATATTTTCTCCTGTAGTAAAAATGACTTCTATTAGAACTGTTCTAGGAATAGTTGCAGAAGAAGACTTGCACTTAGAACAGCTTGATGTAAAGACTACATTTCTCAATGTTGATTTGGAGGAGGAACTATATATGCAACAACCAGAGGGCTATGAGGTCAAAGGTAAAGAGGAGATGGTGTGCAAACTGAAGAAGAGCTTATATGGCCTGAAACAAGCTCCACGTCAATGGTATAAGAAGTTTGATAGCTTCATGATGGAGCAAGGTTATATCAGATGTCATTCTAACCATTGTGTGTATACAAAGAAATTTGAGGATGGAAGTTATATTATCCTGTGTTTGTATGTTGATGACATGCTAGTTGCAGGTAAAAACATGCAGGAAATAAAAGTACTCAAGAAGCAGCTAAGTGAATCCTTTGCTATGAAGGATTTGGGTGTAGCCAAAAAAATCCTTGGTATGAGGATATCTCGGGATAGGAAGGAACGGAAGCTGACTTTATCTCAAGAAGAGTACATTAAGAAGGTCTTGGAGAGGTTTAATATGCAGGATGCTAAACCGGTTGGGACTCCTTTGGCAGGCCATTTCAAGTTATCAAAGGAGCAATGTCCCAAGACAGAGCAGGAGAGGAACCAAATGTCCAAGGTACCTTACTCATCAGCAGTTGGCAGTTTGATGTATGCTATGGTGTGCACTAGGCCTGATATTGCCCATGCAGTGGGAGCTGTGAGTAGATTTATGAGTGATCCAGGTAAAGAGCATTGGCAAGCAGTAAAGTGGATCCTTCGGTATTTGAGAGGGACCATGGGGATAGTTTTGTGCTACAGTGGATCAGACACCACTTTACATGGTTATGTAGATTCAGACATGGCTGGAGATGTAGACAGCAGGAGGAGCACGACAGGTTATATTTACACTATAGGTGGGACAACAATGAGCTGGATTTCATGACTATAGAAGCTGGTGGCTTTGTCAACCACGGAGGCTGAGTATGTTGCTACAACAGAGGCAAGCAAAGAGATGATTTGGTTACAAAAATTTCTTGAGGAGTTGGAGCATAAGTAGGAGGAATGTAAGCTGCATAGTGATAGTCAGAGTGCTATACACCTAGCTAAGAACTCTACTTTCCACTCTAGGACGAAGCATATATAGTTAAGGTACCATTTCATTAGGAAAGATTTGGAGGAAGAGAAGTTGAAGTTGGAGAAGATTCATACCAGTTAGAATCCTGCAGACATGATGACCAAGGTGGTCACAAGGGAAAAACTAAAGTTTTGTTTAGATTTGGTTGGTCTTCACAGAAACTAGTGAAGGGTTGAGAAGCTTGCTCAAAGGAAAACTAGTTTCCAAGTGGGAGATTGTTAGGTTGTGGAGCTTGTTTTCATGTGTAAAAGTGTTGAAGACTGTACACTAAGAGTACTGTACACTTTTCATGTATCCTCGCCGGGGTTCGGGGCCAGCCGGGCACCGAGCGGGGTCTGGGGGTGGCAACCCCAAAAAAGTGGGTTTGGGGGCGCAACCCCGATAATATATCGGGAAATGTGCTCTTTCTCATATGGGTGAGTTTTTTGACCTATAGGTTTATGGGACGGTTTTTCCCATGGTTTTTATGCCCACGGTTTTGTAAAATCGCTTAGCAGGCTTGTCTATTTATATGGTCTTATGCATATGATAGATGTACAAGAAAATATATTGCATATGTGTTTTGAATTCGGTGTGAATTTCAGTAGAGTTTGTTGAGCATGGCTCCAAACGGATCTGGGTATCAGTATTGAGAGAGCGGTGGCTTGTAATAAAATTTGAGCAAGTGATTCTTGGTGGACGTAGCCCAAATTGGGTGAACCACGTTAAATAATGTCTCTTTGTGTTGTGTTATTTTATTCGTAATTTTATTTGAGATCCGTAATAATTTCTCGCATATTAGTTTTCATCACATTGATTCTCGTGAGGGATTATTCCGCATATTTTATCTCTTATTTCCTAACATCTAAATCCATCATCTATTTTAGTTCCTCTAATCACCCTTAATCCCATTTAATTAATACTTAGTCACATTCCATTTACTATCCCTAAACCTTCATCTAATCCTTTTATCCCCCTAAACATCATTTTTATCATCCCTAAGTTCCCATCTACCCTCATTCAATGCATTCCTACCCTTAACTACCTTTTATCATCCCAAGACAACCCTATTCCACATTAACCACCTGAAACCCTAATTGTACCTCATAAGGACTCTTTGCATCAAGCTAATCACATATTTTCCACCCAAATTTACATTCTTCCGTAGTCACCAATGACCCATCTGGGTCATCATCAACCCTATAAATACATCCATACCCCTCCTATCTTCAAGATGCAATTTTTGAGATCTCAATCTTACTTACGACCTTTATTGTGTTTCTCTCTCTTCTTTAGAGCTAATGTTGTCATCTTGAAGCTATTTTTAAGATGTCATGTCATTATTAGAGATATTAGAGACTTTGAGATAGATTGGAACCCCTATTACCTTTCCATCATCATTCAACATCAATTTTATAAGGTTTATCATCCATCTTAGAGTTACTCGCTTGCATTAGTCACCACTAGTCCCCTCTATAGATCATATTTTCCATCATTTTTCATCCATCAAACCCTAGATTCCTTCTTAGTTTCCATCAACCCTAAAAAGTTGTCATCGACTTGATCCACATCTATCTTACTATCTATCATCTACCCTACAAACTATCTATTTTCCGACCCCGCAGCTCTCCTCATATCTCCTAATATTTCCATTCGCACACTTTTTTTCTTGAGATATCATCTTCATTATACCCAATCTCCATCAATCCATCCCATGTTCCATCGACTGCATCAACATTTATTAATTTTATCACTAGATCTACCAATTTTCTTAAATCCTTTCTATTCTCATCATGTCTAGATATTTTACAGCCTTATTAGCATCATCATCGGATCCCGATCAACTCCAAACTAGTCTTTACAATCTTCCTTTCCTACGCTTCTTTTTGGTTACTCTGTCCCATTCACCGTTAAATGTGACTAGTAGTCTAAGACCACTATCGACATGATTAGGTTTGGTTCAATTTTCATCATTTGTTGTTATCATATCCATATTTTATCTTATCTATTTTGTTTGGATCTTCTATTTTAGTTCACATTTTGTTGTATCTTATCGTTTATACATTATTATTTTTAATATTATATCAAAGTGGGAGTAGAATTTTCAAAAAAACCACCCTCATATTTACTAATCCATTTTCATGTTGAGTTTCTCTTTATCGTGCAAAGTAATCAAGATTGCTTTATGAGGAGGATATTTTGCAGCCGTATCCATCATCATCTCATATAGAGGTAGCCTTAAAACCTCTCATTATTAGAGTTTATTATTTTATTTGTTACCATTTCACTAATCTAAAATAGGAACGATGAAATTCAATCAACGAGATGGATTGAAAACCTTGAGCTAACACAAGAGATCCCCTGTAATCATTGATTTAGTTTTAGTTAGGTGTATCCTCTTTATTTATAGCATTAATTATAAGATCATCAAGTTTCATTCTACCATCACCTCATTGTATCCTTTTTCCATATCTAAACATAAACCCTATAGAAGAACTGTCACTTTTGCTTCATTTTTTATAAGACAAGGAATAAAAAGAGATCCAACCCATAAAAGTATGTGACCTTGACAATCCCAAAGAATATGCCATGTTCCTATGATTCTGGGATTACCTTGAGATGCACCATCAAAATTTAATTTAATTAATCCACTCTGTGGTGGTTTCCATCTGATCCTCGATCTCTATGATTTCTCTAAGTTAGTTTATTTGGTTAGGGGAAGCGACCTATGTGGGTAATTCTCGTATGATTCATACCTCATTGCTTTGTAGCACATTCTTCTTGATTTTAGAGGAGAGGGATACATTTTCGAGAGATTTGTATCTCCATTTAATACCAAAATATTTCCCATACCAATTCCTTATCTTCAAATATGTTTTTATTTCTTTCTTTCTATACATTCTAGGTTAGATTTTCCAGATAGGCCTACCATAGTCCCTACAGATATTTTAATCCTTGACTCCAAGCACAAAAACTTTCCTTTATTATGTGGGGGTGAACCCATATTAAATATAAACATTGGATTAGGGCACACCACATATTCCTTACACATAAAAATACAAAAGTAGGTGCTCAATAGATTCACCTTATTGTTTACATAATATGAATATTGATGTCCCAAACAAATTGTAATCTATCCGGGGTTAGAATAATTTTAAGGCATACATACCAAGAAAAATTACCTTCCCTTGGTGAACTAATATAATTCCATATAAATGAGCTATACCAATCAGGTCCCTCTTTCCCATCATGTGTAAGAACCTTATAACCAACTTGCATTATGTATTTCTCTTGAAGTATACTTAGTGAAGTGTAAGGTATCTAAGAGATTTGATACCAAGATTTTACAATATTTAACTATTGTACAAAGAGTATCTCTTTGAGCTTCCAAGCTAGGTTATTGATTTAGTGTCTTCCATCTTCTAACATATCCCAAATCATCCCCATAGATTCCCAATAATTTTTCACCTTGTTTTCCCAATCCTCAGAAGAACAAAACATAGATGTCATCTAGGTCTCTTTTCCAAAATCATTTCCAAGACTCCTACTAGAATCTTATATTGTATTCCTATATAAAATTTTAAGATATACATAAGTGCATCTAGTCACTCAATTAGTTAATTACTTGACGATTTTTTTTTAAATAATGATAAGTGAAACCTTAAAGTATGGTTGATTCGGGAATAAATTATAAAATACACAATATTTTTCACCCAAGTAGATGTGTAGCTAAAATGAAACATCCTAGAGTAGATCCTCGCTCTTTCAATAATTTTACCTTCTCTCTACAATTTATGCATGATGATCTATATTAATTACTTTCATAAAAACTCTTATTTTGTATTTTAAAAAGACCATTGTAGTCATGATAATGTATTTCTTAAGTACATTCTTTGAACATCATTATTACAACCATAAACCTTTGGAATAATGACTAATTGATATAGTTATATCTATTGTATTTATTTTGTGATATTATGTGTGTATTTATTCTTTTTATTACAATAAATTGTTTGGATTATTATATGTGTTGATTTCACTCTTGGTTGTAAGAAATTTATGCAACAAAGGAACTTGTCTCAGAAAGAACTCATCCATAACCAAAGAACTTTTCCGCAACATAATTAATCATTCACAACAAGTTATACCATGTTTATGAAGATATTTTGAAACATGAAGTGATGGAACTTAAGTCCTTACGCACCATTCGAGAAGTGGTTACAACCGAAATGTGGAAATTGAGAAATGAATCAATAATTGATTTGGTCATTGATTAAGAATTAGCGAAGAATTGACTCAAGTTAGTTGAACACGAACTGATTGTTAGTAGAACACTTGTTGTGTGTTTCAAACATATGTTAAATCTTTCACTTGTTCTATTAAAGACACATGTTTGTTCTATTCTTCTTCTCACATGCTCTAAATGATATGATATAAAGGAAATGGTTGGTGTCTTGTAATAGCTTAGTTAAGAGTGAAGTAAGTAAGTTAGAGTCGATTTGGAATTAGAGAAAAGAGATTACTCGATCTTTTGATCCTAGATGTAATATTTTCTGCAAATCAACAAATACATCTGATTTCCATCATTTAGTTTCTAGTTATAGATATAAGAAGGATTAACACCCAATTTAGAGCCCACTTGAGGTCTACGAAATCCCCTACATTGTTTCATTTCATGCATATTTCCTTAGGAATGATATTTTCTCCGAATCAGAACTCTCTTTCAATAATAAAATTTAGCAATATTTCACTTTCAAGTTTGAGTTTTATTTTACTTTCAACTTTATTTATGTGACAGCTTATTTATTTTTCAACCTCTTAGATTAACTATAATTGTGCATATAACACCGACAATACTTCAATTCTACGCTCCCCGGTCTCGATAACTAAATGAATGCAACTCAATGTACAACATATTAATTGTTGTAAGATGATTTTCACCACCATTTTTGGTGTCATTTCCAGGATATTTTAAGTTATAGGAGTTTTTGTGTTTTTCATTTCTGAATTTATTAGAACATATTAGGTCATAGAAATTCCACCTTTTAAACCCCCACTAATGAATGTTAATTGAGTTGAGTCGGCTTAATTTATCCACCATCGCAGATATTATTATGGTAGATTCCTACCCAATCCTCAAATAACAGAAATTACTTCTAATTTTGAAGAAGAAACATCCTCTTTTATACAAGGTTTGCTAATAGAACACTCCCTCCCAAGTGATATTTATGAGGCTATTCCTGAATAGTCTAACATGGTAGAGGAGGTGAATCAAAACATGGAAGATGAGGTAAGGGAACCAAGAACATTTTATTTTCCTATCTCTAATAACAATCAACCTACTCAAATGAAGAACATCTCTCCATCAACTCTTCCTAATTTTCATGGATCTATGACTGAAGACCTAGACACTTTATTGTTTTAGTTTGATGTTTTATGTAGGAGTTATTACTACAAAATGATGCACACAAGATGAATTTTTTCCCTTCTACACTCAAGGATGTAGCCTTAAGATGGTTTATGGGCCTAGGAAGAAATGTTGTTACTACATTGCAAGAAATGAAGGAAGATTTTCTGACCAAGTACCAAGACTACTATAGGCAAATTATCAAAGGAGGAAATGATCTCGAAAGATGGTAAAAGGGAATATGAGCCACTAGAATATTACCTGGAGAGATTCTTATTTTGTGTTCAAAAGTAAAGAAATAAAAGGTTGCCTCCCGAGTCTCTCAAGTTAATTTTCTTAAAAGGAATCAGTGAGGAAGATATGGATTCTTTGGAATTAATAAGAGTTGGATACATCTCCAAATTCACCTTTGAGGAAATTTTCCATGCCGGTAGGAACTATTATAGAGAAACCATGAAGATAATAATAAGTGCTAGATCAAAGGGTGGAGCAACTGCCAAAGGAATTAGGGAAATATCTAAAACATAAATTACAATCGTGTTTAAGAACATGAAACAAGAGATAGTTAATGACATGGCCACCCAACTTTATGCTCTACATGCAAAGAAGAAGAGAGAGGATGTAGAGGCAATACTTACAGAGTTTTACCATTCTTGTAGAAGAAAGAAATATGATTGCACATGTAGGGGACTAGTTAGCATTACAGAAGGAAATGAGGCTACACTAGAGTTCAAAATGATAGAAATGGAGGATGGGGAAGTTTCTACATTTCCCAAAGGAATCCATGGATGCCAAGACAAGGAGGTATGTCATAAGATCCCATGCCATATTTTCAAAATTGGGCTAGTAGTTCATAAAATAATATGAAACCCCAAACTTGGGCTAATACTCAACAAGGATGGGATCCTTACCCTAGCCACTACCAAAAACCATGACAACCTCAGTTATTAGGCCAACAGTGGAAATAACCCCCTTATTCATGGAAGCAACCATGGAGAGGAGGGAAGCAATGGACCAATCAACCTCCTAACTACCAACAACCCTACCAGAAACCTCCCTACCCATAACAAGCACTGCCAAACCCCCAATCTAGATCTCAACCAACAACTAACCCCAATAAAAAATCTTCTCGCCTATCGTATAATCATGAATCTATCCAATACTATGCTTATTCAATTGATTTCAATAATATCCATCTCCATTTAGGAAGAGCACTTGTACCACCAAGTAAACCCACAATCACGGAGATACCAAATGAGCCATATTTGTTGTAAGTTGATCCACAACAAAGCCAGAAGGTGTTGCAAGCTGATCCATAGCAAAATGAACAAAATTCCAATGAAAGTAAGATGTAAGTCAAATTCTGATTTTGATTTTTTCAATCAGTTGAAGGACATTTGTGTAAAAATTCAACTCATTCAATCCATCAAGGATGTGCCTATTTACAACAAGTTGATCAAGGATCTATGTATAAAGAAGATAGACAAAAAATAAAGGATCCATCCAATGTAAAAGGCATTGCACAATTGGTGACATCATGCTTGGAAACTCTGTGCTACCTAAGTACATAGATTTAGGAATTCCTTTGGTGAATGTTACTATCAATGGAATTACAATAAAAATACCTTGATTGACTTAGGGAAGAAATCAATGTCATGACCAAGAAAGTAATGGATGACCTAAATTTGGAAGGAATAAGGACAAAAATAAAGTATTACAACTAGAAAATAGATCAACAGTAAGGCCTGAAGGATTCCTTGAGGACATTTTTGTGGTGGTAGACTCTTGGGAATACCTTGTTGATTTCATTGTCCTACAACCAAAGGCAAGTCTAGGAGGTTACCCTCTTATACTAGGAAGGATATGGCTGGCCACTACTGATGCATTTATAAGGTGTAGGTCTGGAAACATGATCATCTCAAATGGAAATGGTACCAAGAAAATTATACTTTGTATCATCATGCCCAACCATTGAATGATGAGGATAAAACAATTTAGATTGAAGAACCAAAAGTTGATCAATTATTTGTCTAACAACAGATGATGTTGGAAAAGTCTTTCACTATTGAATACCAAGAGGAATATCTTGTTCTATCTAATAATTTGTAGAAAAATATGGAAGAAATGAATAAATTGATGACAAATTGAGGTGTTTGAGTTGTCCTTTGAACCAAGTCTTACCACAACAAAGCACCATGAGTATTCTAGGTAAAAATTATATTTTTCACCAAATTCTTCCTCATGACTACATATTAAATTTTGTTAATATAAATGTATGTTCAATGTTGTACCTCTCCAAGCAAGTAGAAATAATAGTAGGGAGGCCACTAAATGTAAGCAAGATGCTGAATATACAACAAGAGCAATTGTTGATTTCTCTTCTTCAAGAACATAATAAAATATTTTATTGGGATTATAGTGATATGTGTGGGATTCATCCTAGGCTTTGTACTCACAGAATTTATATTAAATAAGAATATAAACCAATTAGGCAAGCACAGAGGCGCATGAACCCAATAATAAGAAAAATTGTGAAGGGTGAACTATATAAATTGCTAGATGTTGGATTCATATACCACATATCAGTCATCTAGTGGGTATCACCTCTGGTAATTGTACGAAATAAGAATGGGAAATAGATAATATGTGTGGATTACAGAGAACTAAATTCAGCCACAAAGAAATACCACTTCCTATTTCCCTTCATTGATTAAGTGCTTGATACCCTAGTTGGTAAAAAGTAATTCTCCTTCCTTGATGGATATCATGGTTACAATAAAATACAAATTACACCAGAGGAACAAGATGATACTACATTCACATATCCACGAGGGAAATTTTGTTATTCGGTTCTCCCATTTTTCACATGTAATGCACCTACCACATTCTAGAGGGAAGTCCGAGTATCTTCTCCGATTTGACAAAAGACTACATAGAATTATATATGGACGAATTCATTGTTCATGGAAGTAATTTTGAGGAGGCTATACAAAATCTGGATAAGGTCTTAAGAATATGCAAGGATCACAATTTTTCCCTGAGAAATGAGAAGTGTTTATATGATGATGTCATATGGCATAGTGTTGGGGCACTACCTTTCCTTAGCAGGAAATCAAGTAGATCTAGCAAAATTATCTGTCATAGTCAACCTTCCCACACCAAGAAAAAAATATGTTAGAATATTTTTAGGCCATGTTGGATATTACAGAAGGCTTTATACAAGACTTCAACAAAATTGCACCGCCAATTTTTGAATAAGTAATAAAGGATGTTGAATTTTATGGATTGAACATTGTGAAAGTGATTTTCAAACTTTAAAAGAGATGCTAACTATTGCTCCTATGTTGAGAGGACTTGACTAGAACCTGCATTTTCACATCCACATAGATGCATCAGATCATGCTATTAGAGCTTTCCTAGGTCAAAAATATGGTAGTCTAAATTATGTAATATATTATGTCAACAAGAAATTTGCAACATGCAGAAATGAACTATATAGTAATATAAAAAGAGTTTCTGATGATGTAGTATACTCCATTAAAAAAATAGAAATTATATCATAGGATACCTAGTGTTTATTCACACTGATCATGTTGCAATCAAGTATCTGGTAAACAAACCAATAATAAGCAACAAAATCATAAGGTGGTTTCTTCTTTCGCAAGAATTTGATGTCACCATAGTGGATAAGCTTGGAAAAGATAATGTGGTGGAAATTTTCCTCTAAAGGATGGAGTTCAATAGTGAAGAGAAAGTACTTGATGATTCATTTCTAGATGATCACCTATTTTCCATTTCTATAAGAACACCTGGTATGCAGACATAGCCAACTACTTGGTCTCAGGTAAAACAACTCCACATTTTTCATCCTCTAAGAAAAGGTCTTTAGTTGAAAAGAGTTTAGCCTTTTCTTGGATAGTTGTACTTCTCTTTTATACAGGTCAAGATCAAGTAATGAGAAGGTGTATAGATGATGAGGAGATATTTGATTTCCTCAGAGCCTACCATAATTAACCTTATGGATGATATTTTTTTGTAAAAAGAACAACAGAAGGTGTTGACAATTGTCTACTATTGGCCAAATTTACATAAGGATGCAACAATATACACTAAGTGATGTGAAAATTCCAGAGAATTGGCAAGCCCACCAAGTCTCGATGAGATGCCACGCAACCTCAATTCGCTCTCGCAACCTTTCGATAAGTGGGGCTTAGAATTTTTGTCCCTATAGACCCTCCATCTCAGCAAAAAGAGTATATCCTAGTCTGTATAGATTACCTAAATAAGTGGACGAGCTAAAAGCATTTCTAAACCAGACTAGTGAGAAGGTGGATAAATTCCTGTATGAGAACATTTTTACCAAATATAGAGTCCCAAGGGAGATTGTGACAAAACAAGGCATACATTTTACTGTTGATGTGATTGTTGATTTGGTCAATGAATATGAAATTAGGCATAGAAATTCTAAACCATACCATCCCCAGTCTAATGGCCAAGTGGAGGTTATAAAAAGAGAGACACATGCCATATTGACAAAGACTATAGTACTCCACGAAGAGACTAGGTAAAAAAGCTTAGGAAGTAGTATGGTAATTCCATAGAACATGGAAGATCACAAGTGGCTTCACGCCATTTCAATTATTATATGGAAAGAATGTTGTTTTTCAATAGAATTTGAGCATTAAATGTTGAGAGCTACACTTTGGAGCTAGGAATAGACTTATCGAAGCTCGAGACAGAGAATTATCCAACTCAATGAATAGGATGAATTGAGAAAAAAAAAGTTCATAACACAGAGGTAGTGTAAAAACAAAGAATCAAATGGCATGACTAGTATATTAAAACAAGACAGTTCTAGGAAGGTGATTGGGCACTTTTGTTTGACTCAAAATATAAGGATCACATAGGGAATCTCATAATAAGGTGGCTAAGCCCCTATGAAATTGAGAATATCTTCCTAATGGAGTTGTGAAGCTTACTACTATTGATCATGTGAGATTCAAGTTGTTGGTGAATGGCCACATGTTAAGATTGTATAAAAATCTAGTTGATAAAGGCTCATTTATGGAATTGTTCAAAGGATATCAGAGAAGAATGGAGAAAGAAACATCATAATTAACCTCATAGGTTGAGCCTATTGGCTCACCTTCGGGATTTTAGATAATTGATGAGATTTCGTTGAGCCTTGGATATTCATTTTGTTGAATACTTCAAGGATAAATAATAGTGTTGAGATCTACCTTTATGGGTAATCATCAACGTTTTGCTAACCTATTTTTTATATAAGTTTTTATTTTATAGGTATTATTGGAAACTAATTGCAAGAGTTCATGATCTATATCAAAAGGAGAGAGTGTAATTACCAAGGATTCAACTTGTAACCACAAGAAATAAGATCATGTTTGTTTATAGCATCTAACAGAACTCATGGTTACATCAAGGAAGCATGCATGAGTGAATGATACGTAAAGAATGATTGGAACCCCAACCAATTGGATTTCCCTCTATGAGAATCATATGTTTATAGTAAGGATCAGTCAACACAAGTGAACCCCACATCCACAAAGATCGCAGGAAGTAGCATGCACCCAAGACTCAAGTTCAACAAAGCATGTACATCAATCATTGCAATCCACAATTAGATACGTGCATACATCTATTACTTTAGTAAATCATGATTAGATTAGTTGTATTTAATTATGATTTATGCCAAGTCATGAAGCATGTGTCACATTAAAAGACCTCCACCTTTAAGTTATGATGTGTCCACTTAATCCCTCCCCATAAGCCAACGTGTCACATCATGTTGCTTCATATTTTCACATCCACCTAATAATTAATAACCCGTACATGTATTACTTGTCCCCTTGGTAATAAAATTTTAAAATGATTAAATTCCATCAACACAATTCATTTTTGCAAATTTATTTCAAGGAAAATTGTGTAATTGTATATTGCACCTCAAAAATCTACATATCTACCATGGGAGGTGACTTGATTAGATATGAACCTTTTGTGCATTTGCAACTTCTGAATCATCCTGAGGTTGTGTAGTACTTTGAGAATCATGGCTGGATGCAATACATTAAAAAATTTCAAGGCTTTGATGAGGCAGTTGTGGAAGAATTTGTAAATACCCTGAACAATGGAGAGGCAAAGGTAAAAGGGTTAACCATCAGGGTAAGTGATGAGATTTTAGCAGAGGTCACTGGTTTACCAACTCAAGGAGATCCATTTCAAACAAAGCTGACCTAGAAGCAACAAGAAGAGAATTTGTAGACAATGATGAGGATTTCATCTTAGACCACCAAGGTAATCTTAGAACATCTCTCAAACCTTTATGGGCACAAGATGCCAATTTTGTCATTCAATATTTTACTTGTGAAGGGATATATTCAAGGTTAAATACAATGCATTTCAAATTGTTAAATCATTTGAAAAACAATCATCAAGTGAATGTTCCAAATTTCTTTCATGAGATGCTTAAGAAAATGAGCAAAGAGGTTCAGAGGGGTAGGGCAGCCCTATCACATCACTATCTAATAACCCTAGTGGTCAAGCACACTTTGTAGAGGGAACACCCTCAGAAATCATGGGATGACTTTTCAGAGTGAAAAATATAGAAAACTTGTTGGGAAAGAGGAGAAAAATGAGAAACAACAATAAAGGTTCTACTTCACATGTGCCAGAAGCTACATTACCCTCTTCCCCACCTCAAGAACTAATAAATTATAAAAGGATGTCTTTCACTGAAGAAACCCCTGCACCTATTTCACAAGAGAGAATCTTTATTGATGAGACTTTAATGGAATTTTTCTCCCTAAAACTTCCACTTCCAAATCCAATAGGAAATCTACTCATTCTTCTACACAACAAACTAGACCCTTCACTTCCAAATCCAAAAATAAACCTTCTCATTCTACTCCAAAACAAATTAGGCACTCCAATAGGCTTATGGAAAAGAGGACCAAAAACCTCCAATTTAATGCAATCTCAACCCATCTCTTTGGATAGTGATTTAGAAGCCATAAAAGAAAACTTTGAGCCTAAACCATTAGAAAAAGAGTGTAGAGATACTACTCCCACAATAAATCAAGAGCTAGAATACCATGAACAACCAATGGAAGGAAAAGAAGAACTAAATTAGAATGAGGGCACAATTCAAGAAGTGAGAAAAGTAGAAGAGGAAGTGGAAGGAGGAAATGAACAAGAGAAATTTCCTGTAGTTGGTGTCAATGAACAAGTCATTGAGAAATTTGTTGAAAAATCACAAAATGACAGTCTACAAGAAGAAAATGTAAAACCAATGCAGGCCCCAATTATTACCGATGAAATCATAAAGGAACTTGAAAAACCATCTTGTCTTGAGATGGGAATGATGAGGCTAAAATATGTCTCATTAATGTGCAATAAATGATCTCTTTTTACTTCCCTTTTAATCAAGTTTTTCTACATTTTATGACTTTTGTTTGATCTAATAATAAGTTAGGATGTAATTTTCCATCTTTTGTTTGATTTAGTTCAAATGTATAAAATTTTATAATTCCTAACAAATTGTGTGGAAATTTTTTTTTTTGAATAAACAGGTCATATTTGGTCAGATAAGTGAAGTATGAAGTAACCAACACCTTTTCGAGGAAGATGGCCAAAAATGTAGCTTAGCTCAGGAACTCTATCACTTAGCTTCGGAACTTTAGCTAGCTAGTGCGGAAGGTTTCCCTTTGGTTCTAGAACTTCTCCAAAGTTTTGGAATCAATGTGAATCTCCTTATTCTATTAAAATTTTGTTATGGAGTAAAGAATGGGCCTTCCAATAAGTAATAGACCAATAATTATTTGGTTCTTCACGCTCCAAAAATACATATGTGAGACCAACAACGGTTGTATGTCCAACTAGTTTTCTAAATTTTTATCTACTTTGGGCATTATTCGGTTCCACTAGATTTGTAGACAACTATTGAACACTTGTAATTGTAAATGCATCTTCAGATGGGGAATATATATATATATATATATATATATAGGTAGATTCACACATTGAAATCCATCTGGTATCTACATTTTTGAGAATATTTTTCCCATCTGTCACCCAATTGTAAATTTTGAAATACTAAAAATCTCTTTGGACTCGCTAGAATAATAAGCATGTAAATCACGGTTCATTTCCTCCACTTTCAAAACATTTTTGAATGTGCTCACAATTTTGGTAACCAAATTCATTCTGTGAGCCATGCAATGGATTGCAATCATATAGGGGGAAACAATTGTATGCAAAGAAATTTTATTCCACCTACATTACAGTGCACCATCTGTTCCAACACAAACTAACTTTTTTGCAATGGAAAAATCATCCATACCTGCAATATCCTTCAAACTTGATACCACCAATTTGTAATTTTTTTCAAAATCACAATTTTCACTCATTTTTTGAACTACTAAGAGATGGGGAGTTCTTACTTCATTTTAAAATGTGTATACATGAATACAAACCCATGAAGTATTGTACACTTCTGTAACCTCATCAATTGAAAGGGAAATAAACTTTTCCCTTTGAATAGACTCTTTCAAATCATCATTTTCTACTAGAGAAAGACATTTTTCAATTTCCCAACCACTAGTATCTGATCAATGTGATTGAGTAAGGTTCCGTAACCCAATAACCTCATATAAAATTTAATATAATGAGAAATCTAAAATGAGTCTTCCCTTTTTCAATATATAGAATACAATACAATATTGAATACTTTTGGCATGCATTTCAGTTTCCATAGCTTTTCTCAAATTCGCTACAATTGTGCCACCTTTTTCATTTATATTTTTCAATTGTTTTTGTTATTTTTGATATTATTACAGGCATATTTTACATGCAAACACCATACATTTTTCCATTTATGATATCTTACTATGCTCCCGTCCTTTTACTTTTAGGAAATATATATTTTTCCACAATGTTTTTAATGATTTCGAGTTTTAGTTGCATTGTGTGATCTTTCCCTTGTTTCCAACCACATATTTTACATCGACATTGAGTTGGAAGGTTCAATAAAAGGATATTTGCATGCCCGGTCGAACCTAAAAGTCCTTCCTATTGTTCGGCTTTGTCCTCTTTCTTCGATAGATTTTTTTATGTTCTTCGACTTCAAATTGTGCATATGGATTCTTAGCAAGAATATATTGATCCTCATGTCTCCTTTTTTAGAAACAGAAATTGGAGTAGAAGCTTCCTTTGTTGTTAGTGTTGAATGGGAATTTGATGAATCTTCTTCTAGTTAGATGTCATCAAGGGAACCAATTGTTTGCTCAACTTATAAAGGATCATCGACATCTAGAAATAAATTAGTTTGTGAAGGTGTTTGATAAATTTCTGCATATAGTTTTATAAAAAAATTATAGAAATAATATTAATTATTTATATTATTAATACCACTTCGAATAAAGATAAAAAAGTGTAAATATTTTTAAAACAGTGTGAAAAATATAATAATACAATTCTATAAATTAGTAAATTGTAAATAGTACATACCGATATTTTTAGCTGATCCAGACACAACCTTCATTTTTTGTGAGTTTCTAAAATAGCCAAACAATGTCTTGGTACCCTTTTTAAAAATACTTGTAACATTCTTACCCTGCTTTCTAGAATCCATGGATATGTTGCCAAACAGGGAAAGATGGGTCTAGGGTTTGACAAATAAGTTGGACGAAAAGAGAGATTGCAGTTGGATGACTTACCTTTGGCCAAATTGGGGTAGGATGGCTAGCAGTTGGGCACTAAGTTAGACAACTAGCTGTGGGACAACTTGTTGTATTCAAATGGCTTGCTCTTGGACGCATTTGGAAATTAAACGGTGAGTAGTTGGACAACTTGTAGTTGGTTGCCTTATTGGAAAGTTTGTTGTTACTCCGGTGGTTGGATGAATTGCGCTATTATAGTTGAATGGATTACAATTGTAGTTGGATGGCTTTAGGTTTGGCAAAAATCTTGTAGTCATACTAGCAGAGAGGTTGGATGGGTTAATGTTCAATTTCGGAAGTAAAGATTGAAAAAATGTTGGATGGTTGTATATATATTATACGAGATAGCTAGAACTATATATAGTAGACTGTAGTATACTTCGTCGAATATGTGCATAGGTTGATTTGAAATGTGGGCGAATTACATGCATAAGTTTATTTATATGTGTAAACACTACAAAGTGACCCATTCCAAGGACCTTTCAGCCAAATTTTCGGTGAATTAGGCGACAAGTGACATTCGAAAATTTTCCACTTCCAATTTCCAAAAACACAAACATTTGCGAGTTTACGAAAAATCGCCACTAAATTTTCCCCGACCTTGAGAGGAAATTTACCAATCAATGAGATGGTGCAAGAAAGAGTCTAGGAAATATTTAGGAATAATTATTGATATTTATACTTATAAGAGGAAGGAACATGAACACCCATAGATTTCAGGCAAGAATGCATTTTCTAGCAGAGAAGATATGGAGATATTGAATGAGGAAATTCAAGTGTTTAAGCCTGGGGTGTGATGAGTTGTATTAATTACTTTCATAACAACTCATATTTTTATTTTGATAAGACCATTGTAGCCATGACTATGTATTTCCTAATTACATTGTTGAACATCATTATTACAACCATGAACTTTTGGCATAATGACTAATTGATATAATTATATCTAATTGTCTTTGTTTTGTGATATTATGTGTGCATTTATTATTTTTATTCCAATAAATTGTTTAGATGATTATATGTGTTGATGACACTCTTGGTTATAAGCAATTTTTCATATGCAACAAAGGAACTTGTCTGTAAACAAAGAAATTTTCTATAGTAACTCGTTCGCACGATAAGAAAATCATTCACAGAAGTTACAACACAATTATGAAGATATTTTGAAACATGAAGTGATGGAACTTAAGTCCTTACATGGCATTAGAAAATTAGTTACAACAGAAATGTGAAAAATGAGAAACAAATCAATATTTGATTTTGTTATTGATTAAGAACTATCAAAGAACTGATTGTTAGTTAAACACGAACTGATTGTTAGTAGAACACTTGTTGTTTGTTTCAAACACATGTTGAATCACTCACTTATCATGTTGAAGACTCATGGTTGTACTCTTCTTCTTCTCACATGATGTAAATGATAAGATATAAAGGAAAGGGTTGGTGCCTTGTAACAATTATTTAAGAGTGAAGTAAGTAAGTTAGAGTCAGATTTGGAATTAGAGAAAAGAGATTACTCTAATCTTTTGTTCCTAGATGTAATATTTTCTACAAAACAATAAAGAAATATGTATTTTGTCATTTATTTTTTAGTTACATAGTTAGGAAGGGATTAACACCCAAGTTAGGGCCCACTTGAGGTCTATTAAATCCCCTCCATTGTTTCATTTCATGCATATTTCCTTAGGAACAATATTTTCTCTGAATATGTAACTCTTTTTCAGTAATAACATTTAGCATTAGTTCACTTTCAATTCTAAGTTTTATTTTACTTTCAACATTATTTATGTGACAGTTATTTCCTTTTCAACCTCTTGGATCAAGTATAAGCTGTGCATACAACACCGATATTATTTTAAGTATACGCTCCCGGTCGATAACTAAATGAATGTAACTCAATGTATAACATATTAATTGATACAAGTTGATTTACACCACTAATGCAATTGGTATGGAGAAAGGGAAGTATCTCTCTAGGGATCTATATGCACCTATCCAAGAAACAAAACACATTAATGTAGGAAGGTGTCTCGAATGATGCATAATGTCTTAATTTCTATTATGAAATGTTCCATAAATCAAGTCCAACAAATTTCATGACTTCCCAACAAGTATTTTCTAATTTGTCAATTGAATGGACCTATTTTCCCCTAAGATAATTACAAACATATAACATGTGTATATGAATTTTCAACATAGTTTACAAAGATGAAGAACTTGAAGGACCAAATAAATTTAGAAATTATGTGTGATTTTATATAATATTTTTGAAAATAGGGGAATTGTGTAGGATAAAATAAAGGAATCATGGCACTAAATCTATGTTAAAGGATTAAATAGTTAAAAAATTTCCCACAAACTCTCATGCCACCATTGACGATGTAAACTTGCAACACATCACATCTTCATATGTATTTTGCTGATTTGGGTTATATGTTAACACTTCCAAATTTATCTCTTTCATTCCCACATTTTCACATAGGTTAAAAAGTCAAGGGGATTATATCATTGAGTTGGAGATAGATGGATGGATGGATGGTGTATGCCTTCATATGTATATGCTATGTGTTTATATTTATCTTAAGGAATACAAGGGTACATCCAATTGTCGATTAGTTTCTTCCCTCGCACATAGGCCTCATTTCCAAAGTATACATGACATGTCACCAAAATCATTCCCATCATGTTAGTGAGTTTTTTCTTGGCATTAAATTTCATGCCACTTTATTATCCCCAAATGTGAGCTATCAATGGCTTAACATTTTCATAAATATATTTGATACATTACATTTCATTTTGTGAAATAAAGATCAAAGTGACACAAATATTATTCATGCCCATATTTTTATATGTTTTATTTTTGTGTGTATTTTAAGGCATAAAAATGTGTATCTAGTCATATGATATGTAATATCACAAAAAGATACAATTCTCACCTTTCAACCTGACATTTCTTGAAGTACAGTATAAACATAATGTGTTTGTAGGTGGTAAATAGATAGTGTTTACAAGTTATGTGTGGAGTGTTTTAAAAATACAAGTACATAAAATATTGTGGGGGTCCTCATGAACACTACTTATTTTTATTTTTGTATGGATCTTCATGGACACTAGTTCGTGCCAATCAATCAAATATACTCATTTCTTAACTAAAATTGTAGCCAATCCATGATTTAAAAACATCTACAATTAGATGTTTAATTACACATTTCTACTTAGATTCATCAAATGTGCATATTTGAATTTATTTCTTACAAGATTTTAATTTATTTAAAAATATAAAATCTATAGGAAATGTTAAATTTCAATTTTTCCAAGGAGTAAATTTAAGTCAACAAACTTGTTATTTACATAAAGTTAAATCGCTTAAAATTTATTTTCCTATGGATTTGTTATTTAATTGTATAACCTTTTGATACTTAAATAGTAAATATTTTAATCATGAATAAATATTTGTATTATTTAACTTTACATCTAGTATAGTTAAATACCAAGTTAATAATTTAAATTATCATTGATTACAAAGTCTAAACATTTCCTATCATTTAAATAATCTAGTAACACATATGTAACTTTGATTTCCATATTTTATTTATGGGAATGGGTATACAACACCTATACTTTATCAAACTCATTCCCAAAGCATGTGTCTATTTAAACCTAAGTCAAGTATAATTTTTATATGATGAGGTATGTGTAAGTACCAAACATGTTTCCCAATCATACGAGTCATTATAAGAAGCCAATAACCATTTCCTTGAAGTATAGATTCTAATTTAAAAATAAATATCATAAAAACCAATACAAACTCCATCTCATAGTTAGACATTTCTATAAGTTCAGCTTAAACATGCTACAATGTGTGTAGGCGGGAAACATGCAATATTTACCAATTATGTGCAGTGTGTTTTATTAATACTAATACAAAAATTAGTTTGAGGAAACAAAATAAATTGATTTTATAGACCCTCATGAACATTTTACATGTCAATAAATCCTGTATACTCATTTCTTACCCGAAATTTAGATAACTCTCACTAAAATATTAGAATATAGTCAATTGGAAATATTTTTTCATTGTGAAGAAAGAATCGGACTATAGGTTTTTATTAGTTTTGAAGGATTAAATGTAGAGAAGGAAACACCATAGGATTGATGCGTCCATTAAGAGGAGGAAATGACTCAAAATATCCAAGATGGGTTTTTAGGACTGTGAAATATTTGGATGTTGAAGTTGTTGGATGGAATAAATTATAGACTCTATATATACTCATTTCCTCCCACATACCCCATTGGGATTCACATTCTAAACATTATCTCGTCACATTTGATCATAAAGGGGATTCATTAATTGTAAATTTTAGCCAATATAATGGAATGTAATAAGGGGGTAAAGGGGATTTTGTAACACCCACTATTTCACACACAAATACAACACTAAAAAAACTCGGATAACTTTTTTTTTTACTTGCTTGGAGTTTACACGACACAACAAGAGGTCACAAAGGCTACCACCAACTCATGATAGGATTGACACAACACTAATCACCAAGGTACAAGGAAAATACAATGCTCGACATGAACTGTTCACTTCCCATTTCAATGAACATCATATGCAAGTTCAACCACAGAACACACCTACGTTTAGGGGCATCCCACGAGGAAATTATTGTTAAGGTTTCTTGTTTACTAACACGTCTCTTAATTCTTAACTTGCGTTCTTAAATAAAATTCATGTAATGATTTGCACAATTCTTTTCACAAGGGAGAACTTCTTTCTTTTATACTATTGACTAAATAGCTTAAGGCCAAACTTTCTAAAAGAGGATCATCAATTATATGTCAATAACTTGCTTAATTCATTTGATTTAAGAATAGTTTCCATTTCTCACAAGGTTAAATAATCTTGCACAAGCCACTAAAATTTGTTCCACACCCCTATTGCACAAGTTATAAGCACAAGCTCGATTGAGGTAAAGTACCATTTTAGGTTCAGAACAAATAATCTTCTTTTCTAAAGGATCTAAAGTTTAACATTACTTAAGAAAGGTCACAATGAATCAAGGCAAGGGTTAACGGAGACAGGTCGAAAGGAATTCAGCTTTAGGGTCTCATTGCTTATTAACCCGCATTTTATTGAGGCTAAAAATTATCAGCTTGGTTAAAAGTTTCACTTAGACTCACAAAGTTAAGTTTGACAAAGGAAAACAATTTACATTTCAAATGATTAAGGGAGATTGAATGGTTTCTTAATTAATTTCCTCCTACTTATAAAACTTTATTTTCTTCCAAAAACTAATCATTGATTTCACCATAAGACCATTTATGAGTTCACTATAAAAGGATAATGTTTATTAGTTTAGCTAGGGACAACAAGGTATATAATTTTACTTTACAATGGATAGTTTCCTCTTTGATCACTTATGGAATTGATTTTTATCAAGTAGGTCACATCTACATTATCCTTATTTTTTTAATACTTTTATAAATATTACTAACCCACTTTAATATGCCTAGGTTTACATTTATGCCATGACCTAGAGGGAGCTATTACAAAAAATTTAACTCAAAGATACGTTTATCATTACCTTGTTTGTGAAACTATACATGGTTACACATTTTATCCAACACGACATACAAATCCAAGGGTGGCAAAGGATTCTAATGAACTTTGACTTGAAAACAAAAAGGTAATAATACTGGTCAAAACCAAGCTAAGCTATCTTTCAAATTTGTTATAATACAATTAATTACTCAACTAAAGTTGTGATCAGGTTATATTATTTACAATATTATTTACAAGTTCCGTTTTCAGACACATGCGACAACATTACCCATAGTACAAATTGGGCCCTTCAAACTTTCCAAAAAAACAAAAATTTAGAGTCTCTCAACAAAATAAAGCACACACGAACAAACAAGCTTCAAAGAAACACCGATGCAACTCTCCCTTTTCTACCCACGAAGGCCATCTGCACATTTATAGCCTAAATCAATTCACGAGAACTGAGCATGATAAAGACTACACATTGGAATAGTATGCTACCATTAACAATAACATGAAAGGAAACCTTTTAATAAATGAAATGGTGCTAAGCTCTAAAACACTAACACTTCTATAATCATGTTAGAAATTATACCATGTCAAATTAAGAAAGAAGCCATAAGAACCCGTTGTGAACATTGTTTCTAAAAGAATAAAAGTCTAATCATCATTCTAGTAGGGGTTAATGACCCGATAAGTTCAAACAGAGTATCGAGTATATTGTGATTTCAATCATGTAATCATATAGATTATATGATTGAAATCCAATACTCAAACATCAATCAAAATTTCCTTAAATAAGTCAAATGATCTAATAGATTTTTAGTTATTTATTTAACCACTATTTACCACCTTTGAAAATATCTTCACAACATTTTGACACTTATTTTCTTGCAAACTAGCATACAAAGTAAGTTCTAAAAAGGCAAGTTTAAATAACATCTGATTATCTTGCCATGCCACACACAACAGTCATCATGTACGATAAAATAAATAACCAATATTCAGTAAAACAAACAATTAAATTAAATCTAATGCTACATTCTTACTAAGTTTTCCTTCAATAAATTTCCACTAAGTTTGATACAACTTATAAATGATACTAATATTAATTAATGTGGTTCCATATGGATCAAATACAACCCAACTAAAGTTCAACTAAAACTACAAAACTATCTACGACTTCATAATGGTACGAAAGAAGGTGATAGAGCTTTCACAAGAATGTTGAGCCATATTTGAAACACATATTTAATAGCCATCTCATTAATGATCTATCAAGCACAATGGAAAAGAAATAGCAACTACTACATTACCAAGGATGTATCCCTTTTACGGTTGATACGAGGAGTCAACTTAATACACAATCCCTACCAAAGTACAACTTGGCAGAAAAAACATGAAATCAAGCATGATAACAATAAAAGGTCTCACAAAGCTAAAAGGTTTTCTAATTTAAATCTACTAAGTGTAATTTTAAAGAAGACATGCAATTCAATGAACCCATAGAACATAACCCAAATAAATTGACTTGAGGCAACAGTTCGAGAGAATGAGCCTCCAACAACAAAGTTTAAGCAATAATTCAAGTAGGGCCATTGGCCTTATAAGTCCAACATGGGTTGTCAAGTGTATTAGGATTTCAATCATGTAATCATATAGATTATATGATTGAAATCTAATTCTCCAACCATCCATCAAAATTTCCTCATCCAACAAGTTCCTTCTAAGTAACCAACATTATCATAATTAGAGCCACTCTTATATATATGTTTATAAGTACCCTAACTAATAGCACATATCCCCTTTACACTCCACTGCATTCCAGATATGAATCCCAATATTGTTTTGTAAAATCCCTTTAATTGAAACAAGAATAACTCAGTATGAACCAGTCATTTAAAAGTTACTGAATCCTACAAACTGGTATGGATTTTTTTATTTAAAAGAAATATATGCTAAGCCCCAACTTCCTATCGACCAATAGGTCAGAAACAAAACTATAAACAATCATAGCTAAATGAGCAAGCCAGAAAGTGCCTATTTCCATTGTAAACTAGAAGCATACACATGATATGGTAAATACAAGTCATTTCTCTACCAATAGCTAAATCACACCATGTTTGGGCTAGGAGCTCGAGGTATCGCTGACATAAAAGCCATGATTTCGAATGGGGGTAATCATAATGATGAAACATAGACACCCATAAGATGGTAAATTTTCCTTAGTCAGCCAAAAGTAGCATAAATCTAGAATTTAGGAAGCACACTATTCGAGCCAAGGTTACATCTATCAACAATAAACACCCAGCTCACTATTTGCAAGGGAACAAAACTAAAATCCTGTATCTTCCATTTCCAGTTCCAAAGAACACCCAACAGCCAAAGGAACACAAACGAAAACAATAATAGACAAAACCTTAGGTACAAATCCTTGTGCAACTCATAAATTACAAGGAAGCATTTTTAGAACCATCTAAAACAACAAGGAAAAACTAGAAGTATAGCCTGGAGGCTAAAATTGACAACAGAACAACCATAGAAATCCAAGCAAACTACCATTTCAACAAGTAAAAGTAATTCATTTCATGGTATGATTAAAGGTATCATAAATTTCAGAGGGTAGTAGTTATCATGCATGTGATGAGCTCCAACACATGCAAACAATGTCTACCAGGCACATGCAACAACAATCAGACATCCCTCCACAATAAGCTATCTGGGCGTCCAAACCTCATACACATTCATGTTGGGCACAGGCAGGAGCTCCATTTCACCAGTGACATCTTCCTGAATAAATGTGGTCTCAAAGACTGGTACGATTGTAGAATATACACCAAATGGGTTTAATGAAATGGCCCAAGGAACACGTGAGATACAGGCAGAAATCCAAACCCCACAGCCTTGAAAACATCCTCCCAGCCTGCGTCAAAAGGGGCGTGAGAGCAAGACAGGGCATCCATCAAAGCACAAAGGAAAGAAAACAGATTTGTTTTTGTCTGATGTAGAAGCATGCTACTTCAAAATCCACGGATGGAAAGTGTGGAGGCACCCACGAGGCGGTAAATAGTTGACAAAGTGCCTCAAAGTGATGTGGTCTCAAGGGATTCCATGACTACAAGAAATGCACAAAAGTAGTCTACAAAATAGCCTTGGCTCACCAAATGTGACCAATCAGGTGTCCAAACATTGCACATTGCCACGTTTTTTTGGCACAGGCAAAAGGGTAAGCCGCAATAGCCATGGAGGATGGCCCTACACCTGTAAATCACCTTTTTCATGGAAGTTCAATGCCTTTTCAACGGCCTTGATCTGGGGTAGATCTCTTGCTCATAACACTCTAGGCGGCCCAAATATTTTGCTCCCCCATTCCACAAAACAAGCTAAAAAATTTCCTGCACCAAAGTAGATAACGCGGTCAACAAGGAGAATTAATGAGAGAGGTGCCTTCAAGAGTGGGAAATGTCAGTGGTTGGGCCAATTAAATTCACCATTAAAAATTACTATTAAAAAAACATGCATGGAGGCCTGGTCGGCCAAGGTGGAAGTTAGTGGGTAGATAAAATAAATTCAAAATTAATATAAGCAGTCCTTTCCCAAGCCTTGACACCACCTTACAAAACCAACTCCACTTTCCCTTTGCCATATGCGCTAAGGTTCCCTTTTTAAAAATATTATTTTATATTTCGGTCGGGCACTACAGATTTAATATAGCTTTTTAAGAAAAATAAAGGGGTAGGGTACATGGGAGGGAAAGCGGGGAGGAGGAATGAACAAGTGAGTGAAGATGGATTTTGATATAACTTTAATAATCCCTCCATGTGTTTTTCTTAACCTTTACTTTGTGGCTTGAAACTTTCACCTCTCTCGATCTCTTACACGTGGTCTTTATCAGCTTACTCGTTCATCACATAGTTTAAAACCTTTGGAAATTTGACATATGTTTCATACTATTGGGAAACTAAGCAATGGAATGTTTCATTGATTGGGGAACTCATGCACAACATACCTTCCAAACTCTTTGGTTTTTATATCTTCTTTAATCGATCTCTAACATGCAGAGAAAATTGGTGTAGTCATTCATTATTGACCTTTCCAAACTCTGACTCCTTGGGTCACCAATGTCCAACATGTGGAGTGAATCATTATTATCGTGCATGGGAATGTTTTAAAAATTTGGACTCAGTAACTCTCGTCTCCACTAATTTTGAACACACATGTCTTGCATCAATGAAACTACTTTCGACGTTGTTTTAGATTTTGATTTATGTAACTCCTTGTGCCACCCTTCATGGAAACTTTCCATCCATCAGTGCTATCACATGTCATAAACATTAAAATTATTGTACTTGAAACTGGGGCAAGTATTGAGGAGGATGAAATTTTTATTATTTGGAATAAGTTTGAATCATTGAACTTTATATATTATGTTAATGTAGTCTTTGCTTGCACACTTTTTATATAAAATAAATTTGAGGTATTTGTTTTTATATATTATTTATTTTTGAAAAGATGTAAATAAAATATTATTGTTTAGTTTAAATAAAATATTTTAATTAATAAAATTTTGTAAAATATTACATAATTTATAAAATAATATTATAATAATAGAATATATTTATTCAAAATAAAAAAATATTAATAATTAGATTTTTTAATTGAGAATTGGTAAGTGAAGACAACCCGGATCTTATATCTATATCATATCTATATTATTATAAAGTTGGATATAATTTTTTTATTTTTATTTTTCGAAAGCACTTATTTAGTACTACACCACTACTTCATGAACATAGGAGATAGAACAATATGTTAAAAGAATATGTATTAAATATACAATATTATTAAAAATAACTAGCATAGATATCTTAAATACATCTATCTAAAAGACAGGGAGAGAGATATCAATTTGGAGATACCTATATTAAAATTCCCACATAAGTTAGAGATGCACCTCAAGATTATATCTCTAATAATATAGATTCACACTTATTCAAACTTATTATTTATTCGGAGTAATTATCTTCCACTAAAAATTAATATTAGAATTCCTACATAAGTTAGAGACACACCTCAAGATTGATTGACTTTTAGATAGATGTATTTAAGATATCTATGCTAGTTAAATTTTAATTACAAATATAAAACATTTATTTATATGTTTTATTTATAAAACACATTTAAAAGTAAAAACTAAAATAAAACTAACCTAAAATAAAATAAAATACATCTAAAAGTAAAAACTAAAATAAAACTAATCTAAAAGTAAAAATACATTAAAGTTAAAATAACATTTAAAAACTAATAATAATATATATTCATAAAAATAAATATAGTTACTTATATGTAAAAGTAAAAATCTAAAAACTGAAAATAATATAAATCAATATAATAATATTATTGTTATTTTATTTATGCACTAATTATCTTCTCATAAAACTTAATATCCCCACAATATTTACGAACTAACATTTGTTATATTTCACACTTTTAAAATAACTTACATTTCCGTGTATAAATACATAATCATATATTTATTTTATTTATTAAACATTGAGTTGGTATCAAAAAGTAAAATTATTTTAACCATTAAATATTAGTCGGCAAATAAACCATTAAATACTAGTCGGCAAATAAAAAGTTTTTTCAATATGATATTTAAATTATTCTAATGTTCAATATTGATAAATTTATGGCTGTTTTCCTTAAAACCAATGTGATTTTTGGATTGTTCCAATATTCCAATATTCAATGTTGAAAAATGAACAATCATAAATCTGAGAAAATATTATAGCCGTTGTTATTGAAAGTACCCATTTACCATTACACCACCACCTCATAAACACACATTGTAAACGTACGTTTGAAAATGTTAATTACTTATATAATTATATGTGATGAGCCAATTTTTATCTATGAGCAGTTTGATGTTTGATAATTCCGATACCCAAAGAATGTTCAAGAATGAGTAACCGTTAATTCGGCAAAACATTATAGCCGTTGGAGGATATCTCAATTAATGTCATCCTACCCGCCAATATATATAGCCATTGGGGGTTATCGCAGTTAATTGAATGTTTGCTGCCTAAGTTTTCATGCTTTGTACCCTTCTCCGCAAGACTTCTTTGTTTAGGTTGATCTCTTTTCTCAAGCTCAAAATAAATCTTCTCCATATTGTTCTGCAGGATAATTAGTGAAGTCCTTTCACTTTAAACAACATTTTGAGGTGGGTTCTGAGCTATCTAGGTTGGAAATTTCTAAAGTTTGATGAATTTGACCGTTTATGAAGGAATTTCTTCCTGTTTAGCTGGATTTTGCTGTTTATCGGGTGTGGCTCATCCACCACCTATGTTGGGTGCTTGAAACATTGACCACCCAATCAATCAATAAGATTACAGTGATATTTACTTGAGGTCTATAATCAATCCCAACCCCTTCAGAAAATAGAAGTATATATTTATGGAGGGAAAAAAGTAAATCGTAGAGCCATGAAAGACATTGGAAACATTGTTGGTGCCCTCTCTGCAAAATGTACAATTACCAAAGGGAGAGTAGCACCAGCAAAGTATGTTTTTCGTATTTTCTCATAGAATTCAATGAGTTATTTTTGTTTTCCTATTAAATGATCTACACTTAGACATAATATTGTTGCTGCATTTTTGTAAGTAAAATGGAATTGAATTTCCTATAAATTAATGTGAATGGGGAGTATCAAATCTTTATAGATTTTTAAAAATTGATACAGTATATCTGACCTTGATTTTCAGGAAGCTTGGTGCCACTTTGGCCAAAACTCAGGCCGTCGTGCAGGTTAGATCACTTATTTCTTGTTTTGAAATTGAAAACTTCCTCCTCCCCTTACTACAAATGATTGTTACCCCTTATACTATTGCAAACCACCACGTGGACCATTTTCTTGCATCTAAATGATTCTGTTTTTCCACAGAAAACTGATACCTCCTTTATGTTACTATAACTACTATGGATCATTTTTCTTTGTGCTCACATAGGATTTCATTTCCCTCTAGTAATTTGGTTTGTAATTTTAACATACACATTGGTGAATATGAAAAGATAAATTCAAGAAATTCATATCCATCTGTTTTCTTGTGCATGATTCAGGTTGCTCCACCAAATAAGGAAGTTGAGGAACATATGAACTTGGGAGCAAGGCAAAGAAATGCAATGCTCCCATCTGTAAGGAAAGGAAATCACGTGAAGCATGAATTGGAAAATTCCTATGTGGCTATGAAAAATTGCCCAGCATTGAAATCTGTGCCATGCCACCAAGAGATCATCACTCACCCTGAAGAAAGTTTTCTGAAGAATGAGAGGGAATCCAAGATCATAGATTTAACATATCAGGAAGAGGTCTGTTACCAATTTAATTTATCCCTTTTCTGGATTACAGCCTCTGGCAAGTCATTCAAATGTATGTGCATTCTTTGGTTAACTTATAATTTCCCACTAATTTCCTCAGGTGTAGAAAGGTTTTAGATGTTAACATCGAGAAGGATTTATGGATTAATTGAGCTTAGCATTCTACAATATCATAAAAAAATTATGTTTTCTTGGCAGGATGAGGATGAATGCTGTGAAATGGAAATAGAGGAAGAGGAAGATCCGGTGCCTGATATTGATGAAGCAGACAAGGGAAATCCCTTAGCCGTTGCAGACTATGTACAAGATATTTATAGTTTCTACCGTGAAACAGAGGTGTGATTCCTCTTTCTACGCTGAATTAAAGGGAATTAGGTTGGAGGGTTGCACTGCAAACGCATAGCCATTTTTTCAAGATAACTCTAACTAACACGCACAAATGCCATGGGATCCACGCTCTGCACCAATGAAAAAATCAGAATAAATAAATACTGATTTTTATTAATTCTGTCATTGGTGTAGAGTGTGGGTCCCATGGCATTTTGTGCGATCGCCATTTTTCAAACATAATATTGTTTTTTTTTAAGGATTGAGGGATATTCATTCTCCAAAATTGACCTGAATACAAATCCCAAAAGATACCAAAAAGGATGAAACTGGGCTGGTGGACATTTTAAACCAGAGAACGGCGGCCTTGTTGGCGAAAACAATGTTGCTTTTTAGTAGTTTTGATAGCAACGCCAATCTCTGGTTCTTTTCATGTTTGTTTACAAGTAATTGACAGCCTAACACTCATGACAGGTCCTTAGCTGTGTCTCTCCAGACTACATGTCTCATCAACCTGACATAAACGAAAAAATGAGATCAATTTTGGTGGATTGGCTGATTAAGGTCTCTCCTTTCCATATCTCAATGGAGCATGTATATTTTTTTAGTAGAAAATGGTGTTCTCTTTCAAGTTTCAAGTGACAAACCCATCTGTTCATCTTTTTTTTTTTTCAGATTCATTTGGAATTTAAGCTCATGCACGAGACCCTGTTTCTGGTAATCAACATTTTTGATAGATATCTCTCAAGAAAAACAGTGGTAAGAAAGTCATTGCAGCTTGTTGCAGTTGCTGCCATGTTTGTTGCATGCAAATATGAGGAGCCCTCCATTCCTACTGTTGAAGATTTTATCTACATTTCTGACAATGCTTACACCAGGGCTGAAATTTTGCAAATGGTATGCAGAGAATTCCTTCATTTTCTCAAATTGCAGAAATAAAATGGCCAATTGATTGGCTCATAATTCATTGTGATAGCAAATTGATCCTGGTTGCAGGAGAAATCGATTCTCAACACCTTGCAATTTTCTCTTGCCCTTCCAACTCCTTATGTCTTCATGAAGAGATTTCTCAAGGCAGCTGGGTCGGATCGAAACGTGAGTCTTGTTTATCTTAATAAAGCAAGATTGATATTTTATTGTTCACTTAATTGGGACTAATGGAGTTTTTCTTTGAAATTTTAGTTGGAGATGGTGTCTTATTTTCTTGTGGAACTGTGCCTGGTGGAGTATGTTATGTTGAAGTACCCACCTTCAATGGTAGCAGCTGCAGCAGTATACACTGGTCACTGTACCCTTCAAAGGGCCCCATTTTGGAACAGGACAATGGTGTTTCACACTACTTACACTGAAGACCACCTTATGTGAGCCATATACTGATCTTTTGATGTTCATTATTTTGTTTTTTTAAAAGTGGAAATATAACATCCAAATCTTTGGGAGTTTTTAAAGTATTCATTGGTATCTAGTGCACCAATAATTGATTAACCATTTTCAACCCAATGTTAAGAATTATTTTCATTTTTTAATGAAGTATCTAAGAACTTTTATATTTCTGCCTCTCATAATTATTTTCATTTTTCAATAAAGTATCTAGAACTTTTATACTTCTACCTCTTATTGTTAGTATCATGATCTTACAATGCAGAAAATGTTCCAAGTTAATGGTGAGATTCCATAAGAATGCAAGGGAAGGCAAGGTGACAGGGGTTCACAGGAAATACTCCATCCCCAAGTTTCATAGTGTAGCAAAGCTAGAACCTGCTCTTTTCATTGGAGAAAATCCCCAAAGCCCATCACCTGTGTCTTCTATAAGGATCTAACATAAAAGTGGACTACGAATCTTGTTGGGTGGTGCAGTTCAATATTATTCTTTGCCTCGTTGGTCTTGCTATTATTCAGCAAAAAGTTGAATAACATTGAAAGCCGAGGAATTTGACCAAGATTGCTTGGTCCCTTTTCTTTCATTAATTACTTTCTCTATAAATGTACGAAAATCTTTGGTGATTCAACTCACCATATGGATGAAGACAGCATTTATTTATTCCAGTATACTTGAGTCAATTTAATTTTTTTAAGATTGTAATATTATTCCAATTTATCTCTTAATTCAATCAATGGTGGTGTCAGCCCCTTCATGTGGATGGTTTTTGTTTTAATTAATTTATTTCAAGTGGTATTCTTACCCACAAACATGATAGGAAGTGACATAATGCTATTGGTACAATAATTATTTAAATTGTTGGAATGATGAAATGGTATAATTAATTAATAAATAAATGCTGTACACAGTATTAATATTTTAAAGATATTGATGAAGTTGTTTGGATTTTGAAAGCATAAGATTACTTGCAAAGGCTTTAATTTGGGAAAGAAAACTAAGGTTTGCATTGTTGATTGTGTTATCATGATATCAATCAAAATAATTACGATTATTGAATTTTGTATCTTTAGATTTAATAAAACTTTATCAACCTCAAACAATAAACAAAGGTTGCATAGCAGCTAGTTTTTACCAATGCAATGTTATATAGAGTTAGATTTGTCTCATAAACATATGTTTGATATTGACTTATAGAGTATGTGTATAGTATCTTCTATATATTTTTATTGTAATAAATGTTGGATTGTTCATATGTCATAAGAATATTTGATCAAGAAAGAAAGAGGTTTTCCTAAATCTGATGAAGAAAGACTTTCATGTCTATGAAGATCAATTTCAAAAACTCATTATAGAGACTATGAATCTAGTATTAGATATGATATATGGGTTGCAACTAACTAATCTCATAGTGATTAACATAACAAGAATAGAGACAATAACTTTCCGCATGAGAAATTTGCTCCAGGAAACATCTTATCAAAGAACCCCGTTGAAGATGGGGGAGAGGACATAATAAAGACGGAATAGTTAATGAGAAATGCATAATAGATCTGGGAAAAAATAAATGGGATGCAGTTGATATCAAACGAAATATTTTATTTGCAAGGCTAGAGGAAGGGATTTCAAATTAATCGACTAGTTCAAGGTGGATGTATCAATTGGGTTGAAAAGTGTGAATGAAACATTATTTGGATGTTATGTATCTCTTATTTTTAAATGATGGGGATCAAGAAAGTGAAGTAATAACAAATGTGGATATTCAAATATAGATGATAGTGTCACTCGATGAGTAATCAACTGCAATATGATACATGCCATGATTCCTATTTGAAATCCATACATTCAAATGATAAGGGTAATTTGAATCTTGAGAAGAATTTTTCTCGTGATATCTTTAATATTCCAAGTATGGGAGAGGGTTAGGTTACATATAGATCTCTCAAACTTGTATCAAAAATATCAATGAGAATCTTCTCAAATTGGATGATGTCACCGAGGGGAAAATCATGAGTTATGATGAAAGAGATACATATCTCGCAACACATCATGTTGATGGCCATTCTTTTATGTTTGATATTGTTGAGAAATGTTGTCCGTGGGAAAAGAAAATGTTGATAATGTTTTTCTAGTTTATGAAATAAGCACAAATATTGGAAGTCGGTTGGTAAATGAAATCAATGGTTTTATTGAAACAATTTTAGTATTTGTTGGTAAATAAGTTGATGTTATTTTCCGTAGTCTAAAACTTAAGGCCATATCTGATCACATAGTTGGGGTTAAGCAAGAAGGATTCAAAAGACTTGTGATATAAGTGTCATTATGTGTAAAAGATCCATGTAATGATTTATCAATTTAAAATAATGTCATTTATTGTCTTTAAGCATTGTGTGAAATCATTGGACAAAATAGAAATGGGAGATGTGTTTACGATAAAAATATGGTAATCATAATTCTCATCCCGATAGAAGGGGTGAAGCTAAAGAGAATGATTAAGGATGTTATGCCTTCATTGTCAAGTGAATATCAAGGTATTAAGTATTTTGCAAGAAATGTCAATTTCGGGTTTCTTCTTTATCAAATGGTGTGTAGACACCCTAAAATTACATACTACCTTTTGCACATTGCTATTTGAATCAATATTCACCCACATCTCACTAGAATTAATTTAATTAATTCTATCATGCATAAAACATAGACTTACACTCCTTAGCTAATTTAATTATCTATTTAAATAAAAATAAAAATTAAATATCCACTCATCTCCACTTCACTAGCTCACTCACTCAAGTTCTACAACCCTACAAAAGAGGAATCTAAATCGCACATAAAATGGAAGATTTCAATATCAAACTATTTGAAATTGAATCTTCTTAAATTCTTATTCAAACTCATCCAACTAAATAGACCAAATCAACATGCTAAATCAAGAAAATGCATTCATTCACCTACAACTCAGTCAAATATTGATCCTCAATCCATGACCTCTCCTTCAACTATAAATAAGAGGCTCATCTCCTCACAAATCATCTTTGGAAGCTTAAGGCATTTACAAAGTGTTACTTTATCCAATTACCACTCAAATTTATATGCCATTAGGATTTCCATTTGATCAAAAAGCTCATAATCAAGCTCATCACTCATCCACTTGCTCGTAGCATGAAGTTTCTTCCATTCAGAGTCACATTTGGAGCATCCACATACAAATCCATAAAAGGAGATTCAACAAGCTTAGTACTTCACTCCATGCTTCAGCGATCTCCTTTGAGGTTACAAGAAAATGCAAAGGAAGGATTTATTTTGCATTATTTACTTATTTTCTTCCATTACATTGGTTTTCTCTTGTATACAATCGGGCATGCTCGGTGGGACCCCACACATTATTACTTACTTTTTGTCATTATAACTTCATATTCATATTTTTTAAGGTGTTTGTAGGCTACTAAGAAATTTACATGCCATTTGGTGAACTGGTTTGTGAGCAGTTTGAAAAAAACTAGTAATTCTAGCCATTTTTCCTAACTTTTTTGTGTAGCTACAAATACCTTGAATTTTCGTGGAGTTAAATGCATCTATGTTGCTCGTGAAGTGCATTTTCGTGTTCCTTCCTAGGTCTGTGTGATCTAACCTACGCATGAGTGATAGTGGATATGCTGCAATCTTCATGTTTATGTCTATGTTTGTTTTGTTTTATGTTGTTTTCACTTATCTATGTTTTTGTTATACTAGTTGTGCTAGCGTGTGATTAGCTACACTAGCATTTAACCCGTTGTTTTAGTTTATTTATGTGCACACATATTTAGATTTGTTTATTGACAACATTAAGTGTGTCTTTTTGTTATAAAGTGTGTATGCGTTCATTAACATTACATTTGTGTTCAAACAAGGTGCATTTGCATTTCATCAACCTACATTTCCATGTCAAGTAAGTGCGTTTACGTTATTATTACTTGTATTTAAGCTTTGGGTAGAATTTTTATATTTTCAGACTGTTTCCAAAATAAAATTTAGTCATTCCTTGTTATTTTGTAGCATTTTTCTTACTATTTTTAGTCATTTTAGATTAAATAAAGTACCTCACAATTTCCTTAAACATTTTGTTAATGTTTTTACTTCATTTAAGCTTATTTTTAACTTTAATTTTTGAAATTATATAGGAACTTTTGTTTTCAATCAACCCCACATATGTTCTTCTCTTGTGTCTATGGGGATTTGGAGAATCACAAGCAGTAGTGATTATTTTAAGTAATACTTTTTTATTAATCATATCATTTTAATTTCATAATATCTAGTGTGTATGCTCTTCCCTCGCATCCTTTAGAAAATCTTGAAAATCAAAAGTGATAGCAATTACTTATTAGTTTAAATTCTATATAATCAAATTGTCAATGCTCTTCTCTTACACCTTTGGGTGAACTTGAGAAGCAGAAATGGTGGAAGTTGTTTTTAGTGTATCCAATCACTTGATTTTGTAGCAAGAACTACTAATATTTCTTATACACCTAACCACTTTAATTATGAGGATCTTCATCTTACTAAAGCAAGCAACAAATTTCTAACTTGTGTGCGATAAATTTTTCCTTGGCCAAAGAAAATTAAAAATTACTTAAAAAACTTGCTAAAAAAACCAAGGTGCACTTTTGTTTTAAAACTTGTCAATTACGTTTTTCATTTACACTTTTCGAGTTGGAAAGAAACATTTTTTTAAGAATCTCATACATTTTTATTTGCACATATTGGATGTGAATTTCATCACCAATTAAACTATATCGGTGACGTGGATTTCACCCCATGCACCAACAAATTTTGCATTGCATTACACTTGAAACCTAGTCTCAAACAACATTCAATATCTACCTCGCATCTATCCCCGCTTTGAATTTTTGTGGAGTTAGATGCATATAATTTTCTCGTGAAGTGCATTTCCATGTGCCTATCTGCGTCTGGATGATCTACCTACACCTTCGTGATAGTGGATGTGATATTGTCTTCATGTTTGTGTCTATGTTTTCTTTATTTTTATTTTTTTCACTTATCTACAATTTTGTTATACTAGTTGCAATAGCATGTGATTATTTTCACTAATGTTTAACTTGTTGTTTTAGTTATTTTCTCTACATAGATTCAAATATGTGTTTCCGTAGTAGTAATTTTGTCTCAATGTTTTTATTTTGCTTGCATTCATCAAAATTGCGCTTGCATTTAAACAAGGTGCATTTGTATTTCATTAACCTACATTTCCATGTCAAGTGCATTTACGTTAATATTACCTACATTTATTCTTTGTGTAAAATTTTCATACTTACATAGTTTTCTAGAATAAAATTTAGTCATTCCTTGTTATTTTCATATAATTTTTTTCTTCTTGTTTTAGTCATTTTAGATTAAATAGCAAAGTACCTCACAATTTCCTTGATAATTTTTCTAACATTTTTACTTCATTTAAGCTTAATTTTAACTTTCATTTTATAAAGTATTTAAGCACTTTTTTTTCAATCAACCCTACATATGCTCTTCTCTTGTGCCTACGAGTGATCTAGAGAATCAAAAGCAAAAGTGATTATTTTCATTCATCTGTTTTTATTAATCATAGCATTTTACTTTCATAAATTTTATCATGTATGTTCTTTCCTCACATCCTTTAAATGATCTTGAGAATCAAAAGTGATATCGAATTGTTTTTAGTTTAAATTTTATATAATCAAACTTCCAATGCTCTTCTCTTGAGCCTTCGAGTGAACTTGAGAATCATAAATGGTGGAAGTTATTTTTATTATATCTAATCACTTGGTTTTATAAAGCAAGGACTACTAGTATTTCTTATACATGACCACTTCTTAAGAGGATATTCATCTTACTAAATCAAGAAACAAACTTCTAACTTGTGTATATGCACTTTTCTCTCGGCCAAAGAAAATTGAAAACTACTAAAAACAACTTGCTAAAAAAGATGCACTTTTTTTTAAAGCTTGTCAATTTTGTTTTTCATTTACACTTTTCAAGTTGGAAAGAACCTTATTTGTAAACACCTCATACATTTTTATTTATATGTAGTGGATGTGGATTTCATCACCACTTAAACTACATTGGTGATGTGGATTTCTCCACCACACACCAACACATTTTGCATTGCATTACAATTGAAATATAGTCTCGAACAATATTCGGTATCTACATCTCCTCTATCCCCCACTTATAAGAAATGTTTTTCATGATTGGGGTTACTGTGAGTATTGACTAATATAGGACTATAACAACAAATTCTTTGTCATTATTCCTATAAAACTTATGGGAGTAATAAGGACCTCATTCCCACATCACCTTTTCACAAATCATATGCATTAGACATGATGATTCACTCCTCTAAGCGGGTTAGTAATGAATTGGTGAGTCTCTTTCAAGTATTCTAAGGGCTCCCCATACCACTTATTTTGCATACAAATTTGGTATATCATGACTAGGATATATGAAAATGTCGGGACGAGGGTGAAAAGGTATATTTACCAACTAAATTAAATGTTAGGTTAACATACATTAATAAGTGGAAATATAAATGTGCACACCATAATAAAAGTAAATAACAACATAAAAAAATTACACAGTGACACCGTATGTAACGTAGAAAACCCATAAATGGGTAAAAACCACAGAAGAATAGTCCACTATAGAGAAACATTTTACAACCCAAATACTCCATGTATTTACCTAGAATCCAAATAATTCATGTAATTTTGAATATGACCTAAAGCCATATTTAAATAACTGAAGGGTTATGTCCATATTAAGTGATAGGGCACACCGATTTAATATATAGTTAGTTAATTAATAACTAACAAACCTAATATAAAGTTTATATTTAAATAATAAGAATATAAACTATTCTATATTATTTAACTATAAACTAAATATTATGATGCACTTAATATTATAGTTCTAACACTCCCCTTAATATTAAGTGGGGATCCATATGCCAACATTACATGTTTGTACAACAGGATTTACAAATCCATAAACCCTAAAGGTTTAGGCTAGCACATGTACTTTTGAAGGAATTATAACACCTTCATCATGCTCAACTTACCTTTTGGTACAAAAGGATTTGGAATCCATAAATCAGACATATGATTTAGGCTAAGCATGATTTGTGAGACTACATCTCACCGTTTCTCATGGAAATATTCTTATACCACATCTCTAGGAGCCTTTTATAACACAAGGACCTCCTTTACAAACAGATGCACACTAGACTATATTTTTCCATAAACTCTATCAATTTACTTTAGATCATACAAGATCTTTTACAATGCTTTTAAACCAAAGTAGAAGTATAGAGGAGAAGGAGTCAATCAACCATTCGACCATTAGGAGGTGACATTACATGCACACTCCCCCTCAATGGAAACTCTGAAAGGCTAAGCATTACACACACTTGCAGTATTTTACAACACATAATGGCTCGTAAACATATTTGCAATATAATATTTAGTCTTGCAGAACTAGAGATCTTTATCACCGCAGAGAACCTTCTCTCGAGATAACATGCTTCATTCTTTGATGTTGTACTAGATTCTTCAATAAGAGTAATACAACTCTAACCACCACATAGAAGAGGAATAATTCTTTTAGCTTCCATGTGTATCTCTTCCAACAATTGCTTCATGTAAATGGCTTCTTTGTTGCTTCCATTATACTTCTCTACCTCAATAGAAGAAATGGAGACTGTTGGTTGATTTTTTTGTTTCAAGTAATTGTTCCTGTACCAAAAAAATTGAACACATGTAGTGCCTATCTCATCAAATGAAGTAAAAATTAAACTTAAATAAAATTAAATTGGAGAAATGGTAGTAGACGTGAAATAACTGAGGTTGGTGAAGAAGTAAAAATGGTGGTTGAGAATTTAGAAAGGATGCATGTTGGAGGAGGCATAAGGGAGAATGAACAATTCTAAGAGTTATGAAGATGTTATAATAACATTGCAGGGTTGTAGGTGTATAGGACACCCTGTCAGATCCTTCCCCCGTGAAACGCATCCTCCCAAACCATGTCAAGTTAAGAGATTTAGTGAAAACTACACTTTTTGGAGATAGCGTGGGAACTACAAGTTGTTTCCTGTCATTGTATTAATTGTTGTAGAAAAAAACCAAGAAGAAAAAAGAACAGATTAAGACATTAAAAGTTTCGATTTGTTCTGATATCCCACTTATGTCTTACACGATTCGTCTCTTTCACTCTTCCTATGTGGAACCATTTGGACTTCCGTTCTTTGTATTACAGAGAGGGTCTGTTTGGGGCACTACACACCTTGCCTCTACACAGAGCCCACGTGGAGCTTCAACAATAGGGAAAGGATATCCAATAAAGCATAAGAGATATAGGAATTTAATCAGTTCTAGTATTGCAAGTGCTCGGTGGATTTGTATGCAATCGTATCATCAGATTGTATCAAAAGGAGGCGCCATTGATTTTCCTACTTGTGATAACATATTTTTAGAGGAAATAGTACCAGAATAGGGATCATCTATTGGAGGCCTCATCAGGTGAGGAGGGTGGAGAGAGGATGCACTCAGCTACTCAGTTAATACAGCCCGTGTCAAACCTCCTCAATGAGTTTAATGACCACAGAAGGGAAGTGGATGGTCCTGGTAGGAGTTTTCTTTTCTTTTCTTTTTTTTGCATATGGTGATTTTTAGAGAAGACCAAATGGGTAGGGACAATAATAATGGCAAGTGACAATGGCATGGGATTTAATTTTGATGTTGGGTCAGGGGTAGGGATCAGGGGATTGAATGCTAATGCCCTAGGTCAATTTGTTACGTTGCTCTTGGTTCCTCTACCTGCCCAATAACGCCTTCAAATGGATCTCCTCCATGCATTGACATTGGAGTTGTATGATTATAATTTGAAGTGTTGAAAATGTGCATAGTTATTTAACTACAACTGCAAGAAATAGGTTGTCTACTCATTGTGTTGGCATTTTATATCGGCATACACTATGCCTCTAACTTGATCTACACCTGTTATTTGGCCTATGCGGAACCCAAGAAGATCCACTCTGTCCTTGGCATTGGCTTGAGCATTGTTTATTTATAATTGAAGTAGTGGAAATGTGCATTGTTGTTGCAAGATTATAATTGAAGCATTGAAAATAAAATTGAGCTCCGTCTGACACAATCCTATTTGTCTGGCACTTTTGGCTTCTTAATAGTCCTCTCTTTTCTTGGTATATGCTTCTCCATGCACCAGTTTTCCTATTCACCACACCGATCAGTCTATCCGACACACACTGCATGCAAGTGCTCTTGGACCTCCACACTGCCCTCCACAAGGATCATCTTTCCTCAACCATGGATCAAAGGTACATGGAGCAGCTGTGAATTAATATGGATAATATTTTAGAATGTGTGTAGCCGTTTGAAGAAATGACTAGCTATGACACAGAACTGAGTCCCTCATTTTTTACCAGCTTCATTTCTCCAGGCATGGTTCATATCTCCTTATCTTTCATAATTCTCGTACTTCAGTTTTTCTTTTGCAATGAAATATAATTTTAAGAGCTTAGGATTATCATATATTTAATTGTTCTATAATTACTTGTTACAAAAATAAATAAATAAATAAAATGTCGTATTGTAACTCACACAATAAAAAAACCATTTTGTGGTCAACCATGAACTTCAACCCTCATTTTAAGGTGATTCAGAAAAACTACCTGACCAAACTAGATCACTAAAATATTGTTTTATCGACAAGTTGAGGTTGACTTCCTAGTAAATATGTTGACCATCTCTGGTTTAATTAGATAAACTACAATTATTGGGGACTCACAAAATAACCTTCGTAACTCTAGAAAGGGGAGGTTAAGCTTCCTTCATGTACCTTGTTATGTGAGGTGTCACTTTAATCCTTGGATTGACCCCGAATGAACATTTGTGATATTTTTGACATGCTTATAGGAGCCCTGTTACACTGTTTTGTAGTGGTAGGAAGTTGTTAAATCTAGAAAGTTGGCTTTCGTTTTGAACCGCCATTTGAAACCGGATAGAGATATTATTATCCATCTTCTCCAACCTCTAGTTTTTCATAGAAATTTACATGGAACCTTCAATTTAGGGAAAAAAATTTGGATAGTTTGGCAATGGCATTTTGTAGGCCTCTGGTCACAGTTTGACTAGGTCAAACTAGACCAATTATGACTGTGGCTCTAGAAAACATGTTGCCGTTTGATAACCGTTTGCTAATTCTCAGTCCTGTCGACTCTGGTGAATTCTCCATATATAGAGGAACTTGTAGGATGTTTCTTGCTTCATGTTCATCTAGTGGGCGTCAGTTTTGGACTTGGTTTTTTGAGCCCTCGAGCTAACTTTTATTCAATTGCAACTAGGTCAATTACGATTGATGGCCCCAGAAAACTAGCCGCCAAACGCAAATCATTCGCGCCCAAATTCGGCATCGATTCTTGCTATGAACTCTTAGAATATAAGTGGACATGTATAAATTTAACTGTGGTGTGTTTTCTCATCGAGAAGACAACGTTTGAAAGTGGTTCCTTAGCCTCTGAGCCCGATTTGAACATTTTTGTAGCTAGCAAGAAAATGTAAAAATAGAAAGTTGTGGGACCCTCGTCGGGTTTCCAAACCACCGTGGAAACTTTTGACACATGTAAATAACTGTTTGAAAACTCTATAGTGTAACTTTTTGTGTGAAATAGAACTTTTGACAAAATGGTGTTTCTCTCTCTTCCTTTCTCTTTCTCTCTCCTTGGTTACGAAATGAAGTGAAATGAATACATGTCCCTAAACCTTTTATTTCGAATGCAAATTGTAATTATTATTATATGTAAATGGGAAACTGAACAATGTTAATTATGTTAGATTAGGGTGGATGCCATGCCAGTGATTTATCGTTGATTTCATCCTCACATGGTTTTACAGGATGCAAGAATGATGGCGAAAAGGCGATGTGTAATTCATTATTTATCATTGTAATTTATATAGTTCATTGTAAAATGAATATATGTATAATGTAGTCTCATGTTACAGAAAATTTATATTTGAAATTTGCTAATATGTATGAGATGTTAGTTTTTAAGGGACATCTAGGAAATGTGTATTTAATCATAGTTTCAATTTGATTCATAGGACGTATGGTAAAGAGGTTTGATATATATATGGTAAATGAATTTGAAGTTAATATATTGTAGTGATTTTTCAGTGTTCAATAAACAATTGATTAATTACTTGTGTTGTATTCTTACCTTGTAAATGTAATAAAGAGATTTAATCGAAACACTCAACCCTAGTATAAGATCTGTGCATAACATGTCTTCATGTGTGATCCTTTTTACCATAGAAGAGATTGAAACCGTAGAATGATCTTAAAATTTAAAATCAACGAAATATCCCAATTTAGGTAAATAAGAGCCCAAGAATGGGTTTATCGTCTTAGGTGGTATGTTTAGTGACATCGTCATAGACCTGACAGATAGGAGTGACACAGTCAAACTTTATCTGGAGTAAGTAGAGCTAACTCTTCCTTCGTATCCTAGTGGACTACCTTGTCTTCCGAAGATAGATTTAGAATTAAATTTCTTCATCAGTGAATGGAATCCTTGTTGGATCCTGATGACATAAATGGAGATCATGAAATAGTTGTTCTAGGTCTTAAACTCTTGAAAATTAACTCCTTAGTCCCTCCCAGTTAAATGTGTTACCTTGGTTTCTATCAACATATTACATTGGTCTTTTCTTGAAGGTAGTTTAGCATAAATGTGTCTTCTTTCCTTAAACTCATATATAGTTGAGGCATTGATCATTAGGTGTAGTTGGAATTAAACCAAACCTCAGTTGATTAGGAGGTTAACTTGGAATTCGTGTGTAGTTATAATGCTTCCAATTATATACTTATTCAAAATGGTAAATAAATACTTTCGTAACTCTTTATGTTATAAAGTGACACCCAAAAAAAGGACCTAGCAAACATTGTAAATGAAATGAGAAACAATAGTTGGTGTGATAATGGTTTAGGAAAAAAGTTCACTTGAAGTCCTTATGGATGATTTAGGCATAGAACTTTGTTAATAACGGATACAAATTGATTCTTGGTGGGACTAGGCCTTTGATCCATTTTAGAGACCACTAAAAATAAGATATTATAAAAATATGTCTTGTAAATGTTGAATTGAATCAAACTAAGATTGATACTAAAACAACCATAGTACGAAAGAAAATTTTATTTGAATGGAAGGAAGTTTATAGGAACGAGGAACTTGAACCTTCACCTCTTTTGATGTGTATTATTTCTTCCTCGACAACTTTTGGTTGGTCCCCTTGCACAATGAGGGTAAAATTTAAAATTCAACTAAACATATTTTGAGAAAACAAACCTTTAGCATAAGAATGAGAGAATTAGGAACTTTGTAGGTAATTGGAAATATGGAGTTTAATTATGTAAGTTATGGATATTTTCGTAAGGGATAAAGAGAAAACTTAAATGGTCAAAAATAAGTTGAATGTGAAATGAATTGCAGAATATGTATGTGGAAAATTGATAAGATCATCCTTGTATAAAAATGTTCCTAGAATGTTAATCATAACTAAGATGTAATCATGGAAATGATGTGTTTGGGGGTTCCAATCCTTGAGTCCCTTTTCTTGTGGTTGAGTTATTGCTAGCATTCGTTCATTGGGGAAGGTGTGGCATCGACATGTATATGGTGTTGTCATGTGTCTATGCGGGTCGATGTATTATGTAAGTGTTGTATATGTTATGGAGTTTCCTTACTTGGAGTCCTTGTGGCGTTGTGTAGTGAGCAATGTAAGTCAAAAAAAATTATCCTATTATTTTTACTGTTGTTTTTTATGTGTGTAAAATGTGGGCATTGCAACACATATCCAGTATATTTTATATCTTACACAACATTAGCATGGTTAGAGTCACAATATCCATACAAACATCATAATAAGCATATAAGTATAAATCATTATTGATTTCACTTTTAACCATCTATAAAAGTTAAACACTAGTTGTATAACAACTAACATAACAATATGCTTAACAACTAACCATGTCAAAAAAATGTTGAAAAAATTCAACATACTATTCATGTAGAATATATATTAAATGCAATCAGTATTGGACATCTCCAATACAAACACAAAGGCGTCCCCAAGTGTCTTTTGATATGCATATAATAATATTTTAGTTTCACATTTTAAGAAATGTTTTATAAAAAAACACATATATCTTTATTGTAAGCTTTTTACAAATGAGATAAGACTTGATAACATATCAGATAATCAAGTTATACAAGAATAATCATAGTATTCACTGAAAACATAATCCACTAACTGTGGATACTTCTCATAGAGTTTGCTTCAAAAGATGACATGTAAGCACCTTTCAATACATTCCATAAGCTTATATATGTCATAAATGATCAGTTTTTCATGCAAAAATATGAACACAGATTCTATTTTTGAATAAACTATCAGAAAATGAAGCAAAATTTTAAAATACATATAATCCATTTTGTGTATGTTTTCAGTTGTAGCTATTTCTAGTTTATTTTTACTAACTCATCTGAGTTAATTATGGAAACAAAAAAAAACCTCCTTTTTCCAACAGTTTAGAAAATATACTTTTTATTTAGAAATAATTTGTAATGCACCGTTCAATGCAGACTCCTTTCCTTGCCATGGAATCCCATTGCCCAGCGATGCCTTGTCATTTTGTACCCTATTGTCAAATTTTGAAGCTCACCTTGCGAACCCAAGTAATTGGTGTAGGTGCAGATTTGGCGCTATGAGAAAGTTACCGTAGCAACCGACTTCGTTACTCGTACCTCATTCCTTGTTGTTGTTGTGTCGATGGTCATGCCTTGGATCAATTTCAGTGATCCAAGGCATACCTCATATCCGTTTGTGCTCGCGATCCCCATTTGAAGTAAAGTCAACTCCTTTCCTTCCGTTATACCACCTTGTTTCGTTGCTAATGCATTTACCTTTTCTAGCGGAATTTTGTAACGCCTTGTGAGGACCATCATATTTATTTCTGATCATCGTGGGTTGATTTTTTTTCAATTTCGTAGTAACATTTGTTAAAAGTTCAAATAGAATTCTTTATATATAATTCTTATATATATATATATATATATATATAAGCTTAAAAGTAGTGTTTTGCGTGGAAGTAAAGGAAGGTATGTGGTGGCGCATGCTTTGATGGGGGCCATGAATTAATGAAAAACTTAATTTCCTTCCACCTACCGCCCCTCACCATCTTAGCAGTGTCATGGTCATTGATTTGCGTGGCCTTATCCTAATGTCTTTTACCTCTGTTGGGCACCACTTTCTTTCTTGCCTCACTTTACAAAATTTATGTATTAGCTGGCAGTGGTTGGAATTTATGACCTCCTTTAATTCTTTCAATGCGTATTGGTAGTGGTCTTCCTGGCATGTTTTTTTTTTGGGACGCATTTGGGGAAGAAACTTCCATTCCCTTGTTGGCCGCATACATTTTACTCTACAGTTTTGTGACCTTCTCTTCCCATGGTCACTGGTTGTGTGTATTGTTGGGCTAGAAACCCCTTGCAGAGATGGAGCGCCTTGTGGGGAAGCAACATGTGCTGATGAAGGAGAAATTGTAGGCTGGGTGAATCTGAAGAATGCATTTTAGGCATGTTAAATCTACACTTTGCAATACTTTGCTACCTTCTTTTTAGTATCTTGAAATGAATGTTCTTCCTTCCTGAAATGGCGCCTAGAAAAAGATTTCATGGTGGTTTAATTACTTCCTGAGTGTGCTGGTTATCCCTTTGTATCTCCTTCTAAATTCGTTGGTTTTGCATGAATTTCTCTCTTTCCCCTTTTAATGGCTTATTCTATTTCATATTTGTAAAAATGGGCTTCTGCATTATTATGTAAATCAAACCAAATTGTAAGAAAAGAAATATTGTTGGGTTTTGTTGCTTTTTTTTTTTTAAACAAAATCTGGGCATAAACTGTTCTCTTCCTCTCCGATAGCTTATTTCTTTTGGTATTTGCATAAATCATATTCTGCAATAAATATATTTGGGCTTTTGTGGCTGGATTGAACTCTGCATGTGGGTAAGATTGTGTTGGGTATTGTTCATTTCTGTAACTATGTGTGTGTATGTAATGAAGGCTTATTGTAGGGTTGGATTAGTTGAGCTCAAAGCAATTTTATGGATAATAAACCAACCCTTCTTCTAGGGGTTTTATGGTTTTATTAAATTGATAACCCTATCTATATATGAGTGTCTATGTTCTTTTTAATATTCGGAAGAACTGGATATTGACATTAGGAAAAGATGTTTTCCTTGCTTTGGTTTTAGAGAAAAAGGTTTCGTTATTTACCTTCTCCTCATCAAGCAGCCCCGTATTTGAGCTCCTGATACAATGTTCGAAATAAAAGTTACTACTTGATTAATTAAAATTTAATCTATGTTTGAGATGAGTTCTAGAAAATTTCTCTTATGTGGAGGCACTAATTTGTGGAATAAAACTAGGAAAAACCCTCAGGGTTGCGTATTGACCCGCACACTATGTATATTATTTGGGGTATCAATTCACCAACGCTAGTGGAATCTGTCAGTTTGGTAATTTGTAAATTACATGGTTGACTTCGATATGTTTATGGTAGTTGACATTACCGTTAGTATTCTTGAACTATATGTTATTTTTATTTGGAAGTAAATGTTACTTGTGACAATGCGACCTTGTCTATCTTTACGACAATGTGTTGTATCTCCATTTTATTATTATTAAAGGAAAAATATATCTTGGGGATCGATGGTGTATTGCCTACCATGTATCGAACCCCTTGTTTTCGAACTTGAATATCTTATATTTCAGACTTGGTTACTAAATGTCCCATTTTGTGACTTCGTTTAAGGCAATCAATTTTCAAATATATATGATATTGTCAGAAATTTGTAAAAATTATTAATGAATTTTGGGGTTACCCTTCCTTTATATTATTTAGAGAAATTGACGATTATGATGAGGTTTTTGGTAGAATAATGGCCCTTTTGTGTCTCATTTGTATGCTTTTGAAGAGCGGATTTGATTATGTTAACAAGTACTACTTTTAAGAGATCCTGTAAGGAGGAAGTGGTAAACTCCTTGATTAAAACTGAAACTATAGTTGTTTTTTTTTTAGAGGGCGACGAAACCATATTGCTATGAAACCCCCTCCTGGAAGGATTGAATAACTTTGTTTTGTTTCGCATCTATGGTCATAGCTAGTACATTTTGACTCCTAAAGTTTTCTTTGAGATGGATGAATTGAGTATTAGATTTCAATCACGTGATCCATAGGATTACATGATTGAAATCCCAATACTATTGACCTTGTGTTTTCTAACCTATAAGGCCTTGCCTTGACTATTGAGATATCGTTCGTACTTGAATTTTTGGCTTCCTCCTTGTTGGCTGGTATAAATCTCTTTCTCGTGTGAAGAATTTTGATTAGTGGGTTGTGCTTTGATCCATTCTCGAATTAGAACATTCCTTTCATGATATTGTTAAATGTTAGCTTACTGTTGCAATGGGTAGTCTTAACATGCTCAGTTCTTGCGAACTGACTCGAGTTAATACTTGTGCAGATGGCTTGTGCGTGTTGATAAAGGAAAGATTTGTGAAGGTCTCATCGGGTTGTTTTATGTGGTTCCTTGTACAAAAGTCAAATGTGTTGTAATTCTTGCAATGGTGCTTGTAATGGAGTTTGGAAGGCCTCTTGCCTTGGATTGTTCGGTAATTGTGAAATAAAGTTGTCTTGTTCTTTTGTAGTTAAACTTGTAATTACCTTTGTGAGAAATAATATTCAATCTTGACCTTGTTATGAGTATTCTTTTGGTAATATCAATCATAGTCATGAAAATGTTGTAGCATGGCTTGGCCTATTTTGTTACCTTCTTGTTCTTAACCAAAGTGAAATCAAATCTCTTGACTCCTTTGGTTCATGTGCCATGTTGAATGGAAATTTTATAACCGTGTTTTGTGTTCTCGTTAAATAACGGTAATTTCTTCTTTCAGTCATAAAACTTTCTTGTTTAGTAACCCTCCATGGTATTGGTATCAATGTTATTCTAGGCATATTTTAGTGGGTTGAAAATCCTTTTTCTAAAGATAATCAAAAATAAAATAAGACAAATACATAGATGAATAAATAAATAAGATAATAATGAAGTTGTACTTGGTTGATAAAATTAAGAGTCTTTAATTGGAAAGAAAGTGGTTATCTACCGGTGTAAAAGAATCTACCCTCGCTAACCTTAAGCTACAAATTAAACTTTATTGTCTTGGTTGTGAAACAATAAGTATTCTAAGAAAAAGTAAAATCATTGTTGGTTTTGGGGTTATAGTTATGTCTTAGTTAGTAGGGGAGTTTGAACAAGAACACTTTAAGTCTAATACTTCCATTTTGGGAACCCCTTGTGCATCCTTTAGCGAACTTAATCAAGAGAATGCTAAATGAAGTTTTTACCCAAATCCAGTTGAACCCTTAAGTCTCATTAAAAGACTAGTTAATAACTACAGAGATCATGATGATGAAATAAATTGACCTCCTCTCTCTAACCGTTGCCATAGTACTTTGTAACCCTTTCTTAAGTTATGATAAAATTTTAATCCTTGAACAAAGAAGATTAGGGTTCCAAACCTAAACGATACTCCACTTATTTTGAGCTTACGCTTGCCTCCTTATGCAATGGAGGTATGAAACAAGTTTTAGTAGTGTGGGTTCAGATAGATAGCCTTGTGGAATTGATTACCTCCTTGTTTTGTAAACAAATTAAATGAGTAAATGTCATATTAGAGATGATCATAAGATAGTTACTCAATAGTCCAAATTTCTTATGTCCAAATTTACCACGAGTTATGACATTTACCATCAAAACTAACTTTTAAATTTCCTAGTTTCTTGTTTTTATTAGGAGTTTTAAAAGTTGATTTTTGATTCTTGTTAATCCTAGAAGGTTTACCTTTCGATTTCTAATAAAGAAGTCCATGTGTGGCTTTTACTTTTGAATCAAAATTAGTCATAACCTATTCTTCCGGAACCGGGAGCACTAAGGGTTTTCAAACTGGAATGTCTTATTCTCGATTGATATTTTGAATTTTAAATTGAAATGAAATTTCTAAATTTCTCATTAATATTCAATTAAATAATAAAATAAAACAATTTATCCGAATCAAATTACTTCCACATCCATCTAAATTTGACTTAATATTCTTTATTTTGCTAAATAATTTATCACTTTTTCTTCTCCCTTCATGGGATTTGTCATAAGCTCTAAAATTAATTTAATAATTTTCAAAAAGCACGTACCTTCGTGCATTGATTCCAATTGAGCCCAAGCCTCATTTAGACTCTCTTGGTTTCCAATATGAAGTATAATATCATCATGTGTGCTTCGCAAAATAATGGACATCGCCTCTTGTAGTTTATGTTCATATGCAACGACATTGTCCATAGTTGCTTGTCTTAGGTGGGAGCCCTTTCGGCCCATTAACAATAGCCCATAATTTGCAAGCCATGAATTCTACTTTCAATTAAATCTTCCAAATGTTGTAATTATTTCCATTCAACATCTAAAATTTATCAATTGAAAATTGCTTAGACCCAATTTTTGCGTAAATATAAATAAATAATAAACAAGGATTAAAATAAAAGTTTAATAGAAGTCCCCCATGTCATATTTTAATCCTCTCAATCAAACATTGATCATTTTATGCTAAAAGGGAGATCTTGTTGATTAGATAATCTATACACAAATGTATTAGTATAAAAATAAATTGAAATAGAAGTGATTTTTTTAGTTTTCTATACAAACGATAACAACAATTTAATCACCGTGTCGCAAAATCAACATTCGAAAATAAACAATCTACCTAATTAAATTGATTAATTTAAATTTTCCATAGTTTAAAAACTTAAAAAAGAATTATATTAAATTGAAAATTAATTAAAAACAATCGCATATAAAAATTTAGAGCTCTTACTCCTTTATATGTTGGAATTTCTATCAATTTCGCTAATTTAGTCTAACCAACTCGACAAGTTTATATTCCATTTCAATGTTAAACCAACACATTATTCACTTCGAACCACTTATACCAACATGCCAATTTATCATATTAATCACATTTCATTTTGCAATTTAAACCGAACCACATTTTGAGTTGTATTGTAATATTGCTTGCAACTGAGCCAGCTCGGTGAGTTCCTTATTCACATTGCAAGACGAGCTACTTCACACAACTCGGGGAGGTTTTAGCATTGGGCGAGTTCTAGCATTGGGTTTATTTCTCCACCAATGTTCAACGTGGCATAAATGCATTTCTCGGCTTATGAGTTATACAACGGCCAAGTTATATGATGTATTCACATTACCACCACATATACATAGCTCGGGGGTCATTTAAGAACTCTACCGATGTGACATCAATTATAACCGTTAACCGGTCCAAAAAATGATATGCGTGGCATTTACCATAGTCAAGTAAAATTCTAAAGATATGCGTGACATTTGCCAGAGTCGAGTAAAATGCTAAGTTAAAGTAGGTTTGCCACTCCATATTATGTGTTAAAGGACAAGGTGAAAAAACAAGGAATATGTAGCATTATTAAAAAAACGCATACAATATGCCTGATAAAAGTAGTTTTAAAGGTATGGTTAAATGTCTTTAAACTAAAGGGCAGCCAACCTAATTTAATTAATCTATGCACATTATCAAAGTGCCCGCATATATGTTGGGTTATAATAAGTGGTTTAGCTAGCATAAGATTATAAACATTTAATCCACATATGGTATTTGACATCAATGAATAAATGAAAGTTTTAAACATAGCTTTTAAATTATATATAATATATAGTATAGCTTAAATACAAATTATAATATATATGTGTTATTTTTTATTATTTTTTGAAATATAGTTTATTTTTTTAAAAAATAATAAATATAAACTATAGTATTTTATTACTCTATTTTTAGGCTATAGATTTAACATAAAAATAATGGAAGTGTTATATAGACCTTATAAAATAAGGTTTTCTTTATATAGTTTTTATTACACTATAGTAAATATATAATAAAATAAAAAAGGAGACCCATATTAAGACCCCCACATGGATAAGAATTTTAGATAACATTTACCAAGAAGAGAAATAAAATTCCACATGAATTTTAACCTTGGAATTTATAGAGGAGACAATATTTTTTCACGCTTCCAATGAAAAAAGAAACCCCATTTTTAGGGAACCTTGTCTCCTCCTTCATTTACTTTGTATTTTTAACTTTCCCCTAGCTCCGCACATTTTTAAAACTATAGAAATGTAATAAAATATTTCACATAAATTTATAACCCTTACCTTAATTTCCACGACCTGGTAATTCTTGAACATGAGTTTTTACACGCAGATTGAAAATTCTTAATCATGTCCTTAGGTTACGTTAGGATTACATTTAATTTATTTTATAACCCGGTCATGCAAGAACTCCTCCCTCACTTCTACCAAGTGATTTTGAATATAACCTCAAACCATATTTAAATAACCCGGTCGTGTCCATATTAAGTGACGGACACACTGATTTAATATATAGTTAGTTAATTAATAACTAACAAACATAATATAAAGTTTATATTTAAATAATAAGAATATAAAGTATTCTATATTATTTAACTATAAACTAAATATTATGATGCATTTAATATTATATTTCTAACAAAAAAAGATGCATAAAACTTTGCACGGATTTTACCTCTTTAAAGCTAAAACATTCTACAAACTTGTTGCTTGTTTTTGTAAACAAAGAAGGTTCTATCAAATTTCTATTATAAAACTTTGGTTTAGAACTTGTGTTCTATGAAACTCCAAAAATAATAAACTTAATCCCTTTGGACATTCATGTAAGTACAATTTTTCTCAAATTCAAACCCCATATACCATTGAATATTCATTTTATTCAAGTATTAATTAAATCAAATCGAATATTAACTTTCTCCAAATTTAATCCTATCAAATCAAACCTTATGCTTTAAATATTCACATTATCCAAAAAATTAAGTAAAATCACATCCAATTCAATAAAAAGAATCTCTAATCTCAAACATACATTTTGATCACATCAATTTTATCAAACGAAGCTAAAAATAATCACTATTATAAAAACCACGGGTATTTACCTCTAAAACAATGGTGGTTACACATAGAAAAAGAACTAATGTATATGAGGAGTCTGATAGATTCAACCCTTTTTGTCATAACACTTTTGAAGAAGAAGACATTGAAGAACAACCCAAACTATCAGAAAATGAAAAATAAGCTATTAATAACCTCATAATGTAAAACAAAAATAAATAATTTTTTTCCTCCTATAAATGGGAGAAAAAATACCCCCGATTTGAGGCATGAACACTTAAAATACTTATTATAAAAATCGCCTAAGAGTTTAGGAGGGAAATCTTTGAATTGGATCTTACATCTCCCAAAGGATCAATCAAAAAATTTGCAGACCTTGCCAAGAAATTTTTCAAACGTTTCTCATTCAACTTAGATTTTAAAATCACAATGATGGACCTTTGTAATACAAAGAAAAGTAACAATGAGACTTTTGCGTTATTTCTTCAACGATGGCGAGGATCACGAGATGATTCCCTTAATACATACCTCGAAATAGTTATTTATTATTTTAATTCCCAATCTAAATTCAAAATTATCATTTCAAATTAGGTCATCTAGGAGGAAAATTTGATTGGATTGGCTCCTAGTTAGGTCATCCGGGAGGAAAAATTGATACTTGGAATATAATTTAAAACTTCTAGTAGTGATTTGGAAAATGGTATTTTATTGAACTTAATTATATTTTAAAAAAATTAAGGATTGATTTTCCTCAAGAGTGGGGTATTTGAGGGGAAAGATGTGAGAATATTTGAAAATGCATATTCGTTACTACTTGGAATATGTTAGAAATTTGCACTTTAGAACATAACCTTAGTAGGATTTGAATATTTTTCTTTGATTTCTTGGAATATATGATAATTGTGTATCATTTTTGGAAAAATTGATTAGATCATAAAATGAGGGGTAATAGGATACCCCAAATATTTTCCTATTTTGGCGAAGAGGAAGAGACCAATCGTCAAGCCTTGAGCCAAAAGAAACAAGGTAAAACTCCTGGAGTGTAATGTAGATTTAATATAAGAGTAATATAGGATTGAGTGTTATATGAGAGTATCACAGAGCTAAGATAAAATAGGTATTCCAAGGAATGTGCAGTATGGAAGATATCAAAAATATGGTTCCAGTTATGTAGACGGAGTAGAACATGGATAAACAATGTCAAATATATGAAATAAATAATAATGAAAAATTAGTTGTCATAAAGTAGAGTATAGTGATTATAATAAATGTTTGTAATTGTGATATTTTTCTATAAATAGTAAGGTGGAAAATTCAAAAGGTACTTCACTTGAAAATATGAGAATTATGATTTGAGCTTTGAGTGAGAAAAATGCCACGTAAACAAAAGGTAGGCTCTCCCAACTAGGTTCGAGAGGGTGATAGAGACCGTTTCGACACATATGATAAAATGATTGGTAAGTGATGAATTTTAATATCATATTAGGACAATACAGAAATTTTATTTCACTTTTTACATTTTTACGATTTTGATATTTTTAGGCATTTCTATCCAAGACGGTGCCGAATGGGCGATCTCATGCCCAATGGAGGGGACCTTACGAGATCTTCACGCTAATGTCCCTATTTTGTATGCTAGTGTCAAGTGAGTTGGGATCTCATCTCCAGGTGTGTTTGGTAGTTTTTATATTGAGTTTTGGCCATTTTATGAGTATTAATGTGGAATTTTCTATCTTGTTTATGTTGTGCAATGAGATATACACTCAAGGGAGTTATGTGGAGGTAGGCACTTGTCTACATTGTTGACATTGGGCTTGGAGGAGGAGTGGGATGTTTTGGACCATGTTAGGTTACTAAACATTGCTAGATTGATGAAGATACCCCATAATATGCATCGATGACTACATTATCTAAGATATAGTGTGCGAAACTTGCACATTTTAGTTTCCCATAAGAGAGATGATAGTGACATTTGAGGATGTATATAGGATCCTTTGACTTCTAGTTGTGGGGGAGAGGGTACAAGAGAAAGATATGGGATATACACATAAGTAGTAGAGGGATGTAAGGTAACATTTTCTAGGGACATGAGCACGAGAATAGTCATTGATCATATTGGATGACACAGTTAGATCAAGTGTTTTGTGATTTCATAAGTTTATTGCAATGATATTGGCATCGAGTGTGGCAGTTGATGGAGGTGGGGTGTCGATTTATTATAGGATGCATGATATTTTTGGATTATTGAGGAGCATGACACTCAATATGTGTGTAGCTGGTGTGTTTTGGCACACTTATACAAGGATTTATATTAGTTTACATAGGAGGACCATGGTGGTGGTATATGAGCTACTACCTTATTACATGTGTGGGCATATGAGCACATTGTTATTGTGTGACAATTAAGTGGGCTGATAGAAAATTAGGGTCGGCCAAAGATCTTTGTAACTTGATGGATATTCCCAAGGAGTTGATGGTTTGATACGAAAACCTATAGGTCAATGTTAGATAGGATGGGGCCCAAAACCATTATTAGGAGGCCGTATAGTGATTATGGAGGGTGGGTAGAGGATGATACACAATCGCATTGAATTTGACACACAATGTAGTTAGAGGACACGTTTCTAGGGGTTATGAAGCTATTTCAATGAGATCAAGTTTCTAGACAGTTTGGCCTTGCACACGATGTGCCCTCGAGATCCATATATGGTATAGATCAATATGAGAAATGAGGAGAGTATGAGATAGGTTGGCGCCACTAGAGCTCAATTACAATTTCCCGGAGCCACAGAGAGAGCTCTAGATATAATAGTGAGTAGAGTTGATGATGTGGTGTGTACCTTATACATGGTAATTAGAAAGGAACCGATGGGTGCTATTAAATCCAATTATTGTAGATTTGGCTAGAGGGAAGCCGGGTGAACCTATAGGAGGTCGATAGGTAGTGGGAGCACGAACGGATGCCCTTGAGGATGAGATTGTAGCAATGACAATTACACAACGTAAATAGAATTGATTTTAATTTTTCATGATTATATAGATGTTGATTTTGGTATTTTTGGGATATGATACTAATAAATATTATATGATTTTAGGTGATGAGTATTGGTAATTGAAATTGCAAATTCATTAATATGTACGTTGACTCACAACTTGCCCCTAGATGTTCTAGTGGAAGGAGGTATGTTGGATAGGGTTGATCATATTGTTGGTAGGGATGCCTATTTGTTTGATCTAGTGGTCATGGAATCCTCTACATATACAAAGTGTTGTAGTCTAAGAGATGAGGCAAGGATAGATTTAGCACAAGTGGGGAAACATTCGAGAGGAGATAGCCTCCCACAAAGTATGTTAGAGATATATGTGGATCTCTAGGGCCGATATGTAAAGGTCATGACTAAGAAAGTGGATTTATATTTCATATTAGAGGAGAAGTAGTTGTGAGCTCAATGTTGGAGAATGAGTGGGGTGCATCAATTTCTAGAGAAGTTATAGCCTCCATTAGTGAGGAGGATGTATGATGTATATAGAGGGCTTAGACCCTAGATTGTTGTATTGTAAAACATTTTGAGGTATATATATAATTATAGTTTTGTTAAAGATGTAATCTTTAGTTATGTCGATTTTGTTTGCTTATGTGATACATTTTTATGTTTTGATGAGTGATGACAATAATAGCATAGATGGTAAAATGATGTGATGTTGGACCATAAAACAATATAGATAGGCATGTATGTTAAATATGGATTGACACTTTGATAAAGATAGGTAATAAGTAATTGATCATGTGTTAATAATCATACTAGTATAGGATAAGCATGAAAGTGTATAATATGAAATGAACATATGTCCTATAATGAGAGAAAAGGTGATGACTATGCACAAGTGACTCGATGGATGTGATATCCCAAGTATAGGTGTCATAAGATAAACCTGAAGTGATCATAACATTACTAGAATTATGTAGACCTATTATTGAGAGTGATTCTCCTTCAGGACCCACTTGGGAGGTTGAACAAGAAGTGGGGTAGATGGCTCATACATAGTCATAGAAGGAGACAAGATAACCTAAGGAGGATGAGAGGTAGTCAAAGTCACAATAGTTGGAATGCAATTTCGTTGTATGGGAATGAGATCTATTTGCATGGAATTTGTTATAGGAAATGACACCTCTGTCCTCAATTAATTATATATGATAATGAAGATCATAGAAATCATTGTCAAGATAACCATTAATTCTATGAAAATTACATAATGGTTGGTTATGATTGTGTCGTAACCGATTAGGAGGATGATGCTCATTAGAAGGTAAATGAATCAACCTCTCATCAAGAAAGGTGTGTAAAACATCATGTGGCTTAGAAGAATTGAATAGTATAATGGTTGATGCTGAGGAGATGGAGTGAAATGAGGTGGAGGCCTATGCAAGGGTGGAGAACATGCAGAAGTATATTTAGGAGGAGATGGTGATTGTGAAGGTGATGTAATGGGTGGAAGAGAATAAGAAGTGGTATGTGGAGTAGGGATGGAATAATCACTAGGTGGGGTAGGAGTAGAAGAACTAGAAGTGTGTACAATAGTATGATTGTTAATAAATTCTTTTTCTAATGTTATAACTTTGAATAAAAGAAGAGTAAATGATTCAAATTTATCATTTAGAAACTTTATTTCAAAGGATGAATTAAGCCACAACAAAAGATATATTGTATTTCTATATCAATAGTTTGAAAAAGTAAATGATGCATGTAAGACTTACAACGTAACATATAATCCTAAATTGGTTCATTCTTTCCTTGATGCAAAGAAGGTAAACACTCAAATGTAACTTTTGGACCATTTAGAAATAAAGCATCTAATAAATTCCTATCCATATCTAGATAAGTACTAATAGATCCACCGAGTAAATGATGAAAGCAATAAGAAGAAATATCAATAAGACTATAAGGAAAATATTTGAGTAAAAATCAATTATTAGAGAATGAAGCCATAGCCAATCTAAAATCCTTAAGATGCAAATAAGGATTTCATGTTCCATCAAAAAGTGAAAAAGTAGGAATAGTAAAACCCTTAGGAAAGGCTAAATTATCAATATTCTTAGGAATGGTATTTCCATGAAGGGAATTATTATCAATACTAGCATGGTAGGCCCTACTTTCAAGAGTACAAGTATGGAGTTTATTTTTAAAATCACCAACAACATGCACAAGAGAAAGAAATTCTTGGGGAGGGATGACATACACATTGAGAGGCTCATTAAGGTGTTTTATTTTTCCATTGTAAGTAGCCATGGGGATAATATTAGGCTAGAAGTCAGCGTTGGTAGTAATAATGGAAGGAGTGCCAATAGGAAGGGAGGTTTGCACACATTTATCAACAAGCTCAATCAAAGGAGGACAAAAAGAAACATGCACATCTTATTTAGAATATTTATTTAGTATATTATCTTTAGAAACATCAAGAGTGGTAATACATGCATCATGAATAAAATCATATTGTAACACATTATGAGAAGTAATGAGAACATCATAAATAGAAGCACAAGAAATAGAAGGATTCGGGCATGCAAGAGAAGAAGAAAGATAAGTCTCTTTAGGCACAATGGTCCATGGACAAGTAGAAGGTGGTAGGCCATGAGGAATATACAAAAATGAAGGATAGGAGCGAAAGCTAGATTTTTATCAATAAATGGGATCACCAAATGATTTAATAAAATGATATCTAAAATAAGGACATTAATGGTCGATAAAATAAAAATAACATGTAAGATCTAGCTAAAGAAATGCAAGCAAGAGTGATAGATAGGATTTGTAGAATGACTTAGCTTTCCTCCGTGGATCTAAATTGATTCGGGCTATTGAATGAATTGAATAGGCATATTCTAGATTTTCTAAGCTCTGATTATGAAATTGGCATGTGATAATCTCAAGGACGAAGCACTGGGAGAGGAAATAAACGCTTGGATGTTAACATCTATTTTGTGTACTAGTGTTTGTAGGAAAACTTAAGATATGATTTTTTTATTTCTCTTCTTAACACCTTTTTCTCACTTTAGGTCGCTTCATGTTCATTGCACTTCTTCTCTATCACACATATACCTACAAATAAAACCCTAGCTACCACACAATACTCAAGAACACATTAGACTAAATAAAATAATTCATATGAGAGAGTTGGACTAACCTCAACCACGGAAAGTTTTAGTGGCAATTCTTTGCTAATTCCTAAATATTTACATTTTTGAAATTTACATTTGGTGATTTTGTGGAGTTGTACAGAGAAACATTTCACCTAAAATTTCAGGATGCAAGTTACTTTTGCGGGTTGGCTTGCCTAGTGTTTAAAATAATTTTTATACTTATGCATATATATCACCACTACTTCAAAACATAAATCAAGTAAATTTGCTAATATATACTAATAAAAAATATGATCATATACAAAATTTGAGTTCGAGTTTCACCATATAGTCCAAATTCCGGATGCCCGAGTGCATATCTAGGACGCTCGACCACATACTCATAGTCTAGACACATGACTACACTATCTATTGGCATGTGGTTCTATAGGTGTTATCATTGACGAAAAACCAAAATTAATGAAAAATTGGATGATGGATTAGGGTCAAATGATTTTTTGGATGATGTTTTAGATGTGTACTTGATGATACAAGGAGATTCCGTGAGGATTGCTTGCTCTTGCAACCCCATTCATGTTCCTAGGTGATGTTTCATGGTGGTATGAGGTTCTTGGTTTCTTGAGAAGCATTTTTGAATTTTATATATCAGGTTTGGAGAGTTCTTGGGAACTCATGTTAGTTTCAGGCCGATACAGGTGATTAGTCATGATTCAGGAGCTCATTTGGAGTAGGTATGTATGCTATAAGGTATGAGGAGGATTTTTGGAGCTATATGATCTAATTGATGCATGTATGTAGGTGTATTATGATGTAACAGGTATTTTTGGGCCATTTTTAATTCATTCATGATGAGTTATATTACTTTTCCATTGACCCTAGCTTCTACAAAGTGTAAAACCCTAAGGTGAAGCTATGTAAATGAGATAGGATGGAGAGTTTTAGATATGGAGATTCCTTTATTATGATTGGAGATATTATTATGATGTTTTGGGGTTCTTTGAACAAAATTTTGTAATGTTAAGATGTGAATTTTGTAATTTATTTTAGTTTTGGTGAGACAAGGTTAAGAACAAGGTCATTTCCAGCTCGAATTGGAACTTCTGATGCTCACCCTGAATTGTGTGATTTGAATGGGACCTTATGGATTTCAAGGATGTTTCTAAAGTTAGTTTATAAGGTTTCACAAAAATAATTAGGTCAGTTCATCATCACATTTTTATGAACGAATGTTAAGAAGGTAAACAATTATTTATGAGTTTGAAACCCTAGCTTGAAAAAAGCAAAGTGTAAGTGGACATAATTGCTTCATAGTGCATGGATGATGATTTTAAAATGTATAATACTCCTTCATATTTCTATAAAGGTATGGTAGAGGTCATGGTGATGAGTGGGCCCCACTCAAACATGTTAGTTTCTTAAGAAGTTTTTTTTGGGACAAGGTTGTCCAAATGAGTTGCCAGATAAATTGGCATATTTTTATTTATGTGAGATTTTCTTGATTTCCAAAGAGGTTTCAGGACATGTTTATGTAATTTCATGGTCAAATGAGCTCCATTTAGGTTGACTAGTCAAAGGGCAGTTTTGAGACAATAAAAAGTAGTCTTCAATGAAATGAGCATAACATGAGCTACAAGAGGATTTAGGAGGTTATTGAAGTTGTTTTAGAAAGATAATTCAGATATATTTCTATGGATATAATGTTTTTCCCATAATGATGATTTTTAATAAGGTTTCTAGGTCATTTTTTAGAAATGAATATTTTTGTCGATCCATGACAGAAAGGATTTGTTGAATGTTTTGAGTTTATTGCAGCATGAGATTGATTAAGTGATGATTTATATACCTTTTAATTTTAATAGGGATTAATTTTTCATCTAATTAATCTATTTATAGGTATTTATTATTCTTGGAAAGGTGTTAACTAGTTGATCTTTGAAAACATCTTTTTGGGTAGGTTGATTTGGTGAAGACAAAAGTGGCTAAGGTTTGAGCAAGTGATTGTTTCATGAATTATAACTTACTTATAAGTGTTATAAATGTTATTCCATTTACATTTATTTGTCGCATGGCATAGTTTGGATTTTTGGAGTGATCTAGTGGCATAAAGATGTTTTTAGGGACCTAAAGGGTGTAGGAAACAATTGTTTTGAGAAGAATACATAACAACTTGGGCCCATTAAATGAAATAATATGATTGTTTGAGATAAATTATGAACATTTATGATGTTTAAATTTTAATTTAAACATGTTTGGTGATTTATGGGTCATGAATAAGTATGGTTTTGATGTTAAGGTATTTTTCTCTTTGTGTCCATGGGGATTTAAGTCCTTTTGGAGCAAGTAATGATGTTGTTGGCTAGGTAAACCCACTTAGGTTACTTGTGACTGTTATGATTTGAGTTTTGTAAGTTTTTATGATGTGTGGGTTGAGCCAAATGAGGGGGAAATTTTGTGTTTGAATTTGAAAGGAAAAGGAGCTTATAAAAGCATTGTTTTGGGTGCTTTTTAACTACTTGTGTGTGTGCAAGAAGTGAGACCTAGGTGAGAGATATTTTCAAGTTTTGAAGCATTAATTGAGGTTAGATCAAGTGTTTTACAGGTTGAATAATATCCCATGTGTGTAATTTTTAAGGAAGATTTAGTTTGTGAAGGATTGGACACCTAGGGTTTGATTGAGGCTTTAAAGAAGTGCGAGTTGAACTAGTGATCTTTATTGATTGTAAAAAAATAAATTAGAGATAAAAACATCATAAGGTGGTTGAGTGGGTGCTTGATCATCTTGGGGGTTTGTATCCTCCTTGTGGAGTTGGTGCTTCACAAAATTAAGTGTTGGTGCTCCTTGTTGGGTTATAGCTCTACTAAACTAGGGGTTGGTGTTCCTTGTTCCCGATTTGTGCCTCACTAAATTTGAAACATAAAAATATAAGGATTTTTTTTTTGTGGGTTTTCTTCCCCTTGAGGGTTTCCCACTTATATCTTATTTCTTTTTGATCATCTTCCTTATGGTTTCTTGCACATGTGATAATTTTTGTATGCACACATTAATGGATGGTTAAATGTTTGTGATTTTGAATAAGAAAGTATGAAATCTGAATTGAAATTTTAGTATGGACTGATTCACCCCCACTCAGTCCATTGTGCTTTCAACAATTAGTATCGAGTATGTCCATTTGGAGAAGTTTAACCACTTGAAAGGATATATTCTGAAGCACAATTATGGAGTACTATCAAAGCGATCCGGTATGTTTCCATTTATCAGTATGAGATATTACTTGAATCCATTAGGGTTTAATATATGGTATGATATATATGGGTTTTGTTCATCATATTTTCAAAAAAATGATGTATGTGGGATTGCTCAAACTACATTTCATAGTCAATATGAGAATCTAATTTTTTATATTGACAATGGTTGTTCAACTCATATTATAGGTGACAAGAGTAAGTTCATAACCTTAAAGAAAAATTCTTCAGGGTCTATGATATTTGGAGATAATTCTTCCACAAACATTCTAGGAAGAGGTACTTTGAGTTTGGATAATGAAAAAACTATCACCAAGGATGTATTATCTGTTGAGGACTTGAAGCATAATCTAATCAATGTGAGCCAAATGTGTAAACAAGGGTATTCTCTCGTGAAAGATTCCAAGATAAGGAAAGGATAATCAGGTAATCTTGTTGTAAAGGACAAAATAACTGATGGTAACATGTTTAATCTTAATGAATCAAGAAATAAACATGTCTTTGAGCAATGTGAATGATTGTTGATTGTAGCATAGGAGGTTAGGTCATGTGAACTTTGATAATCTTGTCAAAATCAGCTCTAATAACTATGTAAGGAACATGTCTAAACTCAGAAAACTAGATGATACATTGTGCAAAACATGTTTGCATGGAAAAAAACTAGAAGGAGGTTCGAGACTAATGAACATGATTCTACCACAAGTCCACTTCAATTGATACATATTGATCTCTGTGGGCCTATGAGGACTGAAATTACTTTAGGTGATTACTATTTTATACTTCTTATTGATGACTTCACTAGATACACTTGGGTTGCATGTTTGAGAAACAAATCTGATGCATTGGATGTTTTTAAATCTTTTAAAGCTATTATTGAAAATGAAAAGAATAGAAAGATAACATGCATTAGATTTTAGAATGGAGGAGAATTATGGTCTGATTTGTTTGATGAGTTTTTAGTGTTCATAACATTAAGAAGTAATTTTTCAATTTCTAGAACTCCTCAACAAAATGGAGTAGTTGAAAGGAAGAATAAGATTGTTCAAGAGATGGCAAGGACCATTCTTAATGAGTCTAAATTACGATGGTTATTAGAAGGAATAAATTTGTACTATTGTTTATATTCTTAACGAAATTTGTACTAGTACGGTTCTCAATGCTAGTACTAATCATCTTGCAATCAAATTTATTGCTATTGAGAATAATGGTGGATGGATCCTTTCTAACATATATGCCCCTAATACGGTTAGTGGAAGAAGAAAACTTTGGGCTGACCTTAAAACTTTTAGAAACCAACATTGTTCAGCTAACTGGCTTATTATGGGGGATTTCAACTCTCCACTAAACCCGGATGAAAAGTATGGAGGAATCTCTAGCTTTTCTACAGGTATGGAGGATTTTGCTGATTTTATTGCTGAACATAATCTCTTAGATGTGGATCTTCATGGAAATAAATACACTTGGAATAATAGAAGGTTGGGAAAGGAGTTTATCCAGGTGAGATTGGATAGAGCACTTTCGATTTCAAATGTTTGGATTCTCGATCAAGACTTCCACCTCTCTTCCTTGCCCAGAGTTGGATCGGATCACAATCCGATTGCTTTAAATTTTCTCAATTGGACTAAACCCACCAGAAGCTCATTCAAATTTGAAAAGATGTGGATGGAGCATGAAAATATCTATGACAAGATAAAAGAATGGTGGGGATGGAATGGTGAAGGCACTGCTTAATTTAGATTGGTTCAAAAGCTCAAAAATGTCAAAAAGCAAGTCAAAATCTGGAATAAAAGTGTTTTTGGCAATGTGTTTGATAATAAAAAGAAGTTAAAACAAAAACTTCAGGATCTAGAAATAAAAATGGATACTATGGGGAGATCGGCTGAAGATGAAGCTAATGAAAAGAATATTCTTTCAGAGTTGCATACGATTTGCAGCAGAGAGGAATCTTTATGGAGACTTAAATCTAGAGCTATTTGGCTTAAAGAGGGAGACAGGAATACGAAGTTCTTTCATATGACCACTTTGAAGCACAGAGCCTGTAATAGGATCTTAGAAGTATCTAAAAGTAACGGAAATATCATAAAATATCCCAATAGCATCAAGAAAGAAGCGCTTGATTTTTATAAAAAGCTTCTTGAGGAGAAGAATATCATCAATTCTGAAGTTATTTCTTTTATGTTAGAGGCCATTCCCCAAGATAAAATTGAGGAACAAAAATTTAGAAATATCACCAAAGCAATCACGCTTGAAGAGCTGCAAAAGGCTCTATTTTCTTTAGAGGGTGACAAGGCTCCTGGTCCGGATGGGTTCTCCTTAAATTTTTCCGAGAAATTTTGGGAAACTGCATTCAGAGGATCTTTTCGAGTGAGCGGTGAATGAATTTTATAGAATGGGAAATCTTTTGAAAGAGCTAAACAACACTCACATTTTTGCTGGACCTAAAAAAATGGATGCTAAAGACTTCAAAGAATTCAGACCTATCAGCCTTGTGAATTCCATCTATAGAATTTTTACCAAAATTATTACTACTAGGCTTCAACTCATTATGAATGATCTAATCTCAAGGCAGCAGAGTGGCTTTATCAAAGGTAGGATTATACAAGACGGAGCGATTATGGTTCATGAGACCATACATTCTATGGAAAATAATAAAAAGGAAAATATGGCCCTCAAGCTTGATATGAATAAAGCCTTTGACAAGGTCTCTTCGGTTTTCCTTGACAAAGTCTTAACTAAATTTGGTTTTCCGGACAAATTTAGAAAAATTATTAAGGCTTGTATCTCTACGGCTAGATTCTCAGTGGTGGTTAATGGTGAGCCTGTGGGTTTTTTCACTAGCAGCAGAGGGCTTAGGCAAGGGGACCCTATCTCCCCCTTTCTCTTCATTCTTTTGGCTGATAGCCTTAGTAGAACAATTGACAAAGTAGTTAATGACGGTCTTTTAAATGGCTCTAAGCCCACTTCCATCAGTCAAGCTATCTCCCATCAATAATTTGTGGATGATACTATCCTCCTTCTTCGGCATCAGTCATTGAAGCCAAGGCTACCAAGGCTTTACTGCAGCTCTACGAATCTGCTTCTGGGCAAGAGATCAATTATGATAAAAGCTCCATCTTCTTTTTCAACACTCCTGAGGAAAGGTAGCTTAAAATTGCTAAAATTCTAGGTTGTAAAATAAGTGCGCTTCTAGCCACTTACTTGGGCCTTCCTCTCGGCACTAGGAAATTCTCTAGCAAGGTGTGGGATGATTTATTGGAGAGATTCCAAAAAAAATGGCTGGTTGGAAAGGAGCCATTTTATCTAGTGCTGGTAAGTGCCTGCTCATTAAAAGTACTCTTCAAAATCTGCCCATTTATGTCATGTCGCTCTACAAGATCCCCTCTTCCTTCAGAGATAAGATTGAAAGGATTCAGAAAAAAAATTTATGGCAAGGCATGGAAGAGAAGTTCAAATTTCACTTAGTTGCTTGGGATAAGGTTTGCACCCCGAAGTTTATGGGAGGACTGGGTATAAAAGATATTGAGAAAATGAATGAGGCCCTCATTGCTAAAATGGGCTGGAGAATGCTATCTAAGAAACAACCCTGGATTGATTTAATCAAAGCAAAATACCTAAATCATCAAATTGTGTACTCTTTCCTCGTAAGATGAGCACCTCCCCTATGGTTCCATCTTTTGGAACAATCACAGTTAAGAGCAGAAATTTCATTAAAGCGGGCGAGTAAATGGAAAGTGGGGGATGGTTGGGACATAAACTTTTGGGATGATAATTGGTTTAATGGCAATCTCATGGAGATTTGGGATTGTTAAGGATAGTCTTGTAAGCAAGTATGGCATTAAAATCAAGGACTATATTGAGGAAATGACACAGCAAGAATGGAAAAAAATTCTGTGGAGAGAGATGATCGATGCAAATTACTTCCTCCCTTCAAGATCAATTACATCTTATTCCCTTAAGTCAATTGGATTCTAAGGATGAGCTGGTATGGAATAATTCCAATGATGGGAATTACTGTCAAAATTGGATACAACAATTTCTTCCACAGTAGTCAAACAGAGTTCAAATGGAATAAGATTTGGATGACTGAATTAACTCCTAAAATAAATTTTTTCCTTTGGCTGGCTATCAGAGGTAGGATTCTTACCACTGACAACCTGATGAGAAGAGGATTTATAATGCCTAATAGGTGTCATCTTTGTAAGAAAGATTATGAGGATATCATTCATCTGTTCATTCATTGTGAGTATGCTACCAGAATATGGAGTTTTGCCCTCTCTAAATTTGAAGCTCTCTGGGTGGTGCCGAAGGATCTAAATCAGCTAGGACTCAATAGAACCCACCCTTTAGGCATTGTGTTATCAAAAGGATCTGGAAGCTGGTTATCCCTCATTTAATCTGGAGGATATGGAAGGATAGAAATGATATTATCTTCAGAAATAAGAAGCAAAACTATAAACTTAGTATTGGTAAAATTTCTAATGGTATCAAAGAGAACATTGCTATATTTAAACCCCCCAAGAACAAGAGATATCTAGAGAATGAAGAGTATATCTTATCCAACTAGAAAATTGGGAACGTCAATAGCCGTAGCAATCCCGGGAATAGCATTGATAGATCTTTGATTAAATGGCATCCTCCTGATTTTAATTGGTTTAAGTTGAAATTTGATGGGGCCTCTAAGGGGAACCCTGGGATTGCGGTAGGGGGAGGATTAATATGGGATCATAGAGGTAGTCGATTTGTGTATGCTGGGAAAATGGGAATTCAAACCAATCATTTTGCTGAAGCATTATCTACTTTATGGGGCCTGAGAATTGCCCAGACTCAAAATATCCAGAACCTCATTATTGAAGGGGACTCCCTGAATATCATTAATCTCCTTAAACAGTGCTCATCTCCAAGTTGGAGCATCAAGGATTTTATCTCAAAGTCCATAAGTATTTGTCAAACATTCAATAACATCAGGATCATGCATACTTACCGGGAGGGTAATAAATTGGTAGATGCGCTGGCTAATTATGGCATTAATGTTAATCACATTGTTTGGGATAACAATAGCATCCCTAAGCAGCTTCAAAATAGCATTCATGTGGATTTCTATATGCACGTAATTTCTTGAGTTGAGATATGATTATTGGGCGTGGATCAGTATCAATAAAACTCCCACATGTGTTGACTTAAAAACTATGACTATGCAAATCTTGTCGAATAATCAAGATAGTGTGAAGTATATGGGGAAGTCCAAGTGGAGTTACATTGATATGAAAATCGCGCATGCGGGAAATACTGTGCTTGCTAAATTTTGAATACAAGGCTCCACGGATATTGAAGACAGTAATAATGTAATTGATGATAGGGAGTGGGCTAGCAAAAAGGCCGTTATTCCCACATGCGAACTTCCGCAGGCTCAGATCAGCAGGCACGTGGATGTTCATGGGAAGAGCAACGGCTCTCATTTTCAACATTGTGCGGATTACAATAGTAAAAAGTAGACTGGCTTCAGCGCTCTCAAGGATTTTGGAATTTGTTGCAAATAGTTAAGCACAAGTGAAGATGGGGGTCCCCTTACCAAATTGAGCCTAGTGCGGACCCAGACTGGAAGGATAATGTAGAGCTATGGAATATACTCAGCAAGGGTGGCATCACCAACTTCATGGAGAAGGTTCAGGGACATGATCAAAGCATCTCAGTGCTTTTGTGAAGGATTGGAAGGAGTGAACTGTGGAATATGGGGGGCAGAAGATCTTGTTCAATGAGGAGCTTATTCTTTGAAGCGACCGACCGGCCTTGGCATGGAGGGCTACCATTTTTAACAAAAGGGTCTACTGAGAGATCTTTGAAGAAAGGATATTTTCGAGGGATCCGAGAAGCGATCCATGTTGCCACGGGCCCGCTTGTTAGCTCGATCCCTCCACCTTATGATGAGGTTACTCACATGATGATACGATTCATTTCTTTGGAAGGGAGGTTTGTCACCATACTGCTAAGCACCTTATCTTCTCAACCACTTCCGGAGGAATCGCATGGTTTGTTTCCCCATTATTTGCTAAAATCTCTTAAGCGCTCCATTTTAGAGTTTTAAAAGCATACCCAGGCGGTTCCTTTACACCAGGAGCTTATTTTGCTGCTGCATAAATTTTGTCTTCTTAAGTATCCCGGTCTCCCTTCCTCCCTAGCTCGGTTCCCCCTCTACCGGGTTCTGCTGCTACTAGCCCCATTTCTCCACTCTCTCGCCCCCCGCCACTGCGCTGCTGTCACCCCCTACCGGCCATCCAGCTTCATCTTCCATTCCCATCTTGCTGCTCCCACCCCCACTTCGCTTCCACCTCGGCCGGACCCGGCTCACCACCGTGATCATCTAGAAGGCTTAACCTCGATACTCTTGTTGTGGGGAAGGGTCCTCATGAAATTGAAATTGCACATGACCTCCTGAATATTAGCAGTGCTAGTCCCCAGGATGTGCATATGGAGAGCTCTACAAAAAGGCTGGAAGCCTTAGAAGCTGATATGAAGCTGTTGAAGGATGAGGTTAAGAACTTGGAAAAACAGAAAGGTAAGAGGAAGAAGGAGGAGGAGGTGGTTATTGATAACAGCCAGATTGAAGATATCTACAAGAAGTTGAACTCCTTAGACTCCCGTTTAGGGAAGGCCAAAACTCGTCATGATTACAATATGGCCATTTTTAGTGCGATTGAGGAGTTCATTGAGTAGCATGTCAGAAGTGTCTCCAATCTCAGTGGAGTTCCAGCAACACTTTGGGGCAATGATAAGGAAAGCAAAAGGACCATTGATCAGCTGGATAAGACTGACGCTGCCCACATGACAACTTTGGGAATGTTCAAATCCTGGAAGAACATCAAAACCAGCATCGACAAAGCTGCCAAGAAGTAGTTGTAGGTGCTTTAGCTACTCTTGTTTGTTTTTTTGTTGTTTTTTTGTGGTCTCTTTGCTACTTTTTTGCAGAGTTTTTGTTGTTTTGTCTTGATGGGGTAGTTGTTTTTTGGCTACTTTGGGCTTCATTGTCACACTTGGATTCTGATCCTTTTTTTTTGGTTTTCATTCCTATTCTAGCTCCTAGGCCCTCTTTTGTACACAAGGGTATAGTCCCTTTCAAAAAGTATTTGCCAATAATTAAAAAATAGATGTCAACTAAGGGTGAATAGTGACAAGACTCCTTATGAGCTACGTAAAGGAAGACCAACCAATGTGGAGCATTTTAGAGTGTTTGGATGTAGATGATTTATTAAGAGGACTAAAGAAAATCTTTGTAAGTTTTATTCTAGATCTAATGAAGGTATATTTTTTGGTTATTCCTCAAGAAGCACAACTTACATTTGTTATAACAAGATATTGAAGACTATTGTTGAAAGTGCAAGTGTAAAATTTGATGAATCTTATCCTATGAGATCTTTTTGTAATGAAAGTGAAAAAATTCATGAGGATGATTCTAAAGAAGAAGAGGATGAGGTTTTTCAAGAAAAAAAATAAAAATATGTTGAGGAAGAACGGTAAGATACCAAGGCTCTTTCTAGGTAATTTAAGAGAGATCATCCTGAAAATTAGATTTTGGGGGAGAAAGATGTTGGAGTCACTACAAAAAGGAAATTGGAAAGTCTTAAAAATCAAGATAACTCATCTTTTCTTTCAAAAATTGAACCTAAGAATATAGTAGAAGCTAGTAAAGATGGATGTTGAGTTAAGGCTATGAATGAATAGCTAGATCAGATTGAAAGGAACAAAACTTGGGAACTTGTACCTAGACCAAAATGCAAGAATTTAATTGGATCTAAATGGGTGTTTAGAAACAAACTAAATTAGAATGGAGAAGTTATAAGAAACAAAGTAAGATTGGTTTGTAATGGATATTCTCAAGTTTATGGAATTGAATTCGATGATACATTTGTTCCCTGTAACTATAATGGAAGTAATCATATTGTTCTTAGCATATACAGGGTTTAAATGATTTAAATTTTATCAAATGAGTGTAAAATATTCCTTCTTGAATGGATATCTCAATGAGGAAGTTTATATGGAGCATCCTAATGGTTTTTCTTTGACTGATAAATATGATTATGTGTGTAAACTAAATAAGGCTCTTTATGGTTTAAAACAAGCCCCTAGAGCTTGGTATGAAAGGCTTAACAAATACTTGATTGAGCAGGGTTTCAATAAAGTTGTAGCTGATAGCAACTTATATATCAAAAGTGAAGGAGATCATCTATTGATTGTTTTGGTCTATGTGGATGATATTATAGTGGAGGTAGTGATCAAATGAATCATAATTTTGTTGAAGCTATGAAGAAAGAGCTTGAGATTTCTATGTTAGGAGAGCTCTCCTTCTTCCTTGGACTTCAAGTAAGTCAAACTGATAAAGTTATATTCATCTCCCAATCCAATTATATCAAGGAAATTATTAAGAAGTTTCAAGTGGATGATTTTAGACCTATTAGTACTCCTATGATTACAGGATGTAATCTTTATAAGGAAGATGATTCTCCCAAATTTAATCAATATTAATACGAGATCCATGATTGGTAGCCTACTTTATGCACTTTGCTTCAAGACCTGATACTGTGTAAGTTTTTAGTTTAGTTGGAATATTTCAAGAGGATCCTAGAGAGTCACATCTACAAGAAGTGAAAATGATCTTTAGATACCTTAAAGTAACTACTAAATTTGGTTTGTGGTATCTAAGACGTGAAAAAAATGAAGTGAGGACTTATCTTCTAATGATGATTGGGTGGGTAGTATGGATGATAGAAAGAATACTAATTGTGGTGCATATTTTGTTGGAGAATGTCTTGTTTCTTGGTCAAGTAAGAAACAATCTCTTATGACACTCTCAAATTTTGAAGTGAGTATATTATTATCTTGCTCATGTTTACTCCCAAGTTGTGTAAATGAGGTAGACCTTGGAAGATTATAAGATCAAGAGTGATGGACCTACACCTATTTTGTGTGATAGCACTAGTGTAATTAGTGTATCAAAGAATCTAATTTTGCATTCTAAGACAAAGCACATTCCTATTAAGTATCACTATCTAAGAGATCTTGTAAGCAAGGGTTACATCAAGTTAGAGCATGTGTCTACAAAGGAAGAAGTGGCTGATATACTGAAAAAACCTCTTCCAAAGCCTACCTTTGAGTACTTAAGAAGTATGTTGGGAGTGATCTCATCTCCTGACAAATCTTTATTGGTCTGAAAAAATTGTGTTAGGGAGCAAGAAATGAGATACATCTGCTCCAAGCAAGTTGATATATGTTGTATGTTTGTGAGATGTCTTGGTCACCATACTTTAGGTATGTGTTCTTTATAATTTTTACATCATGTGTACAAGATCTGTAGTGATTCATTTGTGGATGGTAATGGATGAGTTGTTTTTGAGTCATCTTAAGATGACTAATCGAAGTCAAGTAGACATATTGAGTCTCTCATAAGCCTTAATTTCATGATTTTGTGGTCCGTGAAGTGCCCTGAAGACTATACTTTTAGGATGTGTCATAAAGTAATTATGCTTTGAAAAATAAAGTATTAATCATAACTATGTTTCCATGATGTGTGTCTAGCTATAAAGTGACTCAAAGTGCATTCATTTTTCTCAAGGGTATATTTTTGTCATTATAAGTGGTCAGGAATGAATTTGGTATGTGTGTATCATTAAGCCATGTGTCATGAGTTTTAAAATATGTAAACAGATCCTGAATGAGTTTTAAGGTGCTCTTGTGATCATGTATACATCATGTATAATTATTTGTTCAATTATGCAAGAAGGAGAAATTTTTACGAGAGATATCAAGGGTGTATGAGGTAAAATCAAGAAGAATTCGAGTAAGTTGATGATATATTTTGCCTTCAAATCATGTAAAAATTTTCTCAGGGTGTTGAAGGATGCATCTACAGATTTTATGGTCTAATATGAGAACATGAGAACAATATTATGCATTTTTGTGGTCTCTCTATCTTAACTAGCTTTTCATAGTGTACTCATAATGGTATGAATGGAAAGTGAGGTTTGGAGACCAAAATGATGGATTCCAAGGTCAATTTTTTTTGGAAATCATCTACACATGGAGGGATACATGATTTAAAAAATAATAGTTCATAATAATATCTAGATTCATGGGAATTCTGACATCTGGTGAGTTGAGCAAGTATATGTTTCAGAAAGGCCTAATTTGATATGTGTACTTTGTTGGTCGGGTAATTTTTCCTTAATGTGAGCTCTCAAGGTGACTAAAAGATATTATGGCCAAATGGGTGTCTATGACATGTATGGTTTCCTCTTGAAAGTGTCTTCATCAAAATTGTGATGTGATTCTCAATGGTAAATGGGCTTGAAGAATGTATGTGAACATTTGATGGTATGAATAAGGTGTTGTGAGATCTTCATGAACTCTATAAGTTTTCTGAGCATGAGTAATAATTTGGAACCCATGAATGAGTGAAATGTAATGATATAAGGTTAAAAGAAACAAGTTTTTGCTTTGAAGCATCATATGGCATGTTTTGGCTTGGCATTGACACTGTATGTCACTATTTATGCATCTTCCGAGTTTTCCTCAAATCCAAAGAGTATGTGAAGTTGATCTAAAGGATGTGTGCTAACTAAAGAATGGATTGGTATTCATATATATTTTCTCTCAAATAATATAAATATAAATGAAGAATGATGTGAATCTAAGTGCAAAAGCTGTCTCAAAGTGCGCTTTATGCATCTTCAAGTATGTCTAGCAATCTTACTTCAATATGCATGGTCCGAGGATCAAAGGATATTAGCTTAGGCATGAATAAATGTATTTTGGTCCCTGAATTGGTATTAGGAAGATGTTCTTAGGAATTATAAGTTTACTATGGTTTATTGAATGTTTTTATGCAAAATAGTATATTCTTTGGTACAAGATAGGAAGATAAGGCAGAGTTTTGATGCTTATACTAGGGTAAGTGTAGCAAGTTGGTGAACAAAAAAGTGGACATAAAAACCCAAAATTCACATACCGTGATCGTGGATTCATTTTTATAGGTTTGGGGATTTCTGAACATAAAACCACAATCGCAGTTATAAACCACGATCGCGGTCCTCTGAGACAAAAAAATAGACCCCATGAACCCTTATTTCCCCCATTTTCCCCTATGAACCACGATTTCTCCTCAAATATTGGCACTTGAGCTTTGGATACCCCCTGTAAATTTCTCTTTAGAATTTTGGATTGTGAAATTTTCAATGATGACGCCAAGACAAAGAGGTAAGCCCTCGATTTTGATCAAATTTCTTGCATTTTAGGTTTTTTTGTGATTTTCATGTGTTTTTCAATTTTTTTATGTATAGAATTTTTTTTTTTTTATCAATTGTTCAGTAAGCTCGTAATCTTGCAAACCATCCAAATATTCCTCAAAACCCTCCAAACATTCCTCAAAACCCTCCTCCAAACATATATTTGCCTCCTGTGGCTCCTTCTGTCCCCACGGAACTAGCAGGAACAAAAGCTAATATCATTGGAAGAATCCAACAAAATAAAATTGCCATTGAGAACCTTATTCAGAAAATAAGACAAAATCATGCCACAAATCCGTCCCACATGACTTTAGCCAACACATTGCAAACATTGATTGGCAAAGTTGACTCCACAACCAACCAAATAGATAGATGAAATACCTTTAGAGGTGATTGTAAGTGGTGGTATGCAGATAAATTATCCTATGCGGCCGTAAAAGACAAAAAAAAATTGTAAAAGACTGCATTTGTGCATTATTTATTGACCCAATAACTAATGCCCCCCTGCAACTACTTGAAAATAGTTCCCAATCTATTGGTGCCACAATGACTGAATCAAGAAATTTTTTTGGGAATGATGGTGGATGGTTTTTTATCATCCACCATGCAACAACAATGAGTTTCTTCTCTATTTTTTTAAGAAATTATATTGCAAGTTCGTGCTTAATGAGGTCCCAAATTATTTTCACTTTTTGAGTTTTATTGGCGAGGAGGTGGCTCTGCAAAGAGTAGACATGGTGCATGCATTGGTCAACCAAGGATCCCCCATACCCCAAAACCCCCACTTCCTTCAATTATCCCTCCTACATTGAAGGAGGTTATGGAGATTGACACACTACATACATTAAGGGAGCTCACTGACACTCTGACCTAACATAGTGACTAGATTACATCTGGTGATGTTGGTGGAGGCGTCAATTCTAGTGTACCACACCACTGTGGATCATGTGGTGCCATATGCACTACGGGCGAGACATCATTTGTTAGATCACATTATTTCTTTTCTCTAGATGAGATGATGGCAGATTTTTTTAGAATTGGTGCAAATGATCTTGGTCTTTCATAGGTAAATGTCAAATAAATATTTAATATATATACAATAGTTTAATTCATTTAAGATATTAATATATATATATATATATATATATATATATATATGTGTGTGTGTTTGACTACGTCTTGTGCATACACATGTAAAAACTAATATTTTTATTTTAAACAAAGAAGATCCGGTGAAGAACACATTCGGCGTCGACATGCTAGCTAGCTTTACAACGTAGCTAGGTGTGTTATAGACGTAAGTTTCAAGTTACTTACATTTCAAATTTTATTTGATTGCAATTTTATTATTAAATACACATTTTTAATGTTAGTGTATAATGTTTCACATGTACATGTACATATTAATATGTTTTTCTTTTATATGCTTGAGCTTGACGAGTCATCATTTGCTTTGGGCATTGAGGCTATTGGCATGCCTCACGTGACTTTTACATAGGTTAGTTTATCTTTACACTTTGTTTCTAATTGTGGAATTTCAGTTGTGTATCTGCTCTTGTAGGATTTTTAGAGACTCGAGTAACATCAAAGCTTCCCTATGTTCATTAAACCTAGATTCCTACTCTTTCAGGAGGTCATATGACAATAAGCAGCATTATTAACCTAAAATGGAGGATTATTTGGAATATTGTGTCAACAAGATTAATGTTTATTACCTATACTTCTATAGAATGGCATTACAAAAAATAATAAACTTTTGTCTATAGTGGGTCATAGAGGACATAGAATATGATGCTAATGAGTTCTTTGAAATGGGATACATGGATTCGATTCACTTCACACCTATCCCTCCTATAGATAGGTCATTTTTGAAGCCTATTATTACACTAACTCTTATTGCAAAATTCCTCTAAAGATCAAAAAATTGGTTCATTCAAAATATGTATGAACTCAACTATACTACTTTTCCTACTTATAGACAATCTCCCCAAAAAAATTTATCTTCCTAAACAATATATTTCAAGTACCCAACTTCTTAGTGATACAAGTTCAATCATTTCCATTATTGAAATAAAATAATGTTTTAGTACCATGGCTTTGAGCCATGTTCCACATTGTAAACTAACTTCTTGTAGATTAAAGAATTATAAAATAGACATGTTGAAATTGATATCTTTCAAGACAAGTTGACTATACTAGACACATTCAAAATTTTCAAATACTTGGCCAAAAATAGCCTTAATAAGGCGATTGACTTCCATATCTCACTAAATGTGTAAAATTATTATTTTCATGCATAAATAATTATGAGCCAAATTCTTGGGAAGTGAGAAAGGATTCACGTACTCCATTAGCACAACTAAGCAAAGACTCTATTGATACTTACTTCAAAATCCATGTTTGTGAGGTTTACAATGACTTGAGCATTAATGGTGTGTTAACTTACTAGGAAAATCATCAAGAATAGTCTCTAAAGGAAATTAATTTTTCATGGCTCCAATTTTACAAATACGGTAGATCTTAAGTCTATGAGAGACTCCAAAAGTATGATTTCAATGATGTCATTTTTAATGTCATTACATTTGTAATTTAAGTAAAAGGAGATAAGGTGATATGATGTTTTGATCCTTAAATATCTAGGTCATTTCCACCATCAGTAATGAGACAAAATTCATGGATTGGGGAAATATAATTAATGATAAATCTTGTAAGCAACTAGTTTGGAATTCATATATTGGTTTCAAAATACTAGGTTATATTAATTAGGAAGGTATATAATTCTACTTCACATGATAATATGCAATAAAAATGCATTAAAAGCATTGCACTAGTCTTGGGAACACATTCACTTCGACATTTTTGTTGAAAACTTGTACTCTCAATCGTAAAAGGAAAATAAACTTGGAAGAAGATATTAAGAGCCTTGCTTGGTTTCTATTAGCAAATTAATACATTGGTTTGTTATGTGTCGATTATGCTCTAGGTATGTTATGTGGCAGTCATGTAGATTCATATTGATTTGTACATGTTTTTTATATAGGTTATGACTGCCAGAGAGACTTCTCCCTATATGCAAACTGTGGAGGTTGTTATAGATGTTTCCATAGGGTCTGCAGATCCACTAACTCAGGTACAATTTTTTAAATTTGTTAAATTTTGGAGAAATTTTTTCTTATTACTTATCTACAATATCAAATTTTGTATATGAAATATTTAATTTGAACTATTTATTTGTATGTAGCCTACCCCTCATGAGTCTACCGTTGACCTTGCAACACGTCGACAACAAATTGATAGAGATCATGAGATTGCGGTAAGATTTCACATGTATAATAAATTATAAGTTTCTAAATTTTGAATGTATTTTAAAAATTTGGGTGTTAAAAACTTGTTGTTTATGAATGTGTAGGCTAGGTTACAGGCCTGCTTAGAGATGCCTAGGACCACACGAATGAAATCCATAGTGGCATCTCCCTCCACTACATCCATAGGTCATGGACATGCTTCTTCTAGTAGGGTGAAGAGAGGGAAGATGTTTCATGATTAGATTCATAGGACCTAGATGTATAGATATATATGCCATCTGGTCCTAGTTCATGATTCTTCATATATTCCATGTATATAGCCTTATGCGACTACATGTGGTCCTATATGTATGAAACACTTAGTTTGATACATTATGAACTTATATTTTCAGAGACACATGGCACACTTAGTTTGATACATTATATCCATGTTGGTTTTCATAATGATATTACTTCTATGTTTGATTTGATTTCATTGCACATGATATCCTTCTATGTATATTTTCATAAACATATTAGTTATATGTTTGATTTGATTTGATGGCCTCGATTATGTGACCATTATCCATATGATATATATGATAAATGATGTTATGTTATTGGTAAATGATATATGATATATGATGTTATGTTATATAATGGTTTTGAAGGTTCTTGGGTGCAAGATCATTTTTTTCAAGAGATTCAAGTGTGGACTTATATCAATTTTCTTATTTTAAGCACATGGTTAACACACTCCAAAGTGGAAAAAAATGTACACAATTAAAAATGGTCTTGAGGTATTTATTACAAGTCATTTTATATGTTTTTAGTGTACTTGCAATTTATTTGTTAAGTATTAGTCCAAATTAAGTGTTATTGATGTGTGTAACAATAAGGTCCTAATTTGAATTCACTTGTTTAAAAATGTACAGAAACATTGTAGTTTAGTTGGCACAAGATATGTAAAAAATATTCTTAACACTCTATTGTGTATTAACATGCTTTAAAAAGAGATCAAACAATCATTAGAGTATTTACATGGTAATGTGTTAACCTTGTTGCAATCTCATTGATGCGAGCCAAGTAGTGAGAAGTCATGCCTCGGGATGTCATGGGAGAAAACTGTCACCACCAACGCATCCAATTAGGGAGAGGTATATTCTTTTGGGTGCTATAATGGGCTCTAGGGAGGCCCGGTTTAGAGTCAGACCACCTAATCTGGAGCCAAGAACCCCTTCCCTATTAATCTCAATTCACATTTTTAGCGAAACTTATGACGATCACAACTTGGCACTCGGTCATCCAAACCAAGAACCGTCTGAGCCAAAACTTGAGTGAAGGAGTTCTCTAGTCACACCCAAGAATTCAGGGTTGTGGTATTCCTTGAGCCTTCATGGCATAATTGTTTACAAACCTGGATTTTTAGGTAGTCCTAAGAAATAAACAAAGACGAGTAGTGAGAAGTCATGCCTCGAGATGTCGTTACACCAAATCGATAATGCCAACATGTTAGAGTGTCTAGGTAAATTCTATAATAGGCATAGTTTCAATACACAACAACTTTGTTGCTTCCAGGCTACTTCATTCGGCGTAGTCCCTTAAGAGCCCTGAGACCAAAAAACCGTTCAACTTCGACGGGTTATTACTTGGACTCCGTGGTACTTAGAGACATCTCATCAGATCCTACACCTCAATGTAGGAACCCTCTACAATATCTTGTATCTATTTTTTCCATCTCAAATTGGTGATCCCGCTGCCCTATTGTTTACAAACACGCAAAATAGTGTAGTTTAAGCCAGTGTAAGGGTATCAAACGCTATATTTTGCAAACGATGCATCGTGGCACCTTTGAAATGACTATGCCAACACATTCAATTGGATAGGTAAATGATAGAGGAGGGCTTGTTTTTGTGTGGGACAACATCATTGTTTCTTCGGGCTACTTCGTTCGAGCGTAGTCCCTTAAGAGCATTGAGACTAAAAAATCGTTCAACCTCGGCAGTGATTACTCGGACTCCATGGAACCTAGAGATGTCTCGTCTTAGATCTTACACCTCAAAGTATAAGGACCCTATATTATATCATGCCTTAGTTTTTCCATCTCCAATTGGTGCTCTCACTACCCTATTGTTTGCAAATGCGTGAAATAGTGTAGTTTGAGTCAGTGTAAGGCTATCAAACACTATATTTTCCAAACGGTGGGTCATGGAACTGAACCGAATGCGCTAAAACATCAAGGTGGCTAGGTAAACACTACAAGAGGTGTCATTTTGGTGTGTGAAAATGTTGTTTCTTCAGGGATACTTCGTTTGGGCATAGTCCCTTAAGAGCCCTGAGACCAAAAATCATTCAACTTCAACGAGTGATTACTCGGACTCCGTGGCACCTAGAGATGTCTCGTTAGATCCTAAACCTTGGTGTAGGGACCATCTATAATAGCCTATCTCAGTGTTTTCTATCTCTAATTGGTGATCTCTCTCCCTATTGTTTGCAAATGTGTGAAATAGTGTAGTTTAAGTCGGTGTAAGGCTGTCAAACACTATATTTTACAAACGGTGGGTCGTAGCACCAAACCGAATGCATCAACATGTCAAGGTGGCTAGGTAAACACTATAGCAAGCATCGTTTTGGTGTGTTAAAATTTCATTTCTTATGGGCTACTTCGTCCAAGGTGTAGTCCCTTAAGAGCCCTGAGACCAAAAAATTGTTCAACTTTGACGGGTGATTACTCGGACTTCGTGGCACCTAGAGATGTCTCGTCAAATCCTACACCTTGGCGTAGGGACCCTATATAATATCATGTCTCATTTTTTCCATCTCCAATTAGTGCTCTCGCTGCCCTATTGTTTGTAAACACGTGAAATAGTTTTGTTTGAGCCAATGTAAGGTTGTCAAACGCTATATTTTACAAATGGTGGGTCATGGCACTAAACCGACTGTGCACACGCATAGGGATGGCCTTATAAACACTTAGGAGGTGTCATTTTGGTTCCCTACACTCCCGGTGCTTTTGGGCTACCTCCTCTAGAGCTAAAAACCCCCTTCACAGGTACATAAACTTTTATTAGTTGCTTCTCTTTTCTTATAAAATAATGAAATATTCTCTTAGCTTCAAGAATATAAAATTCTCTACTAATAGTTCCAACCAAGTGAAGGTGGAATATTTTTCGCACCACTAACCTACATAAAAAATTTATTCAAAGAAATTTAAGTTGAATCAAAACCATACTAGATATATGCAAAATACACAAATTTAATAAAATATATGAACTTGAATCTAGAACTCGACAAATTTAAACAATTCAAAGAAATTATGTATACGAGAAGAGCTCATGTAAATTCATTCCAATGTTCACCGTCGGGATGTGAAATTGGAAGCTTTTCGACACCACTAACTCCGCATAAAAGTGTTAGTCAAAGAAATTTAAATTGAATAAAAACCATATACTAGATATATACAAAATACACAAATTTAATAAAAATTTGAACTTGAATGATCGGTTGAAAAATTTAAACACTTCAAATAAATTATATATGTACCACACGTGAGAATGTAAATTCATTCCAATAAACCATCGAGGATCTAATCTACTTTGAATAGCGAGATAGGATTGTTTCATGATCTGACTCTCGAACCTTCCAAATAATCTTATTATTAGGCCTTCCTCAATATCTATATAGCTGAATATTTGTTGCTAGAACTAGATGCAAATATAAGAGTATTTTCATGTGTGTCTCAAAGTCTTCAAACACCCAAACAAAGGAATTTTTTAATGGATACCATCGAAGCCAAGTTCCAGTAACTACCACTGACCTGTAGGGTACTCAATATCTTTGCCATCTATAACAAGAGAAGTCAACTTCTTTATTTCCTTGATGCAATGTCATAAGAAATAGTTTGTTCCTTCTTTATTTTCTTCTATCATAATAACTGCAAACACATGTCCTACAAAAATAAAGGTTTCAACTCAAATTTAAATTACATATTAATTTCAATGGACATAACTCAATACAAAAATTGTAAATAACCATTTACCTTGTCGCACCAAAATCAAAATTTCATCAAAGTCCTTGGATGTTGCAACTTCATCTAGAGAAACAAGTCGTAATTCTGTGGAGGTTGATAATTGGGAAGCGGAGTTAGAGGCCTACAAATCCATTCATCCACCCATTCTTGTGAATCACACTTAAAAATAACAAATTCAATACAAGATGCACAAAAACACGTCAACATTTTTGTCCATGTGGCCCATGAATCAGCATCTAAGATAAAAAATGAGTGCATATCACTGGACCTTGTGAGTGTCATATAATCCTTGTAGTTAGCAATTTGTTGTTCCTCTATCAACCAAAAATATTTGTGAACTTTGGAATTTTCTTTAGAACCTCGATCCATATCGTCAATACACCATTCCACTATTCTCTTTACATCTTTCAATTTATTACCATCTTTGTACTTCAATTCTTCTCTTGCAAGATCTCTTTTCACATATGCCCCTACACCGTCATTCTCTCCTTTTCCATTGCCATCCTTAGTGAAACTCCAAATATGTTATAAACCCATCTTGATGTACATCATGCTCATCCAATAAAACATTCATGCATTCTTAAACCGAGATGTGTAATTATCTCGACCATATATAATGTTGATTGAAGCGGATGTCCCTATTAGAAAAGTTTCCATAAAATATACGGAAATACCCTTGCACAAATTTAATAGAATGGGTACGATCATCACTGATATAAAAGTGGTACTCTTTTTTAAAAAAATGATCATTATTTGTCCTATCAGAAGAATGTATAAATGTTATGTGCACAAAAATGGCAACCTACACCGAGTTATAATATTACAATTGAACCTCCATTTGTGGTTGCAATGTGTAATTCTATGCAAAATTGACCACGAAACAATAATACCAATAGGAAATGTGTCCTTGCATATCTTAAACTATCCATCCAACCATCGAGCTCTGTGTGTATGCCTAGCATACTCATAAAAATGTCATCCTTAAATTTTCTCATAAATTAAAAAATAGACATATGCTTTATAACTAGCACATATCGTTTAGAATCCTTTCCATCATTCAACTAGTATGGTATTGATTCATATTTATCAAACTCAACTAAATTGTGTCCTATTGCACCTCCACTTTGCTTATGAATACAACTTTACAATTTAGGTAATCCACCGCACATACCACAACTTCCATCTAAACAATCCTAACTATAAAAAAATTCAACTTATCTTTCACAAAATATCGTAGGAATGAAATCCCTAGAATATATTTTGTAACTTGAACACCACATTTCGATAACATAGTTTTAGAATGAAAATCAGAAAAAATACATAAAAATTTAGTATAATGCATCACAAATTCAACATGTTGCCTACAAATACAAGTGGTGCAAGCGTGGTTGATTTTCACATAGAATGGTTTCAACATTTCAAAAAAATGTTGACTAATTTTAATTTCTAGATTCTCTTGTTCAAACTTAAAAAAAAATTGAGTTTGAGTCATATCTAAGAAATGCTTTGGATGTGGTTCACGATTAGTAGAACTAACTCTCTATTTTACAACATCTTTTGTATTAGGTGAAACTCTAGTGTTATCATGCCAAAATTGAATAATAAATTCTCTTATAACATCAGATATATCTTTTTCCTTATGCGGTGCTCTAGCAAAAATGCCCAAAAATCAATTTTATTGAGTGATTGAAGGATATTACATCTTTCAATTACTTTCATTATAGTTTTTCGATTAACTTTCAACATTCAACTTGTTTGCATAATCAAACATTGTTTTTTTGTTGATTCACTTACAACACTAGTAGCAAGTACACGACGCACAATATTACTATCCCTTGTGTGTCTCTTGACACCAATAGTGTGATATGCATCATAAAGGTTTTCAAAAATTGTAGAGGTTTGACCATGTATATTAGATGTTTTCAATCCTAAGGTGTTTAATGTAGGTCTCATTTTAATCAATTTAATCAAACTAACCAACAACTAACATCTTTAGGAATCATTTAAAATTTCAAAATGATTATCCCAATTTTCAGTGGCTTTTCTTCTGATTTTCCATTGAAAGTTTGTCAGAAATTGGTTTCAAAATGTTCTCATCAATTTCAATAAAATAATTAGGTTTCTTACGTAAAATCCTAGGAGGTGTTTTTGTCAAATTTTTCTTTTCTACGGTTTCAACCTGAATTTCCTAATTCACATTTTCATTGTCTCCTTTAATTTCAACATCAGCAACATCACAAGTATTTAATTCTTCTTCAATATTGACAATAAAAACATCTTCATCATGAGTATTTAATTCATCTTCAACATTGATAGTAAAAACATTATCTGGTTCCTCATTGCTTACAATAGTAGGGGTTGAAGATGAACCTCTTCTTGATTCACGAAGATCTCGCATTCACTCAACATATTAAATTTTTTTCCCTCTAATTCGTTTGGTGTTTTTACTTATTGACTTCTTTATTGACTTCTTTTTTTTTGGTTTCGTTTCTTATTTCCCATGATGTTTTACTTTAAGTGATAAGAAAAATGAGTAGAAAGCGTGAATTTCGTAGTAATTTATACAATAAGGCCAAACAGTAAAAATCACATGGTAATTTGAACATTGGGATGCATGTAAATATGATTTAATAACCGCAATCATGCTTTATAAAGCATGATAGTAGTTATAATATTAAGTACCATGATCACGAGTTTATAAAGCGTAATCGTGGTTATCTCGTATCATCAAATCCAACCCTTAAGGCTCGAGAAATCTTTTTTTCCCCAACCAGAGCTATGGGAGGTCATTATGGTGTGTAAAAGGTCAAAAAATTCAAATTTTCTCTTCTGCAGACTTGAACCATGCCAAAAATTTGAAAACTATTAGTGCAAATCAGCAGCACCCTCTGGATGTTCCATCGATTTCTAGTTTGACATTTGGACATCCAGTGTGATTGCACAACATTGAATCTTTTCCCCAAGTGTGGGACTTGTAAAAATGGGAAAAGAATCTCTAGGTTAGAGGTTGGTTCCTCAACTCCTCTGATCAGGTGTATTACTTGAAAATTGCAGAGGTTTAAACTCAAAATCCTACTATAAATTCCAAGGGGACAGAGATAGAGAATGTAAAAGAATTAAAACTAATGCTAATAAGGTGATGCACCAAAGGAGTGGTGAGCATTTTTACTTTTAAAAATTGACACAAATTACAGAAATGTAGTAAAACATCATGCACAAACTGATAAAATGTAATGAAATATCATGGATGAATCAAACAACACAAGAAGAGGACTGAAACTCATTCACAGAGCTTGCATTGTCATTTTCAATATCAAAATACATGCATTACATCAACAAAAGGTATAAAATACGTTTTAGTCTTGAAAGAGGTCTAGTATTCCACAAAATCACTTTCTAAGGTGAAAGAGGAAGCTGCAAAACATAAAAATGTCCAACCCTTTCAAAATGAGCCAAATTTGGCTTTTAACAATGCCCATTCGAGCTTAGGAGAGAGAAACATGGGAAAACATGAGAGTAGCTTCAACCACTAACCAAAATGCAATAAAACAACATGGTCATCCTTAAAATTCCATTCCCTAACATTTTTCACCATGCTGGGAGAGAATGCGAGCCATTCTTCATTAAAAATGGTGGTTGAAACGTCATTTCTGTTGATTTCCACATGCCAAAGGTGTTTTCCAATTTTCTCTCTCCAAACTCCACCAAAACACAAAATTGACCTTGGAATCATGTAGATAATTTCACCAGCTTTCCATTGATATAAAGAACGCCAAAACTAAGCTCTGGATCGAAAGTTATGCTCATTTGAAAATTTAGGGCAAAATAGGGCCAAAATGGGTTGGCGGGCCGAAAATTTGAAATTTTCCCACTTTTTACATTTGGGAAAATTCCCCAAAAATATTTGTGCCCCACCGCTCTGGTGCCACGTGGCATGATTTGATTGGTTGTGGGCCTTTCCTGCTTCTTTTTCCACCGTTTCGGCCTTTGGAAAATTTTCCAAAAATTCTCTGTCGATTGGATGACCCGAGGACACGTGGCATGATGTGATTCGCCACGGGCATCTGCTCTTAAATTTTTCCATTGTTTCGCCATCTTCCCCACATTGGACACATGGAACAACCCCATTGGATGTAGGATTTTCCTTTCATTTTTCTCTACGGGCCTTCCTTATGTTTTTCGCCTAATGTGGACATGTGGCATGGTCCTATTACCTACAGGCCTTGCGGGGCGGGCTTTCCTTTTTATTTTTCACACTTGGGTGAAAAGGAAAAGATCCTTTCACACCTCCGACCCCGATGCCACGGTGACACATGGCCTGATCTAATTGGCCGGTGGGCCTATTGGCCAATATTTCTCCTTTTCTCCCGCTAAAACACTTCGCCAAATTTCTAAGTCTCCCTCCGCGGCCCGCCAATTCTTTGCTGACGTGGCATGCTCTGATTGGCTCGGGCCTTCCTTGGAGATTTTCCCATGGCACCAATACTTAGGAAAAATTGAAAAATTTCTCCCACCTCCGCCACTCCTTTGGCCTAAGGACACGTGGCGCAATGCCATTAGATGCGGGCCCTATGGGAAAAAATTTGTTCGCGCCAACCCTTGGGAAAAATTCCCAACTCCTCCCTGCCTGGACATGTGGCTTCTTCCCATTAGTGGCGGGCCCTCGGGCCAAAAATTTTCTTTCTGAAACCTTGCCAAACACTTGGTAAAATTTTCAATTTTTCCTCCACCTTAAATCTTGCTCGATGCCGACGTGGCGACTTCTGATTGGCCGGCGGGGTTGTCTTGGGAAAATTTCCCACAAAAACTCCGCCGAGCCATAACTTCAAAAATACATGGAGTTAGGAAGAAAACTTTACCTTTCTAGAAATATGAGAAAGAGCTCTATCCAATGGTTTCATTTCCAGAACATTTTGAGTGCCTGAAAAGTAAAAAATTCTAACTGAGGCACAAGGGAGGAAAGAATGAAGGGAGTTAGCCAAAAAATGAGCAAGGGGCTCATTTTGGATAAAAATTTTGGCAACTCAGAGGGGTCATCTGCCTGTTGGATGAAGTTACCAGTTGCCTGAAGCAATCCATTGGGCATGGAGTCATCAAATCTCTGTTTGGTACCCCAACTGATTAAAACAATGCAAGGAGGAAGATGGAAGGAAGAACACCATCTGATTGGAGCAAGGCCTATAAAACACATTTCCTAGAACAATAAGCTTGTGCCAAAGCACTTAGGGAAAGCAAATCTGATCTATAACAAAACAATGTGCATAAGCACTTGGAGGAAAGAAAACCTAAGCTAATATGTACAAGGTGGATAATTTCTTTCAATAGCAATGCTTCAGATGGATTCCATTGACTGGAATCTGCAATTCTTCACCATCCAATGTAGACAATTGGAAGGCATTGTTGTCCTTACACTTTGTGACCATGTATGGGCCACTCCAAATGGCATCAAATTTTGAATGCCTCCCTAGTTTTTCTCTGTCTGCATCCCATTTTAACACTAGATCTCCAACTTGGAAAGATCTATCCTTGGACTTTCTATCAAAGGTCTTCTTGATCAAAGCTTGATCCTTCTCCATTGCTTGGGATGCCTGATTTCTAATTTCTTGGAGCTCCATCAATTCTACATACCTAACCTCCATGGGCCCAAACTCCAACAACTCCAACTGCTTCATGAGTTCTAATGTTGGCAACTCAAGTGACATGGGCAAAATTTCCTCTCTTCCATAAACAAGCTTGAATGGAGAGTTACCTGTAGATCTCTTGGGGGTTATCCTATTAGCCCACAAGGCTAATTTCAACTTGGTATGCCAAGACCTCGATTGTCATCAAAATTTCTCTTGATGATCCTTAATAAGTTCTTGTTTGTAGATTTAGCTTGGCCATTACCCGAGGATAATAATTTGATGAAGTGCTTAGGTAGATCCCATTCTTGACAGCCCATTCGATTACCTTGGATCCAATGAATGCCAATGCATTATCTGATATTATTGTAGCAAGTATGCCAAATCTGGTTGTTATCCCTTCATAGAAGTCTAGGATTCTTGATTCATTTGCTTCCTTGAGTGCTCACGCCTCAGTCCACTTGGTGAAGTAATTTTTGCTATTAGAATCCACTTATGTCATTAGCTTGAATTTGGATTAATGACTCCAATGAAGTCCAAACCCCATTGCATGAATGGCTAGTCAATTGAAATTGGATGCAATGGAAGGGTAGCTAGTCTCTCCTTACCTGTGAAGAATGCACAATTCTTGCACCTCTTGATCCATGCATAACAATCACTAAAAATCTTGGGCCAATAATAGCCAGCCCTCATGATCTTGAGAGCTGTCACTCTTGGTGCAAAATGACCACCAGCTGATCCACCATGGAACTCTTCCAACACTCTGTGAATCTGATTTGTCCCAATGCATCTCAACAGCACTCCATTCACATCCCTTTTGAATAAAACACCACCAACAAGAGCATAAGGGACAACCTGCAATCTGAAGTGTCTCCTTTTGGTTTTATTCATCTCTGGAGGGCATAGGCCTGTGTGTAGGAAGTGCATTATGTCTTGGGTCTAGCAAGGAGTGAGGACATTATCATTTTCTTCTTGAGTGCTTCCTTGCTCATGGCTGTCTTGCAACACCAAAACAACCTCTTTCTCATTGCATGCTTCCTTTTGTTTGTTCAAGACCAGCTGCTCACACAATCCTTTTCCTCTGACCAACTTGGTGAATTTTATCTCAATGTCATACTCCATGACACGAGTAATCCACCCTGCTCTCTTTTCATTCAGGTCTTTATTGAGGAGGAAGTCTTTAACTCCCACATGAGAAACCAGCAATTGAACCTTGTTGTTTGAAACTAGATGCTTAAATTTATTCAAGCTCCTAATTACTACAAGAACATGCTTCTCAATGAAAGAATATCTCACCTCATAGTCCTCCAGGATTTGGCTGAAGAAAGTAATTGGTTGCTCATTATTGTCTTTGTTCTACTATACCAAAATTGCAGAAATAGTATCATCACCTCCAAATGCATAGAGGATGAAATCCTTGGAGAAATCTAGGTTAATGAGAGTTGGGGCTTGTGAGATGGCCTCTTTGATTGCTTCAAAACTTTCCTTGCCTTTTATTGTCCATTTGAAAGCTATGATTTTCCTTAACATCTTGGTGATAGGCTTGACTAGGGCTGTAAAATTTGGGACAAACCTCCGAACAAAATTTATCCTTCCCAAGAAACTTTGAAGGGCCTTCTTATGACTTGGCAATGGCAGTGCTCTTATGGCTTCAACTCTTTTTGGATCAATTACTAATCCTTATTTGGAGACAATGTGGCCAAGGAGATTTCCTTCATGAGCTAGAAAAATACACTTTTTGGGATTCAAAGATACCCCAAATATTCTGCACCTTTGGAATACTTTTCTTAAATGAAAGAGATGGTCTGCTACATTTTTGAAAAACAATGATATCATCAAAATATATCAGCACCATTTGGTTAATCAAATCCTTGAACACCATGTCCATTGCCCTTTGGAATGTAGCTCCAGCGTTGGACACGACTGTTATCCTATAAAATTGACAAGGGAAATTTTACCGATAACCATACCGAAAATTTTGTTTCGATCCCTCGTTAGGGATCCCTTGCGTTCGGACGTTGCAAAATCCCTTTCCGGGAAATCTGGTTTTTCAAACTTAGTCTTTTTGGTCTTTTTTGGCTGGGCGCATGGAATGACTATGTAACACCAACTTTTGGTGCACCCCCTTTAAAGCCTTTGGCGCATATTTTTCAGTGTCAACACGCCTTTTGGTGCCTTGTATGTTGAGTCTTCTCTGCGTGCGCCAAGGCGCATGCGCCTTCATGTTAGCACAACTTTTGTTGCGCCACTTTTCGGTGCGCCAAAGGGCGCACATAATCTCATGACAACACAACTTTTGGTGCGCCAAAGGCGCGCTTAGTTTCATGCTGGCAAATGCTTTGGTGCGCCAAAGGGCGCATACTTTCCTATGTCGACAGTAATTTTCATGCGCCCTTTATAAAGTTGGTGGCACATTTATGACTTGCTCACCTATATATATATATGCATTTGCGCACCCACAAATGTCATTTTCACCAGACACAAAGCACGTGATTTCTTTTCTCGATGCCTGTCAGCCCACTGCCTGTCGTTTTCAGCACGTTGTGGACCCATTTGCAAGATTCTCACTATTTATCCGGGTAAGTGTTCTTGTCTCTTCCATGTGATTTGCTTTCTGGTTCTTTGTGCTTGCTGGTTTGGTTTTTGAAATGCATGTGTTGAGCTAGCCCTCCCCCCATGCTGTCTTTCCTTATTTTCCTCCCCCTCTTTCCAGATCTACTGGTAGAGGATGTTATCCTAAAACAATGGTTTGTAACCCTTCTAGTTTAAACCATTTCATTACCCAAGTAACCTTTCAAAAGAGGAGAAAGAGGATCTGAACCATGTAAAGACCCCTCTGAGGGTGATTAAGTTCACTGTTTTCCTTGACGCATCATCTGTCACCCCTACTGACATGACTAAGATCCGCGCTTTTGATGGCGCACCCATCTTGCCTGCTACATCATAAACTTCTGTGCCCTCTATGGCGCACCAAGCTTCCTTGTTGCATCACATAAATCCGCGCCTATGGCGCACCCAGCATCTGTGCAACATCAGCTTCATTCGCGCTAAGTACAAGGCTTTGAAGGCGCAGGCGCATCCCTCCTTACAGTAACATTCGTGTTGTGCAAACCCTCCGTGCGCCGCGCCATGTTCCCTTTGGCGCACGAAAAATTCTTGTTACACAAACCATACATGCGCCAAAGGGCACACCAAATCCCAATGCAACATGAAAAATCCATGCACCTTTGGCGCATCCTGTCTCCATGTAACACAATGTTAACATGCGCCCTTTTGTAAAATGCACCCTGCAGTTTTCATGCGCCATGCGCCCTGAGCCTCAAAATAACTAACTCTTTCTTCGTTAAACACTTCAATGGAAAATCAAATGAGTGATACAACCTTTCTGTGTTGGGTCTTGCTTCTTCTTCATGCAGATCAGCAAATAAACTTGGAAGAACATATGTCAACATCCAGCAAAAGACCTACCAAATCCAAAGGAAAGGCCAAGCTTACAGAAGAAGAGATGAAATATAAATATCAAAGGGTCAGAATGCCCGATTCCCAGGCCGAGTGTAGCCTGGACGTCAGAGACTCAGAATTGGGACATATTGATATGGAGGAATTCTGGGCTAGAACTCAGAAAGTCACAAGGAGTCCATGGATGGACAAACTGATAGGCAGTGCCCTGCACTTCGCCAGAGGAATCCCGGTCAGCACCGTCAACAACGAATTCATGATGGTGATTGCCCAATGTTACAACAAAGACACAAGGTGTGTCGTAAACAGCAAGGGCAAGGTAGTCATTAACCTCACTACCCATCACTTTGAGGTAATACTCGGCATACCTCACCACCGGCACTTTGTGGCCATCAGTCAAGCAGATTGCATTAAGGCCTGGGATGACAATGCAGATCAGTGTATGTAACTAATGAATGAGGTTTACTTGAAAAACAAAAAGGTAGTAACCCGGTGGCCCCAAATCATCCACCGCAGTGACTTCTCAGAGGAGCTCAGTGACACCATTACGTTCCTGAGCAGGGTCTTCGGGCTTTCTGACGCCCATTATTTCCATAAATGGATGTTGCGGTACTTAGAGACCATGAACAAGAATATGCCTGATCAGCGCTTTTGCTGGGGAGAAATTATAAGCAGCACAATCTCTGAGCAGCTACAACAATTTAGCACAATGGGGACATTCCATATGAACTCCTACGTGGTCTACGCTGCAGCATCAGAGAGGGACTATCCAGGCCTGACGCGGAGTGGAGTTTGGCCTCAGGTCAAGATATACGAGTACTACCCGGAATTGAGGCTAGAGAATAGAATCTCCCAATTCACAAAAATTAACGATGTGTTTTTCTACCACATCATCTGCCTATTGAGGCCGAATATGACTTATGGTCGCATGACCAAAAGCATATTAGCAGCCATAGAGAAATGGGGGGCCCTGTTCACCCAGTTTCCCACATTCACCTATCTAAGGGCTGCCAACTTTTTAGGAGAGCCAACCAGGCTACCGAGGTATGCTGGACCTAAACTGATTCTGCTGGAGCTATCAAGGTAGTTGATCACATACCATGAGAAATTCCTGAAAAGAAAGAAGGGTGGAACTCCTTTCCCCCTCACAGTGGGCCGATATACATGCTCTACCCACCACAAGGTGAAGGAAATGTTCGCAGAGCTGGAGTTACTCAATTTAAGACATGATTTCCCAGCCAGGCCTACCTTCGACCCAAGGAGCTATCTGCCAAGGGCGAAACTTGATCCAATCCACGTCCCTCAGATCGAGGACATTTACATTGACGTCATCCATGAGGTGGAGCTCAGGAGAAAGGATCATTCTCGCCTAGCCTTGGCAGAAATCATCCAATATGGGATAGCCATTGTCCCCAAAGGCTTCCAAACTACGGAAGATGAAGTAGACAAGGTATATACTGACACAGATGGGGACAATTGGCCCTTTCCAGCCATTGATAGAACTAAGGCCCCTCAGACAATTGAGGAGAGGGTCAAGGAGACTCTGCGTAGGACAGAGCATTGGTGCCGTATGAATGGACTAATCTACCTTGGGGTTGATTTCACAACCTCCCCGTTGGGCAACGCACCTCCACGATCCAAAAAGTAGCCTAAAGGCAAGGGCAAAGGCGTAGAAGGTGAATCCAGCACCATTCAGGAAGAAGCCCCTGAGAGTCCTCCTTCCGCGGCACCCGAGCAGGTAATAACTCTGGTCACACCAGAGAAAGAAGCAGAAGAGGATATTCCCATTGGCCCATCCACTCAGGATGTCGGCATTGCTACAACAACTGAGGTCCCTTCTATCCTTTCTTCTTCTCTTCCTTCCCCTCCTCGAGCGACTCAAGTGACCATCCCTTTGGTCGTGTCTTCTGTCCCTTCTTCTACTGTTTCCCCCGCCTCTTCGTCTATCTTCTCTTCCCTCGCTGATCTGTCCTCCTCCATTTCTTCCCTTATCTCCGAGCTCCCTTCCCTTCCTATGTCTTCCGCAGCTGCAGTTTCCCTTCCTTCCGTGGGCACTTCTTCGGCTATTCTCTCAATGCCACCGCCACGTGTCTCCACCTTTTTCCCCTCTACTACTGCAGCTGCCCCCTCCTCTATTTCCGGTCCTTCTACCATGGGTCCAGCTTGGATCTCTCAGCAGCTAAGTCAGCAAAAGAGGAAAGTTCCCATCGCTCCGATGGACTTTTCCGTGATCCCATCTAAGGGGGTGAAGAAGCAGAAGCCTGTCACGCGCTTCTCTCAAAGTGCTGTAGGAGAGAGAGTTATGGAAATCGCATACCCCAATCCCCTCAAAGAGAAAAAGGATCTGTCTCCGACAGATTTTACTGTGACCCAAGTCACAATGGGGACATCTTCGAAAGTCTTCAAGGGGAGGCTCTTTCTGCAGTTGACGCCCTCTGCAAGAAGCTTAAAGAGATAAAGGAAGAGAAAAGGCAACTGAAGGAGCAAAACAAATATCTACTCCAAGCCTTACAGAAGATGGGTAGTGCGCCTCCCACAACTGCCGCCGAGACTTCTGAGCTTCTCAGCCAGGAGAAAATTAATGAGTATGCAAAGATCGGTGAGCAGGGTATGGCCATTTCTCGCTTGGAGGAGCCAAATCCTCAAAGACAACAAAAAAGTGATCGCCGAGTTCTCGACTTGTACCTGAACATCAGTAAGGTGAATAAAGAGCTCCAAGCGTTAGCAGGGCCCATATCAGAAGAGCTGGAACATGCCAGATTGCAGCACGAGACCTTCCAACAAATGTTCGACTGTTCAGTCGAAGATCTGGTCAAGTTCGGCGTTTTCAGCCATCCAAGGGCCCTCAACAAAATCATGTCCACTCTGGACTACCGGGTGGATCAGCTAGAATTTATTCTAGAAAAGATTGATAAAGTCAAGGAAGAAGCCCTGGATGCGATGCACCAAATGGAATGGATTGTTCTTAATATGTCGCTAGGGTTACTTACTCCTTCCTTCATTTTAAGGAAAGCTGATGAAACCACCTAGATCTTCAAGGAGATCGCTTCTCAAGGAACGGGCCAGAGGTCATATTTGACACAGAGTCTATCAACAACCTACTGGCCTGTAGGGACTTCATCGGGTTCCTCATTGAGGCGGAAAAGGACTATTCCAAACTCCCAGAGAAGCTCATAGATGAGCGGGAGACTTGTGAGGCGATTAGTGAGCGGCACAAGGATCCTTCCCAGGATCAACTAGGGCCAATAATCAACAAGTTCATGGAATACCGCTCTCAGTTCCATATCTCGTCACCTGAGCAGCAACAAAAGCCGTCCACCCCCTTTCGGCCGCAGGATGACGATGATGAGTAGCTGCTTGCTTCTTCTTCTTCTTCTTCTTCTTCCCTTTCTCTTCTTCATCTTTCTTTTTGGAAATATCTGGAGTATGTTGATACAAATGATGACATCATCCATGTTGCATCATGGGATGATGTCATCCATCAAGTTGTAAAAAGTCAACATGACTTTTAGATATTTTGTAAATAGTTGTTGGCTCCTTTTTGGCCTTCTTTTCTCTCCTTCTTCTATATATACCCCAATACTTGTTGTATTGTGGATGGATGAATATCTTTCAGATGAAAAATAGAAGTGAAGAAAAAAGACTTTGAGCTTTCTTGTAACAGAAGAAAACAGTAATACAAATATTGAGACTTTGTGCTGAATAGTTGTGTTATGCATCAGACCTTTCTTATGTTAGATCTGTATGTGTTTATTCTGTTAGATTCATATCTACTTTTTTGTCATTTATTCATCATCAGTATTGCTTTGTTTGTTTATGCAAGTAGGTTTGGCTCTGTTTACTACCAATCCCAAAACATAAATCTTCTGACCTTTCTGCTTTGGAATTCATTTCTTTTCTTCCTTCGGACCTGCTCTTTCTTCATCCCCTCTTCCTTTCCTTTCTTTTCGCGGTCGGAAACACCCCTACTGGGATGAGATCCCAAACCCCCGAAGGCAGAATCTGTGAGACTTGCATAGATTCCTGCTAGTAGAATAGCAATAAACCAGTTTCGCTTTGCTGACTCAAAGAGGGGCTATGCCCGCACTGCTTTGTTGGCTCGTCATCCATAGATCCGCCCAACCGATGATTTTCAGACCAACACAGCCCTAATGGCATTTTTCTATATGCGTAAGTCCCCCATTTGGTTGTGAAGGTTGTCTTTAATCGATCCTCCTCTTTCACCATGATCTAATTGTACCCTGAATAGCGATCAAGCAATGAAAACCTTTCGAGCCAGCAACAACTTACAAGATCTACTCCATGGAAGGAAGTGGGTAATGATCCTTGAGAGATACTCTATTCAAATCTCGATGTCAACACATAATCTGATTTCTCCACTCTTCTTTCTAATCTGGAACCAAGTTGGCTACCCAACTAGAATGCTTGATAGGGAAAATGATACTTGACTCTATCAACTTATTCAATTCTTTTCTCATGAGAGGCTCTAGGTGTAGATTGAGTGGCCTTTGTTTTTTCCTGAAGGGTTTAGCACTTGGGTCCAATGCAATAGTGTATTGAGCTAACTTGGGATTGAAACCTTTCAAATCTTCCTATCTCCAAGAAAACACATTAGGGAATTCTTGACAAAGCTATATGAACTCATACCTTTCTTGCTCAGTTGTCAATTTACCAATTTGGAGTGATTTTCCTTCTTCCACCAAGATGGGTGCTAAATCTTCTCCCTTGACTTGGATGTTTTCTTTCTCCTTCCTAAATTGATCATTAGGATTGAAAATGGACTCCAAAGTGACAAGTCCCTTTGGTAGTTTGTTGGTTCTCAGTTGTACCACTTAATCACCATCTTGTTGTCCTAACCTTTCCTGATTTTTAGCTGAGAACTTAGCCTCTTCTTGCAAGAAATGGATGATTTGTTGATCATTTTCAAACACTTGCCAACTTACATTGTTGTCTGGCACTGAAGGTCTTACAATCACATGAATGCTTGGCTGTACTTTTTCCTTTTTGATGCTTTCAACAACATCAAAGGCTGCTCCAACTGCTGCAAGCCTATCAGTAGCTTGGTTCTCTTTTCTAGGGATGGATTTGATGCTAAAACCCTCAAAATCTTCAATGAGGTCCCACACCCTATTTTTGTAGCACTTGAGCAGATCATTCTTGGCAGCATGCTACCCCTTAACTTGGTTGACAATCAGCTCACTGTCACCAAAAACTTGCAAGTTCTTTATTCCTCTCTTTATTGACCAATGCAATCCTTGTATCAAGGCTTCATATTCAGCAGTGTTATTAGAACATGCAAAATGAAATCTAAAAGTTGAATAATACTTAACTCCTTGAGGTGAAACAAGCATAGCTCCCCCTCCTACACCTTGTCTACTCCTTGATCCATCAAATAACAACTGCCATACCTCATTTTCATCCTTGTGGTCTGGCTTGGTGATGCTAGGAATAGGTTGATTTTCTTCATGCATGCAATAGACTCCTAGCTCAGATTCTTCTATTTCTTGATAAGGATCAAAATCATGCACCTTGCTTGCCCATTCATCAAGAGTTAAATCTGGGATGCTTCCAACCTTGGTGTCAACTTCATCAGTGCTTGGATAATCTTCTTGATCAAACGCTGAACAATTGGTATTGATTTGGCTTGGAGTGTGAGGTTCAATGTAAAAGTTTGTAATAGGCTCAGATCTGATTGTGGCTTCAGTTCCATATCTTGTTCTGAACAACAGGTGTGACCAATCAGCAAATAAGTAACCTCCAATCTTAGCTGTGAAATCCATTGAACAAAAAAAGGGCAAAGAGTGGTGGAAGATCTATCACCGAGACATCTTGCAAAACAACAACGTTGGGGCATGCATGCAAAGTAAGGCTCAAGTTTTTAATCACTCCTACTATTGTTACTACTGTCCCATCTAATTGCACTACCCTTTGGATATGACTTCATATTGAAGCCCCAACTAATCAGCTATTTTCTTAGGCATTATTGAACTACTTGCTCTAGAATCAATCATGCAATTGTGTACTAATTGGTTTCCAATGATCAATGAAACATAGAATGGAGGGGGCTTCAACATTTTACCTTGCTATCCTCCATGATTCCCCTCAGGCTGGGCAAAATTTGTGAGTACCTTCTCTTGCATTTGGACTTGTTGATTTGAAGTTGACCAGTCCTTCATGGCAGCTTGTAGCAAATCTCTTTGGCCTAGGATGGATAGTGATTCCCACATTGATATGTTTACATTTTTCTTCTTCATCTGATCAATGATGTTGAATGGAGATGAATTATCTCTCTGATGTCCCTTGGCCTACACATTCATTCCTTGCACATGGGCAGAAACAGCTGGCATCTAGGTTGGCTTAGGAGGTGATTTGGGTGGTCCTTGCATGTTTGGAACTCGCATTTTGTTTGCCAACAGTTTCTGGAGTGGTAGAAGGTTGTGAATTACTTAGAGCCAATGGTTTTCCTTCACCCAAATTTCTTCTTTTTTACCTTGTGTTGGCTGCAACACTTTGAGATATTGTTTGATTCATACCACAAAAGTCTTCTGCCTACCAGTTTACAAGTGTGGTATCATTTGGAGTTGATTGTTGCTGGGATGTTTCTTGTTATTGGTTATTTCATTGACTCTCTTCACCCTCCGCACCAGCTGTTGTTACCATCAAGGCTTGATTTAGAGCACCATTGAAGCACATAGACTGGTTGTGAGGTTCATTGCATGGGAAACACAAATCATACTCTTGAGCTATGTTGTTTTGTACTGGCACTAGTGCTTTAGAGGCAGATGTATCATTGGGATTATAGGGCTGAAATGGTCATTGGTGGGAGGCCTTGCCTGGTTTTGATTTGCAGTAGGATTGGGTGGTCTTTGAGGCTGATATGGCTACCTATTAGGCTGAGCTTGAGGCTGAAACTTTGGGCTTGCTACCTCTTGAGTGTAACCAGCTCATTACCTAAATTTTGCAATTGCTTCATGACTTCTTGAAGTTCATTTAAGGCACTAGAAGATGAAGTAGAAGCTTCAGTTGAATTCTAATTTCTAGGAGTGGGAATAGGAGCTATATTAGGTGCTTGATTAGTACTTGGACTCTCTAAATTTGGATACAATGGCATTGGAGGCCTAGGAGCTAGCTTACCAGCTTGAATCAGACAATTTTCAGCTCTAATGGCAATGCTATAAGCAGCAGGGATAGTTGTGCCTCCCATGGATTGAATTAACATAGAAATATCAGAATTTAAAGCTTTAAGGTAATATAGAAAAGCACCTTCTGTTGTTGGCCTTACTACCATTGGAATTCTCTCCCAAGTCCTTTGAAATCTAAAGTTGAAGTCAGTCAGCTGCTCATTGGGAGCTCTCTTGATAGTTGTCAATTTTACAAAAGGTAAAAGTTATCCCCCTTTTCTCCAAACTACTCATGGAGGGCTATACATAGCTGGTTCCAATTTTGGATAGAACTGAAGCAAGGCTCCTGAACCATTGCAAATCCTTCCCTTTGAATGAAGATGCCAGCAGTTTGACAACAACTTGCATCTCATCAATCTCATGGATTGCACAAATATTAGCAATATCCTTGACATGATCACCAAGAGTGGTCTGATTCTCTCCAGTAAAGTATGGAATGCTCTTGATGTTGAATCGGGATTGGATTTTTTGCATTAAAAGCAAGTGGGCTGCTGCCAGTGAAATTGACATAGGGGTTGTGTTGTGCCATTCTGATTGGCCTTAGAACCCTTGTTGATTGGATGAAAGGTCTACCAGGTGGAGGAGTTGATAGAGTTCTGTTTGGTGGAGATGGAGACCTTTGAATTATCCTCCCTCTTTGTCTTCTTCTTGGAGATAATTGCAGATACTCAAACAATACTTCTTCTTCTCCAACTCTTGACCTTGTGGTGATTCTTCTCATGAGTTTTCAGGTCTATACTACTAAAACCAACTGATTCTTCTTCCTTGGAGTCACCAAATGTGCAATTCAGGGCTCTTTTAAGAAAGAAACTTACAACAAATGCACATCAATTTTTTTGCAATGAAGATGAAGACCTCTAAGGTCCCGCTGGGCATGCTAGAAGCTGTTAGTGCAAATCAAGCAAAGCACTCCATTTGGATGTTCCATCATATTTCTATTTTGACATTTGGACATCCAGTGTGATTGCACAACATTGAATATTTTCCCCAAGTGTGGGACTTGTAAAAATGGGAAAAGAATCTCCAGGTTAGAGGTTGGTTCCTCAAATCCTCTGATCAAGTGTATTACTTGAAAATTACAGAGGTTTAAACTCAAAATCCTACTATAAATTCCAAGGGGACAGAGATAGAGAATGCAAAAGAATTAAAACTAATGCTAATAAGGTGATGCACCAAAGGATTGGAATTGACACAGATTACGAAATGTAACAAAACATCATGCACAAACTGATAAAATGTAATGAAAGATCATGGATGAATCAAACAACACAAGAAGAGGACTGAAACTCATTCACAGAGCTTGCATTGTCATTTTCAATATCAAAATACATGCATTACATCAACAAAAAGGTAGAAAATATGTTGCAGTCTTGAAAGAGGTCTGGTATTCCACAAAATCACTTTCTAAGGTGAAAGAGGGAGCCTGCAAAACATAAAAATGTCCAACCCTTTCAAAATGAGCCAAATCTAGCTTTTAACAATGCCCATTCAAGCTCAGGAGAGAGAAACACAAGAAAATGTGAGAGCAGCTTCAACCACCAACCAAAATGTAATAAAACAACATGGGAATCCTTAAAAGTCCATTCCCTAACATTTTTCACCATGCTGGGAGAGAATGCGAGCCATTCTTCATTAAAAATGGTGGTTGAAACATCATTTGTTGATTTCCACGTGCCAGAGGTGTTTTCCAATTTTATCTCTCCAAACTCCACCAAAACACAAAATTGACCCTAGAATCATGTATATAATTTCACCATCTTTCCATTGATATAAAGAACGCCAAAAACCGAGCTCTGGATCGAAAGTTATGCTCATTTGAAAATTTAGGGCAAAACAGGGCCAAAATGGGTTGGTGGGCCGAAAATTTGAAATTTTCCCACTTTTTGCATTCAAGAAAATTTCCCCAAAACTCTCCATGCCCCTGCCACTCCTGGTGCCACGTGGCATGATTTGATTGGTTTTGGGCCTTTCCTTTTCTTTTTCCACCATTTTAGCCTTTAGAAAATTTTCCGAAAATTCTCCACCGGCTAGATGACCCAAGGACACGTGGCATGATGTGATTCACCACGGGCATCTGCTCTTAAATTTTCCATTGTTTCAGCCATCTTCCCCATGCTTTGGACATGTGGCACAACCCCATTGGATGTGGCCTTTTCCTTTCATTTTTCTTTGCGGGCCTTCCTTATGTTTTTCACCTGATGTGGACACGTGGCATGGTCCTATTAAGGCTGCAAGCCATGGGCGGGCTTTCCTTTTTATTTTTCACACTTGGGTGAAAAGGAAAAGATCCTTTCACACCTCCGACCCCTAATGCCATGGTGACATGTGGCCTGATCTGATTGGCCGGTGGGCCTACGGGCCAATATTTCTCCTTTTCTCCCCACCAAAACACTTCACCAAATTTCTAAGTCTCCCTCCGCGGCCCACCAATTCTTTGCTGACATGGCATGCTCTGATTGGCTCGGGCCTTCCTTGGATATTTTCCCATAGTGCCAATACTCAGGAAAAATTTGAAAAATTTCTCCCACCTCCACCACTCCTTTAGCCTAAGGACACATGGCGCAATGCCATTGGATGCGGGCCCTAGGGCAAAAATTTGTTCGTGCCAACCCTTGGGAAAAATTCCCAACTCCTCCCCACCTAGACACGTGGCTTCTTCCCATTCGCCGGTGGGCCCTCAGGCCAAAAATTTTCTTTCTAAAACCTTGCCAAACAGCTTGGTAAAATTTTCAATTTTTCCTCCACCTTTGCCTTGCTCCGATGCCGACGTGGCGACTTCGATGGGCGGTGGGGGTTGTCTTGGAAAATTTCCCACAAAAACTCTGTTGAGCCATAACTTTAAAAATACATGGAGTTAGGAAGAAAACTTTACCTTTCTGGAAAGCTAAGAAAGAGCTCTATCCAATGGTGCCATTTCCAGAACATTTTGAGTGCCTGAAAAGTAAAAAATTTTGACTGAGGCACAAGGGAGGAAAGAATGAAGGGAGTTAGCCAAAAAATGAGCAAGGGGCTCATTTTGGATAACAAAAACATCTCACAAAAATGGTACCATCGCATAGGGGATACTATTAGCTTTGTATAAATAATGATTTTAAAGTGAATAGAATAAGATAAATATCATTTTATATTTTTTACTAATTGTGAGTAGGTCTTTAAGACATTTTTTTCCCATGAACGTTCATGTCTACGTTTAAGACTACAAATTTTGTTTTACTTATCAAAATGTGATAAAACCTATACCATCCCAAGCATGGAAAAATTATATACACGTTAAAAATATTTGATTTCGATATTTTTTGATATAGTTATGGCGGGCAAATAGAAAGTGCTCCGTTTTCTAAAAAAATTCAGACCACTTTCATGGAAAAAATCATAAAAAAATATATTGCTCGAAAAAATACAAAATAAAATCCATCCCAAGATAAATAAAGACATAAATTTTCACCAAAGGAAAAAAATAACAAGATTTGGTCATCCAAATACCGGACAAACGGACTACAATCTTATAGGTTTTTTTTTAAAAAAACAAGTCATATAATTTTGAGTGTTTAATATAGCTAAACTTGTCTGTTTTTTAAAAAATTAGTAGTTTAGAAACTAGATTCGGATACTACGATTCATATTTATATAAATTTTCCAAATTTTGAGTCTGTGTATTTCTAATAATCCCTACAAGTTGAAATTTCATTATTTTTTTCAATATGACATCTACTTATGACCCCTTTTTGGTGAATTTTCAACTTGCTACACTTACCCACTATATTAGTGTAGTTTTTGTCATAACTAAGCTTCAAGAAGATGGTGATTCCATGTATCATGTTCTTTGGATATGAGAAAGGATGTGAATCTATGATGATATGTTGCTTTATATGTGGTGTTAAGATTATTACTGGTGTAAAGTATATGCAAGAAGTTGATTGTCATTATTTGTTGGCCCCAGTGAGGTGCCTAATGAAGTATGATAGAAGTCTAAGTGAAGGGATTCAGTGTTCTTATTATCTCCATAAAGACAAACTTGATGGTGAAGGTGTGGATAATTGTGTCACTTGACTTAAGTTAGTCATGATGAGCCAAAATTTTGGGTCAAGACCCTAAATTAGATTTCACTACTGAGTGGTCCATAATATTGCATCTACAATTAGATTGGTGTGTATGAGTCTACTAAAGTCAAGGGGAGCATGAATAAATAATCTATATGGATATATGGAGGTTATTAAAGCATATAAGGTATGTTTTTTACAAGTTTATGCATGTCAAGGCCAAAATTTGTCATATCTCATCTAATTATGATTGTCAAGGTCTAAAAGGAGATTTAGGGTAGAGCAAAAGTGTTGAAGATGATTTCATACCAAGAATCCAAGGTGAGTTTCTTAAAATTATGCTTATCTACTTGAGATAATGGTCTTGAGTCTAGGGGGGTTATGATCTGCATAATCAAGGTATGTATGTTTTTCTAGGACTAGTCAAAATTGGTTCAAAAACTATTAAAGAGCTACTTGAGGCTCTTAGTCCTAATATGGTATGGAGAGAAAAAGATTGCATTTATAAGACAATTTTATGCCTAGACAAGATTGTATATGCTCAAGAAAAGTGGCGTGGTGTTTTTTTCATGCTTGTAGATCACATTGTTGACACATTCATGTTGTTGTTAGCTTAGATGATGGTTTGCTACAGTTGATTCATGAAGGTTAAAACAGGGATGAAGTGAAAATATTTAGTTTGAGCATGCCTAGAAGGTGGAAAATGGTATTTTGGCTCCAAACAAGGTAAGATGATGATTTATTCATGATTCATTGATGTATTCAGATGGTGTATATGCTTGGCCGGGGAGAACATGGTGGTTGCATGCTTGCAAAGAAGGAAAATCAGGTTTTTGTGTGAAAGTTCAAGGTTCTTGAGCTTGTATGAGATATTTGGTTGATGTTTATAACAAAATCATGATACTAAAAAGTGGTGGAAGATGAAGAACATGTTTCTATAGAGATACTTTTTCATTAATGTAAAAAGGGGGAGAATTTCAAGTAGTTTTCCATCAATGACAAAGGGGGAGAAGTTCAAGTAGTTTTCCATCAATGACAAAGGGGGAGATTGTTGGCATGTGGTCTTATAGGTGTTTTTATTGATGAAAAACCACATTAATGAAAAATTGGATGATGTTTACTTGATGGTTCATATGTGTACTTGATGATACAAGGAGATTTAGTGAAGATTGTTTGCTCTTACAAGCCCATTCAGGTTCTTAGCTAATGTTACATAGTGGTATGAGCTTCTTGGTTTCTTGAGAAGCATGTTGGCATGTTATATAGAAGGTTTGGAGAGTTTTGGGCATTCACATCAGTTTTAGGGTCTATATACAAGTGATTATCCATGTTTCGGGTGTTCATTTGCAGCGAGGCATGGATGCTAGAAGGTATGCGGATGAGTTTTGGAGCTATATGAGATCTTTGATGCATGTATACATGTGTATTATGATGTAACAAGTATTTTTATACCATTTTTAGTGCATTCATGATGAGTTATAGTACTCTTACAGTTGACCCTAGCTTCTACATAGTGTAAAACCCTAAGGGGAAGCTATGCAAATGAGATAGGCTGCATATTTTTATATATGGTGATGAATTTTTGATGATTGGAGATTTTAGTATGATGTGTCATGGTGCTTTGAGAAAAATTTCAGGATGTTAGGATGTGAATTTTATAAGTTATGTCAGTTTTGGTGAGACAAGGTTAAAAACAAGGCCATTTCCAACTTGAATTAAAACTTTTGATGCTCACCCTAAATTGTGTGCTTTTTATGGGACCTTGTGGATTTAAAGGATGTTTATAAATTGATTCTATAAGGTTTCACAAAAATAATGATGTCAGTTCATCGTCACATTTTTATGAACGAATGTTAAGAAGGTAAACAATTATTTATGAGTTTAAAACCCTAGCTTGAAAGTGGTATGGAAGAATTTCTTCCTAAGTGGTCATAATTGCTTCCTAGTGAATGTATGATGATTTAATAATGTATAATACTCCTTCATATTTCCATAAATGTATGGTATAGGTCATGGTGATGAGTGGGCCCCACTCAAATAGGTCATTTTCTAAAGAAGTTTGTTTTGGGACAAGGTTGTCCAAAGGAGTTACAAGATAAATTGAAATTGTGTGATGTATGTGATGTTTTCTTGACATAAAAATAGGTTTTAGGACATGTATATGCAATTTTATGGTCAAATGAGCTCCATTTAGGTTAATTGGTCAAAGGGCAGTTTTGAGACGATAAAAAAAAAGACTTCAATGAAATAAGCATAACATGAGCTATAGGAGAAGTTAGGAAGTGATTAAATTTATCTTGGAAAGATAATTCATATATATTTCTATTTATATAATTTATTTCCCATAATGATTATTTTCGCTAAGGTTTGAGTTAGGTTTTAAACGGGAATATTTTTGCCGGTGCAGGATAGGAAAGAATCTTCTAGATGTTTTTAGTTCATTGGAGCATGAGATGGATTAATTGATGATTTACATCACTTTTAATGTGAATAAGGATGAATTTTTCATTCAATGAATCTATTTAGAGGTTTTTATTTTTTCATGAAAGGTGTTAACTAGATGATCTTTGAAAACATCTTTTTAGGCAGGTTGATTTGGTAAAGACAAAAGTGGTTGAGGTTTGAGCAGGTGATTGTTTCATGACTTATAACTTTCTTATAAGTTTTCTACAAGTTTTTCCATTTCAATTTATTTTTGACATGAAATATTTTGTATTTTTTGGAGGGATCCAGTGGCATAAAGATGTTTCCAGGGACTTGAAGGGTGTAGGAAACAACTATTTTGAGAAGAAAAAAGAAGACCATGCCCATTAAATGAAATAATATGATTTTTTGAGATAAATTTCAGCCATATATTATGTTTAAATGTTAATTTAAACATTTTTGTGATTTATGGGTCATGAATAAGTATGGTTTTGATGTTAATGTATTTTTTCTCTTTGTGCCTAAGGGGATTTGAGTCTTTTTTAGCAAGTAATGACGTTTTTTTCTCTGCTAACCTAGTTGGGTCACTTGTGATTATTAAGATTTGAGTTTGGGATTTTTTATGATGCATGGGTTGAGACAAATGAGGGAAAAATTTTGTGTTTGAATTTGAAATGAAAAGGAGCTTATAAAAGCATTGTTTTGGGTTTTTTTTGGAACTATTTATGAGTGTGCAAGAAGTGTAACTGGGTTAGAGATATTTACAAGTGTTAAAGTATGAATTGAAGTCACATAAAGTGTGTTATAGGTCTAATAATATCATCAATAATTTGTGCAAGTGTTTGAAGGGTTGAGAAGTGAAGGAAGAGCTAGTTTGTGAAGGATTGGACATCTAGGGTTTGATTGAGGGTTTGAAGAAGTGAGATATGAACCAGTATTCTCTATCAATTGTGGAAGCAATAAATAAGATATTATAACATCATAAGATGGTTTATTGGGTGCTTGATCATATTGGGGGTTTTAGCCTCCTTGTGGATTTGGTGCTTCACAAAATTAGGGGTTGATGCTCCTTGTAGGGTTGTAGCTCTACTAAACTAAGGGTTGGTGCTCCTTGTGGGGTTGGTGCCTCACTAAATTTTAAACATAAAAATATAAGGATTGTGTTTTAGTGGGTTTTCTTTACCTTGAGGGTTTCCCACTCATATATTATATCCCTGTGTTGATAATATTTTGTATGGTTTCTTGCACATGTGATAATTTGTTGTATGCACACATCAATGGATGGTTAAATGTTTGTGAGTTTTGAATGAAAAATATAAAATCTAAATTGAAATTTTAGTAAAAACTAATTCAACCCCCAAGTCCATTTTGATTCTAACACAATCTAGACACATTTGCATGGTCTATATGCATGATTACATTATAGATATGCCCAACTCCGGATGCCTAACTACAAATGTCTAATTGCATAGTCTATATGCCTAACTCAAGACACTAGAAATCAGAATCCCAGCTGTAAACACCCACTAGTTCAAGAAAGATGCCTAGCTATTTATATGCCTAACCAAAAACTAGATGCCCTAATGTTCAACCCATACGTCTAGTTGCATGTTTGGTTGTAAAGATGACTCGTCTTTGTGTAACCAGGTGACTATGTACTAAAGACTCCTGGTTGCATGTATAGTCATTCATAAAACTCTTCGGTGCCTATTTTAAATTATAATTCTAGATAGATGACCTTATAATCCATCCCATCTAACAACTATCCAATGTTGTGAAAACACAAACAAATTTGACATTTTAAATCGTCTTTTCCACGAATTGTTTATAATATTCGTCATTTTTCGAAAGTCCATTTCATAGATTTTTCACTCATTCTATAATAATTTTTTGGAGGGTCTTAAAATTAACCTTGACCTCAACAACCACCTCGATGTGATCTTTTTATTGAGCACTACAATACATTTCAGACTCCATGTAGTTCTTGTGGTGTGTGATTGAAATTGTTTCCCTTGAGCTAGGATGCCCTAGTGTCAGTCACACAAAGAATGAAGGCTACAACTACTTTTTCCCAATGCAAGAATGTGTGATATGGAATTCAAAATAGCCTCCCCTTATGCAGTGAATAATTCAGCCCAAAATGTAGTCCTTTGTGTCACTTTTGTGTATGTAGTAGATATAGAAATAAGGACATTGTTGATCAAATAAAATAAGAGTAACATGCAAGATCTAGCTAAGGAAATACAAGCAAGAGTGATAAATAGGATTTGTAGAATGATGGAGCTTTCCTCTGTAGGTATAGAGGCTGATTCTAGGCTAGTGAATAAGAATATTCTAGATTGTCTAAGCTCTAATTATGAAATTGGCATGTGACAATATTAGAGATAGAATAACACGGGAGAAGACACATCCACTTGGGTGCTAGCATCTTTTCTAGGTACTAATGTCTGCAAGACAACTTAGGATCTATTTTTTCTATTTCTCTTCTTCTCACTGAAGCTCACTTTAGGTCGCATCAGTTCATTGAAATTCTTCTCTATCACACTTGTACCTATGAAACAAACCATAGCTACATAAAAAAGACTCAAGCACACATTAGACTGAATAAAATAATTCATATGAGAGAGTTGGAAAACCACGATGATTACCCCGATGTGATCTTATTTCCTAGCACTTGAAATACATTTCGTACTCCATGTATTTTTATGGTGTGTGATTGAAATCATATCCCTTGAGCTAGATTCCATTGTGTAATTTACACAAATAATAGAAGGCCACAACTATTTTTTTCCAATGCAAGAATGTGTGATATGGAATTCAGAATAACTTCCCCTATGCAGTGAATAATGCATCCCAAAATGTAGTCCATTGTGTTGCTTTTGTGTATGTAGTAGATATATAAATGATATCCCAATTTCCCCTTAGAATAGTTAGTAGATTATGTTTATATATGAGTTATTTATTTGAATTTCGGCACATAATGACACAAAAATCTGACCTAGTTCATGAAAATAAGATAATAAAAGACCCAAAGAAAAATCAAATAGATAAAGGAGAAAACCAACAAATAGGAAAAGAGCACCTAGAAAGACATTAACACGTGGGCATTACTATCATGTCTAGGCACTAATATCCTACAACAAACAAATAAAAACAAAGAAAAAGATAGTAACATGGATCCCTATTATTTAACCGAAAAGATACAAATGCAAGATAAAAGACATAAGCATAGCCAAACTAAGAAAGAAAAGGACTAAAGAGGTGTCACTAGTGCCTAGTTTCCAAACATAGAAATCATAAATATAAGAAAAACTAGATGCATAATTTAAAAGTAATAAGTGCATGTTTTTGTGACTACAGATACATTCTATGACATTAAATGGGGTTATTTATTTGATATTCAAGTCTTAAACGTATGATAAAATTCAAGATTCATCATATATTATAGAAACATTTGTGAATAGATTTCTTCTATTGGCATTAAAACAGAAAATGACAAGAAAGATAATGAAGCATGTGAGAGGAAATTGATTTATTTTTCAAGTTATGTGGAGGATAATGGTGAGGATACCTCTAGTAATGCACTTTTTGGTTAAGATCAAGTGAGGATGAGCTTTGCATTACCTATAACATGTAACTTGTTACTAATATTTCCAATAATACAAATCAATCCAATGAAGGATCTAAAGAAAATGAAAATAATAAAAGAAAACTATATATTTTATTTTTAACCATCCAAAAATTTTAAAATAGGGAATAGAGTTCTTCGAGAAGTCTAGTTCACAATCCAGTGTGAAAAATAAATCCAACATTTCTGAAAGGGATTCAATAGATCCAGTTAGACATGAAAAGATTCTCAATAAATCATCTAATTCTTGTTAAAATCTTGACGATCCAATGGCCCTCTCCATTAAATTTTTACTAGTTTTTCCTTTCCATCAATACCATAGTTGACAACATGATTTTCTAATAAGGGAAATTAGGAAGTGAAGGGGAAAGGGACGTAGTTGTTGAGTTTATGACTACAAATGTGTTTCCAAGTGAGATGAAATTTGGGGAAAATATAACTATCAGTATAATAATATTGAACTATAGATGTCATGTAAGTGTAGGACCAGAGAATGGTTTTGTTAGGTAAAATTTTGACAATGGGACACAAGATAGTGCTAGAGACAAATGAGGGGTAACGATTTGAATATTATTGGGGAAATGAAACTCTAGTTATGTCTTCACATGTCCATTAGGTCAATGTTATGCACATTTCAAATGATGAAATAACTTCATTATTTGGTCCTTTAGGATGCATATATCCAAACTCTACATACCTTTGTTCCATCAAATATGGTGTGGAATCACATCGTATAAAATCCTACAAACATAAGCTAGGTTATTTATACTTCTAAACTCCATGGAATTCATTTTGATACCCACAAAAGGTTCATAAATATAGGAATAGGCCCCTATAGAGATTGATTATGAAGTGGCACATCGTATGAAGACTCAACATAAATAATGACCTTACATTTTATATAAGTGATGACTTCTAATTTATACATGCATCTCTATATGAGTATGCATAATTTGACATAAGGTAGTTTTAATCCATCATGTATGCAATCACTTATGGGCATGCAAAACTAGGCTAACACTAATATTTTTCCTTAAATGTAGAAATTTGAAGGCATTATCATGGAAATTTACATGGGTCCAGTTCCATATATTCTAGAAGAAGGAAGCAGATACACGTACTTTTCTAGGGCTAGATCATAATGACCATCCATGACACATATTGGTTATGTTTTCTAGGGTTATTTTTAGTCTATATGTGTTTTTGTTTGGATTAGATTGGAGTAGTTTTATTTAGTTACACTTACACTATGTGTGAACTTCATGGACTTGTAGTTATCCCAAGTGATATTTTTTCCTATTGTTGTTATCCTAATGTTGGCCAATTATTATTCTTATTGGAACAAAAACAAAAACTTAAAAACCATACATATGCTTATAGGAAGGAAGGGAAAAGAAAGGACTTGTCCTTTTTAGGTTCATGGGGTGTCTTGTTTTGGGTATGCATGGTGGCTTATAGTATGTGGTGCTCTCTCTTACTCCCATTATGTAGGAGGAAAATTGAAATGCATGTTGATATTGATATATTCACTCTAAGTTGATGTAGATATCTGGAATAGTCATGCGAGATATTTGGTTGTCATCATTGTAGTGGTGGAAACTCTTTCGTAACTTGAATTAATAATATCTATGAGTAAATTTGAGATTTATTGGATTTAGAAAATGATTCATGACCATATTCTTTATAATTTAGTAGCATTACAATCATATTGTTATACTCATCCTTTCCTATTCTATTTCCTTGCATACCTTCCTTTCATGAAGTATATTTGATGACATACTTACAACTTTTATCCTTCTTACACAATTTTATGGAAATTACGACATATACTATAAGGACCAAAGAAAAAAATTGATGGACCAAAGATGTTATAAAGTAGCTACATTTTTCAAAACATTGGAGAGATTCTAAAGTCGGTACTCTATAATTTATATGGGAATTTGAATACGCATCCCAAGTTGGAGTGATTCAGGACCTAAAACCCACATATATAATTATTAATAAGAATATTTATATGTATTAAAAATGTTCAATCCAATAATTTAGGGAATTCTAACTTTAATGCATCTACCTTGTTTGAATGTTAGAAGGAATTTCAAATGTAATTTATAGATTTCATTCCATATAATTCAAGAATCAAAAGTAAAACAAATAAATAGAAAAGATATGAAATACCAAATACTACTTTTTCTACAAATTTATTACACACTTGAGTCCCGATCCATATGAACATTTTGCAATAAGTGGTTTACATGAGAGAACACATGGTCTTCGATGATGGTAGGGTTGATCAAGGCGAGCATGAAAACTCTTGTGGTTTTGTGGAAAATGTCATGCACTACAATTGTGTGTGTGTGTGTGTGTGTGTGTGTGTGTGTGTTCAACTTTTCTAGAATTTCCGTCATGGATTGGGGATATCCAAGAAGCATTCCTCATTTTTTTTTTCCACAAAGTGTACCTATTTATACTTGGACATACAATGAGGTTCAATCAATCATCTAATTATCATAAACCTCCTACAGAGCTAATGAACCTCTCAATGAAAATTCCAAAATGTTTTTCCTTACAGTCAAAAACATAGTTGAAAACATGTTTTGTGCAATAACTGGGTAATTAGGAAGTCGGTGTGCAAGGGATGTAGTTATTGATTTTAGGAATCCAAATGTTTTTCCAAGTGAGATGAAATTTGTTGTAGAGAAAATTATATATGGCATAAAATTGAATTATGGAAGCCATGTAAGTGGAGGATCAAGAATTTTTTTGGTAGGTAGAGTTTTGATAGTGGGACATAAGATAGTGCGAGAGAAAAATAGGGGAATAATTAGAAGCTCACTATGAATTGTGAACCCACAAACTCTAGGGATTTCATCCCATAGCCGTCAAGTCAATCTTATGTAGGTATTAGGTGAAGAAATAACTCCATATTTTTGGGGTCATTTGGGATGCATAACTATATTTTACATACCTATGTTCCATAATTTTAAAATGAAAAATCTTGAATGGAGTTTAGGGTTTGGAAAGATGAGGGTTCATCAATCTAAAGTTACAAATTGTTATAATTATTGTTGATGTAGATGCTTTTAATTTTTTTTTGGATTAGATTAGAGTAGTCTTTAATGGTGTTTAAGGTTTAGAAAGATGATGGCTACATCATTTTAAGGTTAAATTTTATTTTAATTGTTTTTGATACATGTGTTTATAATTGACTATATATTTTCACTTATAAATAAATGAAAATACATATTGTTTTTGCCATTTTTGAAATATTAAAGTTGAAAAACGAGACACTTTAACAACTTATATAACTAGACAAGTTTTTAAAAATTTGATTGGTTGATATCCTTGAAAATATTTGAAATCTTCACAAAATTGATTACAATAGTAATTACTAGGTAAGGATGAATAACAAGTTCCATGTACCGATTTATTATTGTCATATATATTGTATTTGAAATTGAACAAGTTTAATTGTATTAAGTGGATGTTTAAAATTGTATAAAGAAGTTGTAGTGGATGTATAGAAGTGTCTTTAGAAAATTAATGTGGCCAAATATATTATTTAGTGTATTGAAATTTAATATAGGTGTGGAGCTAGCTAATTGCTATGATATTAGTGAAATTGCATATTATTTAATTATTAGTGATATTAGTTAATTACTATGGTGTTAGTGTATTTATTTATTAATTATTAGTATGGGGATAGTTAGATAACATATTATATTTAAGGGTATGTGCATGGAAATGGGGCCCTGAAAGGGGTAAAAATGGCCACTTTTTTTTTCTTTTAATCAACACAAATTAAACTTCAACTAGTAATCCGGCATGCACATGCTCAATTTTTGATAATTTGATAAGAATATGAATCATAGTTCTCGTGATCTAGTTTTTAAACTACTAAGTTTTTTTAAATGGCGGAAATTAAGAGGTTCAAATGTGGTTTGCACACAAATTGTTCCTATTTTTGTGTCAAAAATATAACATAGTGTTGTATGTGCTCCCACCCCCCCCCCCCGCCCCCATTTTTGAGTTTCATAAATTATTTTACAAATCCCTTTAATAAAAAGTTAGCTAAGACCATGTATTGGGTCTCATTAATTTTTCCTATTTTTGGATGAATATATTATTTTTACTAATTTTCAAAGTGAACACAAATTGAAAATTAAATATATGGGTATATAGGCCCCTAATTTTGACAAAAAGATGAAAAAAAAATCAAAGCGTTTAGAATGGAGCATCGATCATGTTGATTTTTTTTTAAAATTTGGATGAGCGGATCATAAATTATGTATAAAAATGATACATGTGTTTTGGAAAGAAATTAAGGCACTACAAAAAAAATTTAAGGATGAAAACCTTAAACTAATAAGATTTTAGAAATAAATACATCGACACAAACCTAAAACAAAGCTTGACATCGTAGTCATGTTTTTTAAATATTGTCTTATAACACATGAGAAATTAGGGTGTACACTTGAGATTGTTATGTTTTTGCAAAACATGGATTTAGTCATGGATTAAACAATCCAACCCTTAGGCTTATATATCATAGCCAAATCCAAGCCTAATGAATGTCAATTTCAACCCAAAAGAGTGTGTTATAAAATTCTTTAAAATTGATATTTAAACACACAAAAAAGCACTCATGATTTTGGTCCCACAATGCATGTGACCTTCACTATTTTCTGAATAATCTTATAAAATTTTTCTTGAAAGACATTCTATATGAAAATTTAGTACTTTTTTCTAATTACATTTATAGAAGATTCATTTTTTTAATCTTTTTTCTTATATAGAATCATTGTTTTGTCAAAAAATTTCATTGTTTAAGATTTGAATGTTTTTTCATTGTTTATTATATCCATAACATTCATAAAACATTTTATCGTCAATTTTTTCATGTTGATAAATATATTTAAGATTTATGGGGAGGAGACCACGGAGGAAGGCACTTGAGGAGCTAAAAAACAAAAGGAACAGATGTAAAAAGGGAATTAAAAAAGAAAATGAACATGTCTTTTCAAGATAAATAAGATGTCAAAAATACCATCTATTATCCACTAGAAACAAGAAAGGAGAAGAAATAATAAAACAAGCGAATTAGTAAAAAAATATTGAAACATATCCTCAAACACCAAATGAAACAATAAGTAATGAATATTAAATATATGATGATGCAATGCCAAATTTGAAATTAGATGATACACCAAATGGCCAACTAGTTCAAAACACACAAATTTTACCAAATTACGGAGATGAATAACATATAGGAAATGAACAATGTTTATCGATGTTTAACTAACTCTGTTGTGAACAACACATCCATGCACTTTATTTGAAAGTATAGGGACCTCTGATATATTTTACAAAATATTTAACAACCATTTTTCTTTGTGATGAATAATTGTGTTATTTGGATGCAACTCTATCTCATTATTTTGTTAAAATTGTGTTTTTTGGACTAACAATGCTTTAACAAAATTGTAGTTTTAAGTGTGAAGTTACTGAGGATTTCATTTTGTAATAGAGACAAGCATTTGTGGTCATCAATTTTTGTAGAATGTCACCATAGTGTTACTCAAACCTTGATGTTTATTTTTAGTCTTTCTGAAAGACTAATATAATGATATTTATGAAATAATGTGGCAGCTATTTTTTTGTTCTTTGTGTACCTTAATAGATCACTCCACAGAATTACAAGATTTGGTAGTTGTGAAGCAACATGGATTTTTCATATTTGTTCGCCATTTACAAATTAAATAGACAAGTTTTTAGAGATCCTACAAGTTATGAATTATGCAAGGGGAATACACTACATGAATGTTACCTATTTATCTGCATTTTACATTACTTCATACTTCAAGGTATTACATCTCTTGGATAACAAATATTTAAATATCTAAAGGTGATGTGGAACATTCTCATTAGCTCACACTTCACACTCGATATATTTGGCAGACCTTAACAAGGAATAGCATTATGGATTGTGAAACAACATGCGATTTTGTTATTGGTTCGTTACTTACAAAGATTCAAACATTATATCTAAATACCGACAATACGATATCTAAAGTGACGTGAAGCTTTCTCAATATCTCACAATTCACACTTTAGTATACTTGACAAAGGTATCTATGTGGAATTAATGATCCAAAAACTACACATATGTGGGGTCATCACATTGGCTCGTGACTAACAAAGTGAAAAAATTTACCTAAGAACCGACATAGTGATATCTAAGGAGACATGGAGCCTTCTTGTTGGCTTACACTTTATGTTGTAGAAAAATTGACAGAGATGATCCGAATAGCTCAACTAAAACCAAAAAGTCATACATACATGGATCCTTTCCATTGGTTTTCTCTTTGTGCTCTAACACCATTCTTATAAGGAAACTCAGATGTGAAGATATTAAATCTTACCAAGTGGAAGTAGCGAGGATTTGAGGATGACAAAACTAGCAAAATCTATAGGAAGGTAATAAAATTATGAAAAATGACTAATTAAAGCTGAATCAACTATAAAGTTGTGAGTAACTTAAATTCAATCTTAAAACGCATAAATGACCAAATAGAATTGAATGTTGCAATGATATACTACCATTTTAACATGGATTAGCAATATTCAAATAGGTTGAAAGGATTTCATAATCAAACAAATTGCATTCAAGCTATTACAGAGCATTTGAAGTTCAAAATCAAGAAATTGTGATATCAAACAAAGTCTTGTAATTTTTAGATATTAAGAGCTTTGAATACCTATAGTTTTTCAAGTGTTTCTTAAGATAGTTGTCAATGGAGGCTCATCTGCATACCTTTTTCTCAAACCATCTCTTTGGCGACTTGGTCTTTTACAAATATGTTATTGGAGCATACCATTAAACAACTTTGAAAATGGAGGCTAAAGATGGTAGGATAATTGATTATTATGTTGAAGTAGACCAAGAAAAATTACAATTCATGTCCAACTTAGTAGTTATTCGATAGACCGGAATACATATTCTAGTGAGAAAACTAGAGGTGATGGCATGCATTGATTTACTTTGGGGTATAGTAGGTGTTAAGGTGAGCTATATAAGTGGGATCCTAACATCAAAAATAGGTAACCTAATTGATAATATTATTGAGGATGTCATTTCTAGTTATTATCATTTACCTCAAGAAAATATTAAATTTGATCAATAGAGAATGGGAAAATGGGGACAAAATAATAAGGTTGGAGGAGTGCTTAAAGATTGGGTAGAAGACCAAACCCACTTCAAATCCAAAGTTTCAAAAGAAAATATGACTATAAAGTATTTTAGGTGAGGGGTTAGAGTTGGAATGGCATTAATGAATAGATTTTGGTGCACCAAATATTATAAATATCAATTACACCTAGGTACCCTTTCTACCAATGATAATTAATGATGAAAATATCCCTATTTTGGTCATGGATTTATATTATAACCTCTATAATATACTTATGTATGTGAAGAAAAAGGGGGAATTTTTATATGATGTTCTACTTGCTAGATGCAGTGTGTGTAGTTCAACAATTTTGGGGGTTCATAGTTTAACACCTCATCACCAACATATAGTTCCCAAGGTCTTCCGTAACATGCACATACACAATTACATAAAAATCACTAAGGTAGTCTATAATCACTACTACCATATTTTTAATGCTATTTATGATACTCAAATTCCTAGAGTCATTCAAAAAATAATCAACACATTGAGTCCTTATGGAGTTTTTTCGTTTTATATAGGTTATATTGTGATTAGAGTGGATGGAATCCTCACCATCCCATTCAGACTACCTAGGTTTGTTCCAAAACAACTATCCAAGAAATATATTGCATATCAGTTTGTCATGGTGTTATTCATGTGGAAAAGGATTAGAAGAAGTAAAAGGCTGCCTATCCTCCTTTTCCCATCCTAGTTAGTTCCATAATCTTAAATGATTGGAAAAAATAAAAGAGAGTGGAAACACATAGGCTATCATTTTATTTGGAGTATCATACTCCAAGACGTTTTGATCTAGTAGGGAGAGTGTTACAATTTTGCAAGAACACCCTAAGCATGCATAGTTTTAATTAATAACATAAAATACATAAGGATGAATTAGTTTATAAAGATGAGATTAATGACTGAGTTGTGGAAATAAATATGAGGAATTTCAAGGTCACTTATGCACTCGTTGGGCATCCTAATAGATTTGGTGAGATAGAGATTAGACCTAGACAAGAAATAGAACTAGAGGAATAAGACTTATATTAGTAAGGTGTAGACCCCCAAGGAACTCTGAAAATTCTTGTTGGATTTCCTCCTAAACTCAAAGGAAAGGATGATCCTTCCCATCCTGGAGAATCTCCAAGTGCACAAATATTAAGACCTTCAAGCATGTAATTCACTTAAACTATTTTTAGTTCTCCTTTGGTAAGTACTATAGAAATGTTTGTTGGTTCCTCTTCTTCTATTTATTTTATAGTAGTTATTTATACAATTCTTTTATCTTCTTCTATCGCCTTTTCATCAAGCCTTTTTACTTGTAGTGTTATCTTATCTTCTTCTTATGATGATGATGATGATGCAGGAGGTGATCATGGGGCATTTGATCCTACTAAATTCCAAGTTCCTCTTTCCTCTCTTATTTAAACTAGTCTTATTATTTCCTCTTATTTGTCTGCTGTTTCCATTTTGGCACAAGTTTCCATGCCCCTAGAAAAATTTTCAATATCCACTTCTTCAATTGTCTCACCTCCTCATGTTTCTGTTTTCCTTCATCTACAATCACTTCTAATATTTCACCTTATTCTATTTTATCTTCAATGTCTTCCATGTGTTCATATATTCATCCACCAATAACAATTTCCCTTTCTTCATTATTCCTCAAATCACTATAGTGGTTCCTTCTCAGCCTAGTAGTATCTACTACATCGATACCAAAGTCTATAGTTGTAACCCTTGCAACTAATATTTCCACTCCTTTTCCCATTGTATCCTCTTCATCTCCAATTTCATCTAGCACGTTAGTTAGAAGAGCTTCTAAGGAAAAATTGAATGCACCAATGCATCCTTCTCCTTCTTTCCTAGCCTTTCCTCCAATTTCTCCATCATCCAATTGGTTTCTTAATCTTCCATTACTTCCCCCAATCACTCCTTATGTTTCTAAAAGGCTTATACCAAGCATTCCTATGCCACTTCTTCCAACTCCTTCTTTCATTACCATTTCATATTTCCCAACTCCCATGGTTACTCATAATTTCATGAGTCAAATGTTGACTCCTTTGTAACATGTTCAACCTCAATTTGCACTACTGGGCCACCAAAATTTTTACCTCAAATAGTGGGATCCTCCTCTTCTCTTCCTTCTATGACTACAATTACATAAGTGACTCCAAAGAGTACATGGATTCCTCCTATTGGACAACAAACAATGGATTTTTCCATTACAAAAGTTAAATATTCCAAGGTGGCCTGAAGTATGATTCTCCTACATGCACCTTAAAGAGGGTAACAAAGAGAAAACTTTCCCATGGGACAAATATTTAGAAAAATACGATATTTTAAGAATTTCGAGAGGGCCCACACAGGAGAAGAGGTCATGGATAATGATACTTAATATATCATTTATGTCACTCACCGGATGACAACTGATCGATCAGGAGGATGCAAGATAGATTAGATGTCCTCAAGGCCCAAAAATTATTGATTGTGTTAAGAAGAGTACCTTTCGCAATGTAAAAATGGCTCTAAGGACTTTGAATGAGATCTTGACAACCATATAAATTCATAAACATATGGTAGATTAGGGATTATCCAATTCCAAACCTAATACAAATGAATTCCTTGGATGATTTCAATAATGGAAAAGTTTTTGGTTGTGATAAAAAATAATATATGCCTAAATGTCATTCATGTGTCAAGACAAGATTTAAATGTAAGAAAGATATACATGAGACAATATTTGAAAGAATTGATTGTCTAGATGGATCCAATAGTGGGTTTGATGAATGAATTAAAAATAACATCGAAAAAGGCTAATGATATTCTTGGTGAGGCTCAGATCATTTCAATGCACCTACCAAACGGAAGGTTGATTCAAAGGCCTTTATTTAATAAATAGTTGTATACTTTCATCTCCACTCTAGCTTCCATATTTTCATAGGATGATGTAGTGGGAAAAACATCCACTATCATAGCATTGGTCAACTTATTCAAGCCAAGGTGGAGAAATTTGTACTTTAAATGAATCGGTAAAGCATATTTATAGCAATGTCCTAATGTTACTTCAATAAGTACATGATTTGATGAGGCCTCTAAGTATAGACCAGTTGTATATAGAGAATGATTTCAAGGCATGTTTAGTTAAGGTACAATATATTCAAGTTTATTCAACTAGGAAAACCTCAAGTGTGAGCTCTAAGTAAAGCTTGGACATGGAGTTTCTTTCCTATTTTTAGGATCTATTATTATAAAAATTTCAATCTTAAAATAGGTAGTATAAGATTTCTTGCATAAAATTTGTCTTTTATTTTTATTATCTACTCATGAACATCAATTCCATTTTTAAAGTTGGCTATTTTGGGGGCCCAGTGGTGGCAATTTTGTATAAATATATCGAGTTATATACAATCTAAGGAGGATTTTTATGAAGAAACCACTTGAAAGTATAAGGATTCTTCAATGATTTTTTTTTTCATATTACTTGTTCAATTTTTTGGTAAATTGTTTAGATTATTTATTTTGATTAATCATTAACTATGGTTTGATTTATCATGAAAATTTTAGTGTACAGTAGTTACGTGAATATTCATAAGTTCAATTAATTTCACCTCAAATTAGAAGAGTGTTAATGTATGAATGCAATTGTATATTTTGTTAATACATTTTTTAGTTGAATGGCTATACATTATTTAATGATATTTAGAAGCATCATATTGAATTTTGAAACAATAAGTTCAATTTCTAACCTCAATTTTTAAGCTGTTTCAAAACAAATTTGTAGATGGATGTATGATAACAAAAAAATTAGGAAACTAGGAAGTAATAAGATTTTTCTAATGGTTACTTATTAAAATAATCAATCCACATATTTCTTTCCCTTTTCATATTAAGCCTATGCTAAGCTAGGATTAATTTGATACATGTATCTTAGTGAATCATATAATGATAACAAACTTTCAAAGTGTTTACATACTTTCATCTCCACTCTAGCTTCCATTTTTTCATTGGATAATGTAGTGGGACATGAATCCACTATCATAGCATTGGTCAATTTATCCAAGTAAAGGTGGAGAAATTTTTACTTTTAAATGAATCGGTCAAGCATATCTATAGCAGTGTCCTAGTATTACTTCAGAGGTTCCTGATTTAATGAAGCTTCTAATTCCATACCAAGTGTATATAGAGAATTAGTTAAAGGTATGTGCAGTTAAGCTCCAAAAGATTCAAGTTTATTCAACTCGGGAAACCTCAAGTGGGAGCTCCAAGTAAAGCTTGAAAATGCAAGAGTTGTTTTCCTATTTTTAGGATCCATTATTGTAAAATCTTTCAATCTTAAAAATAGGTAGTATAATATTTCTTACATACAATATTTGTCTTTTTTTTATTATCTACTCGTGAATAATCAATTCCATATTAAAATTTGGCTATTTTTGGGCTCCAGTGGTGGCGATTTTGTATAAATATATCGTTATATACCCTCTAAGGAGGATTTTTATGAAGAAAGTGCTTAAAAGTATAAGGATTCTTTACTTGATTATTTTTCTACATATTGTTTGGTAAATTTCTTAGATCATTTATTTTTATTAATCATTATATGGATTTATTTATCATGAAATTTTGAAGTGTATGTAGTTACAATGCATAGTGATTAGTTCAATTAGTTTCACCTCAAATTACAAGAGTGTTAATGTGTGAATGTAATTAGATATTTTTTTAATACATTTAGTAGTTGATTGGCTATATATTGTTTCATGATATTTAAAAGTGTTAGATTGAATTTTTTAGCAACAAGTTCAATTATTAACCTTGATTTTTGTTGTTTAAAAACAAATTTGTAGAGGCATGTGTGCTAACAATCTTTTTGTAGTAAACTAGAAAGTAATAAGAGTTTTCTAATGGGTGTTTACTAAAATAATCAATCCACATATTTATTTCCCTTGTCATCTTAATCATGTGCTAAGCTAGAATTAATTTGATATAGGTATCTTTGTGAATCATACAATTATAACATTAAGCTAACAAACTTTAAGTGTTTCTAAACAATTCTCTTTTCTTCCTACCATACCTTACCATTTTTATAATTTTTTTGAGGTGAGCCTTATCAATATCAAAAATACCCTTGTGATGAAATAATATCAATAAAAATATGGGAAACTATGAGTACATTGAGAATATTTGAGTGTTAACAAGCTACATGACTATTATTACACCACTTGGTTATCTATAAAATTACATTCCCACAACTCGTGCATTGAGTCAGTCCCCTCCAAGATCTAAAATGAGGAGGGAACGTAAAAATTCTCTATTTTTACCTCATCAACACCAACATTTCCATTGAATTATATGATTATAGTTTTTGCAAAACACCTAGGTTTTACTTGAAATTGATGAAAATATTTTAAACCCAATGAATAATAAGATTGGTGAATAGACTTGTAGAATAAAATATATAAATAAATGGAAAAAAATTAGTGAATTAAATGAAACACGAAGATATCAATTATTTGTTGAAATGATGAAAAATATTAATTTTAGACCTACTATGAAGACCCTTGGTCTAAGAACATCTAAGACCAATAGTGAAAAATATATTGTAAAAATCTAATGAATACATACCAATCAATAGGTCTAACCTCATGTAACAAAGATAGTAATACTACCATACGTGTTATTACATTAACTATAGTAAGTAAAGAAACACAAAAACTTTTTTAATTAGGAAAACAAGCAAGTAAAATAAAAATAAATAGGAAAACACTATTGAAATGTCTCGGAATGCATGAAAGAGTTGGATATCCAAATAACAATGAATTATGGGCATTCTTTGGTACACTCTTACAGTAAAGAAAAAGATATCGTTGAAGAGTTAATATATAAAATTAAATAATTTTGGAAAACTAATACAAGAGTTTTAGCTAATGAAAAGATGTTTTAAAAAGAAGAATTAGTTCTCAAAGCTGCAAATCACATCCCAATTTTTTTGGATATGACACAAAGACAATTTTAATAAGTTTAAATAGATTTATTCCAAAATAGAAATTAGTCAAAATTATTTTGAAATGGAAAATCCTTTTAATGTTAAAATAAATCACGCATGGACTACTTGTTCAGGGGATCCATATTGAATTTTCTATGAATTATTATGTTTTCTAGAATATAAGTGTTAATTTACATCATGAGAATATTTTTCATAATTTTATGATAAATATTCCACCAAAATCATAAAAATATTTCATCTCAAATGTTTTTTTATAAGAGAATGACAAATTTTTATAAGAAATGGTGTTTGGAAGGAACTTATGATAGTTATGGTGGTTTGTAACGTTTGTAAAATTATATACACATAAATAATACATGTGTAATTGGAACTAAGTAGTTAGTTTTGGGGAATACAAGTCACTTGAATAAACTTTAAAATATGGTAAAGAGATCAAGAGGTTTGAATTAGTGAGTAAATAATTAAGTGTATCAAATTTTATGACTATGTTTTGAGAGAAGATAGTGTATGAGTATGCAAGGCACACATTTAGAGATCGATGGTTAGAAGAGAAATTCAGGTTATGCAAGGACATATTTCTTCTTAGTATCATTGTGTTAGTTGTTGATTTTGCATAGAAATATGTGCTACAACCACATAATGAGTTTTAATCACAATACTACAAATCTATTTAGGTTTCTATATTTTTGCATATAACATTCACTCATGCTCTTGAAAACATAGAGGAACATAGATATATCTTGAGGGGTATCATTTCTATATTAGTGATGGTGTACACATTATACATAGTTTGTTTAAGGTTTCTTTAATATTTTCTATAGTAATTTGAGTAACAAAAAAATCATATTTGGTCAACACATCATATGGTCAGATAATTGTACATCATAATTCAATAATTCGTAAATTTTATGTTGGTTGAGAAGGATGAATAGGATGAGTGGCATTCAAAATATTTGGAATTTCATTGAGAGTGGGCATGAAAAATAAGATAATGATGTTACAGGAGCATGTGCTAAAAGATATATAACAAGATAAGATTTGAAGTACAAATATGGTGTAAAGTTGACTAATGCAACATCCATCATGGAATGGTGTAACTCAATAATGAGTGTAGTCAATGAGGGTAAGTCTATAGTTTGTAGGTTTTTATGGTTGGTATAAGAAGCTAACTTATAAAAATATGAAGATTGTTTTACACTAACGTGATCTAGTGATTTGTACTCTTTTAGAAGTTCAAATACAAGTTCATGGACTATTCATATAAGTTAGATGACATGCTTTTTCTCTTCATGTATGTATTTTTTAGGATGAGTGTGATTTGAAAGAGTGGGTCAATGAATGGTGTTATAGACAATTACATCCACTTGAGACGTATCAACCTCCATGATCTCTACAACTCACAATGAATGAATCATTAGTTGACTTTGACCATATATCAGATCTAGTGTAACCAGGTATTATAGATGCATTGTTTAGTTAAAATTAATATTTTTTCTCATTATGTAACTTATTTATGAATAATTTATTAAAATTAAATATTTTTTACAATGTGATATAGGTCATGTTTACGTGGTTATTACAGAAGAAAATAATAAAGAAGGAAAAATTATTATTTGTCTTGTTGTGTTGAGGTAAAAATAAATTGATAGCCCTAATCATAGATGTAGAAGGCCTAGAGTATCCTATAGGTCATGTGGTTGTTACTAGAACATGGAATAGAAGATACTTGATGAATAAATCCAATGCATGGTTGTTCAAGGATTTTTACACTCATAGAAATATTATTCATTATTCTCACCTTATTGTTGCATCTAATATTTAATTAATCAAATATGGATGAAGACCACAAAAAAACTTGTGGAAATTTCATGAGTCGACCATGAAGCAATACTCAACACCCTACAAGTTATATCGGACCTAGATGGTTCATTGGATTAAATTGGTACAATGACATGTAAGTTTTATAGTTTGTAAGTATATTGTTAAATTCTTAAGTTTTTTTGTATGAGTAATTTTTTAATTTTATTTATTTATATCACTATTATTGTTATTAAAGTAGGTTTGTGGTGCCAAACAAGATTTCACCTTCACATGGTTGGCACCATTAGTAATGACTTTATATTCTTGAAGCAAAGAGAATATTTAACATACGTTACAAAATGATCCTTCGTTTCCTTTATTTTAAGACCTTTGGTTTTAATCCTCATCAAATTTGATCTTATTGTATTAGTATATTCATATACATTATATATCCATATAAATAAGATATAGCAAGAGAGAGAGAGATGGGCGTAGAAGAGAAGAGAGTTTGAGAGAGAGAGGGAGGTAGACATAGAGGGGGAGAGAGAGAGAGAGAGGGGCGGGATAGTGAGAGATAGAGGGAAGAGGGGAGAGAGAGTGTGTGTGTAAGAGAGAGACAGGGAGAGAAGAGAGAAAAGGGGGAGAGAGACCATATTATATGAAAATGTTCTTTTTAACATTATTTTTAACAACAAGAACACATTCTCATTTCACCACCTATATTTTATGCAATTTCTTATTTTAACATTCTTTTTAACAAGAACACATTCTCATTTTACCATATATATTGTATGAAATTGATCTTTTTAACATTATTTTTATCTCTTACATAATATCATTTCACCATTGATGTGGGAATGAATATGATTTGGGTAGTAGAATGACACCTCTAATAGAATCTAATAACCCACCTAGACATGTGGATCCAATTGACTCAATTCCAAAAAGTGTAGATGCCCTTATATTGATGTTAATTGACATTTTTGCCACATTTCAATCACTTTGACTGCCAAAAATAGGCATTAGATGGGATAAATAGAGAGAGGTTTTTATAGATGGTCTAGATGCCCATTTATAGGTTTAGATGAGACATTATCAAATGCCAAAGTTTGCAAGAAATTATGTGTCAAAGTTTACTCACTTTTCGCTCTATGAGAACTTAAGAGACATCGCTAGATCAATATAGATGGGAATAAATAGGATGATTTGGAAAAAAATGAAATATTTAATAGCATATAATGGCCCATTCAAACATGTAGTTGCCATCAGTTCGGTTCCATGAGGTGTTGATTGTAAAATATCTCCCCATATACCCTTACACTAACAACAATTTAAAAATTTTGCCACATTTCGTTTGTTGTGACTGTGAGAAAATAGGAGGGATATGGGAGAAACTAAGATATATTTTTATAGGTAGACTAGATTCCCATATATAGTTTTAAAAAGACATTCCAGTATCGTGGTTTGCAAGAAATCATCTATCAAAGTTTTCCTACTTTTTACTCTCATAGTGCTTAAGAGACGGTTGAGTAGTAGAATGAGACCAACAATAATATATAATATCCCACCCAAATGTGTGCGTGCCATCAGTTTAGTTCCATGAGGTACTATTTACACACAAATGTTGCACCCTTTCAATGATCATGGAAGAATAACATAACTTTTGGTGAACATGGGATTGTCTTCAAAGTGTGGGACTCTGTTCCTTAAGATAAACCTCTAGAAATTGTTAGTTCCTTCTCTCCTATTTCAATTCACACTAACCTAAACTACTCAAATTGTAACTAAATCTAAATCATACAGGATCCATGGTTGAGAAGGAATGGAAAAGTTGCGAAATGAAATAATGGCGATGCGACAACACTAAAATAGTGTTCAAATCTGACCATAAATACACAAAATAATTTCAAATGAAAATATTTTAATGAAAACACATAACTCTAGAGAGCATGAATGAATAAAAGTCAATGAATACAAGAGGGAAAACATTCACGAAAATTTAAAAAAACATTTTAAGGAAAATAACCAAAAATTTATTGTATTTAGTAAATATTCATCATGTTCATAAAGCATATATTAGGTATCTCAAGAAAAATGTGAAATTTAGAGGCATGAAGGTAAGAAAATGCATTTATATAAGGCAAAGAGTGTGAATTCAGAAAAAGGAACCATTAAAACATTCCTAAGCACTTACATTTATACAATATGAGAATGGGAGAGAGAGATGGAGGGAAATTTAAATTTGGATTTACCATGAATGGAGACAGACTACATTCCATAGATATTTCCACCATTAATCTCCCTGATAGACCATCATTTCTTCTACAACATGCCATCAAGTTTAGTAGGTGAGGGCATGAGTGTCATTTGATATTTTACTCCGGATAGGTGAGGTGGTTGGGTACTTGAAATGAGCAACTATGTATTTCCTCTCTTCCCCTTGAGCTCTCGTGATTTTCTATGATACTTCCTCTGATCCCATAACTCCATATTCAACCATGAAGGCTCATAAGAGAGGAAGCAATATAATAAATCTCATGCAATTTAGAGAAACGCCTTTGGAAGATATGTTGAAAAACATAATTTCTTTTTATGTGGCCTTCTAGATGTGATTTTTTTGTTACATGGGAAATTCCATTGAAACGTGACCCTTCGGATGTTCTCTAAATTTTCCTCGGTCTCTCTACAATGTCTTGTAGCTTCTTGAATTTGAATGTCCCTGTGGATTTAGAAATCCCTAAGACACCAATCTCTAACCATCTGTGGAACCTTTTCTTGTGAACTAGTGTGGACTTATGATGTAGCCTAGAATTCACTGCAAATAACCCAAAGCACGTTGACACATCACTCAACCAGAACTGAGTACTCACCCGAAGCACGCAAGGGTATCAGGTCCCTCTTTACAGTTGCTTGTCCAAAATGTTAGCATGATTGCATATGTATATATCCATATTTATAACAGTTAATCAAGTAAACCACAGTGCATGAACTAGATCTATAACTAAACCATATCAAATATTGACTGAAAAATGATTATAATGAGATTTACCATGCAAGAACCATATTCAGTCATGTCTAACACCATTATTTAGTTGATATGGCCCATTATATTAGATACTACAAAATATAGAAGCTTCATACATCATAGTAATGTCATCATGAGTCATACGTGTTAACAAATCCATAGCATAACTCTATAATAATCGGTATTGTCTAAACCGTGAAAATCAATACATATATATAGGGATGGGGACTTGCCCTTCACCGCCTATGCACCTTCCAAAAATAGGCTACATGCTAATAATAGCCATGCGCCTTTACAAGGGAATACAAAACATGCAAGTGCTAATAATAGATCTTCTATTAGTTAACTCCTAGAATATATCCTATTATTAGACTAAGAATTTGCATGGCACTCAAACTGATGCAAAACCCAAAATAGCCTTGCATGAACTGTAAGTCTTCATATCTTTACATGCTCAACACTCTATCTCCAAAAATAGCCCAGATCTGCAAAAGTGGCTAAGTCATGTGTATACTTGTCCTAGATCTCGCATTGTTCTCGTTATAGTTATGCATTTTCTTTGTGTCATGTGTCCACACTCCCAATCCTCATGCACTTTCATACTTGAACTATATTTTATCTGCTCAACATTACCCCACACTAAATGCATTTCTACCCCCGAAATGGGTAATCTTAACTTATCTCTCCATAGTAAAGAATAATGAATGAAAGAATGAAGATTTGTTCAAACAAAAGAATGAGATATCATTCAACGCTCTCCTCCATAACATGTAGTATTAATTTTGGATACTCATTCTTAACTTCTGCCTCTAATTCCTATCAATCACTTAAGGCCTCACCTGTTTTTTTCTGGGATATCTATGACTATGGCATCTAGCTCATCTTGAGTCATGTTCTCTTTTTCATTCTGCAAGATTCTACAAATATTTTCCATACTAGAAATCATGCCCTCCATATAGTCCATCTTCCCTGTAATCTTGTTTCCTATCTCCTTGACTGTTTTCATGTGGTTCTTGGGCACTTGTAAGCACTTTGCACTTCTCTTCCACCAAAGCAAGTCTCTCCATGCACCCAAGTGTCTCATTCTTCATGGCTTTGAGGACTTCATTATCTTCTACAATTGTTCTTGTCCTAACGATTATATATGGTGTCATGCACATGTTCAAGGCCTGATCTGCCTTCTTCAATTCATCTCTCAAGGCTTGTAGCAATGACTCATAACTTGCAATTTTTCTGGAAATGGTGGATTTTACCCTTGTTTCTTCCTCAACAAGGTCTTTTGGTATGGGCATACGCATGAGCCCTTCCTCTATGACTATTTTTACAAGTGTGTGTATATAGTGCATTACAGATGGAAATTTTTTTGGAACTTGAGATTCCATATGTGGCCTTACCTTAAGAATATAATCACCAATCTCCTTGGCCATACCAATCAATGCTTCCATATTTTCCTTGGCCTTTTCCTTCTCTTTTGTGAGGCACTTTATTTCTGCATCCCTATCCTTGTTTTCATCCATCAACACCCTAATTGTTTCTACTTTGTCTATGTTCCTACGCGTAACCTCTGTAGATACCTTTACCAAGGCATTGCTCACTTTTTCATTCAACATAACAGTTGGCTTAACATTTATGTGTCATATTTGAGGTGCTTTCTTCATTCTATGTGAGACGCATGATTCTTCACACATATCAAAATCAGGCTCATCCATATGAGTTTGCATTGACCATGACAACTACTTCTATGTGCATACATTTTCCATCTCTGCATCCATCAACTCCCAACCATACAAGTCCTTAGCTTCCACAGTACTCTAGAAGCATGCGCATATGATCTTGTTGGTATCATCCACATATCCAATTACAGGATTCACATAGTCCTCACCTTATTTTTCCTCCATTGTTCTTTTGCCCTTAGGAACCTGGGCACTTGAATCCAAAATTGGGCCTTCACCCTTTTCTACTTTTGTTTCTTTCAGCCCCTCCTCATCATTCTTCATCTCCTCATCACGAGGCTCCTCTATATCCTCAAGATGCACTGGTGTACTGGCATGCTTTCTCCAAACTCATCCTCCTCTCCATCCTTAAGCTTTAACTTGTGCCTTTTCTTCTTCTCAGGATCTTCCTTCTTTGGAGAAATCCTTGGTGACCTCCTCAATGGTTGTGATGACCCTGTCCCCTGAACACTCTCTTGAACTGTGGCTCTTCGGATGTCTACTCCACATTGACTTCCATTGTGTTTGTCTCAAACACTTCATCCTCTTTCTCTCCTGTGATGGGGGCATCACCTTGCACTCTTTCTTTTCTCCATCCATAGGCTATATTTTTCATTCTTCGTCTTGAATGGGTGAAGTAGGATTTTCAGCTGCCAATGTGCCAACTATGTGCTTCCCTTTAGGCGGGCTTGGTATTTTGAACTCATTCTCTACATATTTTTATTCTCCAGCCTAGGCTTAAGTTGAAGGTATACCAATGTTGCTCCATTGTCACCTATTTCCAAACTCATAGGATTCATAGCTATGTCATCTAAAATGTATCTTTCAATATAAGAAGACTTACCAGGATAGACGTAAGTCTTCCATAGAGTGTGGTAGTCACATTCCACCTTATCAACATTGTATATTAGCCTTGCACACATCTGAGAGTCTATGAATAGCTTCCTGAAAGAACCGTGTAGTGAAATCATAGGGAATTTTACACTAAGGACTCCATGTCCCATCCTTCATTACAAAGTGCGTGATGAAAAAGTGTTGATAGACTGCAAATTGTACCAAATTTCCTACCACCGTGGGAAACTCCTTAGGTATCCTCCACTCTTCCTCGAATGCAATGTGGAGTCATGCATACCACATTTCTACCCTTGGTTTGAATGGGCCACTCATGGTCCCCTCACAAAGATACTTTTGAATCTCTCTGTGAGATATTTATTTTCTATAGGGTACTCCCAAATTTTGTTCTTCAGCCCATCGGGCACTCCAATCTCCAAAAACACAAGGGACAGTAGAATAGCGCCAAAGATAATTTTATCACACTGTACGTGCCTCTTCAATGATCATCTCAACAATGTATCCAACCAAGTTATAGGTCTCCCTTGTGACATTTTCTTTGCAACATGTAGCCACAAAGTGTTCACTTGTGACCATCTCTCTGGTCATTCAATTTTGTCAACAAGTGTGAGGCTTCATGTATAACTCGGATACTTCCTTATCTTGTAAATATCCATACCATGCCCACCTTTTGTATAACCCAACTCCTTGCTGGTTGCTACAATTTTTGCTTTATCAATTAGGTCACTACTCACCTTTGTGCCTATGCTTTTCAAACCCGTCAAAGTGTCGATCAAGGGTGCGGTGATCCTCATTCATCGCCCAGAAAAATAGAAAAATTCCTCATGGACTCTACTCATTAGCCACTAGTATAACTTCTCTAGATTTTCAAAATAAGGAAGTTTGTACAATTGTAAAACCCCTACCTTTCTTAGGATTTTCTCCCCAGCATCATCATAGATGTGCATATCATCCACTTTCTATTTGTTTCATATTTTTATTCAACAAAGCATCTAACTCCTCCTTGTTATCATTTTTCATATGGTTGTAATCATTGAATTTTCTTTGATGGACATGGGAATCCCAATCATGGCCCATGATCACTTCCTCTAGGTATTGCATTTATGAAAAATTATTTTTAGGAGTGTCCTTTGTCTCAATTTTGACCTCCTTTTGTTTCTTCTCCCTCGTGGCTACTCTTAGTGCTCTCTTGGGTGTCATTTCAATCAAAAATATGTATTCTCTTACCTCCCTCGAGCTTTACAACTCGGTTCCTTGTGCCCTAGCTCAAACTCAAACCCTAGTCGTCAATCTCCTTTCCCGCATGCCTTCACCTTGCTCAAACACTTCAAAAATGGAGCGTAATAGTTCCTCATGTGTAGATCGACCAACCCAACCAATTCACAGCTCTCCACTCTTCACAACCATCTTAGCTAGCTCGCTTGGAAACAAATCACTTGATAATTCATAATCACAAAGGTAACAATGGCCTCACAACCCTTCCTTATATATATTTTTAAAATTTACCACATTTATTGCTCCTTCACCTACCATCGATCCCAGCATTAATGCATTATTCATCAACTTTTCTGCGCTGCTCATCTCCATGCCACAGTCATAACCTTCTGGCACGCCTTCTACTTCTTGGCCACAAACCTCCTTCTACGTGCCCATATGCACCAAATTACTTCACCATTACACCTTCTTCCAAGTATTTTCCACTACTACAACCTACCTCTCATTATATTGTGTATCCATTTTTCCATCTATGGTCTTCATTTAGGAGAAAAAATTCTATCTGTACCCTTCCAAAAATCACCTGCACAAAAGTTTCCTTATGCATACCCATCTTCAGATGACAATCAACTATATTCAACTTGGTAATGAACCTTGTATGTAAACCACCCCACACTAAGGGTATGCATGGTCCTCTATGCATGAAAAACACTTAAATTATAATAAGCTACTAGCGCGCAAGTGTGCTTATTACACAAAACACTGAAATAAATTAACAAAGTTTAGCAATGATGAAGGAAACACATATAAAGGAAATGCATTAAGGGAAACCTAATCTAAGTGGAAATACTACCTTATTAAAAACACTAAGAAGGCTTATTTATAGTATAGCTTCACCCTAATCCCGTTGAAGTAACCGGGAAACCTTGTTCCATCTAGCGCCTCTAATTGGAAAGCACCTGAATTAAGTATATGAGTGATTACATATGGTCCCAACTAATACACTTTTAGCTTTCGGGATGGTGAAAAAACTTTTAATCATATAGAATTACCATTTTCCCAACCTCAAGCTTCTTGTTGTTAATGTGCCTGTCATGTTATGCCTTCTACTTGGCTTTTTCTTTCTCTTCGACTCCATCTTGCTATGGTGTGCCTTTCATCTAACTCGCATCAATTTGTCAATGCGTTCATCTATTACTTGGTCATCAAAAACCTCCCGCACATGTAATACACAAAGAATGTAACATAAATTCCATGGGGAGAACTTCATATGTGCCAAACACCATCTTAAAGGGCGTTGCTTTATTCAACCTCTTGTAAGTTGTCTGTATTCCAAAAGTACCATAGAAACCTTTTCATCTCAATCTCTCCTTCCAACATCAAAAATGTTGGTCAAGGTATGGCTCAATATCTTGTTGAAGGCCTCAGTAGTTCCATTTTCCTGCGGGTGATAAGGGGTTTTCCTATGGTTTGTAGCCATAAATTCATCAATAATGTTCATATAGTCTCATTAAGGAAATGAGTACTCCTATCACTTGTCAAACTTAAAGGGAAACCACATCTGCTAAAAATATTTTCCCACAGAAACCTTGTTGTTATAGCTGCAGTGTAATCCTTTATAGGTGTCACTTTTTCCCACCTTGTAAGATAATATTTACAAGTTATAATATAGTGCGATCATTTCATGTGTGTGGCTAGGGAAAAAGGGCCCACAAATTCAATTTCCCACTTCTCAAAAGGTTATGCACTAGTAATATGTATCAAAGGCATTTCATCTTGTTACCCAGGATTTCAAGGCACTAATAATGATCAAAACCTTACAATATGCCTTGTAATCCTTGTACAATGTTTCATGCTATAGACCAGCTAGTGGAATCTTGCATGTGGTGGAATCCACTACATAGTTTCTAATTGCAATACCGCTATGAGCCTCTAACATAATTGCTTCATGCTTATACTCAAGCACACATCGGCATAAAACTTCATCATGACCTAAATATATAAGTCTCCCTTTGATCTACATGTAAGGCACGACACGAATAATAAGTTGTTTCTTTTCTAAAGCCTTCATTCCTTTGGGTGCCACACTGTGCATAAAAAGATAGTAATATCCTCCAAGTCTGAGGGTGTGCAATTGAACACTGACAACTATGCTTCGGCATTATGTCCTCGATGCTCAATACATCCTCTCTGATTGAATCCTTGATAAATGGTCTAGACCAAAATTTCTCTTACCGGCTTAACCACCACTATAAAATTGAATTCTTGAAACAACAATACCCAACAACATATGTGCCCCTAAAATGGGCCTTTTACCAAGTACTTCAATGTCATGTGGTTTGTATAAAAGATGAATGGTGTAGCTAGAAAATACTGTCAAAATTTATGGAGCATGTAGATCATAAACAAGGCCTCACACTTTGTCGTTGTGTAATTATGTTCTATTGGAGTTAACTTTTCTGCTAGCGAAAAAAATTGGATGATAAATAATCCCTTCTCCGGGATGAGCTAATATGGAACCAATGGCCATATTATAGGTATCTACATAAACATGAAAAGGCTTAGACCATGAAGAAAAGTGTAAAATATGTGTTGTAGTAAGCCTTTCCTTGAGTGTGTCGAATGCAGGTTTTGTGCCTCACCACAATAGAACTTTCCTTTTCCCCGAGTAATTATTTTAAAGGCACGACGATCTTGGCATATACCTTGATAAATTTTCTGTAATAGCTTGTGTGCCCCAAGAATCCATGCATCTTTCTTTGGCTAGTAGGATCTTCTAAACCCAAAACATTAGCTACCTTAGCAATATCCACTAGCAAGCATTCTTTACAGATGATATGTCCCAGAAAAATTCCAAAGGGTGTGGAAAATATACACTTCTTAATGTTTAAGGAGATGCTCAACTGTCGAGAACCTCTCGAACATCAACCTTAGATTATCATAGTGATCTTTCATGAGCCCATAGACTATCCAATCATCCAGATACACTGAAAGAACTTGTGAATATAATCTTGGAACGTTTTTACCACTATGCGTGAAAACATTGCAGGTGCATTCTTTAATCCAAAGGGCATAATTGTGTATGCAAAACATCCCCACTCGGTGGTGAAATTTTTCTTCTCTTGATATTCTTCAACTATCCTTACCTAATGATATCCATAGAATCCATCAGTGAAGGAGTATATTTCATGCCTGCAACACCTTCCAAGATTTCCTTAGTAAATGGTGTGGGAAAGGGATTAATCACACATGCAGCATTTAAATCCTTGTAATCCACAAAAATCTTGATTTTACCATCTTTTTTGATGAAAATCACCATAGGGCTTACCCATTCGACTTCTCAATTGGCACAATTATTCCAAAAATTAACGTTTTTTCAATTTCTTCTTTTACTCTGACGAGCAGAAGTTTGGATTCATTTTGTAAGGTCTCTTCCAAACTGGGTGTGTGCCTTCCTTTAACTTTATCTTTATCTCTCCTAATGATTCATGTACACCTTTCCATTCATGATACCCTCTACAGAAAAATTCTTGAAAGTCACACAATAGCTCAATGATTTTATAAACTTGAGTCGGACCGGTAATCTCGATAATGGTTTCCTTGGGTTCAACATCCATTCCAATGTTCACCTTCTTAGTCTTCATAGGATCATTATAGGCATGTGCCTTCTCATTTGCACTGACTGTCTAAGACTTTCGTACGTACTCTATGTGCTCAATGTCCAATTTCTCTACCTCTTCATCATCAACCATGTAGATCATCTTACCCTTTTATTTTTCTAAACAAGCATGCCCAAGTTGTTCTCGCATCCGATTCATCCTCTTTAAAATGTGCCACTAGGTCCGATTCTCCAAACAACTCCTAAACTAACTCTTGACCTTTACATTATCTCTCATAGTTAAACACTTTATAACCTTCAACATCTCATTCACTGGAGGTTTAGAAGAAAATTAATCAAAGGTATGAGTCATACCTTCAGTAAGTTCCTGCCAATTTCCAGCTTCCCTATTTGACTCTACATAGACATACCATGCGCGTGTGTAGCCTCACAAGGTGAAATAAAAATTATGCACCCACAAAGAAGGTGGTAAAGCTTCTTGCCCCATTGTCCAGAGTCTCTCACACTACTGAATGTGGTGTTGAACATGATCATTACCATGAAATACATAGATATGAGTAGGTGCATTGCTTCTTAGAAACTAAGCAGATAAAGCAATCCTTACTTCTCTCCACTCCAAAAGATTATCCCTATGAACCATCCACTAGTGTGCTTCCATCCCACGCAAATTATATACTAACATGTTCCTTCTTTCCACCTGACATTCCCATTGAACTTCCATAGTAAAACAGGAATATTTATGGATTCTCCTCACCTGTATACTTTAGTACCTAGTTGTTACCCAAATTTTTTATATTGTGTGGCTTACTGATGCGCGTAGCTGCACTTCATACTTCACTCCCAACCATTTCATAAGTTTTGTGCACCCAATTATCACATGAAAAAATTGTATTATCACTCATTGACTGTGCATCATCCCATTAGAGAACTCCTTTTTATGGTTCGAGCACTTCTGGATCTCGAATGGTACATACATAAATTATGTTCAAGTCTCCTGCGCTTAAGGTCTCCACATACGGCATAGATTTCCCATCTGTCAGAGGTATGATGACACATTCTTCTTTGTTCTCAAAGTTGATATACCCCTTATTAAAATGCAGGTCAGCATTGTTTTCATAGCACCAAGGGCGCCCAAGTAATGCGGGAAAATTTTCTACTTCTACAAGCGCTAAGACCTCAAAGTCCCAGTGAACTTGGCCCCTGTATAGTAATGGATGCATCTTTTAAAACTCCAATGGGTGTTGCCTTAGTCCAATTTTCCATGAAAAACACATTAGAGGATGGTTGTAATGGAGGTCTACCCATCGAAACCATACATCCAAAGTAAGAACATTCACTTCTATGTCTCTGTGTCAATCAAGATGTTACTCAAAAGCCAACCATCAACAACAACATTTAAAGTAATCTCCTTGTCATAATCCAAATTTTCCGGAGGAATATTAGCATGTAGAAGTTTTCTCTCATACTCACTCCTCGTGCACAAAGTGTTTCCCTTCAACCAACTCTTCAACGAAGCAATAATATTCTCTCTTGCAAACATCTTACAAATTTATTTCAAATCATCAACATATGTCTGATGGAGATTAGTTGTTTTCTTTTGTTCCAACTTCCACAACTGTTCCTTCAAACACTATATCTCACCATATAAATTACGAATTACCTCCATGGTTTCTTGATAAACCTCCTTCTAATGCATAGGGTCTAGATACTTAGCATGCAGGACTTCCTCCTTAGTAATAATTGGATTCTATTGCATAGTTTCCTTGGTGTGCGTTGCCTCAGTGCATGTAGTAATATTCACAAGTACCAACTCAGGATCTAGTGCTAACTTTGGCATCCATTGGTCTTCCATGACACACTTTACTCTAACCATTCATGTGCCCTTATTTTCCTATTTGTGTTTCTTTCTTTAGTGTTCATACAAGTCCAAAATTCTTCATAACTATGATTCTTTATGCAAAAAGAACACACATTACTCTATGGAAATTTACACCTATGGTGATTAGGAGATCCACACATATAACAAGTCCCATGAGGGAAATCACTCCTTTTTCCCTACGACCTCAACCTATGAATCCACCTCTGTAACCTTGAGCTCTACCATGGCCGCCATCAGAACACCCCTCAATGTGATCATAGTCATGATGCTCACCCTTTTCCTTGGAATTATTTGCAACACCAGTCTGTCATACACCAATATCAATGACATCATGGATCTGATCGATCAATCTACAATCTTCAGTATCATGATTCGAGGACCTGCAAATCTTATAGTAATTAGACACATTATTTCTTATCATGTGCTGCAATAATGGGCACTAGCTTGAAGCGTGGTCGAGTTACATATCTCGTAATCTAGTAACAAGGAGCGCATGAATTCTAAGGTAAATTATCCTTAGTACGCCCTCTACTTCATAATTTGTACACCAAATTCCATTGCACGTCTTATCTACTAAATTAGCAGATAATTTCTCCAACTGTTTCACCATTGATGTTATCTGTGATTCCAATAATTCTCCCACTCCTATGTCCAAACTTCCTACCGCCTCGGTAGCGCGGGGCTACCTCAAGTTCCTCTAGTGGATTTGTATAATTCTTGTGAGAAATTACTCTTTTAAAAGGCATGATCAGTCCTCTAATGAACCACTATGCATGTTAGCTTGTGTGGATGTCATAAGATAACTTAGACATGAGAGTCTTGAACCGAGCATCATATTCCCAAACACTTTCAGTAGTTCCCTGCTTAATGTCTTTAAGCGTGCTTATACTTTTTTGTTCAAAGTCACGGATATAAAATTCTTTTAAGAAAGCATCTCGCAGCTCCATATAGTCCACACTATTTTGATCAAGATCAAACATTTTGCACCGATTGAGCATGCGTCCCTACAACATAGTTGAAATCTGTCTTTCCTTGCGATCTAGAGTTGTAATCCCCTTTACGTGCCACAAAATCTCACATATGTGCACATGTTCAGCTACATCTTCAATTCCTCTTTACTCGAGAGATGGAGAGACATCTCCATGTAAATTTGCTAAGGTTGGTGCGGAACTTGCCCACCAGACCTAGAACTTGTATTTCCTCTTGTATTTCCACCACCTCTAGATCCACCATATCCTTCAGTGCCTAAGCCACCTGATTCTCTTGATCAACCCTCTCCATTAGGTAATGGATCGAAAGGTACATTTCCTTGTGTTCTAATGATTATGATAAACTAAATTCCAAATGTTTGTGAAGTTGTACTACTTTTAGATGTGATGCCAAGGTTCTGCATGCCTACATTTTGTGTTGACGATGCGTCTGAAAATATACCTCCAACAGGTCCTCTAAATAAAGTAGATGATGATTTTTCATAGATGAATAATCTCCTTGATTAACTGCTAAACTTGACAGAAAATTAACTCTATCTACTACTCACAATAGCTTGTTTTCTCTTTCTGTTGTAGAAACTGGAAAACCAAGTACAAGGGTAAGGTCGCTAGGTAGATTTAGATGTACACCCACAACCCATGTCATCTATACTAGCATGCTCTCATATGAGGTTGAAGAGGTTCCCTACCATGATTTCCCAAATGGGGGAGAACCAGGTGATCTAGCTTCATGTCTTACATGTGAGCTTTGAATCCTTCACGATCCATCTCTCTCCACAATGCCATTTGTTATGCAACTTCCCGCTTCTTCTCTAAATCCCTCTCGCGTGCCTCATTGAACTTAAGTTTCCTTTCTTCCCTTTTTTTCTTTCTGCCACTAGGTTCTTCATCCTTACCAAACCTTCTTCTTCCCCACACGTGGTGGGGTTTATTTAGCCATTGGATTCTATTCCAAATCTAGGATTACAATCAGGAACTTGATCACCAGTGGGATACCGCGCAAATATGATCCTTTGGGTTCACACAAAAACTAAAACTTAGCAACCTCAAGGAAAGAGGAATTCAAAAATGTGTACTCAAGAATATATTTGTGTTAAAACACCTTGGAATCAAACATCCAAAGACTGTGTCCAAATCAAATCTATATCATACAAGGTATGGAATTCTTCCTGCATCCAAAAATGTGTGAAACCTCCAATTCCTCTTAGACGCATAAGTAACTAGCCACTCGTATAGCTCTATGGGAAAGATAGCAAAGAATGTCTCATATAATACATCATACAAATTCTACTCAACCCATGCACGTGCATTAAAATTAGGTCAAGTTCGAATCTATGAGTATACTCTTCTTCTAAATCTACTAACCACTCCTCAATATTGGCCAAGGTCAATCGGTATGTCTTCATCATGCAACATCCTGAAAAATAGTTGAGAAAGAGGTCCGACAATGGAACTAATGATGTAGCCTAGAATTCACTGCAAATAACCCAAGGCACATTGGCACATCACTCAACTAGAACTAAGCACTCACCCAAAGCACGCAAGGGTACTAGGTCCCTCTTTATATTTTCTTTTCTAGAATGTTAGCATGATTACATATGTATATATCCATATTTATAATAGTTAATCAAGTAAACCACAGTGCATGAACCAGATCTAGAACTAAACCATATGAAAGATTGACTAAACAATGATTATAATGAGATTTACCATGCAAGAACCATATTCAGTCACATCTAACACTAATATCCAGCTAATATGATCCATTATATTAAATACTGCAAAACATAGAAGCTTCATACATCATAATAATGTCATCATGAGTCATGTGCGCTAAAAATCCACAACATAACTCTACAATAATCAATATTGTCTAAACCGTGAAAATCAATACATATATATATGGATGGGGACTTTCCCTTCACCACCTTTACATCTTCCAAAAATAGGCTACATGTTCATAAAAGCCATGCACCTTTACTGAGGAACAAAAACATGCAAGTGTTAATCATTGATCTTCTATTAGTTAACTCCTAGAATAGATCCTATTATTAGACTAAGAATCTGCATGGCACTCGAACTAATGAAAAACCCAAAATAGCCTTACGTGAACTGAAACTCTTCATATCTTTACGTACTCAGCATTCTATCTCCAAAATTAGCCCGGATCTGTAAGAGTGGCTAAGTCATGTATATACTTATCCTAGGCACGCGATGTTCTTCTATAGTTCCATATCCTGTTACACGCCATGTGTCCACGCGCCCTATCATCATGCGCTTTTATACTTGAATCATCTTTTATCTACTCAACAAATTCTAATTTTCTTAAACTTCACCTTCGTGTTGATGCTTCAAGCCGTAAAGGCTATTCCTTCAACCTTCTTCCCCTATCCTGCAAGATCAATCATTTATGGAATATCACATTGTGAAAATCCACGAACACCGGGAATTATTCACGTTTTCAGACTTATCCGATTTCAAATCATTTTTTCCCTAATACGTAGTGCTTCAAACTTTCCTTTGTATGCCACGACTTTCATTTTTCAAAATTTACCCTTTGTTGTATGTTATTATGATCAGCCTCGTGGACCATAAAATTTCTCCAAGTACGCATAACACTATTTTTCACATGTCACAAAGGTCAAAAATCCATCATAATCCAGCTAATTTTTGAGCTCATACCTCTTTGTTCCATGGGTTAGGAGAACCCATGGAACATTAAGCTCCTACATTTTGGGGAACACTTAAATCTTGTATTTTACATCCTTTCAAACAAGATTTTCCTAGGTCCAAAATGAATTTTTGAGTTGTCAAAATATCCTAGGGGTTATTTTAGATAATTTATTTGTAATTCATGGGGATATTTATCTTCTATATAAAATATCTAGGGCCTTGAAGAAATCCATTGGGCACGGAATCAAGTATGGAATCTTGGAAAATGATCGGAAAACTTGAAATTATCCTATGAACTTGGCATAGCTCTGTTAGAACTTTGTCATTGTCATAAGTGTTGTCATTTATGTCAAATTACATTGATGGAAAAAAGTTTTTAATGTCAAGTAACAATTGATGGAAAAAGTGGCAAAAATTATAGTGCAAGTGTTGTGCAGGTATCTCAAAGATCAACCATGTATGGAAATAAAAACTTGGCAAGAGAAATGTGAAGGTTGATTGGTAGTGTCATCTCCTAAGGCTTTAAGATGATTAAGGATAAGTTCTAAGGGATTTAATCAGCCTTTGTGCAAGCAGGAGACATGAGGAGCTAGCCGCTAAAGTCTAAAAAGAAGTTGTGGAAGTATAGTGAGAACCACGGGTAAAAGGACGGCCCGGAGTGAGAAAGGTGAAGCCATGGATGTGAAGGAAAAGTTGTGGGAGTAAGGATAGTTTGGAGGAAGCCGCGGATAAACACAAAATTTGTAAAGGTCTAGAGATAGTTGTGGAGAACTACAAAGCCGCAGTAAAAGAATAAAGTCACCAACATGGAATAAAGCCGCAAAGTACTAGTGGAAATTTGTGGAAAGCCGCGAAATACTACAAAATATGCTAGAAGTAAAAGAAAGTCGTGGATAACTAAATATTTATTTATCAAAGGATATATCAGCGATACAAAGGATAATGTCACAGAAATTAAAGAAAGCCATGAAATGAACAAATATGGATTGGACAGGGCTCGAGAACAATCAAATTATTTTTTAATATGGTTAAAAATGGGACTTTGTTCTAGGAAATCGATAATGATCTGAATATCAAAGAAATAATTTGCACATTGCTTGAGCTCCATGAAAAATTAGATCTAATTTGAGAAATCTCTAGTTCTAGCTGTCGACATTTAATGCTCTTTGACTTTTTGGAATGGTAGTTATATTCTCTATGAAATTCCTGATTTCTAGGAGAAATTAAATATCAAAGAAGAAAGTGGTTCACTCATCTTGATCAAGTTGGAAATCCTAAAAATATGAGAAATCTATTTTAGGTATCAGCTCATAAATAGCTCCTGTAAAAATGTACAGAAAATGGTGAAGTCAGACCAAATATAGAGAGAATAAATCTAGATGGTTATAACATGCATTTAATAGACCAGATTCTCATGTGGTAGATTAAAAGAGTGCACGACATGATAAAGGATGTTATGGACGAGTGTTATTTTTCTATAAAATAAAATCTCCATGATAATAAGGTAGTTTCTCAAGTAAGGAAATGAGATAGTCGAGCTAAAGAAGCTACGAGAAGAAAAGAGAGTAAAATAGGGAGCAAAAAAATGAAGTTTTAAAGATATATCGATGAGAAGAGCATCGGTCAAAATGCTGATTGATTGAGAAAGAGAGTTTGACTCAGATGAGTAGAAGAGAGTGATAGAGAAAACACAAACAGATATAGAAAAGTGATCATAATCCATTGTGTAAGCAATTTTGATTCTAAGTGATCAATGTATATGTAATAAAATTATATTTCTAAGTGGGTACTTAGATTATAGGGAAGGTGCTCCTTGCAAGTGGGTTCTTGCTAAAATTTGTTGAGTGGGTGCTTAATTTTAACTTTGAATGGGTTCTTGAAGAATCGGAGTGGGTACTCAACTAAAACCATTGTATGCTTTGGAATTGGTGTTCCTAATAAAGCCTTGGTTTCAAGTGGGGTTTTCTCCTGAAATGGTTTCCCACTATAATTTTTGTGTTCTATGTTATATTTCTTGACATTTGTTTGTTTAAATGCTTATGATATATCACTAAACTCCACTAAATAATTCAGGATTGAAATTATTATAAAAAATGTAATATGCATTGATTCACCCCCCCTCTCATTGTTTGTGATCTCTAATAAGCTCAACACTTATGAACCCATGAAACACTGAAACCTCTTCAAAAGACTCCTGAATGCAAAATCCATATGAAACTACCAAGACATGTGTAAAGAACTTAGGGAAATGAAACTAAACTACCAAAAAAATATTGTGCTTGAAAGCACTTAGAGGAACTGAAACTAAACTAATATGTACATGATAGAACCTTTTCTTCAAAATCAATGCTTAAGGTAGATCTCATTAACTAGAATCATAATATTTTTTAATCCAATTTGTATAATTGGAAATCATTGTGTGGCTTATAACCTGATATAACATAGGGGTTGTTCCACATAACATCAAAATTTGAGTTCCTTCCTGGTTTGGCACTATCTTGGTCCCATTTGAGGACAAGATCTCCTTCATGAAATATTTTAGCCACTACTTTCCTATCAAAACACTTCTTCACCAAAGCTTGATTCTAGTCCATTTCTTACGTGGCTTGACTCCTCAACCCTTCTAACTCCATAAAATCTACATATCTAATGTCCTTAGCCTCTACCTCAAACATTTCAATATTTTTAATGAGATCTAAGGTTGGTAACTCAAGGGATATTGAAAAATTTTCTTCCTTACCATAAACTAACTTATAGGGTGAGCTTCCAATTGATCTCTTAGGGAGTGATCCTATGAGCCCATAAGGATGATTTCATTTTTGTATACCATGTTCTTTGATTTTATTCCAAGGTCCTTCTTATGACCCTCAAAAGGTTTTTTTTGTTGACTCAAATTTTCCATTACTTGGGGGTAGTAATTTGAAGAAATGATAAATATATTCCATTATTGATATCCCAATCAGTGATTTTGGTGCCAGGAATGCCAAAGAATTATCAGATATGATTGTGGAAGGAACACCAAATATGGTCACAATACCTTCATAAAAATATAAGATGTTAGCTTCATTTACTTCCTTCAAAAAACTACCTTTGTCCATTTGGTGAAGTAATATGTGGCTGTGAGGATCCACTTATGATCCCAATCTTAAATGTAGATTGATTACTCCAATAAAATACATCCCCATTGCATGAATGGTTGATCTATAGATATGGGGTGAAGTGGAAGAGTTGTTAGCCTCTCCTTTCCTATGAAAAAGGAACATTTTTGCATTTTTACCCATGTGTAATATTCCTTAAAAATACTGATCTAATAATAGCTTCCATTCATTATTTTGAGTGTTTTTGGCCTTAAATAAAAGTTTCCTCTAGCCATGGCATCATGGAACTCACATAAGACCTTCTCAATTAGATCCTCCTTGACACACCTCAAAATTACTCCATTTACATCCTTTCTAAAAAGGATGTACCATCAATAAATAAAAGGGATAGATTGAAGTATGAAATACCTTTCTCTTGACCTTAGTCAAGCCTTATGAGAATTGACCTATTTGGGAAAGTGTACTATGTTGTGGGTCAACAATGGGTATGTGGAGCATTCTGCGGGTTCTTCTTGATCATGTTGGAGCACTAAAATAACCTCCTCTTCATTTTCATGGTTATGAAACCATCTTCTCACACAAACCCTTTCCTTTACTAGCTTAGTCACTTTGATATCAATTTCATATTCCATCACTTAGTTATCTAAGTGGCTCTTTTCTCATTAAGATCCTTGTTTCAAAAAAAATATTTCACACTTGGTGTATGTGAAACCATAAGATGGATCTTATTGTTGACACTAAATGTTTGAATTTATTCAAGCTCCTTATGATATCTAAGGCATGCTTCTCAAAAAATGAATACCTTACCTCATAATATTAAATATTCTAGCTGAATAAAATGCAATTGGTTTCTCTTAACCTTCTTCGTTCAGTTGCACAAGCATGGAGGATATTATGTTTGTGCCTCTAAAGGCATACAAGGTGAAATCCTTAGTGAAATTAAGATTGATGAGAGTTGGGGCACCTATGTAATTTCTATTTGATGGTTTAAAGCTTTCCTTCCTTCCATTTTTGGTCCACTTAAAGAGCATTTTTTTCTTCAACATTGATGTCAATGGCTTGACAAGATTGGTAAAGTTTGGAACAAAATACCGACAAAGTTGATTCTTCCCAAGAAAATTTACAATACTTTCTTGTGACTAGGTAATGGAAATGCAAGGATGGCACTTACTCTTTCTAGATCAATTATAAGGCCTTATTTTGAGACAATTGGCAAGGATTTTACCTTCATGTGTTAGGAAGATACATTTAGGGATTAGAAACCCCAAACTATCTTCATCTCTCAAATACATGCTTGAGATGAAGTAGATGATCATTTTCATCCTTGGAGAACATTATGATATCATCCAAGTATAAAAGAACAATGTTATTGATTAGTCCTTTAAATTCCATATCCATGTCTCTTTTGGTTTCTCCTACATTAATAAACCAAATGGAATCTTCTTATAGGCATAAGTTCCCCACTTGGTGGTAAAGGCTATCTTGAACTGATCCTCACATTTCACCATGATTTTATTGTAGGAGTAGCCATCTAAAAGAGAAAACCTTTTTGACCCTACTACTATTTGTAAAATTTTCTCCATAGAAGGAAATGGGTAATGATCCTTCAAAGATGCTTTATTCAAGTCTCTAAAATCAACACACAATCTTGATTTCTCCATTTCTCTTCCACATTGGAACTAGATTTTCAACCCATGATGAATGCTTGATGGGGAAATGATTTTTCCTCAATCAACTTATTTAATTCTTTCTTCATGAGAGGATCAATCCAAATATTGGCATGCCTCTATTTTTTCCTAATGGGCTTAGAAATTGGGTCTATTTGATGGTGTTGAGCTAGATCAGGATCAAAACCCCTAAGGTCTTCATAAATCCATGCAAAAACATCAGAAAATTCTTGAAAAAGGCCTACAAATGCATGTTTCTCTTGTGGAGTACATACCTTGCCAATCTTAAGTCAATTTTCCTTGCCAACTGAGATGGGTTCATAGTCCTCACCTTTGACTATCATGTTTTCCTTTTCTTTTTGAGCTGATCATCAGAATTGAAGATGGACTCCAAAGTCACTAGTCCTTTGGGTAATTTGTTTGATTTGAGTTAGAAATTTGGTCTCCATATTGTTTCTCCAATTTGTCTTGATTCCTTGATGAAAACTCAATTCTTCTTGGATGAAATTGACAATATATTGATCACTCTCAAACACTTTCCAATTTGTTTATTTTTGGTACAAATAGCCTCACCACTACTTTGATATGATACAATCCATCCTTCTTGATATCTTGAGAAATGTAAAATTTTCTCCTACCATGACCAACCTATCCATGGGTTCATTTTATTTTCTTTGAATGACGTAGATGTTGAAGGATTCAAAATATTCTAGTAGGTCCCATACTTTATTCTTGTAATCTCTAATAAATCATTTTAGCCACATTCATCCCTCATAACTTGGTTTACAACTAGTTCACTATCCCCAAAAGTTTGTAATTGCTTGATATTTTTTTTTCTTTCCCATTATAGGCCATGGATGAGGGATTCATACTCTATTGAGTTGTTAGAACAACTAAATTGAAATCTGAAATAAGAATAATACTCATACTAGTAGGGGATACAAGTACATAACTCCCCTTCTCCTTCTCTACCCCTTGATCCATCAAAAACATTTTCCAAATGCCATCATCATGGATAAAACTTTAATACATAGGAACAGGTGAATCTTCCTCATGCAAGAAATAGATGCCAAGGCTAGCTTATTCAATTTATTTATATGGATCAAAACCATGACATTCAATTCCCCACTCATCAAGTAGAAAATCTGGAATGCCTTCAATTTGAGTATATGCTTCTTAGGACACTTGGGTGATCTCTTGATCAAATATTATGCAATTAGCATTGATGGGGATGGGATACATAAGGCTCTATATGATATGTGGAAATAGGTTCAAACCTAATGGTATCCTTGGTTACATATATGGTTTGAAAAGCATGTGAGACCAATGTGAAAATACGTACCTACTGATCTTAGTAGTGAAATCCCATGAAAGACACAAAGTGAAGAAAGATGGAAGGTCAATTATATAAACATCCTTAGAATTGAGAAATTAGGACATGCGTGTAATGTGAGGCTTAGACCTCTAACAACTCCAATATTTCCCACCATGGTTCCATCTAATTTACCACTCCTTTAGAGAGTGACTCATATTCAAAACCCAGCTAGTATGTTATTTGTTTGGGCATCACTGAACTGATTTCCGATGAGTCAATCATGTAATTATGCACAAGATGATTGCCTATGATGAGAGATACATATAAAGGTGGTGGAGTCTTCATGTTTTACCTAGTTGGTCATCCTTTTGTTGAAGTGTGTTGGTGAGCACCACTTTTTTTTCTCCTTAGATGGTTCATGTGCATGGAGAGATCAGCCAGCCATGGCTGCTTACAAAATATTTATTTGTCTAGGAATAGCTATGGATTCCCACATTGAGATATTCACATTATTCTTTCATTTTCTCTAGAATGTTGAAAGGAGTACACGTGGAATTTTGCAAAAGAGGAGTAGACATTTTCCTTTCTTATATATTCAATACATGGTTTTCTTTGAATGGCATAAATTTTACATTTTTAGATTTCCTTGAGTTTTAGATTTGTTTATCTTGTGTATTTTCCTCTTGTTTATGGATCTGTAATGTTTTTTGGATATGTAGTACATTGCAAGTTTAATACATTCCATGGATTTCTTTTTGAAGCCTGGAACACACCAAGTCTACGGGTTATTATCTTTGGGAGGAGGATTTGGTGAAGTAGGAGATGGTGTGTTTAACTCCATTTTCCTTCTTTTTGACTTGGTATTTACAACTTTACTTGAATAAGGTTATTGATTATCCTTCCCAAATCTAATTGATTCCCACATAACTCCTCCATTTTCCAATTTACAAGTGAAGTATCACTTGGTGGTATTTCTTGAGTACTTCTTCCCTTGTGTATTTTCTTTACGTGGATGAATTTGAGACAAAGATTTGCATTTTGTACCATTAAGGCTTGGTTAGGAATTATTGGGCATGTTTCTTGGTTATGTGGAAGATTACAAGGGAAACACCACTCATAATCTTGCACAAGATTATTCTATACTAGAACCAAATCCTTAGATGAGCTATTCATTAGGATTATAGGGCTGAAATGAATTTGTAGTGGTAATTTGATTTTGAGGAAGAGTACTTGGAATGGCGGTTTTTTTGGGGGATAAGGAGGCTTGTTGGGTTTGTATGGAGGATGATAAGGTAAGGTTTAAAAATTTTGATCTTTTTACCTCTTCAAGGATACCAACTCATTTCCAAAAAATTTAATTGCTTCATGACTTCCTGCAACTCATTTGAAGGGCTTGTAGAGGTAGATGCTTGACTTTAAATTTGGTTTCTTGGGGATGGAATAGGAGATAATTTAGGGGTTTGGTAAGGTGTGGATGTCCCTACCTCTAGAGAATATGGGCATTGGAGGTCTAAATAAATTTTCCCATGTTTAATAAGACTATTTTCAGCTCTAATAGAAATTTCATAGGCATCTGGTAAATTTCTACCCCCATGGACTGAATCATGATAGAAATGTCACTATTTAAAGCTCTTAGATAATAAATAAAATCATACTAAGGTTTAGGTCTTACCATTTGAGGGATTCTATCCCAATTTCTTCTGGAATATGATGTTAAAATTAATCATTTGCTTTCTTGGTGCCCTTTTTTTGTTATCTTCTCCACTAAAGATAGATGGTTTGACTTATCTTTAAAATAGTTACAAAGAGCTTCTCCCAACTCATCCCAAGTAGAGATAGAGTTAACTCTCAAAATATTATACCATTATAGAGATTTTCCTTTGAAATAATCTACCAAAAATCTAATGGCTACATTTTCTTGTGTAACATGGTAAATTGAGCATATGTTTGCAACATCTTTGATGTGTTCAATATGAGAGTTTTTGTATTCTCTCTTGTGAAGAAAGGAAAAAATTTAGAGCTACAACTTGAATGTCATCATATTGGGTCAAAATTTAAAGACTTCCTCCATTAAAATGTGGAAATTTCTTGATTTCTTTGGTGCTCCATGAATGTAATGGGTCTTAGAACTATAAAGAAAAAGGGCCTACGGTGAGGAAGAGTAGAAAGAACTATATTTAGAGGTGATGGTGATCTCTGTGAACTAGATCTTTCTCTTCTTCTTCTCCTTAAGACAACATAAAGTAGTCAAAAGGCTCTCCACTATGTGCTATCTTTTTTCTTGTTTGAATCTTCTTATGAGATAGAGACACTTTCTTCTTAAACTAGTAGATATAATGATTGGGAGTCACCGTATGTTTTTGTAGATCTTATAAAAACTAGATATCATTAAGATACACACTAAACTCTTAGTGAAATGATAAGAAATCCTTCAGTGTGGTCCCATAAACGTCCCAAAACTATTAACACATAAAATTTTCACCCGATGAATGATCATGAATGAACATAAAAAAAAAATTGAACATGGGATTGTCTTCAAAGTGTGGGAATTTTCTCCTTGAGAAAAACCTCATAGAAAATGCTTTTCCTTCTCTCCTAGCTCAATACACACTAACCTAAACTACTCAAACTACAACTAAATCTAAAACATATGGTATCTAGTGTTGAGAGGGAGTGGAAAAGTTATAAAATGAAAGAATGGTGATGTGTCAACACTAAGACAAGGTTCAAATCTGACTAGAAAGACAAAGAACAAGTTCATATGCAAATATTTTAATGAAAACACAGAACTATGAAAATCATGAATGAATAAATATCAATGAAGAAAAAAGAGAAAACATCCACAATAAATATAGAAAAATTGAAGGGAAAACAACCAAAATGTATTACCTTTAAATATCTCAAGTACAAAAATGGAAAATTATAGAGGTCTGAAGGAAATAAAATGTGTTTCTCAAGGAAGAGCATGTAAATTTGGAAGAAAGGAACCAATAATTCACTTTTATACATTATACAATATGAGAATGGGGAGAGAGAGAGATAGATGGAGGGAACTTTTAATCTGGATTTTCTATGAATGGATTATCATCCATGGATCCTACACCATTAATATCCTTGAAAAACCATTATTTCTTTTCAACACACCATTATGTTTTACAGGGTTAGGGCATGGGTGTCATTTGAGCTTTTACTCTAGGTACCTGAGGTGGTTGGGTGTTTTAAATGAACACATGCATATTTCATCTATTCCCTCAAGCTCTCATGATTTTCCATGAGACTTCCTTTGATCCCATAACTCCATATTCAACCACGAATGCTCTAAAGATATGAAAAGGTGAGAACATCTCCTACAATATGGAGCAATGCAATGGAAGATATGTTCAAAATATTTCCTCATGATATGTTCAAAATATGTTCAAAATCCCACAACTTCTTGAATTTGAATGTCCCCGTGGATTTAGAAATCAGTGAGACACCAATCTCTAATCATCCACAAAAATTTTCTCATGAACCACTACGGACTTTTAATCTTCTCACACTTTTCCTTCATGTTAATGTTTCAAGACACAAAGGATCTTCCTTCTACCTACTTTCCCTATCCCTCAAACTTAAAATTTTTTAGAACACTAGGAAGTATTCGCAGTTTTAGGACTTAGCCGATTTCAAATCCTTCATTTCCCTACCATATGGTGCTTCAAACTTTCCTTTGTGTGTCATGAATTTCACTTGACAGAATTCACCCTTTGTTGTATGATATTTCCATTGGCCCCATGGACTACCAAATTTCTCCATCCACATTGTTAGAATCACAAGGGACTAAGAGGGGGTGAATAATTCCTACAAATTTATTACTTCATTTACCATTAGAATCATCAAGTAACATCATTTATCCATTCACATACATTCAACCATAGCATAATAAATGTGCATAATATCAATAATGAACTACAACACATGCAAGAGAGATCATAAACACAATATTTAAGTGGGAAAATATCATGGGAAAGAAAACCAACTGAAACATAAACATTATATTTTCATTCTTCAAATTTAGTGAGGCACCAACCCCTAGTTTAGTAGAGCACCAACCCTAAAAGGAGCACCAACCCCTAATTTAGTGAAGCACCCAATCCACAAGGAGGATACAACCCCCTAATGATTACCAAGCACAAAATCAGCCACCTAAAGATGTGTTATCTCGATAATGTTGATGTCACAACGATGTAGATCACTAATTCAGCTCACAAACCCTAGCTCATACCCTAGGGCATCAAACTTGCTATTTCTTCTTCTTTCTTTTATCTATCCTCTTACTCTCATGTTATCTGATCTTCCTCAACCTATCATTATCTTCCTCAGCCTTAAAAAAATCTCAAACCTGTAAAATATCTCTCTAGGTCACACACCTTCCCTCCAAGAGCACTAGTTCAAAAATGAACCAAACAAGCACTTAAATATGCTTTTCTTCCTTCAAAACCAAAATATGTTGGTACCTCATGATAAATGTGACCCATAAACCTTCATTAAATTTATAAATTTTAATTACAATAGTCATATGACCCAATATAGGTCAGCCTAGCTAAAAACCTCATTACATGTGCTAAAAATGGCTCAAAACCCCATGGGCACAATCTTAAAATTTCCCTAACATGAGTACCATACTTTTTCATGACCCATGAACCCTTATACATGATTAAAATATCATAAAACATTCATACATGTTTGAAATTAATATCAACCAATCAAATTATTTCATTTGATGGGCCCAATTCCTTTACAAACTTTAAAACAATTGTTTCATGCACCCTTCAACACCCTGGAAACTTCATAATGCCACAAAATGGCATCTACTAAACCAAACATACCATGTGACCAATAATATGAAATTGAATAACTTGTATAAAATTTCTAAACAATTTAAAAGTCATGAAACATCTTTCACTTCAAACCACAACAAGATTTGTCCTTCACCAAATCAACCTACCAAAAATATGTTTCCAAAGGTTAGCTCATAAAAACAATTATACAAGAATTAAATACCTAAAAATGGATTAATTGGATTCCAAATTCATATCCCTTCACTTTTTAGGTGATATGAAGCATCAAAAAATCCATCTCATACTTTAAAAAACATCAAACTTCCACAAAAAGATCTTATCTTGAACTGCCAAAAACCTTCTTATTCAAAGAATTCTCTGGAAACCCTAAAGCATCACCTCATCATGATGCAATCCATATATCACTAGAAATATATCTGTAATATAATTTCCAAAATAAATTTAATCGCCTCAAAATCCACCTTTAGCTCAAGTTATGACCAAAACATTGGACCCTGCTATTTGAGACCCCAAAACTGCCCTTTGACCAATCAACCTGTTTGAGCCTCAAAACACCATGAAAATTGCATAGTTATGTCCTAAAAATTCATTTAAATAAATATTATCTCCCAATCATCATGCCACATCATTTTTCATTCTACTCCTTTGGACCATCTTTCTCTATAACCTTCTTTCCCATAAACTGTTATTTTTAGGTGGGGCCCACTCATCACCATGACCTCAACCATACATTTATAGAAATCTTGAGGATTCCTCTACAAAATACAATCATCAAATTTTCACTTTCAATCAAAACTAGGTCATTATACTTCACCTTTTGCAAACTTGCTCCTAGCTAGGGTTTAACTAGGGTTTTAACCTCTTTACCTTCTTAACATTTGTTCATAAAAACATGACGATCAACTGAACCATTATTTTTTTAAACCTTATAAAATCACCTTATAATCATCCATGAAATCCAAAATTTATAATGCACATCATGTGATTCACAATGAGCATTTGAAGTTGCACTTCGAGCTAGAATTTGCATTGATTTTCACCTTGTCTCACTAAAAAAACTATATCTGAAAAAATTCACATCATGAGCACCTAAATTTTTTCAGATATCACTATCATCATCCCTATAACATCTCCAATCATCATAATATCAATTACATATCCCAATATCTCTAGTCATTAAGACTTACTTATGTCTTACTTTCTAGATCCTCATAGTAACAACTAGGGCCAACTGAAATAATGCAAGAACTAAAAAAGAAACCTCTGAAAATGACCCAAACATACCTCATATTTCATGATACACATTATATCATTCTTCCATGATCTCATATGGCTCCAAACCACATTATCACACCTTCCAAGCAACATACCTGTTTTCTCCCAATGAGCACATGTAACATGGAGAACCACTTGTACCTATACTATACCACTGTTGTGAGTGCTCAAACACTCTCAAATCATGTTATCCAACATGCCAACATGCTTATCAAGAAACCAAGAAGCTCACACTACCAAGAAACACCTCTTAGGCACTGTAAAGGCTTAGCTTAGAGCAAGCATGCATCACTTGATCCCACTATAGCAACTGATAAACATCTGAACCATCATGTTAGCACCGTATAAAACATCATGAAATTAACATACAACATTAACTTTTTCATTAATGTGGTTTTTCATCAATGACAACACCTATTAGGCCTACATGCCAACAATCTCCCCTTTTTCATTGATGGAAAACACCCTAAAATTTTCCCCTTTTTACATTAATGAAAAAGGAATACATGTTACTCACCTTATTCACCTTCTTTAACATCATATCATCATTCTTTGGTTAGAAACATCAACCAAAGGTCTCAATTAGCTCCATTTTCTTGATTTTTCCCAAAATTTGATTTTTCCTTCATTTTAGGCATGCAAACAACAAGCTCCCCCTAGAAAGGACACTTAAAACATCTGAAAACATTATTCAAGCATGAAAAAAATCCATCTCACCTTGTTTGAGGGAAAAAGACATCATTTCAACTTCTAGGAAAGCAAAAAGCTCCAATTTCTTTTATACCCATGTTTTGAGCTTCACAAGAATATTGTAGCAGTAGATACCAATACCATTCAGCCTCTAATCCATGCCAACAATGATATTTAAGACCATACAACATCATTACTCAATCATTTAGAGAAGAACCATCATTTCTAGGCCTAGAATATGCAAATCAAGACTTCTTCATACTCATCATATAGTGCCAATACTAGGTTACCATAACAGACCTTTTAGTAGATTTTAGGCTAATTTTGACATCCTCCTACATGATCACCATGCTTAGAATTCACCAAATATTACTCCCCCTAGCCTTAAGACCTCTATTCTATAGCTCTAAGCACAAACTTAACCCACTAGCTATGCAATCATGTCTTGAAATCATCATTCTCACTTTTTCAGAGGCACACTCTCAAGTTCCCCCTTTCTTGAAGAGACACTACACACTTGTAGGAGCAACATTTTGACCTCTTTAACACTATAATAATTTTAACCTATCTATGTACATTTCAAGACAATTCATCAAACCAAGCTTCAAAAAGTCCTAAAAGTGACTTTCCATCACAACATCACTACTTGAAGTACCTTGACAACTCAAAAGAACTCAAATACACAACATACTTGAGAGAATGTTCATACTCTACCCTTTTCCCCTATAAATCAACATTTTGATCCACATATTACCTTTGAATAGTAATCAAAATTAGGGTCTAGATTCAACATTTTTCTTTAACAAGATAAATTCAAGTTAGGATACTCATTCTACACTCCTTCACACTTTAACCATCATGATTGACCTTATGAGACAAATAAAGTACTGAAACTCTTCACTTAGCTTCTATCACACTTGATTTGACACCTATATGCCAAAGAAATGGTAAACACTCTACCTCTTGTACAAATATCTTTGTCATATTGTTCTTTTTGTGCACTCATCTACACTATTTTTAGCATATTTGAGCCTTAAGAATCTTGTTCACACCTATTTTTATACCTCTTATATCAAGATCTTTAGCTTACTTGATGTACCTTCAGTAGTCCTTATAGGCACGTTTATTACTCTAGCAGATCATGCAAAAAAATCAGTCACATACCTTCCAATTGATTCATGGTCAAAAGGAACTCCCCTTTCTTTTCATGCCTTTTACATCTTCAAGAACACTTTTGCATTCATACTCCTCTTTTATGCTCAAATAGATCATTTCACACATTTTATTCATTCTTTATGAAACTAAGACTTATTGTGAATATTCTTAAAAGCTTCTACAACATGGTTTAGTAGTCCAAGAACCATGAGATATTTGATTCCACCTTATATCATGAGACCTCAAATCAAATATGCATAGATCTTGTTCCTTAGGATCAAACACATGAGGAGAATTTTTCCAAACAAATTTTCATACGAGAAGTGTATACTCTACCTCTAAAATCTACTACTATGCCTCCGTTAGACCTATAGGAGGTCATTTCCTTCATAGAGCAGAAAAATGTTTCTCTCAAGTAGATGTCAACATGAATACCAAGCCCAAATGCTTTCCCATACCATTTGAAGGACACACACAATATAGTCATCTCAAGAAACATGCAAAACGTGTAATAACATCAACTTTCATATCTGATTTTCCATCTTGAAACTAAGTTCATGTACTATAGCATGCACTCTATGCATAAACCATAGTGAATGACAATAAAATATTTATCTCATCAGATCTAATACATAAGAAACATTATTAGTAGCATTATATTGTTCCATACATTGTGTCAATGACTATAAGACCTTAGCAATACTTTAAATCATCCAAAAGCTAGGGTTTTAAGAGAAAACCCTCCTTACTAAGCATCATGAACTATCATTTCAACTTTGTTAATCATATCTAGAGATGTACACATACCTAATGTCCCAAACTCCCACATCCTCTTTCCATATGTGACTATTTTATTCATGCAAATTTTCAGATCAAAATTCATTCATTTTACCCTCAAAATCAAGTTTCCATGCATAAACTAAAGGACCTTTGAGATAACACGATAATGAAAAAAAAAGTGAAGTAAGATTTTTTTGATGTAATTTTTTCTTTTCTTCTTTAAACAAGCACCGTCACTTTTTAATAACACCTTAAAATATGAATAACACCTTCTTGACATGTAGAGATCATTGATCCCAATATTACATACTTATAATCCCTTTTTTTCTTAAGAAACCTACTGAAACTATGCATTCTTGACTATACCAATGTCTCGAGTTTAACTAATTGAAGTCTCACTAATCAAGTAGGACTTGATCACCTTTAATTTACCTTCAAGAGATCTTATAGAAAAAAACACAACATTTGTAACTCTATCATGAGACTCAAGACCATTTTAGAACCCGACTGGACATGACACACATGAGACAACAAGAGTGAAGTTATATAGATATGAGTGCAAGAGAATAGTTTTCAAATAAAATTACCAAGCTTGATTCTTTACACACATGATAGACATCATTGAGACACAGCTACTAGGCCCATTTTAATCTCATCACAACTCTACTAAATCATCTTATGACATCATACTTTGGCAAAGAAGACCCTCATAGATCGGACCATACTTAGACCAAGACCAACACATGCATTAAAATGATATGAGCATGAAACTTAAGACCAATGACACCTTTTAGACTCTTAGGGGGATATGTCAAGATGACTCTAGACCAAATAGGACTCACCTCATATGAATTACACACCATTAGATCTCATGAACAGACCATATAGGCTACTTACAAGTTCAACTCAGATATGCAAGACTAAATGACAAGACAAATGCATAAGAACCATCAAAATGAACTGACACAAGACCATGAGGAGAAAACATACACATACCTTGACCAAGTGGAGAGTACATACACTAACATATACTACTCCCCCTCACCTAGATGCTTCATTTTCATTGATACACCTTCAAGAAGCATAGTGAAGGCATATAGGCTCCATGAAGACCTAAAAGAAGGTCTTGAAGAGGTCCCAAGACCCCTTTTGTGCTTGACCAACTCCACTTTCTTCTACTTTCTGATCTAAGCATTGAGAATCACTCCTTTTTCCATAGGCTCGTGCTCTTTGATGAGACTAAAAGGTCTCTTCTAGACTCCCATGAAGTCCTTCTAGACCATTATCATACATTCTAGGCCTCTAAAATCCACTTCTTTTCTCTCTAATACTTTGAGGATTCTTGTTATGACCTGAATAAGCTTGATAAAAAAATCTAGCAACATGACCAACTTTGTTAAAGTTAGACATATCACTGAATTTTATCTCTTGAGGCCTTCATCTTGATTTTTTGATCCATACAAACAAGTACCTTGCAATGTGACCTTGTTTATTACACTTGTAGCATACTATCTTCTTGGAAAACTCATTTTTATTTCCTTTCCATAGCTGAGCATCTCTAGGATCAGATATCTTGACAAATATCTTCTTAATTTTTCTAGGCTCAAACACTCCTAGATTCCATCCACAATCCTTGGCTTTGTGACCAAATTCACAACATGAATTACATTCACCATTAAATAATCCTACTTCATTCTTATAAGAATTTTTTATCTTGCATTCTTTAGTCTCTATGACCAAAAACATGACATAAGAAACAATAGCCATTGAATGATTTTTCATACCTTGAAGCATTAGGTTGCCTAATAGGTTTGATCTTCTCATTGTCTTTGGAGTGAGTCACCTTCATTTCTTCCTTGGTACTTGGTTCACCATCTTCCTTACTTGGAACCTTGTCTTCTTGCTTCAATTCCTTGTCCTTGAGATCCTCATTGAATCCCAAACCAGCCTTATCACTTGTTGATCTTTGATGGCTAAGAATATTATCTAGGTCACTAGCACTTTTCTCAAACATTTTCAATTTTCTTGAAACTAGATCAAGTCTTGAATGTAGATATTTCATACCATCTTCATATTTTATGCACTCATCCTCCTTTGACTTGATTTTATCATTGAGCAAAACAACTTGTGATTTTAGCTGAGTACATTCTTCATCTTTGACCTTTAGAGTTTTTGACAATTCCTCCATTTTTGACTCCAAAATATGAATAGTATGACTATGTTCATGAGCATCTTCCTTGGATTCAAGTCTGGCTGCAACTTTCTCTAATTTTCTTCAAGATTCCTTATGATCTCATCATGTTCTTTACTCTCATTCTTCAACTTGGATTCAAGGATCTTAATTTGATCTTCATGATTCCTTTTCATTTCAACAATCTGTTGTGTGAGCTTTTCATTCTCATCTCTTGCAAGATTAAGTTCCCTTTTCAATATTACCCAAGATGACTCTTCACAATCTAATTCTGAATCACTAAACCCTTCTCCAAATTCACAAGTTACCACTCCTAGGGGAGAGTAAATTTTAGGAATATTTTCTAAACAATTCTTACCTTCACTTAAAGTAGAACAACAATCATCTTTGGATTTCTTTCCTTTCTGATAATTCTTCTTCTTACAACCATTTTGTGCTTCAAAAGATCTCCTTCAAGCTGTCAAAATTATATAGAAGAACCTTGCTTAGATACCAATTATTATAAACAAAAGGATTGAGAGAGGGGTTGAATTAGTCCTAAAAATTTATTACTTCATTTACCATTAGAATTATGAAGTAACATCATTTATCCATTCACATACATTCAACCATAGCATAATAAATGTGCATAATATCAACAATGAACTACAAAACATGTAAGAAAGATCATAGACACAATATTTAAGTGGGAAACCCTCATGGGAAATAAAACCCACTGAAACATAAACATTATGTTGTCATGCTTCAAATTTAGTGAGACACCAAACCCACAAGGAGCACCAACCCTAGTTTAGTAGAGCACCAACCCTACAAGGAGCACCAAACCCTAATTTAGTGAAGCACCCACTCCATAAGGAGGATAAAACCCCCTAAGGATGACCAAGCACCAACTCAACCACTGAAGAAGTTTTATCTCGATAATGGTTTTTCTCACCACAACTGATAGAGATCACTAATTCAACTCACAAACCCTAGCTCATACCCTAGGGAATAAAACTTGTTCATTCTCCTTCTTTCCTTACTCTCATGTTATCTCATCTTCCTCAAAATTTCATTATATTCCTTGTCCTTCAAATAATTCTCTCATACCTGTAAAATATCTCTCTCTAGGTCACACACCTTCCCTCTAAGAGCACTAGTTCAAAAATGAATCAAACAAGCACTTAAATATGTTTTACTTCCTTCAAAACAAAAATATGTTGGTCCCTCATGATTAAATTCAAACCATAAACCTTCATTACATTCATAAATTTGAATTACAACAATCACATATGAGCTAAGTAGGTCGGCCTAGCCAAAAACCTCATTACATGGGCCAAAAATGTCTCAAAACCCCATGGGCACAATTTTAAAATTGCCCTAACATGAGTACCATACTTTTTGATGACCATTAACCCTTATACATCATTAAAATATCATAAAACATTCATACATGGCCTAAATTAATATCAACCAATCAAATTATTTCATTTCTATGGGCAGTGTCCTTTGACAAACTTCAAAACAGTTGTTTCATGCACCCTTGAAGCGCATAATGCCACCGTATGAATTCTACATGAACAAAAACATGCCATGTTACCACTCAAAATAAATTTCATAACCTTTATAACACTTATAAATAATTTATAATTCATTAAACATCTTTCACTTCAAACCACAACAAGATTTACCTTCACAAAATCAACCTGCCAAAATATCTATTTCCAAATATTAGCTCATAAAAAAAATTATACAATCAATAAATACCTCAAAATTGATTCATTATATCCCCAATTAATCTCTCTTAAATTTCCATGTGATAGAAGCATCAAAAATACATATCATGCCTCAAAAAAACATCAAACTACCACAGAAACAGATCCAGTCTTGAACTACCAAAAACCTTCTTACTTAAATACTTCCTTGGAAACCCTTTCAAATCACCTCTTCATGAATCAATAAATATATCACTAGAAATATATCTTAATATAATTTGTAACACAACTTTATTCAACTAAAAATTTTACATGTAGCTCAAGTTATGACCAAAACATTAGACCTTGCTATTTGAGACCCCAAAACTGCCCTTTGACCAATCAACCTGTTTGAGCCTCAAAACACCATGAACCTGCATATTTATGTCCTGAAACTTCATATAAATAAAACTATTTCCCATTAATCGTGTCACATCAATTTGGCATGTTATTCCTTTGGACCATATTACTCTATAACCTTCTTTCCCATAAACTAATTTTTTAGGTAAGGCCCACTCATCACCATGACCTCAACCATACATTTATGGAAATGATGTGGAGTCCTATACAACAGAAATTCATCACCTTTTTACTTTCAATAAAAATTGGTTTAGTATACTTCACCTTTCGCAAACTACTCCTAGCTAGGTTTCTAGGGTTTTGACCTCTTTGCCTTCTTTAACATTTGTTCATAAAAACGTGACGATCAAATGACCTCATTATTTTTTTAAACCATATAAACTCACCTTAGAAGCATCCCTTAAATCCAAAATTTCCCATGCAAATCACATTATTCACAACGAGCATTTGAAGTTGCACTTTGAGCTGGAATTTGCATCTATTTTCACCTTATCTCACTAAAACAACTATATCTAACAAAATTCACATAATGGGAACCTAAATTCGTTTATATATCACTATCACTCATCACTCTAACATCTCCAATTATCATAATATCAATTCCATAGCCCAAACTCTCTAGTCATTAATATGTACCTATGTTTACTCTTTAGATCCTCATCGTAAGCAACTAGGGCCACCTGAAATAATTTAAGAACTGAATAAGAAACCTCGAAAAATATCCAAACATACCTCATTTTCCATGATACACCTGATATCATTCTTTCATGAGCTCATATGGCTCCAAACCATAATGACACACCTCCAAGCTATTTTACCAACTCCCAATGAGCACCGATAACATGGAGAACCACCTATACTTGCACTATGTCACTATTGTGAGTGCTCAATAAATCTACAATAATGCTAGCCAACATGCTTCCTAAGAAACCAAGAATCTCACACTATCAAACAACACCTCCTAGGCACCTGTATGGGCTTGCTAAAGCAAGCATGCATCACTGAATCCCATTGTAGCAGCTGATAAACATTTGAACCATCATGTTAGCACCATATACAACATCATGAAATCATCATACACCATTCACTTTTTCATTAATGTGGTTTTGCATCAATGACAACACCTATTAAGCCTACATGCCAACACACATAGCACTCTTTTTCCATACCAAGGAGGTCAAAAATCCATCAAAATCTACTTAAGTCTAGAGCTCGGACCTCTTCATTTAGTGGGTTAGGAGAACCAGGTGAAATACTAAGTTCCTTTAATTGGTGAAAAACTGAAATATAGTATTTTTGGCCTTTCAAACCAAATATTTCATAAGTACAAAATGATTTTTTGAGTTTTTAAAATGTCATGGGGAATTATTTTGGACAACAAGTACCAATTACAAAATATCACCCTAGACTCCCTTACAACGATGTTAATTGAAGGTTATTACCACATTTCATTAATTGTTGTTGGGATAAAACAATTGAGAGATGGGATAAAATGAGAGATGTTTTTGTAGAAAAACTAGATTCCCATCTTTAGGTTCGAGATGATACATTACCATGTGCCATGGTTTATGAGAAATTATTTTTCAAAGTTTGTGTACTTTTTCCTCTTAGTGTGCTTAAGAGACATTTCCAGTTGATGTATCCATGAAGGACTGAGATGGTTGGGAAATGGAACTACACCTCTACTAATTTCTAATAACCCACTTAGATGTGTGGACACCATTGGTTTGGTGCCACAAGGTTCCAGATTGCAAAATATCACCCTAGATACTCTGATAATGACATTAATTGAAGTCTTTACCACATTTTATTAATTGTGATCACAAGAAAATGGGAGGAGATGGGAGAAACTGATAGATTTTTGGGATATTGACTATCTTCCCATTTATATATTTAGATGATACATTCCTGTACCACAGTTAGTGAAAAATCATTTATCAAAATTTTCCTACTTTCTGTTCTCATGGTGCTTAAGAGACATCATAAAAACAATGTAGCCAAGAAGGACTGAGATGGTTGGTAAGTATAAATATACCTCCAATAGTTTCCAATGTCCCACCCAAATGTATGGGCATCATTGGTTCAGTTTCATGAGGCGTCGATTGGAAAATATCACCGTAGATGCTCTTACACTAATGTTAATTTAAGGTTTTTTCCACATTTCATTTGTTGCAACCATGAGAAAATGGGTGGGAGATGGGAGAAACTGAGAGAGGTTTTGTAGGATGAAAAAATTCCTATTTCGTTAAAAAAATCATTCCCATGTCCACAGTTGCGATAAATCACCCATCACATTTTGCCTACTTTTTACTCTCAAAGCACTTATGAGACATCGTCAAATCGATGTAGCTGGGAAGGACCAAGATGGTTTGGTAGTGGAACTACACCTCTAATAATGTCTAATTTCCCACCTAGATGTATCGGTTCCATGAGTTTGGTACCATGAGGTGAAAATTGTAAAATATTTCCCTAAATTCCTTTATAATGACACTATTTGAAGGTTTGTTCTCTCTCTCTCTCTCTCTCTCTCTCTCTCTCTCTCTCTCTCTCTCTCTCTCTCTCTCTCTCTCTCTCTCTCTCTCTCTCTCTCTCTCTCTCTCTCTCTCTCTCTCTCTCTCTCTCTCTCTCTCTCTCTCTCTCTCTCTCTCTCTCTCTCTCTCTCTCTCTCTCTCTCTCTCTCTCTCTCTCTCTCTCTCTCTCTCTCTCTCTCTCTCTCTCTCTCTCTCTCTCTCTCTCTCTCTCTCTCTCTCTCTCTCTCTCTCTCTCTCTCTCTCTCTCTCTCTCTCTCTCTCTCTCTCTCTCTCTCTCTCTCTCTCTCTCTCTCTCTCTCTCTCTCTCTCTCTCTCTCTCTCTCTCTCTCTCTCTCTCTCTCTCTCACACACACACACACACACACACACACACACACACACACACACACACACACACACACACACACACACACATTAACGTTGACATTATATGATTATTCAGATTTTAGGAAGTGGATGGTATTAGCATTAAGATTACATGATTACAATTGATGGAATTGAATGATTATAATAGTGGCTAAATTGTATGTTAGTTGTATATATTTTAATACCCATGTTCATAAGATTAATTAAATTAAAACTAGTAATACATACTAGCATTACATATTAATGTACTTAGATATATTAATCTACTTCTAATTATAATTGATGGCATTAAATGATTATAATAGTGGATAAATTATATATATATATAAATTAATACCCATGCTCAAAACATTAAAAAATTTAAAAATAGTAATACATGTTAGCATAACATACATACATAATCATATTAATCTACTTAGATACATATAAAGAGTGCTTGATCCACTATACAAGTTTGACAAAAAAATATTTTTGTCTTGTATATTATATTGATTTTTGAAATCCATGATGGCATACAAAATTTGAACAAAATGAATGTCTAAACAAAGCCATATAGGTGTACAATGATATACATCAACAAATATACACCTACATGCCACAAAGGCATACAAAAAAATGCATATACATAAAAACTATGGGGTATCATCGAATAATTTGGTTCTCTTGGCCCACCAGAAATGAACCAATCTCATAAGTTGGATGTCCCTTTTTCTGATTAGGCCTCCTACACTTAAGGGATGGTTGTAGCTCTAATTTTTAATACAAATAAACAGTATACACATAAGTATACAACGAATGACATACAAAATGGCATTTTACGTATAAATAAATATTTATTGCAATCCCATAATCCCTATGAATCATCCTCTTCCTCTAAGCATCAACCTCAGTGGCAGATGTGGCAAGTACACAAACTGGAGTTGTCACCTCCTCCTGTGGTAATGAATTTCCTTTATTTATACTAAATGTTATTGTTTAGCATAAGAAATTCATTATGAAAATTATATTACTAGCTCATACCTATGTAAGAGGCACAACAAACTTTATACCCATAAAAATTTGATATGTAATGATCGTCAAATGTCGAATGAAGACTCTAATGACATAATCAATGAAAACAAGAACAAGGTTACACACATACAAAAGTTACATGACATTATTTGCATACATTAAATATAGTTCATTATCTTCATAAATGATGATTAAAAATACTAAAACTCACATTAGTAAATTTCTCAACATGAGCACTCATATTGACATCCCTAAATGCCAAAGGTCTAGAGGTTGCATGTTTAACATCAAATTTTCATTTTAAGATAACATCTATATGGGAAAAAAATAACATATAATATATTTACTAGTTTATTACAAATTTATACCTAATGGGTTGGCGTGCCTACAAAAAAATGTGAGGAATTGGAATGTGATAATGGATGTGTAGTTTGACCCTAAAATTTTATAAAAATACACATAACTCATTAATTTTCATTAATAATGAATTAATATAATGTCAAATATAAAATTTAGTATGAAAAATATATGCTAAATTGCATTTAAATTCATGTAAAATTACCTATTGTTTAATACCAAAGGTTGAATCTAGTATATCATTTATGATGATGACAATGTCTAATACATATCACAATGTGTCTCCTCCATTCGAACACCCTTCTCAGCCTGTAAGGTAACCTAAATAGGATGTGGAGCATCCTCAGTACGCTGTGGATCAGCTCTATCAAACACATAGGTTTCAAGACTACCAAAAATATGACAAACTATGTTATATGATGTCTGATGCCTTGAAGGACCAACCTTATTATCCTAGGAGATATGGACTTCATGCTTACATAAAAATGTGTCAAATAACTAATAGAGTTGAGTGCCTCAACCTCCATGGTCACCTTTATAACTAAAGGGACTAAAACAAGATGAATAGTTGAGTGAGAAAGGGGTATAAGTGGTTGTTTCTTTAAATGTTTTTCTTCCAATTGTATACAAGGAAAAACGCAATCAAATGAAATACAAGCAATAATAAATGGTGTAAACATTTCTCCAAGATCTTCTTGCAACCTTAGATAAGATTAGCTGAAGTGTTACACTTGTAGAATCTTGAAATGGTTTGGTTGTGGGTGCTCCGATTTATGTCTCCAAATGAAGAAGATAATGCTACGAGCAATTTGGTGAATCACATGGACAACCTTTCGGTATGAGATTTCAAATGGAAAAGGAGCAGAGGTTTTCTACAATTGTTAAAATATTTCAAAGTTTTTGTGAAGGATATAGATTGTTATTTATAATAGAAGGAGAGGCTATAGAGTGGTTGAAGGTTCATAATGAGATCATGAATGTATTTTCCTGAAATAACATTTGAAATTGGTTATGATAGTTTGAATGAATTCAATATCCATTGAGGGGCAATTATTTTCTATTTTTTCATTCAATAAGGTGGTTGTACATGCATTTTTGTTGCTTCCACCTTTGTAGGATTCTAGAAGTGAAGTGGAGTGGAGTGACTAGGAGAGTGGAGTGGAGTGACTAGGATAGTGAAGTGGAGTGTGAGTAGATAAATAGATTTATTTCTATTTAAATAACTAATTAAATTAGTTAAGGGATGTGAGTGGGTGAATAACTATTTAATTAATAATAATAATTAAATTAGTCAAAGGATATTGTAGTATGGTTTAGAATTAATTTAATTAATTCTAAATTGATAGAATTAAGCATGATATAATTAATTTAATTAATTCTAAAGAGTTGTAAATTGGCACATTATGCAAAGGATATAGATATCCAAGGATAGGCTAGAAATAAGTATGTATTTTTAGGGTGTCTATATTTTCCCCTCTTTAAAGTGTTATTACAAAGTAATAGAATTTTAAAGATAGTAGACATATGTAGATTAGTGAATGGATGACAGGGAAACATGGTGGACTTGCTTGATATATCACAATAAAGAATTTGGATGCCCAAATGAGTATGGATGCTAAGGGAATTCCCCTCAAGTGGATGGGTGATGAAGAAAGTGGTGGACAAATAAGTCGTTTCAAATGAAGAAGGAAAGGAGTAGAAGGATGAAGGGAAGGATTTTTCTCATAGCATGAGCTTTCATTTAGATAGTGAAATTTAGAGAAACCTTATTTTTATTGCATAATAGATTTGTCGCCATGATTATTAAGGAATCATGATGTGTAACCCATTATGTGCATAAACAAACACACACAACAAAGAAAATATAAAATTAAAACAAACCCAATATACACCGTAAAATTATGCACCATGGCTATGAAGAATCCAAGATGATAACAAAATACATGTAATTGGTCCAAAAATAATATTAACAATGCAACACAAATTGAAAGGAATATAATTAACTATATACGTAATGTGTGTCATAGTGATAAGTAAGCATATTTAACTTCCGAGAAAACAAGGACATTGAAATGCAAGGGGATTATGATTAGACCAAAGAGCAGAGTTAAATAACTCCTCATGAAACTCTTGTTGGATCTGCATTGAAGATTGATCGAGAATAAGAAGGGTCATTGCCCCAAGCAAGGACGTTGAAATGCATGGGAGGGAATGAGAGCCGATATTTCCCAAGTGAGGATGCACACGAGGGAGATGATTGATTTGACTTGCCCCAAACAAGGATACTAACATGTATGGGGAATATGATTTATCATGATATTTTTAAGATGGTTGTAAAAATCACTAGGGTAGGAGTTAAAAGTTTTTTTATCAATTTATCTTGATTCGTTGAAATTTTTGATGTGGTTGTAAATTTGTAGGATTTTACAATTATTTGGATGTTTTTGGATTTTTAATTTTGTTTAATTTTTTTGGATAATTTTACTTGGAGAAGAGGGTGTGAGCTGAACGAAATGAGATCCCCATTGTAGGGACTACGAGTTACCCGGTGAAGCATTTAAATTCCCAATCTAGTTCAAATTAGTTGATTATATTTCCATGGAAAGCAAGTGGGCATCGCGACAGGAACAAAGGATGACCGCTCAATAGGAGAGAGTAGACACCATAGCTAAATAACAAAAAAAAATAGTAATTTAGTCACCATGACCAAAAATAGAATAATTAGGGTTATAAAGCTATAAATAGATAGGTGAGAGCATTAGCAAATAACATTAAATTTATTGTTATTAGATTCCTTTGGCTATTTAAGTGAGAATTAAGCTCGAGATTTGACATAGATGGCTCGTTTATCATAGTAAAAACATCGTGTAGACCATGTTCGAGAGTTTGGGTGGAGGCAAAACAAGGGTGTCATGGAAAGTAGCAAAATAAACCTAGTTTTGTGATGCATTTAATGCTAGTTATGTCTAGGAGGAAATTGAAATTAAACGTTAACACATGTACTTGAATTCACTAGTGTATCCCAAAAAAATACACTAGTGTCAATGTGCGATGCTAGCATGTTACTAAGGGCATGAGTGTTAAACTAAAAATGTGCTAGCGTGCTAAACATGTTAGTGTAACACTATGGGCATGAGCTTCAAATCCAATGCACTAGTGTTAAATTGAATGCGCTAGCATTGAATTATATGTTTTAGCATATAAGTACATGTGATAGCATATCAAAGGGTGTGCTAACATCATTAAATGTTTTTAGAATAATTTTTGAAGGGTAAAATAGAATAATGATGATTTAATGTTATTAGATTATTTTTAGGAGAGATTTATATCATTGGACGTACAAGAGCATCATGGATGATTGCTTTGTTCTAGATGATATGCACTCATAGAAAGAAAATACAATTAGTCGCACTACTAGAGGTGACGAGATTGACATACATATTGTAACTTCCACACATCATATTGGACCATTATTTATTGACCGCACTAGTCGAGTGATGGCACGGTGAGAGTCATACTTTTAGGCTTTTTTGGTGGTGAGATGATGGTTACCTTATAGTATTTGTATCAAGATCCTTCAAGTGTTGATAAAGGGCATACTAGTGTATTGGGATGGGCATGAGGGGTGGATACTAGGTCATAAATAAGACCTATTTTACTTGAGTAATATACCCAATGAGGGGATAATAATGCACTTGTACAAGTTCATTGATGATAGGATAATAAGAAGAATAGTTATTTATCGATGGCTCTTATTAGTGGCTATTTGCTTCACGATAATATTGGCGGTCATTTCCAATTGAGTTTGATTGGCATTGTTAGGGAGCTAATGGAGAGCATAGTGTTTTCATGAGTTCAAGTTATTTTTATCTCACTTGTACAATGCCCTATACTTGATAGTCTACAAAGGGAAGATGAGTCGATTCTAGTGACACTTTGTTATAAATATGGTCATGGAACCATATAGTGATTAGATGACTAGTGGGCATCTTACAAGCCAAATAGTTAGATGATCCCTCATCATTTGGATAAGAGACATTGGGTGTTGATCAAAGAGGACACATGGGAGATATATCATTTTATAGACAAACATTTGATTATTTACTGAGTTATAGATGGTGATATAGAGACCATACCGGTTATATCATTAGGTCATAGATGGTATAGATCTATCCAAAATGGAGGTGGATCATTTTATTATCAGAAATCATAGTCACAGATTGGATATGTATAGGGTAGATAGGGTCAAGTAGCAATTTGGAGTGGTACAGGTATACCTAGCGGTGACTAATAGTATGCACATTTTGCATGCAAGGCGGTGGACTTCGGTCCATAGATTAGGGATCGAGAACCTAGGATGACATTTTTTTGAGTCATTCTATGGGAGTGGGATCCATGAGCTCAAATCATAGATCTAAGGACTACTCTATAGTATTGCATGGTATGCAATGATTATGCCTAGATGGATCACTATTCCGCAAGAAGCTATAACAACAGGTATAACAACAACAACAATGGATGGGCCATAGAGAGCATCCAGGGATAGACTCAAACAATTTGAAGCCAAGGCACAGCTAGAGGGTCAAGAACAAGGACAAGGTCCACATGCTTATGTGGCATAGGAGCCACAGTCTTTGGTTGCACAAGTGGCATAGATTTTGGTACAACATATTCTAGTGCATGTATCATACATATTCTAATGGTATAAATGTAGGTTCTATTGTAGGTACCTTTTTGGGTTCATGGGAAGGGATAGGGTCCAATGTAGGTTCCTTTATATATGTAGGTACTATTTCAGGAATCAATACATGTTCCATTATTACCACCTAGACCACCTAGTCCAGGAGTAGAATTTTTAGGTGGAGGGGAAGGTGGAGATGGAGGTGGTGATGGATGGGGAGTTATAAGAGGGAAATATGTGTAGAATTAGAGTGTATGTGTACAACCACATGTACAAATACAATATTCAAGGCCATAGGTTGTTGAGCTATTAGTATAGGTGTAGTGAGTCACTACAGAGAGAGATGTAGTTGTTTTCTAGCGAGATGTAACCTTTATCACTATGTAGACCTTGTAGAGGCTCCTAGATTATATGACCATATAGAGGGATGGTTTGAGGCAACCAATGTAGAAGAGGACTGCAAAGAGATATCATATTGTCGGACATATTTAACAGCTAACATAAAGAGAGGTTTTACACACCACATGATAGAGGTAGGTGGTATGTGTGATGTATCATAGGATGTTATTGTAGCATCATAGGAGGAAAGATACTACCATGCATTATACGAGGTAGAAATCCACGAGGTCTAGAGAGCTCCGGGGTATATTTGGGTGACAAACCATTATTTGACTAGATCATGGAGGCCATCGAGGTCAACTAGGTCAGTACAAATGCCACCATCGAGAGGTGGTGAGGACAGAATAGACAGTCCTATCGTGGGATATATATATATATATATATATATATATATATATATATATATATGGATGACTCATTATTTTATGATGTATTATATATGTTTTGGTATACACCTCTTGATTGAAGGGAAATTTTTGTAGATCTATGTCATTGATGGCACACTAACATGTATATGTCACATTGTGATTGATGACATAGTACACAAGACCTTGGTAGATGTTGGGTCCTATTGTTTTTGAATTTCATTCTTTGGTAAGCCCTCACACATATTCTAGTGGTTAGTGTCAAGATTCCATAAGGAATACTTTTATTTCGTAGGAAAAATGATGCACATCACCAAGAAATTTCTTAGCAAAGTGACATAGTTGCACGATAGCAACACAAAGATCACCCTAGATATACATGATGTTGTTGCAATAAAGGAGACAACAACCAAGATGCACTATCGGATGGGAGAATAGACTTTCAGTTTCACCAACATCATATACCCTATGACAAGAGTAGTCACATGCTTGGTAGTCCGTAAGCTAGGCACCTCAAAGTGATAGTATGAAGTAAATAAAAAAATCTTGCACATTACTCATAAGATAGCACAAGGGAAGCCCGTACATGTAGTGCAATGGCTTGGGCTTTTGGTTTACTCCCAAGGTCCCGAGGTTTGAAATTGCTACCTAGATTAAACCATCACACGTGGTTTATGGGTGATTGTGTGGGGCCGAGGATTAGTCTCACCCTTGCTCGCTTTGTGCGGTCGGGTCTTGTGTTGATATTGGTCGCGAGGACACTGTGTTATTAATAAAAATATCACAAGGTACCACGTATTAAATTTCTTACTACATCACTAAGGGAAATGTCGAATAGGTGAAAATCCAACATTATAAAGGTGAGGATTACATGGGGGTCAATTTTTCTCTCCATAGTATTCTGGGAGATCGGGAATGTCGAGATGGGCCGAGAAGGAAACCTTAGGGTAGTGATTTTCGGTAGAGATATTTACTAAATATACTTGTGATGATGGTGTCACAAATACTTATAAGGAATGCTTGGAAAAATGGTATAAAAGGTTGCACGATACCTTTGAGAATGAATGGCACATTCCCAGAGAGTTATCAATAGAGTTACGAGGGCGGGGAAAATTTGTGGTTAAGAAACACTTCATCCTTTGAATTTTTTACTAGTGAATGGGGAGATGGGCCCTTAGTGTAAACTATCATTTTCATTCACTGTTAAATACTTCAAGAGCACATCAATAGGATTAAGGATGCACAACACCGTTAATTTTAATGTGGATAAGGTATATGTTTACTACCACACCCTATGCAAGACATACGAGATATGAAACAAAAGCACCCTACATGGAGATAAAAGAGTTTTATTTGATGGACCTTAATCCCATCATAGCATTAGCGATAGGGAATGAGGCTTGATGGGTCTACATATGTTTTAATCCCAAGATAAAGGATGGTAATGTTTTTGAAGTGTGTGACACTAATCTTGTACCACCCCATTAAGGATAACAATAGTGATAATACCTAAGTGTAGGTATGAGAATACCCTTAAAGAATAAAAATATGATGAAGATGAGACAAAATGGAAAGCTGGACCACATCGCATGAAAAAGGATAAAAATGCAATGACAAGAAGAAAGAACATCACACACTCCTCAAGTTTCTCCAACTACACCAATTAGAGAAGTGCAATGGCCCACCCCACGAGAAGAGGAAGAAGAGTAGTTGGAGGAAAATCATGAGGAATAAAACATTTAAATAGGTGAAGGTACAAAAGGAGAAGGGTATATCCAATGATACACATTGTTGATGAGGAAGATCATGATCAAAAGTATGAACAAGAGATACCATTCCATTATGAATAACATAAGTGTGAAGATGAACATGAAGAGAAGTGTGAAGAGGAGCGTGATGAGGCACACGAAGAGAAAGAAGAACATGAGGGAGAACAAGAGGGATAAATACTTAGAGGAGAGGATGAGTAGGAGGATTTCAACTCGTGTGGTAAGCATTACGCAACACACAATGGTGGGATTAGGATGAAGGAAGAAGCTACTATCTGCTCCACCTAGGTTACCTCCTTGCCTAATATTTTCATACCAAGATGATAATACCAAGCTTATCAAAGGAAAATTTTAGAGCTCCGTGGAGACCTAGAAATTATATTTCTTAGAAATTTACAACAAGAATGAAGCCCATACATGCATGTGTAAGATTCTTTCCTTCATGATGCAAACACACATCGATGAATCGAGTTTGATGTGAAGAGAGTCAGTCATTGAATTGCATGGGAAGAAGGACTGATTCAAAAATTGGTCAAATTTTTTTTACTCGACCACAGAGCCCTATATGCTTTAATTTCTTTTCTGAATTTACCCCATTAAAATCAACCTTAAACAATACAATAATTAAAAACACACTAAACAAATATTGATAACTTGAGTTGAAGAAATCCTATGTCTCCGGGTTCATCAATAAAACCAATATATTATCCACTTCCACAATTGTAACAAATAATACAATCTAAGCATGATAATATTGAATACAAATGGAACAAGAACCTGAACACCAAGTGGCTACCCTGGTAGATTTGATCCAGTATTATATCCATGAATACCTCTATGCCTCCTATGTACGATCTTAAGTATTCTTCCAGAAACCTCCATGCTTCCGTTGTGCGGTGCTAAGTCTCTAGATGTCAGCAGACACCAATTGTCGCCAACGAGATCATACTAAATAATAACCCTTCTCTGAAGCTAACTATCTGATGATACGTCTAAAGTATTAAGGATGTGAGCTCTATTGCTTCTCGATGCTCTGTCACGTCCCTCGGCTCCATGGTGTCTTTGGGATCCAGCTTGAGAAGTCTCTTTATCGAGTGAGTTAAAAAAATAATAACTCCCAAACCACAATGTTCCTATTTAATAATAGGTCTTGTCAATAACAAATAATATTGGTCCTTAATATGCCTATAAAATAAATAGGTCTTACTTTATCAACATGTTGATAACAATAATATCGGACTTCTGTCATGTGCCTATAATGAATAATATAGGAATTCTTCATTTTTCATATTGCCTATAACAAATAATATAGGCCATCATGCTTATACTAATAAGATATAAGCATTTATATCTCTCCATAATGTCTCCATTACATCACCACGATCATCTTCAAACTTCACTAGTTGTTCACCACGACTCGGGCATGGATCACTGCTTCTTGGAGAGAACTTGGAGCTTCATCTTCAAATATTTCCTAATAAATAATAGGCCGATAAAAATAATGCCTTAAAAAAATTAATGCCTTTAATATAGCTTAGAAGCTATATTTAATAACACCTCGAATGCCTTTACAAAACTTGATAAGCTTAAGGCTTGTGTGTTTTACAATGTACTCGGTTCCCTATTTATATTGATTAGGAGCCCGAGAATATAAGGATATTTGATAATATCCATGGCTTATTTTTAAAGATCCCGTAATAATCCTCAACAAATTGGGTTTAGCCAAAATTCCCGTGGCATAATAATAATTTAGCCACCAAATATTTAATCCGCTTCAAATAATATCAAGGCCTTAATAGGCTTTGAGCGGGTTAATAGGGATTAATTCCCTTTTTAAGATTTTAAATAAGCTTAAGCCATATTTTAAAAAAATCAACCCCATAATAATATCCACTCTTCACAATGGATGGGGCAGCTTTATGTGGGGAAAATCCCACATTATATGCAAGCCTTTTTAATAGGCTTTATCCACCATAATTTGTTTTCACATGGACTTTCATATTTGATTTTTTTAATAAAAAGATTCTAAACCATTTTACGTGTGAAATCATACCCACTTTTCATTCCATGTGCCCAAATCCACATGCTCATATAATGGTATGCCACGTATCACCCATCGGGAGTTTCCACATTAATGTCACATCATCTCTTTTGTCGAGTTTGACGAACTTTAATCGCACATATCTTTCGTATACGGACTCAGATTTGGTCCATTCAAAATGCATTAGAAAGGTCTTGATGAGCTCTATGCAACACTATTGACTTTAGATGATTTCAATATCATCCATTTTCTATTGACCATGTTTTGACCCAAACTTTGACTAGCTACACTAAGAGCATATGATATTTGATTTAAGCGCCCAATATGCATTGGAAATATATCGGAAATATCTTCCATACTATAATAATCATGGGATTTTTATGAAATAATGTTTCCTCTGTATTGTCCTCTGGATCAGGACCCATCAAAGGTTTTTACAATTGTGGACTCGACTTAGTTTTTAGACAAGAAGAAAATTAATTCCTTGAATAAAATATTTTCCAATGTAGGGAGAAGGAATATCAACAAGGGAGTAGTATTGCATGATGTGTAGGATGACCTAAAATATATAAGCCAAAATAATAATAAAAATTGGCTATAAAATTGAATAAGTACAAAACCAAGCTAACCTCTATAAATAGCAAAGTGGGATGGCTGATTACGCACATTGTAAATTCATGCTGGACATAGCCTCGAGAGGCATAGATGAATAAAATTAGGAAATTGACACCTTGGAAGAATTGGTTGACTTGCTGATTGATAAGGAAAATAAGGGTCAAGGGTCAACATCGGAATAATTAACACGAGTAAACGAGGAAAAGGTAGACTAAAGAATCAAGTTGTATGAAGACCTAAGAGATGTAATGAAGGACGTCACGTAGAAGGATTAGAATATTTTTGACAGGTTTAAAAACACTTTGTGATGATAAGAGTGTGCCTTATAAATGATTAAGTAGAGTTAAACAAACTTACAGGATTCATTATACATAGGAATTTAGGTTACATGTGAAAACATTTTACAAGAAGTAGTGGAAAAGAAGAGTATAATAATTCCAAACGTGAAAGGATAGAGGTGATGTTAAGAGAGGTGTAGACCATGGTGATGAGGAGGGTAGATAACATGGAGGGTATGGTTGCATAATGGGATGTTATTTTGAAAGAGATGCGGGGAGAAGGCTAGAGAACCTACCCTAGAAATTATGCCTAACATTGTTAAATCAGCACCGGGAATGTCGAGATTGCCTTTGGAAGAATGGAATCGAGTTAGAGATGTGAAGCAACTTGGAATTTTCGAACTCTTACTAATGCCTTGAGCCTAGTTTTGGAGCACACGGTGGAGATATTATTTATTCTGACATTCATTTGGGTATTTCCCATATTCTTTGTTTAATATGATTCTTTATTCATTCATTGATTCAAATATTCCCAATGATGGATAATATCCGAGTGTGGGGTAATGTTGGGTTGAGAAAGTGGCTTAGTATGAAGACATGTGCAAAGGCGAGAGGGACACATGGAAGTGCACACATAATTATGATGAGAATATCTATAATTCAAAAGTGTGTGAATGTATATATGTGAAATAATGAGAAGATAATACAAGTTTTAAATAGAGAGTGAAGGTGTGCACAAAGGTATGAGAAGAAGACAAGTAAAATTTTTGCGCACAAGGGCATAAAGAACATGAGTTAACCAAAACTATGGAATGAACTAACTATAGACAAAAACAGAGATGACATGTTCACCATGGAAAACTAAATATAGGGTGTGCATGTATGGAGAAATCTAAGTATAGCATGGCGTGGGAATAAAGCAAGCTATTTATAGTATGGGGATGGATCTAATTATAACACATACAACTAGGGTAAATCATGATTTAATTATAACACACAATAGGTTGTTTATGGAGAACCACATGATGGAACCTAGTTATAGGAAAGCGCAAGCATGCAGACTATATTTAGGAATTTTTATTACTAGATTAAAGCATGTAAGTGGTGAAGGACAAGTTCCCACCCTATAAATGTAACACCCATGTTATAATTAATCCAAATTAAGGGAATTTTTTAAAATAAATCCCTTAAGTTTAATTAATGTTTCTAATGATTAACATTAATACTTATCGTGTTGTTAAATAATCCAAAGCATTATTTAAAATTCAAAATCCATCTAATAAAATGTGATAACTATGTGCATCTATAAGGGTATATCCAATTCTCCATGATCTCCTTAATCACTCTACCTAAGTGTGTATAACTTGTGTAGTTTGTTTAAACCTTATACAGTCACAAGAACTATTTACATCTCCTACGTGTCAACCTCAAAATAATTAAAAATACAATCCATCCGGTATCTCGACACAATAAAATAAGGGATTTTTCAGCAAACAATGTAGTCATCTAATACATTACCTTGGCCAAGGATATTTAGCATTGTTTTGCAAGATTAGTTTCAGGACTACACACAAGTTCATGAAACTAATCTTCTATCACCACACATCCATCTCAACACAGTTATCTAGATTCATTTCATTATTTAATAATATGATTTAGTTTTAAATAAGAATAGTCTATGTTTGACTCATTATACTAATTGAATGGATCCCATTAGTTCCACCTTAGGATCCCTATGGGAAAGATAGTGACCACGTAATGATTTTCATCATTACATCCTCACTACCCTTCCCATAGCCATCATGAGTTGTCATGGTTAGGATGATATCAAGAGAACTAAATTACATAACATTTACACTTCTTATATTCTTTAAGTTATCATTGATAGATGAAGTAACTAAGTCTTTCTTTACGACACATTATAATGTGTTGATACACAATATTAGATTCTCAAAAGAGGGTTATAGTAACTCTACGAGTTACTAATATTTCATTAGATCCTCTTATCAAACTAACTCAATGTAGTATTCATCGTTAAGTAGGTTCACTATTCATATTTCGTATCGAGTTGTTTTATTACAATCACTTGTTAAGGATAGACTTATTTCTCTTAAGTACATTATTTGTTATGAATAGTTCATTTAATTCCATAAGGTACAATTATAACTTTACTTCATTTTCATTATATTGTTAACCTTATTGTCTATGTGTCATCATTTAATATACTTGATCATTTCAAATGAATCGATGAAATCAACATTTAATACATATCATAAAAATAATCAGATTTATTTATAATCTCTATATAACATATATTCTTATTTTCATATCCAACAAGATAAGTCACAAATTAGCCAAGTCATATATTTTGATTTAAATAAGGATAATCCTTTATTTTCATTAATAATGATGTACAAATCATCAAAAATAATACATTGGACAAAATTCCGTGTACAAGATGTGAAGGCATTTCTTTCACTCTTACAATTGTTTACAATAATCCTTTTTGGATTTGTATCATAATAACGTAAGACGTAAATCAATCATAAACAATCCAAACAGTCACTTCAATAGTGTCATCATTTCCTATAAATTATAGGAAAGAGAAAATATATATATGGGTTAGTTCAAAGAACTGGCATGAGTTTGTAAAATCATATTCTATGTTGTAATCATAATGAAATAACAGAATAAGTTATGGTTAACTTGATTCATAATCAGTATGATATAATTATAAACTTCCTAGTTTACAATAAGTATTTTATCACACACAAATATAAAAATGATAATTCATATTTATATAAAAACAATATGTTCACTTTCACCTAATGAAACCAGTATATTAGACTTAACATTTAGATAGTAATGAATTATACCAATGTTGTCATTTATTTTAATAATCCAAGATTAGAAATAGCAATTCAGTTAATAAAATTCAATCCAAGTTTAATTCATCCTTCATTCATTTCAATATTATAATCAACCACAAATCATAACTTCCTTTCAATGCACTCACAATGAAATAATAATAACAACATTAAAATTGGATCCATAACATTTAACTCCCATTCCATATTTCATTATTTCATCAAATATCCTCAAATCAAATAAAACATGCTATCGAGTCTTTCTTATAAAGGAAATTGTATCTAACTAACTAGTTTGTTTCTATTTTTGCCCAAGCATCATATTTTATTTCCGATCAAGATGTTTTAAACATGACAACATGTCAACAAGAATATTTCTATCATATGATTACATTTACACTCGAGAAAGAGTTTGAGTAAAATAATGTAAAACAATAGTACTATACGTAGTTCTTAGTTTAACAAGAAACTATTTTCCATACTTCTTTATTTTCCCAAATTCATAAAGATCATATTCCAACAATGTATACAAAGAGATAACAAATGTTATTGATTAATAAGAACTATATCATTTCTATTCTTTTTCCATATTTCCATGAGTGAACCAAAACAAAAACTCTCATAAAGCAGATTACGATAGTCATTTTATTAAGAGCTATAAATAACAATAGTTCAAAATATGATCGTATCTAAACAAAATATCAATATCTATTTGAGCTATTAAACGTCCTTCAAATTCTACCCAATTTCGGTCAAAACATGCTCATATAAATGTTATAATGTAATCATGCTATTTTTGAGATAAATTGCGATGGTGTTCTCAAACCAAAAACCAATAAAATGTATTTATGCAAAGAAGACAACATCAATCTCGAGGTGAGCTTAAAAACACAATAACAATCAATATCAATGATATTTGAATACCGAGATAATATTTTCAAACCCAAGGAGAGTTATAAAATAACAATATTAATCAACACATCTCTATAAGAGCTTATACATCTATGAGTTATAAAATATTCAAACGGGAGCTCAAAATGAGCTATATATAACCTTCAAACATTTTCACATACCCATAATACTCCAAATTGAACCTAGATTACAAATATAATAAAACCCCACATGTACTTGCAATAAAAATTTACCCATTTCATATTTAATTCTTCTTCCATATTTTCTAGATTTCTCAGTCAAACCTAAAAGAATCGTATTGAAAAAGAAGATAACAATAGAGCTCTTAAATGAGTTTTTGAAATAATAATATTCCAAATGAAAACACATTTCTAGATTTCAAACAAATAAACCCAAGAACATATTCATTGTTTCATTATTTCTTATCCAAACTTGCCTTGAAAATCAAAAACGAATACGTGTTTATCCAGAACAAACTCATATTTTCCCAAATTTCCCGATAAATCATTAAACCAAAAATGTATTCATCATTTTAAAATAAATAGAAAGGAATGTGAGTAATAAAACCCATGCCTAAACCTTCTGATTTTTCCTCAAACTTCCTTAAAATCTTCATGTGAATGCTTCCAAAAACAACACATTTGAAACCTTCCTTTTTTAAATAACAAATATTCCACAATAACTTGTGGAATAATAATAAATTCTCCATGCACATGCCAAAACAATCTCCCATAAGAATGTCCATAAAAATCTTCATGTGTAGCTCATGGACCAAAAACCAAATGAAATGAAAACAAAGTCAAATGGGGAGTCGACTTGCATGGTTAGCTTCTCGAGTTAATCTTATGGTTCCCAAGGAACCTACCCACATTAAACTCTTTATTCAATGTTAGTGCCACATTGTGGCCTTACCATCAAAACCATAAATCTTGCATGGTGGCTTCATATTTCCACGTAACAATGCCTAAATTAAAATTTTAAACTTGCATGCATTCAAAAGGTCCCTGACCATATTAACCTTATCAACCAATGTTCATATCAAGCATTCTATGACATATTTTAACCAAAATTTTATAAGTGTTCAAAGTGACCAAGCTTAATATTTATTACCAATAGATGGTCAATGACCTTACAAAACAAAGCATTAGATATTAATCAATCCATAATATTGTTTTATATATATGTATATAGATATACATATTTGTGTGTGTGTGTGTGTGTGTGTGTGTGTGTGTGTGTGTGTGTGTGTGTGTTTTCATTATATTTTATATTTGTATTATTAGTTAATGAAATCATTATCAAAAAATATTTTCTTATTATTTTTTTCCAATTACTTAATACATCATCCCAAACATATCGATAGACAACAATTCATACCACAACAAAATGACAACCTATAACTTAGACCACTCATGACAATAATAATCTTACTTATTCAACATAGTATCAAGCTAGGATGTTACAATATGTATATATTTCCATGTAAAGGGAGTGAGTATGTGTGTGTGCATGTATGTGGTGAATGTTTGTGCATATATAAGTGTGTTTAGATTTGTATGTAAGGATGCACAACTTTGTGTGTACACTTTCAAGTATCTAGGTCATGTATTTGTAATGGATAATATACTATGTATTTCCAAAGTATGAAGAGATGCATGTGGTGTAATTAGTATCCATATTCTGTTACTAATTATATATGTTGATGAATGAATACAATTTCCTTTATGGTGAGTTATCGTGCACATCGTGATTTGCATATGGAACATATATTGCATGTCAAGTGTTAATCATGTCTACAGAGACCATGTCTTGATTTCTACCCTAGAAGGAACTCGGTGGAGTTTCGAGCGCTTTGGGTGAGCACTTAGACCTCTATCTAAGTGGGGTGTTAGTGCACCTAACTATGTTGTGTTGATTTACTAGACTACAATGCAACACTACTATTGGCCTACACTTAACAAATATTTTTGTGACTAAGTCAAGAAATGTGTTAAATGCAGCAACAGTCCAACCTTACACATGTTCCAAATCACACTCTTCAACCATCTCAAGACCTATGGCCTTTTTCACAATGGGGACTCGACCTCATTTTCCTTATTAATCCTTAATGATAACAAATACACAATTCCATCATCATAGCAATTGAATCCTTTACAAAATGGGTGGAAGTGATTCCTCTTATCTCCACTAAAGCATATAAAATAGTCAATTTCATTCATCATAACATTATCTGTCACTTTTTAATTCCTCATAAAATCATCACATAATGGTAAATCATTCAAAAATAATAAAGTTCAAAAATTTTGTGAAACTTACAACATCAAACTCACCTTTTCCATACCTTACTATCTACAATCTAATAGCCAATTCGAAGCATCTAATAAAACCTCAACAAAATCCTCACCAAACCCATTGATCATACTAGTAGAGATTGGTACCTTCAAATCACATTTGCATTATGGGCATATCAAACTAGCATTCAAAACCCAACGGGTGTTGTGCCTTTCTCCTTAGTATACAACACCAAATTTCATCTTCCCCTTGAATTCTAGATCCCATTCTTACTTGTTTCTCTTAAATATTTCATCCTTGAAGAATAATAGCTCAAGAATGCTTATCACAACTAGAATTTCTAGACGAACACCGACTAACTGTGTCCTTAAACATATTAACATATATTAAGCATGAATCAAGCATGCATGCGAAAAATGCCTCAAAGAATGTGACTTTAATTTTGGTGACCTTATCCTTAAAGAAAATCAACATGTTACTAACATGGAAAAGATAAAACATGTGAAGTTTGTTTCAAACTATCTTAGACCATATATTATCACTCATAAATATGGGTTTGTATCTTATCACTTAGCTTCCCCTAGTGGTAATCTTGAAAAATAACCTCTTAACGCCTTGCACTTACAACTATTTAATTATTAAAATATTTACTCACACGACCTTAGTCAAATCATAGTATCCATCCATTTGTCTACTTACTCTCATAATGATTTGGAATCATGTGGTTTCCCATCAGCATATCAAGTATTACCTTAAATATGGGCACCATGGATCTTCTCATAACATATTCCACATGAACAAGTTGCCAAATCACAGCTAGGGAACCTCGCAATCACTACTACCCAACTAAAAAATGTTAAGGATATACATGTAGCTTGTACATTTACTTTTCCCCTTCTAAATGGTCACCTAGGCCCACCCTTAGCTCCAAAAATTCAAAATATTTATGGGATGGATATGATCAACATATAAATTGACCCTCAAAGGAAGGATATGAATAATAAAATTTACGTCACAACACCATTCTCAAAATATCTCAAATAAAATTGTAGACCACTCCCTCAAATGATGGCTACCTAGTTAAAGCATACACATGGTGAAAAAGGGCTTACCGCATTTATCAAACCTTATATTCAAAAAAAATAAAAAATAAACCATCCCAGGAAAGCTTCCAGCCTCAATCAGCTTTCCCATAAGATACAATCTTCCCACATCGATCAGTTTGTGTAATACAAAAATAAGTTGGGAAAAATCAAGGAACTATCAAGAATGGCCCTTTTCCTCGTACACACTACACACAAACCTTTTGCATGTTGCAAAATGGTAAATATAAATATCTCATTTGCATTCATGATCTTAGTATGACATATGCTAATAATAGTAAGTAAGAAAATATCTCACACCATATTCTAAACCATAAAAAAGTGCATAACAATAAAACAAGATCATCATTTGTCACAATCATATCTAAAATCATCAAAACCACATATATATCAACTCATAACACATACATGTCAAATATTGACATAACACATTACATCAAATCATAATGATACTCAAACATTACATAAATCCAAAATCATATATATGTATATATACATATAATATATGTACATCATCAATGTTTTCAAGATCCTCATATATCAAAATCTCATATATGAAAATCTCATACATCAAAATATCTCAAAAAGGGCATATAAAACTATGTAGTGATCTGTAATCTTTGACAATTGAATGTTCCTCCAATGGTGTTACCTTAATCTCCATCAAAGTCTCTAGTTTGGTCCCTCACGGGATCCCTTAGAGGTTGGCCCATGGTCATGTTGCTCCCGATGGATCATGTTTTGCGTTGAGCCATGTACTCACCATATCTAAGCTCATTTTGAATACTCTATCAAGTTATGCTTTCATAATAGTTTATCTAATCTCCCGAGTTCATGTTGTTGATCCATGCTCACACTAGTAGGTCGCCCCATCTATCCACTAACATACACCCTAGCTACCTCAAGATCTGCTCCCGATATTGATTTCTCTGCCACCCAAATTTTTTTCCCCATGATCTCTCTCTCATGATGATATCTATCTCTATCACAATTGTAAGTTGTTGGCTCAACCCATCCCTCTCTCCAGTAGCTGTGTCTCGCTCTCGAGTCATGGAATCTAGAGAAACTATAACACTATCCTACTCAACAATCAAAGTGTCACACTAAACTATCCATTTGGGCCTCTTCATCTCCAAAATTTCCACTTTCACATCTAACAAAGTCACTCCCTCATCCTCCTCACACCCCTCACCACCCTTACATGGATCCTCCACACATGTTTCCACTTGCTTCTCAAAACCATCCACCTAGCCTTACCACCATGCAGGATATGTCTTTGTAACTCTAGCATCATCCACACCCACCTCATCCCCATATGCATCCACCCTATCCCCCACTCCCTCCTCATCTACCATTTAAAGAAGCTCCTAAACCTCTAGTTGTGCCACATCCACATCCCCATCATCATACTAATAGGAAACACCTACATCATGAACATCCTACACTAAAAAAACTACTACCTAATGCAACCAAATTTGATCAACTCATAGTGGTTGGCTCGTCAATCCCACACCCACATCTCTTGAGTGCCCTCATTCCACCTCTACCCCTTCCAACACTATTAAACTTTGTGTATGGCTGCCATACTACATCCCCTACTTCTGATCCTACCTAGATCTACTTGTAATGCTCCTCTCCTCTCACAATCCTTGTAGCCAAAAATATGACCTCTATCTCGTAAAACCAATTTTATAGCATAGGTTAACCCATAGGTTCCATAGTAACCCTCTCGATCGATCTAGTGTTATATACTCACATGCCCAACACTCAGAAAAAAATCTAGATCAACCTTGAATATCCTCCATATCCTCCAAGATCATAACTCCATGTATGTCTAAGTCAATAAGGCAAGAGCCTAAGAAAACATTTTCATGTGTTGAACATGTCTCCCACCACCCGAATCAACATCCAAGAAAACTTACCACTCATTGAATTTGGTAGGGCATAGAAACTAATACCCATCATGATCATAGTCATGAGGGCCCAACTATCCTCATCATCACTAAAAAATTAATGGTATACAAATCCCCTGGATGAATATACAACATCCAGGGCATCATCACCATAAATACATTGCATAGCAGCACCCCTTCCTACCTCATCTATAACATATACTTTCTCCCCCTCCACTAATAGCCACAAGATCTTATGAATATCCTCTCGAGGTGTGGTCATCTCACTCCTCGACAACCAGAAAGTTCCTATAACATGATCCCATCTCTTAAACAATTCCAACAACAATCCCATATCCTTTTGGATACGCTTATAATGATACATCCCTCCCAAACCAACCTACTCTAGATGCTTCTAAAAATCATTTGAAAAATTCTCACAAACATTATCTATTAACTTTGGAATCCTATCCCATGTAGTCAAATGATCCTTCACCTACATCCATGAACACAACAACAAACTATTAGACACAACTCATCAAAATCACTCAACAAACTTTTAAAAAAAGCTTCCTATTATAAAATTATTGGAATCACCGGCTATTCAACTGAATCATTAGTGACCCATCCTAATCACATGCGATTTTATAAAATCGTTACCCATTTCATAATAAATCACATATAATATCCTCATTATCAATTAAAACACAAAATAAACAAAAAAATTAAAATATCCACTTACCACTACAAGAGTAGGTCTTTGACATATCTAACTACCTTTAGCTACCACTATCACTCTAAAAATATTAGAAATTTTTAAAATCAAATCACACCAAACATTTTTCTCTCAAAATTGCAATAATACAAAATGACCCCCTTATGCGATATGTATACCAAATTCTCCCGCCCCGAGGATCATCGGCGATCCTAGATAATTGCCAAGAATTCCATGAATTGTAAAGCGATTCATCTCCCATATATAAAACATCCTTGTTTGATGTCAAAAATTTTCAAAACCTTGATGTTGATCGGCATCCCTTTTCTTACATCTCGACCCATTCGGTGGTCCCACGATTTTACACATCCCTCATAAATTACACACTTTCAAAGTATATGTTTTCTTTCTCCGGGCCCTAGACCCTCTTAAAAACCAAATTCATCCTATGGATCTTGTGTTTATCAATCCACAATAGATTTTATAGCCTCTCGGGAACCTTTTTCCCTTTTGCCACCTTTAATTCATACGTCTATAGGTTGAGAACCCATTGGTTCCCTTATCACTTGATTTCTTGGTCGCTTGAGCCCATCTTTGACGTTTCCCAACACATTGTAGATTTATGAAGCTTTTACGGAAACCTTTTTCATACATTTATAGGTTGAGAACCCATTTATTCCCTTATCACTTGAGTTCTCAACCACGTAAGCCCACCTTTTTGGTAATCTATTTCATCCATAATCTTGGGGTATCTTAATTGAAACAAATTTACTCATAAATGCAATCTTACACAAATTTTCATCCATCACCATCCATTCAAACTGGTGACTATTGCACTTGATTGTAATGACCCCAATTTTAGTGGGAAAACACCTATCTAGCACAAATCTAACCATCTCACTCATTTTTGTCCAGTGGCTTATCCATTACAAACCACTTGACAAAAAGGGGGCAAATGTAGACACTAGTTTTTCAAAGCACCCCTAGGTGACCTACCCACATAGCTCATATCCATATTTTAATCATTATATCTAAGTCCTAAGTCATATTCTACCCTGTAACACCTATTTACTCATGTAAATAGTCACTTACCACCTCCAAACTCCTAATCCTCCCAAACCATCATAACCTCCCAAACCCATTTTATCCTAGTAAGTCCAAACCATCATAACCTCCCAACCTCCCTAACACACTCTTACTCACCTTATTTTCCCCCAACTAAAAATCACCATTTGGAGGTGGTTCCAACCACTTTTAATTGATTTTCCCCCTACGTTTCCTATATTTCCAGAGATTCTATATAAACTCAACAAATTCCTTGAATGAGGATCCTTGCGCATTATATCGACACTCTCCCATTCTAGAGACTTAATTGGCATCACTCATGACATCTCAAAGCATCTTTTGGATCCACACAAATTTCACACATTTGTAAGGCCTCTCTGCAACATTCCTCATCTACATTTTTACATCAAAGGAAAGGTATTGTCATCTCTTTACATTCATTGTTTATCCACGCATAATTTTTAAGAACAATGCAATCATTAAATCATACATTCAAGATCAAATTTGTATTTTATTCAAAATCAGTAAATTACACAATAACTTCCAAAGTGATTCCCAATTTGAAGCCCTTTAGTCACATATTCCCTATTTTAAATTCATTTTATAATAATTTTTCTACTAATCTTTGTGTTTCAAGTTTCCTTTGTCTGTAGATGACCATTTTGGGTGAAGGATATGAACTAGATACCATCTTTGACTTAGGGATCGTGTGTTATCCATTTGTGTGGGAGTAGTCATATATTGACTATGAATTAATTCTTTGTGTCAATCCATTCACACCCAATCTAGATGATATCATTGAGAAATCAAAAGTCCTCAAGTAGAGTGATAAAGCCAACTATTACTGGGAGAACATTTTCAACCCTCCCCATCCTATCATCGAGGACATCAACTAAGTTCCTCTATCCTTATTCTTTGACATTATTTGTATTTTTGTTATTTATCACTTAATTGTCTAAAAGTGAGTTGACACCCATCAAAAGAAGCCCTTTGGTTCCTAGGATTGGACTTTTCCAAGAAAATCATCATCGTATTATCTAATATCTCTCTTGTCAAGTTACTTATTTATGTGTAAGTTTCCTCATTCTTTGGAAGGAGTCTCTCGCACCCATTGTACCAGTACATATTGATGTTTTTCAATGCAAGTATCGTTAAAACCTGCTATTTTTTATTTTTAGTAATTTATTTTATGTAATAAAGTGAATCAAAATCTACCATAAATATTTAGTGCCCCTTAATTATAAAATCTATCTTTCTATTTATGATTGGGTGATAGCATTAATATTTTTTTCCTTTATGTCATATGTGATGATCTAATATTTAAAGTTTGTGTTTATTGTCAAGGTACATGGACTTTGTGTCATAGTTGTATGATTCGTTAGTGTAGGTTATTATTTATCATTTTATTTATTTATTAGGATAATTCTTACACTTGTGTTATCCCTACACTTGTTGGGTTAGCTTGCTTAGGTGTACTAGTTGTGTGGAGTTAGCTTACTAGTTGTGTTGAGTTAGTTTCTCAGTTATGTGGAGTTAGCTTACTAGTCTTTTGGAGTTAACTTAACTACCAATATCAATTAGTGGGAGTTCTTCACCACTAATTTAGGTAGTATTTACACTTCCCTCCTCCTATATGTACATATTTTTTATTGATTAATTCAAGTCATTGTATTGTAATGTATTGAGCATTATGGATTATGATGGATTTTCATATATGGTATTTTAGCTCTTCTGTTTTGCAAATCTAATGTGATGTGTTATTATCATCTGAGATCGTGACTTGGAACAATCTTTTTATCGTTCCTTTCATGGTATCAAAGTTGCACAACTTTTCATCACACTACAAGGTCAAACTGGTAATGGAGAGGGATCTCATCATGTTAACCAACTCGCTATGACAACACAACCTCACACAATGGAGCTAAATTCAACCACATGAGCCTTGAGCTCACCATGTATTCACAAAATTAGGCCCAATGACATTAGTAGGAAATGACACTAGGACTTCTTGAGAGGTCACCCATCCTAGTGCTACTCCAGTTTGAGCATGCTTAATTACACAGTATCGAGTTGCACAACTTGTCATCACACAGAAGCCCAAACTTGTAATGGAGAGGGATCTCATTGTTTTAACATTTCTGCTATGCCAACACACCCCCACACGATGGAACTAGATGCAACGACATGGGCCTTGAGCTCACCATGTATTCGCCAAATTAGGCCCAACGACATTGGGACTTCCCGAGAGGTCACCCATCCCAATACTACTCCATGTCGAGCATGCTTAACTTCCTGGTATCAGAGTTGCACAATTTGACGTCACACCAAAAGCTCGAACTGGTAGTGGAGAGGATCTCATCGTGTTAACCACTGGTGTTACGCCAACACACCCCCATATGATGGATCCAAATGTAACCACGTGAGCACTTTGGGCCCACCATGTATTCAAAAATTAGGCCCAACGATATTAGGAGGCAACGACACTATGACTTCCGGGAGGTCACCCATCTCAAGATTACTCCGTGTCGGGCACGCTTGATTGCTTGGTATCCCTTTGACGGGACGAGATATGTACCTCTGGGTGCATTCTTTTATCCATTGGATATAAGTGTGTACCTTCAGGATGAATTCTTTTACCCTCTGGATATTTCTGTTCTAGATGCATTCTTTTATCCACTAGACATAGATCATAGATCTGTGCCCTCACGGGTGTATTCTTTTATCCATTGGATATTGACGTGTACCCTTTGAATGCAATGATTTACCCTCTAGACATTTAGGTTTTGGGCACAGGATTTTATCCTTTGGTCGCAAGCCTATATCGTGTGGATGCACTCTTTTACCCTTTGGACATTTGGGTGTCACATGTACCTTTTAAAAAAACATTAGCATTAAAATATTATTTTAATAGCAAAACCTTCTAAAGCTCATAACTTTTGATCCGTAGCTCAGATTAAGGTGATATTTTTTTGAAATTATGTATTTTTTCAAGATATACGCATTGGTGACATTTTTATACACATATTTCAAATGTAAAATGTATTGTTACTCATTGTCACATTTACATGCACTTAATTATAAAGTGCCAAATTTGGGAGGGTGTTGTAATCACTTGTGGACGCAATTTCAGTTGAGCCGACGTCCTAAAATTTTGGGTGTTACATTCTTGTTTTTATGGGTGTATACATTTATATCTCTTGTTTGTTGAGATATTTTGGATATGTATTTTCGAAACTTTTTTTGGCATGTTGACAGTCTCTCTTGTGGGAAGCTATTATGGTGAAGCCCAATGTTCGAGTAGTTGATTTTGGCAACTCATACAAATTTGTGGTGTCACTCTACCCATTCAGTAGTATGGGAGGGTGTGGTGTTGATACTGATTATTTGGGTTTTGTGTCATTTCCTTGCTACATGTTGATATTGTTTCTTTGGTTTTCGTGTCCTTTCCTTATTACCTTGGCTTTTCTTGGATCGTGGCACTCCTAAATATTTGGATCTCGTGTCCTTGCCTTGTTTCCTTGGTTGTTCTTGGATCATGGCACACCTATTCGTAGTGACTGATCAAATTATGTTTGGTTTTATTTTCCACTTTCGAAATCACTTTGCATTGTGAGTCTCCTTCCATGGATCTAATCGGTGAAGCACGGTGTCATTTTTTTAGTTCTATAATCAAGCATTGGATTCATACCATAGTGTGCACCACACTTCTTTAGCATTATATGATTTTTGGAGTGAGCTTCTTAGGATATATTGCAGCGGGATTTTTCTCTCTGTACTTTGCTATTATTGGTTTTCGGTACCTTGCAATGTCCAATTTTCCTAGTTATTGTACGTAGGTACCTCATCAGGCCTTGTTGTCGGGACCCACCTTTTTTTACCACATAAGCTATGCTTCTTTGGAGGGTGTTAGTGTAGGTTATTATTTATCCTTTTATTTATTTATTAGGATAATTCTTACACTTGTGTTAGCCCTACACTTGTTGGGTTATCTTGCTTAGGTGTACTAGTTGTGTGGGGTTAGCTTACTAGTTGTGTTGAGTTAGCTTCTCAGTTATGTGGAGTTAGCTTACTAGTCTTTTGGAGTTAGCTCGAACTACCAGTATCAGTTAGTGGGAGTTCTTCACCACTAATTTAGGTAGTAGTTACACTTCCCTCCTCCTATATGTACATATTTTTATTGAGTAATTCAAGTCAGTGTATTGTAATGTATTGAGCATTATGGATTATGATGGATTTTCATATATGGTATTTTAGCTCTTCTATTTTGAAAATCTAATGTGGTGTGCTATTATCATCTGAGATCGCGGCTTGGAACAATATTCTTATCGTTCCTTTCAAATTTTGGGGTCATGAAGACTTTGTGCTTTTCTCTACATCCACTATTGTATTATAGCCTTCATGTGATAGAAATAGGGTTTTTATGTTTTATCTATGTTTGATATATATCAATATTTCTCTGGGTTTATTCGTAGTAGATTAATCTCTTCCTTTGGCTTCTTTATCATTATTTTTCCTTCTTTCTTCTTCCCATTTTTTTTTCCTTTCTGGTCTTAGGTTAAAAGCACCAAAAATGCAAATACCCCCATCATATGAGGAAATTTCCCTTTCAAATGAAAATGAACATACCCTTTCAATAAGTGATTTACCCTATCTTTTATTAATTCCATGTTGCTTACATTTGGAAAATCAAAATAACATAAAGTAACATAAAATTATGCCAACACACAAGAAGAAATTGAAACTCTTAGAAGCTAAATTCATTTTCATGGTTGACTAGTACAAATGGATTGTCACCATTGTGTCTATTTTTGAAATGGTTACCCTTTTATCCGAATTGACATATACTTTCATATTCTTAATCTTTCTTGTACTAAATATATCTTCCCTCTCCCATCCATTGATTCCCCAATATGATCATATATGAGATGTTATCCCTTATAAAGCGGTTCTCAAGACACAATCAAATACGCATTTCACTTAAATATTAACATAAAACCATCTTTGCTACCGAATGGGCACATGTTTTTCTTAAGACCCTTTATCTTACCTTTCTCCTTGCATTATTAATGTAATATATGTTATGGATGCATATGCTTTGTAATTCATCTCATGAGCTATTAATTATTATCCCACATGCATGGGTAGTAGTAATTTCTAGAATAGAACTAGTATATTAAGGAGTGCTTAGGCCATAAAAATGTATCCATGAATATTATTGTATTGAGCTTGCTCAAAGGAGGTTGCCCCCTCAAAGTGGCCTGTGATATAAAATTTATTGAAGTTATTTTCCAAATTTTATTTCATTGTTCTTTTATTTTTTGTAGTTTGCAAATCTTTGTAGAAGTATCCTCACATCTTGTATCGGAGAAATTTATTAGCCTTGTGGGTAGATTTTGGAGAAAAAAATTCAGCAGGGCTTCTCATGAGCTACGCCATTTCCAAAAATATTTTCATTGCAATAATTTTTAACTTATCTATTATATGTTTGGATAAGGGTAAATACTCATCTACATAACTATGGGAAGTACTTGGGCATAAACTCTAAAACTCATTGTGAGGAGTACCACGTGAACCACTGAATTAGTAGGCCCATTAAGAGGACTCAGTTAGTGAAAAGGGCATCGGCCCATCCTTATTGACTGGTTTCCACCTGAGGTAAACTAAAAGTTTTCTTTCTAAAACCTCATCCTAATTGATTAAGGGGTAAAGTCCATAACTAGAAATTTTATGGTGAGCAGTACTCATTTAGACAACATTGGTAGATATATTTCTTAAAACCCTTATGCATCTTAACAAATGGGTCATATCCAACATAACATATCAACGGGAAAATAACAAAGGTCACATTTTATATTCATTGGTAATTACACACTTCAAGACAGTGCATTAGCAAAATAAACAAAGCGAGACATTAGAATTTAACAAAAAAAAATCCAAAAAAATAATTTTTCCCATATTTTTCATTTTTAGGTTCCATTGACTCTCAAATTTTCTGGAACACTTAAAATTTCATTATGCATATTTATTTCCTTGAGGGTCCATATAAAAATTCCACTTTTATTAGCATGAAATCTCGATTTTTAATTTTTTATGTTTTGTCATTACTTCTTTAGTTTTTCTCCAATTTCTTCAAAAAAATTCCATAGTGTTCCTCTCCATTTTGTTCTCCTTTGTCCCTCTTGGACAAATTTTCCATTTTTTTGTTTCAGTTCTGAAATCACCCCTACATACTTCATTCCTAATCAAGAGGTGCCAAAAACTATTAAAATTCCATTTGACCCTTCGATTGAGATCACATTCAAATTTTCCATTACTTACCATGTCTTAAAACACATTTTTCTATCCATTGCAAAAAAATCTGGTTATGGTTGTCACCATGCAAGCGTAAAAAACATGGAGGAAGAAATCACTGCCTTGAAGGCACAAATGTCTAAGCTCACACACATGATGTAAGGACTGAATCAAAAAAATTCCATCCTCACTAAGAAAATCCATACTTGAGTCCACTTTAGACCATAATTTCTCTGTGCCAAATATTCCACATGGCCCCAAGCTAGATTTTCCTCGCTTTAATGGGACAGACCCAACTAGATGGATATACAGGGTAGAACAATTATTCAGTCTCCATAATACATACGATGTGAACAAGGTCCCCATTACTTCTTTTCACTTGGAATAAGAGGCCCTATAATGGTATCGTTGGTATTTAAAAGCTCATGATGAACTAGACTAGCCATGATTCACATCTCTCATTCTAGAGTGGTTTGGCCCAAGTGTTTATGATGACTTCATAGGTGCACTCATATAAATCTAAAAAATAGGCTCAAGAGTATTTGACTACCAAATGGAATTTGAGAGATTGGCCAATCACATAGAAGGATTATCAGATGAATTTTTCAAAATTTGTTTCATCAGTGGCCTCAAGGAAGTAACGCTCAAAATTCAAAATTTTTAAACCCAATTCCATGATGGAAGCATTGTGTTTGGCTATATTAGCAAACAAAAACACAGCACAACGTTGACTTTCTAGTTTCCCTTTGTTAAAAAATCCAGATCCTCACCATGTTCCCACGGTGCCTCCCTGAAGTCAACCCTAATCAAACATTTTACTAAAACATAAATGCAGAGTGCATAGAGAAAGGCCTATGCTACAATTTTGATGATAAATTCACTAGAGGGAATCGATGCATGGAAAAAATAAAACATCCTATATGTTGAATCACCTCCCGAATCATACAAATATGAAGATGCCTAGGAAGTCCAAGAAGAAGATTCACCATTGGATGAAACCCCTCCTCAGGATTCTCAACCAGAGATCTCACTTCATGCCCTAGAAAGAGTCACCACCCCTCAAACCATGAGGGTAAAAGGGTATTTCAAAAATATTCCTCTAACCATCTTAATTGATTCAGGTAGCACACATAACTTTATTGATCTAAGGTTGGCCAAACAAGTAGATTTGTTTACCCTTGTTCTAGCTTTGAAGTTATGATTGTTAATGGTGGTACATTGCCTTGTAAGGGAAAGTGTTATAATGTTTGTATTATAATGGGATATTATCATCTTCACTCGACATGTTTTTCCTACCCCTAGGTGGATGTGATGTCATTTTGGGAGCTCAATGGTTGTGCACACTTGGACCCATCCTATGGGATTTCTCTGAACTATGGATGCAGTTCTCTGACAATGGGAAAAAACACACCTTAAAATGTCTTTCTCTAGGATCCACTAGTATTATTAGTTCCCATCATATGGAAAATCTTCGAAGAAAGGATCACATGGGGTCATTTCTCAATTATTTTCTATCCAGCTAAATTTAACTACTTCTTCCAACACCCCTGCAAATTTACAAGTAATTTTGGAAAAACATGCTCCTATCCTTGTCAATCATAATATATTACCACCTTCATGCCCAAAAAATATCATTGTACTCATCTCATCTCCCCGGAAATGATTCTCCCAACATTCTTCCCTATAGGTATATTTTTTACAAAATATAGAAATTTAAAATCGCATTCAGGAACTTCTCAAGTCGAGAGTCATTCACCCTAACACTAACCCATATTCCTCCTTAGTTTTAATTGTCCACAAAAAGGATGGTTTGTGGCATCTTTTAACAATTTCGAGAGAACTCAATAAGATCACTATCAAGGAAAAGTTCCCTATTCCATTGATTGATGAGCTTCTAGATGAACTTCATGGCGCTTAATTTTTCTCCAAATTAGATCTCCACTCGAGGTACCACTAGATTCACCTTCATGAGGAAGATATTTTGAAGATATCCTTCTACACTCATGATGGTCACTATGAGTTTTTAGTCATGCCCTTTGGGCTTACCAATTCCCCATCAACATTCCAAGGCTTGATGAATAATATTTTTGGCCCTTCCTTTGTCATTTCATCTTGGTATTCTTTGATGACATCTTGATCTATAGTCAAACTTGGGTTGAGCATCTACAACACATTGATAGGGCATTACAACTTCTTGCAGATAATCAATTATGTTCCAAACACTCCAAGTTCTCCTTTTACCAAACTAAAGTTGAATATTTGGGACATATTTTCTCTATGGAGGTTGTCTATATGGACCCAGATAAAATTGGTGCCTTCCACTGCAAAAAAACTTTGAAGCCTTCATGGATTCATGGGTTTCAGATGATCTTTAAAGAATATTTGTTTGATATTATGTAAAAATTGCATCCCCATTGACAACCATGTTAAAAAAGGATTCTTTTGCATAGAATGAGGTGACTAAAGAGGTATTTGAGGCCTTAAAACAAGCTATGTGCAGTACACTTGTCTTAGCCATGCAGATTTCACCAAGACTTTCATCATCAAAAGTGATGCTTGTGGCAATGGCCTTGGTGTTGTTCTCCTCTAGGAAGGTCATCCACTTTCCTTCACTAGAAAATCTCTCTCGGGAAGGAATTTAGTCATGTCTACCTATGAGAAGGAGATGATGGCAATTTTGCATGTAATACAGAAGTGGCGGCCATACTTGTTAGGAAGGCATTTTTGCATCAAGAAAGATCATCATAGTTTGAAGTACTTCCTTAAATAATGGGTCTCATCTCCTACTCAAAAAAATGGGTCTCCAATCTTATGGGGTATGACTATGAGATCACCTATAAGAAAGGAAAAGACAATGTGGTTTTGATGCTCTCTCTCACACTTTTAGGATCAAGTCTCCCTATGTAGTATCTGTGCCCATACCCGAATGGCTTCCACAACTCTAACAAGAGTGGAAAAATGTTAGGAATTAGTATTTACATTAGGTAAATATTACTTGTTGTTACAAAGTGAGTAAATATTGTAATGTAATGGTTAGTAAGTGGTTAGTAAGTTATACTCGTATATTCATTTAAACGGGTTATTATTTGTTATTTGTTATTACTCATGACTATCCTAGATTATTAGATCATATTTCCTAGGAGGTTGTTTGGATACCTCTATGGCTATTTAATATCCTATGTATTAATTTCATAGTATGTTGAATATAAGATTATTTTTGTTTTTAATTATTGGTTAAAGCTTACACCAAAACATTTGGTATCCGATCTATGAAGGATTCTTGATAGTCTTGTTATTGAATGAAATTTAGACCTTCATGAAAACTTGGAGATAGTTTAAAGGAAATCCGAGATTGAAGGAACTCATTCATGTGTTATTTGACTAACCTAATTTAATTCTGCTTTGAAACAAATTCGATTAACATTGATTTCTAGAGATATGTAATTTTGATCTCAACCCATGCTTCCATTAATTAATAGGTGTGTTTTCTATATGTATTTTTTCTACCTATTCAAGGTATTTAACACAAATCATGTAGATATCAGATTGGTAGGAGGGATTTCATTGACATGTGATTCAATGCATTGATCTATGCAGTTATACATATGAGAAGAGACTTTCCATTTCCAATTCAAAAGAATTCCCACATACCAACAAGGCTAGTCTCCTCCCGAGCTCATCCTACTCATATTAGTTTGATTGAACTCAACATTTTGTACGTTTCACTTGTTATTAGATTCAAGACTAGTAATTTTGTAACCCCATTCATCTATAGATAGTCTTACACATTCTCGATGAATGCTCCTTCATGTATTTTATCTTGACCTAACTTCATAGAGAAAGATAAATCTTTATTCCATTTAAATTTTGGATAATATCTATGGCATCTGGTAGATCTGCAAACTACATTTAGTCTTGTGAATACTACCTTCGATTTATATATGATCTTAATCACTATTAGAAACATTTGAGTATGTTCATCCTTGTGGAGGATCATCGATGGTAGCGTCAAGATGGATCATTCTAGTATACCTTTTGTGCTATTTGTCAATAGTTACAAATGGTAACATTCTCAATCCAAGAAAATTTTTACACAATGGTCCTTTGGAAGATTCACTGAGATCATGTAAATTTTTAGGAATGTTTATATTTGTGATGTTTCCTTTATTACAAATCTAGTCTATAAGGGCGTAGTTGGTTATAGCTTGTGTCTCAAAATTATTGTGTTAATTAATGGAGTCAATTAATGTTAGTTTGTTTAATTTTTATTAGGTTTTATCTTTTTATCAAAGGTTCACTTTCAAAAGTTTTTTTCAAATTTTCAAAGTCATTATTGAAATTGTATTCAAAGTGTTATTTGGGTGATTAATAGACTATTAGAGTAAAAAGTTGTCTTATTGATCAATATTGTCAAAAGTGTCAAAAAAGTGTCATTGTAAAATTAAAATAAGTGATTTTAGGTTTTTCTTATCGTTTTGTCAAGAGTTTTTAAGTTTTAGAAAAATTAGAAAAAAATTCCTTACTTAACGCATTATCAATGAAATCCAATGTCCGAATTTTCAAAGGATAAGATGAAAACAATTGCATTTCTGATGAAGTGCTTAAATTTTGTAAATAAGAAAAAAATTATTTCGCTTTAGGGACTCCCCCCTCCACCCCACCCTGTACCATGACAGGGAGCGCACTCAAGGCACTACCCCAAGACCCTACAAGGGGTGCTGCCCCTTGACACCACTGGAGGTTGTTGCCCCCAAACCCTTGCTCTATAAATTCATTGCCAAAGAGAAAAATTGTGGGGATGCCACATAAAAAGAGGATGGTAAAAATTTGAGCTTCATATTTCATCTTATTGAGTATTTATACACCTTTTGTAGGATGGTGGCACAAGAGGTTGGAGGTAAATTAGCAACCTATCATTAGTCACCAATACAGGGCCGCACTTTTGGTATGGTAACTTATTTTTTTAGTTGTGTGATGTGGATTTCAAATGTTCATATTTTTAGTGAAGTGTGAATTATAAGAGTAGATGTTAATTCCTATTCATGTGTATATGTGGAAATTCCTAAATAATTCTCGATGTAATAACATAGTAAAGAACAAATACCACTATGAAATTTAGCATCATGATTCTTAAAGGGATTGAATTGTCATATGTATTCAAGTTCATACCTATGTTTTTGGTAAACCTTTATAAAATAATTTAATATTATGTAGATGGTTCCTACTGATGCGAGTGTACCATAAAAATTTCATCCATTCATCAAACAAAATCAAAATCCAATCACTTCTTTCATTAGCTATATAGGTTATAAAAAAAATTCTAATTGTCAATCGACTCTAGTAAGCAATTTGACTCCTTTCACTCTCTAGTCTTTAAATATTGCATATTCCCTACTCTCTCATCCCTTTTCATGCCATCATAATTATCCCTATCTCCAAAATACATGAACTTTATTAAACCTCTTCCCTTTTCCTTGAAGTCAACTTCTTGTCTACCAATGGACTTAAGCAACTCTAGCCACACTTGGCTTGGGACTGAACTTGGAACTAGTTCCAAAATTTACCTTTAGTCTTCACATTCCTATAATGGTATCTTCCTCATCCAAATTCTTGCATAATGTTCAAAACCTCACTTTTCCTTCTTTTCCTTCAAATTTCCCTTATCATCCCCTTAAGACATGCTCTTACAACAACCATGCATCTAATGTTTTAGGGTTATCCAAAATGTTCTGAAAGATTATTTAGTTCACCCTTACTAGTTATAATATGCTTCTAAATTTTAAGAACTCAACTCCTCCTACAACTCTTGCTAACTCACTTTGTGTAATCTTGTCACCAAACCCTTACTAGGTCTGCTAAAAGCTTCTATCATGCATAATTTCCTTTGTATGAGGTATCAAGGTGCAATGCACATATTTTTGAGCACTCATTACTACATTTATTATTCCCCTAAAGTCTCATTTCCCAACTCCAAGTATTTCACATACTTCTTTTGTAAACTCACCTTTCAAACTAGCCCTTCTAACTGTGTTATAGAACCTCCTTGCTACTATCAAATTTATCTATAAACCCCACCAATGGAATCACAATTTTTTTGTTGAATGTGTTCAACAACTATTTTCTCATCACTTCTATCAAATGTTAGTTCTTTCTTCCATGTCTATGCATCTTAAAAAAACACTTCTTGGTCAAACCCTAACTATATCAAGACAAATCCTAAGAAGCTCCTTTTAGTTATAACTTTTCAAGAGGATGGGTTCAAGGCTCAAAATTTTGGCTCAAGGTCTATCTTTCTATCCTCTACAAGATTTTTTTATCAATAATATGTTTATCAAAACTCATTCAAATTCCATGAGACTTAGTGATTAGCATACTGATCATAGGACGAGGGGTATGAAACCCTTACAATATTCTTTGACAAGAATGGATCCTATAGAAGCAATCTATCAGGTTTGCTTAGAATGTCACTACAATTTTCTCTTAATGGAGGTTTATACATCACATGCTGCCACCATAGTAAAAAATAATGTAAATATTTCTCTCTTTCTAGACACATTCATAGACCTATCATACCCTATTTCATACAAAAGTGAAATATAATGTAAATATTTCTCTCTTTCTAGACTCGATTAGTAAGCCCACTTTTATGGCAGTTGAGGTCAGTCTAACCCATTCATTTGCATTCTTATTTTTATGGTTTTGATACTTCTTGTGGTTTCTTGCAGGTCTTTCTATCATCTTAGATTATCAGCGACACCTAGAGCAGTGCAGCAAAGTTAATGCAAAAATAGAGAGGGTTTTGGACCACTTTTGAACCTTTGAAACTCATTTTCAAACCTCCTACAAAGACCAGATTACCCATACTACAAACCAAGGAACCCATAGGCACCCTAATCCAACTACATAACTCGGATCCATCCTCTTCGGGGTCTCTTTACAATTGTTCTTTCTTCCTATTTCTCCAACCACCTATGTGGCACATCCGACAAGTTCATCAAATCAACTAAGTCACTTCCATGCTTCTCTTACATATTATGGTTTCTACTTTCATTAGATTAGTTTCTTGGTTCATTTTCCATAGTCATTTATTGCATTTATTTAATGTATTTACATGTTGTTCGCTTACATTAACTATTAAAATTTTATATTTTTTTAATCACTTACTTTATCAGGAAAGAAAAGAGTCTTTCAAGGAAATAATCTCTCAGAACCTACATATACAATCACACTCATTGGATAACAACTCATACTCACCTCTTCACGTGATTTCCACTCATAGTCAACCAAAATTCCTTGAAATAGTCACAATAACAAAGTAAACACAATCATATTTTCCACAATTTATTAACATGCAATAAATAATATTAAACTTCTCACCCTGTAGAAACTAAACAAACCTCTTAATGCTCATCAAGAGGAATCGTCAAAAGATCAACATACACAGAATATTGTGAAGGAATATGGATATTAAAAGGAAAAGTAGAGTTCTTCATAGAATTATGGAAATTCATACAAAAGTGTAGTTTCTTATTTTTCCATTCTTGTGCCTCCTCTATTCCATGAGGAATCTCCCGATAACTAACTCCCTCAAGCTCTTATCCTCTCTTTCTTGACTCTTCCTATACCTAACTAACGTTTTACAAGCCTTCAAGTTCATACATAGAAAATATATCATGTTACATTTATTTTTTATCCTTTAACAACTCATACCCCTATCTAAGACTTATTTCACTCCACCTAGACACCTAACCCACTCTTTAACTCATTAAACCTCCTTCTTAAGCAATTACAAGACAATTTTCACTTTTTCAAGTTTTTACAAATTTGAATCCCCTTTGAGGGAAAATACATTAGGAGGAAAATTCAAACTTTCAACCTTTATTTCTTACTTGCAATAGCTCACTTAGACTCTCTAATGATTTCTAACACATTCCAATAACTCATATAGCATGACAAGAAGGAGGATTGACCACATAATGCTTCTAATTCCATGATGCTTCTGCATCATACTCCCTAGGTAGAAGAAAGGATCCTTATATTGCCCTTTAGTTTCTTCTAATATCTCTTGATCTTCTTGACTTGTCCTTGCCCTTGCTCTTGTACTCCTACTGCCTTTTCTTGTCTCACAACCACATGGATCCCAAATATTATTCTTCATCTTTGCATTTTCCTTGAATTTTCTCTTCTTCCTCTTTATTTCTATCTTGATCTTCTTCAACTTCAGCCTCCTATCACTGTACCTACACAAATAAACACAACAACAACAAATACACATATTTTTTCATGTTTCTTAAAATAATTATTCTTTTCATAGTCCTTGATTCTCATGATTTCATCATCTTCTTTTCTTGAAAAGACTGAAAATGGCCCATATTCTTGTTTATCTTGCTTGCATATTTTCTTTTTGTGTTCTCCATCATCTCATCTTGCCTTAGTTTTGTACATGCACCTGCATTATCTTCATTTACATCTTCATTTACCCATGAATCAATAATTTTCTCATCTTGTACCTTTATTCTCTCTTTCCTCATTCATCATACACAATAAATCTTGCAACAAATCATCTACCTCACCTATGAAAAACTAATCACCATGCTCATCACCCCATTTAATTTTATTTTTCCCACTCTTTTTACTTTTCAACTACACCTTTTCCACAATTTCTAGGAATTCACCTAATGAAATATCAATCTCAATCATCAAATGAGTAAGTTTTGAGTCAATTTGGTTTACCTTGCCTTCTTCAAATGCATTCATGACTTCTTATATCTACTGCTCTAACTCATTTTCACCTACATTTACCTCATCCAAACTAGTTTCCTCCTTGTCAACATGAGAAAACAAATCATCAAGCATTTTCATTTCTTCATTTAGCTTAAACTTATCCATATCTTTGTCATCTTCATCATATATAGGCCTATCAAACCTTATTTCATCTTCTTTTGGAGTATTTACAAACAAAATACCTCAAGGGAAACACAACTTGATTCACATACCTCATTAGTATATTGATTTTCTACTACACCTTCTTCTTTGTCTTCATCTTCCACTTTTGTCTCATCCATTTCATCAACTCTCCCTCTTCAAAGTTACAATATATCACTTCTTCTCTCGATTACTTGTTCTTCTTATTGCCATTCATACTCTTCCTCTTCATCTAAATTTTATTCTTCCAAGATTAGTTTCCATTCCTCAACCATGGCTACATATTTCTTGAGTTCTCTCAGCTCTTTCTCAAACCACAAATCAAACTTTCTTGCTTCCTCTTTCCTCTTGGCCTTATCTCTCTTCTTTTTCTCATCTTGACTCTTCTTCCTATGGCTTAACATTCTCACTAACTCTGTCACTAGCTCTTCATTTTCCATCTCTTTCTCTTTCTTCTCTAAAACAAGTTTTTTCACCTTTCTCTCCTCCACACCACACCTAGGAATCAACCCTTGTACTTTTGGTGCTTCCTTTCTCTTCTTTTTCTTCTCACTCTTTCACTTTTTCTCAACTTTTCCTTTGTACCTGCAATCTCACATTCACACTTACACTTTCATTGTTAGCCACAACAATACATTCATTATCCTAGCTATTATACCACATGATGTAGTGGACCACAAAAATTTCATTCATTCATAAAAAAATCAAAATCCTATCACTTCTTTCATTAGCTATCTTGGTTATAAAAGTTTGTATAATTGTCAATCTAACTCTAGTAAGCAATTTGACTTCTTCCTACACTCTCTAGTCTTCAAATATTTCATATACCCTGCTCTCTCATCCCTTTTCATGATCTCATAATCATCCTTATCTCCAAAATACAAGAACTTGATTAAACATCTTCCCTTTGCCTCGAAGTCAACTTCTTGTCTACCAATGGACTTAAGAAATTCTAGCCATAGTTGGCTTGTGACTTAACTTTTCCCTAGCTCCACATTTTACCTTTTGTCTTCACCTTCCTATAATTCTATCTCCCTCATTCAAATGCTTGCATTATGTTCAAAACCTCACTTTTCCTTCTTTTCCTTCAAATTGCCCTTATAAGCCCCTTAAGACAAGGTCTTGCAACAACCATGTATCTAAGGTTTTATGGCTACTCAAAATATTATGAAAGCTTAATTATTTCACCCTTATTAGCTATAAAATGATCCTAAATTTTTAGAACTCAACTCCACCTACAAATCTTGCTAACTCACTTTGTGTAAGCTTGTCATCAAACCCTTACTAGGTCTACTAAAAGATTCTATCATGTATAATTTCCTTTGTCTAAGGTACTAATGTGAAATGTACATGTTTTTGAGCACCCATTACTACATATATCCTTCCCCTAAATTCTCATTTCTCAACTCCTAGTATTTAACATACTTCCTTTGTAAACTCAACTTTCAAACTAGCCCTTCTAAGCGTGTTCTAGTAACCTCCTGATACTATCAAGTTTATCTATCAACCCCACCAATGGAATCAAAAAAAAATTGTTGAATGTGTTAAATGACTATTTATTCATCACTTCTATCAAATATCAGGTCTTATTCCCATGTCTAGGCATTTTAAATATACACTTCTTGGTTAAACCCTAAATGTGTCAATGCAAAGCCCGAGAAGCTCCTTTTAGTTATAACTTTTCAAGAAGATGGGTTCAAGGCTCGAATTTTTTTCTCAAGCTTTGTCTTTATATCCTCTCCAAGATTGATTTATTAGTAATTATTTTTAGCAAGACTCATTCAACTTCCATGAGACTTAGTGATTATCATACAAGCATGGGATAAGATATGAAACCCTTATAATCTTCTTTGACAAGAATGAATCCTATAGAAGAAATATATCATGTTTTCTTGGAATTTCACTACAATTTTATCTTAATGGAGGTTTATACATCACATGCAGCCACCACATTGACAAATAATGCAAATAATTTTCTGTTTCTAGACACAATCACATACCTCCTTTAGCTCTAACTTATTTTATGAGGCAATAAAAGAGTATTTCAAGTAAATAATCTCTCATAACCTTCATGTACAATCACACTCATTGGATAACAACTCATACTCACCCCTTTACATGATTTCCACTCACGTTCAACCAAAATTCCTTGAAACAGTCCATAGTAACAAAGTGAGCACGGTCATATTTCCCATAGTTTATTAACATGCAATGAAGAATATCAAACTTCTCACCTTGTAGAAACTAAACAAACCTCTTAATGATCATCAAGAAGAATCATCAAAGTATCAAAATACACAAGATAGTGTGAAGGAACATGTTTATTAAAAGGAAAAGCAGATTTCCTCATAGAATTATCGAAATTCCTACAAAAGTGTAGTTTCTTCTTTTTTTCCATTCTTGTTTCTCCTCTCTTCCATGAGGAATCCTCCCGATAATTAACTCCCTCAAGATCTTATCCTCTCTTTCTTGATTATTCATATCCCTAACTAAATTTTTACAAGCCTTCAAGTTCATACATAACAAATATATCATGTTACATTAATTTTTGATCCTTTAATGACTTATACCCCTATCTAAGACTTATTTCACTCCACCTGGACACCTAACCCACTCTTGAACTCAATAAACCTCCTTCTCAAGCAATTACAAGACAATTTTCACTTTTTCAAGTTTTTACAAATTTGAATCCCCTTTGGAGGGAAAATTCATTAGGAGGAAAATTCAAATTTTCAACCTTTATTTCTTACTTGCAATAGCTCACTTAAACTCTATAATGATTTCTAAAACATTCCAATCACTCATATAGCATGACAAGAAATAGGATTGACCGCATAATGCTTCTAATTTTATGAAGCTCCCGCATCACCTACTTGAGTTCCCACAAAGTGATTAGGTCAGATGTGCTCCCTACACCGATTGGTTAATAATCATATGGTTCATGTAGGTTTTCCCATACTAGTTTGGTCAGATGTGTTCTGACGATGTTGAATGGTTGATAAGAATTTGATTTTTTCCTTCTTCTACTTTCAGTTCAAATGTGTGCAAGATCATGAGTGAGCAAATCAAGTAAGCTATAGAGTAAGTGTGAATGTTTTTCTACTGTGTAAACACTAAGGGGAGAATGTTATGAATTAAAATTTACATTGGGTAAATATTACTTATTATTACTATGAGCAAATATTGTAATGTAATGGTTAGTAGGTGGTTAGTAAGTTATACATGTATATTCCTTTAAATTGTTTACAATTTTATTATTTGTTACCCGTGACTATCATGGGTTATTAGATCCTATTTCCTATGAGGTTTCTTAGCTACCTATATGGATATTTAATAGCCTATGTATTGATTTCATATTGTGTTGAATATAAAAAAATTTGTGTTTAATTATTAGTTAAAGCTCACACCAAACGAAACAAAGATCCAACATTGCAACATCTAGTCCAATAATTGGCACCGATCCTACCTCATTCCCACACTATTCTTGGGATGAAACTTATTTGTGGTATAAAGGGTACTTGGTGTTACCATATAAAGTGGAGATTTGCCATGCAATTCTTCTCAAACTCCATGCTTCTTCATCTTCCGGTCACTCATGTTTTTTAAAACCTATGAGCGGGTTCATAGAAATTTCTTTTGGCAGGGAATGAAGGCATACATCAAACAATTTATGGTAGAATGTGATACATGTCAATGCAACAAGGGTGAAACAATGGAAACCCTAGGTTTGTTACAACCATTACCCATTCCAACCCGGATCTGGACTGATATTTCCATGGAATTCATTGAAGGGCTTCCTAAATCTGGGGGAAGTTAATAATCTTAGTCATAGTGGACCACCTCTCCAAGTATGCCCATTTTTGTTCCTTATCCCACCCATATTGTTAGGAATAATATTAGATATTGTGAACATTATTATGAGTGTGGAAATAAATAATATAGTGTAATGTAATACAACTATTTATGAGTTGTTAACTCATGTAAATAGTTGTAACTAGATAATGTTTGTTGTGAGAAAATAATGGGATTGAGAGTTTGAGTGAGATATTGTGGGGATTAGGAGAGATATGTGGGATGAGTGTTGACTCCTAGAATCAAGGAGATCAAACTCTATATATGTAACCTCTATGAATAATATATCCCGAATCATTTGAATCTATAATATCATTATTCGGTGTATTTTCTCTGTGCAAAACTGGTTTATTGCTTTGATTTGGTTTATATGTTGTTAAAATATTTTTATTGTCTTTGTCATAAAGTCATTGGTGTTAAAAGTCATTGGTGTTAAAAGTTATTGTTTTTTCGGTCAAATTTTGTTTTGAAAATATAAAAAAAAATATTTGCCTTATGGATATATTTTTGGTGGTAACCGACGTCCATCAATGTAAATTGAGCCTCATGATCAAATCTAGCTAAGTCAATAGCAAAAGTGATGGAGGCTAGAGGAAACGGAGGCAAGAGGGCAATCGGCGACCTCTCGTCAGGCACCATCGATGAAGCCGTGGTATTGATTTGGTGGCCAAATATTTTCAGTTGTGTGTTTCATTGTTTGTAATAAGAACAGATGTCACATTCCTGTTTAGAGTTGTATTTCCTTTTATAACCTCCTGATGTAAATATGTTATAATAGAAAGAAGAAAACACAAGTACAAAGTCAGCATTATGATACTTGAAGAGGATGAACAGAGGTTCATGAGCAGGGGCTCGTACCTAGGACAGAGGTCTATTTTTGTCGAACAGGGGTTCGTATTTGATGAACAAAGGTTCATGAACAGGGTTCTTACCTTGGACTGAGGTCCATATGTGTACCAAGATCATGAGCAAACAGGGGTGTGCAAGCTGCAGAGAAAGTGTAACTATTCTTTTCTACATTGTTCACATTAGGGGAGTGTATGTGTGGAAATAATAATGTTAACAATAGGGGAGTGAATGTTAGGAATAATATTAGATATTGTGAACATTATTATGAGTGTGGAAATAAATAATATAGTGTAATGTAATACAACTATTTATGAGTTGTTAACTCATGTAAATAGTTGTAACTAGATAATGTTTGTTGTGAGAAAATAATGGGATTGAGAGTTTGAGTGAGATATTGTGGGGATTAGGAGAGATATGTGGGATGAGTGTTGACTCCTAGAATCAAGGAGATCAAACTCTATATATGTAATCTTCCTCTATGAATAATATATCCCGAATCATTTGAATCTATAATATCATTATTCGGTGTATTTTTCTCAGGCAAAACTGGTTTATTGCTTTGACATATATAGCCCCAACAATTTCTCAACTATTCATTGACCAAATCTTCGCCTCCATGGTATCCTAACCTCCATTGTCTCAGACCGTGATGCCACTTTCACCAACCATTTCTGGATAGAATTATTCTATAGGACAGGTACCCAATTGAGGATGAGTTTAGGATATCACCCACAAATGGATGGTCAAACTAAAATTTTTAAAAAATGTTTGGAAACATTCCTTTGATGTTTTACCTCTGAGCACCAACAATAGTGGGTCAAGTGGCTACCTCTTGTTGAATGGTGGTATAACACCTCATATCACACCTCCACCAAAATGACTCCATATGAAGCATTCTATGGCCAACCTCCATCACCTCTCCTCCCTTACACTCCTGGTAGTTCTCCAATTCAATATTTCTACACCGCCCTCACCTAATGGGACCAAATTCTCCACACTCTTCGATACAATCTCTATAATGTGCAAAACCATATGAAATAACAAGCAAATCAGCACCACTCAAAGTACAACTTTCATCCTGGTGATATTGTTTTTCTATACTTACAACCATATGAACATACTTATTTTATACTTAAATGGTGTCAAAATATTTCCCTTAAGTTTTATGTATCCTACAAAGTTCTGCAAAATATCGATTCCATCGTATACAAGCTCGAGCTTCCACCTAGCTTGCAATTTCATCATGTATTTCATGTCTCTAGTTTGAATAAAGTTATGGACCAACACATCATGACACAAATAGTACTCCTAAATCTCGAGAATGAAGGATCTATCCTTCTTGATCCTTCCAAAATTCTCGATAGGTGCTCCCACAAAATTCAAGGTCTTAATCTAGTGGCATGACATGTAACTAGAAGATGTAACTTGAGAGCCTCTTATCCAGATTCAACAACAGTTCCTAAAATTTCATGTTTGAGGGAAAATATTTTTAAGGGGGTGTTAAGACCCTTCATCTTACCTTTCTCCTTGCATTATTAATGTAATAGATTCTATGGACGCATGTGCTTTGTAAGTCATCTCATGTGCTATTAAGTTTTATCCCACATGCATGGGTAGTAGTAATTTCTAGAATAGAACTAGTATATTAAGGAGTGCTTAGGCCAAGAAATGTATCCATGAATATTATTGTATTGAGATTTATCAAATGAGGTTTACCCCTCAAAGCGAGAATGTGATATAAAATTTATTGAAGTTATTTTCTAGAGTTTATTTCATTGTTCTTTTATTTTTTGTAGTTTACAATTTTTTTTGAAGGATCCTCACAGGTTGTTAAGTGAAGATTCCTTTTGTCCTTAAAAATGTAATCTATCAACATGTAATGACCCATGTCTTTCATGATCTCATTCATAATACTATTGATGTCCACATGGATGATCTTATTTTCAAATATCAACATGTGGGATACCATGCTTGTGACCTCAATGAGGACTTTGAATGCCTTCAAAAATACAAGGTTTTCCTTAATATAGGAAATTTCATAGTTTGTGTCACCAAAGGAAAGCTCTTGGGATTTCTCGTCTATATGAAAGAAATCGACGTGGATCCTAAAAAAATTCAAGTAATCCTTCAAATTCCTCATCCTAATTCCATCCCTAATATTTACACCTTCTAAGGAAAGCTTGGAGAAATTTGGTGATTCATTCCTAAACTCACCTATCAGACCCATGTCATTAACAACCTCCTTATTAAAAGTGCTAAGTTAGACTATAATAAGTACAATGATAGAATATTAGGACCAAGTGGGTAAGGAACATACCATATATTATATTATTTGAGAACTTCTAACCATGAGATGTATTACGCTTCCATAGAGTGTGTGTGTTTATCTATATATTTTTCTACAAAAATTCTTACATTACATGTTATATCAACCCAATTGTTTAACTCTCCATATTGACCATCTTTGTTACTTATTTTTTGTTATTTTCCTCCCTATGGATCACATTGGAAATTTTATGACCCTTCTCATTAAATTGGACTTATGTATCATTATGCAAAAATTGGTAAAGGGAAATTTCTAGGTGATCAACTCATCTCTTATCTTGTTCATGTTGATCATCACATCCCAAACATCTTACCCAACAAACATGTTCTATCCATCGAGGGTATAGACTAAGAAATCACTCTTATATACTACTTTCACCAATTCACTACCAATATTGAGGTACTTACCCTCAAAGTAGGTAATTCATAACCAACAATCAAACCCTTTGGAGTTAAACATGAAGAAATATAAGAAACCATAGTTGACCTTCATGAGAATATTTGGACTTATTTGACAAGAACAAGTGTCATGAAGGTGTTGTGGAAGTATGTGTCATTACCAACCCATCAAATAAATATTTCCCTTGTTTTTTCCTCTCAACTTTGAGGTAGACAAAATATTTCGAGTATGAAGTACTCATACTTGGTATGTGGGATACTATTACTAATAACATTATCTACTTGTATGCAATGGGTGACTTATAGCTTGTTTTTTTATAACTGGAGGAGAATACAATATAGAGGTGAAAACCTTAAAATTTACCATGAAATTGTTATCAATTTAGCCACTCAGTTCTCCCCTTCATAATCAAATTCATTTCTCGTATGGATAACTCCATGGTTTAATTATTACCTATGGCAATAACACATTTATTACCCTATAAACTTCTCTTGAAGAGGAATATGAAATTTGGGATAAGAGGAATCCTTATATCTTACCTCCTCCTTCCTTCACTCTCGTTTGTCACATAAAATCCTAATAAAAATAATAAAACCCTTGGAACAAAATATCATCTTATTTCTTGAAATATATACTTTTCCTTAGGACATTGATTATTTAGAAATCATTAAAATCCACAATAAATCCTTGAAATATCCTATCAAAGACAATACTCTTTATTACCATAACTTTGAGGGAACCCTACTCCACTATGTTATCGAGGAAAAAGTACCTTATCTCCTCAAGAAAGCACATGGGAGCATTTGTGGAGGCCATATTAGCAGAAAAGCTACAACATGTAAATTCCTACACGTGTTACTATTGGCCCAACCTTAAGGTCAATTCTCATGCATTTTATAAATGATAAAATCATTTCCAACTCCATGAAAATACTATCCATCCCCCAAGGGTTAAGATTCAAACACTTGATGCTCCTTGGCCCTTCACAATGTGGGGATTTGATTGTATTATAAAATTACATTGTTCACAATATGGTCATACTTTCATCACCACAACCATGACTACTTCACCAAGTGGGTTGATGTCATGCCCCTCACAAATGTGACCAATGCAACATCCACAAAATTCATCCTTAATCAAATTATTTATCACTTTGGAATTCCTCAAATCATCATCTCTAATAATTGTGTGAATTTAAAATACAAATAATTTTAAAAATCTATGATAAATTCAATATAAACAACAATTTTTCAACCAAATATCATCCACAATGAAATGGACAAGAAAAATCTATGAATAATATTCTCAATAAAATCCTCCAAAAAACCATTTGGGAATCCCACACCAATTGACATTTCAAACTACTCCATCAACTTCGGGCCACTATGCAAATTTTTGAACTATCATCTAGGAAACTACTTTCTATCTCATATATGTCTCTACATTAATCCTACCACTAAAGGTTGAGTTACCCTCCCTTCTTATTTAGTTCCATGGTGTCATTCTTGATGAAGAAATCTATGAATCCCAAATTCACTTCCTCAATTTTTTGGATGAAAAAATTACTAACACTATCCAACATAATTTTTAGTATAAAACTCACATCATAAAACAACACAATAAACTTGTAAAACAATGGATATTTGAGATTGAAGAACTAGTCCTCAAGTTGGATTACACTCATGACAAGGAGGGAAAATATGCCCAAAAAGGTTTATTCCATGCCTAGTTAAATATATCTTAAGACCAAGCACATATCATTTACAAACCAGAAAAGGATCAATTCTTGAATAAGTATTGTGTTTTTCCTTTTGAATCACACATAATTTCTATACATATATTTAATTCCTTCTCTTATTTTACCTAGTTATATGTTTTTATCATGTTTTTTACATTTAGCATATTTTTATTATTGTTTATATACTAACATGGTGTGGACATATTTTTTTCTTTCTATATCATCTTATAGTTACACATTTTCACACATTTTCCTTATTATTATTTCTACAAGATGATTAGTTAGGTTGATCCTTTGTCTCCTGGATATTCCTTACATGTTATCTTATTTTTACATATTTATGGGTGAGTGATTTAATTGGGAAATCTTATTTCTTCAACAAATATCTCCCGGGATTGCGAGTCTAAGGAAAAGAATGCTCTCCTAACTTGAAGTGGTGTGATGGCTTTCTAAGATAAAGGAAAGATATGTGCAATAATGTCAAGTGGTTGTGAACAGTGGGAAAATGTGAAGTGCCTCATATATATTTCTAGAAAAGGTAATGTATGCAAACTAGTGTCAATGTCTAATCTGCTGTTAATTAAGCAGGCCCGTTGGGTTGTGGGACCTGAGGATCACAACCAAAGACTCGTGGAGGTTGTGGCCCTTGTATGGTCATGTGTAATCAAACCCTGTTTCAGGAGTAGTCCAATAATCGTAGGCTTGATTAGTAGTGATGTTTAGCATATTTAGTTGTTCTATTTTCTCAACAAAAATTTGTAGGTGTGCATAAGACTATCAAATGTAAACTTGTATCAATGTCAGTTATCAACTCGCCCATTGGGTTGTGGGACCAAGGGATCACAACTATACGTATTTTCTTGTTGTGGACCGTTGATGGTCATACAGAATGAAATAAAGTGATTTTGATAAGAAAACTAATTACTAAAGGAAATCTAATCTATGTTTTTGGAGTTTTCACAATATATCGAATCAAAGCAATAAAAGAAAACTAATCTATCAAAGGAAATTTTTTGATCTTTTCTAATTTTTAAGCAATGCATTCTAATCTAATAAATAAACTAAAGACAAGTAATCAATGATGATGTAGCTGGTTACTTGTGTGAATATGTGAATCTAATCTAAAACAAATAACCTAATCCAATCAAAACCCTTCAAACCCTACCTCAGAGGTGAAGAACAAATCATGACCCTGAAAGGGATATTGTTCCCCACAACTTCCTGGTAATGTTAAAGAGAAAATTTCTAATGATTTGATCTACTTGTGATTTCCTAACCTATTGAAATGAACAATTTTACTACTCTATTTGATATGTAATTGAAACTAGTGATTTGAAATTGACAATTTAACAAATAAAGAAAACAAAACACAATTCCAACCTGGATAAGCAAGAGCTTTGGAAAATCTGGTTGTATCTTGTATCTGTCCCCTCAGTTTGTTCCTTTCTTTCTCCGAGTGTTCATATGAGTCCAAGGGATTGGGAATGCAAGAACAACAACAAGAGGATGGTGCTTGAGCAATGGTAGCTTGAAGGTAGTCTGGATGCAATGCAAGTAGAAGAGAGATAACACAAGAGATCTGAGCTTGGCTATGTAATTCCTAGCAAGATTGTGGCAAAGCAATACAATGCAAGATACACAAAAATTCTCAGGCCTTTTTCTTGAATACAAGCATGGAATATATAAGAATTGGGGTTGGGATGTGCCTTCATGCACAAGGCAAGAAGAAGTAGTTCCAACTAACTAAAGCACATTTAAAAATAGAAGAGGAAGGAGAACCAAGCAATCAAAACTATTTTTAGACAATTTGGCCCATGGATGCATGCTAAAAGTGAAATTAAGTGAATCATCACATGTTAAAAACACACATGATGAGAATCTGGAAAATCGTAGAGGCCCACCCATATAGGGGTGGTGGTTTTAGGACCAGACCCCAGCCTATTTACCTAGGGGTGGTGGTTTAAAACCCCGCCCAGGGGGGTGGTGGTCCTAGCACTAAAGGCCAAAACATGCACAGAAAGAGGCAAGAAATATAGAAAAAGTGTGGGAAGGCTAAGTAAAGATGTCTAGGAAACAAATATACACTGTGAATGGGTTTTGAGCTCAAACACCTTCTTGAAAGGACTTGAATCATCATTGGGGACTTTTGTAACCATTTTCCGACAATGTAGCACATGTAATTTTGGGTGCATACATATTTCCCCTCAGAGAAGCATCTTAGCCATGAAAAGGTGTAAAACGTAGAGTCGAGTATGGTGTTCCTGAAAAGGGGAGTTAGAAGTTATACCTGACATGCCGTGTGTCAAAACATCACCATCCAAACTCCCACTACCTACAAGAGAAAAGAAGACTCAAGTGCAGATAGATAAAATATTGAAAAATAAACACTAAACCAAAAACAAAAAGAGGACTTACCATTTTGTGTGGGGATATAGAGATATACATGTGCCAACGCTCCAGCCCCCGTAAAACACATACACTCAAAATGAGATTAAAAAAATATATATATCAAAACAAACCCATTTTTCAATTCATTTGTGCATTCTTGATTTGGTGAATTTGGAGCTCTTGGATCCACGGTGACCATTTCCAATGAGAGTACCTGAAATGACCATTGTGAGATAGTGATCATGCCTCCACATGTGGGAGATCGACCAACATGTGGTCTAAGGTTGGTTATTTTCACTTTTGTCTTTTCATACCTAAAATGTAAAAATGTTGAAAAGTTTCACCTAGGGGGATTATTTTCAAAATTTTTTTGTCTTAAATGAGTCTCTAGGGGGGGTGCCCATAGGGCAATTCTTTTATTTTGTCAGAAATGGTTTTTTTTGCATTTTTGAGCATTTTTAGGGTTAAGGGCACATTTGGAAAATTGGCTCAGACCACCTGCCCAAAAGGTGGTGGTCATGGACACAGGACCCCTGGGTGGGTGTCCCACTGGAACCACCTGCAGCTGGGGTTGGTTGAAAAGAATGACCAAAACATACATTAACTTGATTTTTTTGGATTTTTCATGTTTTATCATGTTTTTGGTGAGCTTATCTTCTTGTATACGTTACTAACTTGCTCTTTTTTTTCCATGTTTTTGTGAATGCAGAAGGAGGAGGAGTACATCCATTGGAGTCGAGAGAGGGAGTGTGATTGGCTCCCTGGGATTTTGGACCAGTTGACTCAGCCGAGAGGGACACCCTCCAGAGGGTAGGCATCTAGAGGATTGCACACGTTCCCCATGTTTCCCTTGCTAGTCACATATTGTGTGACTTGTTTTCCTATTGGGATGCAGATCGAACACTTTTCTAGTTTTCCAGTGTGTCAGGGGTGAGTGGACCATTACTCTGGAGGATGTATACCACATCCTTGGGCTCCCGATTCTTGGGAGGAGACTGAATTTGGAGACAATGGGATCTAGGGCCATGATGACATAGTGGGCCATGTATATGGGAGATGTCATTGTCTCATTTGGTTCAAAGAAGGGGATGAAAAGTCTGGTCCATCACACACTCCTATTCCTATCATTCAGAGAGCCATTATGGGTATCTTGTCCTCACGATTGATCGGGGACAAGGAGGTGACACCCTTCTCTATTGTTGGGCTCCTATTATCACACATAGATTGAGGACATGGCCATAGGTACACCTGGGGAGAAGACATCCTAGGGACTACCTACCATGACTTATACAGGGTAGTCGATTGCAGGGAGTCAGTCACTGAGCCACCCCACTCTTGTTATGAGTTGGGTATATGAGCACATCACCCCTATGGAAGGGGAGTATAGTATTAGATCCAGGGGCTATCTAGGAAGTGAGGTGGATAGCTATGTCAGTTCTTAGGACACCACATCAGCCAGTGGCTTCTCTGACCATGACAGACATGGTTGCCACTCCCTACCAGGACATGGCAGGGTTATGGGGACAGGAGGTGACCATGGTGGTAGCTTTCTCCACCACAAGTCAGTTAGTTGACAGGGATGGGAGAGTTGAGACTCATCCATTTGATCGGGTTCCTCAAGTTTGGCCTCCCATATGCTGACATACTTTCCCCAGTGGTACCGGTCTACATGACCATTCAAGAGGCCCAGAAGGGCCCTAGAGGAGATCCGACTGGATAGTAGTTACCCCAGGTGTGCCTATTATAGTTAGGTGTGTGGTCCATGCTCGATGGGAATTAGTGCCCCTCGAGTGCCTTTACTCTAGATTGTGGCCTCCTGCTCACAGTGGAGAGGAGGATGAGCCTATTGATGTAGACTCGATTTCGAGGAGCATACAGGAGATGAGACCGAGGAGGAGGAGTCAGAGAGAGGAGGAGGAGGGAGGATGAGGGGGATGATGTAGAGATGGTGAGGTAGCCCATATGATAGAGGAGGAGGAGAGTGATCTGAGTGGCATGACACTCAAGATATGCTGAGAGCAGCACACGAGGAGGCTAGTGAGAGAGAGAGACCTTGGTCTCAGAGGAGCCATTTCCTCTAGATGGGAGGGGGATGATGAGTCCATGATGGGACAACATTTGGCCTCTTGGCTTTGGGAGGCCCCACAACCACCAACAACATTGAAAATAGTAGTCACTAACCCTACCTAGATGCCCGGAGATCCGAGTATGTTTGATACTCTTCTCTCTGACTTTGTTAATTTGAAATATTAGTTTTGGTATTCTCTTTTTATTTGTGTTTTGTGGTTTTCTAACTTATCTATTTTTCTTCTTCTTTCTTTTCTTGCAAGTGACTTACACAGAGTGGTGAGAGCTTATCCAATGGGTGTGCATGGACACCCTATTGATCCCCTTGGGGGAAGACCTAAGCTGAGCTGACCGAGGATTCAGGTCAGCCGCTAGCTTCTGGAAGACACACTGATGTGTTTTCTCCTATTTGGAGGATAGTGGAGGTGGTGACCTCCTTCATACCCAGGTGGCTAGATATGAGGCCTTCAAGCATTGATGAGGTGGAGCCATTCCCGTAGTGAGACCACAGCCAAGGCCACCACCATGAGCATTCACACCATTCGGTTCATTCCCAGTCATCATAGCCAAGTAGGAGCCCTGGACATGGCCATGCACCATCCGGATCCCATAGGGATTGACAGGCCATTGGGCCATTTATTGCTTTGTTTCCATTTTTTGGGCACTATATGATTTTTTTGTATATTTGGGCTCATTGTGAGTGTTTTGACCACATGCCTTAGTGTGTGATGGCATTGTATACAAACTTGACTCACCATGATATATACAAATTTTATTTTTGGTTTGGTAATCCATTGTATCTGAGTTGACTTTCTTTTGGTTTATTTCTCATGTGTACTCTAGATGTTTAGAATTTCCATTTTTCTATGCTTTTAGAATGTAATGCATGCAATGGATGTGAAATGATAACATAATGATTTCTTTTTTTTGTATTTTATAATGTTGATATATGATAATGTGAACACAATGTGATGTTTGAACTTTAGTTTCTTTAAGCAATATTTGATACTTCATATTGTCTTGGAAAAATGTGGTGATACAATGATATGATAAGTAAATGTACTTGCCCCACTCCCAACTCCACGCAACTAGTAGGATGAGGGCTCAACACCAAGAGCCGAAAAGGGCACAAGTTATGAAATTTTGTTGAATGGTAATGATGAGGGAAAGACAATGGTTTGACAGACCAAATTGAGACACTACAACCTCACCCTACTCAAGTTACTTCATAGTTTAGAATGTGATTTACTTTCCAGTTTATCTAGACTTAGATCCATAGATGGCTACTTGGTTGACAAAATCTGGTTTTGAGGTTTTAAACTCTTTTGGAATTTTGGACATCTAACTCACTTTGTTTTTGACTTATGATTTCACAATATTTGAATGAATTGTTTCTAACTTTCAAGTTTATCAAAGAGACCCCTACACCTTGCCCCATGCTACTAGTAGGAAGCATGGGCTCATCACCATGGACAAGGAATAGGTGAGTAAGGGAATTTCTCTCCTTTCCCAACCCTACATCACCAAGTAAGAGATGCAAGCTCAACACCGAAGGTTGGTAGGGAAAAGAAATGTGTAAAAAAATTTTTTTTGTGGATTTTGCATTTGACTTACTCATCTAGGAAAAATGTTTAGTATGTTCTTATTTCCAAAGAGATATTTATGGGATAGATGTGACACCATGAAGCTTCTAGAACAAATACTATAGGAAAAGACACCTAATCTAGAAAGAGACTATAAGAAGAACCAAGTATGCAGGCCTTGGTATGGTCATGGTCAAAACTTTGTCTTATCCTGTTTGAATTGATGAAATGATTCAAAAACAATTGATGATACCATGAAAATTTGAAGAGATATGATTTGAATGTTTTTCCATTGTTTTTCAAAAGTTTTTAGGAGTTGCTATAAGAATAAGTCCCTTGATCACAAATTTTTATAATGAACTGGAAAATGAAAGTGCAATGTAGATGCAGTAATGTACATATGAAAATGCTAATGGATCATGTGTAATACCTCTTTAGGTGAAGAGAGTTCACATAGATTCATTAAACTCCTCACCCTCTAGTGTACACAGGTGAAATGCCCCATTTTTGTAGTCTTCTACTACTACTCGATATGGACCCAACCACCTTGGGTCTGAATTTTTTTCTTCCTTTGCCGGTATTTTTTGTCTATCGGATGTCAAGTCTTAAGACCAAATCTCCCTCATATATTTCATGCTCATAAACCTTCTTGTTGTATTTTCGAGCCATCGGTCAAGCATAAACATTGTGTCATTGTTCAACATTGAGTCTAACCTCATCAAGACTTTCTAACTGAGAGAGTCATGCTTCTTCGATAGCCTTCTTCTCCCAAGATTCCTTGCAATGAAATATAGAGACTCGGTATTTCAACCTCGAGTGGTAAAACTACTTCCACACCAAATACCAAAGAAAGGGGGTTTCCCTTGTTGGTGTTCTAACTGATGTCCGATAGGCCCACAAGGCTAGGAAAAATATTTAAATGCCAATCTCATTTGTTCTCCTTAATGGTCTTAAGGAGGATGGACTTTAATGTCTTATTCGTAGCCTCATCCTATCCATTGGCCTGAGGATAATAAAGAGAAGTCATGTGATGACTTATCTTGAACTTTGCACACAATTCACGTACTTCATCATTTTTGAAGGATGTGCCATTATCCGAGATAATGACCTGTGGGACCCCATACCTACAAATGATCTGGTTTAAGATGAACTTAGTGATCACAGACCCGGTACAATGGTAAGAGGCATGGCTTCTACCCACTTAGTAAAGTACTATGTGGCCGTGATTATGAAGTTATGGCCATCTATTGATGAGGGAGAGAATTTCCTATCAAATCTAGGCCCCATGTGGAAAAGGGCCATGGGGTTGTAATTGGTTGAAGAGCTTGTGTCCGGTATGTGGATCTCGTGGGAGAACTCTTGACATTTGTGGCATCTACACACAAATTCTACTACATCATGCTCTAGAGTGGGCCAAAAATAGCCCATCCGATGTATCTTTCAAGAAGTGGCATGGCACCAAAGTGACCTCCACATACTCCACTATGTGATTCATAAAGAATTTTTAGATTCTTTTGCATCAACACATCTTAACAACATTTCATCGAAGGCTCTACGATAGAGCACTTGCTCAAAATAATGTACTTAGTGGAAATGACATGTAACCACCTTCTTTGTTGTGATGTTCCCCTTCTGGATACGTATGGTCCACTATAAAATTAATGATGTCAGTATACCATGGACACACAGAAATTGGGGGCCTAGTCTCGACAAAGTATACACACTCATGGGGAAGTCTAGATCTACTAGATCACCTCCATCTAATGGATTATCAACCAACCAATCCATAATGATTTTTCCTTTGATGGATTTTTGATTAACAAATGTTAGCTCAAATTTCCCATCAAGAGTTATGAAGCACCCAACCTTCTTAGATAAGGATCCTTGTGTGAGGAATGTCGCAAGTGATCTGACTTAACAATAACCCTTGTTTCTTGATTCAACATATAATGTCTCAAATGCTTTTTCACAAAGACTATGGAAAGGCATTATTTTTTTTCCTGGGTGTAATGTGTCTCATAATCAAGAAAATGTTTGACTAATAAAATAGACTACACATGCTCTCATTTATCATCATCTTCTTGAGCCAACATGCAGGCTAGCGAAACATCCATAGCTCATGAATACAAGATCAAAGGGTGATCTGATCTAGGTGGCATGAGCGTGGGAGGGGACAATAAGAATCATTTAACCAACTCAAATGCCTCATCACATTCATCTGTCCAATCAATGCAATAATCCTTTTTCAACAAATTGTTGATTGGGTGAATGAATAAAAAGGTCAAGTCAAGGATAAATCTTTGGATTGCCCCAAGTTTTCCAAGAAAAGATCTGATGCCAGACTCATCTTTCATGGTGGAATCATTTCCAATACAACTCAGATTTTGGCTGGGTCCACATCAATTCCTCATGAAGATATGATGTACCCCAAAATCTTGCCTCTGTTACACCAAATACACATTTTTCTGGATTCAATGTGACGCCGTATTCGATTAAGTGAGAAAGGATGATACGAAGCACCTCTGGGTGATCGCAACATTTTCTGGCCTTAGCCAAAGGTCATCCATGTAGGATTCCACAATCTTATGTATAAGATCATGGAATATATAAGTCATCACTCGTCATTGGTACGTAGCACCAATGTTCTTAAGCCCGAATGACATGACAACATAACAGTAGGTTCCCAAGGAGTTATAAAATGTAGTTTTGGCCTGATCTTCTTTAGAGATCCTGATCTGATTATACCCAGAGAATCCATCCATGAGAGACAACAACTCAAAACCACCAGTTGTTGCATCAATGATAACATCGATGGATGGTAATGGGAAATCATCTTTGGGACAAGCCTTATTTATATCCCAAAAGTCTATGCAGATGTGGATCTTTCCATTTTTCTTGAGAATGGGGACTATGTTAGACACCCATTATGAGTAGTCAACTGGCTTGATGAATCCCACCTGGAGGAGTTTCATCACTTCTTCCTTCACCATGAGGGCCACCTTTGGCTTCATGGGCCTTGAATTTTTCTTAATTGGCTTTAGCATCTGGTTTGGTGATGAGATTGTGCACCGTAATGTGTGATGCAATCCCCATCATTTCTTTGTAGTTAAACATGAATGATTTTTGATGCTCCTTGAGAATGTGGGTATGTATTTCAACCTCTCAGAGTTAAAGAGGACCCTAGCTTCAAAATATTTGGTTCTTCCTTGGTCCTAATATTTATATCGATTGTTCCCTCGATTAAGGAGGCATTTCCTTCCTCAAACTCAGGTGGGGCCAGAGGAAACTCTAAATCCCCCTCTTCTCCTACCTCACAAATTTTGAGTTCCTCCAGGGGAAGATTCTATCATGGGATTTCCAAAATAGGAAGAAGAGTGTGGAATTAGAGAAATATTAACCTCGTGATGTGTAAGATGTAATTCTGTGAGAGCGTTTAGATATTCTAGAGTTTCTTTGTCAATGTCAATGTGATCTGCAATAATGACAAACTCTCTCGTCTCTATGTATGTCAACATTGGAGTTATCGGTGTCTTACAAACCAAAGGTTCTACATGAACCGAGACCATGAAGTTTGAATCTTCCAACTCACCGCTTGGAGTAAAAAGTGAAGAAGTGGAAGTTGCTATCGAGTCTCCGTGAGGAGATTTTTCTCTCGTGGAATTGCTTTGATTGATATGAAGTCAAATCTCTTTGTTAAATTCAACACTGTTGTTTTGTAGAGTTATAAATGCTCATCTCTAGTCTCATATACTTTGGATACTTGATTTACAACAAGTTGTGAATCACCCAACACCCTAATATTAAGAGCACCCATTCTTTTCAGCCATGATGAGACCAAGTAGAAGGGCTTCGTATTCAGCCCCATTATTTGTGCACTCAAAGTTTAATTTGAAGGAAAAAGGTAGAATCCTTCCCTCAGAGAGAGGTAAGAATCACACTCGCCCAAATGCCAAAATGACATTTGGCTCCATCAAAATGGAGAGTCCAACAAGTTACTTGAAAAATGGACGTTGATCATCTTTTGAATCTTTCTCCTTTACTTAGTTACCTCAACCATACAAACCTCATTTTTGGAAGAGAACCAAGTCCTAGGGTATGTCCCATGCCCATAGAATCAAAAGGAAGGAGAATGGGTAAATATTTCTCCAATAGCTTGACAATATTTTCCGTAGTTCCTAATGATATTGTCTCTATGATGATGGTTTCATTTGACTATCTGGAATGCCTTCGATCAAACCCGTGACTTCTAATTCCATTTGTAGGAACCAAATTTTCCTCTAGTACCGAGCTTGTAGGTTTATTTAACTGATTTTTAGGAAGCTCAAACTGAGTGGATCCCTGGCCTCTTTTTCAAGTTAGCTAGGTGTATGTCAAAGGGTTTTGGATCACCTGTGCCACAAAGACCTTCCCTAAATGTAGAACCTAACTTCCTAAAACAAAGTGGAGGGAATCACCTTCATGCGATGAATCCAAGGATGACCAAGGATCATATTATAGTTGGTTTCCGATCTATAATATAAAACTTGGTTAGTACCACTTAGGTCCAAGGGTGACTGGAAAAACACTATAGTTCGATTGACGTTGCTTTGAGGTTGTCGTAGCCTCTCAAGCGTATTTCATGTCGAAGAGAAATTGGTCTCTCTCCATACCCTAGATTTTGAAGGAAAGAGAAGGGGACTATGTTGACTACTTCCCCATCATCAATCATCACATGCTTTACATAGTTTTTGTAAATCCAGACTTGTAAAAAAACAATGTCGGATCACCTCTATGAGCTATTTCAAGCATCTCATGGGCATCTTGTTGATGTCAAATACAAATCCAACATCTCTTTTAGGATGCCCTGGAGGATAGACATCAAAGTCACATGTGGTTTATTTGTGCTTCTGGAGGAGGGGTGACATTAGTTAAATGACCAAGACCCAATGCTTCTAGTAGAGTGGCCCTATGAGTAGGGGAATTCTTTAACAGATCCAAGAAGGAAATGTGAGAGAAGGTCTTAGTTAAGTCATTGATCAAATCATAAGCTCCTACTATATTGCTTAGCATATCATGAATGTCATCTGATGTGGTGGGTAGATCAGGATAGGTTATGAAGAATAATCCTTGGTTCTAGTGGCAAGCGTTAATTTGAGGTTCAAGTGTCCAACTCCACCAACCCCATAATTTTTTATTTTTTGGTGACCATCCAAAGGAGGTGCCACTTGTGGGTTTGATGAAGTTGAGGCTTCGATCATGGGTCCCTATTACAATACCTTTTTTGAACCATTGGGATCTATTCTACCATCTTTGACATGTGTGGGGAGAGGATGTTAAAGATTCCAAGTGGTGTGTTCTGTGGAGATATTGGTCCCATGTAGGTGTTTTGAGTGGGTGTTGTCGGGTTTTCCAAAAACATGTCAACAAATAACTATCTTTGATCCTCTAGAAAATGTTGTAAAAACTTGTTACAATCATGGACATGTTCTTGCATCATGCCCACATGAACCCTATGGAAACCACAATATAAATCAAGATCATAATCTCGAGGCCTTTGGTTTACACCTTGTTGTGGTCCTGAAAAATTATTATTTATTGTTTAGTTGTTGATTGTTATGGTTAAAATTTGGGAACCCTTGCCCTTGGTTTTGAAATTGGTTTGGATACCCACTTGGGTATTGGTTAGGGCCTTGGGTCTGTGTTTGTCTTGATTGTTGAGGTTATTTTGTTGTTGTTGTTTGTTTTGATGGTTAAAATCTACAACATTGAATGAGGGTGAGAAGTTATTGTTTTCTTTGATTGTTTTCATTATTATTATTGTTGTTTGAAGTGCTTGTATTGGGAGCATTAACAATGTTAGGTTTCTTAGGTTGGTCCATCACCCCATCCATCGTGACTCCATGATTCTTATTAAGGATTTTTGGTCCTTGGTTTGTTATTTGTGTTGTTGGAGTAATCGGGGTTATTTTGATTAGGGTGACTAACCTTCCATTAGCTCCATAAGTCTTATGACCACTGTCAATGGTTGCTTGGTCAATTCAAAGAGCACCCTCTAACACCTCTTCATAGCTCCTTAAATGGGAACTTTTGAACTCTCTTCCTTTGTCTCCCTATTGAGAGAGTGGAGGAAAAAATCACAAAGCTCTCCATTTGATCCATATTTGGAGCACTTGCAGAGGAGTAGAGAACTTTTCGCCACCTTTGAATGAAGTGGGTCAGACTCATTATGCTCTTGCTTGATATGAAGGAATTCCTGATTCTGTTCTCAAAAGTTTGTTCATATCAAAATATTTAATAAATTATGATACGAGTTTTTGAAGGAGTGTATTGAAGCCTCCGGTATCCTATAGTACCAATCGAGAGCAATACCTTCTAGCATCTTAGGGAAAATATTTCACAACAACTGCATCCCATGGGAGCATCTCTCGAATGGCCATTGCGTAAGCTTTGATGTGGGTGTTAGGATCACCCTCCCCTTTGAATTTTGGAAGATCGGGAAAGGGTCTCAGGAGCATGACTATCCAAATGGAGAAGTCTAGAGGCTCCTTAAGATATTCAGAATAGGTCCCCTTGTGTATATGTTTCCACCATTGAAGATCCTTTTGGGGAGGTGGAGGTTGCATCGGTTTTGAAATGGGACAACATAAACATTTTTGGGGCATATGGCATCCCTGTGGTTGTCCATATGGACTGGGTAGGTGTACATATCCCCCTGCAGAGATTTAGAATACATGTGTATGTAGGGGGTTGATTACCTTGATATGGAATCAAAGGCACAAAGCTAGGAACGTTGCATTTCGGTGGGTATGGCATTTGAGAATGCACTTGGCATGGTGCCTATTATAGATATCCATATGTGGCATGAGGGGGCATACCCAAGGTGCCCATCCCCATAAGTAGATATCTCTAGGGTTTTGAGTACCCATATAAACTGGAGGATTTATGTGTAGTAGGTATTTTTCCGTAATTATGGGATAGGGAGAATTTTGTGCTTTGCCCTGCGTATGAATTTTGAGCATTTTGGGAAAGCTCTAGCTCCTTGAATTTGTCTACCAATGCTGAGATGACATCACCCATTGATGGGGTGGTGCTTTTCTTAGGTGTTTTTTTGTTGAACCCTCGAGGTTGTTGAGGAGTATGGTATCCTGCTATGAATTGTTCACTATGTTGCCACCCCTCATTAGTAGTATTTTTGGTTGGTGGAGGGGTAGTGTTATTGTTTTGGAGTAGAACATCACCTTGTCCTTGCAACCTATCAAAATCTTGGTTCATGTTCTAGAAGTGTTGTTCACTCCTAGCATATCATGCTAAATATTCCTCATCTAGATGTGGAGTTGGTCCGATTACATGCTAATGGGCTATCAAAACAATACCCGAGGAGATGAACTTGCTTCCCCAGTGAAAGTCATGTTGTTTGAACTTGATTTTTCATGAGGATAGGTCTGTGTGATTTGGTCAAGTTCCTCAATACATATAGAGGAACCAACATTGGTTCCCTAAAGAAGAGGGTTTTGAGCAATGATGAGTTGGTTTGTCCACCCATGTTGAAAGTGAAGGTGATTATTGTGGTATACTTTTTGGTAGTTATACATGTCAAAACCTAGGATGGGTCAACCATACTCATCATATCCCGACATATTGGGGGTATAAGAATACCCATAGAATAAAGGATGGATGAAGAAAGTGGAAACATTTAGAGACTAGCTCTTCACATCGGGTTCACCAATTTGTATGATAGAAAATCAACACGTGACCTTCTTCGCACCCGACCTCTCGAGGTCATGTGTTGAGACAACTGTAGTGTAGAATGAATGTGAATGTGAGTGTAGTGATGGGGATCAAGCTAATTGGGAAATCTTATATCTTCAACACACAATATCGGGATCTGTGAGTCTAAGGAAAAGAATGCTCTCCTAACTTGAAGTGGTGTGATGGCTTCGATCTGATATAATAGCTGCTCAGAGACTCCAATCAATATCGAGCTCTACCAAGATTATATTTTTTGGTTGTTGAACACATGGAAAATGACCTATGGGTGCCTCGTATGGATTTCAGACAAGGTCATGGAAGTAAAAAGAGACGTGGTGGAGCCACAGGATTTATGGGTGATTTTTTCTGGTCTAGTCCAGAAAGTCTTAGCCTGATCGGCTGCTATGTTTCAGTAAGGAAAGTTGTGCAATAATGTCTAGTGGAAGTGGTGAAGATCTGAATACTAATGTATGCAAACTAGTGTCAATGTCTAACTGGTTAGCAGGCCCATTGGGTTGTGGGACCTGAGGATCACAACCAAAGACTCATGGAGGTTATGGCCCTGTATGGTCATGCACGTAATCAAACCCTATTTCCAGGAGTAGTCCAATAATCATAGGCTTGATTAGCAATGATGTTTAGCATATTTAGTTGTTCTATTTTCTCAACAAAAGTTTGTAGGTGTGTGTAAGACTATCAAACGTAAACTTGTATCAATGTCAGTTATCAATTCTGGCCCATTGGGTTATGGGACCAAGGGATCAACTATATATGTCTTTTCTTGTTGTGGACCATTGATGGTCATACAAAATGAAATAAATGATTTTGATAAGAAAACTAATTATTAAAGGAAATCTAATCTATGTTTTTGGAGTTTTCACAATATATCAGATCAAAGCAATAAAAGCAAACTAATCTATCAAAGGAAATATTTTTGATCTTTTCTAATTTTTAAGCAATGCATTCTAATCTAATAAATAAACTAAAGACAAGTAATCAGCCAGATGTAGCTGGTTACTTGTGTGAATATGTGAATCTAATCTAAAACAAATAACCTAATCCAATCAAAACCCTTCAAACCCTACCTCAGAGGTGAAGAACAAATCATGACCCTGAAAGGGCTATTGTTCCCCACAACTTCCCTAGTAATGTTAAAGAGAAAACTTTCTAATGATTTGATCTACTTGTGATTTCCTAACCTATTGAAATGAACAATTTTACTACTCTATTTGATATGTAATTGAAACTAGTGATTTGAAATTGACAATTTAACAAATAAAGCAAACAAAACACAATTCCAACCTAGATAAGCAAGAGCTTTGGAAAATCTAGTTGTATATGTATATGTCCCTTAGTTTGTTCCTTTCTTTCTCTCGAGTGTTCATATGAGTCCAAGGGATTGGGAATGCAAGAACAACAATGGAGAGAGGATGGCGCTTGAGCAATGGCAACTTGAAGGTAGTCTGGATGCAATGCAAGTAGAAGAGAGATAACACAAGAGATCTGAGCTTGGCTATGCAATTCCTAGCAAGATTGTGGCAGCAATACAATGCAAGATACACAAAAATTCTCAGGCCTTTTTCTTGAATACAAGCATGGAATATATAAGAATTGGGGTTGGGATGTGCCTTCATGCACAAGGCAAGAAGAAGTAGTTCCAACTAATTAAATCACATTTAAAAATAGAGGAAGGAGAACCAAGCAATCAAAACTATTTTTAGACAATTTGGCTCATGGATGCATGCTAAAAGTGAAGTTAAGTGAATCATCACATGTTAAAACATGCATGATGGAATCTAGAAAACAGGACGCCACCCCAGGCGGTGGTTTTAGGACCGCGCCACCGCTGGGTGGTTTTTAACCGCCACCAAGAAGGGGTGGTGGTTCGAACACTAAAGGCCAAAACATGCATAGAAAGAAGCAGGGAATTAGAAAAAGGTCCCTGCACTAAAGGCCAAAACATGAATGGGTTTTGGAGCGAAAGAGGTGAATCAAAGACTTTTGGAAAAAGTGTGGGAAGGCTAAGTAAAGATGTGTGAGGCATACCAATAAATAGCTCATTATTTACCTTTGTACTACACTTCATGTCATGCCTTGCCAAAGTTGTTATTGAGATAATATTATTTCCTACATTCCTTTTCTAGGATTATCTAAGAATAATGGTTTGTAGGTTCTCCTTTATAATATCCAGACATAGGTTATATTTTGTTAGTCATATTTCACACCCATTTGATCAACCTTTTGAATCTACATAGAGGAGGACAAGTAAAATAAACAAAACCATGTTATCAAATAAAAATCAATCAAACATGCCATAAAAACGAAATTATTACAAGAAAAAAAATCAATCACAAACACAAATACCATGATATAATCATATTTGGAAATCTCTTATCCTATTTGAAAGCCCAAACTCCACTTGTAGGCCTTATTATAAACCTTGAGGTCCTTTAGAGTGTTATACCTTTTTTACTTTGGTATGAGGCCTAATATCTATCAAGAAGTGTACCTCCTTTCTTATGATAGAACCTACACCTTATATTAGGCATATAGATCCTTAGGTGAGGTCTTCAAAAATGGGGAAAATTTCATGGAGAGGGAGGATACATATTTACTATTATATATATATTATCATTGATGACATAGGATATATTTATATTTCTCTATTTTATCTTCATAAATGCCTATATATTTTAATTCCTCCATTATTTGATGTCAAAAATTCTAGTCTTTCCCTTTGATTAGCGTATCTTGATTCTAATAAAAAAATTAACACCTTTTTGGTGCTTATTTTTCCTCCTTTTACCTCATTACATCCCCTTGGAGGACATACTAGATTTTAATTCTTTCCCATTTCCTCTATATAATTTTATCCATCTCTTTTCAAATGTACTAGTATTATGATAGGTATTAGGGTTTAAGGAAATACCTTATTCCATCCCTAATTTAGTATTTTCTACATCTCTTAGCTTTCATGATTTTTTATCTCAATCATTGTTACCTCCTCTCTCATATTTCTCCTAATTACCTGAGATCCTAACTATTACATCCCAATGGCTAATTATTTTCAACAGTTAATCTAATTAACATCCTTTTCCCAACTAACACCTTACATCCTTCTTATTTATAGGATAGTTAGTATGACATTATCAACTACTATTTTACATCCATTCCAACCTAATTATGACCTACTTATGACTTGTCTATTCAACATCCTCTCATCCTTCTATCACATCCCCCTTAGCTTAAGATTTATTACTTTTTTATCTAATGTATATTCTAATTAAATTATTTTTAGTTGTGTATCACTTGGGTTCACATATCATCTCTTTCTATACTCTAGAAATTCACGATTTAGACTCACTTGTGGGAAGTTGAGTACATAGGTAGGTATACTTTATTTGAGTTCATGTTTTCATTTATTTCTACTCTACACATATATTTCAATACTTTTATTTTTGTGATGAGAAAAATCTCCGTGGATATTACGTATATTGAAAACCCTCATTTAAGTTGTAATTTATTTATGATTTATATCCAAATATTGATTTTTTCATATAATACTTACAATAATTTAGAAAATATAAGTATAAAATTAAAGATGTGATCAATAGAAAATTACACAAAATAATTCTTTATATTAATTCAAGAAGAATTTTTAAAGTAAATCTATAGAATTTATTTTGAATAAATTAAACAAATAGATTATAATCATTTTTATTCAGTATTGAGTTTAATAAAATCCCTAAATTTATCCTTTAATAAGGTCACACACTTCCTCTTACGATCCAAGGAAAAATTTCCTTCAAGCTATGACCATAAAGATGAAAATAATCAAGCATATGTGTTCACACACACACACGCACATGCGCACGTGAGCTGCCACAAGCGCCAAGACACACACACACACACACACATGTGTGTGTGTGTGTGTGTGTGTGTGTGTGTCTGTCATCTGTCTGTCTGTCTGTCTGTATGTGTCTCGTGTTTGTTTGTGTGTATCTCTTTTCATGGTAAGGACCATTTAAAGTGTACCATGTAACCTTGGTTAGACAGACCTATGTTCCCTTTCTCCCGCCCATTTTCCCCCTTTCCTTTTCATGTAAGGTCTTCAAAATAATAATCCTTTATGACCATTTCCAAATTTTTCAAATACCTTTTATAAATTTTTAGAATGGTTTTATACCCGACACACCTTAATCGACATTTTTAATTTATTTATTTTATACATAGTAATATCATTATAAACATAACACACCCATTATCATTTTTTTATAGTGCATTCTTATTGTGTTGACTTTTCATATTTTTTACCCATAACACACAAAGTTTTATCTTCCATTTTTCACTTTACTTTTACATACTCACATAACTTTTGGGTTATTTATCTATATCTCTTTATGTTCACCCCTTATAAATAGTTTAAAGTAATTATTAATACTTGGGGATTTAAACATGTAACATTTGTTAGAGTAGGTATTTACCTTAGCTCATGTTCACCTAGGCACTTTATTTACCGTTATTGTATTTATCCTCACCCACTTATGTGTGTGGATATTAGGAGATATTATCTAGTTGTTAGGTATAGTTCTTTCCTTGATTTATGGTATTGACTAGTTCTTCCCTTGATCTATGGTATTGACTAGATCCTTGATGTCTAGTTCTCTCCTAAATCTATGGTCTTGACTAGTTCTTTGATGAGTAGTTACTTCCTTGATTTATGGCTTGATCTACGACCTTGACTGGTTCTTAGATTGTTATTCCTTGCCTATTTAAGCAAGGCCCATTCTCAATATATTACATTGAGTTCCATAATAATATATGATATTGCTTCTCATTTATTTGCAAAGGTTTTATGTAAAGTTATTCTAGAAAATTTCTTTCATCTTATAGATCGTGGTGTTTTATTAGCATCTTTGTTCTTGGCTTGGTATGATCTGGTTATCGTTCCTTTCAACATTTTTCCCCGTTACTCGGTTTTTGACCCTGATAATTTGGGTGTATTTGTAACACACTACAAAAACAACAATGATTAGTTAAACAATTATGAATATTTATACATTGTGTCTATATATTTTTGTATCCTTGTCAACACCAATTTTTGGTATCTCCTATCCCTCATCCCACATCCGCTCCCCTTCATCGTCATTCCTCACATACATACCTCTCTTCTCATTCAAATCCCCTTTCCCTCCTAAATTTCATTTATCCCTCTAATTGTTATTTTTCTACTTTAATCCCATCCTAATCATATCATTAATTTGTCTTCCCTAGACATCCCTAATCACCCTTAATTATCCCTAAACCTATTCATTAACCTTTTTTATCCTCCCTAAGCACCCTATTTACCATCCCTAGGTTCCCATCTACCCCTATTTAATACTTTCTTATCCTCCAACTAATATTTATCCTCTCTAGACACCCCTAACCCACATTAACCACTTGAAATCCTAATTTCACCTCATAGGGGCTCATTGTCTCAAGCTAATCAAACCTCCACCACCTAAATCAACGAACCACCAAAATTTTTATGACCCATCTGGGTCGCGATGGGTCCCTGTCGACCCTATAAATACACCCATACCCCTCCTCTCTTGAGGATGCAAATTTTGAGACTTCGGTATTTTTTACAATGTTGGCTTCATTTCTAACTCTTCTTTATAGTTGTTATCATCACCTTGGAGATACTTTAGAGATTTTGTGCATCACTTTTGAAGACTTGAAATTCTCTTATTGCTTGGTATCACTCTTTTACTTGCTTGGATTCCCCATTGTCATCCCATCACCAATTTTGCATCAACCTTGCAATTTTATCATCAATCTCGAGCTTTTCCCTTATATCACTTGTCAATCTTCCTCTACATTTTTTTCTTTCCACCCATTTTCATCCCTCAAACCCTAGATCCCTTCCCGATCACCATCAACTCAGCCCAATCGCCATCAACCCAATTCACATCTATCTTATTATCTATTACCCACCTTGTCATCTATTTGTATCCTAATCACTCCACATCGTAGATCCTTCAATCTTGTCATATTCCACTCTTGTTTCCTCATATTTCATCTCCTTCACACCCACTCGTTGTCAATTCCCTTGAGTATTCATCGACCATATCTCGGTGTATTTTATGTTTAGTTATTTATTTCATCTGCAACTTGTCTTACTATTAACCGAGTGTCAAGATCCCTCTTCTTCTCGATCTACTTGTTCATAAGTCTAAATATGATCTTTCATCCCCATTCGTCGTCAATTCAGCTAGGTTGTTATTGACCGGATCAATAGTTATCATCTTCATCATCAGATCCAACAATTTTCTTACATCCTTTCTATTCGATTAGATCCAAAACATTTACAGTTGTCTCAACATCAGATCAATCTCATATCACCTCCATATCACCTTTCTATATCTTCCAATCACCGTTGATTGTGCCTAGAAATCTTAGGTTTGTCGTCAAACTTATGAGGTTTGATTCATTTTTATCATTTTTCATGTCATCAAACTGTTCTTTATCTTACTTAGCATATCCCATATTTGCTATTTCAATTTTAGATCTTGTTGCATTATATTACTTGTCCATCATCCTTTTATCTATATTTTATCAAAAAGTGGGTTGACATCCATCCTAGGAAGTTTTCACTTCTTGGGATCGGCTTTTTAGGCAACCCACTCTCTTATCTACTAATCATTTTTTTATTTTTGTTGTACAAGTAATCAATCTCACTACGAGGAAGATCTTTTGTGCCCGTATCCATCATCATCTCATCAAGAGGTAGCCTTAAACCCTCTCATCATTGGAGTTATTTATTTTCTTTGTTTTCATTTCACGACTCTAAAACAAGAGAGAGAAAATTTGATCAACAATCCCATGTAACACTACCAATATCAAAAAAATCATTTGAATTTTATTTAATCAATATTCAGTTTCTTAATTTTCTAGTTTTTATCAATCAATAGTTTTTACAAACTTGATTTTATCATAATATAGGTGTAATATATGAAACAAAATGAACAACATACCTAAAAAACATTACACAATTTATATATATATATATATATATATATATATATATATATATATATATATATATATATATATATATATATATATATATATATGTGTGTGTGTGTGTGTGTGTATATACATATATATATGTATACATGTATATATATATATACATGTATATATATATATATATATATATATATATATATATATACATGTATATATATATATACATATATATATATATATATATACATGTATATATATATATACATGTATATATATATATATATACATGTATATATATATATATATATACATATATATATATATATATATATAAATATATATATATATATATATATATATATACATGTATATATGTGTGTGTGTGTGTGTGTGTGTGTGTGTATCTACACACATGTATATATGTATATATATATATATATATATATATATATACATGTATATATATATATATATGTATATATGTATATATACATGTATATATGTATATATATATATATATAGATATATATATATATATATATAGATATATATATATATACATATATACATATATATATATGTATATATATATGTATATGTATATACACACACACACACACACATGTATATATATATATATATGTATATACATGTGTATATATATATACATGTGTGTGTATATATATATATACATGTATACATGTGTGTATATATATATATACATATATATATATATATACATATATATACATGTATATATACATGTATATATACATGTATATATACATGTATATACATGTATATATATACATGTATATACATGTATATATACATGTATATACATGTATATATACATGTATATACATGTATATATATATATATATATATATATATATATATATATATATATATATATATATAACATGTAATTCCCTTTGGAATTGACATATAAATCTATAGCACATAATTTAATATTTATATCAATATTACATTTATTTCCCTTTAGAATTGACATATAAGTACGTATATACATGTGTATATATATATACATGTGTGTGTATATATATATATACATGTATACATGTGTATATATATATATATATACATGTATATATATATATATATACATGTGTATATACATGTATATATACATGTATATACATGTATATATACATGTATATACATGTATATATACATGTATATATACATGTGTATATACATGTATATACATGTATATATACATGTATATATACATGTATATATGTATATATACATGTATATACATGTATATATACATGTATATATATATATACACATGTATATATACATGTATATACACATGTATATATACATGTATATACACATGTATATATATATACACATGTATATATACATGTATATATACATGTATATATACATGTATATATGTATATATACATGTATATATATATACATGTATATACATGTATATATACATGTATATATATATATATATATATATAACATGTAATTCCCTTTGGAATTGACATATAAATCTATAGCACATAATTTAATATTTATATCAATATTACATTTATTTCCCTTTAGAATTGACATATAAGTCGTAGCGTTTCTTCAATTCCCCATATATTTTACATAATTATAAATAAAAGGTTTTAATTGTATGGAGTTATCTCTCCCTTGAAACCCTTAAATACTTTCCCCATTTGACAATATGTATTCAATATATTAATGACACACAACATATATTGGATACAAGTTATTATTTGATGTCTCTAACATAGCCAATGTGGACGCCCCCAAATGTCATGTGATGTGCATACAATATTTTCCTTATTAATTAAATATTAATTTTGTAATACTCTAAAAATTTCTTTAAATATATTCCTCCCTTTATTACATGTTATAAATAACTAGGTCATTTGAAGAAATTCATATCCCTAACTATGCAACCATTTTCAAGTATCTATTGGGATCTTTGGTGAATAGTGAGGATATACATTTTTACATCATCATCCTCACCATTGAAACATAACCCACTAAAAATATTCCAAAATTAAAATGTAAATGAAAAATAAAAAGCATTATATTTATTTCTATAATTTATATTACGAGCATTTACTACATTACATTGATATAATTTATTCTACCTAATGGTCCGCATTTTATTCTATACACAATTCAAAGTGTTTACTCTCAACAATACATAACTACGTATCATTTTCTATTTAGAATTAAGGGGAGATAAATAAAGCACCATCAAATTCTTCAAGGAATAGAAACAACATATAAACAGATGTTGAAGGTCTCACTATAGAATTTTTGGCATAAATATTAAACTTTTCATCATAATCATTATCCATTTACAACATTCTCTTAAAACCAATATTATTTTTACCCCATGATGTTCAAAAGAGTTCTCTAAACCAACTGTATATCTTCCTTAAATCCATTTTTTTATGGTCTTTGTTTTTAGCATCGTCATATATAATGGAATCCTTTACCTATCTATTAAAAGGAAAGAATTACACTTGTTATTTCACCAAACATATGAACAATAAAGAAATTATTTATTCCATATGAATTCCTTAAAATTCTGAAGTTACAAAATATAATGACCCCACATTAAGTACTCACTCCATATAATTATTATAAAACTATTTCATCAAAACATTAGGAGCCAAATATAGGGATAATTACTTTAACATACTAACATTATAAGAATTTTTCACTAGAGGAATGAATGGGGAATTCATTCACTACATCGAATTTTTTACCCTATAGCCTATTTCCCATTAAAAGATTCAACTCAATATTTTATTTATGAGATAATAGTCATTATCTAAATTCTATCACACCTTATACGTGTATGAATTACACAAATATTATACCGTCTCGATTGACACATCCACTTTAAGACACAAAATTTCTAACCAAAACTTGTTCATAAAAAATTCCTTATTTATGAGAGAACCGCCCAATAATCCAACAAAATAGATTTTATTAATAATTATTATTATTAAATATATATAAGTATTACTCTCTTGATTATTTAAGAATTTTCTTTGATTTTCACTTTATTATTATTTGGTGTTTATTTGATAATATATTAACTTTCAATTTCTCAATTATCATATACTTCTTTATTATATTATCTTTTATATTAAAAATTGATAAAATCATTACTTATTGGAGTATTTTATTTATTATTGACTTTTTTTAAATAGTAATTTAACATGTCTTATTAGACACTATAATGAACAAGTATATGAACACACAAATCATACAAATTTTCTTGCATCTACCATTACCTAGTTGAATATAAATTTTATATGCCTTTTATGTCTATAATTTTAACATTGCTAAGTGGGTTTTTTTATTTCTTTATATTTTAATTTTTTTATTTGGTTTAGACGTGGTTATTAGATAGCCTCCGAGACTTATGAGTAATTTCATTTGAATATAATCCTATGAGAATTTCATTGATGGTAAAGATATTATTTTACTTCTAGAATTAAAATTTCATCAAATATTTATCTTTATAGATAAAGATAATACCCATTAACAATCTATACTTCTATTTATAATTTAATTTTTCAAACTACATCCTTTTACAAACATGAGATATCATTTTCTCATATACGAAATTAAAACATACTTCTATTGTTGTAAAAAAAAATATATATATACATCAAATTTCTTCCAAATATTTTACATAATTTTCAATGTTAAAATTTAAATCACTTCTAAATTTAAATGTTATATTTTAATTAAATTTTTAATATACAATTTTTATTGAATGTATAAATAATTAAAAACAAATTTAGAACCTTTTATTTAAAACTCCCGATTATTTTATGCTCAAATTTTGGAGCTTTTCCATTTGTATCAATATTCTTTTTATAAAACTTCACTCTTTTGTCATCCAACATATTTAAATCTTAATCACTCACCTTATATACCAATAATTAAATAGCTATAATTTTCTTTGATGATAATATATTTTCATCAAACTCAACTTTCGCATGTTACGTATTTTTGTTTGAATTTTTACACATCACTAACGTGTTCAAAATAACGAGCTTGGTTCTGTGATATTGTAAATGAATGATTTAATAAGATTATAGTTTAATGTGAAATTTCCATATAATATAGATGGGATTAAATTTTATCTATTTTAAATGTTTATATACATTCATTTATATGAGTTATATTTTTATATATATAAATTATTTACTATCTCTATAATAAAATATTATATTGGAATTTTCAAAAATTCAACATATAAATTATTTACGATCACCAAAATAAAATTTTAAAATTTGGTACTAAATAAAATATTTATGTTGTACACTATAATATATTGATAAATGAATGTTGATGAATTATACTAGAGACCCTTGAAAAAATTAATATATTGATAACAATTTTATAAGGTTGCATTTTTATTTATTATTTAAATATTGATTTAGACATCTATGATGAAGGGTGAGATATGGAGGCTGGATACAATGTTAGAAAATGTAAAATAAAATTTTAAATTAGGGAAAAATATATTTTACATTTCAACTATTTCATGCAAATCAATTTTACGGTGAGATCTTCTTCGTGAGAAATAAAAAAATGTTTGTCATATGTGCTAGCTTGATATATTATGCTCTTGACTTCGGGAAAACATACTTAACCCACAACTTAGTAGGGTAGTAATTATATCTTAGCCAAATGACTCTTCATTAAAACTAACCATTTTAAGATAATATGACTCTATAGTGAATACTATAGACACTTTGAAGGGTAATAGTGCCTTATAAAGGATTACCTCAAACATTTTGAAGACTTAGTACTTCATTATATTAAGTCTACTCTTACTTTGGTATTCATTTAGGCTAACACTTTATAAGAGTGAACATACTAATTTATAATACCTCATGTTTCACTATTGATTAGTAACTCAATATTCATGGAAAGTATTTTGTGTAAGTATTATAGTTTTGGATTTTGATAATAGATTTACGATGATATTAATACATAATTTATGATTATCTAAATGATTACAGAGAAAATATTTCTATAAACTAAATTCAATATTGTTAACTCTTTTACACATTTTAATACACTTTCATACCTATAAAGAGGATTGTTTCATTCATAATCTTTGGCATTCAACTAAACTTTAATCATGACAGGTTATTAGTAGAAAACAAGAGAAGTAAAGTAATCGTTTCATTGTAGATAATTCTTAATGTATGGAATATAAAAAGAGGCGCAAAATATGTATGATTTTAGGGGAAAAAAATTGTTCTAGCAATTAGCCCCAACAAAGACCTAATTAATCCATAGAATAAAATATTGTTACAATTATATAGCTAGTTATTGTGACCATTGTATATAATTTCCTCATATAATAGGTCTAATTGATGAGGGAGATGGTAAGATTAGATAGACACAAAAGAGGGTTGGATGGGATTTTTATACAAATTTGTATCAAATATCATATTGAGCATAAACATAGTTTAAATATGCATACCCACATGTAAAAGCGAAAGAGGGTTGGATGGGATTTTTATACAAATTTGTATCAACTATTGATTTATCGAGCATAAACATAGTTTAAATATACATACCCACGTGTAAAACCATGTCTTTACCTCATAAATTATAATATGTTTTTAATAATATGTTGTCTTTTTCCTATGCACATATTATTTTTTTATTTTTTAAAAATATGTATATTAAATCTTACTTTCAACACAAGAATTAAACTTGGCTCGATACCAAAATGTGATGAGAAAAATCAAATTATAAGTGATTTATGTTTCATATCCAAATATTTATTTTTCCATTTAATACCTAAAATAATTTAATAAATATAAGTATAAAAGTAAATATGTGAACAATAGAAAATTACACAAAATGCTTCTTTAAATTCATTTAAGAAGAAGGTTTTAAGAAAATCTACATTATTTATTTCATAATAAGTTAAATAAATAAAATAGAATCATTTTATTGAGTATTGAGTTTAAAAACATATCTAAATTTATCCTTTAAAAAGGGAACACGCTTCCTCTTATGATCCTAGGCAAATGTCATTCAAGTTATGGTTTGGAGGAGGAAAATAATTAAATATGTGTGTGTACCTCTTACCGTGGCCACAACCATCAAAGGTGTACCATGCACGCTTGGTTGGAAACACTTTATGTGCCCATTCTCCCTCCCATGTGTCCCCTTCATCTTTTCACACAAGGTCTTCAAAACAATTTTCTTTGATGCCCTTTTCTAAAGTTTTCAGAGACCTCGTATAACTTTGTAGGATAGTTTTATAACCAACACACCCCAACTTACATATTTTAATTTATTTCTTTTGTACATAGTAATGTCAATATAAACATAACACACTCATCATCGAGTTTTACAATATGCTTATTGTTTTGACTTTTCATATTTTTACCCAGTAAATGCAAAGTTTTATGTGTCTTTTTCACTATAATTTTGCATACCCATATAACTCTTAGGGTATTTATCTATATTTATTAATTTTCACCTCTTATACATAGTTTTAAGTAATTTTTAATACTTGGGGATTTGGTTATATACCAATTTCAGCATTGTATGTTCCTTTCTTGTGTATAAGTTTTGTGACACATGCCAATATTTGATTGGAAAATATGTATACACATAATTTTTCACTTTACTAACTTTTGTGTTTTATAGGAACGTTATATATGGCTTGTAATTATAGTTGCCTTTAACTTTATAAATTTAAAAATTCTATATATATATATATATATATATATATATATATCACATATAATGAGACTATCTATATATTTATTTATATATATGGCTTGTAATTATAGTTGCCTTTAACTTTATAAATTTAAAAAATTCTATATATTTTCATGACTAAATTTGTAAGAGAAAATAATAATAATAATAATAATAATAGGATTTTCCTTTATAGCAACAATAAATTAAAAAAACTTTCACTTAACAACAATACACAACTTTCTATTTCAATATGCTAGAACTAGCCTTGATTCCAATATGATTTTCCAACAATAATGAATTCGATCGAGACATATTTCCTTGTTTTCATATTGTGAATTTTGTCACTAGTAAACATTTCAGCTTTTCAATAATAATCCTTTCAACCATTTCAACATATTTATTCTCTCATAACTTGAAGACAACAACCAAGAAGTAAGACTTAAAATTATAATAAATGTTGGGAGAGGTAACTTATCTTACAATATATAAAACTTCACCCAAATTTGAAAGTGTGGTTACCACTAGACTAAAAGGGATTAACCCCAAAAAAAGAGTTTCTTTTTTCTATCAAGATTTCACAAATCTATTAACTACAAAATCATATTACAACATTACCATTTCAAGATTAGTGATGAGGAATCATCATTCATACAATTCAAGGATATTGACATCAACCAAATCATTTGGAAACTAAAGTTAAAACATAACACTCTTTTTTTTGCAATAAAAAATCACAACATTATTCTCTTCCTAATAGGACTACAAGATGATTTATGATGAGATCCATATTCCGTTACACTATTTAGATGACTTGGGACATCAATAGATCATACTCTCAACATATAATTTTCAACAAACTTTGTAAAATTCATAACAATAAGATTCCTAAATACCATGTAAATTAACTTCCATTTATCCTCCCTTAGCAAACAACATACAAGATTTCTTTGGAAACATAATAAATAAAATAATTTATTTCTTCTTACTAACATACAAATGTCCTCTTCAACGCAAACTTATAAGAAGAGTGAAAGAAGATTAATTAATATCCTCAATTATTTTCAACATTAAGATAACATGGTAATTATAAGATCTCTGCTTTATACATACACACAATATATTCCTTTCAAGAAAGGATTGCACAAGAAATAGTAATAAGATTTTCAAATCCAAAACAAACCCTCTTACAATCCTTATTTACTTAAAATTTACAAGAAGACTACGACTTATAATGCAAGTGGAAAATCATCCCTAAATGGTAACAACATGTTAAATTTTTATTTTGAGTGAAGGATCCATGCAAGGGATCTTAAAATCATTCTCCAACACTAAATAGGAAGTATCCAACATAAGAGAGGTGGATTGGTTGTCTACCCAACCAATTGAGATCATTAAATGTCATCTTAATAAGTGGAGGGCATGTTAGGCTCCCTCCAATCCCATGGGAGGGAGGGAGAATGCATGCCTTCAAGATTCTGAATAAAGGGAGGGAATAAAATTTACACACACATTTAAATTATCCACAAAGTCAAAGACCAAATCATAACCAAGAAACTCTAAGATTCTCAAGAGGGGAAGAGGGGAAATAAATCCCATTTGATAACATTATCACATTCCAAATTTAATCACAATTTTTAATAATTATCATGATACCCAACACCATATTTCTCCCATATCCCAAAAATTTGTGCCTCCTCCTTGCCAATGTTTTTAAGACCTTGTAAGATTTCCTTGGCAAGGAAGAGAGATGAGTTCCAAAACATATGAAAACTCATCTCCCTCATCAAAAAAATGAGGGGAGGAAATATGACTCCCATCATGGATTTCCCATCAAACCATGTGGAAGCAAGATGGGTTCTTACCTCATCCCCAACACTCCAAAATCCATCCCTGGGGATATGGATGGAGAAACAAAAGAATAAAATCATCACAACATTCAAACTCACACAACAATAAATTTGACATTCCTCACAAGAAATACAAATCATAAAATTAGTTGAATACATTAAAAAAAATCAAAATGTGTGAGGAAAACCTTTCAAGCCTAATAAATCAAACTCCAAGTGCAAACCAATCCTTCTAAGCTCGTTACTTCTCCCAAGCTCTCCAAAACTCCAAGTGTAAAAATGAGACAAGAAGTTATCACCCTCTCAAAATGGAGGAAATGGAGGAATAAGTAATGAGGAGCTAAAATATGTAACCCAATGAGAGGGTGACATGTTTAACCCCTCCCCTTCTCAAATCCAAGATACCCCAATTCCCCATCATGCACAAGACAAGATTTTTAATGGAGGATAATCTCTCAAAATTAAAAATAAAATAAAATAAAATTTTCTATGAATCCCGAAGTGGCTCACAAAACACTATAATAAATGTAGAAGTGAACAAGAGAGGTTCAAATGAGATGGAAAAACTCTTTTGAACCCCGGAAAGCGTCCTCTACCCATAGGTAGGGTCCAAGGGGTCCATTTTAGTGTAAATGAGACCCCAATAAGCAAAGCACCTTTACAAATTCCATGTTTAGCCCAAATTCGGGTCTAGAAAAAGTGTCACACTTTGAGAGGTTGTGGGCCCACCTAGTTCATGATTAAGAAGCCCCAAACCTCCTTAAACAATATTATAAGTTAAAAAATCATCTCTAATCCAAGTTGGTATTATTAAACCCATAAAATTTGTTTAAACATGAGATAACATAAATAATACCTAAATAAATCAAAAGAAGACAGCAAACCAAGGTGACCAAGTCAAATGTCAAAAAAACATGCAAGGGTGATGGATTTATCATTACCATTTAATCCATAGACACGCACGGTAAAGTTGATTAATCAACAAGTGAGGATTTGGACCAAACGGCCAATTATGCAATCTTGTAGGTGCTACCATTGAGTCTCATGTTCTCCTGTGATGAAAATGTAACATGCACACTCGATTCACACATCATACCTACTCGATACTGTAAACCAAATGAAATGATGACACATACATCCAAATAATAAAATTAATTATGATATGAACCATACAAATTAATTAATCAATTGTTATCTATAATGAGATAAATAGCCAAAATGACATACATCCTGACATACCAAGATATAATCCATCTAAATCACATCTCAATAACATCTATAGCATCATCACTAAAACTAACAATAAAGATAACAATAGTAAATTGGCACCATGTTCCTCATACACAAGTTGTCAAAAAGTTCGCAATAATGTCCAAAATAGTGTTATATTAATGTCACTAAAAATCAATATAATGAGCCAGTGAAGAAAATAAAGCAATAAACTAGTGGACACTACATCCCCCTCTCCTAGAATTAGACTTCATCCTGGAATTCACTATAAGATGTATGGATATCGAGCCCCTAGTGATGTTGCATCCTCCCAAGTAGCATTTGTCTCATCGTATTGTTCCCACTACACTCTAACATGTTCCATGTCTTGTCCCTGAAGGGATAACCTCTTGTGCTCCATAATACACACAAACTCCAGTGTCCACTACCATTTGGCTTCCACCTACAAGACCAACCAATCTAAAACATGAGAAATATCTGGCACATACTTCATCAAAACTGAAATGTGGAAGACATTATGGGTGTAAAATAGGCATGTTGGAAATGTTAGGTGGTAAGAAATGGGCCCAATAACCTCCATAATCTCAAATAGACCCAAAAAATGAGGGGAAATATAGAGCCCTTTCCATAACATATTTTACTCTTGTTCGGATGAAATCTCAAGAATATCATGTCACCTACTGAGAAGTGATGATCAACCCTCTTTGTGTCTACATATGCCTTATGGAATGCTCCTTCCTGCTCAATACATTGTCTAATGGTGATAATCTAGTACTCCATGTCTTGAAGAATAGATGAGTGAAGAACTACTTTTTGATCTAAATGGTACCTACTCAAATGTGTGTTGCATGGCCTCCCATACAAATCTTGATAAGGTGTCATGCTAATCGAGTTTGTGATAGTTATTATTGTAATCTAACTTGATAAGGTATAGGTAATCTTCCCATTTCCTTTATTGGTCCATGACATACATCCTCAACATATCCTCAAGCACATGATTCACCCTATCATTCTTTCCATTTGTCTTGGGGTTATAATTTGAATTGAAATTAATTTGCATTCCCAAAGTGATTTGGAAGGATGTCCAAAATTTTGATGTATAAATGGAATCTCAATCACAAATGATTATCTTCATAATCCCATATAATATCATCAATAAATACTTGAGTAATGGAAATTTCATCATATGTAACCTTGTTAGGTGATAAGTAGGTGACCATGGTCAACTTTTCCACCGTCATCATGATGTCATTGTGATGAGATGATGAAGTAGGAAGACCACTTCCATTACGGAATATCATGTGGTTAAAGAATACATGTTGGATGGGAGTGTTCGACCTTAACCCTCGAAACTTGAGAAAATGATCTATAAATTTTGTTGTCTCATGGAATAACCCGGTCATTAATATAATTGTCTCAAGTTTGCATGCATCTTATCCACCCCTAGATGTGTTGCATATGGGGCTCAATAAGCCTACGAAAGAATAAACTTGCATAAATTTCATTATTGCAGACATGCATTCTCTTTCCACCTCCTTACACTTGCATCATAGGTCATCTTCCCCACATCCCGGTCATAAGGAGACATGTGGGTGATGTACACAAGACAAAAGGTAATCTCCACAGCCAACGTGAAGCTGCCATGTGTCAACTTTTTTCCTCTTGACCTATAAACTTCAAATCACCATATATTTTTCTCCAGAGCTCCAAATCACATGAAATTGATCTCGTTGGAAAGATCACCTTGTGATTTTCAACATAGAATCAAGAAAATAATTTTTGTGATGTTTGGTGGGGAAAAATAAGGAACTCAATTTGGGTATTTAATTTTCAATTTCAAACGTCTAAACCACCTACATTAATGAAGTACGGTTCCCCTTTCTTCTTCAAAAATAAATATAGCATGGAGGAATGTTCTTCTAGGGGTGCCCATCATGGTTTTCAGACATTCAATGCTTATTTTTGGTGGTTGAATGTAGAGTTTGAGTTTCCTTATCTTTTCTCTTCTCTTTCTATCTCATTTCTTCTATATAATGTAGAATGATGCCCATTTGTAAAGGTTGGACCCTCTTCGAATGCAAAGGCATTATCCATAGTAGTGCATTAGTGTTTTGAGTTGTACGCCTCGGATATGGAACTCTTTATAGAAATTTTTTCTTCCCTCCTCCATTGTACTGGACTATGCATCCTCTTGAAGCAATAAAATATTTGTTTTTGGCTATTCTCTACCCTATCTTGTGTTTATTACATTTTATTTCCTCTCTATTGCATTTTTGGTGTGTTTTGCATGTTTCCTCTCTTTGTAGGGTTTTGTTTCTATTGAGCTCCATAAAAATGAGAGTTTTAATGTTGTATTGGACTATGGCACTTAGTTTTTCCCTCTCATCCTTCATTTTCTCCCATTATTACTCATCTAAGAGTGTTTTTCCCCCTTCTCTTGGTGTTATCACCTTTATTAACTTAGGATTTCCTTTTCATGTAGCTTTCTCTTCCCCTGGTCCCTTGGATTGTTAGATTAAGATTAGATAGTTGCGTTTCCTTCCTTGGGATTAGTTTTAGCATTAGGAATAGGTAGAGGAAGATGGCCTTCTCGGAGTTCTGTCTGTTGCAAGTCCCATAACTTAGAGATAGTCCCATGTTGCCTCAAATCCTTGGATCATTATTAGTTAGGTGCGGGTGAAATTTTGAGCTCCAAAATTTCCATTATAACCATGCCACATGTGGTGTTACTATGTCGAAAAGAAAATATGGGAACTTTGTTCAAAAATTACATTTGAGCCTTTATTACTTCATCCGAATGTCTTCACTAGTCGTAAATCATCAATCATACAATGGACCATCTCCATGATAATATGGTTCCTTCTCTCAACAACACCATTTTTCTATAGTGTATGTAGAGGAGGCATATGTTGATGAATCTTATGAGATTCTAGAAAGGATTTGAACTCATTACTGGTGAATTCCCCCTTGATCTAAGTGGAGAGATCTGATTTTGTGACCAGTCTCATTCTCAACAACCACTTTGAACTTCTTGAAGTTATCAAAAGATTCATTTTTAGCATTAAGATAAAAAACCCAAATTTTCTCAAATAATCATCAAAAAAGCATGAAATATTGAAATCTAGAATGACTAGGTTGCATCAAACCGCAAAGATTGGTGTGCACCAAATCAAGCTTACCTAGAGCTCGATATGTACTCTTCTAAAATGAGGCTCTATGTTGTTTTCCTAAGAGGAAATTAGGAAAAAAATTATATCCTTCTTGAGATATGGAAAACCTCTCACCATGTTGCATCAGTGAACTATGTCAAGATATCCAAAACTAATGTGACTAAGTCTTTTATGCCTTAATTATGCGGAGGAAGTATCTTTAGCCACTAGTTCTTGATCATCTCTATAGACAAAATCAATCTAGAACATTCATCCCAAATTTTAATATCTTGCAAAAAAATTCAAGATTTTGGATTTATCTCATATCAAACAAACATTATTTTTGGTTATATAATCAAAATCAATGTTCAGATTATGATCTAGAAGTTGACTTACTAATAGAAAAAAATTGTCAAACTAGGGACATACAAAACATCTAATAACCTACAATTTCATGAACAATAGGTAGAGAAATGTTCCAAATACCTTAGACAATGTAAGAAGATTCATCACCCAATGAAACTTGATTTTATGAGGGTGTGTCTCTCTTTGTGGAGAACTAGTCTCTGTGTTTGATCATGTGTCGAGTGGATTTGAATCAATGTACTAGATTGCACTAGATGATGTGGTTAATTCACTAGAATGGGAAATGTACAAGAATTCCTCACTCTCTGAATGGTCTTCTTGCTCATAAACATTGCCTTATTGATCGGGTTTCTTCCTCGATTCCCCTTCTTACGCCCTCACTTGTAGCTAGATTTTACCTATTGTAATTGTTGATTTTAGGTCTAGAATTTCTCAATGACCCTTTATTATACATGTTATACCAGTAATATTTGAAATCATGTCCTTTGTTGTAGATAGGACACTTGTTATTTTTTTTTTCCTCGTGTTGTTGTTGTTTTGGGGACTTATTGGAAGAATGATATTTGTTCTTCCCTTTTTTATGAGAAGAAATTTCTTGCTCTTCTTCTTCATATTTATTGTATAATGACTCTTCTTGATGCAACAAGTTCACAAAAATCTGAAAATTGATGTTCTAATCAAACCATTTCTTGTTTTCAAAAAATTCTATATGATGGAGGAAATTCTCTCAAAATAATGGGCACGAGAGCAAAGTATCTAATATCTCCTCTCCCATGGCTAGAAGTGAATCCCTCAATGTTACAACTCTACACAAGAAAGCCTCAACTTTATCATTAGGATTGAATTTCAACGTATGTAAATGACTCTACAAATTTAGTATTATGTTCTTATTATTGTCCTCCTACAATGAGGTGTGTTCAGCTTGTCCCATGCTTCTTTGGTCATTTTAGCATCTCAAATGTGTGGTTGCACATCATCGGACATTGTGAACAAGATAATCAATTTGGCCTTCTTATTGGCCCTATCATAATGACATTGTTATGTTGCATGGGTGATCTGGTTGTGGAACCATTTACAACAAGCCATATTTCTTCAAACTTGAGTTGAGTTCAAATTTTGGTCTTCCACCCTTTAGGTATAATTTTTGTCATGAAGTAGTTGTAAATCAGGAAAAAAAATTGGGAGCATTATTGGCCATAACGGGTTGTTATAATTTCTCAACTAAATGGCATGTTAGTGTAATAAAAATGTTTACAATACATAGAAAATAATGAATATAGTATCTTGTGTAGAAAAATGAAATGGCATGCAAAAAAAATTATTTTCGCAGCCCTAGTGGCCTCTAGAGCTCAAACCAGCTCAAACAGACAAAACCCACAAAAAATAGTGAAAACAGCCCATTCAAAGAACCCCCTTTTATAAAAGTTTCTTGGAATCCCATTTTAAGTTCTACGGGAGAAAATAATAATTTGGCCTCTATAGGGTTTTTGCCACTAAATTTGGCGGAGGGTTTAGTTTTCATGAGGGAAATTTAGTGAAGGTTTGGACTTCTAAAGTTAACAGTAGGCGCTAAAATAATCACCAAATTTAAAAAAGCATTCACCCCTTCCACATGGCGAGTTCACCACCTAACTTGGAAGAATGATCCAGCTATAGATTTGGTGTTTGTTATTTCTCCTTTGTAACTCACCTTTTCTTTTGTTGTGCACCACTTTTGTTGCATCTCATTGTGTTTTGGTTTAGTTGTAGGGTTTTTCCTTGTGTAGGTCCCAAAGTATCTTGCCTCTAATGAAAACTCGGTGGATGCACCTCAACCACATTGGGTGTATGTAGGCGATGTTGATCCATAGTTTGGTGAGCTAGTTCTTCTTTACGGAACATCTCTACATTGTTCCAAGGTAGATCAACTCACCCCGGTATGGTGACTATGCAGCTCACTCACGGATCACTTGGTGAGTGATTTGGTTCAAGGTTCTATATGGAGTGGTGATTTAACTTGGCACATATGTGTTTGGAAATTTTGGCTTGGCTGTCTAAACATTTTAGCTCAGATTTAACCAACAAGAGCTCTCTTATTGCGAATGTGGTAGCTTGTTCTATAAGCTCGGCTTGGTTAGGATATTTCATAACTCGCTAATGAACTCACCTATCTTGGTCCATGGCTCACCCCAATGACACTTTCCCAGCTTGTCGCACATCTATCCTATCTCGGTTCCCATCTTGCTGGGTACCTCAACCGGCATGTAGAAACTTGAATTTTCTCAACTCTCCCTAAACACAACTGTGAACTATGGGGCCCATTGAGGCACTTATGAAGGAAAAAAACCCCGATTAGGGAAAAATATGTATTTTTCTTAATTTTTCCATTTTTGAAAAACTACAAAGAGTTGTTTGGTGTAGGAGGTAGTGCCTAAGTGACTCCTCATTTCCCATTACACATATTTTTGCAAACTACTGGAAATCAATAGCACTAACTCTTATAAATATTTGCATAGTGTACGAGATGTAGGGATGGGGTTGGAAAGTTGTAGGAGGTAGCTCTAGATCTCCAAATGATGTAGTTTCTTCTCCAAGAACTCTTATCTTACTTGTAATCTCTCATACATTGTACATGTCTCTCATGTCATGCTTTGATACCAAATGTAAATTATTTGTTGGTGTAGTATTTGATTAACATAACAAGATTCTCTCCACTACCAGTTCGAGCTTCTGGTGTGATGGAAATTTGTGCAACTCTAATACCAGGTAGTTAAGCGCACTCGACCTGGAGTAGTACTAGGATGGGTGACCTCTTGGGAAGTCCCAGTGTCATTTCCTCCTAATGTTGTTAGGCCTAATTTGGTGAATACATGGTGAGATCAAGGCTCACGTGGTTGCATATGGCTCCATCATGTGGGGGTGTGTTGGCATAGCAACTAGTTAACACGATGAGATCCCTCTCTATTACCAGTTTAAGCTTTTGGTGTGATGACAAGTTGTGCAAATCGATACCATAAAAGGAATGATAACCAAATCGTACCAAGCCAAGAACATAAATGCTAATCAAACACCATGATCAATAAGATGAAATTAATTCACTCGAATAACTTTACATAAACCTTTGCAAATAAATGAGTAGTAATATCATATATTATTATGGAGCTCAATGAAATGCAATGAGAATGGCGCTTGCTTATATAGGCAAGAAATAATAATCTAAGAACCAATCAAGGTTTTAGATCAAGCCATAAATCAAGGAAAGAACTAGTCAAGACCATAGATTTAGGAGAGAACTAGACATCAAGGATCTAGTCAATACCATAGATCAAGGAAAGAACTAGTCAATACCATAGATTAAGGAAAGAACTATACCTAACAACTAGATAATATCCCCCTAATATCTAAATAAATAAATAAAATATCCACACACATAAGTGGGTGAGGATAAATCAATAAAGGTAAATAAAGTATCTAGGTGAACATGAGCTAAGGTAAATACCTAATCTAATGAGTTGCACAACTTTTCGTCACACCAAAAGCTTGAACTAGTAATGGAGAGGGATCTCATCATGTTAACCAGCTGCTACACCAACACACCACCACACGATGGAGCCAGATGCAACCACATGAGCCTTGAGCTCACCATGTATTCACAAAATTAGGCCCAACGACATTAGGAGGAAACGACACTGGGACTTCCCGGAGGTCACCCATCCCAATACTACTCTAGGTCAAACGTGCTTAAGCGCCTAGTATCATAGTTACACAAATTTCCATCACACCAGAAGCTCAAACTTGTAATGGAGAGAATCTCATCGTGTTAACTAGCTGCTACGCCAACACACCCCCACGATGGAGCCAGATGTAACCACATGAGCACTGGGCCCACCATGTATTCACCAAATTAGGCCCAATGACATTAGGAGGCAATGACACTGGGACTTCCTGAGAGGTCACCCATCCTAGTACTACTCTAAGTCGAGCATACTTAAGCGCTGGTATCGGAGCGGGGAGATTGTTGTTGACATCCGTCTGTAAGTTTTATTTTGCAAATAAATTCTTTCTCTTTGTGGGTTTTTTTCTATTGCGGTATGAAATCCTTAGCACTGGTCATATGGTATGGTCATGTGAGGGCTTAAATCTTGTGATTACACATTTCATTTTATTTGTGTGGTGAAGGCAAGAGCATTTTATTCTGTTTTAGTGGCAACTAAAATAAATAGTAGAATAATATTGAAAAGCTTGTAACTTTTTATACGTAACTCGATTTTGAGTGTCGGTTTTACAAAAGTGTTTGTTTTCTTATGCTCTTTCCATTGGAAATGGGAGAAATTGGAGGATTTATTTGGTAAAGTGGATCATATGAGAGCCATGTAACTTTAAATTGAGATCACCTCTCTTAATCTTGAATATTTTCCAACAAGTATGACTATCTTACCAAGTTCAAGAATTTTTTAACACAATTGAATGAGAGTGGAAGAGATAAGAAAGATGAAGAGTTTGTTTACTTGATTCTATCCAAGTTGAGAGAACCATTTCAAATATTTTCTTATACCTTTTTCTCTAGCATGGATGCCTTAGGTGACACATTCAAAATGTCGACTTAGAAACACTTTGTGAAAGACTTACTAGGGAAGAATCCAAATTGTCTCACCTTGAGTCTTCTACATCTCAAAAGGCATTAGTTGCATCTAATCCTAAGGGCAAGGGAAAACCAAAAGTAAAACAAATCCACCCTTTCTCCTTCTCAAAGTTCTCCTAAACCTAAAGAAAAAAACTCTAAACCCAAGGAGTCTTCTAAATCTAAGAATATGTCTAGCCTTTCATGCTCTTTTTGTGGGGGTATTAGTCATGAAGAACATAGGTGTTATAAGCGAATGCAAGCCTTAAAGGATACGATCAAGAAACATAAAATTTCTATCTTCACTCCACCTCCTTCTAATCAGCATGGAAAAGCACGTAATGTTGTTGAGAGATCTCGAGTCACCACTTATAGATAGTTGGGTTATAGATTCTGGTGATTCTCATCACATGACTTCTTCAAGGATTCTTTTATTTCTCTAGGTTTGAGTTCTACTTCCAAAATTGAGATTAGAGATTCTTCCTTTCTTTCTATTGAGGAAAAGGTGATATACAACTTGATGGTGGCAGTATCAAGATGCACCATATGTTCCCGACATCACTACAAATTTGTCTTTCGTATATCAAATTTGGCATTACGGTCGAGGGAAAATAGTGACTTTTACACCACATGGGGCAGAAGTAAGAAATTTTTTGGAGCCATATTCACTTGTTGCTCAAGGCTATTGTTGATCATAGTTCTAGACTATATCACTTTGATGGTTTTGATGACATTTCTTATATAGGGATAGGATTGGTTTCTCATGCATATTGAGAGAGTAATCTTTGGCAAGAAATATGTGGACATCTTAATTACATATATTTTAAGGAGTTGAGCACTATGGTAGATGGTATTCCTAGAGTTTCTTGTCTTGAGGGAGTTTGTTCATGGCTATGTATTAGGAAAAAACACCAAGATCCATTTCCTAATAATTTGTCTAGAGAGATTCTTCACCACTTGAGCTTATGCATAATGACTTGATGGTTTTTCCAACCCCCTCTTTCAATGGAGCTAATTATGCACTTACCTTTATTGATAATTTATCAAGGCATACTTGGATTTATTTTCTCAAGTACAAAAGTGATGTTTTTTCACACTTCAATTCTTCAAGGCTTTGGTCGATAAGCAATCTTCTAGTTGCATAAAGAACCTTTGTATGCGATAATGGGGGAGTACTTCAAAAAGAGTTTTCGACTTTTTGGAAACTCGAGGCATTATTCACTAGCATTTTGTTCCTCATACACCACAACAGAATGGATTAACAGAACAAAATAATAGAACTTTGAAGGAAATGGCTAACTGTATGATGCATTCTAGAGATATACCTCATATCTATTGGGTAGAAGTAGTTAATTTTGCTAACTACATTCAGAATCACACACCACATAGAGCACTTGAGCATTTGACTCAGAGGAAGCTTGGTCCAATACTAAGCCAGATGTCTCATTTTTTTGAGTCTTTGGAAGCCATGTTTGGGCCTTGGTTCTAAAGAAGAAAAGGAAATATTTATCTTAGAAGAGTAAACCCTTGATCTTTGTAGGGTATTGTGAGGACATGAGAGCTTATTGAATTTTAGATCCTAATACACATGATGTTATTTTTCGAACACATGTTTAGTTTTATGAGCGCTTCACTCCTCATGATTCTTCATCTTCTTCCATGCCTCCTTATTCTTCATATCATCTTGAGGATCCTTTCTTTGAGGAGATTGATGAGGAGGTTATAGATGTCGTTAAGGATATTATTCCCCATTGATGTTGTCACTATACCTAAGTGGGCTTGTACTACAGTTTTTGAGGCAACACCTTCCATACAGGATCTTCCACCCACTAGGCATCATCACACACATTCTACAAGTTACGGACTTTTTGTGTCAAGTAGTAGTTTTCGAGGATCCACGGTATTTTCAAAGGCTCATGGGATACAGGAATGGGATGATGCGATGATAGCTAAGTATTATTCTTTGATGAAGAATCAAACTTGGGATTTGGTATCTCTTCCTAAAGGAAGAAACATGGTTAGGTGTAAGTGGGTCTACTGAATCAAATACATAGCTAATGGGTCCATTGACAAGTATAATGGTCGTCCTGTTACAAAGGGTTTTCACAAGTTGAAGGTATTGATTACTCTGAGAATTTTACACCCGTTACCAATATGGATTCTACATGCCTTGTACTTGTTATTGTTGCATCACGGGGTGGCATGTATTGTACATGGACATGAAGAGTTCCTTCTTATATGGAGATCAACAAGAGGAAATATACATGGAGCACGGCCGGTTGGATTTGTTCAATATTTTTCTCTTGTTTATAGGCTCTAAAGGTCTCTCTACAGTCTCAAAAAATCCCCTCGAGCTTAGTATGAGAAGATGGATTCTTTTCTTCTATCTACTAGTTTTTTTCATTACCACTCTGATCATATAGTGTATCTCTAGCATGTTGGTGAGGATATTGTGATACTTGTCTTGTATGTTGATGATCTATTACTTATTGGAAGCTCTTCTTCCCACATTCAGAGTATTCAAAGGGATCTTTCTACATAGTTTGACATGACAGATCTTGGGCTATTGCATTATTTCCTTGGTTTGCAGATTTCTCAAATAGATTTAGGGATTCATTTGAGTTATAAAAGTACACCCATGATCTTCTTAGGTGCTTTGATATGGCTAATTGCAAGCCAAGTCCATCTCCTTTTCAGTCTGGAGTTACTCTTACTTCCACATGTACCACACCACTTTGTGATCCTACATTGTATAGGCAGTTGGTTGGGAGTCTCATGTACTTGACCCATACTCACCCTGATATTTCATTTGTAGTAGAGCTTGTATCTCGGTTGCACATTCTCCTCATAGTAGTCATTGGCAGGATGCTAAAAGTATTTTGCGCTATTTGCACTGGCACTTCCCACTTTGGCCTACACTACACTAGGGGTTCTACTTAGTTGGTTGGGTATCTGATTGATTGGGTAGGTTCTATTGATGACAGGATTCCCACTTGGTTATCCTTTTTGTCTTGGTTCTTCTCTAGTTGCTTGGGCATGCAAAAAGTAGCAGGCTATTGCACTTTCATCTTCAGAGGCAGACAGGGCAAGCAGCAGTTATAAGCAAAGTCGGTAGATTCTTTGGCTTTGACAGTTATTGACAAAGTTTGGATTCCCACAGGATTCACTAACTGCACTTTGGCACGTGACAACCAAAGTGCAATTCACATTTCTCACAACCCAATTGAGAACCAATGGACCAAGCATATTGAGATACACATCCACTTCATTTGTCAGCACATTCAGGATGGATTTCTTTGCTTGGAGTACATTCGACTCAACAGAGGTTGAAAACATCTTTAAGAATCCTTTTGCATGACCTCGCTACCTTGATTTGCGTGGAATACTTGGGGTTTCAGAATTTGTTCTTGGGTGTGTTCGTGAGAAAATATTCCTTCTTCTTCTTCTTTCTCTTTCCTTCTAGCAGACTCTTTCCTTCTTTTGGTTCGATATTTCTACATGGATATATTGTACATAAATACCTCATCAAGCCTAGTTATCGGGACTGCATCATGTAGACATGCCACTTCTATTTTGGCCCCTAACTTCACTTGAGGGGGTGTTAGAGTAGGTATTTACCTTAGCTCATGTTCACCTAGGTACTTTATTTACCTTTATTGTATTTATCCTCACCCATTTATGTGTGTGGATATTTATTTTTATTTATTTAGATATTAGGGGGATATTATCTAGTTGTTAGGTATAGTTCTTTCCTTGATCTATGGTATGACTAGACTAGATCTATGGTATTGATGATCTGATGTCTAGTTCACTCCCAAATCTATGGTCTTGACTAGTTCTTTGATGACTAGTTCTTTCCTTGATTTATGGCTTAATCTATGACCTTGATTGGTTCTTAGATTGGTATTCCTTTCCTATATAAGAAAGGGCCATTCTCATTGTATTTCATTGAGGTCCATAATAATATATGATATCGTTGCTCATTTGTTTGCAAAGGTTTATGTAAATTTATTCTGGCAAATTACTTTCATCTTATTGATTGTGGTGTTTGATTAGCATCTGTGTTCTTGGCTTAGTACGATCTGGTTATCATTCCTTTTATTATGAATACGAACAAAAGCCTGAAATTTTATTGATGTAATCAATCTGTTCTGAGAGAATGGAAAAGTTGTAATATTTATAGATATTGCACAACAATTCCTAAAACCTTAATTTTTGTGCAAGAACAACAATATACAAACTAATGAATAAATTAAAAACGTAAATATAATATTTAAAATATGGTTATAAAAACATATAACAATTAAATAACAACTATTTACTCACGATAACTACAATAACTTACCTAACTACCTTAAATAGTACAAATATAATTACAATGGAATATTACTACTACTAGGTTTTACCTAACACATGGGACCACATATCCTTGCATAATTTTTGAAAGGTATGAAGAGTAGATGTACAAAAACAATCTTCATTATATTTCATTGAAACATATTACATATTTATAGGTCAAGTTGCTCCTAGAGATAAGGAGTTAGATTTAATTATTCAACAATATCCTATTCATGTGAGTTTGTTCATTAAGGAGCCTTGAATACTGGTTGCTACAACCAAAAACTCACACCAAACTAATGTATCTTTCTTATAATGGTATCAAATAATAATCCACCCATAGAATGTGAGCGCTAATGTGATATTCCTAACATTCCCCTATAAGTGTGAACATGGGGAAAGCATGTCTTTACACTTGCACCTGCTCATGATTTGGTGATTTTCATAGGATGATCACAAACCTAAAGGATGGTTTTACAAACGGTTGACCATAAAGCGAGAATGGTAGTTTTACAATTGGTTTACACAAACCAAAATGTGATGGTTTTGTGAATGGTTTTCCAACAACCAAGAATGGTGGTTTCACAATTGGTTTACCATAAACCACAAATGAAGGTTCTCAAGTTGTTTACCTACAACCAATTCATGATGTTCCAAGTACTATTATTATCCCTCATCACACTTCTTTGCATGGAATAAGACCTGGAAAAAATTTGCTCACACATTACAAACCTGAAAACTAGAAATGGAACATTGGATGATGTTCCCCCTCAATGTGAAATTTCCACTTGACTAACTAAAATTAACTAAGATGAGAGATAATGATAGTTAATCTAATCTAGAACATCATGTAAATACAGTAAATAAATTTAGTAAATTACTATAGGAGATAACCCAAGAAACTAGCCTAATGAAAATAGAAACCCTAATATGCAATAGAAGTATGGAAATGACTTAGTTGATTTGATGAGCTTGAGAGACTATGTTGTAGAGTTGGCTAAAAAAGGGAAGCAAGAACAAGCGTGCTGAGAGACCCCAAAAGGATGGATCTGGGCTATCTATCTAGACCGAAGCACCTAGAGATGGATTGGGGTGCTGCGAGCACCCTAGTTAGTGCTAAAAAGACACTGGAACTAGGTTTCACATGTCCAGGGAGGTGGTTTAAAACCCTCTTTGTGTGTCACATCATATTTTATGTACTACGCGGATGTCTCGATAATCCAAGATGAGTAGAGAAATTACAAAATACCCAAAGTAGTATCAAAACCCTAAAAATAATGGCGGTAAATGGGTTACACTAACCTCATCTGTCACAAAACAGTGAAGGCTTACTAACTGAGCATTACACTACATTTCAAACCAAAATGTAGTTTTGTGTGTGTGTGTGTGTGTGTGTGTGTGCATCATGTGCCCTAGGTTATCTTGTGTTAGTCACACTTTGTGAAGTAGCAAGCAATAACTAGATGTAGAATGTAATAGAATGGTGCATGAAATAGAATAGAATCCCTCCCCTATGCTTGTGTGATGAAGATTAACCAGCCTTTTCCTTTTGATGGAGTTAATGGATGCTAATGATCTCTAAATGAATGCATCTTTAGGTGGATGATAATAGTGACTAGTGCTTGGTCCCTTATTATGGTCTCATAAATTTATATTTATAGGGTTCTCTTGATCTAATTTCGTAATTAACCTTGAAATGGTCAACCACCAAAAATATAAGAACCTGAAACGGCTAGAAATAGCCCTAGAAGTTATGAGAAAGTTCAAAAAGGATGGGGATGCCCATGGTGGGACCAGGGTGTTGATGGGCACCCCAGTACTATCCTAGGTGCCCCAGTCAAAGCTAAAATTACAGAAAGTGATAAAAACTGACTGGGCATGTATTTGGTGGAGGTCAGGAATGACAACAGAAATCAAATAAAAATTACCAAGAGATGGGGGTTAGTTAGTACTTTCTTCACTCAAAAACCCCTAAATAGTAGTATGAGACCGGGACTAAATAATGTCTAAAGTGCATGATTTTGTGACTACATTTTCCCCACTTTATGTTGGTGAGTGGAAATCTTGGTAACATAAAGTAGATAGAGATATGTACACGATGTTGATGTAGAGTAATTAATAAGGCATGCCAAAGGACTAGATAAAGCGTGGAGTAATAAAAGATGATGGAGCTTGGAATCGAAGATGAAAAATGTGCAAAAAAGTGATGAGAATGAAGCTATGGCAAGAAACGTGTGTATAACTACTTGATGTGTGTGATGTACTTGTATGGTTAGTATGGTGTGTGATGTCACAAAGTGTTTTTGTTAACATTTTTGTTTTTTTTGTTGTAGTTACCCCCATTTGACTACTTGTTTCTCATACGGTCGACTTGTAAGGATAAAATGATCAAGTATTCAAATATGTATGTATATGTGTGTAAAAATGTTATGTAAAAGATGCATTTATATGTATGTAAATTCATTTAAATGTAAAATACGTAAATGAAAAGTGAAAATGGAACATGTGCATCGATCCATGTTTAGAAAGAGATTGTAGAACGATATCATGTACTACGATTTTTTGGGCAATCTCACGCCACCTTGGTTGAAGAAGTGTAGGGAAAAATTTACATTATTATGCTTCTATAATTTATTCCCTGAATTTGTGTGAAAAGATCTTTGTACATCCTAGTTTTTGGGTGATCCGAAGCTGGTGATAGAAGTATTGGGAGGAATTCCATTGTATCCTCCAACCTTTAACTACTCCCCGGAATGCTAAAGATGACCATGTCTGTAAAATCCTTTTTGTATGGGGTTCGTAGGATGTTTTGAACCCACTTGTTGTATATAACTAAACCGAACCGATGTATAATCTCTTTGTAATATGTATAAACCCCAAATGATTCCCCCTCTTTGGGGGTGCATATAATGTCACTAATAAGAGAATGTAGCCCCAAAAGAGGACTAACCTAATGCACTCTAAAACTCTACCTGCGAGGAAGGGAAAGTGCTTGGCGAGAAACCAAGGTGTACAAAAACAAGAAGGCTAGCCAAAAAAAAAAGTGTTAGTATGAAAAGGCATGCATGTAAAAGATAATTTGTAAGCTACGCAAACAATGTAAAAACTACCAAGAAAATTAGTAAACATGCAAGAAGACAAATTAGATGCCAAATTGGGTTGCAAACATGGGACATCACTTACGATGTCGCAAGACATGAAATGCCATCATGGACACATACAAACAAACAAGTGTGCACACAAACATAGGCAAGGCCCCGCAAATAATAGCAAACAATGTAACAAACAAGTATGGAAGAAAATATACATGTATAACAAATGTTGTACATGAAGCACCCATTAGCATGTTAGAAATATAACTAGTATGTGAAAAATGTGTATAACCAAGTAATGTAAAGTGATAAGTACAAAATGAAATGATAGCACCTATGAGAGACGAATGTGGATGCCCCAGTGACCAGTGTAGGAAGGGTAGAAGGTGAGCATTTGTGTTACGTGTAAGATACCTATATCTATGATCACAAATAGAACAAGATGTGAACACACATGTGTGGATGATATAGATAAATAACATACAAGTAATCTAACTAGCATGTGTAATAAATTGACCATGGAAAAGAACAAGTAATCATGATTAAAAACAACCATAAGATGCAGTATAAGATTTCGATGGATGGAATGGAATGCAAAATGGAATGATAGGAGTTGTGTGCCCCCTAAGTGAATGGAAATGTATGTAATGAGGTTCATTTGGTTTTCCCCCTCAGTAGTCAAGAATGAACCGTAAACGAGAGTGCATCGGAAATGGTCGAATAGTGTGTATTGTGTCTAACATGTTGTGATGAGTATGTATGCATAGTGATGATGATATGCGACATATAGAAGAGATGTGTGTGAACCTTATATCCTAAGTGTATATCATGACAAAATGAATGTATGAGTGATGATTTATCCCTAAAGTGTGTATCACTACAAGATGATAGAGGAAGTGACAATTTAGCCTATAGTGTGTGTCACTACAAGATGAATAGTAGGGAGTGGTGATGTAGCCTAAAGTGTATACCACTACAAGATGATAGAGTAAGTGACAATTTATCCTATAGTGTGTGTCACTATCCTATAAATATCACATGATGAAAGGTTGAATGATAAACGTGTGATGAATGTAAGGTCCATTTGATTTGTAAACCTTGACAGTCTAGTATGGACCAAGGAACTAAAGTACATCATAGGGTAGTAAGTGCGGCACATAAAAGAGTATGTAATGTGTGACGTGAGAATAAATGACCATGTGATGTGTATGTAGTGTATAGTAGTGAATACAATATGTGTAGTGTGCCTAAGAGTGTATAGTATGTAGAAGGAGTAGGATTAAATGATAGATGAGCATGATGAGGACTAGTATGATGTATGATGTATAAACACGCAAATCTCAAAATGTTGTAGACTAAGTGTAGAATGTATGGTGTATGACGTGTAATGTGTGAATAGATGCGGTGTGTAAGCCCTATAGTGTATTGTGTGGGGTTCATATGTGGTAAGCCCTATAGTGTATTGTGTGGGGTTCATATGTGGTAAGCCCTCAACATTCAAGTGTGAACTAAAGCACAAGAGTGTGTCATCGGGTAATAACGATGTGAGAACATGTGATGATAATATTTTATACAAGGAGACCGAGTACGACAATGTAAAAATACGAGACATGTGGATGTTAAGATGATATATGCATAAATGCTAAGAGTTTGATTTAGCACTATGCGAGGATGTGAATGAATGATAATGAAAAGATGAATGACGTTCTATGATGGTATGATGATGAGAGAGGGGCATATGAATACTATGTCCCCAAAATTTGTATGATGAAAGAGGTTATCATGTAATGTCATCTAATAGGTCATCGACTTCAAGTTCAAAGTCATATGGATAAGCATAAGTTACTTGATAATCAATAGTGTTTGGTTTATCATGTAACAAACCATTGAGGCATAAATGGTACATACTAAGATGGGAGATAATGATAGTTAATCTAATCTAGAACTGACATGTAAATATAGTAAATAAATGTAATAAATGACTATAGAAGATAACCCAAGAAACTAGCCTAATGAAAATACAAATCCTAATATGTAAGAGAAGTATGGAAATGACTTACCTAATTTGATGAGCTTGTGGGACTATGTTGTAGAGTTGGTGGAGCTTGAGAAACAAAAATGACTATGCGAGAGACCCCAAAAAGGATGGATTTGAGCTATCTAGCTAGACTGGAGTGCCTAAGAGGGACTCGGGCACTTGTAGGTGCCCTAGTCTATGTAAAATACCAGAATTTGGTTTCACAGTGCAGTAAGTGGTCTAAAACCCTCGTTATGTGTTGCATTAGATTTGTTTCACTATGCTAGATGTCACTTTGATAATCCAAGATGAGTGGAAAACCTTAAAAATACCCAAAGCGTATCAATACCCTAAAAAAATAATGCATATGAATGGGTCTGTGACCTCACACCTGCCACAACAATGGGCTTACTAACTTAGCATTGCACTACATTTTGGGCCTAAATGTTGTTTTGGTGTGTGTGTGCATCATGTGCCCTAGGTGCTCTTTTGCCAATTTCACTTTGTGAAGTAGCAAGTAATAACAAGATGTAGAATGTAATAGAATGGTGCATGAAAGCAGAATATAATCCCTCCCCCTGTGCTTGTGTAATGTAGATGAACCAGCCTTGTCCTTGTGATGGAGATAATGGATGTAAATGATCTCGAAATGGATGCAACTCTAGGTGGATGATAGTAGTGAATAGTGTTTGGTCCCTCATTATGGTCTCATAACTTTATATTTATAGGGTTTTCTTGATCTAATTTCATAATTAACCTCAAAATGGTGACCACAAAAAGATAAGAACTGAAACGGCTAAAAAGAGCCCAAAAAGTGGTGGTAAAGTTCCAAAAGGATCGAGACACCCATGGTGGGACCAAAGCGACCATGAGTGCCCCAGTCAAAGCTAAAATGACATAAAGTGATAAAAATTATTTGTGCATGTATGTGGCGGAGGCCGGGAATGAAGATAGAAATCAAATAAAAATGACCAAGAGATGGGGGTTAATTAGTACTTTCTTCACTCAAAAACCCTCTAAATAGTAGTATGAGACCAAGACTAAATAATGTCTAAAGTGCATGATTTTGTGTCTACACCACTTATTCAAACAGGAACACTACAAATCGAAGCACATTATAATTGGAACTCTAAAAAACATGGTGGAAAGCATACTACAAAAACTAAAAGTAAATAATCACACCACAAAAATGTCACCACAGCTGATATGCGGCCTGCATCGTTGGCGACTAACGAGAGGTTGTTAATTGACCTCAAACCTCCATTTACCTTTGTCCTCTAATGTGATGTTGCCAACTTAGCACTGATTTGTCTTTAAGGCACTTTGAAAAATTCACCCCCATAAGGTGGACGTCGCGTACAAGAGAAATGCATCCAATTATTGAAATTTTGAGACAAATTTTTTTATATTTTTCAAAAAATTTGACAAGACGACAAATTTTGATGAAACTACACATTTAACTAGGACAACTATATTTTACAAGAATTTTAACATTTCTATATAATGACCAAGACACAGACAACACAATATGTGATACTTATGACCTAATGACACTAGACTACAATATAAATCTATAAACAATACAAATATAACCTTATTTTAAAACATCGCTTCTCATGGTTATATTGTAGACTCAATTAAAAAAACTTCTTTTGACCCTAAAACATAACAACATGACATTAAATGCTTTTTCTCCAAATAACAAGTAATGAATAATGACACTTGATAATATTTCTCATAACATTGGAATGAAAAACTTGAGGATAACCACAAACATAAACACCATATGTTGACACAATGATATGGAGGACCAACAAAAACACATTAAGGTACTACACATATCCTAATAAGCCATCGACCCACTTAGGAGAAAATAATACAACTATTAAACACACTAGACATATAGAATCTTGGTTTTTTATTTTTTTAATTAAAAAATACCTTTTCTTTCAAATCTGTGAGCCGACTATTGAGATGGCGGATTTGGGTTAATTGGTGGTCACTTATCACCCAGTTTGTAGAGATAGTGCTCAAGTTTTGTTACAGATCGAGTTGAGCTCTATCTTGATAGACCATGTGGAGAGAGGAGTATGTTAATTTGAAAAATAGATTCAATGCAAGCATAGACTATGTGGATCCTTTACTACTTTGATTTCATTGTTTTCCTTTGTCTCACCACGTTGTATACACTAATTACACAGAACAACCACAAATCTCCAATTGAATACCAGGCCTTCAATTTCCAATCATCAATTTAATCTATTTGTAGGCATGCAGGGAATAGATCATGTATGCAGAGATCAGGTGAATGAAGTGAGACACGAATGACTACAGTTGGCTTCAAACAGTAGTGAAGACACATGGATGAATTTTCAGAATGTGAATTTATGAAAGAGAGGTGTAAGAAAATGAGGATCCGCGACTAGGACGTGAGGAGATCAGATAGACACGGTGCTAAGGAGGATTAATGAACATATTGAATCAATGTAGAGATACGTGCTTGAAATATACAAATTTGAATTCCTCCCAATGTAAAATTCTTCTCTTCCTTGTCAATTTCGTTTTAGTTTTGGTGGTTGTCACTCATTATATAGAGAAATCTATTACTATATGTACTCTTACAAATCAAATTACCATCAGATCAGTGATAAGCTCTGATGCCAAATGAAAGGTATGAAGATTATATGTACAAAAATAGTCTTCGTTATATTTCATACGAAACATATTACATATGTATAGCTCAAGCCACTCCTATAAATAAGGAGTTAGCTTTAACTATTCAACAATATCTTATTCATGTGAGTTTGGTCAACAACTGAACAACTCACACCAAACTAATTTATCTTTCTTATAATGATATCAAATAATAATCCACCCATATAATGTGAGCGCTAATGTGATATTCCTAATAATTTTTCAATAAAATTAATTAAGAAAGTGCATTACATGACACATGCATATCTTGGAATCAATTTTTCAAATATTTCATGGCTTGTGTTTATGAAAAATTATAATATTATACAAAAAAAATTACATTATACTTTGATAAATGTCCACACCCTAAACTGCAACTCTCATTTTTGCATAGGCTTCAAGTATGCAAAAAGGTTTTGGAGTCTATATTTACACCAAACTTTTCCTAACTTATGATAAATTTTAAATTTCACCAAAGTCTGTATTCTCATATTACATAAACTCCAACTTTATCCATTATTTTTACATGGGAAGTTTTGACACAATTTTACACTATCTTCCCTTAAGGTAAAATTGATCTGCGGATAAATATTCATGAACTTAAATCTTTTTAAATGATGACTAAAACATTAGGTTACAAGAAAAATAAATGTGGGTTCCTTTTTCACGTTGGTTTGAAATAACTTTTACAAGGTGAAATATGGTTGTTTGCACTACTTTTGTATGTGATATAGTGTCCAAGAAAATAATGATCACCCCACGTCATGATTAAAAGTAATTATAGGGTATTCTAAAACTCCCTAGAGAATTAGAATGAGCACAAGGTCAACCAAGGTGAAAAATCCCTTAATGCTAAAATGTAAAACTCAATAATACTTCTAATCATAACAAGGAAGTTAAGAAAGACATGTTCTATGGATGGTCCTTAATATACACTTGCATAATGAACCACAAACATTTTGGAACTCTATAGGAACCTAGAAAATGTTTACATCACACAACACTTGTCTTCAATGTAGAAACTTGGGGATACAATCAATTACGAGTGGGGCGAGATAATAAATACCAACTAGTTATTTTCCTCTCATACCCCCACTCATCCAACCACCAAGAAAACACGTCCACACAACCACCAAAATTTTAATTAGATTTTAGATTATAACATTTAGAGCTTCCTCAAGATAGCTAAGATGGCCAAGAAGGTTAACCATGCATACAAAATGATTCATTGTGGGTGTAAAGCAATAAAAATGGTCATGCCATTGAAGTATTTATAGTCCTCATCCACTCAACTTGCATGGTTTCATGCCTATTACAACATTTTTAACCTTGAAAAGCGACAAAATACCATTATAACCCTAATATCAACACACAAACCCCTTGTAAACCTTCTACATATCTCTAGCTCTTGCAAATTCATGTTTCCCCTTTAGAGGGAAAGTAGAATTGTTCCAACATAAAAGACAGGGAATATAAAATCATTTCTCACCCAGTGTTGAGATATTAAATTTATTTACATTTTGCAACAATACACATACCTTCAATATGCTTTGACATTGCTAGTATATTTTACTTGGAACCTTCCTTATCTCAAAATGAAAATATGAAAAGTTGTAACTTAGAAATTTTGGCAAGTTTTTGCAAAATAATGATATTGTTGTAATTTTATTATTGGTATATGGTTTTAGATAATATTTGTAAAGTAATGTAATTATTGTTATTGTTGCAGATATGTCTTCCTCTGGAAATTCAATTTGATCTTCACCACATCCAAAATCTTCTACACACTCATATGTAGATGTTATCCAAAATACAACCCTAAGTTATTTTGATAACTACCATTATTGTCTTGAACTTGGACAGGTATAAACTGATAAGAAATGGAAAAAATCAATGTTTTAAGGCTTCCCCCCTCCATTAGCAAGGGTATACTTGCCCAACACTTAGCCAAAAAATTAGAAGAATTGTAATGCATGCACTTGTAATATCTTCTCACTAATCCACGTTCATTATAGTTCCAACTTGGACTATATTATAAACCATAAGATGCAATACATTCAAATTTATATTCAAATCCAAATACATAACATGTGAAGAGGAGTTTTTATATGCTAAACAGATTTTAACAATGCAAAATTTAATTAAACTATAACACACATAAGACCAAAGTGATAGCTCTCTTTTTTCATTCCAATCCAATCTTATCACATGCACTCACACACTGTAGCCCACTCCCATTTGAACTACATGCACTAATTATGTTGATCCGAAACTTACCTCTCCCTAATTACATGTAGAATCTCCTAATAATAACTCCATTCCAACCAAAAAACATCCTAAATCCAATTTTGGCTTAGGAATGCACGTAACAACCTCCTTGATTTATGCCATAGAGAGCTAATCTTGGAGTTACAAATAAAACAACCCCTACTAAACACACCTAGGAGTTTCAACAACTCAAACTCGTTCAACAACCATCCCATTGCTCAATTTGACATATATGCCTTATTAGGCATCAAAATAACCTATTTCACCTAATTACTTACAAACACATTTACTCACATTTTCTCACTTTTTACATGCTTATTAACCTCTACTACAAATATTTAATGCATATTTGCACTTGAAAGACAAGTAAAATGGAGGGAGAAAAATGTCTTCCTATGTTTGCAAGATGCTCCTACATCATATTCCCGACGAGGGAAAATTTTGAGCTCCTGCTCAAATGTAATTCTATATCTTTCTTTCTTCTCTTCCAATTTCTTTGTATTTCTTCTTTATTACATTCTAGAATTGATATTTTTCCCTTTGTGTTTCTCATCTTTGACTCTTACATGATTCTATATTCCCAAATGGAAATGTTCATGTTATCTTCTTGTTCTAGATTTCTTGAAGAGCTCTTTTCTCTATGGCTCATATCTCTTTGTCTAACAATTATGCACACTCACCAGACAATTAAAAATTAGAAATAAAAATGTGAGGCATGATAGCCTCTTTTGTATCTTCTTTCATCTTCCTTAGCTCTTCCCACTCATTCTTCATGGTTGCATCATGGAATTATGGTTCCATTACTTTTTCTTCTTTCTACAACATATCAAGTTTCCGAGTACTTCAATGAGTGCTTATTCCTTGCATTCACCCTTCATGACCCTATCCAAAAATACTATTGTTTCTTCATACAAATCATCACTCTAAAAATTACATCTTCATCAAATATGAAAATTTTCTTACCCATATCTATGGGTTTCTTGTTCACCTCAACAACCTCCTGCAATCCATCATGTGTTCATGAATTCTTCTCACAACTATAATAAACTAGATTAAACAAATCTTCTTCAAATTTTACCTCTTCCTGCACTAGGGAATCTGTCACTGGAAGATTTTCTTCTTGTCTCAAGTCTTCCTAATGATCTTTTTCAAATTCCATTGTTTCATCATCATGTTCCCTTTCATCTTTCTAACTTCTTTCTTTTTTTTTTCCTCTGTACTGCAAACATATATTTATTCCATGAATTTTCAATCACAATTTTAATTGACATTAATTTCTCTTTTATTTCATCGATCTCCATCTAGAGAGTTTCTTTTTGTTCTTTTTCTTTTCCCTCTCTTTCTTCCCTTTTTATTTCCTTTTCTAGTTTATCCAGGCCATTATTTCTTTTACCAGTTGCACCTTGCTCTGCAACTCACTTTCTTCTTCTATCCATTTCTTCTCATCCTCTTCCTAGACTTCATCTTTTTTTCTCTTTTCTATTTCTTCTCTTCTCTCCAACTTCTTCTCAACTGCTTCTTCCAGCCACTTAGGCATCTTGTAGCCATGATCATAGGCTACTTCTAGATTCTTCATCTTCTTCTCTTGCACAACTTCCTTCAACATTCTACAAATTATCACATCCAACTATACCACCATAAGCTTCTCAAATTCTTAAAAGCATCTATCAACAAATTAAAAAAATTAATAACAAACCAACCAATACCTTTTCTTTTCGATATCATCCTCAATTCTTTCTTTTATCTATTTTATCTCCTATGGATGTTCCTTCACGCATATGTATTAGTCTACAAATAATTGAAAAATTAATATCATAATTGCATGAAGAAAATTTGAAATCTTACTCTTTATTCTTGCTCAATTCATAGGAAGTATTACATCTATTTAAATAGGAGATGTTGTTCCTATATTTAAGGAGATATAATCTCCATAAATATCTCCACACATAACTCCTAAAACAACTCCATGCTATTTTACGTGAGATTTTGTTTTCTCACAAAACTAATATTGTTAATGATTTGTTTACTCAACAACTCATAACAATATTTACTCACCCACTCATAATTACATTTACAATAATGTAATTAATTATTACAACACATATTATATTATCCTAGATAATATAATCACTTACATAATATTCTATGTTCACACTACAACATAGATATTCCTAACATTCACCCCCTTAGTGTGAACATGGGGTAAGAGCTCCTGGAAACATCAAACTTGTTGGAGTAGCCATTGCTACTGGATCTTGCTATCTGGATCTTGTTGCTAATGATCATCCTTGTCGTATGAACATCTTCATCGACTGATCACCTTCCAACGAAGTACCTTCCACCGAAGTATGGCAGTCAGAGGACCGTACGATAGTCAGAGGACCGTACGTAGATGATTTGCCCCTGTAAGCTGAGTCAAGCAGTTTGCTTCTTCCACACCAAATAGACACTCAGGAACTGTTGTTAGTCTATGTGAACACATTAAAATCAAAACATGAAACTAGTTTCACCCCCTTATGTATAAACACACTACATAACTGAAATAAAATATCACCACATCTGTCTGCGACCCCATCGTTGGTGAATGACGAGAGGACAATTATTTTCCTCCTTCCTCCATTTCCTCCTTCCTCCAACAAGAAAAGAGTCTACCATAGGAAATCCTCATCACTAGGACATGAAAGTTCTTCATTAGTTGAGTAGAGTTCCCAATCAGTTTCTACTTCAACTAGAAGGGCTTTCTGATATTTTGCATTCCAATTTGCCAATTCATTTCCTCCAGTGGGTGGAGTTGAATTAGACTTCACCACATCCCATATATCCTTTTCTATTAAATGTAATTGCATCTGTAGTTGCCATGTATGAAAATCTTGTCCTTCAAACTTTTCAATCGATTTAGTTTCTCCATTATTTTTGTACAATCTCGATAAAAAAATATAAAATTGAATCAATTACTTTAAAATTTTATATTGAATACCTTTTAACCTCCAAGCAAGTCAAGAACTTGTATTAACAATTCAACATTATTGAAAATTGGAGAAAACTTTCAGTAGAAGAATTGATGTGCTTAATTTGATAGCTGCATAGTAAAATCCGTATTTCTTCCAAACTACATACTGGGTTCTACTGAAATTTCTTCTGTAGATTTTTTACCAGCACATGATTTTTCATGAAAAATTATAGAAAAACCCACATCCTGAAATGAAAAATATGATATATTCTTTGAGACGGATTTGATCATGAAAGCACTGAAATTGCATCAAACCTGCTCTGTTACCAAATGAAAAATTAATATCATAATTGCATAAAGAAAATTCAGAATCTTACTCTTTATTCTTTCTCTATTCATAGGAAGTATTACATCTATTTAAATAGGATATGTTGTTCCTATATTTAAGGAGATATAATCTCCATAAATATCTCCACACATAACTCATAAACCAACTCCATGCTATTTTACGTGAGATTTTGTTTTCTCACAAAACTAATATTGTTAATGATTTTTTTACTCAATAACTCATAACAATATTTACTCACCCACTCATAATTACATTTACAATAATGTAATTAATTATTACAACACATATTATATTATCCTAGATAATATAATCACTTACATAATATTCTATGTTCACACTTCAACATAGATATTCCTAACAATATTTACATGAGGAAGGCTTCAACACAACTTTGATTCATCTGCTTTGAGAATAATTAAAACCTTCACCGTAATACACTATACACCTTTTGGAAGTAGTATTATCCTACAACAAAAGACCTCTTATATAATTATACCAATGTGTAAGCCAATGTTGGTTCGGTTTCGATCTCTCCTTTTAGTTGACCTCTTGTAAGGCTATGAATCGAATTCCACTATGCACTCATATTCTCTATCTTTGTCATATATTTACATTTCATAGACAAATTTAAATCTTTGTAACTCAAATCCTTCTTCAGACAGTGCGTCCATGTATCCAAAACCATTATATGCCTTATATGAAAGCACGATCCCTCTCAGGCTATCACTTCATCAGTTGAAACCAAATAAACCTAGTGCATGCTTAATGACATGATAAAATTTATAAATGTGTAAATCGAAATAGGCCTCATGTTATTATTCTTTCCTATGAGCCTCTACTTTTGATTTTGGAGATTATAACGGGTTGCGAGAATAAAACATTGATAAATCAACTATCATTAATGGACACTACTAGTATTTGACAACACATACCTCTATTTTTCACTGACTTTGATCTATTTTTGTCAATCGTTCATTCAACAGGTGCTCCTACAGTGATTCAACCCATCAACTATCTCTATCCAAGTTATTGTCGCCCTATACATGGCCGAGTGGAAGCCATCAATAATCCCCTCTACACATACTCTAAGATTAGAAATTCATGACTGATTCAATCCCTGGTTGTCATTACTCATCACATTAATTATCATGTGATGGTGCCTCAATATTTCTTATCACTTCTTTATCAATTCAATCCACTACGTCCTGCCAGCTTTTGTTGTCTTGATGCTCTTGTATCAAACCCTCCACGATTTTCACGATCCAATTTATTTCCATTGATAGATTTCACCCATTAAAGATCTATAGGCTTGATCTTTCTTCATACATTGTTTTTCTCAATAAGGATCTTTTGGGTCTGTTAATTCTCCTCAGTTTTGACGGTTCATGATTCCTCTACACAGTTCACCAATTCCGAGAGCATCTCCAGGATCTAATACCAAAATAATGCATGCACTTGTAATATCTTCTCAATGATCCACGTTCATTATAGTTCCAACTTGGACTATATTATAAACCATAAGATGCAATATGTTCAAATTTGTATTCAAATCCAAATGCATAGCATGTGAAGAGGATTTGTCATACGCTGAACAAAGTTTAACAATGTAAAATTTAATTAAACTATCACGCACATAAGACCAAAGTGATAGTTCTTTCTTTTCATTCCAATCCAATCTTCTCACATGCACTTACACATTGTAGTCCACTCCCCTTTTAACTACATGCATTGATTATGTTGATCCGAAACTTACCTCTCCCTAATTACATGCAAAATCTCCTAATAATAACTCCATTCCAACCAAAAAAACATCCTAAATTTGATTTTGGCTTAGAGCTGCACGTAACAACCTCCTTGATTTCTGCCACAGAGAGCTAATCTTGGAGTTACAAATAAAACAACCCCTACTCAACACACTAGGATTTTCAACAACTCAAACTTGTTCAACAACCATCACATTGCTCAATTTGACATTCATGCCTTATTAGGAATGAAAACAACCTATTTCACCTAATTACTTATAAACACATTTACTCACATTTTCTCACTTTTTAAATGCTTATTAATCTCTACTAAAAATATTTAATGCATACTTGCACTTGAAAGACAAGTAAAATGGATGGAAACAAATGTCTTCCTATGTTTTCAAGATTCTTATGTATCAAATTGGGAAAAATATGCTTTGGTGTGGCTAAATCAAACTTTAGAGGAACATGAGGAATTGTTCCTTCATTCCTCATGTTCCCCACATTTGTGTATTATCTAAAAAATGGGGCTTGAAGGCTTGAAATAAGATGGATCGGGTCTATATGGAGCAGACGGAACATATCCTCAAGGCTTTGAGTTCCCTGTATGGATGTTTGGACCGACGGTGAGGAAAAGGGAAGTGTTGTGGACAAATTAGGCACCGGTGGAATAGACAAAAAGTTCCACCAAGCCTTTAGTTCCCGCATGAGAGAATCATCCAACTAAGTGGTGATAGGAACCAACAAATAGCAAAGTGGGGAAGATTATTATGGGCAATGTGAGTAAATCGAGAACCAATGGAATGAAGGAATTGTTCCACAATTCCACCTAAACTTTGATTCTCTACAAAACACATGAACTATGACAAAGTGGATATGATGGGTCCAATGGATGTCTGTCATGTGTTGTTGGGAAGACCATGGTAGTCCGACAAGAAATAAGTGCATGATAAAAATAAGAACACTTGCACTATTATAGCACCAACAGGAGTCACCATACACTTTCACCTATTAAAGGAGAACATGAACCATAGGCAGGATTAGTCATGATGTTATCATCAAAGAAATATTTGGTGCAAAAAAAAAGAGACATGTAAAAATACAATGATGAGGATTGTTAAGCCTTACATATCGATGTACTAACCGAATTTGAGGATAATTGTGCATATATGAAATAAGAAGAAGGATTTTAGTTTTGGGAGAGGACAAGAAATATTGAGAAGATGGAAACTTGTGAGCTTAATGAGTATAAAGAGAGTGAGAAACAAAAAATAATGAAGCAGAGGTATAAAGGGAATGAACAAGAGGATGACAAGGTCCTAGAAGAGGCCTTAGAATTGTTTCTACAACCTTGTAATAGCAAGCATGAGGTAGTGCATAAGGAATTACTCAAAGAGAAAGGTGAATAGAGAACTAAGCAAGATATTCTAGTGAAGCAAGAGAAAAGTGAAGGGATAGAAGAGAAGCACCTAGTGAAGTGCTTGAGAAAACAAGAGAAGGAAAAATGAATGAAAGGTCAAAGCAAATGAGGATGCAATGGATGAAGAGAAGAGTGAGAAAGAGACAAGTATAGTGAACATGATGAATGAGGAAGTTGTGAAGGAAGATGAGGAAGAACAGGTCCAAGAAGAGGCATGCAAGCCTTCAAATTTGAATTCTAATTTTGTCTTGAGTTTTGAATGTGTAGGTAAGAAATAATTAAATGAAGAAGTGGATTATTTTTTAAAGAGCACGAGGAAGATGGAAGATCGTTATCAAAAGGAATTGATTATGAAGGAATACACTAGAGGATTTTCAAATTAGAATCAGGGAGAAGACTAAAAGAATCTCTTGAGAGCACAAATTTCAAGAAAATTATAGCAAGGAATATATTATGAAGAATTTTGGAGGCATTCAGGTCTAGAAAATGGTGGAGAGAGTCTTGAAAAACATGAACACACAGCCCAAGAAGTAGATAAATACCAATTCCATAAAGGAAGTAACTATCCAATAACAATGGTAAGAAAAAAGGTCAATAGAATTTAGTATTTTCAAGATTATTTTACCTTGATGAAGGTATATATAGATCTGACTTTTGAGGTGGAAGAAGAACCATCCATCAAAGATGAATTTTTCAAGTCAAATTCAGTGTATTCTAACTATGAAAGTGAAAACAAAAGGAAAATAAAGGATGGAAGAGGTAGTATAATAGTCCTAGATGGAAAAAGTTCATCTTATTTAAACATAGAGTAGGTGAATGACCTCAAACATGAGGACAAAAGGACTCAAAATAGTCTTAAGATCACTTTTTTGGGCAAACACATTATCAATACAAGTATGAAGAAGTTTGTGAGAATGATGGAGGATTTCATAAAGATGTGGGAAGCTTGGCATGCTAGGAATATAACTCTCAAGTGGATCAACATTAGCTAGAAGTAGAGGAAGAAAGGAGAAGAAAGTTTACAAATACAAGTTTTGGGAAAACTTCTTCTTTTCCCTACGATTAGGATGCGAAGAATCCTCCCAAATAAGTAGCATCTTTTTGGTTTGAAATATTTTTGTAGGTTCATGAGGTCTTAGGGAGTCATTTAGAATGGATTGTTTGGTTGAAGCCCTTTACACTAGAGAGCCCTTAAAGCATGAACCATGGTAGAAATGTATAACAGAAAGGTTGGTCAACTATCAGAAGTACAAGGACATGTGGTTGTAGGAGATATGTCTTTATATCATCAAATTCTTGTTGGCGTTGCTCATCCCATACAAAATTGGTATCCTTTTTCATGAGCTGTGTAAATGGTTGAGTTTTATCAGCAAGTTGAAAAATGAATCTTTTGATAGCCTATATTTTTCCTTGTAGTGATCGTATTTGATGCAAATTTTTATGCAGAGGCATGTCAAAATGGATTTAATCTTGTTTGGGTCGATTTCAATGCCACATTGTGAGATGATATACCCAAGCAATTTAATAGTTGTGACACCAAAAACACATTTATTATGATTTAAGTAGATGTGGTATTGACATAAGAATTCAAACATCATACATAGGTCTCATGCATGGGTTGAATGGTTTATAGACTAAGCTAAAATTTCATCAATGTATTCTTCGATAATCTTGTGAATATAATCGTGTAATATATGCGTCATTTCCCATTGATAAGTATCCCTAGAATTATTAAGGCCAAAGGGCATGACATTGGAACAAAACATTCCCCAAGGTGTGGTAAAATAGGTCTTCTCCTTATCGGAGGGATTTATTTTCATTTTATTATAGCCCGCAAAATTATCCATGAAAGAGAGTATATCATAACCGGTGGTAGAGTTAACAATAGCGTCAATGTAAGGTAGGGGAAAACTATCCTTAAGACAAGCTTTATTTAAATCACAAAATTTAGTGCAACAATGGACACGACCATCTAGTTTCATTAGTGGGACAATATTAGAGACCGGTTAGGATAGTCGACAACACGAATAAAGCCTTGACCTCAAGTAGTTTTTAGATTTCTCCCTTGACTAAGAGAGCCACCTTTAGGTGTATTTTTCTTATTTGTTGGATTGGCTTTGTCTTGGAGTTAAGGACAATATTATGCATCACAATAGATGGATCAATACTTGGCATATCATTATATTCCCATGCAAAAAAATTAGATAAGTCATTCAATACTTACTTGATTTATTTGTGTTCACTAGGAGTGAGAGAGAGATGGCTAGAAAAACAATGTGTGGGTTCTCATATGTTCTCATGTTATGTTTTATGGTTTCTTCATTAAGTAGGGCGGAGCTATATTCAATCTATGGATCTGTAGGGATAGTGTAACAAGAATCAATGTCATTAGTAGGTGTGTCGGGTTCTCCAAAGCAAGTGGTATTTTGGAGCAAGGTGGATATTGCCTTTTATGGTGAAAAGAAGGAAATTGATCATAAACCCCCATGTGTTCTAAGATATAATCATCGGTAGCAAAAGTGTCTAAAGTATCCCAAATGGTAGAAGCATTGTCATCAAGCGATGAATTCTAGATGGATGAGTGGAAGTGAAGAGGTGTGTAGGGCAAGTATGAACTTGAAGGGGGATAGGCGATGGATGATATCCCAATCCAAATTTATTAGATTGTATGGGAAAATCCCAAAGTGTTTTTATTCCAAGTTCTTATTGATATGAGTTAGTATTGGAGAATCCATAATGGCGTAAGTATTCATATCCTAACCCATATTTAGAAAATTCTTGAGTAATATCAGAAGAACTAGGGGTATCAGTGGATTGTTCAATAGCATTACAATACGTAAAAGGTGATGGATTGGCTAGAACATCATAAACAACTCCTTGATAATGGAATTTAAGTCATGTATGTAAGGTAGAAGGGACCGCATGCATGGCATGGATCCATGGATGCCCAAGAATAATGTTATAATTAAGGTTATTAGGCATGACATGACATGGAATAGTGATTGTACATGGACCAATAGTGACAAGAAGACTAATAGTTCCTAAGACACGCTTGGGAATGTTGTCAAAGCCATGAATGGAAACTAATGAAGGAGCCAAGGAACTTTCTAAAAGACCTAAGTGATGCAAAAAGGTGACATTACAAATGTTAAGGCCATATCCATTGTCAACTAAGGTGTGTTTAACCCCAATATTGTTAATATAAACCTGAATATACAATGGGGGTCATGCTCTAGTATTGCTTAAGAAGGTAGTTCATCTGATGTGAAAGTGATTTGATCTTCATTAAGAGATAAGGCCAAAGTAAACTTATGGTATACATATTCGGTGATATGTGAGGAGGAATATATGTAGTAGCCAAATATGATTTGAGCCTATTAATACAATCAAGATGATTATGCAAATAAGCATGGATAGAGATATTCATGAGGACAAGATGATAGGATGATAAGAAAAGAATGAGGATCCTAAAAGTGTGAAGATTGAGTTTGGGTTCACCAAAATGATTAACTAAAATAGAAATATTCTAGTGTAATCTAATGTTATAGGAACGAAGAAATAAATAACTAATGCAATGCTAAAAGTACCAAAGAAAACTAATCAAATGAAATGTGAAACCCTAATGTGCAAAGAGGGTTAGGAAGGCCTTAGTTGATTCGATGATGACACAGGGCGTGTTACAATGGATACTAGCTAAACCAGAGGATAAAAATGTCACAGTAGTCTAAGAAAATGTAGATCCGGGTTATCCGGCTAGATTGGGGCACCTCGAAGAGGGATAGGGGCACTACGATCTGAAATCGGGTGCCCTGGGTTTGTGAAAAATATCCGAAAACCTCCTTCAAGGTGTCACCTTTGGATGTTTACATGTGTTCTATTCCTATCACATTAATGTCATTGAGGCTGCGTCGGATGTCGTTGTGAATAGGAGATGGAAGAATCACCGCAAAACCCCGAATAAAACATCGAAACCCTAAAAATAAAGATGTATATGAAGGGGTCACTATCCTCAATGGCCTCAATAGTGGGCCTATAATCGATTGTTACACTACATCTCAAACCCAATGTAGTTCTAGGTGTGTGTGTGTGTGTGTGTGTGTGTAAATCATGCCCTAGGTTGCTCTTGTGTCAGTCTCACTTTGTGAAGTAATGAGTAAATAACTAGATGTAGAATGTATTAAATATGTGCATGGAAACAATAGAATCTCCTCCTATGATGTGTGATGTAGATGAATCAGCCTTGTGTTCCTTGTGATGGAGCTAGATGGATGTAAATGTAGCTTTAGATTCCTTTGATGGATGCAACTCTAGATGGTGATAGTAGATTATTTAGTGTTTGGTCCCTCATTATGGTCTCATAACTTTATATTTATATGGTTCTCTTATTATAATTTCATAATTAACCCTGAAAAGGCTGACCACCAAAAAGATAGAAAGCTCAAATGGCTAGAAAGTGCCCAAAAGATAAGAGTAAAGTGCAAAGAGGATCAAGGTGCCCCAGAGGGGACCGGGGCACCTAGGGCATCCTAGTCGAGATAGTTTGAATGAAAAATGAAAGTAAATATTTTGCATGTGTGGGTGAAAGATTGAAATTGAAGATAGAAAGAAAAGTAAAATGACAAAATACATGGGTTATTTAGTACTCTTTTCACTCAAGAACCATATGAATAGTTGTATGAAACCGGAACTAAATAATGACTCAAAGTGCATGGTTTAGTGACTACACCTTTAGAAATAATCTAGTGTGGAGCAATTTTGAGAAGAATGCCTATAGGTTTTCAAAAACGCTAGGATTTAATTCTAGTAGTTCCTTCTCCAACTCATGCACTCTCATATCATCTTGTTTTCTTAACATCTCATCAATAACTTTCCAAGCTCCATCGGGTGTTTCAAATGACTCAATATGCAAGAGCAAGTCAGGAGAAATAGGCATACAAAAAAGACCCAAGGCTTTGTCACATTAGTTCAACCACTTGGATGTTTCAGGATCGTCACTAGGTTTATTCTCTAATCCCATGGTGATACAAAAACCTTTTACTGTGTAATATCATAGCCATTTTAGATCTCCATTCGAATAAGTTGAATGGTGTGAGAAAAGGTAAGTTGAAGAGGAATCCATGGTGAAGAGAGAGAAATAAGAAATGTAGAAGGAAAGAGAAAGAAACAAAACCACCTCCAGAATAATATTATCACACCCCGAATTTGGAACTTTATAGTTTAGTGTGTTGATTACAATCAAGTGTGAATGTGCATCGTGAAATAGTCGGTCACTCACCTTACTTGCAATAAGCATAATAATGTGCAAATGTGGAGACTACAATCAATTTTCATTAATCATAGTAGTTCAACACCATAAGTAAGCACAAAAGGGGAAAAATACAATCATATTTGTGAAATAGTGTCTCATATTGTAGCAGAAACCCCCTTTCCACAAGACTATGGCGAGACACGCTCATTAGTTCACAAGAAATAACAAGGGTGATACAATGCATAACACAACTCAAAATGAGACCACATGGACTCTAAGACATAGCGAGGGATCCCTGAAGGTAAAAACCCACTAGAAATTATGTTACACTCTAGTAAGGGATCAATAGAAAAAATCATCTAATAACGCAAAAATCAAACTTTGAATTTCACCAATTAACCTAATTTTAAAGATTAAAAGGACTAAAAAGTGATTTTAAAACAATAAATTAAATGATAATTAATTTACTACTAATCAAAATTAAAGATCTTAATTAAAATTATATGTCTAATTAAAATAAAACGCCTTAATTAATTAATTTAATGAATCCACTTTGGAAAATTAAATTAAATCGTAAAGCTAAGCTTAAGACCTAATTAGTTATTAAAGCTGCCTTTTTGAATACGAACTCCTTACCCTATATTTATAAAACATGGCCCCTTTAAATTAAAGCCAACCACTTAATATTTAAAAACCCGGCCCACTTAATAAAAAATAACACACCCACTTTTAATTTATAAAGCTTTGAAACATAAAAAAAAATTATAAGGCAAAACAATTAAAAGCGAGAGTTGAATTTTTGAAGGGATGGTCAATTAGCAAGAGGGTTCGATCTATGACCGACGAGGTGGATGGAGGGATTAGAGCCACGTGGTGGCTTAGCATGGGATGAGTCATGAGGACACGATGAGATGCTCAACGATAGAGTGGGTAGGAGAGATGGTGACCAACACATGGAATGAGCCTAATAGCACGGACAAGTGCGGAGGGATAGGCGAGCACGAGGATGAACCCGGCGAGGCAATAGTCACACAACCGGTGAGGTGGGACACGGGGAAGGCATCCCACATGCAAGCTCGAGTAGAACAAGGATGGCAATGAGAAAGCACTCATCTCAAGGTGAACCAAACAACACGGACCCAGCGATGGATCAACTCAATGCAAAGCTTGAACCTAGCTTGATATGGGCAGAGGAAATCTCACCAATGCATATATGCGAAGCAAAAAATAATGCAAGTAAAGAGACAGATCAACCATGCAATGTAAGAATAAGGCGAGCAGCCAAATGACCATGCATGAACCAGCTCAAGTTCAACTTGATGCATGCGGGAAAAAAATAGCACGGCCCACCAACCGAGGAAGAAAAAAAAATGCAATAATCTAACAATCAAAAATCAATGCAACCTAAACAAGCATCCAACTCGAGTAACTTGAACAAGAAAAGACAATGCAATGCAAACAAATAACATACAACTCCATTGTCAAGAGACTCGTCGGGGAGCTCATCAAAGCTTTGCGAGGGCTCGTACCGAGCTAAGAAGGAGATGAGACACAGGGGATGGCGTAGGGAAACCCAAAAATGTAAAACTGAAAAATGAGGTAGGGAAAGAGGCCATAATAGGTCCAAAATGCAAAATTTAAAAAAATTACTTTTAATTAAAAATACAAATAAGATCATAAATAAAGAACTAACCTCTAAAATATCTTTCCCACCAAATATAATTACATCTAGCTAAATTTTGAGAGAAAGTACTAAACCAGACACATGCACAAACCCCAAAAATGCACAAACTCTAAAGAACCAACTATTAATAACAGATTAGCAAGATTCTAAATAAAATGAATGAAAACTTGTATGAGAAGCAAAAGAAATGAAACCAGAAGTAATTACCAACCAATGAACACGAGTGCATGTTTACCAAATAAGAGATCTGATACCATGTGAGATTGTTCTATGAGAATCAATCTAGAACCCCATGTACATCAAATAGGTTACACTCTAGTGGTGATGTGATGCTCCAAATAATCAACAAGAATCAAAAACAATGGAAAATCATGCATAAGGAAAAAATAGGTCTAGCATTCTCATAGATCAAAAAAGAGGGTACATATAGGAGTGTTGTGTAACTCTTGTTCCTGGACAATCATTCCCTTCAAGAGGGAAAGAGGAGTTACAATTCCAAATAGGGAATGTAACTCCTATGACACCACTAATGCATATGAAAATGATAGATTCTATGATGGAATCTGCCACTTGTCATATAACTCCTAAGACCTATGATCTCATAAGCAAGATGAATCACCACATGATGTGGATGAGACCCTGAGTGATGACAAGGCAAGTCACACACAACAATGACATAGAATCACTTCCTATTGAATTACATAGTGATGAAACAAATGATTATTCTTCTCTCCTTTTGTGCATGATATGAATGAACATAATTTTACCTCTACCACTTCTCTTGAATGCAAAAATGAACACATGACATTGTTTCTATTTCTCTTAGCAAAAATGAACATGTTGATTCTCTTCAAGTTACATATGATATACCTAGTATAGTTTCCTCTGCTATTGTATATTATTTGCTTGATCTTCCTTTATATCCTCAATGTGAGACCAAGCCCATAGAACTCCAAGTTATACCTCATGTGTTTTTAAATGGCACATCACCTATATTACTTTTAAACAAAATAGTGTACCTATGGCTACTATATATGGCAAGGTACTATTGTTGGCATATTTAAAATTATATATTCTTTTTAGTGTTATCTATTACACATTTTGTGGGATCTTTAGACACTAGAAAATGCACCTTGTGTATAAGGTTTCTTATTCAAAAACACCAAAAACATTATAAAACACAAAAAGTCAAAAAAATCAAATAACCCCACAAAATGGGGATAAAATACAACTCACCACCTATTTACTAACCCTCACCCACTCACATTTAATTATTTCCATCCCACCTACCCATGTGCATGCCCAATGCACTATGGACCCTATCATTGCACCCATGTGTGTCCCACTCCCCTATGCACTCCAAATCTATAAAACCACTCTCACCCACATCATTTCATCTCTCTTAGAAACTATTAGGCCCTGACTCTTTGTGCACTAAGGCTATACTTGAGTTTTCTTTCTCTTTTGTTATATATCTCGGTTTTGCAAGTTTTGAAGAAGTGAAAGCAAAGCACAAAGGAATGATACAACTTGTTGCAACATTGTTTTAGCATAATTCCAACATAGGTGGTAATTACAAATGTTTTGGATTGCAATCCTATGCAATTTCCGGTGAGTCACAAATGTGATTGTCCTGTGATCTAAATCAAGTATACTTATCATTTTTTACTATTTTTTCATTTTACATCAATAAAAATTCTTTTAACTCCTTGAAAGGGTTGGGGATCTAACTAAGGTAGGTTTCCTAACCACCAAAAATAACTAACATTTTTCAAGTGTGCTTGTGTGTATGTTTAGATTTAGATCTGGAAGAGTTTTGCCCACTTTATTCAATGAAAGAAACCACAATTGTCCCTCTCTTCACAATGATAGCATAATCACATCATTTACCCTACCCCATTGTTATAAATGAAAAAGAATATCTTTAATCCACCATTTGTATGTTTTATTGTTCAAATCCATGGGATTACTCATTGTTCTGCTTGCTAGTACACTTCACAATCCAAACCCTTTCATGTTTCTACCTTTAACTCAACACCATTGTGCTCACCTAATCACTCATTATCTACATCATCCTCATATCAATCTCCACGATTACATACTTCCACTATGGATGTGGTCTCATCCTCGTCCTTTCCAAAGTCTTTCACTTTTTCACCACATTTATCCAGTTGTCCACCATTTATATCCTCATGTGATTCCATCTTTTCCACCATGGCCTCTACTTATCCATTTTCTTTTCTCACCTACACTCAAATTATCACACAACCCATCCCTACACCTATATTGAGTTATTCATCCTTCATCACTTCACCTCTCTTACCGTCCTCTTTCACATGCATCTCAATTCCTTATTCATCACTCCTTCAAGCACCGTTATTTCTCACGGCACCTTTGTTACATCATCTACCATCTATTATGGTTGTTTACACTCCTCTCACATTTATTTCCCACCATTCATATCTATATTTTCTTTCATCTCTTTCTCACAAGTCACCCACACTCACTCGCCTTGTTTCAATTCCATTCAATATTTCTTCCACATTCATTTTCTCACCCCATCATCACTCGGTCAAGAACCATTCTTATTACCAATTCCTCCCCCTTCACGATCATCATCTATCATGATCACACAACCATTTTCTTCCCGATGTGTTTCCCAAGCCTCTTCCGCATGACCAATTACACTTCCACATCCTTTCAATTTTCTCCCACATTCTCATTTTTTTAACGTTCATTCTTACATACCACTTCTTATTATATATCATCATCACATTCATTTTTCACAATACCACATCATTATCTCTCACGCTTCCTTCAAACATTTTTATTTTCTCCATGCCTTGTCCACATGATATCATCACTAACACCATGCTTCATAACCCTATACCTTCTACCATTGGTTTATTCGATGTCCTTGTCTACTTGAAATTATTGCATATCCACCACATTCATCACATTTCTTGTGCATTTCATCCCCACACTCACATTCTTCACCTACCACCATTCTATGGCTTCTATTTGGCATTCTTTCTTCACTTATTATCCACGTCATCCCCACCACTCTAATTATTTATCTCATTTATCACTTACTTTTGTACATCATGTCTCTTCTTCATCTAGTCCCTATGTGGTGGGGGCACTTTCATTTGTTCTCACTACCATGTTATGCATGCTTCTTATATTTCATTTCTATTCATTTGTCCTAGATTTGAAACCCGACCCGATTCTCCAAACATCTAGCTCCATCATCATCAACACTAACACACACATCAACACAACTAAACATCTTTAAAAAAATCAAAAAAACTATATATTTCAAAACATGTAATAAAATTTTATTTCTCATGGATGTTCTTCCACATTTTCTCCACTTATTCATATTTAATTCCAATTCTCTGCTCATTGCTACACATTTCATTTGTGGTTCGTTCACATTCCATGTTTTGGTTTGTCTCACATTTTTTATGAACACTTCAATTATATTATTGTCATGTTTTGTCAGTCAATAGTCTCTACTATAGTTACTTGAACTTGATCTCTCCTTCGTGAATTAAAAGCGACCGCCCTCTTTAAAATCCACACACGCTTACACCTTTGTTATAATTTGAGGATTCTAATAAATACGGATTTAATCAACTTATATATTACATAATGTTACAATAAATATTTAAATAAAGATCACATCATAACATAGGTAAATAAAAAATACTTACATGAAATAAATAACACAGGTGACACATTATTTATAGTAAAAACTCCAATAGAGTAAAAACCACTTTGAAAATAACCTTTTACTTCAGAGAAATTATTTTACACCCGGTAAAAGTAAGATCGCCTCCTCCTTTGAAACCCTATTTACCAAGGGTAAAACTAAATCACTTGATTTGCACACATTTTATATATTTCATGAATATATCAAATGAGGACCTAAATTTTTTATATAAGGTGATCGGGTATATCTCCGACCCACCTTTTCAACCTAAAATGGTTGACACATACACCTAGGTTTATAATATTTAATATTAAAAATAAAATCATTTCATGATATTAAATATTTAACCTAAAGTATAGACATAAGTTATCATATTTAATAATAGGCATATAAATATTTCATATTATTAAATAGTAACCTATATATTAATGATAGACCCATATACATTAAGGGTTGGTCAGACCACTTAATCATTATATTCCAACACTCCCCCTTAATGTTAAGTGAGATAACATAACATATGCCAATAGATTACTGCCTATGGTACATTATAGGATTTACAATCCTTAAGCCATAAAGGTTTTAGGCTAGCATATCGATTGAAGGAATTATAATACCTTCATCGTACTCAATTTACCTTTTGGTACAAAAGGATTTGGAATCCCAAAGATCATCCCATGATCAGTGGCTAAGTATGGTTTGTGAGTTTTACATTTTCTCACAAGTTCTCATAAAAGGTTATTGAACCCAAGCATATAGAAGTCTTTTACAACCAAGGACCTCCTTAATAATATACTTGTCTTGGATGTTTACCAAGTAAACTCGATAAGCACTAAAGAGTTTATTCAAGACCGCCTTTAAGATCTTTCTACACTTCTTTTCTAAAAATAATTCGATGAGGTATACATGCCCGAAGGTCTTTATACACTTGTCAGAAGGTCTTCTTATAAAAACAAGTTCCATTAGGAGGTGACATTGTCATGCACACTCCCCCTTAATGGAAACTCCGAAAATCTAAGATTTTCACGAAAGTGACAAAACTTTGCAACACTCAGGGACTTTGTGAAGATTTCAGCAACATGTTTTTCAGTCAACATGAACTTGAAATTTATCTCATCACTTTACACATTCTCATGGGTGAAGCATATATGTATCTCAATGTTCTTTTTCCTCTGATGTTGAACTAGATTCTTAATCAAGAGTAATACAACTCTGACCACCACATAGAAGATAAATACTTCCTTTAGCTTCCATGTGTATCTCTACCAACAATCGTTGTAGCCACATGGATTCTTTACTTCTTCCATTGTACTTCTTTGCCTCAGTAGAAAAAATGGAGACTGTTGATTGTATTTGTTGTTCCAAGTAATGGTTCCTACACCAAAAACTTGAACACATATCCAGTATATTTTATAACACAACATCAGTATGGTTAGAATCACAAAATCCATATAAGATAGCATTTTCATTCTTATTATAATGTAACCCATAATTGATTGTTCCTTTCAAATATCTAAAAATTCTTTTTGCAAGATTCCAATGATCTCTAAAAAAGGTTCCGCATAAACCTTGAAGTAATTCCTTTTGTATAGGAAATATATGATCTAGTTATAGTTAGATAAATCAAACTATCAACTAACAACGTATATAAAATAGGATCAACATTTTTCATATGCAAATTTATGATCAATATTTATTTCAACTTCTATTGAAGTAGAAAATAGTTTACAATCAATCATAAGAAACTTTTTCAATACAATGGTTGCATATTGTGTTTTAAAAAAAACAATAGAATGAAATACAATCATACAAATAACATGATGTGAGAGACCTAACTCATTCATTTCAAAGTATTGCTTCAATTTCTCTTTAATCCTATGAATTAAATCATAATTTTCACCAAACATAAGTAAATCATAAACATATATACATATAATGATAATATGCAAGTCTTATTGCTTAATGAATATATCATTGTTAGAAGAACAATTAACAAAACCTAACAGTTTAAAGAAGGACACAATTTTTACATATCGAGCTCTAAGAACTTGTTTTAAACTAAACAAGGATTTCTCAACTTACAAACATAGTTTCTTTACCAGTTTCTTCAAATCCTTTAGGTTGAAACATGTAAAGTTCTTCTTTTAAATCGTAATTCAAAAAAATATTTTTCTTATCCATTTGGTGGATTTCCCACCCAAATTGAGTGGCAATTGCAAATAAGGCCCTAACAGTACTCATTTTAGCTACAAGAAATGTCTCAACATAATCAATACCAAGTTTCTGAGTGAAACCTATAATAATAAGTCTAGCTTTATGTTTGTTAATACTACCATCATCATTATATTTTACTTTGTATATCCACCTAGACCCTATAATACTTCATGGCTTAAGTTCATACAAGGTAATTAATGCATGGTACATATGATGGATTTTGGTCATTTTCCTAAGGTTAATAGGATTTGAGTTTTCTAACATAGATTGATCCCAATTTAATATCTTATCTAAGAAGATAAGAGTTCCAAAAATATCTATAGCTTCAAAACATCATCATGACCATTTATTAGATCAAAATCAAAACCATCATTTAGAAGTATTTAATGAAGTAACTTCAAGAGAAGAAAACAACACATGTAAACCTTTCACTAGACTATATATACATTTCATATAAGTTTCGATAATTAACATGTCCTAACCTTTCATGTCATAGTTTTGAATTATTCAAACTCGAAATATAAAACAAGATGCGAAGAGAAATCATCAAAAATATATAGATCATTTTTTTGAATTTCTTCAGCTATTATACTATACTATCCTTAATATACCAAGTATCCTTCATGCATGGATTCTAGTTGTGTCCATACCTCTTTCGGATATATGATATTACCAATGTGTAGAACGTACTCATTGTTCACATTGAATAGAAAGAGCATCTTACATTCGTTGCAAGAATGCATTCATGTTATCTACTGATTGCTTGACGATCGGTGGGAGTAACCTCAGATCTAGAAACAATCGTCCAGAGTTTCCTTGTCATAAATTCTATTTTGACCCAAATGTTGTAGTTGGTTTCATTCAAGATCTAAGTTTTGTCAAGACAGAAATAGTTAGACGTCATTGTTTTCCTAAACTTGTAAAACACACCTCATTATAATATACAATGTACCACAGAGTTAGATACATATTTATTGATAAAAACAACACTTTTAATAGAATCAGATCTAAATTTTACAGATCTAAAGAAACTATTTGATCATAACTAATTCTATCATTACAATGCATACTAATTAACCTCCCATGATCAAAATAATAACCCACATTATAAAGGGCTTTGCATTATACCCCAAATTTATATAAAAAATATTTCCGACCATATAGAAGTGAAGAAGAGACCCCTAAGAATGCATAACAACTTCAAATTTCTGAAAAAAATTAATGTAGACAAAAATCCGGCCAACTTAAATTTGACGTCTAAATGACCGTCATAATGGCTTATTTTTTGTCTATCATGACGGTCATTTGACCGTCCTGATTAAATTTTCTGGAACCTACGCTTAAAGTTTGAGTGTCGAACCTTTGAGCTTAAATTTGACGTCTAAATGACCATCAAATTTAATGAAGCCAAAACTTGTTGTGTATTTCCAGAATGTGAAATTCTAGAATTTCTTCTTTTGTATAATATTAGGGAGGTTATATTTTAACACATTATAATAACCTATTATAATTTATAATGTAAAAATATATACACTTTTTTTAATAAAAAATGTATATAATTTATAGAATGAAAATAAAAAACAACATATAGTTCATAAAAATTATAAACTATAGTATATTATTTTTATATTAAAAAACACATAACCCTTATTAAAAGGGTTTAAAGGACATAGACTAGGTTAAAAAATTTTACTAGGTGCAAGTAGATTTATGAGAGTATAGATTAACTGCATATTTTACAAAGGGGACAAGTAATTTCACCCGACCAATGAAATAAATTGAAATTATTATTTTCATGAACCTTGTCTCCTCCCTTCATTTACTCTTAATTTTACCCGCACAAATTTAAAAGTATGGAAATATTATAAAATATTTTATATAATTCCTACAAGCTAAAAACTTTAAAACTTTTATGTGGCTATAACTACAAATATTTTAATAAATATTTACCACACTTCACGTGGGCCACCAATAAACTAGCCCCCTTTTTTAATTCTCCATTTATACTTGAGAGTTCCACATTTATACGAAATATTATCTCATTTTATTTTCCACTCCCACTCTTATATAAAAGAAAACTTTTAAATAAGTTTATTTATATAGTTTTTATAAACTATAAGATATAAATGAATGGGGCCGCCCCCTTACATGGATAATATAAATTGTTAGAGACACATTTTAGGTTTTATTTAATAAGTATTAAGATTTAAAAAGTAATCCCTTCATGGCCAAGAAATAAACGGGCCCCTTAAAAAAAAAAAAAGTAAGCACTTTGATTTTTTTAAAAACATATATAAACTAAATCTAATAAAAATTATATTTTAAGCGGTTTAAAATAACCATATATATAAAATATGATTCAAACTTAGGTTTGTTTCTTTTTTTTTTTAAACTATATATGCCTAGATTTATAAGTTAAGTTTAAATATGATTTAAACTTAGGCTTAGAATATGGTTTGTTACTCTTCCCGCAATTTCATGTAATTTTAATATGGTTTAAAACTTTTAATATATAGTTTTTTTTTCGAAACTATACAAATTTTAATATGATATTTATATAAATTATTATATAAACCTTATTCCATATTATATATATTTATTTAAAAATAATAATATAGCTTTCAAATTATATAGGATATAGTTATAGATTAACTATAAACTATAGTTTTTAAAATTAAATCATTTTAGATGGGACCAAAGAACACAAGTATGAATTTACCTTTTGAAATATTTAACCTACAAATATTTGAAATTATAGAAAACGTGAAAGTTATTTCATATAGTAATAAATCCTTTCTTTTTTGTATGTGACTTTCACGTAGGTAAATATTTGAAGCCTCTTTCACCTGTGCACACATCAATCTCCAAACAAACATTAATTCCATATAATTTATAAAATGTAAATAAAATTAAGAATCATATCATATTACATCTCCCCCAAAAAAAAATTAGGGATTTAAAATTGAAAAACCCTAAAAATTTTACTGAGAGTTTAATTGCACAAATGTAATGCCAAACTAAATTGGAGAAAAAAGGGGACCGTATACTTTTAAATACCCTTTCAAGTTAGTTAAAAAACCCGTACAAATTAAATAAATAAAATATAAAATATTTGATCTTAATTTATTTAATTTACTCACTTTGTTACCATGTTAGAATTTGAGGATTCTAATAAATACGGATTTAATCAACTTATATATTACATAATGTTACAATAAATATTTAAATAAAGATTACATCATAACATAAGTAAATAAAGAAATACTTACATGAAATAAATAACACATGTGACATAATATTTATAGTAAAAAAACCCAATAGAGTAAAAACCACTTTCAAAATAACTTTTTACTTTAGAGAAATTATTTTACACCGAGTAAGATCACCTCCTCCTTTGAAACTCTATTTACTAAGGGTAAAACCAAATCACTTGATTTGCACACCTTTGATATATTTTCGAATATATCAAATGAGGACCTAAAGTCCTTTTTATATAAGGTGATCGGGTATGTCTCGACCCACCTTTTCAACTTAAAATGGTTGACACATACACTTAAGTTTATAATATTTAATATTAGAAATATAATCGTTTCATGATATTAAATATTTAACCTAAAGTATATACATAAGTTAGCATATTTAATAATAAAAATATAAATATTTCATATTATTAAATAGTAACCTATATATTAATGATGGACCCATATACATTAAGGGTTGGTCAAACCACTTAATCATTATGTTCCAACACACACTTAACTTGTCTTGAAGACCACGGGGCTTTATTTATTAACACTTTCCAACCTGTCATCTCCATCCTCACTCCCACTCCCTCCATCAACCTACTTGTGGTTCTAACCCCCTGGAAAATAGAGATATTTGAATATCATGTGAAAAACAAATCAAAACAATCAAAAGTAAAAGTCAAAATTCAAAATAATCAAGAAAAATAAAAGCAATATCAAACACTCACTCTAAGGGGTATTTCTAGTAACTCTATGGAGTCATGGAGGTATGGCTATCAAGACATAAATGTTATAAATAGAATCAAATGTATCTCCATCATGGCTATGGACGTTTTTTTCTGGTAGTAGCGCAATACACAACTTATAATTACCTTCCTTTTCACTACTCACAATTTACTTGTTTGAGACACACCTACATATTGGCTTGTTTTTTTACCCATTGTCTCACAAGTCTTCTTCAAGTAGTAATTAACTTTCATTCACACACATATGATCTCATAGCAGCATAGAGCTAGTATATCGCCTTGTTTGGTTTAGACCTTGTTCAAACTTTCATTTTAGCTCACTTGTTGTCTCATGTCTTGTGTCATTGGGTTCGTCATGTGTTCGCCAACACTTTGTTTCAAACCATGTTCACGTATCTGCCTACTTCTTGTGCTCCATTTTTTCAACCATGCCATTTTTCTATTTAGGATCCACTTCATTTGGAGTAGGCATCCATGGGCATTTGATGCCTTCGCACACCTTTGTATTACCATTACTTTTCACATCATTTTGCAGACCGCCTCGCTTTGCATTGCATCATCGCTTTTCATTTTTGCATGGCCTCGTCATCTCATTTTTCATCCTTATCACCATTTTTCATGCCATTTACCTTGCAATCATTTCTCATCACTTTTAGCTAGGGAAACACCGATCTCACTTACATATATTCTTGTATATACCCATCATCACATTTTCATTTTCTCATGGCTAGGGAAACATTGTCTTCGCCTCCACTCATAATTTCTTCCCAAGGTGCATTTTTATCATCTTCAATTGCCATATTTCATACCACATTACACTAGGGCAACTGCGGCTCCAAAAATTATCACTTGAGGGGGAATCATACAAAAACTCTTCTTGTCAATGTTATGACACCCAAACATCAATTAATTAATCGATTTACTCAATATTCTCTCGCCTCGAGAAATCAACTTATCAAACCCTTCATAAACTCTAGTTTAAGTGGCCCATCGATTGCATTTCTAAGATCTTTTCTATCCAGTTAACCATCTAAGCCTATGATTTGTGACAACCTTTGTTATAGGGTTACATGATCCTCATTTCGTCTTTGATTTTTGTGTTGCATCTTTCCTACTTTGTAACACGCATGACCCAAAAGGAGAAAAATGTAGACACTGGAAAATACACCTTGTATATAAGGTCTCTCATTCAAAAAAACCAAATACATTATAAAACACAAAAAGTCCAAAAAAATCGAGATAACCCCACAAAATGGGGATAAAAGACAACTCACCACCTATTTACTAACCCTCACTTGATCACATTTAATTATGTCCATCTAGCTACCCATGTGCATGCTCAATGCACTATAGACACTATCATTGCACCTATGTGTAACCCACTCCCCTATGCACTCCAACTCTATAAAACCACTCTCACTTACATCATTTCATCTCTCTTAACAACTCTTAGGGCTCGACTCTTTATGCACTAAGAATATACTTGATTTTCTCTCTCTTATTAACATATCTTGGTTTTACAAGTTTTGAAGAATTGAAAATGAAGCACAAAGGAATGATACAACTTACTGCAACACCATTTTAGCGGAATTCCAACGCAGGCGGATATCGCAACTACGATTGGCTTGCAATTTCTGGTGAATCACAACCGTGATTATTATGTTATCTCGAGTCGGTATATTTGTCATTTTTATTTACTATTTTTTTATTTTACATCAATAAAATTTCTCTTATCTCCTTGAAATGGTTAGGATTTGACCAATGCAAGTCCCCTAACCAGTAAAAACAACTAACTTTTTTCAAATGTGCTTGTGTGTAAGTTTAGATTCAGATCTGGAAGAGTTTTACCCACTTTATTCAATGAAAGAAACAACACATGGCCCTCTCTTCACAATAGCAACATAAGCCCAGCATGTATTTGGAGTTTTCATATTAACTAATACATCTTGCGGGTGATCTAAATCTAGGTATACATGATCAAGATCTACAACAAAGTGTCCATCAATGGTGGGTTTAGTAATATTATTTTCATTGTTCTCCTCTTGTCATGTCTTCTCATATCCTATAGAATTTGATTGTTTATTTTGGTTGGTAACATTAGAATTCAAAGAATAATTCTCATGTTCATTAAAAACTACATTTGGGCATAAATTTTTATTTGATGCACTTAAAAATATATTTATTTTTGGTATCTTTTTCAAAAGATTATTTTCTCACTCAATGCATTTTATAATTTTAGTTTTGATATTAGAGAGGATGCAACCTATTCAGAAAGACATTTGATGCATTTACTTGTGGCGGCTCTAGAGATCGAGGTCCAACACAATATGACATGGATGAGGATTTAGACAAAACCCATGTGCCACCTCAACATTCATTGACCTCTATGCGCCCACCATAAAGGTATAAATTTATAATATATTTTATAATTTAATAATATTTTTCATATTTAAAATTATAATTATACATATTTATAATGACAAGTCTACTACTTATAGAGACATGTAGAAGTTGTTTGTTCTTAGGGTGTCCCCTACAATGAGGCTTAAATTTACGGTTTATTTGTTAATATAAAGTTTTATTTTGATTGAATGATTTTATTATGACTTGATTATGACTATTTTACTTCTCATATCAATTGACATGAGGATGAGGGCAATCATAAGATGAGAGAGTCATTTGTACCAAGGTATAATGTCTTCATTTATCATTTAAAGTTATTTTTTTATTATTTTATAATGAGTTGATGTTTTTTGTAAATTCTTGTAAGAGCGCAGTCCATCTCATCACGTTAGCAATAAAAATTTAAAAAATTGAAATGGAGAGAGATTACCTCAAAAAAATATGAATGTTGACTCTGATTGGATTAAGGGGATGAAACAAAACTCTCTCCCCCTCCAATAACAAATGTTGATAAACCCTCTAATATTTTTCATAGTAATTATAAACACCGGATGCAAGGGGACCTCAAAATGGACCTCTATCTAAATGATGATACAAAAATATTAAAGGATATTCATGGCAAGTAAGTATTTGAATATATATGTAACATCCTCATTATAAGACTTCAATACAAGGGGAAGAAAATAATTTCACTTTATTCTTCATTGATTTAAATACCCATATATTTAAATCCAACATAAATCTTAAGTTCCTATCTCAGATCTTAATGTTTCATTGTTCTAATTTAACATAATTTAGAACCAACATTATCTTAGTCAATCCATCCTATAACAAAGTAAACCTTATGCAGCTGTATGAGTCAGATTAAAATTGATCCCTCATATTCAATTCATTTAAATATGTATACTAAGTATACCATGGTCCCCTTATTCATTCAAGGGAATTCAAGTGTTTATTCTCTAAAGTGTATATCGGGCATCATCTGTTACATTATTTACTTATCTCGAATTCCTACATATTTAAGTCTATGTGAAATCGGGATAAGCGCAATCAGTAGCTTGCGTTACTTTGGAAAAAAATTTGAGTCATGTATGTCATGCTCAATTCCATGACAACATAATCGTCATTTGGAATTCATCTTTCACCCTTCACTTGAAAATTTATTATCTAGATTAGGAATAATTTGAATTGTATCAATCACTTTCAAGTTACGTACTAGGTACTAATTCGAATCAACTTGCATGTGCAAGTGTCGATATGTCATCTTAGGGTGAATAAGGGAAGTAAACATCTCGGGATGACTTGCGTTGTTACGGGTCCACTTCCTTTCCGATAGTCATCATAAGATGACATTAGTACTTAACCATAAATTTATTCTGGACTTATACCTAACATGTACACAATCACGGTTTCTGACGATTCTGATTAGAGGAGCTTGACGAGGTACCATGTCATAGTAACTTCTCCATAGTAGCCAAGTAATGACCTAATTCATTAAATGGATACTATGTAGAAACGGCTATGAAGAGATATCCCGCTGAATTCTCGCTAATCATAACATCGTATTTTACCAAGTTTAATTAGTTTAATTAATTCCCAACTTGTCAATCCTTGCTAACTAGTGTTACTCTCAACGATAGGTTTCGTACCTAAGGAACTAATGAGAGTTAACAATTGTCATTTACTTAATTAGAGATAGTACACAATGACCTAATTAATTATAGGTTACGGATTTAAATCTGCATAATGTATTATCCCATAAATCATACATTTCTCATTAATCAAGTAAATATAATTAATTATAGTATTCTTCTTATTAAATTGAATTCCAATTAAGGCAACAATTCATACCTACAAGTATCAACTTATGATCATCCATAAAATTGTAAGTATCTACATTTACATGTATCAACATATTATATAATCATATGAAGCACCTTAATAGGATATGGTTACTACTTTATTTGTTTGCAAAATATTCATATTATCACCTTAATCCATATTATTATAACAAGCTTTTATCATGCTAAGTATACAATACTTTAACACTAGTATTAATATACTAAAGTCTTGCATCTTTAATACAACCATAAATGAACTAAGTTTTATAAATTTCCTTTTCTCAACCAAGCAATTTATTTCACAAAGAATATAAAAACAACCTCCTTTCTCATTTCTTTGAAATCAAATACAACATAATTTCCTTAAACAAAATAAGTCTTACAATTTACCCTTTTCGAATTGATACAGATAACTAGGATAACTTATCCTTTCATTAATCAACAATACAAGAGTACTTTGTGTAATAATTAATATAATCAACGATAAAAATTTAGCTTTCATCAGTTAATAGAACAAATTAAAACCATAAACTTCACCCGTCTTTCACCTTTTGAGAAGTCCATCCACAAAATTATTAGTTCATAATAATAACGACATGATAAGATTTATACCTCCTATAATAACTTACGCCCACTAGTATTTTCATAAAGGAAATACTGCATTAAGTTAGAATCATTTTATTGATCAAAAGAACATAAATCATAATTAAAACAATTCCAGAAATCACTTTCCATTACACTGATGTATACTTTACTAAAGTATAACAACCTAAATGTAAACACTCAAGTATAATTTACTTAATTGATAAGGACAATCAATCCATTATCATTCACCATAGTGAATATAATTGTAATATCATATCATGTATAAGTTTGTAACATAAGTTACTATCACTTATACACTCTCACATGTTTTGATTCAAGTTTCAATAATTCTTAACTTATCGAATAGGTACTAGTAGTTTGTAATATTCAATCATTACAAACCATATAAGTTAATAGTCCTTGTTTCATTCAATAACTAATAATACTAATTAGTGCTCAATCATTATAAATAATACAAGTCTTCAGTTCTAGTTCAAATAGATAGTCATCTAGAATGGAATGACACTTAATTAATATAAGTTATACAAGTATCTCGTTCAAATATATATGTCATTCGGCATATCAATTTAATATATATTTTTAACTCTAATGATATCATTGTTGTTTAATAGTGAATAAACCTAATAACACATAGTATAGCTTGATATAATTGTGCACAATATCATAAAGCATCGGTGTACATAGCCCATAACTTTATTATGGTTTACTTGCATCAACTCAGGATATCTAAGCTAAATTTTCCCATGCACATAGACCATCGTAATCATAATCGGTTATTACCATATCTCAGTTAACACCCAAAAATATAGGTTCTCGACTTGATAAAGAAAACATGTTATTTTCTTACCCTAATATCCATAAGGCATAGTGACAAAGTCACGGCCATTCTAAGCCAACATAATGTTCATGGACCGACCATTAGGACCTCAACATTTATCTACCAAGATCAATTTAGAATAACAAAGGCTTATAGATCAGGTAATACTTAAGCAACTTTGAAAAGAAGAAGTATAATCTTCCTCAAGAAGCATATACAGTCAGTGAGTAAACCTATAAACCATTTGAAGTCACAGAGGATAGAATTAGGTATAAAAAATTGATGTGATTTCATTTCATAAAGCAAGAACAACCCAACTCAGAAATCGATAGGATTTTAGTTAAACAGAGAAAGGATAACCAACTCAGAAATCAATATGATTTCATTTTAATAGAGAAAGAATAACCCAACTATTACAAATACCTGAAAATGGTCAATCACCACTATCATGATATTACCTAGGTCAACACCAAGATTAACATATCC